>OY728157.1:1982758783-1985258783 GCA_963277665.1 Viscum album | reverse complement strand
ATGGAAAATAATTTTGAGAAAACACTTGAAATTAATTCCTAAGGAAAATATCCTTTCTTCTTCAAAAATGTTTTCCTTCCTCAAAATGTCATACAATTTCAGAAGAAATCATTTTATGTGAAAATAACCTTGTAAGATTGCAGGGGAAGCTTCAAGTAAATAAGGTATTATGAAAGAGTAAAAATCCATTCATGCCGTTCAAGTTTAAAAAAACATTCTTCTCATACTTTTGCTGGAAAAGTAAAAAAGTACCTCATATCAGAAACGACAAAAGATTCCATTCAAACCATTTAATACAAATTTAAAAATGGGTAAAATTTAATTTTAACAATTATAGAAGGATATAAATAATATTTTGAACTACATATTTAGGAAACATGGGAGATAATGATAACTATACCCTAATAAATACTTATGAATAGACAATATCGGATAAAAACGAGATTTGAAAAGTTATCCCTTACCTTAGGCCCGATATGCTTCGTATGTATCCAAAACTCCTATATAACGATTTAAATAATGTTACTGATTTATTATATAATAATAATCATTTTTATGATAACATTTATGATCATATTTTCATCATTTTGTCAGTAACATTTCATTGTTACTCGTTATTCAGGTATTAACTGTTTTATGTTCTTATTCATGTTTTGTCGGATAAGTTCTTATTTATATTTTTAGGTTATAGATATATCATTTACAACATGGTATTAGTATAATATATATCATATTTATTCCTTAAATTCATTTATATAATCATGGTTTAATGAATATTATGTAGAACGATTCACATCGCACCGTGGAGACGGTAATCCATACGTACGCACGAGTGGTGATATCGTTCCCATAATTGTTGAATGGTATTGAAGTGGATGGTGTATAGTATCTCAGAATAAAAATAATTTTATATCAATCATATATATATATATATATATATTAATCCTATCATTATATCCATCCATATAAGGTGGTGGTGAAAACGGATTACACCACGGCGTGGAGACGATAAGTCGTACGTACGCACGTGTGGTGATTTCATTTTTCATAGGATGGGTAGAAGGTGAATTATGGTTGTTTCATATTTATAATAAAATATAAATATTTTAGTGATACTGATGTTATTACTTTATAATGAAACAACCAATGTAGAGGAAGTAGAATAAGAAATAAGTTTGAAAGAATCGGTAAATGATATTAACTCTTCTTCGATATGCCTCCTCTAAATCTCCTCTTAGAGCACTAGAGTTGGTCTTTGAAGATGAAAAGAACCTCTAGAATGAAAATAGGGAAGTTGAGAAAGAAAAATAGCAGGGGATTTATGAGCTTGAAGGCCTAAAATGAATTCAAGAGGCAAGGGAGGAGGTTCCCTTTTATAATTGATGTGATGGGCACTTTTGGAAACTTTATAAATAATAATTTATAATAAAATCAAACTCTACCCAAAAACCTCCAAAATGTCTCAAATTATAATATGAGATGAGATAGGGTTGTAATATCATAAAACAATAAATTTTTTACAAGTTATTTTGTCAATTTAAACCATATATTTTTAATTGACACTTAGTTATTCTATTTAATTTTAATTGTGGTAATAATATTCTAAATATTTAATGGTTATAAAAATTTAATTATATAGTGTTAATTGACTATAAATGGATATTTTATAAAATTTTAGATCTTATAATTATCACTTGGTAATTTTGAAATATTTTTATGATTTTTAAATAATTTAATAAGATGTTATTTTCATAAAATATCTATATTGTCATTTTTAGACTATTCATTTATTTGACTTTAAAAAAACTTCACATAGAAGATAAATTCAAAAAAAAAATCAATACACTCCTAAAATGTCACATTAACCTTGAAAATTCATAGAGAACCTTAATTAGTTCATATGATATTTATTTTAATATTTTTAAAACCATTTATTTGATATTTCTATTAATAAAATAATTCTTACATCACTATTGTGTCATCATGAATGATAATTATTTAATCTCTAAAAATTATAAATAAATTTCTATGATATAGGTAATTATTTTAGATTTCTTGATACTATCTATAGTATATATTATCTCATAGTTATCCATATATTAAAATTAATATACTTATATAAAATGAGATTGTGACATTTTGTCACATTCATTATTTTTTATTACATTCATTGGTAAGTGGACATAAAGAGATTCCATTTCAAAAAATAGATAATAAGGGTCAAACTTATTCATCCAATATGATTTTTACAGGTATTAAGATAATTTTATAATATTATATTTACCTTTAATTACCCAATTTACCTTTAACCATGGCAATAACAATAATTAACAAAGTTACTATTCATAATGCCCAAAAATTAAAGTATCCCATTAACATAATTTGGACCTACTGATTCTAAATATGGAATCCATTTTTAAAAATTAAAAACACATAAGTTTCAGTAATTAATTTAAAATTAATCCCATTGTTGAAATGAGAAAATGAGTTTTAAAAGTTAAAACATTGCAAAAGATTCAAATGTTTTAATTCTAATGGCATACATTATATTGAATTATAAAAATATATTATATTTATACTTTAAAACCATTCAATATTATAATTTAACCATATAAATTATCTAAATGAAAAAAATTGTTTTTAATTAAAATTTAGCGTATTTTTAATATTCATCAAAACATGAAAGTTATCAGAATAATATCAAAAATTTATTCAAAGTAAATTTTTATATCCCGCTTCAAAATGAAATATTTATGTTTTCATATAAAAATTATTAATGTGTCAAAATCTTAATTTAAAATGGGTTCTCCATTCAAAGGTGTAAAATTAACCTTAAAAAACAAGTTTTTATACATCAAATAGGGTTTTATTCATTCCGTATGACTAAAATATCCTTTGTATGAATATAAAAAAACTTTATTAAGTATATAACACATATATATATCATTAATTTCATTAAAAAATTTAATTCACTTAAAAATACAAATATCTAACTGATTTATATTTTTCATAAATAATTAATTGCCAATGAATTCATAATGCATTTTCATAAGTTAGTTATAATTATTCCCACTAACCTAAAGGCTAAGATATAACGGTAATATTATAATAAGTGCATCTCACAGTTCATTTAAACTCACGATTGTCTGTAAAGCAAGCTACTGAAGAATAAAAATTATTTAAAGAAAATATTTCATAAAACATCTGGGTGTTACAATTCTAGACATGCTTTGTCTTTTTTTAGGTTATTTACCCCTAGAAATATTACTTTTACGATTTTACCTTCTACCATGATAACTTGTTTTTAACTTGGATAACATAATATTAAAAACTAAAATAAAAATATCCTTATTATAACATATATATCTGTTGATTCCAAATTTGAAGTCTATTTTTTCTGATACAATTTTTTTATGTTTTAAAAATTATTTGTAATATTTAAAATAAAATATATATTAATTTTTTTTGGGAAAAATACAATGTGAGTTCACAAATATCAATCATGGGGTTTTAAAATACAATTGATATTTAAAAATGTATAATTTCAATTAAAAAATAAATATTTTTTCAATTAAAGGATTCAATAAATTTCTTATAGACTAACAATGGCATAAATTTTTTAGTATTAGTAATACTGTTATATTAAATTATTTACCCAAAAATATTTTTTTTAGAAAAATCAATAAAAAATCATATTAAGCTACCATTTTTATGATTTTTTAAAAATGATGTTTATTTTGTAAAAAATATAATCAAATTTAGAAATTCAATATTAAAATATACTTATGAATAAAGGATCCTTAGAGTTATCATTGTGTTATAGTTCAAGATACAATGTTTACCTATAATTTTAGGGTCTTGAGTATTACACACATATTCTCTTTTAAGTTTTTTTGATTAATAAGTTATTAAGTCAGTAAATGTTTATTTTAAAATATCAATCATATTTTAGATTATTCATGTTTAAATTTAAATTGGAAGGATTATGTTACCTTTTATATTAAAATCTATCAATTTTATTATCTTCTAGTTAATTTTTCGGTTTCCATGTTTCCCTCTAACTTTTCCTCTCTTTGGTACTCAAAAATACCAGAAGAATTTTTTTTAGAAAAGGTGAACATATTTTTATTATACTGTCCTAGAATCATTCTCTTCCATATCCACATTCTTCAAATTGTTTCAAAAATTTAATTATCTACTATTAAATGTTTTTAAAGGTCTTTATTTGATACCTTTGACTATCATTACAAATTCTTAAAAGGATTGTTTTTAAAATAAATATTCTCAAGTTCTTTGTGACTTTAAAAAATTGTTAAAGAAATATTGTTTTTAACAAAAATAGTGTAAACAGATTTTTCCACCTCAACAACAATTATTCTCTATTTATTTTGTTATACATTTTATGGTTTTTCAATGGAAATAATATTTAAAGTGTTCTATGAATTTTTAAAATTTAAAAAATAGGCATTATTTCTCAGAAGGAATAAAAGTGTTTAGAAATGATTTATAGCATACTATTTAGAAAAAAGATACTAAATTTATAAGGAATTTTCTCATTAAAAGTTTTACTTTCATTTACCACAACAATTATCAAAAGTATTTACTTTATTTCAAACCTTTATTTTTTATGAATTTATGTTATTATATCACACATTAATAATTTATGGATTGTACCTTATTTTTAGAACATTCAGTTTCTTGTGATTATGCTCTATATCATTCTCCATTATTATTTCAACATTTTATCCATATTATTTTTTTTATCATGAATATAATTATCATTTCAATATATTATTAACCATATTCAATTACAACATATGGTCTTAGTTAAAGGATTATAATTAAGAAATTTATTTCATTTATTGAGGAAATATTATTGTTCCATATTCATAACTCCATATAGATATTTATTATTTGGTAAAGAAAATTGATTACATATTATATTATTGATTGAATATTTAAGGAATGTATTAGACATATGTATATAATTTTTTGGGCCTATTTATAGATATCTATTTGATGCATCAACAGGTCTCATGAGACAAATAAATTTGGCATAATGTATAGGCCATTGCTCTATGATAATATTATAATGTGATGTATTTAGTGTATACCAACCCATTATTAAATGATTTTTGGGAAAGGCCTTCACTATAAGATTTATAATGTATTGTTTAAGGACTTTATGTTAAGAAAATTAATTTCCAACATTTTTAATTTCATTCATTAAGAATTTAGTTATTATTATCCATATGATTATTTAGTAGATATTATACATATATTTATTTCAATCCCAAGCCATTTATTGAATAACAAGTGGTTTGATTATCTACCCTACCATATTATTCATGCCTCATATTATCATAACAATTTCTACTGAATATAACCCATACTAATCATCTTATTTTATAGCTCATTTGTTTTACTTTCCCTAGGATATAAACAAGGGATCTCTGAAAGAAAATTCATTGATGAAATAATGTTTTTCGTGAAATACATTAAAATTATAATGTAATATATAAATCATACATGCATCATGTTTTTAAAGACTTCTTAACTGATCAGTCCTTGGTCATGTGATTTCTTGTATGAAGTTGAAATGTAATAAAGTAGACACATACCTAGGGTTTCAAGAGTTGGATTCTTTACACTAATAACATTTTTTTATAGAAATGACATTATAAGCAGGTTTATATTTATTCTTTCAATCATCACTGTGAAGACCATTCTTAAATCACTTCTTGAATTTTCTAGTTTCTTTTTATAATTTTTAAACACATTTTATAAAATTGGTTATTTATTTTTCACTTTCTTATTATTCAGAATGAAAATAGTTAATAGAATAATCATATCTGATTTAGATATAACACCATTATTACTTGAAGTGTCTTATATAGCTATGTTATATAGATCCTATTGGTATTGTAGTAAAGAACCAATAATTTTATCTTTCTTGTATTCGATAAATCCCTTACTCTTGTTATTTTATTATTTATTATAATTCCACTTATTATGTATATAACCCAAAAATCTTCCAAAAATATAAAGATCATCTTATGTTTATCTAAGGGAATTCCTTCCATTCATTATGCTATTGAAAAATTGGAACATTTGGTTGAAATATTCATCTTCACCCATCTTGAAATACTGATAGACATATTAAATCATCTTGATCTTAGTTATAATTAGCTCATCTAATCCAATTCAAGTAACATGAATAAATTTACAAATCTCTTGTGCTATCTTACTTGAAAAAATATGACGAAATGAATTTATATTAATAATACAATATAAAATATTCATAATTTTTTAATTCAAAATATACATAGTAGTGATATTTATTGTAAGTAAGTCAGGTTAAAAATCATGTAACATACATTGTTTTCCCATCATATTTAAATTATGAAAAATGATTCACTTTAGGTGTCCCTCTATTCGATATTTCTAGAAACCATAAGTTTTTTCAATCCAAATGTGGTGGCCTTAAATGAATGAAACCATTATTTACGTTTATTCCGTCAAACTTACAATGATATTTTTTATTCATTTAGGTATAGGATATTCATATTATAGTAATAAAATATATATAATAGACTTTATATCCTGAGTAATGGGATATTATACAAAGTGTTAGGTTTGATAAGGAAATGATAGATAGTCCAGAGGGGGTTGGGGAGAGGGTTGAATAGACTAGTTAATTTTTTTATCATATTAGATTATTTTTCTTTGTCAATTATCATGTACAACTAGTGATAATATTTAGAAAAACATAATGTGTTAAAATTAGGAATTTTATATTTTCATGGTTCATTAGTGAATATAAATATACTCTTACACCTCCAAACTCTTTGAATGATGTGTTATGAACTACCTAATTTTTTAAGAGGGCTCAAAACTTGACACAACCTATCATTTACAGTGGAGGTATAACCAATATAGGAACCTAAATTTTATAAAGGGACTCACAAGGCATTGATTTTTTTGAGGATGATATAACCTATTATATGATTTTAATCCACGATTAAAAACCCAAATGACCATACATTAGAATCCATAAGTCATAACCCATAGAGAAAATGATTTTTCTTTGAGAATAACAAATCAAAGAATTAGGCATAGGAAAGAAGATTGAATGAATTAGTATAGAATCATAAAAAAACCATGAAGAGGATTTAATAAATAACAATAGTTTTCCTATGAGTATAAAATCGATAAATCTCTTCAAGGTAGTAATAGTAGTCATTGAGGATTAAAATCTCCATAAGATTTCATCCAAAATATGAGAATTGGTCTACAAAGGATCAATTATATATTAAAAGTATCACATAAATCCATAGAACATAGAAATTTTGAAAGTTCACATAAGAACATCACAATAGTGTAATATCTTTTGGCGTATTTAAAGAGACTTGTTAACCTTTAAATAAGAAAAAAAATAAATAAATAAAAAATAATAATTTTTTTACAAAATTCAAAAATTATAAAAATGTGAGAGATATTAATGTTACACAATTATTATTAAATATTGAAAACCAAAAACTGATTCTATTTAATATTAAATAATTGTTAACCAATTCCAAATAACTACATAATACTCAGGAAAAGAAACCATTTAAAAATAACATCATTTTCTTTTATAAAATTCAATTTAGAAATTTAGAAAAATGTTCCATATCATGTATATAAGAAATAAAAATTCAAATAATACTATATTAAATATTATAAATCAACTTTGTATATATTCATTAGAATTATAAATTAAAAAAAGAAACCACTAATGAAAAATAAACTCAATATTTTTAAATACATGTTGTAGGTTTATGCATGAATAAATATTAATTTAGAATAATATTTAAAATTGATTAAAACTATTTAAAAACTTAAAAAAATACTTCTCATAGTTTCTATATAATATACATGTATTCATCAAATAAATATATAAATAAAAATTTCTACTAAAATCATGTAGTAAATGAATATAACAAAATTATATGAAAAAATGATTATTTTAGAAATTTATAGATTTTTAAAATAAAGAAAACTATTAGATGAATAATAAGGTCTAACCTACCATGTGGTTCAACTGATCATAAGGTATCAAACACATATATAGATGAATGACCATGAGGTTTAGCAATCAACCCTATGTACAAAGAAGCTTACCATGAGAGATAACCCACATGAATAAATGATCGATCACAAGAGCAAGTAAATCGACTCCAAAAAAAATTGACTGCATGAAATAATATATTTGATATATTCCAAGATACAAGGTAGTAATTCAATCGATCATAAAAACAAAAAGTTAATGCATGAATAAATATTTGACCGAATCATGTAGAAAATATATTGTGAGGAAGCTAATGTGTTACTTAGGCATGCAGTAGGTCAAGTGATCATATTAACAATAGGTGTGAAGTAGATTAACTATTCATTTGAAAAAAAGTCATAAAATATATCAATATACCAATAAAATAAATTCAATATACAGAAATTCTATTAAATATAATCCATTGAAAAATATAACGTAATACTTTGAAAAAATGAGTTAGTAAATCAAGTATAAAATGATGTAAACAATTGAGGTATTTTCAAAATAAAAAAATAAAAAATATTAAAACATGTAGTATTATAAATCATAAAAAATACTAAGAAATAATATTATGTACCATAATAATTATAGAAGTTAATTCAAGCTGATATGCCACTTTCAAGACTCTGATATGAATTTCAAATAGAACAACATTCATTTGTGTAACTTACCCTACTTGCCCATACAATAGTTACCACATTCTTATGAAACACAAAGGATTACATACTCACCAATAATGAAATTAAAACATCCATATATGAGGTTATATATAGTAATTCTACCAACTTCTAGAAGTCTCAATATGTTTCTGGATTAGTTTCACCTACTAAGCCATATCTTAGAAAAGACAAGGCCCATTGAGAACTAATTTACCATTATATATTCAACAAAGTGGAGAGAAGAAAAACCATATATGGATGGATTTATACATATATATAAGGGTAGATTATTGGAAATTGTTATGATAGGATAATTCTATTAAAGAAAGGTTTTTGTCTCAAACATGGATTATACCCTAGGATGGGGAAGTGAATCATGGTATATCAATACAAAATTTATCTCTTACCAATGATTTTATCACACTTTTAATAGTTCATCTTTACTCTTATTCATAGTTTATATGAAATAATGAAATATGAAAAGATATACATAAGATATTTTACTAGATTCCCTAAAATGGGAAAATTCAAGGAGCATTAATGGAAATGTGCCTATGCACCTAAAACACTATTGCTCACTGCCTTTTGGTTATAATGCTTAGAGTGGATGCACTAACCATCTTGGATAAAAACCTAGAATAATTAAATAATACAATGATATTATTATATAATGGAAAACATCACTCCTTCTATAATCAAATTTTTATCACATGAACAATATATGGAAATTACACCAAAGATGGTGTAGTACCGAAAACTTTCTCCTTGTACTTATAGAAAGATACCTCCAACAAAACCTTTGTCCTCTCGATGAAACATTACCTCATATGACTAGAATTACTCTTTTTTATGTTATGAAAAAATGAATATTCCCACAACTCTTCTATATTTATTTATATCAAATATAAATAAATCCTTTTTTATGTACTTATGTGAGTCTACAAGAAGATCCTCCACAATATTATTTTTTCTTTTTTATTTCTATTCATGCATTTTTATTATTTCCATGTAAGAGAATATTTATATATTTGAATATATATAAATTATATGATCAAAAATGATATTATTTCCAATTTTAAATGCTATTTTTTAAATATTTAAAATAATTATCCCTATAATCTTTATCCAATCAAGTATTTTAAATACTCCCAATCCTCATAGTTGGAACCTCCATATTTCCTCATTATTTTTATATGACATGTTTTTTGTGGTCAAATAAAGATCTAAACAATAATCCATAAACATATATTTAATTAATGAAACATTATAGGTTGATTATCCCTTTAATCATAAGTTGATTATCTCTATTCAATTTTTTCTGATTTATGAACCATAATTATTAAAATATATTTGAAACTTTTACTAAATTTATGTCTTCAAAAAAATAAATAAAGGGAATCTATTACATCTCTAAAGACTCATTGAATAGGACAATCAAAAAAGGATCCCTGAATGACCCTTACAATGTGAACCCCCATTTTGTAAACTCATTTATTGGCTATTGTTATTTCATGAAGACCAAATTTGATCACCCAATAAGTCTTTTCCAATACATTTAGGTCAACTATTAAAATACTACATGGTTCACTCCTATAATGACCACTCATACATGGTTATCCCCAATTGAACCTTATATATATATACCCCTGTGTTACCTAATTTCTTAAATGCTGATCTAGAATTGATTTTATAGAAATCATCTGTAACACTTGAAAACCTCTTTGTCCTTAAATATATGAATTAAATAAGACTTAATATACTATATTAAATATTCATTCCCCATTATTTTCAATAAACATAATCCATAAAACTCACATAGGGTATTTTTATTAATAATAGTGATCCCTTGTGAGTTATCAAGTTTAAGGATTAAGGCACATAGAATATAATACAATATTTATATTGTTAATATGGAGTGGATATTAGTTATAGGGTGAAAAAAGAGGGATCCGTTTTACCTAAGACCCTAATTATCACTGAATACCATTCTAGAATAGATTTGTTAACCAAAAATTCATTCTATAGACAATTATTTCTGGAAAACCATGAATCCTCAATATCGCTTAGACATATAACATCCCCAATTCCTTTATTGATGAATTCAATTTGATATATAGAAAATTGTTGTCTTAGTTAGTTGGTGAATTTCTAACCATAGTGTTTCCCAACCACTAGGTGATCAAGGAAGGATGTTCTGAATGTCCATTGTGACCTCATCAAGTTCCATACAAGTAGAGGTAGTAACTGAAGAGTACCTGTAGGATTCTAGTGTTTTTTATTATCATGCTAACATGAAAAACATCTATAAATGAAAATGACGATGTACCTTTTTAAACTATTATACACAAATTAGAAACATATATAATGATTCATATTTTTATTCCATGGTTGAAATCCCCCCTCAAAGTAAGAAATTATTTCCTAACCACCCCATTAATGTATTGGGAACTTAAAGCCTTCAATAAATAAGTAGGAAAGAAAAATAATCCCAATACCCACCATCAATGATTTTCCAACCGTCAACTCTTTCTTGAAAAATGATGAAATAAAAATTAGATACATGAATGTATTTAACACACTTCATAATGGATGAGATGATATTGGGGTGATATAGGTGTTTTCAACAATAATTCCCATATACATCTCTATAGATTTCATCTTTAAGGGATACCAATCACCACACTGTTTTTCCTTTAAAACCCACTAAATGTGAATCTTATGCCTAATAGTATCAACAAATATATTTCCATTTACATGGATATATTATATATGAAATTTTATGATATTAAACCTAGGGTCCCATAATTATATTTACATCCCATTGAGATAAAAATAACTTGAGGATCTTGTGGTCATTATAAACAGTAATGAAGTCATAAAAAATATATTACTACTGACACATTAGTTCATGAACCATGATGGATAACTCTAGATCATGAGTCGGGATGTTGTATTCATGAGGTTAAAAATTCCTAAAACCACATTATACAACTCATTAATTCTTTATGGGAATGAAATCAAGGATAATATAATAAGAATTAGAGTATATCCTAAACCCCTTAACTAGATAAGGTTGTACCAAAACTAGATATGTGATATACCACATATTCATCTCATAGAAATATTCATTTCATCATTTATAAAATGGAATCTTTACACCTTCCTTAGTTAATTATTTTATTGTTGTATTAGTGTTAGAAAAGTATTATATGAACCATCGATAATTTCCCATAAGAATGATACAAATATGTATCTCAAAGACAATAGTCAGAACCATCTAAGATAATAGTAATATGTTGTTCATGATCTTCTTAAGATAAGGTTTATTATAAAATTTCATATATAATAATATCAATAAACCAATGTAGGAAATTATATAAGATTAGATCCATCAATTCCATAAACATTTAAGGGGCTTTGGTCAACCCAAAATTCATAAAAAAAGAAATTCATATATCAAATTTGAAAAATTATCTTTCAAATATATCTATACCTCATTAAAATATGATGATATCTTGAGTAATGATTTATAATGTAAAATCACCATTATAAATTTATTATTATAAAATATCATTGATTTGGGGAAAAGGGTAGTTATTATTGATTATCACCTGATTTAACATATGATTTTATACATATTAGCACAAGCATCCCCCTAGTATATTTGGGAAAAAGAACCCGAGAATTCTATGGATATGTTCTCATCCTAATAAAATTATTTTCATTGATATATTCCATCTAAATTTTTAAATCACATAACCTAGTCAGTGACCTACAATATAAATGGATCAATATCATCCAAGTTCAAGGTAAGAGATCGATATTGAATTCCACTACTTGTTTCTTAGCTAATACAAAAATACATAAAATATCTAGTAAAAGATATAAAACAAGGGTAAAATATTACACTCCATAAATACCAATACCCTAAGAATAATAACTTCCCTCTTTATTTTAATATATCCAAACTATCTATAGTTGGGTCTTACATGAAATTCTTGCAATTCCAACTCCCCATAGAGTACATAATGACTACTATCATAGGGATATAATTACACCTATCAATGGTAATTATAAATTAAGGCTCAAAATGGTTTAATTAGTATTTATCTATAATAACATCAATGAAATTCATTAGGATAACCATAATATCCTAGATATTTTCACACTTCCTTACTAGTTCAATCCTATTCCCTAAATGTTTCAAGAATTTTATAATCACATCGAACTTTTAATTATGATTCAAAATAACAATGAATTAAATATGAACAAAATAATCAAAATAAACCTCACAAAATATACCGAAGTTTAATGATAGGAATATTAGAATGGTAAAATTACTAGAATATAACTTTATTCCATCATTAGTTATAGATTTACTAACATCATGCAATATTTATAAATCATCATACTAATATTGAAGAAAAAAATAACACCCAATAAAATTAAATACATATAAAATATTATTCCATAGGAACATGACCATAAAAATGAGTCGAATTAACTCTAAAACCCATGTATCTGAAAAATATTGTGGGGCCTAAACATCTTAGAATCTCATTCCAGGTTATACTGATTACATTTTATAGAAATATCATAATATATGGTTATATAATCCATATAAATGACATTAATTTTATCTAATTATATAATTGGTCTTGAAATGACTCATATTTCTATACTGATGAAACTACATAAGTGACATTTTCATATGAGAAGAAATCAAACCATCTTCAATATGACCACCATTCAAAATCCAAACATAACTCAAATATATTAAAATTTATTTTCTCCCTCACCAGGGAATCTAATTTTTCATCTCTTGATGCTACACATCCTATTTCATAAATCCCATTATTAGTGAACAACCCATTAAAGAACTAACAAGGACATTTTTATGGTTTTATAGGGGAAATTCAATATGTTGATAGAGGAAATGGATTAATTGATGTCACTCCTAAACATATAGAAGGATAATACCACCCCACGTGGTCAGTGAAAGCTCAGTATCCCCTTTTACCCTTAGAGGAAAACAAAATTAGATTTATATAGCATATAGTTGAGACTATTCAAATATTAAAAGTAATCCAAGGGTCATGTCAGTGGGTCATGTTCATCCATCCCTGCCTGCATGGTAGGTCATGGTCCTCTGAGTGGTACCCTCTATAGATAAGTATAGAATAATATCAATACTTTATTCCTATAATTAATAATCCAATTAATTTACTTTCATAATATAAGTTAGAAGAAACCCAACCTTCTATCTTTCACTTGTACTTTATAACAATATTTTCATTGTCGTTCACTTTAACATTTTTTTTCAAATATTTTCACAATCTCATAAATTCATTTGTAAATAAATAATTAATTTTTTTTGGATATAATATAAAATAATTTTACTAATATTATCATATTAAAGATACTATCAATTAATGTAATTAGTTACTAATTTATGTTAACATACATGTTAGTAATGAATATAATGGAACTAACTATTTATTCTTTGTTAATGTTTTTGTTATTATGTGTTGTCAATTGGTTCCAACATTGATATAATAAAAAATGATAGGTAAGAAAAAATCATGACATGATACCATATTTATTACTATATATCACTATCTAGTATGATTCATGAGACCTGAGAACATAGGATAGAAAAAAAAAACAATAAGGGAGGGGAAGATCTAAAACTACCCCTAGTAACTCAATATATTACTATAGTTATTATAGATAGGATTATTTATGGGTTACTAATCAATTAATGTAATTAAAAGATCGTAAATCCTATCTATTATAATACCAAATAATCCCTGAAGTGGGGTTTGATACCATTTTTTAATGACCATGTCATTGTAACCTGAATAGTATCGATTTAGGTAACCAAGACACCACAGAAAAACCACCCAATTTCTAGAGGTGTACACACACACACTGGGGAATAAGTAACATATTTGTGGGAGTATGTTTCATTTTTGGCAATAATTACTTAATCTCAATTGGTTTGATACCTAAATTAGCATGAAAAAGGACCAATAAAACCTTAAAATAAAAGAATACTATAACAAAAAAATATGGAAAATTAATTTATACAAAATGTTTAAGATGATATGTAGACCCTTAAACACTCACCAAATATATCTAAACATGAAAAAACCATCCAATATAAGTAACTTGAAGATAAAATCTATAGGGAAATGTAGAGTAATCCAAATGTGGCCTAACGACTCAAAACGTGCCTCCCATGTGAATGTTCCTTAAGAGATAACGTTGAAAACAAACCTATCAACACCCCCCGATATACCTACAAAAGGTATAAAAAGGATTCACTTGAGATATAAGATTCTATAAAAAACTAACTCCTATATATTGAAACATTCTTTTTTCTTGAGTCTTGATCCAATATATCAACATGCATTAAAATATAAAAAGTATAAGTTGTGAGTAGAATATACCAAGTAGTTGGTCATGAACCCATCTCTAATATCCTATCATAAGATAGAGTGTATGAATAAATTTTCCAATTATGATGAATTCATGAATTATACAATAAATTTATAAAATAGATAAGTCAATCAAATTATAAACTTCATTACAAGGAGGTTCCATACCTATAATACATATTACAAGCCTCAACACAGAGTTTGAGATGATTTGGATAAGAAATATTGTAACCATTTTCAATAAATAAGTATAAAACAATCCATGTGTAATACCCAATAAATAAAAGGATACGGGTTTTTATATACTTCAATTAGTTTGATCTTTCATCCCATCTATTTATTATTGGGTAAAGGGTTATGAAAGATTCAGGGAACCACAATCCTATCTGATATTGTCAACCTGTCTATCAGAAAATTATGCACCTTAGAAACTTTTAAACCAACCTATATCTATACTATCATTATTATTTTTAAATTAAAAGGTAAAAATTATATATAATAAAATTATTTAATCTAGTTTTATTCTCACAAAATTTCTAAAAAAAGATTAAATTTAACATTAAAAATGGTACTTGAAGCTGCGTATATCTAGAATATAATACCAACTCCATGCCCATTATACATAAAAAATTCAACATGCTTTGAAATAAATTAACATGGAATTAATACACAATAATATGTCTAAAATTGTTCATAAAAAATTAAGGGTAATAGAAATTATAAGGTTTATACTCCCATTTAACATATCTATAACATTTAAAATTCACTTTACATGCTAAGAAATTATTCTAATAATATGTCAACTAATGGAATATCACATGGGAATGCATATATTGGAAAAGTGTAAGAAACAATAAAAAAGAAACATAATGTATTTATAATATAGGGAATAATAGTTTTTGTTAAGTTCAAACATCACATTTATTATGTTTTCAATTCATCCCCAAACCATTATAAACTAAACTATATAAATATCTCATAGAGAGAAGAGGTTACCCAACCAAATTAATTACAGTTTCTTTCTTATGGTCTAAGAGAGATGAATTTTTTCCCATTATCAAATAAGTTACCTAGAGGTAATTTTATATTATATCATGAAAATTGAAATTAGGGGAGATTGTATTTATAAACCAAAAATTCATGTTCACATTAGATTTACTTATTTCAATACCCAGAAGTAGGTAACTTAAAAATTAAACCAAGAGATTAAATGTATTTTAGTACTCATGGGTGAATGATATAGGGATTTAAAACCATTTTTAGAAGTGATAAAAGAGAATATGAATATTAGAGGCGAGATATTACTTTACCACATCGATGAAAAGATATAGAAACCAATCGATATCATATAGATAATGGGTGATATAGGGGGAATAAAGAAAGGAAGAGAGAGAGGTGGGGACTATATGGGAATGAATAAATGAAAGAATTTAAGGTAAATCCCAAGACCATCTCACGCTAGAAGTTAAATATAAAGGAAAAAGGAAAAATTTACATTTTCAAAAGTGTTCTGGTCTAGGTGTCTATAGAGTAGATATTGAGATACCACTATGTACAAGGTCTTTAATATAGAACCACCAAGGTACCCCCCCCAATGGTGTACCTTTAGGGATACCACTGGGTAATTGGTATTGCCCATACAAAATGGGTATTCCCCATTTACTCTTCCCCATTCTCAAATTTTCATCTTTTCTTCTTCCCCCCCCCCTTCAACATCAAATACACCCAAAGAGATATTTAAAATAAGTTGTTATATGGGTTTATAAGATTTATGAGGTCGGGGTTATTGTATAGATCCTAAAATTTCACTACTAAATTATCTTCTCCCTTATAGTACTCCCCACCTTAAGAGTCACATATGATCAACTATTCCTACCACACAACTGAATTCTAATTTATTAAAAACATTACAATTCCAAAAAAGTCTTAATGAAAAAAATTCCCCTTTCAAAAGAACTTGTTAATAAATTTTTATAAAATGATTTATTTTATAAAATTAGTTTATTATACACATTTTCTTATGAAAACAATTTTTACATTCAATTTACCATAAGAGTTTCAAAAAAAATTAAATTCTATTTAAAAAACTAATACCCATTTCCACTATTAAAATAATAAATTTTCTTAAAAACATGCAATAGTGTTTTAAGAAAACATTTCTTAGTTTTATTTACACAAATAAAATCAATTCCTTATGATTTTTTTTTTCAAATAGTTACATCAATAAATTTTTAACATGAATCTTAGGTTTTTAAACTTATCACTAACATGGTGTAATAATCAATGAAAACATCTCACTAAGATAAAGGCTAATACCCCGATTTAGTATTTATGTAACTTACATAGCTATAATATTATACTAATATAAAAAAAATTCATAATAAAAATAAATTTTAAAGATAATACTATCAATTCCTTCCCATCAGAGAACATATAATATATTAAAATGTAGTTTTTTTTTTCAAAATTCTAAACACATTATTATACAAGGAACAAATAATATGCTTTAGTAGTAAAATTTCATCACATTTCTATAATAAGTTACTAAACCCAATGTTGTTAGAAATATAAAGGGTACATATCATTATGAAATCCCAATACCAACTCAATAATATGAGATATTTAATTATTAAAATCATATTAATATATGCGATTGAATTTTATTAATTAGATATAAGCTAATTAGGTATGAATGAAAACACCATTAAAATTATAATTTCTAATTAATTAATTATTTCCTTATATATAAGAGTTTTGATATAAAAAATTCATACGACCTATTATTTTACTAGATTTTATGATACAATAATAGATATTGTAAGTATGTAACACTCCCAGCTATTAATATATGATTACCTTTAAATGATACAAATTTTATAAGTATTTTTCTACACATCCAACCCCAATCTTAGATTAAATCATGATATATTTAGCTAAAAATATAAATAGTATGCTAGAACATTAAAACAAATTATTTTAATAAGGAAAAATGAATTTAAATAAATAATTTATAAATATTTTTTGAATAGAAATAAAAGATAATTTTAACAGGAAAAAAATTCAATTAGTACAATTAAAATGACTAATACGATCATTTTATACATAGAAATGTATTTTTATATATATTGATTCATTATCTTGATGCATTCCTATTTCAAGAAACATGTCATTAATTATGATAATATACATTTCATATTAATATTTGGTTAATTATAATTTAATTGGTTTTAGATAATTAATAAGAATAACAATAATTACTATTTTTTTAAAAGTTGCATTCCTATGAAAACAACTTTAATTATATTTTTATTTTTTAGGTAAAAATTAAAGTTTACATTTATATAAATTAATTAAAAAATATGTTTTTCTATTTTTAATCATCAAGATCAAAGTATGTAATTGGATTAATTTCATTTTTGGGAATAACATTAAGTTACTAAGGTAAATATTACTTTCCACACTGAAACAATTATTTTTTAAGGATTCATGCATTTATAAATATTATATCTTTAAATTAAATTGATATTATTCTTAAAATAAAGTAAATAATATTATTTTTAATCATATATAAAAATAAAAAACACCCACTTAATTTTTAATCAATGTCGAATATGATTAACAACACTTAAAGATTAAAATGACAATTTTCTAAACAAATATTTGTTCAACCAATGATATGTTATAATTTTAAAGGTAATTTTACAATATTAATAAATTTAATTAGTCAAAATAGTGTCTAAATTCAGATTCATCACTTTGAAATTTCATAATAAGGGTCATCATCTGTTTTTGGTTTTAAAATAATTACCATGGTTAATTTTTAAACATGATTATTGAGGGTAAAAATGGGTAAATGAAGTATCATGATTTTTCAATAATACAAAGGTAACACAAACCTTCTATCATTATTATATTAGGTATAAAATTCATACCCAAAAATCTCACCAACCATTTCTCCACCTAACTCACCAAACTCTTAAGAAATTATTTTCTTATCCCATACATAACATTCTTTTCTAAATATTTGTACCTCTATTTTACCTATAAAATGAGATCATGTCCTCCCATATCAAGCCACACATATAGTTATATATTCCCATAAAATGGATACTAATTAAATAATTCTATACCCCCTATACAGGTTTTTCATTGACAATCCTAGCCAATGTTTCCTATGCCCTTTATTTTTAGAGGACACTTCAAGCAATGATCCAAATTATCAATATAACGATTACTTTCCCATTATTTTTTTCTTTATAATTCCCATCCAACCTCATAAAACCCAATGTGAACCATATTTAGGTAATGAAATTGTTTTAAATAATATAATGAAATGTTTTTATATTGATGTTATTACAATTATCTCTTCCCCTCCTATTTAATCGAAATAATTAAAATGTTGCTCATGCACGTATGTGGACTACCATATCAAAGAATGACACATTTCAATTTTCATGAGCACCATTCCAGGATGGTTATAGAAACATTATTATTGAATATATGTGTTATTTATTCCCTTATTTTATTATATAAATATAAATAAAGAATTATATAATTAATATTATAAATAATAAATCATTGTGACATTAAACATCTTAAACAAGCATTCTAAGAGGAGAATATTTTTATTCATAATATGTATTATTTTAATATCAATTAATTATTATTTTTAAATTTTGGGGCCGAAGCCTCATTTTTATTATTAAATCAAAGCAAAGACCACTTTTAACTGGGTAGAGGGAAACCCATTACATAGCCCGAAGGCCCAGTGGGCTTGTAGCCCATTACATAGCCTGTAGGCCCAATTTTTTTGGCCCAATTCACATTCTGTGAATAGTAACCCACCTGCTACAGTACTGTACAATACCATCGCCGCTACAATTCCCTATCACCGCTACAGTACCCACTGATGAATAGTGACACCACTGCTATAGTACTGCTACAGTACTGCTACAGTACTACTACAGTCCTGCGCCTAATGGGTTTTGAACTCCCATTTTTATGTAGGATTACGGGGTGCTTACCACTAAGCCAAACCCCAACTACAATTAATTATTATTCTATATAAATATAATTACAATATATCACACTAATAAACACTAAATAAGATAATATTCTTGTATAATGATATTACAACTAAACCTTCTCTCATAATCATCCATTAATCTTGGTCTGTTCATGATTGGGTTGGTTTAACCGCCTACTTGAAAATACTATAAATTCATATCATGGATGACTATGAGTAATTATTTAATAGTATAATATGTTATAAATATGTAAATGTTTTTTTGTAGTTTTGTTAAGGTTACATCAACATTTTACACACTAATTATGTAATCACCCTTCATTTGTTAAGTACCACAAACACATGTCTTTCCCTGATTTTATCCTCATGGATTATTGCTAAAACTTCCATAAAATTAAATAATAACTATATAAAATTTATTATAACATCTATTACAGTATCATATATGATCTAATCGTGATGGAATTTTGACAAATAGTTGACACCAACACCCTTTTTATGAAACTGGATTAAAGTGATAAATATTATTTACACCAGTGTTGAAAATAATAAAAAACAAACTTATATATATTGAAACAAAAAAACTTATATAAATATATATAGAATTATTATAAATGTTACATATCAAACATGTTTCACTAATATATTACCTAACACAGTTTACTACATGGCCTCAAGCATGTGTCTCTGTACATAGGAGGCTGATGACTATGAGAGAAGGTCTATGGTAGTATAGTTTGGAGACTAAAAGCTTATAATTATAGTTGAACATAATGGTGAAATATGAGATAAATTTTAAAAACAAATAATAAAGAAGTAGAAGATATTTCATCTAGATGATAAATAAATAGAAAAAAGTAATAAAAAGTTTCATATACAAAATATTGATTTTAGGATTATATAAAAAATGGTTGATACTAGGGAAATAGGGTAGCATGCCTAAAACTGTACATGCTATACAAACATACATAAAGAAAAAAAATGAATCTTTAATACCATCAAAAGAACATGCTCGGTCCTCTACTACCATACTCTATCCTCATACAAACTTTATGTGTCCATAGTGGGGTGCTTCACCAGGTCCCTACCTATATCCATGAACTTTATCCATATACCATATGGTGGTCTAAGCATAGTGTGAGTAAAAATCCATAGGCTACCACCAATGGTGTCTAGTGCTATCCAGCTTGTGAGTGTATGAAGAGAAGTATGAAGGTTATAAAAATATAGGTGATAAATAAATATACCATGTTAGTCTAGGTTCCTTGTGGGATACTCATATGATAATACATAATTCATCCTAAGAAGAAAGGTATATAAGAATTTGAAATTTGAAATTTATATTTATTAGTCCGGGACTCAAGGGATGCTACCAAGGTAACCATAAGAAGTTAAATTACTATAGTGTATCATAATTTACATGGATTTTATGTATAATAAACCGGTTTAAGTCCACTAGGTTTTACCCTTGTTAATTCACCCCAAGGGGAAAGTGATTTTTGATACCTAGGAATATGACTCAGGTAGCTTTAGTGTGAGAATTGGAAAGAGCCCGAGGTAATTACCATGGTAGTATATAACCTCATGATGAATCCAAGTAGAATTATCCAAGTCACTTATTTTAATAACTAGAAATATAGGTAACCCTTAGTGCCAAGACAAGGAATTAAAAATATTATATAGATACTGAATCAATGTGTGGTCTATCACTTGGTAGACATATTGATGAATCGATTGGAACCCCATTAACCTATCAAATGAAAACCACAATAGAATTCAAATTATTTCCTTGGCTATGCCACACCTTTAATTCAATTTTGGGTTCATGACCATATTCAATCACGATATATTTTTTAATCAAGTTTCACCAATCATAATGATAACAATAATCACATATTATAATTTAAAAAGGGATTTGAGAACTGGTAAAGGTATTAACATTTCATTTAATCCCATTTAGCTTTTCGATTTATTTAATTAATTTATTTTAACAATAATTAATAATCCAAACCTACATAAGAGTTGTTTTTATCTTATAGAACTTTATAAAGTGTCAAGGGAATGTATTAAATACACCTAAAGGGGTTGTATTAGTAGAGATAGACAACATACAAAAATATTAGTGTTCTATGGGGGTATGTTATCAAGGTACACACATTTAATTATATGAATTTTTTATTTTTGGGTGACATATGGATTGTCTAATGTGCAACATACAAACACTTGATATAGAAATATAAAAAATCTAGGGAAAATTTCTAGACCACCTACCATAAATTGGTAGAAGAATCCTTGTCTAGTATAAGCCTTTAACATGAGAAATAATGTTTTAAAGTGATGAAGTAAACAAACAATATGAAAATAGTGTATATTACCTTGAATAAAGATATCATTCAATACAACAAGAGATACTAATAAAAAAAGGAAGAGGAATCATAGAAATACCATTGGCTATCTAACATGATGAACATTGGTCAAATCCAAGATTATATGGTAGAGATAAATCAAATCATTGGTGGAAGTATAGAATGATAGGATCTCTCCATTGTTTCTTCTTTGTGTGATAAATGAGGGGAGAGGAGAAAGAAATAATGTTAAAATAATATAGGGAAACACCAATCGTTTTTACAAGAATCGTGGTATTTATAGAGTATACATGGGATTTACACATTTAAATATTATTTGACAGGGTCTTCTTGAACATATAGGGTTTAAAAAGGATTATTTATTGTGAAAATTGACAACTTTTGATATAAATTTACTATTTAAATCATAAAATTTGTCCTATAGAAATCCAATTACTGCATCCTTATAGATCTCCCCAAAAAGAAAATAACATTATACCAAGGTTTAAACCAAACAAACAAACCCTAAAATTAAAGAATAATGTGTATGATAATGTATTGGATCTTACAACCACCCCTCCTTAAAAAACTTATCCCTGAGTATCCACTTTGATAGTGGTTGAGAAACATCTTTGAAAACTTCTTCTTAATGATCACGCACATCATCCTATCACACCAAGGTCTCATCCAGTACATTGGTGTATTGCTATTACACCCATACTGGAAGAACTATTTAGACTTCAAGATCCCCCTTATTATGATATAAAATAAAGAAATGATACTCCTTAAAAGAAGCATCAACTTATAACTCAACCTCAGTAAGCTGAAGAACATGAGATTGGTCTGAATAGTAATAATGCAGTTAAGAAACATGAAAAATTTCATGCATGACCCAGTATATTTTAGGTAGAACTAAATAATAGGCAATTGAACTGAATTTCTCCATGATCTTAAAATTCATAATGAACATAGGTGATAGCTTACACTACCTTAGTAAATATCAATGACCTAATCTCGGTGAAACATGTAAGAACTCCTGATCTCCCACCTCAAACAATAGAGGTTAGCAATGATGATCGACATAATACCTATTACTTAACTAAAATATATTCATTCATTTTATAATTATCTATAAATTCTATAATGTATCCTAAAATTTATGAGGTCCTAGTAGAGCTACATCTCCTCCCTCTAACCATCACAGGGGTGAATAAAAAAACATATTGTATAAGGCCATATAATGAGTTATCTATATAGTCTCATGGTATCTATTATTATAAGAGAGATCATAAAGTGAGATATGTTTCTCCCAATAACCTATAATCTCAAGGACACATTGATTAATATTTGTCTTTAACACCTATATCATATGGTCGAATTGATCATCAGTCCAAGGGTGATAGGTTGTGCTATAGAGAACCTGCGAACCAAGATACCACTACAACCCATTCTAAAACCACAATGAAAAAATAGTATCCTTATCTAATAAAATATTATGGATAAATCCATGAAGGTGTATAATCTCATGGACATAGAGGATCCCATGCAATTAAACTGAGGAGTTCAACAGAAAAAGAAGGTAGTGGGAGACTGTCATGACCCCCTCCCACCAAAGATGCCCCTTCTGAGATGGAAATGGTGAAAGGGAGATAATGAACCCTATGTCCTGCCTCCAGTAGGCCCCGGAGTGGTGACTAGCACCAAGGGTATGAGTTTTCACAAATATGGGAGGCATTACCCTTTTATTATTTAAGATCGGGAAATAGGATGATCAAACACCAAAAAGGAAAAGGAACAAGTAAATGAAAAATAACCCAAACCAATCCCACATGCATGTTTAAACAATTTTGAGACAAAGTAAAAGTACAAGAAAACTCAAAAGTACAATACCAAAAGAAACAAGAGTACATCAACTGCAAAAACTCCAACTGTCCCGACTAGTAGGGTCCCGCATGGCTCTGGTAGTCCTCCTGGAAACCTGAAAGTAAACATAGGGTGAGCATACAAGTATACTCAGTAGGGAAACCTAAATATCTCATGCACAGATGGGGAGACATCCTAATGTCCCGTGATAACAACAGAAGAAACCAAAACCTATCAAGGAATTCTATCCACCCAACCTCACCAGCCACGCTCACCAAAAACACAAAAACATCAAATAATAGTATATAAGAACAAGAGTATTGGGTACCCCACACTATTTCCCCCTACTAGATAGCTGATCTTACTAACGACGAACGTCTTGACGCTACCACACTCTTCCTTCCTACACACACCTGGGCCTCAAAAACCACATATCCCGCCCGCACACACCTGGGCCTCACAAACCACATATCCCCCCCGCACACACCTGGGCCTCACAAACCACATATCCCGCCCACACACACCTGGGCCTCACAAACCACATATCACATCTCTGCCCGAACACACCTGGGCCTCATCTCGAAGATTCTTGGGAACAGTAAACCTGCCTGAAGAGTCTTGGGCTAAAATCACACCAATCGAAACCTACCCGAAGAGTCTTGGGTATAAGGTCGCCTCAAGCCATCACAACCTATGGAAGAAGGAGCAGGAAAGAGCTATTAACTAAGGGGAAAACACCTACTCCCATGAAATGGGAGTGTTCGACACTAAGTGCTCAACATGGGTGGGGTGAGACAAAACACAAAGATACAGATACATATATGTATACCAACCACACAACCCAACCTATGGCTTCTAAACAGAGAAAATGAGCACGTTCCCCGACACTGCTACTACGAAGCATGCAAAAAACAAAAAAACCCAACCCCATTTAGGTTTTTATGTTTTAAAAGTATTAGTTTATTAGTTCCATAACTACTAGGAAATTATCAAACCAGATCAAGCGTTTCGTAGAACAAAACCCTGCCAACCACAAATCAAGTTAGTTAGAACACAAAAAACACAAAACCAAACTTTTTATTATCAATCAATCCCCATTGATTGTTCCCACGTTTAATTCATTATCATTCCCCACAGTTCATTTATCAACTTTCCTCTTTCTTTTAATATCACAACCCATTACTACAGCCCTGCTACCACTATAACCACATCTCCACAACCGTATCACAAAACAAGGCTCATTCCACATCATTTCCCCTTTAATATCATTTACCACAGCCCCACTGCCCATACTATTCATAATAACCTAAGATTCACCCCCCTTTTCACACACCACATAACCAAAACAACACCCACATTTTCATTATTCCATTTGGTTCAACCAGGGTGATCACATAAGGGTTCCGGATATTCATTTAATCATCCAACTTTACGTGATTAACCAATTTCCATATTCCACAAAGTTTCCATCCACAAAAATGGTCTAGAAAGATAGGGAACCATTTAATTTCACAATCAAAGGCCCCCAATGATCGTGATTTTCAGTAGGCATAAGCCTATTCAATTCACAACATAACAAAGGATAAGCATTGATGGAAAAATAAAACAACAATATCAACAGAATTTCCCCAAAACTGTTCTTTAACCATTTATTATCTTTATTTATTGGTTCAACCATATCTCATGAAAACAAGAGGATACCCACCCCGCATGATGCAAAAAATAGAGAGAGACGAAGGTAAGATCCCTACCTCAAAGGTTTTTGACGGAAACCACAACAGTCAAGGAATGCTCAAGGAACCCGGGTCGATTCTCTGAAACCCCACCTTAGATCTCTCCTCCTAGAAAGATTAAGACCAAGAATCATCATATTATACATCCACACACTTATATCTACCCATAACAGGCGTATATTTAAGAAACTGAGGGAAGAGAAGGAGTAGATCTAAGAAGATATAAGAACCCAACAAGAATGATCACATACCTTGAGAAACCTGCTTTGATTTGCGAAGAGAAGCCTCTGGATCGTCTCCAAAATTCTTGGGAGAGGGTCTCTTACCTCCAAGGAAGAGTAATCCCAGGTTATGTCCGCTTAGGGGCTTAAAAGAACCATTTAGAGGCAAAATAGTTTAGATCCACAATTCTAGGATCTGACTTTAAGTGCCCGCATGGTTAGTCCGCACGGTTTAGAAAACCGTGAACTGACTGTGAATTAGCTTCTGCCTCGCCAAACACTCCTCGCATGGTTAGGCCGCATAGTTTGTTCTAACCATGTGCCTCCCATGTGAAGGCTCTACCTCCAACACCAACCTCGCACGGTTTGGCCACACGGTTTGAAAAATGGTGTGCCTCTCATGCGAAGGCCATTACCCCTTTAGTTTTCCTTAAAATTCCACCCAAATGCACCCCCAAGTCACCTTGATTTCCCAAAACACCTCTATCCCCACATTTTCACAAAGGAATGGACCAGAGAGGTCCATGACATTACATCAGATACCTCTCAAAACATTATCATCCTCGAGAATTGAAAACCAACCCATAAAAAGGGGAATGGTCCAAACAATAACCCCACAAGATACCTCTCAGGGATATCGTCATAACAGGAATGGAACCACTAACCTAATCATATGTGTTAGGAATTCCTTCTCCTATATCGAGATATTATCCTCTTTTGGCAGAACTGAATCTCCTGCACGAGTTTAATCGCATCCGCATTAATGCATCTCGATTAATAATTGGGTCTTCCCACTTCCATATATTAGGATTTTTCCAACTTACACTGCCCCCAACACCGTACAACCAACACACTGCCCGAATACATGGATTGGGGAATTCATTCTCCCATGTCGAGATATTATCCGCTTTAGGCGGCACTGACTCGCCTGCATGGGTTCAATCGCATCCGCATTAATGCGTCTCGATTAAGGATCAGGTTTTTCTATTTCCCCACACTTCCTGACATGTTACACACTTCCAGAGAACAAGGAAACAAAAACGTCTCACGACCAACAAGCCAAGAATTCCATATAACAAAGGTACAAAGTATAACATTAAAACAAAGCTCAGAAGAACAAAGCAAAACACAAGTCAAAACAACTCCAGGTACTGAGCGTGCATCTGAGCCTCCCGCTCCCAAGTTCTCTCCTTGAGGCCGCCATGACTCCACAACACACGAACCAAGGAGATGGTTCATCCACGGAGCACCTTATCTTTACGATCCTCGATTATGACTGGTCGTTCCTCGAAGGTCGCGTCGTCTCTCATATCTAACTCTCCCCAGTCGATAACGTGAGAGTTGTCGTGTAATTACTGACGAAGCTAGGAGATGTGGAAGACGCCATGAACCTTATCCAACTGAGGTGGCAGGGATAGCTGATATTCCACCTCGCCGGCTCGCCTCAACACCTCGAAAGGTCCGATGAACCTAGGGGAGAGCTTACTCCCCTTCCCAAACCTCTGATGCCCCCATCAAGGGGAAACCTTCAAGAACACATGATTTCCCACTTAAAACTCCAAGGGCCTCCTCTGATGATCGACATAAGACTTTTTTCGGTCTTGAGTCGCTTACATCCTCTCACGCACAAGATGAACTTTCTCTGTGGTGCTTTGTACTACCTCTGGCCCAAGATCACCTGTCTCACCAACCTCTGCCCAGAAAATGGGTGAACGACATGGTATTCTATACAAAGCCTCAAATGGTGTCATGCCAATAGTAGAGTGGAAGCTGTTGTTGTAGGCAAAATATACTAAAGGAAAGTGTCTCACCCATGATCCTCTAAAATCCAGAACGCATGCTCGTAGAATGTCTTCCAATGTCTGGATAGTCCGCTCTGTCTGCCCATCGGTCTGGGGGTGGAAAGCAGTGCTAAGGTGTAGCTAGTTTCCAAAATCATGCTATAACCCCCTCCAAACTCGTGAGGTAAACCGAGTATCCTGATCTGATATGATAGTCTTTGGAACTCCATGAAAACGCACCACCTCGTCTATGTACCTCTGTTCTAAGGTACTCACCGGTCCCGACTCCTTAATTTCTAAGAAGTGAGCTGATTTCGTCAGTCAATCCACCACTACCCAGATAACATCACAACCACCCTGAGCTCTGGGTAGTCCTATGACGAAGTTCATTGAGATGTCATCCCATTTCCACTTGGGGACATCTAAAGGATGCAACAAACCACTGGGGACACAGTGTTTAGCCTTTACTTGCTGACACACTAGGCACCTAGACACAAACTCCGCCACTGCTCGTTTCACCCCGGGCCACCAAAACTGTTCCCTCAAGCCTTAATACATTTTTGAAACTCCCAGATGTACCGCCAAGGATGATCCATGGAACTCATGGAGAACTCCCTCACGCATCACCTCTGGAACAAACAACCTTCCATGAAAAAGAATCCGATGTCGGCTGTCCTCTGACCATCCTTCTGGAGCATTTACTTGATCGATACGATACCACATTACTTCCGCCTTGGAGTCTCCCCACTGAGACTCTTCCACCGACTGCAACAAGGAGGACTACACCTTCATCTGAAACAAACAGCCTCTAACACCCTCTTCCCTTGCATCCAAGTGCAAGGCAGCCAACTCTCCCATCGCTTTCCAAGCATCAGTGGATTCCTGAACCACTTCCTTTTGCGACAACCTGATCAGGGCACCATCCACAACATTGCCATTACATTTAGTGTAAGATATCTTGAAGTCATAGTCTTGGAGAAACTCAACCCATCTCCGTTGCCGTAAGTTCAGGTCACACTGGGAGAAGATATAATGTAAGCTCTTGTGATCTGAGAAGACCACGAAGCACTCCCCAAAGAGGTAATGTCTCCACAACTTCAGTGCGAACACTACTACTGCAAGCTCTAGGTCATGGGTGGCATAGTTACGCTCGTGACGGAACAACTACATAAATCCATAACAGATCACACCCTTCTTCTTCATCAGTACGCACCCCAAACCAAGGACAGAAGCATCACAAAACACCTCATACAACAACCCTTCCTCTGGAAATCTGAGTACTGGAGAACTGACCAACTTCTCCTTCAGGTAGTCGAAATCTTTCTGGCACTGCTCACTCTATTGGAAGACATGATTCTTCCTATTCAAAGCTTTCAATGGAGAAAAAACTTGAGAGAAGTCCGAAACGAACCTCCGATAATAACCTGCCAACCCTAAGAAACTACGAACTTATGCCACGCTCTTGGGTGTTTCCCAAGAAACAACTACCTCTACCTTCTACGGGTCCACTAACACTCCATGTTAAGACACCATGTGCCCAAAGAAGTGTACTTCTTGCATCAAGAACTTACACTTTGACAATTTCCCATAAAGCTGGTGGTGTCGAAGGAATTCCAATACTTTCATGAGATGATCAACATGCTCCTCCTATAATCTTGAGTATATTAGGATGTCATCGATAAACACAACGACGAACCGGTCCAGAAACTCTCAAAAGACAAGGTTCATAAGTCCCATGAACACAGCTGGTGCATTCGTAACTCCAAACGGCATCACTACAAACTCGAAGTGCCAATACCTGCACCTGAAAGTCATCTTCGAGATGTCAATATCCTTTACCCTCAGTTGATGATATCCAGATCATAGATCAATCTTAGAAAACCAACCTTCTCCCCTCAGCTGGTCGAAGAGATCATCTATCCTTGGAAGGGGGTAACGGTTCTTGACCATTACCTGATTCAACCTTCGGTAGTATATGCATAGCCTGAGACCACCATTTTCCTTCTTCATGAACAAAACTGGAGCACCCCATGGAGACACACTAGGTCGAACAAAACCCTTCTCCATCAGATCGTCAATCTGAATCTGCAACTCCCGCAACTCTGAAGGTGCCATATGATAAGGGACTATCGAAATTAGACGGGCACCAGGCTGTAAGTCTATCCCGAACTCAACGTCACGTCGGGGGGGTAGAGTCACAACCTCCTCAGGAAAAACATCAAGGAACTCCCCAAAAACCTCTGGAACATCCATCATCTCTATATCAGCTGAAACCACTGATAACCCACCTAAAAAGGAAAGGGGGGGCTTCACATGCCGGCTTCCCACCTGATAGATCCTCTCTCCAATAAAAGCTATACGCTGCCCATCCACGTCGGAGAACACTACTCTTCTTCGGAAGCAGTCGATAACGGCACTAACAGAAAACAACCAGTCGATGCCTAGGATGACATCGTATGGCTGCATCTATAGAAAAAGAAGATCCCCACTAGATCGATGCAGTCCCAATGTCAGCCCACATCCCTGACAAACACAAGATACGCTGGTATGACCTCCAACGGGTGTACTCAACACCAGGGGTAAAGAAAGTTTCTATACGTATAGACCCAAAGCATGGGATAGACCGGGTGCAACAAAGGAGTGCGAAGCTCCCGAATCGAACAAAGTAGAAACAAGAGTGATGAAAAAACAAATCGTACCTCGCACCACCTCTGGTCCTGCCGAAGATGCCAACTCTGCTGCGTGCAACTGTCCACGCCCAGATCCTCTGCCTCTCTGATGTCGACCACCTCCCCGACCACGCCCTGGTTGAGGTCCCTGAGGAGAACCCTAAGGTCGGCCTCCTCCTGCAAAGTCTGCCCTCAGAGGAGCAGGGTCCTGCTGCTGCTGGAAGGGCCTCGCCGACAACTGGTGCTGCTGAGGCGGGCGCTGAACCTGCCCACCTCCACCGTACTGAGCTCAGGTCGGGCACTGACTCTGAATGTGCCCGGAAACTCCGCAAGAGAAACACTTTGGTCCTGGGCTCTTGAAAAAGGGACGAGGACCCGAAGATCTGAACTGGAACTGCTGGGGCCTGCTCCCCACTAGCCTGAATCTGGAAGGTCCTGTCACAAGAGACCTGCTGCTGACTGCCTTCCCCTTCGACAAACCCATCTAGATCCCCTCCTGTGGTGCACCTCCCTGTGAGTGCATCCTCTCTACAACCTCTACCTTCTTCTGTACTACCAAGTACGTCGAAAGGGTGAAGGGGGTAACAACATACTGGAGCGAAGGACGAAGTGACTCCTCCAAACGTCTCGCCCGAGACTCCTCATCCAGAAAGAGATCCGGAGAAAAACATAGGAGACCCTTGAACTTGATCCCCAATTCTCATACTGACATACACCCCTGCTGGAGGGAGAGTAAATCCTGCCGCTTCTCTGCCTTGATCATGGAAGAAAGGAATTCCTCTCGGAACTCCTTCTCAAAGTCAGCCCATGAAATCTCTGCCTCTGACCTCTCCCCGAGGTAGAGCGTCCACCACTGAGGCGCCGCACCTCTCAGCTGACTGACTGCTAGGGGAACCCAGTACTCCCTCGGAGCATGGAACAAGGTAAAAGCGATTCATAGCTCTTCAATCCACCCCTCTATCTCCATATATGAAGAACTACCCTCCTACTTCTTGATGGTTTGTCACTGGAAAGAACAGAGAGTCTTCTGCCACTGATCATATTCCTCCTCTCGGTTAATCGCCAACTGATCGACCGCCTGAAAATGCTGGGCCTCGGTTGTTTGAGTCACCCGGGGACGATGTCCAGGTACCATAGCTGTACGGTAAACAAAGATCGCCTAAGCCCAAGTAGCAAGGAAATTTCTCAAGGTTTCATTTTATCATTTTATTTCAATTTCTTTCCGAGAACACCTAAATCAAGTAAAAAAAAATCATGATGATGCATGTACCTTCCCTAGGGTGTCTACCCTACAATTAATATAGTCTCACTTAGTCGTTAGGTAGGATTAGAGTCCTTGCATCAGATCACGGGGGGCCGCAAAATCACTTTCCTAGCCGGTCTTTCCTGGCCTATGTCACACACTAAGATCAGCCAACACTGTCTCCCTACCATCCCATGCAATCCTCACTGTGCCTAACTCCGGACTCCATCCTATCTCTCAACCATCAGCTTTAATACCATTCTTTCATGACCCCCTCCCACCAAAGATGCCCCTTCTGAGCTGGAAATGGTGAAAGGGAGATAATGACCCCGAGTCCCGCCTCCAGTAGGCCCCGAAGTGGTGACTAGCACCAAGGGTATGAGTTTTCACAAATATGGGAGGCATTAACCTTTTATTATTTAAGATCAAGAAATAGGATGATTCAAACACCAAAAAGGAAAAGGAACAAGTAAATGAAAAATAACCCAAACCAATCCCACATGCATGTTTAAACAATTCTGAGACAAAGTACAAGTACAAGAAAACTCAAAAGTACAATACCAAAAGAAAAAAGAGTAAAACAACTGCAAAAACTCCAACTGTCCCGACTAGTAGGGTCCCGCACGACTCTGTTAGTCCTATTGGAAACCTGAAAGTAAACGTAGGGTGAGCATATAAGTATACTCATTAGGGAAACCTAAAGCTCTCGTGCACTGGTGGGGAGACATCCTAATGTCCCGTGAGAACAACAGAAGAAACTAAAACCTAGCAAGGAATTCTATCCACCCAACCTCACCAACCACGCTCACCAAAAACACAAAAACATCAAATAGTAGTATATAAGAACAAGAGTATTGGGTACCCCGCACCATTTCCCCCTACTAGCTAGCTGCTCTTCCTAACGGTGAACATCCTGACGCTACCACACTCTTCCTACCCGTACACACCTGGGCCTCACAAACCACATATCCCGCCTGCACACACCTGGGCCTCACAAACCACATATCCTACCCTCACACACCTGGGCCTCACAAACCACATATCCCACCCGCACACACCTGGGCCTCACAAACCACATATCCCTCCCGCACACACCTGGGACTCACAAACCACATATCCCGCCCGCACACACTTGGGACTCACAAAACACATATCACATCCCCTCCAAAACACACCTGGGCCTCATCCCGAAGATTATTGGGAACAGTAAACCTACCCGAAGAGTCTTGGGCTAAAATCACACCAATCGAAACCTACCCGAAGAGTCTTGGGTGTAAGGTCACCTCAAGCCATCACAACCTATGGAAGAAGGAGAAGGAATGAGCTAGTAACTAAGGGGAAAACACCCTCTCCCATGAAATGGGAGTGTTCAGCACTAAGTGCTCAACATGGGTGGGGTGCGAAAAAACACAAAGATACAGATACATATATGTATACCAACCACACAACCCAACCTATGGCTTCTAAACAGAGAAACTGAGCACATGCCCCGACACTATTATTACGAAGCATGCATACAACAAACAAACCCAACCCCATTTAGGTTTTCATGTTTCAACAGTATTAGTTTATTAGTTCCTTAACCACTAGGCAATTATCAAACCAGATCAAGCGTTTCATAGAACAAAACCCTGCTAACCACAAATCAAGTTAGTTAGAACACAAACAACACAAAACCAACCTTTTTATCATCAATCAATACCCATTGATCGTTCCAACGTTTAATTCATTATCATTCCCCACAGTTCATTTATCAACTTTCCAATTTCTTTTAATATCACAACCCATTACTGCAGCCCTGCTGCCACTATAACCACATCTCCACAACTGTATCACAAAACAAGGCTCGTGCCACATCATTTCCCCTTTAATATCATTTACTACAGCAACGCTGCCCATCCTATTCGTAATAACCCAGGATTCACCCCCTTTTTCACACACCACGTAACCAAACCAACACCCACATTTTCATTATTCCAATTGGTTCAACCGGGTTGATCACACAAGGGTTCCTGATATTCATTTAATCAGCCAACTTTACGTGATTAACCAATTTCCATATTCCACAAAGTTTCCATCCACAAAAATGGTCTAGAAATATAGGGAAACATTTAATTGAAAAATAAAAGGCCCCCAATGACCGTGATTTTCAGTAGGCATAAGCCTATTCAATTCACAACATAACAAAGGATAAGAATTGATGGAAAAATAAAACAAAAATATCAACATAATTTCCCCAAACCTGTTCTTTAACCGGTTATTATCTTTATTTATTGGTTCAACCATATCTCATGAAAACAAGAGGAAACCCACCCCGCATGATGCACAAAAGAGAGAGAGACGAAGGTAAGATCCCTACCTTAAATGTTTTTGACGGAAACCACAACGGTCAAGGAATGCTCAAGGAACCCGGGTCGATTCTCCGAAACCCCACCTTAGATCTCTCCTCCTAGTAAGATCAAGACCAAGAATCATCATATTCGACATCCACACACTTAGATATACCCATAACAGGTGTATATTTAAGAAACCGAGGGAAGAGAAGGAGTAGATCTAAGAAGATATAAGAACCCAAAAAGAATGATCACATACCATGAGAAACCTACTTTGATTTGTGAAGAGAAGCCTCCAGATCACCTCCAAAACGCTTGGGAGAGGGTCTCTTACCTCCAAGGAAGAGTAATCATGGGTTATGGCCGCTTAGGGGCTTAAAAGAACCATTTAGAGGCAAAATAGTTCAGATCCACAATTTTAGGATCTAACTTTAAGTGCCCGCACAGTTAGTCCGCACGATTTAGCAAACCGTGCACTGACTGTGCATTAGCCTCTGCCTTGCCAAACACTCCTCGCATGGTTAGGTCGCACAGTTTTTCCTAACCATGCACCTCCCATGCGAAGGCTACTGCCTCCAACACTAACCTTGCACGGTTTGGCCGCACAATTTGACAAACTGTGCGCCTCCCGTGCAAAGGCCATTACCCCTTTAGTTTTCCTTAAAAGTCCACCCAAACGCACCCCCAAGTCACCTTGATTTCCCAAAACACCTCTAGCCCCACATTTTCACAAAGGAATGGACCAGAGAGGTCTAAGACATTACATCAGATACCTCTCAAAACATTATCGTCCTCGAGAATTAAAAACCAACCCATAAAAAGGGGAATGGTCCGAACAACCACCCCACAAGATACCTCTCAGGGATCTCGTCATAACAGGAATGGAACCACTAACCTAATCATTTGTGTTTGGAATTCCTTCTCCTATGTCGAGATATTATCCTCTTTAGGTGTCACTGACTCTCCTACATGAGTTTAATCGCATCCGCATTAATGCGTCTCGATTAAGAATTGGGTCTTCCCACTTCCATATATTAGGATTTTTCCAACTTACACTGCCCCCAACACCGTACAACCAACACACTGCCCAAAAACATGTCTTGGGGAATTCATTCTCCCATGTCGAGATATTATCCACTTTAGGCGGCACTGACTCACCTGCACGGGTTCAATCGCATCCGCATTAATGCGTCTCGATTAAGGATCAGGTTTTTCCCTTCCCCTACACTTCCAGACATGTTACACACTTCCAGAGAACAAAGAAACAAAAAAGTCACATGACCTACAAGACAATCATTCAATATAACAAAGGTACAAAGTATAACATTAAAACAAATCTCAGAAGAACAAAGCAAAACACAAGTCAAAACAACTCCAGGTACTGAGCATTCATCTGAGCCTCCCACTCCCAAGTGCTCTCCTTGAGGCCGCCATGCCTCCACAACACATGAACCAAGGCGATGGTTCATCCATAGAGCACCTTATATTTATGATCCTTGATTATGACTGGTTGTTCCTCGAAGGTCATGTCGTCTCTCATATCTAACTCTCCCCATTCAATAATGTGAGAGTTTTCGTGTAAGTACTGACGAAGATAGGAGATGTGGAAGACATCATGAACCTTCTCCAACTGAGGTGGCAGGGCTAGCTGATATTCCACCTCACCGACTCGCCTTAGCACCTTGAAAGGTCCGATGAACCTAGGGGAGAGCTTACTCCCCTTCCCAAACCTCTGATGCCCCCGTCGAGGGGAAACCATCAAGAACACATGATTTCCCACCTCAAACTCCAAGGGCCTCCTCCGACGATCGACATAAGACTTATGTCGGTCTTGAGCCGCTTACATACTCTCACGCACAAGATGAACTTTCTCTGTGGTGCTCTGTACTACCTCTGGCCCAAGAGCACCTGTCTCACCAGCCTCTGCCCAGAAAATGGGTGAACGACATGGTCTTCCATACAAAGCCTCAAACGGTGCCATGCCAATAGTAGAGTGGAAGCTATTGTTGTAGAAAAAATCTACTAAAGGAAAGTGTCTCACCCACGATCCTCTGAAATCCATAACGCATGCTCGTAGCATGTCTTCCAATGTCTGGATAGTCCACTCTGTCTGCCCATCGGTCTAGGGGTGGAAAGCAGTGCTAAGGTGTAGCTAGTTTCCAAAAGCATGCTGTAACCCCCTCCAAACTCGTGAGGTAAACCAAGTATCCTGATCTGAGATGATAGTCTTTGGAAATCCATGCAAACACGCCACCTCGTCTACGTACCTCTGTTCTAAGGTACTCACCGAGCCCGACTCCTTAATTTCTAAGAAGTGAGCTGATTTCATTAGTCGATCCACCACTACCCAGATAGCATCATAACCACCCTGAGCTCTGGGTAGTCCTGTGACGATGTCCATTGATATGTCATCCCATTTCCACTCGGGGACATCTAAAGGATGCAAAAAACCACTGGGGACACGGTGTTCAGCCTTTACTTGTTGACACACTAGGAACCTAGCCACAAACTCCGCCACTGCTCGTTTCACCCCGGGCCACCAAAACTGTTCCCTCAGGCCTCGATACATTTTTGAAACTCCCAGATGTACCAACAAGGCTAAGCCATGGAACTCACAGATAACTCCCTCACGCATCGCCTCTGGAACAAACAACCTTCAATGAAAAATCATCTGATGTCAGCTGTCCTCTGACCATCCTTCTGGAGCATTTCCTTGATCGATATGATACTGAATTACTTCCGCCTTGGAGTCTCCCCACTGAGACTCTTCCACCTACTGCAAAAAGAAGGAATACACCGTCATCTGAAACAAACAGCCTCTAACACCCTCTTCCCTTGCATCCAAGTACATGGAAGCCAACTCTCCCATCGCTTTCCTAGCATCAGTGGATTTCTGAACCACTTCCTTATGAGACTTCCTGATCAGGGCATCAGCCACAACGTTGCCTTTAACTTTAGTGTAAGAGATCTTGAAGTCATAGTCTTGGAGAAACTCAACCCATCTCCGCTGCCGTAAGTTCAGGTCACACTGGGAGAAGATATAACGTAAGATCTTGTGATCTGAGAAGACCATGAAGCACTCCCCAAAGAGGTAATGTCTCCACAACTTCAGTGAGAACACTACTGCTGCAAGCTCTAGGTCATGGGTGTCATAGTTACGCTCATGAGGGAGAAACTTCCTAAACCCGTAACAGATCACACCCTTCTTCTGCATCAGTACTCACCCCAAACCAAGGCCATAAGCATCACAAAACACCTCATACAATAACCCTTCCTCTGGAAATCTGAGTACTAGAGCACTGACCAACTTCTCCTTCAGGTAGTCGAAAGCTTTATGGCACTACTCGCTCCATTGGAAGACCTGATTATTCCTATTAAAAGCTGTCAATGGAGAAAAAAATCAAGAGAAGTCCGAAAAGAACCTTCGATAATAACCTTCCAACCCTAAGAAACTACGAAATTCTGCCATTCTCTTGGGTGCCTCCCAAGAAACAACTGCCTCTACCTTCGACGAGTCCACTGAAACTCCATGTTGAGACACCACGTGCCCAAAGAAGTGTACTTCTTGCGTCAAGAACTTACACTTCGACAATTTCCCATAAAGCTGGTGGTGTCAAAGTACTTCCAAGACTTCCATGAGATGCTCAACATGATCCTCCTCTGATCTTGAGTAGATTAGGATGTCATCGATAAACACAACGATGAACCGGTCCAGAAACTCTCAGAAGATAAGGTTCATAAGTCCCATGAACACAACTGGTGCATTCGTAACTCCAAACGGAATCACTACAAAATCGAAGTGCCCATACCTTCACCTGAAAGTCATCTTCGATATGTCACTGTCCTTTACCCTCAGCTGATGATATCCAGATCGTAGATCATTCTTAGAAAACCAACCTGCTCCCCTCAGTTGGTCGAAGAGATCATCTATCCTTGGAAGGGGGTAACGGTTCTTGACCGTTACTTGATTCAACCTTCGGTAGTCTATACATAGCCTGAGACAACCATATGCCTTCTTGATGAACAAAACTGGAGCACCCCATGGAGACACACTGGGTCAAACAAAACCATTCTCCATCAGATCGTCAATCTGAATCCGTAACTCCAGCAACTCTGAAGGTTCCATCCGATAAGGGGTTATCGAAATCAGACGGGCACCAGGCTATAAGTCTATCCCGAACTCAACGTCACGTCGGGGGGGGGGGGGGGGTAGAGTCAAAACCTCATTAGGAAAAACATCAAGGAACTACCCAACAACCTCTAGAACATCCATTATCTTTGTATCTGCTGAAACCACTGATAACCCACCTAAAAAGGAAAGGGGAGGCTTCACATTCTGGCTTCCCACTTGATAGCTCCTCTCCCCAACAAAAGATACACGTTGCCCATCCACATCGGAGAACACAAATCTTCTTCGGAAGCAGTTGATAACGGCACTAACAAAAAACAACCAGTCGATGCCTAGGATGACATCGTATGGCTGCATCTATAGAAAAAGAAGATCCCCTCTAGATCGATGTGGTCCCAATGTCATCCCACATCCCCGACAAACACAAGATACACTGGTCTGACCTCCAACTGGTGTACTCAACACCAGGGGTAAATAAAGTTTCTCTACATCTAGACCCAAAGCATGGGCTAGACCGGGTGCAACAAAGGAGTGTGAAGCTCCCGAATCAAACAAAGTAGAAACAAGAGTGCTGAACAAACAAATCGTACCTCGCACCACCTCTGGTCCTGTCAAAGATGCCAACTCTGCTGCGTGCAACTGTCCACGCCTAGCTCCTTTGCCTCTCTCATGTCGACCACCTCCCCGACCACGCCCTGGTCAAGGTCCCTAAGGAGAACCCTGAGGTCGGGCTCCTCCTGCAAAGTCTTCCCTCAGAGGAGCAGGGTCCTCCTGCTGCTGGAAGGGCCACACCGACAAATGGTGCTGCTGAGGCAGGCGATGAACCTGCCCACCTCCACCGTACTGAGCTCGGGTCGGGCACCAACTCTGAATGTGCCCGGAAACTCCGTAAGAGAAACACTTTGGTCCTGGGCTCTTGAAAAAGGGATGAGGACCCGAAGATCTGAACTGGAACTGCTAGGGCCTGCTCCCCACTGGACTGAATCTTGAAGGTAGTGTCGCGGGAGACCTGCTGCTGACTGCCTTCCCCTTCGACGAACCTAGCTAGATCCCCTCCCTTGGTGCACCTCCTTGTGAGTGCATCCTCTATACAACCTCTACATTCTTCTGTACTACCAAGTACGTCGGAAAGGTGAAGGGGGTAACAACATATTGGAGCGAAGGACGAAGTGACTCCTCCAAACGTCTCGCCCGAGACTTCTCATCCAGAAATAGATCCGGCGCAAAGCATAGGAGACCCTTGAACTTAATCCCCAATTATTATACTGACATAATCCCCTGCTGAAGGGAGAGTAACTACTACCGCTTCTCTGCCTTGATCATGGAAGAAAGGAATTCCTCTCGGAACTCCTTCTCAAAGTCAGCCCACAGAATCTCTACCTCTGACCTCTCCTCGAGGTAGAGCGTCCACCACTAATGCGCCGCACCTCTCAGCTGACTGACTGCTAGGGGAACTTAGTACTCCCTCGGAGAACGGATCAAGGTAAAAGTGATCCCTAGCTCCTCAGGCCACCCCTCTATCTCCATATCAGAAGTACTACCCTCGTACTTCTTAAGGGTTTGTCGCTGGAAAGAACAGAGAGTCTTCTGCCACTGATCATCTTCCTCCTCTCGGTCAATCCACAACTGACCGACCACCTGAAATTGCTAGGCCACGGTTGTCTGATTCACCTGGGGATGATGTCCAGGTGCCATAGCTGTACGGTAAACAAAGATCGCCTAATCCCAAGTAGCAAGGAAATTTCTCAAGGTTTCATTTTATCATTTTATTTCAATTTCTTTACCAGAACACCCAAATCAAGTAAAACACAATCATGATGATGCATGTACCTTCCCTAGGGTGTCTACCCTACAATTAATGTAGTCTCACTTGGTTGTTAGGTAGGCTCAGAGTCCTTGCATTGGATCACAGGGGGCCGCAAAATCCTGTGTCCTAGCCGGTCTTCCCTGGCCTATGTCACACACCAAGATCAACCAAAACTGTCTCCCTACCATCCCATGCAATCCTCACTGTGCCTAACTCTAGACTCCATCTTATCTCTCAACCATCAGCTCTAATACCATTCTTTCATGACCCCCTCCCACCAAAGATGCCCCTTCTGAGCTGGAAATGGTGAAAGGGAGATAATGACCCCCGAGTCGCGCCTCCAGTAGGCCCCGAAGTGGCAACTAGCACCAAGGGTATGAGTTTTCAAAAATATGGGAGGCATTACCCTTTTATTATTTAAGATCGAGAAATAGGATGATTCAAACACCAAAAAGGAAAAGGAACAAGTAAATGAAAAATAACCCAAACCAATCCCACATGCATGTTTAAACAATTCTGAGACAAAGTACAAGTACAAGAAAAATCAAAAGTACAATACCAAAAGAAACAAGAGTACAAAAACTGCAAAAACTCCAACTGTACTGACTATTAGGGTCCCGCATGGCTTTGGTAGTCCTCTTGGAAACCTGAAAGTAAACGTAGGGTGAGCATACAAGTATACTCAGTAGGGAAACCTAAAGCTCTCATGCACTGGTGGGGAGACATCCTAATGTCCCGTGAGAACAACAGAAGAAACCAAAACCTATCAAGGAATTCTATCCACCCAACCTCACTATCCACGCTCACCAAAAACACAAAAACATCAAATAGTAGTATAAAAGAACAAGACTATTGGGTACCCCAGACCATTTCCCCTACGAGCTAGCTGCTCTTCCTAATAGCGAACATCCTCACGCTACCACACTCTTCCTGCCCGCACACACCTGGGCCTCACAAACCACATATCCCGCCTCCACACACCTGGGCCTCACAAACCACATATCCCACCCACACACACCTGGGCCTCACATTCCACATATCCCACCCGCACACACCTAAGCCTCACAAACCACATATCCCGCCCGCACACACCTGGGCCTCAAAAACCACATATCCCACCCGCACACACTTGGGACTCACAAAACACATATCACATCTCCTCCCGAACACACCTGGGCCTCATCCTGAAGATTATTGGGAACAGTAAACCTACTCGAAGAGTCTTGGGCTAAAATCACATCAATCGAAACCTACTCGAAGAGTCTTGGGTGTATGGTCGCCTCAAGCCATCATAGCCTATGGAAGGAGGAGAAGGAATGAGCTAGTAACTAAGGGGAAAACACCCTCTCCCATGAAATGGGAGTGTTCGGCACTAAGTGCTCAACATGGGTGGGGTGTGAAAAAACACGAAGATACAGATACATATATGTATACCAACCACACAACCCAACCTATGGCTTCTAAATAGAGAAACTGAGCACGTGCCCTGAAACTACTATTACGAAGCATGCATATAACAAACAAACCCAACCCCATTTAGGTTTTCATGTTTCAACAGTATTAGTTTATTAGTTCCTTAACTAATGGGAAATTTTCAAACCAGATCAAGCGTTTCATAGAAAAAAACCCTTCCAACCACAAATCAAGTTAGTTAGAACACAAACAACACAAAACCAACCTTTTTATCATCAATCAATCCCCATTGATTGTTCCCGCATTTAATTAATTATCATTCCCCACAGTTCATTTATCAAGTTTCCACTTTCTTTTAATATCACAACCCATTACTATAGCCTTGCTGCCACTATAACCACATCTCCACAACCGTATCACAAAACAAGGCTTGTGCCACATCATTGCCCCTTTAATATCATTTACTACAGCCCCGATGCCCATCCTATTCGTAATAACCCAGGATTCACCCCCTTTTTCACACACCACATAACCAAACCAACACCCACATTTTTATTATTCCATTTGGTTCAACCGAGGTGATCACACAAGGGTTCCAGATATTCATTTAATCAGCTAACTTTACGTGATTAACTAATTTCCATATTCCACAAAGTTTCCATCCAAAAAAATGGTCTAGAAAGATAGGGAAACATTTAATTACACAATAAAAGGCCCCCAATGACCTTGATTTTCAGTAGGCATAAGACTATTCAATTCACAACATTACAAAGGATAAGCATTGATGGAAAAATAAAACAACAATATCAACAGAATTTCCCCAAACCCGTTCTTTAACCGGTTATTATTTTTATTTATTGGTTCAACCTTATTTCATAAAAAAAAAGAGGATACCCACCCCGCATGATGCACAAAAAATAGAGAGACGAAGGTAAGATCGCTACCTCAAAGGTTTTTGATGGAAACCACAACGGTCAAGGAACGCTCAAGGAACCCAGGTCGATTCTCCAAAACCCTGCCTTAGATCTCTCCTCCTAGCAAGATCAAGACCAAGACTCATCATATTCGACATACACACACTTATATCTACCCATAATGGGCGTAGATTTAAGAAACCTAGGGAAGAGAAAGAGTAGATCTAAGAAGATCTAAGAACCCAACAAGAACGATCACATACCTTGAGAAACTGGCTTTGATTTGCGAAAAGAAGCATCCGTATCACCTCCAAAACGCTTAGGAGAGGGTCTCTTGCCTCCAAGGAAGAGTAATCCCAGGTTATGAACGCTTAGGGGCTTAAAAGAACCATTTAGAGGCAAAATAGTTCAGATCCACAATTTTAGGATCTGAATTTAAGTGCCCGCACGGTTAGTCCGCACGGTTTAGAAAACCATGCGCTAACTATGTGTTAGCTTCTGCCTCGCCAAACACTCCTCGCACGGTTAGGCCGCACATTTTGTCCTAACTGTGCACCTCATGTGCGAAGGCTACTACCTCCAACACCAACCTCGCATGGTTTGGCCGCACGGTTTTACAAACTGTGCGCCTCCCGTGCGAAGGCCATTACCCCTTTAGTTTTCCTTAAAAGTCCACCCAAACGCACCCCCAAGTCACCTTGATTTCCCGAAACACCTCTAGCCCCAAATTTTTAAAAAGGAATGGACCAGAGAGGTCTGGGCCATTATAGAGACCTTTTTTGATATGTTAATGATCATCCATATTGCATCACTACATTGAGGTTAACTCATCAATACGATAAAAAATATATATAGTGAAGTAAATCCATTTACACTCTAGGATAGGTAATGAATATAACAAGAGAGTAGGTTAATGGTTCTCCACCTTCACTAGATGACATGTGGAACATTGAGTAACAAATCCCATTGTCTACTTCTTCATCTCTGGACACCAATATTATTATCATAAATCACAAGACATTTTGGTAGGACCAGAGTGAACTACCCATTTTGGAATAATGAGATGCTCACAAAAATTATATTGAACATATTTAGAAATCCTATTTCACCCATGAATATGTAATATCTTATCCCCATCAAAAACCCAACCAGGATGTGGTTCCTCACATGAAACACCTTCCCTCAAGACTAAACCATCAGGATCTAAAAGATGTATCATATTCTCTCCATCCAGAAGTGAATAAATAACTTATTATGTTATGTTTATAGGTGGATCATAACAATATTAAATATCTATATCCATATTATAAAATATTTCCATCAACTTTCATTCAATAATGGCTTCCTGGACCAATTTTTTTTGAGTGTTCCAGCTTAGAGCATCCGCCACTACATTACCTTTCTCAGGCATATACGAGAGCAAAAAATCAACATCCTGTAGGTATTAAAACGTTATGTATTGTATGAGGTTTATGTTAAAGTAAGTGAATATGTATTTGAAACTTTTATGATTTTTTGTATTAAAAAACCCACTCTCCCAGTAAATAAGTCCTCGAAAAACGCAAGGAATGAACTAAAACTCCTAGATCAAGATCTTCATTTGGTAATAATGCTCACGTGGCCTCAGATAATGATTCTAGTATGAGATGAATCATTTTCCTTTCATCAAAATAGATCCTAGCCTGATTCCTGATGTATAACAATATATGGTACATCCACATATAGGCTCATGTAAAATCAGGAATGGTGATAAGGTCAGATTACCTTTATACTCCCAATTTTTTTTTCAAAATATTATGGTCATTTGATTTTGACTCCTTTCATAGTAAAGTTTTATTAAGATTTATAAAGGCATGATAAATCCTATAAAAAGAGATTATAATATACCAATATACCTATGAAAATTTGAATGTTAATGATGTTCTAGGGTTATTCCTAGGAAACCAAATCCCTCACCCCCTCTGGTTAGTATAAAATTATTCTTGTAAGATAATGTGACCCTAGAAGTGAACATTATCAATAAAAAAATAGAATTAAGTGATCATATAATAAAAATAATTCACTTTGAGAGTATTATATATGATTTTCATGTGTTTAACGTGATCGTAACATGTATATGAATATATGAAAATATCATCCATAGAAACCACAATGAAATAATTGAGGTATGGGCAGAAAACCTGATTAATTAGGACCATAAAAATTGTAGATTTTTTAATATTATTAAAAACATTAACTAATAATAATACAATACATATCAACTATGGAATACTATATGTGGTAAATTTGATAGACTAACCAATTCCCGAGGATAGCCCAAACTCAAGTCAATTTTAAGAAAACTCCTTCCCATTAGAACTAGTCAATGAGAATATTTATTTGAGTGAATGGATATACTTTCTTAATATAAGTTTATTAAACCATTTCAAATCCAAAAAAATTCCGAGGTTTATGTCTATCATCTTAGATAAAAGAATGGTGAACCAAAAGACAATGTACTGTGTCATATAAACCCATTAGCCTCCAATTCCTCTCACAATGATTTGTGTTCCTAAATATCAATATGATGAATTATGTGAGGAGGAATAGACACTAGTAATGAACTTGGTGTAATATTAATAGTAATATCTACCTCTATCTCAAGAGGTATCACAAAAAAATCATCATGGAAAACATCCCTAAAATGATCCACTACCAGCTATAAATCAATCTAAAGTTTTCCCAGAACATCCAATAAAAGACTAGAAATATTGACTGATACTCCACCTAGAACATGTTGATCTGGTCCATCTTTATCTACTTAGACAAACCATTCTCGTCTGTGAATATAAATTCCACCATTAGGTGATTTGAAATAAAACCTATGGTGGTATGAACCTACATGATCATGATAAGAAAATAATCAATCCATAATGAAAATTACTACAAACCATTATCTCAAGGATGAAAAGGTTCCATAAGAAATGGTGATAGAAAATATCAAGGGGGACTCCTAGAATTGTCCTACACTATATGAACATACTCAAAATGAAGTATCAAGTGTCATCACTCAATAGAAATATTGAAGAATAAGCCTAAGAAATTCCATGATATAGAAATAAATCAAGGATTGTAACATGTCTGTATCATATAAAATAGATAATAATTTTAGGTTTCTAAAATTATACACTGAGATATAGAAGGATTTAAACTCTGGTCTATGTGTGACGAATACAATGCATATATATGGCCTAATCCAGAGTCCAGTTCTATAACCTGAGTAACCTGAGCTAGTTATATCTACTAAATAACTGTATCAAAAGTCTAAAATTCATGGCCTCATTGACCTCCTTAGCCTGTATGGACTATATTACTAAATATTATTGTATGACATGGAGCTTCTAATCTTGATCCAAAACATTGAGTTAGTGAAGACTATCTATCACTGGGAACTAGATGAAAGGTTCTATAGAACCAATAAAGATGAACCATATTTCTACAATCATGGAACTCAACTGGGCCTTTACTAAAATGTGTTTTCATGTCTCCCAACCAACCTTATTTCTGATATATCACATGGATACCTGGGTTCACACTCATACCACAACTAACTCTATGATAAGGCTAATAATGATTCTTCCATATACCTGATTAAACAATTCCCAATTGAGGTACAAAAACACTTTTCCCCAAACCTCCAGCTTAACTAATGTTATTCGTGGAGATGATTGAATGGGTCACTATCCCAGTGATAGTATTTAAATGAAACAAATTATCCTATGATAATATATCATACACGAGTCAATCCTTATACTACCAAGACCTAGATAGTTCTTCGACAAAGAGATTAGAAGATAAAAAAATAATCTCTAAAAAATGATTGGATTAGTCCATAAATGACAATGTTTTCTACTACAAGTGCATAAAATATAAAGATCGAATATCTCTCAATGTCTCAAGAAATTTATAATTGTAGAATATAGTATGGAATTACATCATGAACATTACCTGATTCTGGTCAGATTAGGTCAGAATATCCCACCATCTATTAGATGACCCTCTAAGATGAAAGCTTTACCCTCCTTATTGGAGGTGTCTCTAGATTATCAATATTAGACAACATGGTATCTAACCAATTATTAGTGTCCTTGGGATCAACCTACCCCAAAAAATTTGGAGGGTTCTACTGCTAAAAATCTTATGTTATCTCTAAAATATAAGATACAGCTCTCAAAGCTACCTTCATGGACCGTAATACCCATAAGAAGCCCTCTCAAAACCATGCATCACTTCCCAGATTAGATATAAAAGGAGGTTACATAGGTGGCACTACAGGAGGTAATTCTTTTCATTTATTTCCCACCACCTCAATATCATGGGCGGTGCTACCTTATTGGTGCAAGACTTGAGGCCGTCAAAGTGAAATATTTCTACAATGAAAAGTGCACAACATAGAATATGATTGATAACAAAAAGGAACAAATATATAGGAATTAGATAGTTAAAAATCCTCCCCATACTAGATTCAAAACCCAACCACAAAATCCTAACGTAATTTCAAGGTGACATATAATATTAAAAGTGGTTATAATAGACACTACCACCACATAATACTAAGGTCAGTTATAGGTCATATTCTCATATATTATATCAAAGGAACTAGTATATGGAATCATAGTTGAAAGTTAAATAGGAAAATACTCTTTAAAAACCAGTTGTAATCCTCATTTAATGACACAAATTTTAATTTATTTTTCATAAATCATCACATTAATATTTATATAAACCACAATCCAATTAGATGAGTTACAATTCCTTGGTTACACAGTCTTATGATTTATAAGTTAAAACTATAACATCATGTAACTAAGACTAGGATTGCTACAACTATTATCAGTATGTATGTATACATATAGAATTATTTTATTATATATATCACACATTAAAATATATAAAAGTACTAGGTTTATAAATTATAATTAGTATCCATTTAATTTCAATCAACTAACGTTTCAGCTCATGTAACCATGGGTATGTTGATCAACATTTGATAAGTGGTTAACTAAGGTTACTCCATCCTGAAATATGGGAAAATATTTTTATATTTATAAATAAACATTAAATAACCAATTTTTAATCCATTTTATTACAATAAATGTTAGAAAAATTCAATGATACATCAATCAAGGCACTACAACATTCTGTAGGAAGTGAAAGAAATAAAATAATTATATCATGGAATATTCATGGAATATAACTCCTAATGTTCCTATAATGATTCAATAAAAAAAATATTTCCTTTCTATATCAGGATATGCATAGAAATATATAATGATACTAAATTCTGAAAATCATATGTGTCGACCAATGGTGAAATCAATGAAATTGTAATACATCAAAACCATAAGATAATTTTGCATCCTAGGAAACTTGGACTCTTACCTATATGTGGGTTAGATACTCTAAGGAAAATTCTCGTTATTAAATGATGAAACATCTTAGTCTCTAGTCTACCAACCTAAAATAGTATAAAATTGGAAAAGAATGATCAAATACCACTTTGTGATGTCTTGGTCTTGGTTTACTCATAAGTGACCAATCTTAGTTGTCCACATGGACCTAAGCAAGAATCACCATATTCTAGAGGCTACCAAAAAATAGTAAGGGTCTATGGTAGTATGGTGGGGATACAATAACCTCATAATCAGAGTGGAACAAATATGTGAAATAAGGGATAAAAAGCAGGAATGGATAATGAAGTAACATAATATAATTCAACATGATGATAAATAAATATACAAAATAAATTAGTAGTTTCATATAAAAAATAACGACACAATATTTTTGTACATAAATAGAGGATACAAGGGAATCATTTTATAAGGAAATCAAATTTTCATGCAATACAAACCATAAAAATGAAAAAATATATCTCCCATAGCATCACAATAACATGCCTAGTTACCTACTCCCTTATTACATTGTATTACAAAGTATTTTGTGTCCATAGAGGGGTTCTTCATAATTTTCGTATTTGAATTCATGAAGTCTACCCTGGTACTAATATACAGCCCAAACAGGGTGTTAATAAAACATAGTAGGCCACTACCAATGGTTTCTACCACTACCCAGTCTATGAATATATAATATGAATTTATTACACAATATATATAGTTGATAATTAATAAAAAATGTCAGTCCAAGTTCCTTATGGTATACCCATCTGATAACGCATACATTAACCTAATATAGAATGTCTATTAGCATTTAATTTTTTAGATTTATATTTATAATGTTGGGACCTTAAGAATATAACCTAGTCATCCATATGTAGTGATATTCCTATAATCTCCCATAATTTCAATGTATTTTTAGTTTAATAAACTAGGTTAAGTCTATAGGGGTGTACCATTGGAAATACAACCTAAGGGGAATGTAGTACCTGAGCACCAGGAGCATGTCTAATGTAGCCTTGTTGCGAGACTTGAAAGGATCCAATTATAATAACCAAGGTGGTATATAACATCAAGATAAATACAAGGAGAATATTTCAAGGCATTTCTTTTAATTTAAATAAATTTAGAAAACCCTTGGTGTCGTGTTGGAGAGTTCATAATATATGGATGAGACCATATCCAAATGTATTATATTACTTGGCATAAACATAAATGAATTAGTTGAAACCTTATGAGCCCATCTAAGTAAAACCACATCAGGAGTCCATGTATCACTTCAGTAATGCCACACATTTTAGGTAATTTCATATCCATTACCATATTAAAGCATGATATTTTTGTTAATGATGATTCCCAAATCATAATTATATCCATAATTAAATATTATAATTAAATAAGGGCTAAGTGAAATGATCATTTATTTTCTATTGTGTACATAATTATAATGAATGTATTTTTTGATTATTATAAATAAAATTATTTTTATTTAAATATCCATTTTAGGATCTCTCCTTCATTGGGTTGATTATTCAAAAGTTACCAAATTGGTATGTTATTTTTGTTAAATTTCCCTTATTTGATACATTTAATTATTTTATACACCTATCTTCTTGTATGAGGAGTATATACATACCATTTGATAGGTATTATCTTTAATTTATTTTTCCACATGATATTTTAAGATTAATTTATATATGTAAATTCATGGGGATTACATTTCTATGTTACCAAAGTGGTAAAGATTTTATGTCATATTTTCATCACTTATCAAGATTGTTTTCGATCATCTTTATGATGATAAAATTTTATGATCCATATATAATGAAACTAATATCCTTTATTCTCTTATGTTTAATGTAATAGAATACATTTTTACTCATTTTTTATATTTATGTTCTCATGATCTCAAAAGGAATGTTTATTAGAAAATCAACATTTTAGTTGAAAACCGTTTTTCTTCCAGAACCATGTTTTCTAAAAATATTTTAAAAAATGTTTTTAACATTATTCAAATGATTTATTAAAGGTATTTTAACACATGTTTTTTTATAATTTCAAAATATTCTTCATGTCAATTTTAGAAACAATTCCTATTTGGATTTCACCAAATTTTTTAAATGAATCTTTGTTTTACTATGTAGGAATGAAAAAAATTTCACACCACAATGAATTTTTTTTGATTTTAATATAAATTTATATGTATTCAATATTACTTTAGATGAAAGTAATTTTCAAATTTTTTTATATTTTAATTTATTTTAAAGTGGATATGAAATTTTCATCAAGAAATGTTTTGAATAATTCTTAAATATTACTTTTTATGTTTTAAAGTTTACTTTAAAATAAAAGGATTTCCAAAATAATTTATAATTTATAGTTTTAAAAAATTGAAATATAAAAAAAGGTTAATTTCATCAGGAAAAATTCCAAGGGATTTATCATTATTAAAAATTTCCATCTAAGATGACATCCTTTGATGTTATTTATTTATTTCTAGGGATATGATCCAAGGATACAATTATTATTCTTCCTTTTAATGGTTTATGTTTATGATTAAAATATTTTTATGAAACCCATTTATAATCCATGGGTTATTCCATGATAAAATGATTTTGAAACCAACTTATTTTTTCAAGGGTTATGCTTTGACAAAATGATGAAATGATTAGGGAACCTGTTTATTTTCCATAGGCTATGTAATGATGAAATATTTATGAAACTCATTTCATTTCATGTAATATGATATAATGAATTATTTATAATCTTATTCCATAAAAATGTATGATTTTCATTATGATATTGTGGTTAACTTATAACCAAGGATGCTGGTTATGTTACAACTAAAGACGGTGGTTAGGTTATAACCATGGACGATTCTTGCATTATAACCAAGGATGGTGGTTACATTATAACCAAATATTTGTGGGATCTATATCTCCCTAAAATATATTTGGTAAATATTTATCTCATGAGATTTTCTGGAATGGAACATGGACTAAAATGTAAATAGTTAGGGACTTTTTCTGCTATAATAGTGTCGAGAGTGATCTATGACTAACATGATGGTTGGGGGGGGGGGTGAACCCATTCCATTATAAGTAAATATATACCATTTGGGATAGTTTTTCATCCCACCTAGAAGGTGAACCCACCCATGGAGTTCTAGAAAAGTTTTGGAAATGAGCCTTGAATAATAAAGAAATGGTTTTTTATTCTTATTTTAATTCCATAATTATTTGTCTTATGACAATGTTATGCTCTACTTGATTATTTTATTTTATTTCTTTATGATTCATGTATTATGAAATGCCAATAATTATTCCATTACTTAATATTTTGATCATTGATATTCAGGGTATGGTTTTAATTTATTATGCTCATGTTTTGTTTCCCTTATATTCAGGTTATTCTTACATATTACCCTTGTTTACTATTACCCATAATTTGAGATCACCATTTCTCATGTTTATTTTATCTAGGTTATGGATAAAGGTTCTATGTAGTGTGTGTTTTCAAGGAGTACTAATGGGGGAGATCATTATTTGATATGTTGAAAATATTTATCTAAATTAGAGTATTATGTACTTAGTCTCAAAAGTAATTAAACTATTATGGTCCTCAGACATGTGTTTGTGCAATTTAGTGAATATTCATCTAAAAAAATGTAATATCTATCTATGAGAAGCCTACTCCACTATAGTTGGTATAAGTGGAAATTTTTATTTTACCTTTGTAAACTTGGATGATAAAACATTATTGATACCCCTTGGGATATTCATATGGATATTTATAGGAATGTGTCTAAGGATAATTATAAGGATGAATCAATGTATAAGAAAATTTCCAAGAATATTGGAAAAGGATATAGTGAGTGGGTTCCTAGAAATTACACCCATTTATGGATACTATATGTTGACGTGGCTCTAGAAATGAGGTAATTATGTGTCATAATTCCATAAAGGGTACATTGAGCAGGACTCAATTGTCACCTAGTGCATGAAAATGGTCATAACTACACACCTGATTTGAAAATCCTAGGGGATATGCTTTGTAAATCTAAAAAATATTTATGAACCATATTGAAGGATTTAAATTGATGATGATAATGGATAAACAAGGACAAACCTATAGTGGCATATATTAAAAATAATATTTTACTATTTAGAATTATATAAGTGAATATTGATGAATATGCGATTTCCCACTAAGATAATATTTACTCACACTATTGTTTTTGTTTTTAGAAAAAAATGGTAATGAGATGGATATAGATCAATATTAAATGTGATAGATAAATTATTATTGCATATGAGCCTTAGCCTGGTTGGTGAGGACTCCTTAAGTGCATCCAGGCGACTCGGGATCAAATCCAGGAGGAGGCATATTTCCGGGTTACTATAGTAGGAACTACAACATGTACTATAGTGGGAACTATAGAAGGCACTATTTTCCACTGTATTAGCCGATACTATTCCCCCGTTTGGGACTTCGGGCCACCGATTTGGTCCCCAAGTCCTTTAAGGCCTTAGAGCCACCTAGGCCTTTGGGTCGGTAAGGCCTTCATGCCACTTTAAGGCCTTCGAACCACCTTAAGTGCAGATGCAAACCAGACAACCTACAAGGAACAACCTCCAAGAATGAGGATGAGCAAGGAGATTTCACCATAGAAAATGCTAAATGGATTGCAAGAATGATAGGGTATGACACCTACCATCGGGACAAGCCTGTGCTTGCACGGGAAAGCCTAGTTGAACAGACATGCGAAGGTGGAGAGCTGATTTCACGATGAAGATGCTAGGGAGGAGCAGTTACAAGTATTTAGTCTCGGTTTTATGTAATATTTGAAGCCTACGATCAATGTATTCCTCTAAGGCCTATAGGACATTTAATACTTATGCCTACGGGCCTTTTAAGGGTTCTACCTCACCCCTTGAAAGGTGGATTATCAAAAATCAATAAAAAATAAAGGCCTTCGGGCCATTGGAGGATAGATAAATTATTAATGGAAAACCAAATGTGATAATGATTGGGGTGAAGGATATTTTCATTATGCCTAAAAATTAATCATGGAATATGATTAAAAACACGCACCTTAACTAACTCACTAACTCACAGAAGATGAGATGGATATATTTTGATGAGAGTTAGGGTAGTGTATAACATGGAGGAAATAATATACATTTTAATATATGTTGAGAATGTGGGAATAAGAACTCAATGGAATGTCTCAAAGGAACTAGAAGATGTTTTAAGTCTGGAAAATAAGGACACAAAGAAGTTAATTATAGAAGAAAAAATGAAAAGTTTTGTTAACGAAATGAATGATAATAATGGCCACCCTAATGTATCATTTACTATTAAATGTTTTAAATATGTAAATTATAAGAATAATTAAAATAATTGTCCTAAGGGGAAAACATGAGAAGTGAATCAGCAAGGTTGTATGAGAAATGGGTTTTCTGTTGATGATGAAGAGACTACGAACAAAAAATAAAGGGAATAAATTATTATGGAATAAGTGGATGAAGAATAGTTAATGGTTTAATAATTATTGTCACGACCCATCCCCCGAGGCTCGTATCGTGACTACCCCAAGCCCGCCTTCTATAGGCCAGGGGCTGGCGACTAGCACCAAAGGCGTAAATACCTAAACTGGGAAGACGTTTCCTTTATAAACTGAAACACACACAACAGAGTATGCAAATGGTAGAAAAACACTAAGTAAAACTGTATACAAAGAGAGTGTTGTAAAGTAAAAGGGGCCGAAAATACAATCCCAATAGTAAAGTATAGAAAACAGAAAGGTACAAGTACAACTGAAATAAGAAGTAAATTAGCTATTGGATCGTCCTCCGGGGTTCCTACCTGAAGGGTAGGTACAGATGGCCTCCTCATCACTCCATGTTCGTCCGTCCGCTCTGTGTACCATCTCACCAAGTGGTCCACCTCCGGGTACCGTCCAGTCCTGCTACTCTCTACCTTAGTCAGCACTGTCTGTCATCTGCAACCAACACAATGAGGTGTGGGCAAAGCCCATGTAGGGGTGAGTAGAATGATACTCAGTAGGGACCCCGAGACCCTCAGGGTCTCACAAAATCCGACAAGGATAAACCGAAAAGTATGAAATCAATGGATAACCATTACTTAAGTATATGACCTTACATATACCTAAGTTATCTAGTAACCCATCTCTATCATGAGGAAAACTCAAAAGTCATTGACTCAGTCAAAACCGGGATTTTATTCTAGGGTGGTAACATGTAACACTCCCGGTCAAACTGTCGAAACCTCGGATGGTGGTGTACTCCTCCTCTATAGAGTACTGTGGACCTGCTACGTCACACAGAGACACTTCCCAATATCCTAGACTGCTGTGGTACTCCTCCTGTCGAGTACCGTGGGTCTGTTGCGTCACAAAGAGGTGCTCCCCACTGTGGGTATGTCGCGTCACACAGAGGTGCTCCCCCTCATAGCCTGCTGAGATACTCCTCCTATCGAGTACCATGGGTCTGCCATGTCACATAGAGGTGATCCCCACTGTGGGTCTGCCATGTCACATAGAGGCGCTTCCCACTGGGCTAGTCGAAACACTCCGAGTCGAAAGGTCAGTAGTCGTCAGGTATTAGCCAGCTACTAGGTCTCAGTACTCCGCTTGCTCGTCTCTGGGAGGATCTGATCCACGAGCTACTGTTCGATACTACAACTATCAAGAAGTCCCAAGTAGAAGTATCTCAAAGGTCTGCCTCGTCATATGGGTCTCAACGCAACAGACGACATGTCAATCGGACGCCCGGTCTGTGAGTTATTGGAATTTTCGTTCCAGGGGCCCGGTTGTTTTTTAGCTTCAAACCAACCTGACCATATATCAACTGTGTCCAAACCTCAAGTGGGATATTCTAAAATAAATATCTCTCTCCAAGCTTTCCGCCGCCGTAGACTGTTCGTCGATCGGACACACGTAGCCTAAGATATGGGCGAAAAGGTGAAAACTGGCTAAAGTGGGTCCGGGTCTGGTTCGACCCAGTCGGACTGACCTGGCCTGACCTGGGTCTGGACCAGAGTCTAACCTGGTCCGAGGGGGCTGCCTGACCTGAGTGGGAAGCCCAGCCCGAGAGGGAGGCCTGACCCAAGAGGATGGCCCAACCCGAGAGCGGCCCGACCCAAGGGCGGACCGCGTGGCCCAGCTTGCTGGCCGCTATGTGGCCCGACTGGATGGCGTCGTGAGGCCCGTCTGGCTGGCCTCCATGTGGCCTAGATGGCCATGTGTGGGGGGGTGACGCGCCCCTACTTGTTGAACGGAATCGGCGCTAAGCGCCGGTTCAAAATCCGCAGGACCCAAGAGGGTCCTGCCTTGTCCGGCTGGCCGAACGGCCACCCGGTTCCGCACCACCGATGACCAACCCAAATCCAGCCGCTCCTAGCTCATCTTCCACAGCATGACATCGTCATATTTCTGGTCCTCCACGCAAAGTGATGGTTTCACGCCCCTCCGTCCGATCTCCTTGGCCCTCTTAGCCACGAACCTTCCACCCGCACGGCGCGACGGCACTGTGCCCCTCCGATGGCCGTCAGGCCCCCTTGCTCCGCTGTAGCCCATGCTAGATATGGCCCAATTCTCCGTGCGGCATGACAGTGTGACGCCCCTCTGGTGACCCGGCAGCCCTTGCACCGCCGGTTCACTTCGCAGCCGAATTTCTTCGCGGTCGGCCCAACGCCGACCGCTGTTGCTCCGCCTCCGTCATCAACAAATGAGAACAAAAAAGGGGGAGGGTTGGTCCATGTTTGTGTGGTCTGATCCCTCCATGTTATTTTGATATTAAATGGAAATTCTCAATCCATAAATTGAATGATGTAGAATGGGAACAAATTCAACTCAAACCCCTACCTCGTTTGTCGATGATCGTTGACGAAGTTGCGGGAAGGAGAGTTCAGAGAAGATGAAGTCGAAGATGATGTTGGTGTTCTTTGTGGGTGATGATTCCCCTTTATTTCCTCGGTTGAAGTTCGTTCTTCATTGGAAGATGATTCGTTCTTCGTGGGCGACAGTTCTTTGTTGGAGAGTTCTTCTCCACCCAAATCTCCACCAAAATGCTAAGCCAAAAATAATAGAGGAATCGTCTAATATTTGTTGGCACAACAACACTAATAGTTGTGTTTAATTAAATGAGATAAATCATTTAATTAATGGTGGAATTGATTCAAATTCAAAATTAAAAGAGGTGGAAAGTTCAATTAAATGAAGAGAGGTGTTCAAAAAAATTAATGGGGAGTTAAAGGGGGTTTAAAACCGTGTGGTCCCCACCAAGGATATCCTCCCAAGAGAGGTTATGTGGGGGTGGGCCCCACCACCATAACCCCATGTGGGAGGTTAGGGTGTGGTGGCCCCCACCACTAACCACCTCTTGGAGGTTTTAACCACCTTAAAATAAAAATAAGCTAACACTTATTTTTATTTAACTTTATTAAAAACCCCAAAATCTAACTTCCATTATCGACCATCTACCGTCGAGGCGGAAGTCTTCTTAAGTGAATACCAGCGCTGCGAGTTCAAAGGTTCCCTCAGATTTCAATTTTGAGCACCGGTTCAAAAGTTATAAAATCCCGCTCGCACGTTTATTGAAAGTACCCGAACAAAACTTCAGAAATAGATTCTGGGCACACTGGGCCTCTGAATCAAGCACCGTAAATTTTTGCGGACTCGTAAGAATCCCATGAATTTAAGAAAAAAAAATTTCCATGGAATTTCCAAGTCTTTACATTCTCCCCACCTCAGGGCTTTACATCCCTGTAAGCTACAACTCAAACTAAGGGAACAAATGTGGGTACTGAGCATACATCTGAGCCTCTCACTCCCATGTGCTCTCCTAAAGGTTCTTGTGCTGCCAGTGAACGCGCACCAGAGGTATCGACCATCCACATAGGACCCACTCTTGTCAATCCTCAATATTTACTGGAACCTTCGTGAAAGTCACCCCATCATCGATGTCCAGCTCTCCATGGTCAATGATTTGGGAAGGGTCATGCACGTATCTCCTCAGCTGAGATACGTGGAAGACATCGTGCACCCGGTGCAACTGAGGTGGAAGAGCTAAGAGGTAAGCCACCTTGCCTACTCTGCTGAGGACCTAGAAGGGTCCGATAAATCACGGAGACAACTTTCCACCTTGGACAAATCTCCGTATACCTCGTCGAGGTGAGACCCGTAGAAAAACATGGTCACCATCCTCAAACTCTAGAGGTCTCTGTCTCCTATCAGCATACGACTTCTGCCTGCTCTGTGCAATCTTCATCTGCTCCTGGATGATCTGTAGCTTCTTCATGGTAGCCTGTACCATCTCTGGTCCCACTAGTGCTGACTCCCCTAGGTCTGTCTAGCAGAGTGGTGATCTGCAAGGTCGACTATACAAGTCCTCAAAAGGTTCCATACCGATGGTGGAGTGATAACTATTGTTGTAGGAAAACTCTACCAACGATAAGTGATCCTTCCAGCTGCGACCGAAGTCAAGTACACATGCACGGAGCATGTACTCGAGGGTCTGAATGGTCCGCTTAGTCTGACCATCTGTCTGAGGATGGAAGGCGGTGCTCAAGCGAATTTGTGTCCCGAAAGCTTCCTGCAACCCCTTCCATAGCCGGGAAGTAAACCGTGCGTCAAGGTCGGAGACAATAGAAGAAGGTAATTCATGTAAACGCACAATCTCCTGCACATATAGGAGTCCCAAGCTCTCTACTGAGCCCTGCTCTCTGATCGTTAGAAAGTGGGACGACTTGGTGAGTCAGTCAACGATCACCCATATCGAATAGTGACTCCTGGATATACGTGGAAGACCCGTCACAAAGTCCACATATATCCCATCCAACTTCCACTCTGGAACCTCTAAGGGATGAACCAAGCCTACTGGTACCTATTAATCTGCCTTCAGTTGCTGAAAAGTGAGGCATCATGAGAAAAACTCAGCTACTTCCTTCTTCATACCTGGCCACTAGTGCTGTCGTCTGAGGTCCTGATACATCTTCACCACTCTTGGATGTACCGCTAGAGGGGAAGTGTGGAAATCCCTCAACACTTCCTCCTAAAGTGAAACTGGTACCATGGTACGTCGTCTGAAGAGGATGACATGCTCCCCACCTTTCGAAAATCTATCAGGTGTCTGACCTGTGGATATCTAAGCACGTCGCATCTCACAGTCAACGTCCCCACGTTGCGCCTCCCTGACTCCCTGACTCCCTGAAGAAGTAGAGGAGTGACTGTAAGGGACTGTAGATAGGCTGCTCTATCCCTATCCACAAAGGATATCTATAAAGAAGCCAACTGCTCTGTCACCTCTTCTAGCATCTATATTCCAGATCTCTTTCTGAGTGCATCCGCAACAAAGTTCCCCTTCCCAGGAGTATATAATATCTTGAAGTCATAGTCCTGGAAGAACTCAAGACAACGCTACAGTCTAAGTTTCGGGTCCTTTTGAGAGAAGATATACCTGAGACTCTTGTGATTAGAGTACATGGTAAAACGTTCACCCATAAGATAGTGCCTCCACATCTTCAAGGCGAAGACCACTGCTGCTAACTCCAGATCATGGGTAGCGTAGTTCTTCTCGTGCTGTCTCAGCTGCCGAGAACCATATGCGATCACTGCTCGCTCTTGCATCAGGACACACCCGAGTCTTGTCCCTGATGTATCGTAGTAGACTACGTACCCTATGCCTTCCTCTAGAAGCCTCGGGATGGGGGAACTTGTCAGCCTTTGCCTCAACTCTTAAAAGATCTACTGGCATCTCTCCGACCACACGAAGGGTTGACCATTCTTCATTAAGGATGAAAGTGGTGCTTCAACTCTGGAGAAGTCTGGCACAAATCTCCAATAGTACCCAGCCAGACCCAGGAAACTCCGTACCTCCATCACACTCATGGGTGAATCCCAAGAAAGTACCTCCTCAATCTTTGCTGGATCTACTACAACTCCATCCTCTGAGATGACATGTCCCAAGAAGTGAACCTCTCAAATCCAAAACTGTCACTTCGAGAGCTTACCATAAATCTGGGGCTCTCAGAGTGTGTCCAGTACTACCTAAAAATGGTAGGCATACTCCTCCTCAGTATTTTAGTAGATCAGTATGTCGTCGATGAATACCACGATAAAGAGATCGAGTTATGGTTGGAAGATCCTGTTTTTTAGACTCATGGACATTTATGGGGCGTTGGTTATGCCAAAGGGAATAACCACAAACTCGTAGTGGACGTACCGACATCTGAAGGTCATCTTCTACACATCCTCGTCTAGAACTCTAAGCTGGTGATAGCCTGATCTGAGATCTATCTTTGATAACCATCGAGCTCCCTGAAGCTGGTAAAAGAGGTTATCAATCCTTGGAAGTGGGTACTTGTTCATCACGGTCACCTGGTTCAGGCGACAGTAGTCGAAAAAAATCCTCAATATCCCATCTTCCTTCTTGGCGAACAGAATTGGGGATACCCATGGAGAAACACTGGGCCAGATGAATCCCTTTCCTTGCAAGTACTCCAGCTATGCCCACATCTCACAAAGCTCAACAGGATCCATCTGATATACTGGAGTAGATATCGGTGCCTTCCTGGGGTACATGTGAATGTAGAATTCCACCTCTCTGCGAGGAGGTAGTCCTGGAACATCTTCAGGGAAAACATCCACGTACTGGTCCACCACTACAGGATAAGTCGGACTCTCCACATCAACTGCTCCGAGGGTAAGGTAGGCCAACTGATGAGTGATTGACTGCACCATCTTCCGAGTAATTTCGTCCTGTGCTGCAAAGGCTCTCTTCTCTCCGGTGAAGGTGAAACTGGTACCATCTATGTGGACACACCACACTTTGCGCCTAACATAGTCAATCTGAGCATGGACTGTAGATAACTAGTCCATACCCAAGATGACGTCGTAAGGACTTGACGACACTATAAGGAGATCCCAACCAAAGCTCTCGCCTTCTAGAGTAATATCACACTGCTGGCACCCATGCATAATCGTCGAGTCTTCTCCCATAGGAGTCTCTAACCATAAGGATCAAGCCAACGGCTCTGTCAGAATCTCTGAGCTCCGAATGAGGAAAGTGGATATAAAAGAGTGATTGCCACCTGTGTCTATAAAAACTAAAACTAAGGTGGAGAAGACACAGATAGTACCTCAAATCATCTATGGAGTGCCATGGTCGTAAGCCTCAGCTGGCTGAAGCTAAGATCTTCCCTATCCACCTGCTCCCTGCAGTCAGGGTGGACCTACTGGTGGTGGTGGTGGCAACACCTCGAAAAGTCGTCCACCGCCAGCTGCTCGACCAGCTCCTCTGCCACGTCCGCCTGCGCCTTGTGAACTGCCTTGATCGAATCTCTGCCTCTGTCTGGGAGGTCCCTCAACTATCTGCTGATCATCTGAATGGTGGGTCAGACAGTCACGATCCATGTGAACCTTCCCACTGCATGAGTAACATTTCCTACTTCTGACAGGTAAGTCACTACCTTGGGTGCCCCGGACAACAGATCCCGAGTCCTGCAGTCGTCCACCTATGGGTCTGGTCCTCTTGGACCTCTGCTTCATCTGTCTACTGCCAACTGAAGAAGACTCCGCTGCGTGTCGACTAGTAGTGGGTCTCACTGCTGGTGACTACTCAGCAAGGAAACTCTCCACTATGAGGGCTCTCTCTAACACCCCCGCCTATGTCGGGATGCCGAGGGAGATCATCGATGCCCTGATCTCTTGCCTGAGCCCCTGCTCAAAGGTCTGGGCCCTAAAGAATGGGTCTCGTACCATATCTGTGGAGTAGCATGACATATCGGTGAACCTCACTGAGTACTGCACCACTATCATGCTACCCTACTGTAGATGCAGTAGCTCCTGTATCCATACCACTCATAGGATCACTGGAACAAACTCTTCTCGGAACAGGCTCTCGAAGTCTACCCAAAGAAGTGTCGCCTCGTCATGAACCTGGAGCATTAGGCTCCCCCACCTACCTGCTGATGCTTGAAGGAGGCTGGAAGCAAGGATCACCATAAGGTCTGTTAGTGTCCCTACCAGCCTGAAGACTCTCACCATGGCCTCCAGCCAATCCTTAGCTTCCTGTGGGTCTATCTCTCCCCCAGAACTTGGGTGTCCTCTGGCGCTGGAACTCATGAAATGTGCTCAAGCGGCGTGCATCGACTGCTGCTGGGGCTGGTGGCATCGGTGGCTCAACGGGAAGTGGTACCGCTGGTGACTCCACTGGTAAAGGGCCATGCACCGTGGCCTCTTCACTAGGTGGGTTGTCAGAGCGTATGAATCTCGGGGCTCTGCAGGGAGGCATCCTGAAAGAAACAGATGCGACACGATCAAAATATTATACCTATTGAGATGACCTGGTTGAGATGACTTACGAAAACATTTAAAGACACGCACACAATCAGTGTTTTCGTGCACTAAGTCAGAAATCAGTAGTTAGGGTCCTGGTGTATGGATAAGTCGGCCGCCCACACCAACACTGGACTCCCTGAACTGAAAACCACACTTAATACCCTTAACACTATTGCTTAACGAAAAAGAATGATCAGAGTCCTAAGTTCTGCGGTAGAACCAAATCCTCTGATACTAATTTGTCACAACCCTTCCCCAAGGCCCGTATCATGACTACCCTGAGCCCGCCTTCCATAGGCTAGGGGTTGGCGACTAGAACCAATTGAGTAAATCCCTAAAATGGGAAGGCGTTGCCTTTATAAACTGAAACACACACAACAGAGTACACAACTGGTAGAAAAACACTAATTAAAACATTATACAAAGAGAGTGTTGTAAAGTAAAATGGGCCAAAAATACAATCCCAACAGTAAAATATAGAAAACAGAAAGGTACATGTACAACTGAAAGAATAAGTAAAGCAGATACTGGGTCGTCCTCCGAGGTTCCTACATAAAGGGTAGGTACAGATGTCCTCCTCATCACTCCACGTCCGTCTGTCCGCTCTGTGTACCGTCTCGCCGAGTGGTCCACCACTAGATACCGTCGAGTCCTGCTACTCTCTACCTTAGTCAGCGGTGTCTGTTGTCTAAAACCAACATGACAAGGTGTGGGAAAATACCATACCGGGGTGAGTATAACGATACTCAGTAGGGACCCTGAGACCCTCATGGTATCAAAAAATCCAACAAGGATAAACCAAAAAGTATGAAATAAATGGATAACCACTACTTAGGTATATGCCCATACAAATACCTAAGTTATCTAGTAACCCATCTCTATCATGAGGAAAGCTCAAAATTCGTTTACTCAGCTCAAAACCAGGATTTTATTCTAGGGTGGTAACATGTAACACTCCTAGTCAAACTATTGAAACCTCGACTGGTGGTGTACTCCTCCTCTATAGAGTACTGTGGGTCTGCCGCGTTACACAGAGGTGCTTCCCACTATCCTGGACTACTGTGGTACTCCTCCTGTCGAGTACCATGGGTCTGCTAAGTCACACAGAGGCGCTCCCCACTGTGGGTCTACCGTGTCACACAGAGGCGCTCCCCCTCATAGCCTACTGAGGTACTCCTCCTGTTAAGTACCATGGGTCTGCCACGTCACACAAAGTCACTCCCCACTGTGGGTCTACCGAGTCACACAGAGGCGCTTCCCACTAGGCTAGTCGAAACACTCCGAGTCGAAAAGTCAGTAGTCGTCAGGTATCAGCCAGCTACTTGGTCTCCATACTCCGCTTGCTCGTCTCTGGGAGGATCCGCTCCACGAGCTACTGGTCGATACTCCAACTGTGAATAAGTCCCAAGTATAATTATCTCAAAGGTCCGCCTCATCATAGGGGTCTCAACGCAACAGACGACGGGTCAATCAGACGCCCGGTCTGTGAGTTATTGGCATTTCCATTCCAGGGGCCCAGTTGGTTTTTAGGTTAAAACCAACCCGACTATATCTCAACTGTGTCCAAACCTCAAGTGTGATATTCCAAAAGAACCATCTCAATCCAAGCTTTCCGTCGCCAAAGATGGTTCATCGATCGGACACCCATAGCCCAAGATATGGGCGAAAAGGTGAAAACAGGCTAAAGAGGGTCCAGGTCCGGTCCGACCCAGTCAGACTAACTCGGCCCGACCCGGGTCCGGACCGAAGTCCGACCTGGCCTGAGGGAACGGCCCGGCCCGAAGGGGCGGCCCGACCTGAGTGGGCGGTCCTGCCCGAGAGGGATGCCCGGCTGGCTGGAAGCCTGCGTGGCCCGGCTGGCTGGCGGCCCGCGTGGCCCGGCAAGCTGGCGCCGCGTGGCCCGGCGGGCTGGCCGCCTAATGGCCCAGCTGGCCACGTGTGTGTGTGTGTGGGGGGGGGGGGGGTGCCGCGCCCCCTTCTTGTCGAACGAAACCGGTGCTAAGCGCCGATTCAAAAGCCGCAGAATCCAAGAGGGTCCCAACTCGTCCAGATGGCCATGCGGCCAGCCGGTTCTGCACCACCGGTGGCTAGCCCGACTCCTTCTTCTCCTGGATCCTCCACCGCGGCACGACGACATCGCGGTTCTTGTCCTCTGCACGGTGTGACGGCGCTGAGCCCCTCTGTCTGACCGCCGCGACCCTCCTGGTTGCGACCCTTCCACCCGTGCGGCGCGACGACACCGTGCCCCTCCGGCGGCCGTCAGGCCGTGTTGCTCCACCGCGGCCCGTGCTGGCTGCGGCCCGGTTCTCTACACGGCACGACGACTCTGCGCCCCTTGCGCTGACGGTTCCCTTCGCAGCCAGATTTCTTCGCAGTCGGCCCGACGCCGACCACCGTTGCTCTGCCTCCGTCGTCAACAAACGAGAACAACAAAGGGGAAGGTTTGGGCCTTATTCATGCGGTCCGATCCCTCCATGTTATGTTGATATCAAAGGGAAATTCTCAATCCATAAATTGAACGATGTAGAACAAGAACAAATTCAACTCAAACCCCTACCTCGTTTGTCGATGATCGTTGACGAAGTCACAGGAAGGAGAGTTTGAAGAAGAAAAAGTCCAAGACGATGTCGGTGTTATTCGTGGGTGACACTTCCCCTTTCTTGCCATGGTTGAAGTTCGTTCTTCGTTGGCAGAAGAGGCATTCTATGTGGGTGACAGTTCTTCATTGGAGAGTTCTTCTCCTCCTAAAGCTCCATCAAAATTCTAAGCCAAAAATAATAGAGGAATCGTCTATTATTTGTTGGCACAATAACAAAAATAGCTGTGTTTAATTAAATGAGACAACTCATTTAATTAATGGTGGAATTGATTCAAATTCAAAATTAAGGGAGGTGGAAAGTTCAATTAAATGAAGAGAGGTGTTCAAAAAAATTAATGGGGAGTTAAATGGGGTTTAAAACCTGTGTGATCCCCACCAAGGATATCCTCCCAAGGGAGGTTATGTGCATGTGGGCCCCACCACCATAACCTCCCATGGGAGGTTAGGGTGTGGTGGCCCCCACCACTAACCACCTCTTGGAGTTTTTAACCACCTCAAAATAAAAATAAGCTAACACTTATTTTTATTTAACTTTTTAAAAAACCCCAAAATCTAACTTCCATTCTCGACCATCTGTCGTCGAGGCGAAAGTCTTCTTAAGTGAATACCAGTGCTGTGAGTTCAACGGTGCCCTCAGATTTCAATTTCGAGCACTGGTTCAAAAGTTATAAAATCTCACTTTCACGTTTACTGAACGTACCCAAATGAAACTTCAGAAATTGATTCCGGGCACACCGGGCCTCGAAATCAAGCACCGTAAATTTTTGCGGACTCGTAAAAATCCCGTGAATTTAAGAAAAGAAAATTTCAACGGAATTTCTGGGTCTTTACAATTATGTATAATGATTGGAGTGATTATGTATTGGGATTCAAGAATTATGATATTTATGTAAGGATTTTTCAGTTTATGATTTCATTAAGGATTTTCAAGAATACGTTGAATTATACTGATGAAAAAAAGTGTATTAATGGAAAGTTGATATTTTATGGAAAACACATGATTAAGGGATGATACCCCTTAATATGTTCTTAATATGTTTTTAAGGGTTTTGGGATAAATAGATAATTAGTATGAATAAACTAAATTGCGTAGTACTAATTATATTTGACTCGAGTAATGATTTATTGAAAAAGTGGTTTTTTTTTAAATCATTGATGGAGTTTACAACATTTTTGGATTTAAGGAATATATCAAACAATCTGTATTTTATTTAAGTAATATGTAAGTATGTATGTTTTCAACAAGGTTTTATTGTTATTTGAGTTATTACTATGTTTTGAGAGAATACATGATTATGGAATTCACATGTTTGTTATTTGAAAATTAATATCTATTTTATACTATTTGTGGGATTAATGATATGTCTATTTTGGAAATTTTTTGACTTTATTTATAATGTTTTAGGTTAAAAATTTATGAAATTTTTTAAATTTAACTTTGGATGATGTTTTATAAATTAATTTATTACATCACAATTTAAGGATTTATCCACATTGGATAACCAATGTTAACCTTTTCTTAAACTAGAGATTAATATAATAAATTATCATTATTTAATGAATTTTATATAGTTCATTAGACCTGAAAAATATCACGTATTAGAGTAAGAGATGAAGGAGAAATTGGTGAATCCCCAATTAAAGGATGGATTTGACTCTATGAAGTAAAAAAATATCAAATAAGTAATTTTTATTATGTTTTAATTATAGATGGAAAAGGAATTCCCCAAAACTAGGAAAAGGATCTTCAAATAAAATGTTTTCTTGTAATCATCATCTATGAAGATATCAATGAACCTTTTAATTATTATTTGGTTAATTGGTTTATGGTTTTTATCCTTCTTTGGATCACCCACATTCTTGTGATCAATGTTCTCTATTACACTCTATATTTATTTAATATTTTCTTCATTTCCTATATCATAAATTCCCATCTATGTTCTCATATTTAGAAACCTAGTAGGTATTATTATAGATGAATCTCAAAAATACTATTTTTTTTTTCAATAGTATGTATTTTTAACACTATATACTATGTGGGTTTCTATGAAGGAATTTTTAAATATTAAACCATTTATGACTGAGATGAATTTTTAGGGTGAAAATCATTTTAAGTGGGGTAGAATGTAACGCACCAAGATGTTGTGAAATATTTTTTTCAATTAAATTATATCTTTTTGATATTTTGCATCAAACTGAATTATGATTTTTCCATGTGTTACACACAACACCAAGTTTATCTTGAGTTATACGAAACACCTAGATTAGCTTGCAATACATGAGACATTGAGTTTTGACGGAATGAGACATACTATTAAAATATTAATATTTAACATCAATGTTATCAGTTATCCATTAGAATGAAAGGTATGAAAAGGATTATATAAATTATAAAAATATATTCTTGAGAAACACACATATATATAATTAATTAAATGTTGATAAATTAATTATAAATGAAAAATAACCTTTTTAAAAGAACATAACCCTTTTTCTGAAAAACTATTTTAAGGGGTACATTTTTTTACATCAATAAATTAATAAAATCACTATTTTTAAAATATTTTAATTAAATTTATATATACTATATTCAATATAATTTTTAACATTATAGCTACATTTCTTCTAGACAAAATATATGAATAAATCCAATTTTACACTTAAAGACCGTATTTTATCAGAAAAGTAGTTTTTATCTCATTTTGTGCACTTGTTTTTAAAATTAATTTTAAAAAATGTTAAAATTTTATTTTGAAAAATAAACTTAATTTTTTGAATCATAATATGAAAATTATCTTAGGTTAAATTTTTTAGATATTTCAAAAACATTTTATTTATTGATTAATAGTGAAATATACTGAATTTTAATTGGAATTTGTTTAATATAAATTCTCTATAAAGTTACATTATATTTTAAATTGGTTTTAAAGTAAAATTAGATCATTAATATATCAATTAATAAATAATATTTGATTGTAATCATTTTCATTTTTAATTTTATATAAAAACATTGTAATCTTTTGAATGTTTTATCTTTGAAGATCCAATTTCTCATCGCATATACAAGATTAATTTTAAATTAAAATTTTCAAATTATGTGAATGATTTTTTTTAAAATTTAATAAATATTATAAATTATAATAATTTTTATTATCTAATATGCTCAATAATAATTTTTTACCCAAATGAATAGTAAACACAATAAAAAAATATTTAACAAGTTTAAGGTAAAATGGGTTTATCGCGAGTTAAACTAAGAAGATAAGGGTTAAAAATGACCTAACAACTTTTAAAATAGAAATTTGATTGAAATATTTCAAAATTATATCTTTTAGGTTAAATAATTTTCCATTTTTATCCTTTTTTATTGTGAATAATGTGCAGACACCTTTTTCTTCCAAAAATTTATAGGTGTGCCACTCACCTCGCTTATTAAAAGCTACCCACTCTTCTATCATATCAACACCTTAAAAAAATATTTTTCAACCATCAACTACCCAAATACCTTCAATAATTCCATAATAACATCCAATAGGCCTTATTTTGGTCATAAATCCGACATATAAATGATTTTTGTGAAAACCAATGGAGGATACCCAAGGATGAGGCAACTTTCTTCAAAAAGTGTTTTTATTTTATTTCTTCCTACACCTACTTAAATTTTTTTTAAATTATGATGATTATATAAAATAATTATCTTCCATATAAATATATGTTTAAAATTTTAGGGTATAATATACAACCATTTCAAAATCCATCAAATGGGTTACGATATCATCATTCGTGTGTACGACAGATTAATGCCTCACTAACTGATGTCATTCGTTTTCCATTACCACATCTCATGATTAGGTATCATTATTGATATAAAGTATTTTTATTGTATTCATAACAAAATTATATTATTTTATTAATTATATCATACATAACATTTTTAATTTCTATTTCATAGGGGATACGATAACCTCATTCGTGTGTACGATGAACTAGCGACTCGCGAAGTGATGTGATTCGTTTTTCACTAACTCTTTACATATAAGATAATAAAGATACATATATGTGATAAAAATGAAATAATTATGATATTAAATAAATATTTATCATTATTAAATAATAATATATCAATTTATTTTTTACATTTTCACCAATTGAATGATGATAATGTCATTCATGTACGTGTTGAATACTATTTTCACGAAGTGATGTACCCCCTTTTCATCACTACACCACATGGATGATATTTATAAGTAAATTTAAGGAAATTATATTATATTTATAACATAATTATAATTATTTAATTATAATACATTAATTTCCTCTTTTCCACAATGATCATTGAAAAATGAAAATGTTACTCATGCATGTGTACGACCTACCATCTCAATGATCATAACATACTTAATTTCTCACCAATATAATTATTTATTGGTCTTAAAAGTATAATTTATGTATAATTATGATAATTTTTTAATGATTATTATTATGGTAATTATTTAACCAAGATCAATGTATGAGGACCAAAAATGAAAAATCAAAACATATATGAAAAACAAAGCGATCATTACCAGAAACATGAATTTAAGATGGAATTATTCATAAATAGGTAATAAAAGTACCTAAGTATATAATATATGTTATGATATATGTATTTTTTATCCTAATATTATATTTATAATAAAATTATACTTAGTAAATTGTAAGTTCAAATGAGTAATAAGGAAGCCAAAACTTAGGGTAAGGGATTTATGTATCACATTTATTTTCAGTGGAAACAATTCATATTCACAAAATGTTTATTTTATGTGGTGTATATAATAACCATTGTTGTATTATATTATGATTCTTCATACTATTATTTTTATTTAAAAATCCTTTTTAGAATCTATCTATAGTGGGGTTTACAGATCAAAAGTTACCAAATTTGTATGGGATTTTGTCTCAATTTTCATTATTTGAGACATTTTTAAAAATCCTTTTATAAAAATGTTTCCAAAAATGTTTTAAAAATTATTAAAATTATTCATTAAATAATTTTTTACCCATGTTTTTTATTTTTGGAAAAATATTATAAATAATCTTCATGTCATTTTAAAAAATAGTGCCCACTTTTATTTTATCAAAAATGAGGAATGAATATTTATTTTAAGATGTATGAAATGAAAATAATATCCCTCATACATGAAAATTATTTTAATTGAATCATAATTTATAAATTTCAAGGTTATTTTCAAGTAAAATTATTTAAAAGGGATTTTATTTTATAAAGATTTATTTTCATATCAGAAATAATATTTTCCTGCCGAAATGTTTTAAATTATTTTAAAAGAACACTTTATATATTTTCAAGTTTATTTTTAAATAAAATAATTTAAAAAATATTTTGTAATGTTATTTTAAAATAAATATTCGAAGAAATTTTATTTCCCTCAGGAAGGGTTCCAAGTGATTTATTTTTCAAAATCATTTTCTATCTAAGATGAAACCTTTTAATGTTTTTTTATGATTTACTAGGGATATAATTAAATAATATCATTCTTATTATTCATTGGAATGTTTTATGTTTGTAATGTAATTTTTTATGAAAACCATTTATATTCCATAGGTTATACCATGATAAAATTATTATGAAAACTTGTTATTTTTTCATGGGGTGTGCTTTGATGAAATGATGAAATGATTATGAAGCCTATTTATTTTTCAAAAGTAATGATATGATATAGTATTTATGAAAACCATTTCATTTTATTTGTTCTAATATGATTATTTTTTTATGATCTTATGAAATAAATATGTATTATTTTCATTATGGGATGGTGGTTACGTTATAAACAATGAAAATGGTTATATTATAAACAGAGACAATTGTTCTATTTTATCTAAGGGTGGTGGTTACATTATAACCATAGAAGGTGGTTATGTTATAACCAAATATATGTGGGACCTATATCTCCTTAAAATGCATTGAGTAATTATTATTATATCATGAGGTATATAGGACTGGAATAAGGTGTGAAATCAGTTCAGTAAGGGCCATTGTCTGCCATGAAAGTCTTGAGAGTGAATCTTTAATTTCATGATGGTTTATGGAGTGAACCTATTCCACTATGAGTAATTGGATTCCATTGGGAATGGGGACGTGTCCCACACTATAGGTGTAACCACTGATTTATTTCTCTAATAAGTTTTGGAAATGATCCTTGACTACTAAGGAAATGATATTCCATGATTATTCATATTCTGAAACTATTTGTATTATGCTAATGTTATGTTCTCATGGCGCATGTTCTTTGATTTTCATATGAATCATGTCTTATGAGCTGTCAATATTTATTCCATGAATCAAGATTATGATCTATGATATGCAGCGTAAGGTTTTCATATATTATTTTAATGTTATCAAACACTTATTTTTATGTTATACTTGCATATATCTCCTATTTATTATTACTATGTATCTATGCTCATTATTTCTTATGTTTCTATTCCCTTGGTTTTGAAGAAATGATTTAGGTTGGGTGTTTTTGTGATTTTTACTAAAAGGGGACATCTTCATGTGAGATGATGAAGATATTTCACCAAATTAAATTATTTTTTACCTATTATCCAAAGGAATTAAACTATTATGGCATATAGGAGAGTGTTTTTGTAGTGTAATGAATATTCATATAAAAAGATAAAATAACCATATATAATAATCCTAGGTTATTAAAATCTCAATTTTCAATTAAAATTTCTAAGTATTAAGATTGAAAGATATAGGATCACTTGGAGTTTAATATTTTCCTAAAGGGAGTACATTCATAAGTTCATAAAATTGTTTTTAAGGAGTTGATGTAAATCAGTTTAAAATAATCTGGTAGGGAATTTAAAATTATCATAAGAGAAATAACCATGCATGGAATATGAGGTGATATACATGGAAGAATTTTATTTTTCATTGGAAGGTATAATTTTAATATACATGATGTTATGAACTCTCCTAGAAATTTATTATACATTGGGCATTTGGGATAGGTGTATGGTGAATCTAGGGAATGAAAAATGGGAGTCTATAAAATGGATAATCATATATCTTAAATAAATAAAAGTTACTTACTAATGTTTCAGGTGATATAAACCATTGTAAGGTTATGTGGACATGGATTTTTTATCTATTTTTTATACTCATAAATGTAAAATATTTTTTTATATTTAAATTTATAGAAATAAAATATTGGGGTATATTTAGGTTTGGTTCAGTAGTTTCACACTCTTATACAAATATAGAACATGTTTTTGTAACAAAAGAAATGAATGAGATGTTTTAGTTAAAATTTTTATTGTAACTTGGGTGGAATAAAGAAATAATTGAGTGTTTTTGTAAAAACCAAAGTGTGATTCAATTTTCTAAAAGTATAATGTTTCATTACCTGACTAAACATATCAAACTAAAATACCATTACATTATAAATTAAATAGTGTATAGAGAGTTTTAGTTGAAAAATATATTTTGGAGGAAAGACTAAGCTGATATGTGTACTAAGGTTATAATCCAAGAGAGATTTTGGTATTATAATGGATTAGTGGGATTAGGGTATCTGAAAGAAAAAATGGAATCAAATAATGTATATATAACGAGGATGAGAAGTTTAAATTAGTTTATGTGTTAAAGGTTTCCTAGTGATCATTGAACAAGTCCTTAAGTGAGTGATTTATAGGACTTTGAAACCTCTTTAAGATACTAGAATCTATTAACAGAACATAAAAACCTCAATTTAATAGAAATAGGTAGTGGCTATATGGAACTAAATAGAAAATATATTTATTAGAACTAACATTCAATGGATTTTTGGATCATAATGGTGTTGGGTGTGTGGGATAACAATGATGCACTTAGTTTACCTATATAGCGAGTAATATTGAGGTTTTATATTAGAGATAAATGGTAACTATTTCGAATGGATGTAAGACTACAATTTTAGGACGATATTACAAAAATAAGTCCATCTAAAAACTATTATTTATATGGATTGGGACCACATGTTGAGTTGTAATTTGATTACTCAATAGTAGTGATTTATGTAACTAAATAGTCATGGTATTAATATTTATAACTCATAAGAAATATACTTTTCAGGGTTTTCCCATGAACATAGGATGAAAATATAGACCACATAAACTAAATTTTTCCTTTTAATTTTCAAGATATTTCTACCTTTTTCTAATTTTTAATGCTTTTGTGTATGTTTTTCTGTAGACACTATGGATGGGAATTTAGTATGGATTTGATCTTCTTATCTTCCAGAGAACATATACAGGGAGGTGTGGCATGCCATCACATATGACGTTTAGTGAAGGTAAACATACAATGGATCCAACATCCTATATCTGGTGGATTAAATATGGTGATTTCGCACCTAAAAATATTCTTCTCCCAATAGATACTTCATCAAATCATCCCTAGAATATGACACCAGTCACCAATTATTATAGTAACATTATGTTTTCCTCATCAGAATGATAAAATAATTCATATCTTTGAATATCTTATACATTCATTGATATTGGGATATAATATTTTATTACCCTTTAAAATTCCCATCTTTAACCATTTATATAGAATAACACATACATTCACCACTCTAGGATATAACACCCAATTATTTTAATCTATATTAAAATATATAGTCCACATGTATGTATAATCTCCCTCTACTTCCACATAATATTGATTAAATAATAATAATAATTTTAAACAATACCAAATGTGTAAGGAACCAGACATCTCAATTAACAATATTCCTCATCACCATAACTAGATAAACCTGTTAAGAAATCCATATATTGGAATAAAATTATAATAAATCCACAAAATACATAAACATTAGGAGATTTATCCAAATCACCAAAATATTATAGGAACAAATTACTTCAATAAATATTCTATAATCCCATATTATAATCCTCAATTCCTAATCAAGATATAAAATAATAAATATTTATCACCCATATATCTAATCATGTAAAGAGAAACCAATGTAATGAATAATCCCTCAATACACCCAAATAATTGGCTATGAATTAAACTTATAGTTGACCAAATAATCAATTCAACTACTCCCATAATGAAATTTATTAATGGTTGATAACATTACATAGAAACACTCCAAACCTTTATCTTGTACACTTCCTAGTTGGGAAGATTTCACATGTGTAAATATGGAGGGTTTTTTTGGTTTCCATTATTTTTGATTTGTTTTTTGAAAAAATGATAGTATGAACACCATTAAACTGATGTATTTTATTATTTTAAATCCAATTTTAATAACCTCTCTATAATATATAGAACCTTACCAACTTAAATTTGATATTATATAACTTCTAACATGATGTGCTAAAATAAACAAGTACATGGTTAGTTATTTCCATTCAAAACACAATGTAAATCCACAACATCTTCCCTTCCCCATATCTACTAGATAAATCCCCAAAACCTAATCATAATTTCATATAATGTATTTTTGGAAATCTAGTAGTTTCACTAAATTCATCTTCAAATCATCCCCATGAATCAATATGTTTCCATCTATCCATGAAATGTAAACTCAAGACACATCATGTTTCTTAAATCATAAAATCTATCCATGAAATCAACCTTTGTATCCGCTTATCCATGAAATTTTATCATAATAATCCATTATAAGAAAATAATATGGTGTTTTTTAATCTGAAATGGAATGTTTTTCTAATTTGATAGAAATTCATTCAAAATATAACATTTCATCTTCAAATTCATTTCCCATCAACCAAAAATACCAAGAAATTATGATATATAGATTATTTGGCCCATTATAATAAATACTTATAAAAATAATTTACTGCATGAAAAATAAAACTAGGGGAAGAGATCCCTATAAAATAAAAAATCACATTCCATTCATCACAATAGATTTCCCTTCAAGAACCCCAACCATATTTTAAATTAATATTCAAACGTCCAACTAATTTTATAAGAAACAAGGTTTCAAATAACCTGAGATATTGAACATTAATCTAGAAATACTACTCCCAATTAATTTCTTCTATGATACCATGATTTCAAAAATTATAATCCCAAGTAATAATTCATCTACCCAATATGTTCTCTCAATGGTATTTAAAATGTACTGGTATTTTAAGAAATGTGACATCCTATTAAATATTAATCATAATATATCACACAATAACAATCATGAAAGTTATTTTGAAGTAGTTTTGAATGAAAATTATTTTTAATTTTCTATAAATGAGGTGGAATTGAAATATTATATGACACTTCAATAATATTATCTAATACAAAAAATATTCAATAAACCAGAAGTATGGATTATCACCCTTACTTTATAAGTTTTACCAATATCAGAGTGAAACCTTCAATAGTAAATTATCAGTAATATCAAAATATAGTTATCTTTCTCTCTTATCATTATATAAATTTTGATGATCTAACATAGTCGTTATTGTCCCTCAAATAATTTTCTTCATTTGTTACATATGAATAACTAAATGAAGTCTAATAATTATTCTATCACCAATATCATACTAATACATGGCTCATCAATAATTGATTCTATAAAATAATTTGTATAGTTCCATACTAATGATTAAATGGTAGATATTATTATAGGATAACTAAAATAGTGGTAGACACTTTGGAAAAGATTCTACAAAATATTGGATAAATTTTCTAAACAATTCATTTATTTCTAGAATTGTTCACATAGTTTATCACTTACTATGTTTCTAATATCTTATGAAATGAAGTAATTATGTTGAAAAATTTTACTATAACCCCCCTTATATTCACAATGTAATGTGTGGGTAATTTTATGAAGTAATAATCCCCAGAACCTCATGACGAATCACCACTTTGGTTGTGTAAACCTGATCTGGGGTCCTAAATATTGAGATCTGAAATGGATCACCACATAGACTCAATAATGATACATAATTCATAGAGGCTAGAAACTAGTGTCGAGGATATCATATAATCATAAAGTAATGATTATACATAGAAAAAATAATAAGATATATGAATATATAAATTTTATATTATTTAGAAACCAAATCCATCCTCTAAAACCCATTAATGAAATGAAAATAAAAATATATTAAAAAATATGTCAATAAACCAAGACAAGGTAACTAAAGGAAAATTATTAACACCTATATTCCATGGATAAAAAAAATCCTCTAATGAACCCTGAAAAAACACATCCATATCCTATCATGATAGTGACCACATGGTCAATCATCAACGAACATGTTATATTTTCTTTTCCTATATCAAAATAAAAAATATCCACACAAACATAAAAATATATGGATATAGGTGAGTAACACATTACCTTATATAATTTTCATGGATCACTCTCATGCATTTCTAAGGGTTATCAATTACCAACCATGTAGTGAAATCCATTTGAAAAACCAAAAAAGAAATCAATTTTTTTCTTCGTGAATACTTTCAATAGGGTATAATAAATTCAGTGAATTCTTACCTAAAAATAAATATTTCCAAACATACCAAATCCCACCTATATTTCATTAAATTTTTAACACCATGATTTTGTGGCACTATGGGAAATATTTAAATTGTGTACTTATATATACATGTATAAAAACCCATAACTATGATTATAGTGCATGTATAACGAATCATCACCTACCCAGATGATTCCATATTGATAATTCCATAATATCCATGGCCATTCCTAGTTATGAAATATGGTTTCTTCTAACCTTGAAGTCTCAGTTACTCATACATTAATTTTTTTTCCAGATAAGCCATTTTATTTAAAAAATTATTTTCTATGAAAAAATTATAATAATAATCACATCTCAACATCAAAAATATAGTTTTAGATAAAACACCCATTTTCTAAAAAATCAAATATTATGATCTTATAACTTGATCATTCATTATTTTCATTAAAAATTCAAATTCTCCATTTCCAAAAAAGTGTATATCAGATATAAATTTATCATTTTAATTTCAAATAAATAATTTAAAAATTATTAATTTATATAAATTTGTTGAATGGAACAAAATCATAATAAATAGTATCATAACCAATCGAGGAAGGAATATAATCTATAGAACCAAGATTCTTTCATTTGAATTCTCCATAAGATCCTGAGTTTATGAACATTATGTGGTATACCACCTAGAAATTTCATCCATATCCCCCATTAATCAAATTTATTAAATAAATATAACTAATGTTCCTGTTTAATAAATGTTCATACGAAACATTAACATTTAGTTTGATCATATAATATATTTTTAATAATCTTATCAGAATGTAATAACCCTTGTGTGACTCCCTGGTTCTAAGTTCCGGACACCCTCTGAGTGGCGTACCTCTCATTACAATTTCCATCACCTCATATAAATCACTTCCTTACATTTGTTGAATTATAATAGTAATAGGGTAATATAAAGATAGTGGTATGTCCCCTATGCTATTTTTAATTACCCCATTTTAATTATTATAAATCCCTCACTCTCACCATTTAGATAAAACATTGAAAGAAATGTTTTAGGGTATATGTTTGGATTATCAAAAAATATTAACATGTTCTAAATATTATAATTATACTTTAGAATATACCTTTTAATCAATTAATAATTTCTCCAACCCATTTCCCTCAAACCACCTTGTGACACGATTCCACCACCACTAATGGAGATGATAAGAGAGGGATTGATGAGAAAATTATGCTAAGAGACTCCTCTAATTATATAACATAATTCATGATTTTTTGATATAATTCATCTATGTATAACTGTCAATATTTAATGAGTAAAATCCAGTTAATTTTCCTCCATAATAAACTCTATATAAATATCTTTATTCAATATAAAATAAAGGTCAGGACTTTAATTATTTCATTAATTTCCACCAAAATAATTCTTTAGTGTCAATTTAATAATAAATTTCCATGATTTTTTAAAATTAACAAAAATTAAATCTATGAAAAATATTACCTCAATTATAATCCTCTAGAAGGCTATAATTTTTCCATGTTTTATTTTTGGAACTCATGATTATACCAAAATGTAGTAAAATTAACCATGTTGTGGCCAATGTTTTAATGTGGTATGGTATACCACATCAAGATAAATATATAGAATGATATGTTATAGCTTTAAAAATTAATCCAAATACTATTATAATATTTATTTTACTAAAAAACAAAATATAAGATTATGTGTAAATACACAATTGACTATTAAATGAGTTTAATACTAAGATTAATAAATGATGTTAATGTTGTAAAGAGTTACAACAATTATTAAACATACCAAAATGTTTAGAATTTTTGAATTATAATAGGATTTATCATTTAAAAATAAAGATCTATTTATAGGTAATCTATAAACCTCATTAATATTTGGGATATTATTCTCACATATACAAATATATTTCAAAATTGATTCACTATTTTATTTCGACAGTGATGTTCTAGAACACCGTTTACATAATTGAGGTCCTAAAAAATAATTTTGTGATTATAATGGATATGGGATATTAGTAGAGGAAATTTATTTTTGGGTTTTATTGTACAAAATATAATATATCCATTTATTACTTTAGAATAGCATATATATTATTTTTAGAAATCGGCACTGAGAGAACATGAGATTCCGAGGCCCGAAGAGCCAAAAATTTCTGTTTAAAAAATATTAAAAATATTAGAAACACCCACATGTAGTTTTCAAAAAAAATGTAAAATTAAAATTAAATGGAGTCTTGGATTAGGAATCTGAGACCTTAATTGAGTTTATATCATGTGTTTTATGCTCATAAAAACATATTATTTGTTAGTTTTGGGTGTTTTAGAATAGTTCTATCGGGGGCGCAAATAATAAAAATAATTAGTTTAATTAATATATTTCCTTATTTCTATGAAGTGAAATAGCATAATATATTTAATCATGGATATTCTTAGTGGATATTGTAAGTAAAGAAAACTAGGTATTAACAGGAGAAATTGGAGAGGATTTATTGGAGGATCGCTGCCTAAGGAAATCATATCAAGGATCGTACATCAATAGAGTCCGTGGATCCCACCAATGACAAAAATTCATGATCATTATTCATCAGTGGTGAATGCAAAATCTTGTTAGTTTTTTTATTAATGTGATTCCATCCCATTATCTTTTCCCAATTAAACTCAAGTCAAATCGATGAACAATAAATGATATATCCATCAATGATTGATTTATTTTTAAGGTTGATTAATTTTTATATTGTTATTTTTAACTCTTAGTTCATATTATTATATGAAAATGGACAGAGGAAAAAAATGAACAATGCCTAAGGTTTTTTATCACATATATAGTTTATTGTTTTCTCCCCCGTTTCTTAGAATGTTCTTTATTAGTATTTTTCTTCCCAACTATTTGATGAATACCTGATATTCAATTGTTTCATGACCGTTATTCAACATAACACATCATTACCATAGGCACAATATGTGATTAAGGATGCAATTTTATGATCTATAATTATGGTGGGTGATTCAATTTGTAGCTATACTAGATTTAGGTTTCCTCATTTCTTGAAGTGGCACATAGAGACGATATAGGCAATAGAAGTGGTTTCATGATCCAATTTGGTGGGATTAATTTTTAGTTCACATGAACGTGGGACTTAGTTGGACCAGATCTAATATTTTTGGTCATGATTGATGGTAGAGTCAGATGATATAGCCGATGCATTAAAAAACATGAATTTATGGAAAATTTATGATTACACAGTGTGTAGTTTGATAAACACATTCTGTATAGTCCATTTTATGTGGTTCTAGGGTTTTTTGGATGTTAAGGATTATATTCCATGTGGTCCCTACCACACATTGTGTGACCCTCACCTAGTGGATAGACGTGTAACCCTGAGATTCATGGCACATTACATGACTATGTACATTGGATGTCACACTAGTGGGCCCAGAGTAGATTGTAATGAACATATGACATGAGAAGAGTTCCATAAAACTTCTACAAATCGTGTATAACTTATAACAAACAATGTATATGTATGACTATATACAATGTGAGATGGAATCACACATGAATACCATGGGTTGAATAGACATTCCATGTACCTCCAGTACATGATGTGTACCCCATTTGAGTTTTTTTAGATCCATTAGTTTATCCATTTTGTACCAGTAATAATTGAGTGTATTCCATTGGTCCATCCCCTCAAGACTACAATGTATAATTGTATCCAAATCCCTAGATTATGATATCCTATGGAGGATGAGTCTCATATAGAGATTGTGGTGTCCCTACATGATACTTGGGTGTGATCCTAAATTATTTCTTCTTATAACTTAAGTTAGGTTCATGGAATTTTCATGAACTCCAATAATGAGGTGTTGATCCTCCATCTACCAGGCCAATTCAGTAGGGTTTTTTGTACCATTTTCATATAACCCCCATACATATTAGGTTGATGAGGATTGTAATTACGGTTTCCCCCTATAGTATTGGGTGTGATACCCTATTTTTGTATCATTATCTTTATAGAGAATGAGTATTATTTGGAAGGGAACAATGACCAAGAACTCTTAGATGAGTACCTCTAGTGATATATTTTCAAATGGTGTAGTTACTTCCAAAATGATCATTTCATATAAACATTAAGAACAATCATGTGGTTGTTTGTTTGGTTGATACCGCCTAAAGGGGTGGTGACCTTCCCTAGTATATCCAGATTTTTGATCATACATTTAATATAGTATTACTACTATAGGATTCATAATCTTGATACATTATTTTTATTGATTCCATGTTGTCAAACTGAATATTTTTTCACTCACCTCTACATGGGCTCTAATTGAACATGTCATGCCTTACAAAGACCACCACCTATTTGATGTAGTCCTAGAGGGACAAGGATAAGGTGGAGCATTGTTTGGGATAGAAAAACTGAGTTTTTTTTGGGTTGTTTCATTTTATAGTACTCCCATACTATATAGAAGATTCTTCATGTTTTTAGTCACTTTTATATGGGATTGTTTTTACCACTTTATGCATTCTAGTACTTTTGTGTCACTCTGATTTTGGTATTATAGATGTATGCATGAATTGTTATTAGTTGTTTTACATTTAAGAACTATATAAGGTTGATGATATATATATTTGTGTATACAGTTATATTAGGATAATACCTCCCATGTGTGTGATATTCCAACTTTGCACTCTTCACTAGCCCTTGGATTATTGGAGGTGGGAATGTGGTAGTCTCAATGTGGGACCTGTTGGGATGGGTCATGATAGTGTGGTATCATAGGAATTCAGTTAAAAAATAACACTAGAGTATATGATATTTCATTGAGTATTAGATAAATAGTGGTCAAGTATTTTATGTTATAATTTTAGAAAATAGACCCTAGTGTTGTTACCAAATCTGATGTTTCCATTCACAAGGACTCTAAAATCTCTCTTTTTGACTTGGTACATGCTGTCACTAGTTATAGGGATAAAATTAGCACATGCATCATATATGAATGTTTTTTCATTTCCATGTCCTTATTGAGTCATCTGAAAATATATAATCTTTTACATTGACATATATGGTTTATTTCAGGATGCTTCTGTGATGACATCCAGCCAGGATTCCACTACGTGATCATGAGAATGATCTACCAGGTGATGAGGCTTTAATACAGGGGCCTATATATGACATAGTACCTTTGGGTGGTATAAAATATATACCACTATCCATTGAGTAGAAGATAGAACTAATAATACCTGATGAGAATGAAAATATGTTGAGTGCACAATATGGATTCCATATGCAGTGACCTTTATGGATTCAGGGTGAGCCAGGCCCCAGGTTATTGAGGATTGGCTAGAGGCGGTCACTCAAGTTTTATGCCTTGTGAGGACACCTATATATTAGATGGTATTCCTCACGAATGGTTATATTAAGGGATCCTCTAGGAGATGGGAGAGTCCGGTTAATCTATCCCACAATGAGATAGATCTCTCATGCTCATACTTAGAGAATCTCTTCATGGAGGAGTTTTATCCAGCCATATTGTGGTAATTGAACATCAAGGAGCATATACATCTAAATTAGGGTAGTGTGACCATGGTAGATTATTTAGTGAGTTTTTAAGATCTATCATAGTATGCATAAGATATGGTGGATGATCCATTATTTAGGGTATATAACATTGATAAGGTATTACGCCAGGATGTGAGGGATTCAATGATAAGTCGTTGAATTTTTAGGTATTTTAGAGTGCTTGGGTGGGCTTTAATTGTGGATAGAATCATATAAGAGAGTTAAATTAGAGTGGGTGATAGTAGTGGACACTTAAGATATAATACCTTATTAGCTAGTAGCAGATGACTGTTTTAGGGATTTAGGCATGTCAGATACTTCAAGGGACAACCCAGGATAGAGTAACATCAATGTGTGATCCCAAGATGGACTGAATTAGCCAAGAGGGAGGCAGTGTTTCTCTTACAATGGTCAGATAAATCTAGAAAAATATTTTTCAATCCATAAAATATCTTATAGATAGATAGTAGTGGGACCTCCAAGGTAGATACAATGGTAGTAGTAGGGAGAGATATACATAAGAAGATGTGGAAGTGGGGAAGGTAGTGTATTATGAGGTTATAAGAGGTATGACATATCGCTTCCCCCTACCCAAGGTGTTCCATGATAGGATTAGGGAGAAGGTGGTTAATGACAAGGATATTTATAGGCTATATATACCAATGACCCCAAGGATCAAGGGATGATATAAGGTATAATATTTTAATTTTTTTATCTTATATATAGTACTGATAGACAAATGTTTGAGTAATTTCTTTATTTACACCTCTCTATTTCAAAGTATAGAGATTTTAGTTGATTCCTTACCTTGACCCTTGCTCTTAGAGACTTTGATAGGAAGCGACTCAATGGTTAAAAACTTCAACTGATAGTGTGATATTTCTCTTGGAGGTGGAATCATTATATGAGATCTATTTTTAATATCAATGAGTTCATATGATGTAATCTTAGGTAAGGAATGTATTTTCATAGTTCAAGCCTAGATTAAAAATTTTAGGAAGCGGATGTGGTGTGTCTACATTGATGGGATGAGGTTCTTTGTTTTGAGTGAAATTGAATTCTAGGTGGATCATGAGATGCTTAGGAATATGACAATGAAACCAATTACACACCAGTTGGATAACATGACTCATTGAGTTGTGAATTATATGGGATACCCGTTTTATCAAGTAGAGGTAGAGTATGAGGAAATATTTTTTTTGGAATTTACAGTCTTACCTCCTAAATGAGATATGTTATTATTCCTTGAATCACACCCCATGACTACCCTAACAATTTTTCTTTCATAACTGGTGGATCTTATAGATCTTCTTTAGATGATAATACAATTGGAGGGCCTAATGAGGAAGGGCTTCAGGATACCTAGTGCTTCCCCCTAGGAGGCCCTAATTTTATTCACTAAGAATAATTAAAGAGAGATTGAGGTTATGTATATATTACCAGTGCTATAACCATGTGACCATAAATAATATGTATCCATTACCAATATATGATGGCCTATTTGATCAGTTTAAAGGGAAAGATGGTTGTAAACGGTTGAACTTAGATTAGGCTATCACTAGGTGTGAGTACGAGATGAGGATACACTGAAGTTGAAATTCATATGTCCCAATGGTCATTATTAGTACATGGCGATTCCCTTCAATATGAAAGACATGATAAAAGTTATTTTGAGACTCATGAACTGGATGGTTCAGCCATTCTTAAACCATTTTGTGGTGGTTTTCATAGATGATATCCTAGTGTACTCAAAATATGAATAGGAACATGTGATAAAATATAGTATAGCTCCGTACACACTCCAATACAACCAAATTTATGGGAATCACTCAAAGTGTTAGTTTCGGATTCGAGAGGACCAATTCTTGGGAAACATCATCTCAATGGTAGGAGTGTAAGTTCATACAAATAAGGTTGAAGTAGTGGTACCATATGGTCAATGTAGTTGAGGCCTCACAATAAAAACTATGTGACCCATGATCACAAACTAATAGTGGTAGTATTAACCTTGAAGATGTGTCGACCCTACCTTATGGACGATCAGTTTATTATCTACTCTATTCACAAGAGTCTTAAGTGTATCTTATCTCATAAGGATCTTAACACGATATAGAGGTAATCGATAGAGATCCTCTATGTCTATGAATATGATATAGTCTATACCCCATGGAAGGGGAATATGGTAGAAGACTATCTCATAAGGATATATTGTAGTTATTTTGTGATGCATTAAAGAAGTTAACCTATTTTCTATTTTCCTTTATTGAATTGGATGGAGAATCCTACCACAGTTCTATGGTTGTTACCACTCCATTTTTATAGCGATTTGCGGAACATCTGCATGGAGATTCTAACTGTAAGACCTTACATAATCATTTATCCAAAAGATATACTCATGAAGGATTTTTTATGGGTGGTTAGCATGTTATCACTTTAATATTATATGTGATGGTTAAATATAAGTTGTGAGAGGAGGTTATTAGAGAGTTAAATACATCACATTTTTTGGTACATACAGGTGTAGAAAATATGTACAAGGACCTTTGATGTTATTTTTGGTGGCCATGAATGATGAGACATGTTTCATGGTTTGTCTCTTGATGTATCACTTATTAGTAGTTGAAGGCTGAGAAACATGTTCTAGTAGGTTTAGTTCAACCTTTTGAGGTTCCAAAGTGCAAGTGGGATGAGATATATTTGGACTTCATGACAGTGTTACTATATATATCCATAGGATGTAATTCAACATAAGTGATTGTATACTTACTCAATAGGTCAGCCCACTTCCAACCTATTCAAGAGTAGAGTTTATTAGAGATATTGGGACTCTTATTTGTGAAGGTGATTGTATGGATCCACAGAGTTCTCTCACTAACTATCTTTGGAAAATATGGTCACTTCACATTGAGATTATGGAGAGTATTTCAAGAGGCCCTTAGGACTTATATGTGTTTGAGACAATAGTTTCACCCTGAAATGATGGCAAGACTGAGCAAACCATTTAGTCCATAGAGTACATAATATAGAATTTCAAGATGGATTTTTGCAGTAGTTGGTAGGATCACCTACCCTTGGTGATATTTGTGTACAAAAAAACTACCATTACAACATCGGTATGACACCATTTGAGACCTTATAACGGAGACACTTTAGGTCACAAAATTTTTAGACTTATCGATGTGAGTTAGCACTCATGAGACCATAGTTTTTGTGAGTGATGATAGAGAAGGTATAGATAATCCAAGAGTAGATGACGACCACACAAAGCCATCCCAATCCCTATACAGAAGAATAAAAAGGCCTTTTGATTTCAATGAGGGAAATCATGTGTTCCTAAAAGGATCACCGCGATGTGGATTATAGAGATTTGGATGAGGTGAAAATTTATCTCCAAAATTCAAAGACCCTTTCTAGATATTGTGTAGAGTTAGAGAGGTGACATAATTATTAGATCAACTACCACATTAGAACGAGTAAATTAAGGCTTCCACATGTTATATATGAGGTGGTATATGCAAGACCCCTTGCATATTATTGACTGGGTCAAGTTGAACATTGATAAAGGGATTACCATTATAGAGTACCTGGTGGAGATCAATGGAATTTAAGAGAGGATACTTATGGGATATTGATTCCCCCAATTTATTTTTATTGGATGAATGAGAATATTTAGGATAACACATTGGATCCAATTACCTAGATGTGATCTCGGTAGCCTCATCACTTTGAGTATTTTTTTTAATTTTTAGAATGAGAAGCCCAATGTTTTGGAGAATGAAATGAATCATATTTTTTCATTTAATAATTCAGAATATTATATGGATTATTTTTAGAGCTATATGCTGATACCATAAAATATTTTGAGGCTTGATGATCCAAAAATTAATATTTGAAAAATATTAAAAATATTAATATCACAGACACATGATTTTTAAGAAAATGTAAAGTAACTCTTAAATAGAGTCTTTAATTAAAAACATGAGACCATATTTGAGTTCACAATGTAGATTTTACCATAGGTATGACATTATCATTTTCAGCATCGAGTGTTTCAGTAAAGTGCTATCATGGGCACAAAGAGTGAAATAAATCAATTTAATTTGATTATTTATTTGTTTCAACACATAGACCTAACATCCAATATTTAAAATTCCTATTCCCTAGGGTTTTTCTCATACCATATATAATGAGATGAGATATTGGATAAGAGCCAATGGAGGATCACTGGAAGAAGACTTTATATCAAGGATCATGTACCAACAGAGTTCATGGATCTCACAAACTATGGAAATAAAGGACCATTCATCATCAGCAATCAATCCAAAATCTATGACGAATATATGATTTATGTGATTACATAGAATTAATTTATCCTGACCAAACAAGGATCGATTCCATGAACAAGAATTGAATCTCATGTTGATGTTTGATTTATTTTTATGATTGATTAATTTTTTCATCATTGTTCATACTTGTTCATTCAACATTTTCGGTGAAAAAGTATTGAGGACAATAACTAACAAGTGAAAAGGTTCATTCCTCATGCCCATGGTTTATGGTTTTCTCCACCATTTCATTGTACATTCATCTTTGATATTTTATTTTCCAACATTTTTATGAATATCTAGTATTCAATATTTCCATGATTGTTCTTTAGAATAATAGTCACCATGGGTAAGTATTTTGATTTAGGTCGTGATTTAATGATCCAAAATTAAGTGGAGGTGTTTCAAGGTTGTATTATTTTGGATAATATGTTCCTCCATTCTTGAAGTGTCACATGATGATGATACCCAAAACATATGTGGTTTACGAATCCTATATTGTTTCCACAGTCCACTAAGAAGTTGATGAAGGGACTTGGTTAGAAAATATATGAGATCCTTTTCCGTGATTGATGGTGGAGGCAGAAGATATGGGTAATGCATTGAGTTTCCTAGAATATCTAGGAAATTCAAAAATATAAGGTGTGTAGTATGATGAACACATGCCTTGTAGTCTATTTTTTGAGACATTAGTTTTTTAGAAGAAGTTAATAATCTCACATCATGTGGTCCCTACCACATGCCATGTTACCCAACCCCTATGCATATCAACATTAAAGATGCACATGTAGTTACACAGATAGGTTGTCAGGATGGTTCACACATAGGATCTAAGTACAAGGGAATGGATTCACGAAACAGTTAGAGTGTAGAAAATTCTCTACACACTCTATATACATTTGAACACACCATTTATATAAAGATATACATTTCATGTGAGGAATAAAAACACAGGAAGACCAGGGGTGGACTAGAAACATTATGTACATCATGTACATATTTTGTACCCCCTTTGAGGGTGTTTGAAACTTGTCATTTATTTAGTTTAGGGTAGTATTGATTTAGTCTGTCCCTTGGTAATCCCCTCAAGGAAAAAATTCATAATTTTACCAATATATATAGGTTGTGATCACCTATTTAAGATATGTCTCAAATTGTATTTTTGGTTCTGCTCTGTGAGACCGGGGTGTGATCCTTTATCATTATTTCTTATATCCTATATGGGGTTTTCTCGAATCAACGAAAACTCCAGGTGTGCAGTATTAATACTCCATATAGTGGTCCAATTCAATAGGGTTTCAGTATCATTTTCATATGATCTCCCACATAGATAGTTTATTCAGTTGGAGTTTTTTGTGTCCCCCTAGATACCTTAGTTTCGACCTCATCTCTTTGAATAATGATATTTATAGAATAGAGTGTTTTATTGGGTAGGGCCCAATGATCATGAAATATTGGTTGAGAGTCTTTAGTGATAGAATGAATCATAGAGTGGGTACTCTGAAAATGATAATTTCCTATAATCATTGAAAAGTACCCTATAGCTGGTAGTTTGGTTGAGACCTCCCTGTGGCATGGTGTCCTTAATTCATATATCTGGGGTTTTTTATTTATTTTTTTGAAGTTTTAATTTCATGAGATGAGAAATATTTATTATTTATGTTTAGTGATTTTTTGGTGTCCTACTGGGTACTGTTATACTCATCCCTACCTAGGTTCTTCCCACACATGTCGTGTCTTTTGTAGATGATGACCCATTTGATGGTTCCCTAAGAAGATAGTGAGTAGGTGGAGTATAGTTTGGGATATATAGACTAAGGTGTTTTCCATGTAGTTTCATTTGATACCAGTCCCCTCCTGCTTAGCAGGTTGGAATTTTTTTAGTATGTTTTGGGTGGAATTGTTTTTTGGACCCTTTAAACTTTTTAGTAATTTTTTATACTCTAATTATTGTATTATATATGTTTTTATGAATTGTTATAAGTTTTATAACATTTTATCATCAAATGAACTTGGTGATATGTTCATGTGTAAAGGTACATTAGGCTAATACCTACCATGTGTGTGATATTCTTACTAAACACTAGTATCCCACCCCTGTCCTATTGTAGATGGTCTTGAGGTTATCGGGGAATAGTGACCTTCTGCAATGGTCCTTATAGTTGTTGGGGGAACTTGATCAAACTCACTATCAATTTAGATTTAAATATTTCAGTGTGAGGTATGAAATTATATAGTTATTTATTTTTTATTATTTCCCCCCTCCTAGTTAGTCGTTCTATATATTCCATTTATTCATATACTATTATTGGTTATGGTGATGTACCATGAAACACATCTTTCAAATCAGATCAAAAGATAATAATGAGTCAATTGGATGGATTTTTTTTTTCAAAAATCATGAAATGAAATTTTTAAGAGAAAAAACCATTTTCATTTGACTACATAATTTTTTGAGATGTTTTCCCATAAAATAACATTTTTATCCACTAAACACCTCATGGTAAGTTAAAATTAGTGGGGAAACATCATTTTATAATGGAAAAAGATTGTCCAGGAGAAAACCAAAAAATATAACATCATCTTCAATATCACTATGACATGATTTTTTGACCAATATTTCATTATCTATGTTAATATGTTTCCGACTAAAACATAGTTAATATATACAAGAAATTTTAGTTCTTTGTGGGATTGACGAACCAAAACAATATGTGGGACTAAAATGAAATTATTTTTCATGATCTAAATTGATGTCAAAAATAGTTTGTACTATTTCATGATCGGGGAATAGTGACCTTCCGTAGTCTACAGTTTTTAAAAAAATATTTTTATTTAAAAAAATCACAAACATGGGATCAAATAGGTCATTCTAAATATATGTGATTGTATTCCATATCAAAATTGGTGTTGATAAAATAATTGCATACATTTTTTATCAGATGAATAAATAATTGAATTACTCATTTATTTATTAAATTTATAATTTAAATATTCACATATGTAATAATTTTAAATGAAACAGATATTATATGATTTATTTTAATTTTTTTAAATTTATTATCATAATTTTTTATACCATCCATTTAATACAAGGTAAGACAATATAAGATTTAGTTTTTTTATCAGGAATTAAATTTTTTATTTTGAAATGAGTATAAATCTAGAGGTTTTTATAGTTTATAAAAATTAATTATTTAAGTTATGATAATTTGAAGTGTCTCTTAAGTATATAATCATGGGTAGAGGGACTTTCATCCAGAATCCCCACTATCCCAGAGGATTATTCTTTTTTATAAATGTTAGGGTTATCTACCTATCTCTCAATGCTTACTCTTGTGTGTATTTTCAATTTTATGTAATTATAAGAATTTTCTTGAAAAAATTTATGTACCTTTTATATGGGTTAGATATGTATGGGAGTAATTTATTCAATTTAATTGTAGGATTGGAAAAATAAATTGTGAGTTGTATAAATAGTTTCACATCAATATAGTATATAAATATTAATTTTTTTTAAAGTAATAGTTATTCCAAAACTATGTTTCAAGATATATATTTATCTATATTACATGATATGTAAATAATTAATTGGATTTAATAATTATGTATTATGTGTATATATATCACATGGAAATGGTGAGGGTTTAAATCCCCAAAAATACTAAGTGTCATATTGCTTATGGGGGAAACACATGTTAGCAACATTATCATTCAAGTTAGAAGATTAATTTTAAAGTTTGCTGAACATATACTTTCTTTTGAAAGATAATGTGGATGTGACTAACCCTAAGAATTAGTAAACTATATCGTGTTCTATTATTTTGGTTACACATAACTGGGAGACACTATGAGGTAGAATACTAGAGGAATAGTTTTATGCTTTATCCATTTGATTGATTTCAGAAAATAGTTTTCCTCTCAGCTATCAAAGACCCATATGTGACATGATTGTCTCTATATTCCTTCCTGATCTTATCATTTTTGTCATAATGACATATGTTATTTTTATATAGTATATTTTAAATTCCTTTTATCTTCATTGATTTGACTTCTATTTTAGAATTTTCAACATCAATATAGGATTTTATCATCTCATAATGAATTCAAAATTTCCTCAATCATTTTTATGTATTTTATATTAATTTTGGATTGAATCAATCTAATAGTTTCTAATATTGGAGTAATTTTATTCAATATCCCTAATTCTATCACCTTTCTAAATATATTGATTAGTGAGTTAGATACACATTATTATCTTATGTGTGGTGGTTTCTCCATTTTCATATATTTTTATTCCAGAAGGGTGATCTATTTCTTCATGATTCTAAAAAGGTGATAAGAAGAAGTAATAATAACTCTTATAAAATTATATATACTTTAATTAAAATAAAATAATTACTAGTAATGTTATATTGACCACTTGTTCTTCTTTCTTTTGTAAAAATGTTTTTCCTAGAAATACTTGTTACTTCATTTTCCTCATAGGAATTTTTTATGCCCTTATACGATGAATGATTTTACATATCCTTGGTATTTTATGTTATAACTAGATATTTAAACACTATAACTCTTTTTACCTCAATGTTAGATCATGGGAAAATATATTCGTATTCCTCATTAGATAAGTGGGAAAATTTCATCAACCTTTTAATAAATTTCCTTTTCATATTCATCATAGTATTGGTTGAGATAAATTATGATTATTAGTTTCAAATTATTCTCCAAGAATTAAATTAAAAATTACTTTTTAAATGGAAAATCAAATCATCAAAGAGAAAATTTAAATTTGAGACAGTTGAGAATCTAATAAGAGGTGTGAAATAAACTGATAAAAATTGTTAGGATCACTTTGGATATTTACAATACTGAGACAAGTTCCAATCAATCTTTTCTATATTATTTATAATTAAATAATTATCCCTCATTTATCTCCATACTTATTCACTGTATAGATCACTCATTCATATACACCTTATGTTTTCATGAATTCACCTAAAGAAGGAAAGTAATAAAATAATTAAACCACAATTTATTAATGAGGATTAACACTATAATGGATGACTATATCCCCAATGTACAATGTTTGTTATCCCCATCACACCCAATAATTATTTTATTATCAAGAAATAGATCTATCATGGGTATATCCTTAGAAGCATATTATTGGTATTGATTAGGTAAAATGAAATCACATGCTTGAATTAATATGATTGCAAGGTTTGGATTGAAACACCTTGAAGTAAATAATTTGTAATTACTCATGTCACTATAAAAAAATATGGATATGATATTCTTTTTTATTATAAAGTAATCTTAAGGGCTTTATTGAATACAAAAACTAATAGGTTTTCCCTTACTTCTTATTTTATGTTCAATTTGGTCCGTAATAATTAGATAAAATTCCCATTCATATTCTCTTTCATCAATTCACTATATGAATAATTAAAAACTGTTTTAGATATCTTATTTTACTAAACACAAATAATGGGGAACATTATTACATGTTCAACACTCTCTATTCGTTATAAAGGTCTAAAATAGAATAAATATTACCTTTTTTCTACTCTCTTGAGACAATGATTTATTTTGATAATGATAGAATTAGACTCCACTATAAATATTCTTTTCCTGATTTTATATTAATATTCTTCCATGAATATTATTTATATTTTTCAATTATATAAATAACTATATTTTTAGTAGCAGGTTATCTTTTAATTCAAAATTCTAGATATTTTCGTATTTCAACTATCATTGAAATATCTATTTCAATATCACATGATATTTTGGATTTTATTATACATGAGATACTTAAAATATTTTTAATTTCCTAAATAAAGATGATATATATTAATTATTTCTACACGTCTTTATATCTTCATATAAAAACCTTGCATGATGTGGAATATCTAGTTGTGGTGAAATGAATCTATATTTATTAGAATGAATAACAATATAAATTGAGTATTTGGATGTTTAGTACTTTGAAGAATAAATTTTTCATTAATTAATTTATTCATCATAATATATTCTAAAAAATATACCTTTTTAAAAGTCATATGAAGTGTTTAACCTCATCTAAATATCAAATGACCCATATTGAAACATTGTATGAACCCTATGGAGAAAGATGTACATACACTCCTTTTAAAACATTTTCCCTCTCTTTCTTAGTATTATAATTTATATTATCTTTATTGGGTTATTATTTTCCTCAATGTTCTTATCATTTTGATCCTCAATAAATCTCAACAATAAAATCATTATTTCAAATCCCAAATAATATACCCAATTAAGCTTCAAGGAATATTAAAATTTATACATCATGTGATATTGTAATTATGAAGAACATATTTTACATTTGAAATTTTATAGATTACTATAGTCTAATAAAACAAATAATGTAAGAGAATCATGAATTTTTAGTCTCATTCATGAAACCTTCTATTTCATAAGAAATATCACTTGTAAATGTTAACTTTATCGTGCAATGTAATGTTTCCATTTCCTTATGGTGTGGTTGTCTCTAAATTTAAATATGGCACTAACTCACACGTATGTAAATATCATTTTTCAAAAAATATTTATTTAGTTTTGAGGTACGTGATTCTTATTTTCCTTTTCCTTAATTGTTTTTGAGAAAATATGGAAAATGAGGAAAAATCCCAAATTTTGGAACTACACGCCGTGTACTTTTTCCACACATCGTGTACTTCTGGCCGTGTTGGGATGAGTACATAGGGCGTGTAGCCTTTCCGGTGACAAAGGGTGTAGGAACTGACTACACGCTGTGTAGTGGTCCTTTACACACCGTGTAGTCGGTCGGCAGGTCAAAAAGTAAGGCGGTGGAGTAGCCGCCAGCCGGGCAGCAGTACACGCCGTGTACTCAGGAGTACATGTTGTGTACTCTTGTCGGCAGGTGAACAGTGTTGCGGTGCCGCCAAATGAACAGTTAAATGAAATAATTACATGCTGTATACTCATAAGTACACACCGTGTACTTTTTTTTTTCGGCTTAAAATAGGCAGTAGCCTCCTCATTTGGCAGAGAAGACACTTGAGCCGATTTGGAGCCAAAGGAGGAGGCCGGAACTTTGAAGATCCATCGGGTGTTCGTCTGGAATCCGATTCGGCTTCGGACGATCTCGTTGGAATCGCACGGGTAATCCCTCTCCTCTCCTGGTACCGTTCTTACCAATTATTTCCCAAGGGTATGTTATTTACGTTTTAATGGGTTTTGTTATTCGTCAGATATACGCCGTTCTAGGGCGTTTCTGGAGTCGGCGTTCTGGTATAACATCCGTTGGCATATAAGGTAGGTGTCTTTGCATTAGTTTTTCCAACTGTCATGCATTTTTGTGCGTTTCAGGCCACGAAACCATGTTGGGGTGTCGTGTCGTTGAGGCCATTGATATATGTAATTCCTAGAATTGCATAGGTGATTAAATTGTGATAATAAAATGCTGGTTGGGATCATTGCTTGGATCAGGAACCACCCCGGGGGTGTGTTCCTCTGTTTAGCCGTTTGGCCAGGATACCCGAGGGTATGCCTTTAATGTAGTAATTGTAGAATTGCCTTGAGAGGAATTGATTATTTACTACATTTGACATGTTGTTCATGGCCCAGTTACCTGTTTAGCCTCAGGGCGTTGTTGTGATTAGCCTGTGGGCACTACACTATTTAGCCTGTGGGCAGTAGTTATTTCAGCCTGAGGGCAACTTCTTCTGTGCCTATGGGTAGATGACTCTGTGCCTGTGGGCGACACTACCTATGCCTGAGGGAAACCTATGTTATGCCTGAGGGAAGATTCTTGTGTTGGATACTCATTACCCGAGGGTAGGAGTTTACGTGTCTGAGGACACTAGTTGTTTACTTAAAAATGCACTGTGGTGATTTCTTATATAAAATGGATTAAATGAATAATTAAATGGCAATTTAACTGTTAAGTTAGTTACTTTGTATAACTACTTAATTTATTGCATTTTACCACTGCACACTATTATTGCATGCTTACACGCAGTTGGGCACGAGCCTTTGATGGGTGCCTACTGAGATATATTTCTCACACCCTATTTGGGTCACACTTTTTGGCCCAAACAGATTACGTTCCTGTAGGTGTAGATAGGGGCAAGAGTCCCTATATAGGTACTTGACTATTGCTGTGGAGTAGGAGGGCATGGTACTGAGCCTAGGCTCATGATGCCGCTACCAGCTGTTTGCTTTGTTTTGATGTACTCTTCTTTTTGTTGTACTGTATCGATGTATAACATGTTCTGGATGTTTTCTTAGAACTTGTAACATGTTTCATTATTTATATACTGTTGGTTATATCCACTGATGTTGTTTGTTTCAGTTGTGTATGGTTTACTGCTTCTGCTGTCATTATATGTTTTATTTAAATTCCGCTGCACTACACTTTGACAAATGAGGGCATAGTTTCCCCACTATCAGACCTGGGCCCTCGCTGCTAGTCGACATCCTATGGCATTTGGGGAAATTCGCTTGAGGTCTTGTGGAGAACTGGCTTCGGGGCACCCGTTGAGTGGCACCCAGGACCGGGACGTTACAAATGGGGAACATTATTACATGTTCAACACTCTCTATTCATTATAAAGGTCAAAAATAGAATAAATATTACTTTTTTTCTACTCTCTTGAGACAATGATTTATTTTTATAATGATAGAATTAGACTCCACTATAAATATTCTTTTCCTGATTTTATATTAATATTCTTCCATGAATATTATTTATATTTTTCAATTATATAAATAACTATATTTTTAGTAGCAGGTTATCTTTTAATTCAAAATTCTAGATATTTTCTTATTTCAACTATCATTGAAATATCTATTTCAATATCACATGATATTTTGGATTTTATTATACATGAGATACTTAAAATATTTTTAATTTCCTAAATAAAGATGATATATATTAATTATTTCTACACGTCTTTATATGTTCATATAAAAACCTTACATGATGTGGAATATCTAGTTGTGGTGAAATGAATCTATATTTATTAGAATGAATAACAATATAAATTGAGTATTTGGATGTTTGGTACTTTGGAGAATAAAATTTTCATTATTTAATTTATTCATCATAATATATTCTAAAAAATATACCTTTTTAAAAGTCATATGAAGTGTTTAACCTCATATAAATATCAAATGACCCATATTGAAACATTATATGAACCCTATGGAGAAAGATGTACATCCACTCCTTTTCCAACATTTTCCCTCTCTTTATTAGTATTATAATTTATATTATCTTTATTGGGTGATTATTTTCCTCAATGTTATTATCATTTTGATCCTCAATAAATCTCTACAATAAAATCATTATTTCAAATCCCAAATAATATACCCAATTAATCTTTAAGGAATATTAAATTTATACATCATGTGATATTGGAATTATCAAGAACATATTTTAAATTTGAAATTTTATAGATTCCTCTAGTCTAATAAAACAAATAATGTAAGAGAATCATGAATTTTTAGTCTCATTCATGAAACCTTCTATTTCATAAGAAATGTCACTTGTAAATGTCAACTTTATCGTGCAATGTAATGTTTCCATTTCCTTATGGTGTGGTTGTCTCTAAATTTAAATATGGCACTAACTCACATGTATGTAAATATCATTTTTCAAAAAATATTTATTTATTTCAATTATATTAAATAAAATATATCATTTAAATTAGGCCCTTGAACTCATCTCATCAATCCTTATCTAAATTTTATAAAACATGAATGAAATATATTAAAAAAATTAATTGTATTTTCATTCAATAAATAAATAAATTTAAATTAAATAACCTAAAAATAATATTTATTTTATTTTCCACTCACATATATTCTAAACGTGAATAAATGGAGATTGAATTTATATGATGAACTAAAATTGAATATTTACCATTCCACAAAATATGAATTGTAATTATTCTTATTATTAAATTCAAATAAATTTTTACTGAGATTCTAGATACACTAGTGTGTGACCATTTAGGAATCTTTCTTAGTATCATTAAGAAAACATACCTAAGGTTCAATATTATTGTCTTGTAACACATCAATGCTCAAATGGAGAAAATTTAAATTTCACAATGATAATGACCTTATATGAATGCTTACCATATAATATAATCCATTTGTCTCAATATCAAATCATGATGGATGGTTACTTGTTTAATTAACCTATATGCATTTATTATCATTCTATGAATCTCTAAAATGTAATTTTTTATGAAATACCATGAAATGGATTTAATTTTATTTTTCAATTTCAATAAAAGGGTATCATATATGTTTTTTTCATTCAAAAAAGGGAAAAATCCATTTATGATTTATTCAATTAATAGAATATCACTAATGAAAATCAAATCATATCCTACCTCATGAGATCTTAATTCATCATGGTGTTTATTAATACATAAATTTATGCAATTAAAGATATACATTAATAATAATTTCATTTTTGACAACTAATACATACATCCAATGTCTTGAATATCTAATAACTCATATTACATGTGGAATTTTTATTATCAGGTCCTCCATCATAACCTCCATTTTTGGAGATTACCAATAGTGAAATTCAAGAGAATAAGACACATCTACTTTTTGAAATCCAAACCAAATAGTCAAACATAATCCATGTCTTGTAAAAAAAATGTTATCTAGATTATAGAAATCCTAGAAAAATCAAGTAGGAAACAAACATCCAATTAAATGATGAGAAACCTGAAACATTATCCCCCTTTAGGAATCCTCAATCCACCACACAATCAAAACCCAACATATTGGAATGATTCTATCATGATTATGTGGGATGATATTCAAAAAAAATAGATAAAATAACATGAAATCATAGAAGAAATTAAGGAGAGGAAGGGAGGATAGAGAAGATGTCGATTATACTACTCTAACATGAAAAAATAGGCCTCGATTCACATATAATTAAATTTTAACTAATGTGGAATAAATGGGGTGATCAAATGAGAGGATTGTTATCCAAAATTACCTCTCTTGAGCCTACACTCAGAAGATGTGGGATTTGGGCCAAACCTAATTTGAAAATTTTTCCCTCAGTTAAAAAACACCACTAACCATACTAGTAACCTAAATAGAGGCCACAAGTCATTTAGTATCCCTCTATGGCCTCCTAATTTTTCAGGGTGTCATCATGTACCCAATGTACCCTAATCTAGTACCAGGTGGTTCTTCTTCTTATGGAAATAATCCTTCCACACCAATTACACTTTTCTAATTCCACCGAGAACCACTCAAACACATAAACACACATTAAATAACCCCTAGTGATTTATCCATCCTTAGATTTCTAATCCGAATACCAGATCTAAACAATTTCCCCTCCTATAGAGAAAAAAATTAAAATTACCTCATAAAATAATTGATTTATAACAAAATTATTTATTAAATACTCTCCATAGTAGAGATACTCATACCCATGAAGTGTGATGTCCTAGACCCAGATGCCACTTAACAGGTGACCCGAGCACGGTGGGCCACATGGCCTCAAGCGCATCTCCCCGAACTCTATAGGCTGCTGACTAGCAGTGAGGGCCTAGGGTGTGTCTGTGGGAAGACTATGACCTCATTAGCAGAGTGTAGCAAAAATAAAGGAATATAAAGGAATAGTAAATAGCGGAAGCAATATAAATAATATAAATAAATAGAAGAATCAAATTGATGCAATAGATAAACAAGAATAATAATAACTGTATCAATTGGAACAATGATGATGTAATGTCATGTCACTAGAAAATTGGAAATCATGGATACAAGACAATAGGAATAATAGTTCCACAAACTAAAAGAAAACAAATAGTACTCCAATCATCTCAAGATCCAACTTGGTCATATACTATCAAGATCCATCCTAAACAGAATGAAATCAAGTGTTTGAAGCTGTATACTTCCATTTTTCAACACCTGCAACCATGTAATCTACTCAGGGTAACAAACAATGCCTAGAGAGGGTGTGATATAAATTTCAGTGGGCCACCACAAATAGTGTCTATAACCTCCTGCCCGTGTAATGGAATATAGCTATGTGAAGGCATGTATATATAAAGTAAAGCAACCAGTATAATATAAATATATACCTAAGTACCTACTTCAGCTCTCGGCTAGTGTCTGAACATGTATCCAGGTCATTAATTCAGTAATTACCATTTAATGTTAATAGGTCACGTGAGGCATAGCCAGCACTGGAATCACCTCATGATAGTATATGTAGTGAAGGTCCCAAGACATAACAAGGAAACCTGACAAAGATATATGGTGAGGGAGTTACAAGGTAATAATCAAGGTAATGTAGATCTCACAGAATGCTAAATCAAGAGTATCTGATTCTATCTAAAGGGTAAGAGTGTAATCCAAGTATAATAATCCAAGGGATTCCATAATAAGGTGCCTACCGAGTTCAAGGTGATCGAACAAGGTAAAATGGGGATAAGCAAAGACAGGGCCCTATGGGCTTTCACCATGGCACCTACTAGCCAATGTTGGATCCAAAGAGTGTATCTGAGGTATCCATTAATAATTTAAATGGTCCTATGGTAGTATACTAGGTATTCTAGGAATAGAAAAGAACCGGAGTCGACATGGGTATCAACCTAAGAAAACCACATCCTTGAATAGGAATGGGGTTCCCGAGTCCCAAAGTATTCTTCTCTTAGAATCTAAAGAAATACCAAGTCAGTCCATTCCTATTTGATATTGTAATCATTTAATCATTCATTAGGTTCAAGCCTTGTATTCCATTAGTTTGGATAGGCCAAGTATCATTTCAACTGTTTAAGCATGTCTTTATTAACCATTAATCCATATTCAATTATTGAGGTTCACTCTACTACCTTCCATCAATATGAAAAGGGGTACTACAGACATGTAACCTTTATTAAATTTCTTTTGATAAGGCCAAGTTATATACTAAGTATACTTTTGATTCCACATTTTCACATTTAATAATCATTTGAAAGCACTTACCTTAGGGAGGTCAAGTGGTGAGAAAACATGGTACATTCTATTATGCAATTCTAATTAATAACAAGCCATTTATTATAATAAGACTCACCCTTAGAAAGGTTAAGAAAGGGAACACTCGAACAGTGTCTCAAACATTCCAAAATACTAAAAACCAAAATATGGCATAACCTTCAATATGAGGAAGATTGAGTTGTGGGTGTAACCACTAACAACTAATCACAAATTTGGAAAGAGTATAACTATATGATTCTAACAGGTATAATCATGGTATGTAAATTTAAGAAATATCTTTCAATTAAATTGGTGTGCCCCATAAAAATATTCCAAAAAATCAATGAACTTTAGAGATGAGTTATATACCACACACCTTAGGGTTGTATAAACCTTCTCCTCTAGTACCAACCCTTGATTTTTCTTAGATCAAAGTAGATATAAGAAAATGTTAAAAAATATCACATGATGATACCTAGGTCAAGAACAAGAGAGAAGAATAATGGATAAAGAGGACTCGAGTACTTACCATTGCACATCCAACGTGATGAACGGAAGTTCGATCAGATGTCGTATGAAGAAAATATCTTGATCCCTAGCTTTTGCCTTCAAAAAGATCCAAAATGAGAGGAAAAGGGGTTAATCCCATTGGTTATCAGATTATGGAGGAAGGGTTGGCTTAATAGATCATTAAGGGAGAAATTATAAATTTACCCCGAAAATTAGCCTGCACATGGTTTTTCCGCACATTTTTTCAAAGTATGTGCAAACCGTACGAGGTGACTCTTCCCAAAAACATTCTCCGCACAGTTTCATCAAACCATGCGCAAGCCATGCACGGGTACCTGAGAAAAAGGGGGAATCACATAGTTAGACCGCACATCTATGTGCCAACTGTGTGAGATGGCTATGTCCGAAAAAATACTATCTTCATGGTTAGGAAAACTGTGCGGAAATCCTGCATGGTTTACTCTAAACCGTGCGCCAAGCCAGTTTTCCCCAAAAAGATGGGTTCCGGGCTCCGAACAAGCCCAAGAAACCCTCATAATCTTTAATAACTCATTAGTAATCCATATTATGTATAAATTAAATATTTAGACAAAAAAATAAAGGATCTATACCTGAGCGAAAAAGTGGGTTCTTTCACGAAGCATCTTAGATAATCCCACAATACCCAAGCTAACCATCAAAATATGATGCCACTACTCATTATCAATTTGACCAGTCATGAATCTTGTACCCCAATTCCCAATCTAGATGCATATTATTTTCTCTAAAAATAACTAAAACATATCTCACTGTAAATAAATAATTATTCAAATAATGTATTTTATTCAAAAGCCAATTTTATATATTGAATTACAGGGAAATGTTCCCATTATATCTAAAAGGAACCTATTTCCTAAAAAAACAATAACTCATCATGGTGCCAATGCATAGTATTTAACAATATAACTCTCCTAAAAATATCATGGAACACATGATATCTTTCCAAAACCATCTCCAAAACAATCAATTATTAGCCACTCAAAAAATCCATGATAAAAACCACCACATATGAATTTATAAATTCATTATTTTTTATCTTACAACTATCCTAAGTATCCACTAAAAAATATTTCCTATAATTAAACTTAATATACAATAACCCTAATGTTAATAGCTACCTTCCAAATGTGATGTTTACCCACCAAAATATCAGTATGATTCTCCCTACCAAAGGATTTTACTTACAATCATAACCTTAAGACAACTACACTTTAACACCGACATCCCTTTAGGTTTTTTCTCATGTGAAGATTTCTCATTCAAACCATACAAAATCAATCCAAGGCCATACACTTATTTTAATCAATAAAATTTTGTCTCTAAAATATTATTTACATAACTCAAACAACCCTTGGTTGAAATCACAATCTATAAACACACACCAATATGAAAGGTAATGTCAAACATTTTCAACGGACCAAACTAAATTCCTCTCAATGGATCATGGCCATTGTTTTACATATCCAAATAAATCATGGTATAGAACACATTCATTCCAAAAAGATCCTATTGGGATTTGAAAACATGTGGGTCTAATTAAAAACTTCCATGAAAGAATTCACCTAACTATAAATATAAAATGTGCGTATTCAACAATCCAATAATGACCTGGCTAGACTGCTAATGAAAAACTGAGAAACATGATTTCCTATATCTCTTAAAAAACACACCATTATGTATTGTAATTATTTACTATAATCCCACTCCTACGGTAGTTTCACAAAGTAAATACACATTGGAAACATGATCCAAAAAAAATTAACATTCTAGGAATAACTACCAACTATCCATTTCTCATAGGTACTAAAAAACTCAATCGATGGTTATCCTTGAATGAACCATCCATTTCTTTAGATCATCCATTGAAAAAAATAACTATTTTCTAGAAAATATTCAAATCCAACACCTATTTGAAGCCTAAATCATGCTTCTAAAATTATAATATATCACCCTACATATTAATTCCATCATGACATGCATGGATTTAAAATCCTAGATCCATAAATATTAATTTATCTATAGTTTCCAAAATAAAACCATGATATAACCACCATCTATATGATTTTAAAAGTCCAAACTACCCCTCAAGAGGCACCCATGATACCCTAATTCCCACTACACCTAAGGAAATTTAAAATATAAATAGAATTCATGATCTTATTCAATATTTTAGTGTTATATATTATCTTAGCATTTAACCATGAACCTATAATCATAAAACTCATCTAACCATTCACCAAATATACTAAAAACACCATATCATTCATCATAGAACTGAATAAGGAACAAATTACCCAAACCAGACTACTTTAACCAACATCTATAAAAGGTATAACCACTAGCTCAATCCAAGAACCAACCAAAATCAACACATCAATAGGATCATCTCACCATCTCATACAAAACATTAACTATCGTGACCTACTCATTGGCCTCTCATTAATAGAAAACTCTATATAAGTTAAACCCATTCCTAAGAAGTCATCACTAAGACTTCATTAAGGAATCTCATACTACATAACTACTCGATATATGTTTATCATAAACCATATAAAGATTTGAAAGGATATTAATATAAAAACCATATGACAAGAAAATAACCATAATGATCCTAATTAATTAATGTTAAACTAATAAGTTATTTGTGGAATATCTAAATGATATGTTTTCAATACATTAATTAATGGATTATTATTTTCAAAAAAAATATTTTATAAATTATATTCTATTTTTGTGTAGTTTTCTCAAATCAATTCCAATTAATGAAAACCATACACAAGTTTCCATAGAATTATTTTAGATACATACGTTCCTAATATGATTCATGAACAAAAACCCTATTGACACACTAGTCTAGAAGTAAAACCATAAATTATAAGTCACTCATGATCATCAATATCTCAATCATAACATTGAAAAGATTTGAAAAACAGTCACAACGCCTAGTAACATGGTATTTACTTGGATGTGGGTAAATTAGTCTCATGTTTATGGTCAATATAAATATCTAATAACATCATAAATCCTAAGAAAAATCCAAATAAGTATGATAATAAAAATAAGTCTCAAATGTAATTTTTTAAATCCAATGAAAAAATCTCCTAAGGAATATCTTGAGCTGTCTAACACATGATCATTGGTGTGCCTCCCCATAAACCAGAGGCTACGAACTAATGGAGAGAATGTATAACCAACTTATGTAGAATATACCATTAGTACCATTACATAAAATAAAAAATAAAAAATAATAATATCATATTAAACACATAGTATTATAGCTAATATTCAACCATCAAAAAATGATAAACATCAGTATGCTATAATATTAACAAAACACATGCTGCAAAAAAAGTTATACAAAAATGATCACACATTAGTATAAATAAATAATAATAAAATATAGGGTAGAATCATCTAATAAGACAAGACCATTAGAAAACTATTCTTTGAAGATCCATTCAACAACTTCATCTAGATCCTTTATACAACTTATGGCGAAGAAGTCAATCATATGGTCTCCACATGCACCAAATTTCCAGTGCAGAGAGTGATCATAAAACTCAATATAGTATCACCATATTATATTTATATATGCAATAATATATATTTTATGAAAGTATAGGATATTAAATAAATAAGGAATATATAACATGAAATCTATCATGTTAGGTTATTGATTTCCAACCAGAACCCCGGGACCCCTAACCTCACTTTCTTTAGACAATGCTGATGAAAAATTCGATTAAATTCTCAACCCATCCCCATATACTATCACTCAGGGTAGGCAACTTTAACTATGTCTTGACCATTACAATCCCTCTTAGGGTTTTTTATTATACCAAGTCTTGATATCATATCTAGTCTCATACCACCACCTCCAACTAAGGGTCTAGTCTAATAAAACATTTTCTATCGCATTTCTTACTATATCCCTCTCACTTAGGGTGATATACAACATAATTTCAAATACCCAATACTATACCCCCAACCACTCACTCAGGGTGATGTCTCAGACCAAATCCCATAACACTATTATCTCATTTCAGGTGAGGACTCACACCATATCATAAAAAACACCCCATTCCATAATCCTCTCAACTAGGGTGACATGTGTTACCCTATATTACATTTCATCTCAACAATTCAACATAAAATGGACATAAATTAATAATAAAGTATGAAATTAGTATAAAAATAGCTTATATTATAGCTCCTATGTATCTATAAGCCTATTATAACTAGGATATTTTCTAAAGGGAAACACATATTTCAACACCCCATGATTTTATGGTATGTATCTTTAAAATTTCAATATCTTTTATAGTTAATGATTCATGCAACACCGATTTTAAAATAGAAATATTTGAATAAATATGACCATTGGAATAGTAATGTGACCATTAGGAATAGTAATAGGACCAATATAATAGTACCTTCACCTATGAAAGTATAAATAATATTTATATATATTATAAATCAAAATATGGTATATTTATATCATGGAATAAGTAAATAATTATTTTAAAAATGATAGAATAATTATTGGTATTTATATGAAACATAAATGATTATTTAGGATTTTATAAATAATATAAATATTTAAAAGAAAATTTATTTTCTTTAAATATATTCATAAATGAATAGTTTATTGTTTTATAATTATAAGATAATTTTATGAGACCTTAATTAAATTTTCAAACTTTCATAAAAAAATTATAATACTAAAATGAGTATTTTTCAAGTAAATGATTATTTTATTTAAAATTTAAGTCTCTCATGTATAAAAAAATATTTTCATAAAAAATATTTTTTAATTCCAAACATCAAAAATATTCTGTAGTGATTTTTTGAGATTTTTCAAAAATAGTTGATTTTTTTGAATTATAAAATACACTAATTTATGTTATTTAATAAATACATGAATTATTGAGTCATAAATATTTATTGGATGATTTATGAACATAATATCAAACTTTAATTAATTATTTTAATTTATTTACTGATTAGGTTCAAAATATTTATATTCTTGTGAAAAATAATAAACTATGGAGTAAAATAATAAAAAAAACACACATCTCTCCACTATAAATACCACCTATTCTACTCACACATCAAAATCCTTAAATTGACCAATTTTTGACCATCCTCTCCCAATCCTCTACACCATGTTATGGTCTGTATGGTATCACCAAAATATGATTTCAATGTTCCTTAAGTAGGTTCTCAATGAGAGGAATTCAAGAGGTACAAATCCCCATTCATTATTTTAATTTTCATTCTTTTTTTTTATTTTCTTATCCTATACTTACCTCTTATATCCAAAAATTCATGATAAATCCAGTATCTTATATGTACTAGAAATTTATTATGATAATGGGATATACACCATTAATTTTTTTCTTTTCCCCTTTTTGTTCTAAAAATGAAAACATTGTCCATGAGGTCCTGATTTGAGCCTTCGTGAACAACGAGCTTTCATTTTTCAATTATTCCTTCAAGGACAATCATAAAACCATTTTTATGGTTAATAAAATTATAATATTTTTTATTAGAAATTATTTAGTGTTATGGGACTAGTATATGTACATAATATTAATTAATAAAACCAAACAAGTTTGTGATAATAAGAAAATGCCAAAAACAATATAAATGGTTATGATTAACGCTTTATATAATCAATCATCCTAATATATGGAAAAAATGATATATAAGACCATTAAATCTCATTTAATTTCATTAATAACATATAATTTCAATTATATAGAACTGTTCCCATTTATATGTTCTTTCATACATGTATACAAGTGAAATAACAATGAAAACCATAGATTCGAACACTTCTGAACAACAAAATAGAATCATATAACCCATAAAAAGTCTATACATAAAGATAATAAAAGTATAATAAATTAAACAAAATTTTAAGAGGTTCTGAACTAATTTATTAATGAATTTAATTTCATTATCCATGATGTTAAGTATTTGTGAAGAATGCTTTCAGACATAAGGGATGGGATTCTCCCCAAGCCTATATTTTTTCATTTGGGTTATGATTTCTCTCAATTTACCACAAATTAATTCTTCATTATTTTTGAATAGTTCTTATAAATTATTTCTATATTTTACAAATACATTTATCTAAATCAGTTCATCTTTCTTTTATAGGGAGATACATGTTTTACAAGGTCCCCTTTTCAATTCTTCCAGATAAGCCTGCCAGATTAAGTGGATGTTCCCAATTTCTTTACAATTTTCAAATACACTACAAAATATATTATAATAAACCAATATTTTTATAAAATTACTTATTTTATCATGAAAAACCATATTATCTCTTTTCTAGTTTTATTTATACAATTAATCATTTGTCTATTTTAAAGACTCTCTTATATTTTCCCTCAAACCACACTGAAGTGGACCATTTATAAAGTTTCATAGAAAATATTTTTACATGATTTAAATTCATTTTGACATAATTTTTTCCTCAAAAATAATTTAATATTCATACTATTCTAGGATATACATATTTAAAATATGATTTTATGAAAAATAAAAACAATTTTTTTAAAAGAATACTTCTTTGAAAAGTAAAAAGGGTATTTCTCTCAATAATTCCTTGATGATTTTATTAGAGTATTTTCATATATTTTTGCACCCAATATTGAATCTTATTCTTAATTAGGATTTATATTATATAATATCATCTACAATGTTTTTTAAATGGTTTATGATCAGTTTGACATTGGATGTGTTATCTTGATACCATTCACCATATTACTCAGAATGATTAGTGATTATGTTTACTGATTGGAGAATGTTATTTATATTTCATATGTATATGATGTTTATGTTTCACTTGATTAATATGAGTAATGCATTGGAATTAGTAAGAGATGGGAGTGGCTCACTATAGCTCCTTGATTCATCTGTAGGTATCATGAGACAAAATAGATATGGACTTGGCCAAGGCCTTTCCCATTGTCAGATATGAATTTTACAGAGGCCTTAACCATTTATTTTTAGATGTCTTAGTCGAGGCCTTTATTGTATGTTTCATATTTTCTGTATTATACATTCAATAATTATAATATTAATAATTGATAATCCATGTGATTATTCTACCAGTCGAATATATGTGGTTAAGTTTCCTTATGATATGATTATTTGTATGGAATTATTTAATAATATTTTATTCCTTCCAAATTATGATCAATATTATGTTTTAATGTCACGTGTTTTTAGTTATCCAACTTTCATTTTTTTCATGATTATATTATATTCTGTTTTATTACTTACCCTTATTGAACATCATATCTCACCCCTTTCTTATATTTTATTTTTTTTCCCGAGGATGAAAAGTTGTATATTATGAATGAATTTAAAGGATAATATAAGATTTTATGGGCGTTTACAAAGGAGTTTATATGTTTCATTTTAATTTGTAATATAAAACTTATGTATCTATCTTGTATTCCAAAGATACTAGTCTGTTCGATCCTTTGGGGCACAATTGTTTATTCTTAGTACACATATAATAAAGTAAGGTACTAGATCTAGGTTATTGGGGTTGAAGTCTTTACAGTTGGTATAAGATAAAATTTAGTAAAAACCATGGAAACTAGATTAGGTAACAAAACCCTAATATAAAAGTTATGGATAAGAATATAATAACATAATATAATTTTGTTAAGGTATAGATTATATGTATATTCCTAGAAATACATTCATTATTAGATACTATAAGGGGTTGTGGTTATGTAAATGATGTAGCTAGGGGTAAAAAATCCAACAAGGTGCGTCGAGCCTGAATAGGCATAACTTAGTACATGACAATGGGCTTTACTATGCACCCAGTTTGACAACCCCTAAGGATATGCCTAGTATAATTCAAATTTTCATTACAAACCATTAATAAGAATTTAAAAGTAAATATGTCCCCAAAGTAACCATGTTTATAATTAAGATATTAGAAATTCATAAATTTATAATTTGTGTTAAGTGTTTTTCTAGTTCAAATTTTTTTCATTATGATTCATAACCTAATTTAGTGCATTACATTATTTAGAAATAAAACCTAGTGGAAGGAATGAGAACCGTTTCAATGCATGTATTCCATATAGTGATTGAACTTTAATGTAAGATAATGATGCTGAAGAAGGAACTATAACTTGAGATGAGGAAATTATAACTATACTAGGAAAAATTACTCCGGTTATGAGAAATAACATTATTTACATGGAAAAACCTGATCCACAATGTGGTCTAACAGTGTTAGACCACATTGTGTGAAAATGGAATTAGTCATTCAATGGGAAAAAATCCATTTGTAGCTGATAAATGGATACCTTCAATATATAAGATATTTCTAAATTTGGGAGGTAATGAAAGAGAGATGGTTATCATGGCAGATTATCATATCTGGTTAGATGCTGATCAATAGTGGTCATTTATACAAAACACAAAGGACGAGGATGAAATTATATATATGAAATGGAATGATATTAAGGAAATTTTTGGGGAAAAAATTTCCACCAATAGCATTGAGTAGATATGGAGAGATAATTATTGAGTATGGGACAAAAAGATGATGAAAAAACTACCAAGTATGAAGCCAACTTTACAAGGTTAGCAAGACATGCTGCAGATTATATAAACAATTCAAAGAGAAATATTGATCGATTATTTGATGGGTTAAACCCATTCCTATGAATTTCACATCTCTGCCAAACATTATCATTATATAATGATATAGTATCATGTTCTTTCAAGAAATAGAAATAATTTTCTATGTATTATGACATTAAGGGATGATAAGAGAAGAACATGGTGACAGAGCAAATAATATATAAATAGAGGAATAAAAAAGGGAATTTTCCAACATTTCTTACTTATAGAAGGAAACAACCTGGTTCTTAATAAAAAGTAAAATGATTTTTCTATAATTGTGGTGAGAATAGACATCATGACCATGATTTTAAGTGAAATAAAGAAGTTACCAATGTTCTACTATATAATTTTAGGAAAATGGGACACTATGAATATGATTATCTAAAGAATCTATAAAGCATTCCTCCTAATAGGCCATGGGATCAAGGAAAATATTATGAAATCACAATATATAAGGTTTAAGTTACTAATGATGTGGTGGAAGGTACTTTAATCATCTCCTCAAATTTAGGTAAATCTTTATTTGATTTTAGATCATCGCATTCCTTTATATCTTCCCAGTTTTCATTAAAAATCGTATATTTCCAATTCAAAATAATAAGGGAGTTGTTAGTAAATGATCCTTTTAGAAACCTCATTTCAATAAATATGTGTCTATCAGTTTCTATTAAGACATGTAAACGTTCTCTACTTATTGATTTTATCATCATACCGATGGTTGATTTTTATATAGTCCTTAGCATGGATTGGCCATGGAAATATAATGAAAAAATTTATTCCAAAGGGAATGAAATTATTATTCATGATAAAGGTATCTAATTTTACATATTTACAAGGGATTATTCATCTTATGAGTCGTATATGGATCCACATCTAGTAGTTTTTAGAAATGAAATTCTTAGGGAAGAAGAGAAAAAATCATATATGGATGAGTAAATAAATCTTCAAATTGAGGGTGTACCAATTTTACAAGAATACATTGATGTATTTATATAGGATTTACATAGACATCCTATAGAGTGGTAAGTTTAATTTTATATTTATCTAATCCATGATGCAAGGATAGTACCAAACACCCCTTATAGAATGGTCACTATGGAATTAGTGAAGATAATGAAACAACAAGAGGTGTTGAGTAATAAGAGATTTATTCTCTATAGTGTTTCTCTATAGGGATCACTACTTTTCTTTTTCAATAAGAAAGATGAATATACGATGTTGTGCATTGAATACAAGAAGATAAATTATATTATGATAAATAACAAGTATCATCTACCTCTCATTGATGATTTATTTGATCAACTTCATAGAGCTAAATATTTTTCAATGATTGAAAATTGAAATGCATATCATTAATTGTGTATGAGGAAGAAAGATGTTCCAAAGTCAACATTTTGAAATAGGTATAGAAATTATGAGTTAATATTAATTCCATATGGACTAACTAATATACCCTCTATTTTTATGGATCTAATGAAAAGAGTGTTAAATGAATATCTTGATGAATTTGTTTTTTTATTTATTGATGATATCTCGATATATTCCAAAATAAATTAGGGCCCTAAGGACCACTTGTTGACTATTTTAGAGACTCTTAAAAAATAGTTATATGGGATGTTTAGAAAGTGTTAATTATAACTTCAAATAGTTTCTTTTAATGGTTATATTGGCTCTAAGGATGTAATCTTAGTTGATCCTACAAAGACAAAGGCCATTCTAGAATGGCCTACTCTAACGAACAAAACCTACGTATGTAGTTTCATTAATTTAGCATGTTAATATCGATGTTTCATTCATAATTTTTTTTGATTAGATAACCCATTAACCAAGATTACTCATAAATGAATTTTTTTTATTTGGACAAAGGAATGTGGTGAATGATTTAATGAATTGAAGAGGATATTATTGAATGCTTCTATCTTTACTCTACCATTATAAAATGGTGGGTATATGATTTATAGTGACGTATCAATGACAGGAAATGGTTGTTTCCTTATGTAGAATGATAGAGTTATTTCCTATGAATCAAGTTAATTAAAAAATCATGAAAAAAACTATCCAACTAATGAACATGAGTTAGTAGCTATAATATCTTCCATGAAGATATGGAGACACTATCACTATAGTGAAAGATGTGAGATATATATAGATCACAAGATTTTTACATATATATTTCATCATAATGAACTCAATATGAGGTAATGACTATGGATTGAGCTACTCAAGGATTATGATTGATCAATATAGTTTAACCCATGGAAGGAAAGTAATATAGTAGATGCATTGAGAAGGAAGGCTCATTCAGTTATAAAAAAAATTAGGATTGACAGGGATCCTATGTTCATGGATCTTGTAAATATGGATATTGAAATTTTAAAGAGAGGCGAAACATCACTACTGTTTCAATTGGTTGCCCAACCATATTTAAAGGAAAGGATTGAATTTTCTCTGTATAAAGATGAAAATTTTCAGAGAAAAATTAATGATATGAAAGATGGGAAGTTGGTAGAAATTTTTTCTGAGGATGGACTTTTCATATTTGGGAAGATGCTTGGTGTTCCCGCTACAATCGAGATAAAAAAAGTTATTGGATGATACTCACATATAAAATTTCCCTATACATAATAGTATCACTAAGATATATATATATTGGGAGGAATTTTTATTTTGGGATAATATGAAGAAAGTAATTTCTTATTATGTATCAAGATGTTTATACTTTAAAATGGTGAAGGATAAAGGAAACTAACCTAGAGGTTTCATCTAACCTCCCACTATTCCTAAATGGGAATGTGATGACATTAATATCAATTTTTTCACTGGATTACCAAAATCTCAAAGAAAGAATGTGTAACACCCCGACCCCAGTTACCTAGAGTTAGTGTATTATTTTAATACATTGGCATGATTACAAGGAAACAAGTCCCGAATGACCGATCAGTTTAGCAGTCTTGGAAAATATATTACATACACGAACGTTACATTATGTTATAAAATGAAAAACAACAACAAAATTTTATCAATTTACCACATTTATATCCCTTAGAATATCCCTGTAGGTTAGTCATAATATACTTATTCGCATCCTGAGAAAAATAAAACATAGAAAGGGGTGAGCTCAGTTTCTCAGTAAGGATAAAAATATAGCGGAAACTTTCATAAATAAGCATTAACATTTAAGGAGATGTATAAGACTAATACATAAGCCTTTTAAACTTAAACTTAAGCATAATATGAAAATATAAATCAAATAATTCCATTTACTTATTCACATGGATATTCTATTAGTTGAATAATCACATGCAATATCCATAGTCAACTGCATAATGATGAAATGCATAATGCCAGACTTCATAACCACATAGTCAAGGCATTGTGCCAAGACTAAAAATAAGATTTTGTCTAGGCCTTATTCTAAGACACTAGTTTGTCTCATGAGACCTTCTGATGCATTGAGGAGCTATAGCGGGCTCCACCCGTCACTTACTAAGTCCAATGCATTCCTCACATAAAAAAGTTTAAACATAACATAAACATTTATATTAAAAATATCATAAAAAATGTAAATACTTTATCCATAAACCATGAATGGTATAAAAATAACACATCCACAATCAAACATATCACAAAACATTCAATACAATATAGAATATTTGTATCATAATAAATCAAACTCAATCAAGAACAATATCCAGTAAAAGATGTTAATATAGTTTAAAATGACCAGTAAAACTCTTTGAGTGAAAAGCCCCCTTTTCATGAAATCATTTAAAAGTCACAGAATTTATAAAGGAAGACATTTAAAAGATATTTTTGAATAAAAGTGTCCCATTCTACTTTGAAACTTTTTAAAGTAATTAACATTTTAAAACATTCATGTCTATATAAATAAATCCTTAAAACCATTTTGAAAACATGGACATTAATGAGAATGATTTAGAAGAATAAATATTTAAAACATTTAAAATGATGTTTTAGTTAAAGATTAAATTAAAAATAATCCTTTTATAAACTATTTTATGAAGCATGTACATGGATAATAAATATGTCCCAGTAAAAGCATACACATAATAAATCTTAGATAATAATGAGATTGAGGAATTAACCCTTACCTTGCACTTTCATTTGGTCGAGGGTACGTTTAACCTCCTGTATAACAACCATAGTATGTTATTAAATTATACCATAACCATATTTATATTTATTATATCATAAATAATTCATTTATGACTTTATAATATCCATTTAATAATGATTTCAATGTTAAATTAACATTTCGGGTGATAATCGCTTTCTTTATCGTACGAGTTTTAACTTGTTATTATTGATCGTATCAATTAGATCATGATCTGAATAATTCCAGAATATAAAAAATTATTTATATATCATATACATATATAGAATATAAAAATTTATAATATATAGATATATGAAATGGAAAACACCATTTATGGATATGGTAGGCTGTACGTACGCATAAATGTTGTTTCCGTTTTCATATCGTATTGAATGGAAGTAAGGGAATAAGATATATGTAAGTAAATATATATATATATATATATATATATCCAGTAGCATTATTATGTAATATATTACATACATATTAATAAAATATATTTTTATAATCATCGTTGAATGGTGAACGTGGAAATGAATCTCATCGCGTCGTGGAGACGGTAATCCGTACGTACGCATGAGTGGAAATATCATTATATTGATGGTGAAATCATATGTAATTAGATTTTATATAATATATAAATAATAATTAAAATTTTATATTTATTATTTACATCTGTTATACTCATTATTATACCCATCCAAATAATTAAGTGTTTGAATAACAAGCTACACCACGACGTGGAGATGATAAGTCGTACGCACGCATTATGGTGACTTTGTAAATTATAGGATGGATAGGATAACGAATATGGTTGTAACATATTTATAATAAAATCCTAGTATTTAGAAGGTACTAGATTTATTATTTTTGTATGAAAACAACAAAGAAAGAGGAAGTGGAAGAAGAAAATAACCTGAAAGAGGATGGTGAAATTATTACCTCTTCTTTGGGTGTTTCCTTTTGAGTTGACAAAAAGGGATCCTTAGGTTGGATTTATGATCAAATTAAGGAATCTAGGTTAATTTGAGAGCAGTTGGGAGTATATTTGGTCAGGTTTTGGCTGAGACAAATGGATCTGGAGGTGTGATTTTGAGAGAAGGGGAAGTGCCCTTTTATACGAGGTGTGAGGGTCACTTTAGGAAAAGATTAAAATATTAATTTATTATACAATCATATTAAGTTTATAATGGATCCAAATGAATTTATTTCCAGCCTTAGGTGGTTATGGGTCGAAATAATCTCAACCAATAGGTTTTAGACAAGTTTAGGTTACCATTTTAACCTTATCTTTTAGATTTAACTCTTAGTTAAATAATTAACTTTTATCGTGTCTTCTTGTATTCTTACACTATATGGTTAATAAACTTGCTCTAAACTTACAAGAGAATCTCAAGTGGTTAATTAATGAAATATATAATATTATTTAAGCACTTTTTCTGAACCTTATATTTTTAGGAATATTATATAATTTAATAATATAATATTTGTTTTAAAAACTCATTTATGTCAATTTTGACACTATTTAGTATTTGGTTTTTTTGAAAGTCATCACAACTTTATTACTTCAAACAAGTTACATTGAATCAACCCTAACATGTAATATTCACCTAGAAAATTAATGGATGTCATAAAAACGTTGAAATTATATTTATTTTAATATTTATAAAACCATTTATTTGATTCTTTCATTAATAAGGTAACTACTGCATCATCATAGTGTCATAAATAAATATAATTATTTAATGTATAAAAATTATAAATAAAATACCATCATGTAGGAAATATTTTTATATTTCTAATTAATATTTATAGCCAAATTTATCTTATGTGTAACACGATATTAAAAATGGTTGATTTATTAAACTTTAAATTTAACACTTTTAACTCTTCTATAAATAAAATAATAATAAATGTTTTAATCTAATCCAAGTGGACATAAAGCATCATATTTTATTCCTAAGGATGTTTTTGGTCTAAATAAACTTATAAAATAGAATTAGGAAATGTGTTAGGGTAATTATAATATCATTTTTACCTTTAATAACCCTATTTACTTTTAATCGTGGTAAATTAAAGTCAAAAGTTACTATTCACCAGAAAATATTTTCATCTTATTGAACCATATTTTACTTACTGATATCAACCGTGTCTCACGGATTTTTGAAATTCAACCCACAAAAGTGGTAAAATTAGGTTTTATGAAAATTTGCAAATGCTCCTAGAAGGTGGGTAAAAGACGGTAAAAAGTTCAATAAACATGTATACATCTAATTTTATTATAAAATGACTCAAATGAATTAAATTAAACTTATATATGTATTATATATCTATTTTGACTTAAAACTAATTTAAATAAAATAAATAATTATTTAAATAAAAAGTCATTTTTAAACAATAACGCAATGTTTTTCACTATTCCTCAAAAATTGAATGTTTTCAGAAAAATATCAAAAAATTTACACGAAGCTAATTTTGATATTAAAAATTCAAAAATGAATTCTATTTTACCAAATTCAAAATATAGAAGTTTCATTAACTAATTTAAAATTAATTCCTGCTGTCAAAACCAAAAAGCGGGTTTTTAAAAAGTAAAAACTATCAAAAGATTGACATGTGTTTATGTCAAATTTAAATGTGAAATTAATTATAATAACCTAAATTGTATTAAATGATAAAAATATAATCTAATTATACTTAAAAACCATTCAAATGCATAATTTAACACTATAAATTATTATAATTAAAAATTTTGTTTTCAATTAAAACATAGTATTTTTCACTAATCATCAAAATATGAAAGTTATCAAAAAAGTACCAAAAATTTATCCAGACTAAATTTTTATGCCCCTCTTCTAAATAAGAATTTAATTTCATTAAATTGAATATATAAAAGTGTCAAATATTGGTTTTGAAAAAAGGTTCTCCATTAAAAGGCAGTAAAATTGAATTTTTTGAAAAATACTTCTTTTATCTGAAAAAATGAATTTGTTCTTATATTATGTATAATAAACACATAATATGGATGTTAAAATTATATAGAGTATATAAGATTCAAAATGCAGTTAATACTATTCATAACTGCTTTTTGAACGGCTAGTTTGGTAAGTTTTAGTGCGCTCGAACTCGATGTTGCGTGTATCACAAGCTATTGAATTACTTTAATGAGATAATGTACTATGAAATCTTGGGGTTTTACATTATCCCCTATAATAAATTGTGTCCTCACAATTTGAAATTGTTATTTGAAAATAAAATGTTAAAAATAGAAAAATACCTTTGTAGAAAACCCACATCGGAAATCAGGTTAATAAAATTTAGTCTTAATAAGAGGGAAAGGGAAATGAAAAATCCACCACCAAATTATGATCTAGATTAGGAGAACATTGGTGGAAATTAGAGACACATAATTAGAGAAAAAATGTAAATATTTATAGGGATTGATTGAGGTCATCAATCATAATCAAGTGTAAAATTGAGGGCCTCAAATCCATCAATCTATGATGATTTAAAATATCATCGGTTCAAAAAAACATAAGGTATTGGGATAAAACATTTTTGGTTTTAAGATACCTTCCCTAAAGTTTAAGAATTAATTTATTCATAAAATTAGTGGAAAAAAGTATACTTGACAAGTAGTGTTTCATCCTTCAACTAATTCCTACCACAAACTCATCTTTCACTCCAAAAGATAATAGAATTCAAAAAATATTCTATTTATCCTAATCATATAGGGTTCTAAAAATAATGAATTTATAATTCATTTTTAAGAGTATTTAAAAAAAATACATTATACAAACTAGGACATCACGTAGGCCAGTGGTAGGTGATGCACCCTTGTCACCCTTCGGTTGCGGGTTCAAGTCTCGCGGCCTTGCCGGATGTGACAGGTTATTGCCCGACCTCTGGGTTGTCCTTTTTATGACATTCCAAAAATAATCTCAAGAAATGATTTAAACTTAACAATAATATCTAATGTCAAACTTAATCGATTCCAACCTTTTGACTTATCCAAAATACTTCTGTCTAAACTCACAGTCCAAAATTTATAAGGAAGGTAAACACAATGAAGATCATTTTTTCAATATAATAACATGTGAATACCTTAATCATGTATTCTTATAAAACACTGTAACACCCTAAATTTACATAAAACCTTATTGATTACATTCATTCTCCCTTATTCCTTATAGAATACTAGATATATTCCTATCCAAAAATGTTGTAAAATCCAACAATGATGGAATATATAAATCATTAATCAGTTTTATGGTAGTCAAGAATATCCAATATAATTTATCCAAATCAATCATATATTATTCCAAAATCACTACCTTAGTATCAGAACCATATTATGGTTTATCTTTCACTCAACAATATATTTTTCAAAAAATTTAACTTGTTATTAAGTCACTTTTCTTGGTTCCACACAATCTCAAGTCCTTAGTGAAATAGTACAGTAGTATAATCCTTATATACTCTATAATTCTTATAACTTGTACATCATTAATACAATACTCAAATGACACAATACTTTAATAACAACATAAGAACTCTAATCATTCCTCTTCATATTTGGTAGTATTATAACTTGATTATTATCCAATAACAACATTTGGGGTATACTCTGATGATTTGGACATTGATTCGTGTAATGTTACAACTCCTTGAAGATAAAGCATTGTACATTTGAAACCATTTTCTTACCCTTGAAATAATGTACTTGGTGTCCTTTTTCTCCACACTTATGACAAACTCCCATTCCCTTCAAGAATTTACCAAGGTGATTCTTTCCACAGTTATCACATCTGGGAAAATCCTTCTTTCCCCTCTTCCCTTTATCCATATTTCTCTATTCCATTCTTTTCTTCTCTTGATCCCCTTCAAAGCCGTAGGACTCAGAGAATTATTTACTTATCTTATTAACACATGATACTATTTATTCATATGATGAGAATACATGGGAGACTATTTCCCTTTTAAATTTTGGCTTAATACCATGAATGATATGATCCTTCTTAATCTTTCGATCATGCGTATTGCTGGAATTCTCATTCATTCTACTAGGCACCATTTCTAAACAATGACATACACTAGGCTAGTTTATGAATCGAAATGCATAATTCAAAACTTGTAAAATACTTAATGTAAATTGAAAAAATTATCCATATAATCTATAATCATAAAATATTTTCTTTGAGGAAATATTTACTTCTAAATCCTTCATAATGGCTTGTAATGAAAATGTAAATTTTCCTAAGCATATCCCATGGGAGTATCATAACCAAGAGTGTATCAAAGCCCGTTGTCGTGTACCTGGATACCCCGGGTCAAGCTCGAAACTCTTTTTCGGAGTTATCACTCCTAGGTACATCTGTGTCAGAGCCTCCTATACCTACTCATATCCAAACAGGGATGTATTTCTTGGAAAATATACAAAATATCTACATTACCAAAATTCTAGGACGTTCTTCTATACTAATCCTCAAAGTCTATCTTAGGGTAATGTTATCTAATCAGAGTTTTTCTAAATCTAGTTTCCAAGGTATGTACTAAACTTCCTCTGATACCAAATGTAACGCCCCGACCCTAGTTACCTAGAGTCGGTGCATTATTTTATTACATTGGCATGATTACAAGGAACCAAGTCCCGAAGGACCGATCAGTTTAGCAGTCTTGGAAAATAGATTACATACATGAACGTTACATTACATTATAAAATGAAAAACAAAAAAAAACATTATCTCTATTGACCGCATTCATATCCCTTATACTATCCCTGCAGTTCAGTCATAATATACTTCTTCGCATCCTGGAAAAAATAAAACATTGAAAGGGGTGAGCTCGGATGCTCAGTAAGGATAACAATATAGAGGAAACTTTCATAAATAAGAATAAATATTTAAGGCAATGTATAAGACTAAAACATAAGCCTTTTAAACTTAAACTTAATCATAATATGAAAATATAAATCAAATAATCCCATTTACTTATTCACATGGATATTCTACTAGTCGAATAATCACATGAAATATCCATATCCAATTGCATAATGATGTAATGAATAATTCCACACATCATAACCACATAGTCAAGGCCTTGTGCCAAGACTAAAAATAAGATTTCGTCAAGGCCTTGTGGTAAGACACTATTTTGTCTCATGAGACCTACTGATGAATCGAGGAGCTATAGTGGGCTCCACCCGTCACTTATTAAGTCCAATTCATTCCTCATATGAAAAGGCAGTGGCGTCCTGACCCCAAGGTTCTGGGTTCGAGTCCTTGCAAGACAACACACACTATATTCTAAAAAACCTCTCATGGGCCCCTCTACCCCGTTGGGAACTGGCCTAAGCTCAAGGGTTGGCCACCTTGGGCCTCGCTGGGGATGTGAGGTGCACATGTGGGTAGGCCACCCCAATACCTCATTACTTAACAACACATATTATCACCTTTTATTGTCATGCACCATGACTTCGGCTCTTTGGAATTATATTACTGATATGTTTGATTGCAGATGGTTGCATTTCGACTCCATTATTTCTCAAATCCAAGGCTGTTTGGCACATTATTTTTCTCCTCAAATCAAGAATCTATTCACAATTGCTATTGTAGAGCTCATCCACGTTATCTGGTATGATAGAAATGATTTTATGCACAACAATTTCTCATTTAATCATAATGCAGGTAGGATAAGAATTATTATTTCCGTTAGGGAGCCAGCTTCAATGCAAAATGCTCCTTGTAACAACACTGTTAGTGACCTGATGATCCTTTGGCAACTTAGAATCAAGGGTCTTTACAGGCAGCTGAGGCACACCTTTGAGGTTTTCTGGAAAGCTCCTCTTCCTGGTTAGGTCAAACTTAATGTGGATGGTGCTTCTAAAGGCAACTCGGGTTCTGCTGGATGCGGTGCTATATTTAGAGATTTTCAAGGTCAAACTCTTGGTTGTTTCTTTGCCAGTTGCGGTTTGGACACCTCATTAGTGTCAGAAATGTTGGTCGTGATCCATGAAATTGAGTTTTTTAGACAAAAGGGATGGAACAAAATTTGGATCAAAAGTGAATCTACCACCATTATCTAAGCTATTTGGAATGGTACAATGCACCTAGATTGGCCGCCTACCACTCGATGGATGAGCTGCCTCGATTTTCTCCGTGAGATCAATTACATAGCCACACATGCCTTTCGTGAAGCGAACATGGTAGCGGATGGTCTTACTAATAAGGGTATCAACCAGGGCCTCTCTTGGCTGGAGGAATTACCAGTTGAGTTACTCCCCCTCTATGAAAAAGATTGTAATAAGATTCCCTATTTCATAATTTTGTAGTGGTTTCTTTGATTGGTAATAAATTGTGTCTTGGTCTTTGGCCAAGACACCACCTTTGAAAAAAAAAATAAACATTCGTATTAAAACTAGCATACGAAATGTAAATAATTTATCCATAAACCATGAATGGTATAAAAATAACACATCCACAGCCAAACATATCACAAAACCTTCAATACAATATGAAATATTTGTATCATAATAAATCAAACTCAATTAAGAATAATATCCAGTAAAGGATGTTGATATAGTTGAAAATGATCACTAAAACTCATTGAGTGCAATACCCCCTTTTCATGAAATCATTTAAAATTCACAAAATTTATAAAGGAAGACATTTAAAATATATTTTTGAATCAAATTTTCCCATACCACATTGAATTTTTTTAATGGAATTAACATTTTAAAACATTCATGTCCATATAAATAAATCCTTAAAACCATTTTGAAAACATGGAAATTAATGAGAATGATTTAGAAGAATAAATATTTAAAACATTTAAAATGATGTTTTAGTTAAAGAGAAACTTAAAAAAATCCTTTTGTAAACTATTTTATGAAACATGGACATGGATAATAAATATGTCCCAGTAAAAACATACACATAAAAAATTTCAGATAGTAATGGGATTGAGGAATTAACCCTTACCTTGCACTTTCCTTTGGTCGAGGGTACATTTAACCTTCTGTATAATGACCATAGTATGTTATTAAATAATAAAAGAACCATATTCATATTTATTATATCATAAATAATTCATTTATGACTTTATACTATCCATTTAATAATGATTTCCATGTTAAATTAACATTTCGGGTAATAATCGCTTTCTTTATCGTACGGGTTTTAACTTGTTATTCTTGATCGTATAACTTAGACCATGATTTAAATACTTCCAGATATAAAACATGATTTATATATAATATATATATATATATATATATATATATAGAATATAAATATTTATAATATATAGATATATGAAATGGAAAACACCATTTATGGAGATGGTAGGCCGTATGTACGCATAAATGTTGTTTCCGTTTTCATATCGTATTGAATGGAAGTAAGTGAATAAGATATATGTAAGTAAATAAATAAATATATGTATCTCCAGTAGAATTATTATGTCATATATTACATACATATTAATAATACATATATTTATAATCATCATTGAATGGTGAACATGGGAATGAATCTCATCGCATCGTGGAGACGGTAATCCGTACATACGTACGAGCGACAATATAATTATATTGATGGTGAAATAATATTTAATTGGATGTTATATAATATATAAAGAATCATTAACATGTTATATTTATTATTTACATCATTTATACTCATTATTATACCCATACAAATAATTAAGTGTTTGAATAACAAACTACACCACGACGTGGAGACGGTAATCCATACATACGCATGTATTGTGACTTTGTCATTTATAGGATGGATAAAATAACGAATATGGTTGTTACATATTTATAATAACATACCAGTATGTATAAGGTACGTGATTTACTATTTTGGTATGGAAACAACAAAGAAAGAGGAAGTGGAAGAAGAATGTAACTTGAAAGAGGGTGGTGAAATTATTACCTCTTCTTTGGGTGTTTCCTTTTGAGTTGATCAAAAGGGCTCCTTAGGTTGGCTTTATGATCAAAGTAATGACTCTAGGTTTATGTGAGTGAAGTTGGGAGTATATTTGGGTAGGGTTTGTCTGAGCCAAATTGCTTTGGAGGTTTGATTTTTAGATAAGGGTAAGTGCCCTTTTATAAGAGTGGTGGGGGTCACTTTAGGAAAAGATTAAAATATTAATTTATTATACAATCATATTCGGTTTATAATGGATCCAAATGAATTTATTTCGAGATTTAGGTGGTTATGGGTCTTAATACTCTCAACCAATAGGTTTTAGACAAGTTTAGGTAACCATTTTAACCTTATCTTTTAGATTTAACTCTTAGTTAAATAGTTTAACTTTTACCGCGTCTTCTTGTATTCTTACACTATATAGTTATTAAAGATACTCTAAACTTCCAAGAGAACCTCAAGTGGTTCATTAATGACATATATAATATTATTTAATTCCTTTTTCCAAACCTCATATTTTTAGGAATATTATATAATTTAATAATATAATATTTGTTTAAAAAACTCATTTATGTCAATTTTGAAACTATTTAGTATTTGTTTTTTTGATAGTTATTAAAACTTGATTACTTCAAAAACATTACATTGAATCAACCCAAACATGTCATATGCACCTATAAAATTCGTGGATTTCATAGATTTTTTAAAATTATATTTATTTTAATATTTATAATACCATTTATTTGATTCTTTCATTAATAAGGCAATTATTGTATCATCATTGTGTCATAATTAATTTTAATTATTTTATGTCTAAAATTTTTAAATAAAATATGATCATTTATAAAATTGTTTTATCTTCCTAATGAATATTTATAGTCAAATTTATCTTATGTGTAACCCTATATTAAAAATGGTTTAGTTATTAAACTTTGAATTTAACACTTTTAACTCTTCTTAAAAAATAATAATAAATGTCCTAATCTAATACAAGTAGACCTAAAGCATAATATTTTATTTATAAGGTTATTTTTGATCTAAATAAAATTATCCAATAGAATTAGGACATGTGTTAGGATAATTATAATATCATTTTTACCTTTAATTACTCTATTTACTTTTAACTATGGTAAATAAAAGTCAAAAGTTACTATTCACCAAAAATTATTTTCATCTTATTGAAAAAAATTTTACTTACTGATATCAACTGTGTCTCTTGGATTTTTTAAATTCAACTCACAGAATTGGTAAATATAAGTTGTATGAAAATTTGCAAATTCTCCTAGAAGGTGGGTAAAAGACGGTAAAAAGTTCAATAAAAATTTATACATCTAATTTTATTATAAAATGAATCAAATGAATTAAATTTAGCTTATATAGGTATTATATATCTATTTTAACTTAAAATAAATTTAAATAAAATAAATAATTTTTTAAATAAAAAGTCGGTTTTAAACAATAATGTAGTGTTTTTCACAATTCCTCAAAAATTGAATGTTTTCAGAAAAATACCAAAAATTCAACCTAAGATAATTTTGATATTCTGAATTCAAAAATTAATTCTATTTTACCTAATTAAAAACATATAATTTGCATTAACTAATTTAAAATTAATTCCTGTTGTCAAAACCAAAAAGTGGGTTTTTAAAAAGTAAAAACTATCAAAAGATTGACATGTGTTTATGTCAAATTTAAATATGAAATTACTTATAATGACCTATATTGTATTAAATGATTAAAATATAATATAATTATACTTCAAAAGCATTCAAATGAATAATTTAACACTATAAATTATTTCGATTTAAAAAGTTGTTTTCAATTAAAACATAGTATTTTTCACTATTCATCAAAATATGAAAGTTATCAAAAAAGTACCAAAAATTTATACAAAATAAATTTTTATGTCCCACTTCTAAAGAAGAATTTAATTTCATTAAATTGAATATATAAAGTGTCAAATATTGGTTTTTAAAAAAGGTTCGCCATTAAAAGTCGGTGAAATTGCATTTTTTGAAAAATACTTCTTTTATCTGAAAAATGAATTTGTTATTATATATGCATAATAAACACATAATATGGATGTTAAAATTATATAGAGTATATAAGATTCAAAATGAAGTTAATACTATTCATAACTGCTTTTTGAACGGCTAGTTTGGTAAGTTTTTGTGAACTTGAACTCGGTGTTGCGTGTAGCATAAGCTATTGAATTACTTTAATGAGGTAATGTACTATGAAATCTTGGGGTGTTACAGAATGACTCAAATTGTGTAACTTATTATTGAATTACCAAATCTGCGAATTTCCTCACTATAAGGGAGGATTTTCCATGGGAGCACCTTGAAGGACTCTATATTAACAAAGTTTTAAGACTTTATGGAGAACCTATTTAGATTTTTTCTGATTGTGATCCACAATTTACATCAAAATTTTGGACAAGTCTTTAGAAATATTTGGACACTTAGATTCATTTGATTATTTATTATGACCCTAAAAATAACCAATAGTAAAAAAATAATGATCCAAACATTATAAAACATGTTGAGATCATGCCCAATTTACATTCAAACATTTGGGATTTGTATTCAACTTCGGTAGATTTTTCCTAAAAAAATAGTCACTACCAAATTATTCAAATGGAACCATGTGAAGCATTGTACAAAAAGATATTTCATACACCAAAGTGTTTGGAATATGTTTGTAACATCACAACCCAAACCACTAGATCCAAACCAAAATTCCACATAACCTCATGCACACCTCCCTGTATGCAAGAGGCTGACGACTAGCAGCGAGGGTCTATGTTTGATAATGGGGAGACTATACCCTATGTTTCATGTCATCGAGAAGGATAAAAAATAACAATAAGAAGAGAAAGAATTAAATAAATAGAGTAAATACAGAAACTAGAGATGACATGCAAGGTTTATAAATACAAGCACCCAAAGTGGAAAGCTGACTAGAGTAATGAAAAGTAGATGATAAATAAAACAACTGTAGGGTCCTCTAGTGTCTGCCCTGGTCTGCCATCCACCATAGTCCCAAGCTCTACCTGCTTAGGAATTCACCACACAGCCCTTTCCCTTCTCCAAGTCTCTTGAGAAATATATGACCACATAGACATTCCCATGTAGGGTGTGAGTACAAGACTCAGTAGGACACCAACAATGCGTCCTTAACCTGATGTTCTCAAGTATACATATGTATACCATCATATTAAAAAATACAGGAAAACACATAAACATAAAATAAAAGCCATGTGATAGTGCAATTACCAAGATGCCATAACCCTCAGCCATACCTACTTCCGCTCCAGGCCAAAAGATAACTGAATGATTCAGAGTAAACAAACCATTCCTTGTACGACGTCCTCATGATGTCATGGAGATTATACTCGACATCATCTATCCATCAAGGGGACCATGTCACCTGGATCCTCTAGAAGAGATCAACTAGTGTACTCACATCAACTAGGATATCTTATGGTGAATGAAACTTGGCATCAAGGTGTCCTCGAGCACACCCTCAACACAATGCCATGGAATCTTCGTACCTCCACCCTATGCTCAGGTCCCTCATCACTATGGTTGCAGACAAGCATTATTCCCCACTAGAGGATAAATAAGTCATGATGGTCCACCTATCTCAAATACCACTGACAACCAACAAGTAATGGTAATACATATACAGGGAAATCACACAAGTATACATAATATATCAACATGAGTATATAGCAACATATAGGACAATAGGTGATCATAATCTAATATTTATAAAACCTACATTTATATCACTCATGGAGTCACAATAGTTTCTATGGTCCACACACACGCATGCAGTCACAATCAAGAACGATCAATTTAAAATCCACAATTAAAATTATCAAAGAAACAATTGTAAACATGAGCCCAAGAAGGTAAGGAACTTCCTACCTCAAAAGTCACGAAGACGCCTTCAAGATTTTATTATCGTCAGTGGCGACACATCAAAAGTCTTGAGTTGTTGACACATTGATGATGGGAGTATATGAAGGGTTTCCTAAAACCAAAACATCTAATTTATTTCAAAAATAAATAAAATCTTATATTCGGAAACACATTCTCTCTCCTAGATAATTTTCAAATTATCAAATAAATTATCACGTGTGGTGATAATTATCGTTCTGGGTTAACTTCTAAATTATCATTTAAATTATCACATTTGATAAAAAATTATCTCTCCTAGTTAATTTTCATATTATCATTAGTTAAATGCATGATCTTTTAGTTATCATTCAATAATTGTCCTTAATAATATCATAATTATCGTTTTATAAGTATAATAATTATTCTTTTACAATACATGTTATTATCCTATGACAATTTCATAAAAAATATTCATCGATAATTTTTCATAATTTCCCTTTGATAAAACATCATAATTGTATTTTGATAATCTCTATAAAAAAATCATTTGATAATTTCTATGAATTAACTTTTGATGAAAATGTATTATCCCTTGATAATTCTAGGTTTTATCATTTTAATAATTTATTATAAAATTTAACTTAGATAGACTGGTGTGATTTTATTTGGATAAACGCACACAAAATTTTTCTACAATAATGTCATGCAATTACCCCTTTAAAAAAGGAATGGACTGAGAAAAAGAAGAGTATAATTAATTAAATAAAAAAAGAAAAAGAAGAAGAGAACTCACTCATGGGGGGCATTGCGCAAGGAACCCTTAAGGGAGGAGGAGACATCACAGTGGAAGAAAAACTTTATAGATATTCAATGACTTTCAGAAAACACTTAAATCATCACTAAATATTCTTTTGGGTGTCGATTGGTGTGATTCTAAGGAGTATAGAACACATAGTATTTATAGGGATTCAAAAATGCATTCCTAATTTCGGGAATTTACTACCCTATTTTCAATATATTTTTCAAGAAATAAATTCACACGAAGTCATTAGTTTCTTGATAAGAAAACATTTCCATCAATTTCGGGTCAAATAGTGTGAATAATGAAGGTTCAAAAACCTTCTCGGTGTATTAATGGTGGAATTATGTAGGAAGGAGGCATATGAACAATGAATTATGGGATTTTTTATTAATATATTAAATTGTTTAATTCAAATATATAAATAAAAAAATTGTTTTTATAGGCATTCTTACTGTATGCTGATTGTGTATGATTGTCATACCATTTTAGGGTAACCCCCCCCCCCCCCCGTTTTGGACACAAAGGCGGTGTTAGAATTTCCGTGCGACGCATAATTTGTGAGATATAAAATTATTTACAACAATTTAATATATTAAAAACTTTATTTGAAAACATTAATTAATGAGCGGGGCATCCAAAATCCCACTAATTTTGAATGTTATAGTACTACTAGGGTAAAAACAATATTCCAAATCCAACTGTGGTCTTAGTTTTATCACTTGACACACAGTTTGGAAGATATAATTTTATTTATTCAAAAAAATGGAATAAATAATTAATTAAATATAAAAAGTGTCTTTCTCATGAGCGAGGAATACCAACGTCTGATGATTAAAAATATTATATCTATTCAAGGGTAAACATCATGTTTCAGACATAACCATGGTCTTGGTTTTATTATACAACACACCTTTTTTGAGTTATTCAATTATTTTGAATAATTTTCCCATGCTTAAAATAATATATTTAATATTTTTATTCTGTGCTTGACGAGGCTTTTCAGACTACAAAAACTTTTAATAAACTCTAAAAATATTCAATTGAATATTCTAGAGTGTTAACTGGGATTTTAACCCTTCGGTGACGTGTTTAACAAAAAAATGATTTTTTCACTGATAAATCATTTTTCTCACTAAATAATTTATCATAAGAGGGATTTATGATTATTTTTAAAATCAGGATATTAAAATTATCCCCCTCTATCGACTTCTCATCCTTGATAAGTATATCTAGTGGTTTTTCTCGAACAACTCAAGCCAATGAGCTCAAACATTAGACCCACACTCCCAAATATCTTCCTGGATCCATCCATGCTGCCACTGAATCCGAACTAGTTATGTCATCTTTCCTACCAACACCTACTCACTTTGAAATATGTTATACACTAACTCACCTCACAACTTGCATAAATCCCCAACCAAAAATCATCAAAATATATGACACGTGTAGGGCCGGGTATGCACCTCTGAAGTTTTGACACATGGAGCACGTCGTACAAACCTCGATAGTGAGAAGGGAGGACAAGATGGTACACCACCACCCTTATCCACTGAGTAATTCCCTTATAATCCTATTAGAAAAAGAATTATTGAACACAATACTTTAATATAATAAGGTCTTGTGTCATCGTTCGATGACATATTAGAGAAATGATAAGTTTATCGAAGCATAAATCTACTGGTAAATCATGTCCAGACATGGATCACAACTATAGGGAAACGACAACATTAAACAAGGAAGAAGATCAAAAGGGAATGCTTTAAACCTTACCTCATATAGAAACATGATCATTATCACCATCGGTTGGTACCAGGTCCATTGCATAGAAATTTCCTACCTTATCTCCATGATAATTCCTATGAATTTCCCGAGTTGTCATCATTAGGGGAGTCTGTATCCTATGCTAGATTTCTCCATTCATAGCTTGTCTTTCCCTTATAGAACTCCTCTGGGAAACCCCTGTGCAAAAGCGTAGAAGACGGCTTACATTTCCACACTGGTGGTAGTCTACTGTTGGCATCCTTCAAGTGTTGTTATAGCCCCATTATTTCCCACAATTATAGAAATTTACTAAAAAAGTTCTATTATAACATGACTGTCCATTACTCTACTGCTCCTAGTCTACCTTTATATTCCTACCATCCTAAGGGACTCCTATAGTAGTATGAGAAAAATCAGTTACTGGCTTGCTGTGGGGTGAAAGTAAGTCCGTTGTCTTATCCTCCTCCAGTCCCATTTCAGAGGTCAAGGCCTTTCGGAAGACCTATATATACATTGTGAGGTGAAAACTCCTAACCTGACATCTAAACTCAGGTTGAAGGCCTACCTCAAACATCCGAGCCTTCTGTGCCTCGTTCCTAGCTAACTAAATAACAAATGAAGTAAATCCTTAAAAAGTGTAGAGTATGTAGAGACAACCATAGAACCTTTTCATAACTCCATAATCTCTTGGTCTTCTACAACTAGTGGTCCCATCAAAAGTTATGAGGAGACACCCCTTGTAATGTGAAGAAAAACACTTTGAAAAACAAATTCATTAGGAAAAACCCCAATTAAATCCAATTGTGGAAGACTTAGTAGGACATCACCAATGAATGCTTGGCCTAATGTTCTCAAGTATACAAGTGTATATCATAATATTAATAAATACAGGAAAACACAAAAACATAAAATCAAAACCGAGAGGTAGTGAGCTAACCAAGATACCACAAACCTTGGCCTTACCTGCTTCAGTTACATGCCGAAAGATAATTGAATGAGTCGAAGGAAACAAACCAGCCTCTGTATGGCATCCTCACAGTGTTGTGGAGATGATACTCGGTGTCATCTATCTATCAAGTGGACCATGTCACCTGGATCCTCTAGACAAGATCAACTTGTGTACTCACATCAACTAGGATATCTCATGGTGAATGAAATTTGGAATCAAGGAATCCTCGATCACACCCTAAACACGTTGCCACGACATCTTCATACCACCACCCTATGCTTAGGTCCCTCATTGTTATGGTTGTAAATAAGCATTCATTCCCACTAGAGGATAAATAAGTCATGACGGTCCACCAGTCCAAAATACCACTAACAACCAACAAGGTGTGGTGATACATAAAGAAAAGAACATAAGTAGGCATAATATATCAACATGAGTATATAGAAGAATACACGACAACATGTGATCATAATAAAATATGTATAAAAGATACACTTATATCACTCATGGAGTCACAATAGTTTCTATGAGCTACACACACACCCACATGCGATCAAAATCATGCACAATAAATTTAAAAGACCCAATTATAATTATTAGAGAAACAATTATAAACATGATCCCAAGAAGGTAAGGAACTTCCTAACTCAAAATTCAGGAAGATGCCTTCATGATTTTATTATCGTCAAAGGCGGCACATCAGAGGTCTTGAGTTGTCGACACGTTGATGATCGGTGTATATCAGGGGTTTCCTAAAACCAATGCAGCAACTTTATTTAAAAAGGAAATAAAATATTATATGCAAAAACACATTCTCTCTCCTAGATAATTTTCAAATTATCATATAAATTATCATGTGCTGTGATAATTATCTTTCCGGGATAACTTTCAAATTATCATTTAAATTATCACATGTGATAACAATTTATCTCTCCAGGATAATTTTCATATTATAATTAGTCAAATACACGAGATTTCAATTATCATCCAATAATTGTTCTTTATAATATCAAAATAATTTTTTTATAATTATAATAATTATTCTTTGACAACACACGTAATTGTCCTATGATAATTTCATATAAAATATTCATCAATAGTTTGTCGCAATTATCCTTCAATAAAACATCATAATTATATTTTGATAATCTCTATAAAAAAATAATTTGATAATTTCTATGAATTAAATTATTATGATCATGTATTATCCCTTGATAATTATAGGTTTTATCATTTTAATAGTTTATTATAAAATTTTCCTTAGATAAACCGGTGTGATTTTCTTTAGATAAACGCACAGAAAATTTTTCTCTAAGAATATCATGCAATTAACCCCTTTTTTTAAAAAAATTAATGGAATGAGAAAAATGAGAGTTTAATAAATTAAATAAAAAAAGAAGAGAACTCACTCATGGGGGGCGCTGGGCAAGGAACCCGTAAGGGAGGAGGAGACATCAAAGTGGAAGAAAAAATTCATAGATCTTTAATGACTTTCAGAAAACACTTAAATCATCACCGAATATTCTTTTGGGTGTCGATTGGTGTGATTCTAAGGAGTATAGAACAACTGGTATTTATAGGGTTTCAAAAACACGTTCCTCATTTTGAGAATTTACTACCCGAATTTTAATCCGTTTTTCAACAAATAAATTCACACGAGGTTATTAGTTTATCTATAGGAAGACATTTCCATCGATTTTGGGTCAAAACGTGTAAAGAATGAATGTTCAAAAACCTTCTAGGTATGTTAATGGTGGCATTTCGTAGGAAGCAGGTAGATAAACAGTGAATTATGGGTTTTTTATCAATAAATTTAAATTTTTAATTAAATTATATAAATAAGAAATTGTTTTTATGGGAAAGCTAACCACATGCCCAATGTGTATGAATGTGATACCATTTTTAGGGTAAACCCCTCATTTCAGACACAATGGCGATGTTGTAATTTCCCTGTGACGCGCCGTTTTGAGATATATAATTATTTTTAATAAGTTAATATATTAAACACTTTATTTAAAAACATTAATTAATGAGTGGGGCATCCAAAATCCCACTGACTTCGAATGTTATAGTCCCACTAGGGTAAAAACCATATTTCGGATCCAACTGTGGTCTCAGTTTTATTACCTGATGCACCATTTGGTGGATATTATTTTATTTATTAAAAAAGGAATATATAATTAATTAAATATAAAAAGGATTTTTCTCACGAGCAAGGCACCTAAACGTCTGACGATTATAAAATTTATACCTATTATATGGTAAACATCAAGTTCCAGACCTAACTGTAAAGACTCGTAAATTTCAAGGAATTTTTTTTCTTAAATTCTTTGGGATTTTACGAGTACGCAATTTCTGACGACACCTGATTCCGAGACCCGGTGTGCCTGAAATCAATTTCCGAAGTTTAGCTCGGGTACGTTAAGTGAACGAACGAGCAGATTTTCATAACTTTTGAACCGGTGCTCCGAATCGAAATCTGAAGGCACCGATGAAACTGCATCGCCGGTAATTGCTTAGGAAGACCTTTTCTGGAGTTGCGTTTTCTCGGGAAGAGTTTAAAAAAATGGATTAAGTTTAAAGTGAAATAAAAATTGTGTCACAATTTCTATTTCACATCCAAGTGGTTTAACCCATGTGAGGGAGTTGAGTGGGACCCACTTGAACCTAAATCCTCTTGACAAGATATTAGTGAGGTGGGGCCCACACGATCCCCACCCCTTCATTTCCCCTAACTCCTCTTCCGCTTTAAATGATGACAACTTACACCCATTAATTTTGACAACACAAGATGTAATTAATGGGGTGAATTCAATTTCGAATTTTAAAAATGTTGGCATGTGTAAATAAAATAAGGCAAAACCTTATTTTATTTTTGGTTGATGTGTTGTGTGGAGATTTGAGAGAGGTAGAGTTCTACTCTTAGAAGAAATGCATCTTCCTCCTTGGAGAACGCGAAGAACACCGACACGCCGTACCACCTTCTCTCCACGTCAAAGAAAGGGGAACGCCGTTTCTTCCTTGGACGAACTCTGTCATCACATATGGAGCTTCACCTCGCGACGCCGTTTCCCACGATGATCATCGTTCGACATCTTCTTCGAGGTAGGGTTTTTTTTTACGTTCATGAATAATTCTGGCGTTCATCGTTAAATAAGTAGCCGCTTGTTATCAAATTAACGGGAGGTGGCCGGACCATACAAACACGGCCGACCCTTCTCCCCATTGTTGTTGTACTTCATTATGGATTGGAACGGAGACGACGCGGTGCCGTCGCACTGCGCGGAAACGAAGGAACCGCGGCCAGTGCAGACCGCGGCGAAGGAGCGCGGCGCCGCCGCGCCGCTCCGTTGAGACCGTAAGAGGCCGCGGTCGGAGTCGGGCCACGGTGGAAGGGCGCGGTGCCATCGCGCCGCACCAGAGCATCATGGAGGGCCGTGATCAGGGCGGACCGCGGCGAAGGGGCGCAGCACCGTCGCGCCGTGCATGTCGGAAAAGGGCCGCGGCCTAAGGCCGCGACGGTGCAGAGGAGGGCGGCCGGAACCGCCGGCCGCCGGTGCTACAGGAGGTGGGACCAGCAGGTCCCGCACAACACAACCGGTCGGCCATTACGGCCGGCCGGATCCGGAAAGTCCGGGGGGTCAACCCTCAGCGGCTGGCAAAGGGCAGGCCCATCCACGTGGGGGGCCGCCGTTTCAAAAGCAAGGGGGGCAGCTCCCACCCCCCCTTTCACGTCCGCTCAGCGCGGACGCCTGCACGGGACAGGACCGGCCGCACCGGGCCGAACCGCCCGCGCCGGGCCGGAACGCCCAGTCCGGGCCGGAAAGCCCAGGCCGGGCCGGGCCGGGCTGCGCCAGCCGAGTCGGGCCGCGCCCAACCGGGCCGGACCCGGACCCGGGTCGGGTTGACCCGGTTCGGCCAACCCAGGGGGTAACGGGCTGGGTCGGACCGGGCCCGAACCCCCTACTTTCGGATAGTTCCATTCAAATGCTCATAACTTGGGCTATGGACTTCCGATCGATGCACCGTCAGTTGCGTAGCGATCCTTGGATCGAGACGGTCGTTTTGGTATATTACAATCAAGGTTTATAATAATTTTGGGTACAGCCGGGTTGGTTCGAACACGAAACCAACCGGGCCCTCGGAGCGGAAACGCTTATAACTTGAGCTCCGGACGTCCGATTGACGTGCAGTCAACTTTGTTGGATTCCTCTTAGTGATACGGTTCTTTTGGCTTACTCCACTCGAGGTTTGGACATAGTTGGAGTATGATCGGGTTGGTTTTAGCTTAAAAACCAACCGGGCCCCTGGGATGAAAAAGCCAATAACACTTAGACCGGGCGTCCGATTGACGCGACGTCTGCCGCATTGAGTTCCTATTGACGAGACGGAACTTTGAGATACATCAACTTAGGACTTCGTGTCAGTTGATGTATGGACCCCCTTGGCTCATGGAGCAGACCCTCCCGGAATCGAGCATGCTGTGTGTGGGAATCCTAGAGCTGGCTGCGACTGCGACGACGATGACGACTGTACTGAAATCCTACGTGGGTTCGACAGCGACGACTACCGTACTGGAATCCTCCGTGGGTTCGACGACGATGACTACTGTTCTTGTATCCTATGTGGGTCCAACAGTTTTTGACTACTGTTCTTGTATCCTATGTGGGTCCGGCAGTATTAGACTCTGTACTTGTATCCTATATGGATCTGACCGAGTAGCTGGTCTTGTATCCTTTGTGGGTCCGACAACTTAGCTGGTCTTGTATCCTATGTGGGTCCGATAGCTTAGATGAATCAGTGGCTACATTTGATCATCTCTATCACCTTACGAAGAAGTATACCTATGTGATATGAGTCTTGACTTGCAATCATTATCATCGATAAGTTTGTTGTGTTTTCCTGTGTGGATTGTGTTGTGCTTTCCTATGTGGATTGGGTTGTGAATTCCTATGTGGAATGGGTTATTTTTTTCCTGTGTGGACTGAGTTTTATCTTGGGCTCGTGTGCTGGAGCCGAACTGGAAGTGGTGACTTAGGTATATGTATGGGCATATACCTAAGTAGAGTTGGTTGTTATTTCATGATTGTATCTTTCCTTTGTGGTTTATCATTCGTGGATTCTAGGAGACCTTTGGGGGTCTCGGGGTCCCTACTGAGTAGCATATACTCACCCCTGCACGGGCTATGCCCGCACTTCGTTGTGTTGGATGCATACATCGGACAACGCTGATCGAGGTGGGAGCTCGTAGAGCTGGACGGTACCTGGAGGTGGATCACTGGACGGGACGTACTCGGAGCGGACGATTGGAGCCAAGGGGCAGAGGGGACTATCTGTACCCACCCTTTAGGTGGGATTACCAGAGGATAGCTCAGAGTTGCTGCTTTACTTTTCTGCTGCTGTACTTTCTTTTTTAGTTGTACTTTACTTCAGTTGGGTTTGTATTTTGGCCCATTTACTTTTCCAGCACTTACTTTTGTAGCTCAGTTTACTTAGTGTTTACTTCAATTTGCGTACTCTATGGTGATTGTTTACTTCATAAAAGCAATGCATTCCCTTTTATCGGGATTTACACCTTTGGTCCTAGTCGTCAGCCCCTGGCCTATGGAAGGCGGGCTTGGGGTAGTCACGGCACGGGCCCCGAGGACAGGTCGTGACAAATTGGTATCAAAGGAGTTCGGTTCTACCGCAGAACTCAGGACTCTGATCTTCCTCTATGTGAAGCAATAATGTTAAGGGTATTGAGTGTGGTTATCAGTCCAGGGAGTCCAGTGTTGGTGCGGCGACCGACGTATCCATACACCAGGACCCTGACTTCTGATTTCCGACTCAATGCACGAAAACATTGATTGAATGTGTGTTTCAAAGTTTTCTTTGTGATTACTTGTGTCAGCTCACCAGGTATACTGTATTGACCATGGAACACCTGTTTCTTTTCAGGATGGCCCCACGATGGTAGCCAGCTAGGCTCCTGAGCTTTGTGCGAGACGACAGCCCACTGAGCGACGAGGCGTCGGTGCAGGGCCCTATTACAGCGGGGGCACCAGCTGTACCTCTACCCGCCGAGCCACCGATGCTACCAGCCCCAGCCGCTGAGAGTGCATGTCGCCTTAGTGCACTGTACGAGTTTCAGCGTCCGAGACCACCCAAGTTCCGCGGGGAGAAGGACCCTCAGGCAGCCGAGGATTGACTGGAGGCTGTTGTACAAGTTTTTGGGTCAGTAGGGACACCAGCTGACCTCATGGTGATCCTTGCAGCGAGTCTCCTGCACGCGGCAGTAGGTAGATGGTGGAGCCTAATGCTCCAGGTGCATGACAAGGAATCTATCCTTTAGTCGGACTTCTAGAGCCTCTTCTGCTTGGAGTTCATTCCAGACACCCTCCATGCGGTGCGCATTCAGGAGCTACTACAGCTGCGACAAGGCAGCATGACGGTAGCCCAGTACTCGGCGAGATTTACCGATCTCTAGCGCTATTCCACAGGCATGGTACGAGACCCATTCTTCCAGGCCCAGACCTTCGAGCAGGGACTAAGGCATGAGATCAGGGCATCGATGATCTCCCTTAGCATTCCGACGCAGGCACAAGTACTGGAGCGATACCTTCTCGTAGAGAGCTTTCTTGCTGAGCCTACACCAGTAGTGAGACCTTCCGTAGGGCGGCATATAGCTGAGTCTTCTGCAGCTGGTAGTCGACGGATGTCACAGGGGTCCAAGAGGACCAGACCATCGGGCGGACGACCTCAGGACACTGGCTCAGAGGTGCGGGGCACATGGCGCAGAGCCAGTCTTACGAGGAGCAAACAATGCTATGCAGGCGGCGGGCAAGGACACATGGCTCGTGACTACCCGACCTGCCATACAGAGGAGCAGAAGACGGTTGAGGGACCACCCAGGCAGAGGCAGAGGTTCGACCGTGGTGGTCCGCAGGGAGCAGGCAGACGGGGCAGAGGAGCTGGCCGAGCAGCAGGTGGTGGGCGACACTTTGAGGCTCTACCACCACCACCACCAGGAGGTCCACCCCGACTATAGGGAGCTGGTGGATAGAGGCAGGCTCAGCTTCAGGCAGCAGAGGCCTAAGACCATGGCGCACCAGAGATGATTTGAGGTACTATCTGTGTCTACTCCACCCTTGCTGCAGTTCTTATAGACACATGAGCGAGTCATTATTTCATTTATGCTGCCCTTGTTCGGAGTTCGGAGATTCCGACGGAGCCGTTGGCTCGATCCTTATGGCTAGAGACTCCTATGGGAGCAGACTCGACGATTACGCACTGGTGACGACAGTTTGAGCTTACTCTAGGAGGTGAGAGATTCGGCTGAGATCTTGTTGTAGTGGCATCGAGGCCTTACGACGTCATCTTGGGCATGGATTGGTTATCTAAAGTTCATGCTCAGATCGACTGTATTAGGTGCAAGGTGCGGTGTGTTCGCACTGATGGGAGCAGGTTCACCTTCACCAGCGAGAAGGGAGACTTTGCAGCGCAGGATGGACTCATGCAGATGAGAGGACAACCGATCACTCCTCAGTTGGCTAGCCTCATCCTAGGAGGAGTGGATGTGCGGAGTCTGAGTTTTCCTATAGTGGTGGATCAGTATGTAGACGTTTTTCCTAACGACGTTCCAAGACCACCTCCTCGTAGAGAGGTAGACTTTTATATTGAACTGTACCCCGAGACAGTCTCGATATCTACTCCAGCATATCGGATGGCTCCCGCTGAGCTTCGAGAGCTACAGGTATAGCTGGAGGACTTGCAGGGCAAGGGATTCATTCGACCCAGTGTTTCACCCTCGACTTCCCCGATTTTGTTCGCCAAGAAGGTGGACGGGAGCTTGCGACTGTGTGTCGATTACCGTCACCTGAACCAGGTGGTTGTGAAGAACAAGTATCCACTTCCAAGGATTGAAAACCTCTTCGATCATCTCAAGGGAGCATGGTGGTTCTCGAAGATAGACCTCAGGTCATGCTATCACCAGCTCAGAGTTCGAGACAAGGATGTGTAGAAGATGACTTTCAGGTGTCGGTATGGCCACTATGAGTTCTTGGTTATGCCTTTCGGCATAACCAATTCTCTAGCAGTGTTTATGAGTCACATGAATAGGATCTTCCAGACTTACCTTGATCGATTTGTCGTAGTCTTCATCGATGACATATTGATATTATCGACTACCGAGGAGGAGCACGCCTACCACTTGCGGGTTGTATTGGATACACTCTGAGAGCACCGGCTTTATGGTAAGCTCTCGAAGTGTCAGTTCTGTATACGTGAGGTCCAATTCTTGGGACACATCATCTCTGAGGCGGGAGTTGTAGTGTATCATATGAATATCGAGGCAGTGCTAGCTTGGGAGCCACCTAGGAGTGTGACGAAGGTGCGGAGTTTCTTAGAACTGGATGGGTACTATCAGAGATTTGTGCCAGACTTCTCCAGAGTTACATCACCGCTTATAGCTTTGACGAATAATGGGAGACCCTTAGTGTGGTCAGATAGATTTCAGCAGAGCTTCCAGGAGCTGAGACAGAGATTGACTAGTGCACCCATTATGAGGCTAGTAGAGGAGAGAGTAGGGTACATAGTCTACTGCGATGCATCAGTGACCGGACTCGGGTGTGTCCTGATGCAGGAGCGGGCAGTGATCGCCTATGGATCACGACAGTTGAGGCAGCATGAGAAGAACTACGCTACCCATGACCTGGAGTTAGCAGTAGTGGTCTTCGTTCTGAAGATGTGGCGACACTATCTGATGGACGAGCGCTTTACAATCTATTCTGACCACCAGAGTCTCAGGTACATATTCTCGTAGAAGGACCTGAACCTAAGACAGTGGTGATGGCTCGAGTTCCTCCAGGACTATGACTTTGAGATATTCTATACTCCTGGAAAGGGGAACGTAGTATCTGATGCTCTCAGTAGGAGGATGAGCATTCAGCTACTTGGAGAGGCAACATAGTAGCTAGCCGTGTTGCAGATATCCTTTGTGGATAGAGATGGAGCAGCCTTTCTACAGTTTCTCACAGTCACACCTCCACTTCTCTAGCAGGTCAGGAAGGCACAGTGTGGGGACGTTGACTGTGAGACGTGGCGTGCACAGATTTTCACAGGACAGGCACCTGATGGATTCTCGGTAGGAGTAGAGCACGTCGTCCTTTTCAGAGGACGTACCATGTTACCAGCTTCTTTACAGGAGGAGGTGATGAGAGAGTTTCACACTTACCCATTAGCGGTACATCCAGGAGTAGTGAAGATGTACTAGGATCTCATACGACAACACTAGTTGCTGGGTATGAAGAAGGCTGTGGCAGAGTTCGTTTCTCAATGCCTCACCTGCCAGTAGGTGAAGGCAGAGTACCGGGTACCAGAAGGCTTGGTACAACCCTTGGAGGTCCTAAAGTGGAAGTGGGATGTGTTATCTATGGATTTTGTGACTGGACTTCCACATACTTCTAGAGGTCACGACTCCATCTGGGTGATTGTCGACCGACTCACCAAGTCGTCCCACTTTTTACCCATCAGAGAGCAGGGCTCAGTGGAGAGCTTGGGATGCCTCTACGTTCAATAGATTTTATGGCTTCATGGTGTTCCATCATCTATCGTCTCTGATCGAGATGCTCGCTTTACTTCCCGGCTTTGGAAGGGGTTGCATGAGGCATTCGGGACACAGCTACGTTTGAGCACCGCCTTTCACCCTCAGACGGATGGTCAGATGGAGAGAACCATTCAGACTCTCGAGGTCATTCTCCATGCATGTATCCTTGACTTTGGTCATAGCTAGGAGGATCACCTACCCTTGGTGGAGTTTGCGTACAACAATAGCTACCACTCCACCATCGGGATGGCACCATACGAGGCATTGTACGACCGACCTTGCAGGTCACCTCTGTGCTGGACAGACCCTGGGGAGTCAGCACTTGTGGGACCAGAGATGGTCCAAGCCACGATAGAGAAGGTCCAGGTCATCCATGAGTGGATGAGGATAGATCATAGATGACATAAGTCTTATGATGATAGGAGGCGGAGACCACTAGAGTTTGAGGATGGCGACCATGTTTTCTTGCGGGTCTCACCTCGACGTGGATTACAGAGATTTGGCCGGGGTGGAAAGTTATCTCCGCGCTTCATCGGACCATTCCAGGTTCTCAACAGGATAGGCGAGGTGGCTTATCACCTGGCTCTACCACCTCAGTTGCACCGGGTGCACGACGTATTCCACATATTTCAGCTTAGGAGATACGTGCACGACCCGACACATATCATCGACCATGGGGAGATAGACATTGATGACGGGGAAAATTTTGCGGAGGTCCCGATGGAGATCGAGGATCGACAGGAGCGGGTCCTACGTGGGTGGTCTATTCCTCTAGTGCGCATTATGTGGCAGCACGGGAACCACCAAGAGATAACTTGGGATCGAGAGGCTCAGATGCGTGCTCAGTACCCTCATTTGTTCCCCTAGTTTGTGATGCATCTTTACGGGGATGTAAAGCCATGAGGTGGGAGTAATGTAAAGACCCGTAAATTTCAAGGGAATTTTTTTCTTAAATTATTTAGGATTTTACGAGTACGCAGTTTCTGACGGTACCTGATTCCGAGGCCCGGTGTGCCCAGAATCAATTTCCGAAGTTTAGCTCGGGTACGTTCAGTGAACGAACGAGTGGGTTTTCCTATCTTTTGAAACAGTGCTCGGAATCGAAATCTGAGGTCACTGATGAAACCGCATCACCGGTAATTGCATAGGAAGACCTTTTCTGGAGTTGCGTTTTCTCGGGAAGAGTTGTTCAAAAAAATGGATTAAGTTTAAAGTAAAATAAAAATTGTGTCACAATTTCTATTTCACATCCAAGTGGTTTAACCCCATGCAAGGGAGTTGAGTGGGACCCAATTGAACCTAAATCTTCTTGATAGGAAATTAGTGAGGTGGGGCCCACACGATCCCCACCCCTTTATTTCCCCTAACTCCTCTTCCACTTTAAATGATGCCAACTTACACCCATTAATTTTGACAACACAAGATGTAATTAATGGGGTGAATTTAATTTCGAATTTTAAAAATGTTGGAATGTGTAAATAAAATAATGCAAAGCCTTATTTTATTTTTGGTTGATGTGTTGTGTGGAGATTTGAGAGCGGTAGAGTTCTACTCTTAGAAGAACTTCATCTTCCTCCATGGAGAACGTGAAGAACACCGACATGCCGTACCACCTTCTCTATACATCAAAGAAAGGGGAATGCCGTTTCTTCCTCGAACGAACTCCGTCATCGCATACGGAGCTTCACCTCACGACGCCATTTCTCGTGATGATCATCATTCGACATCTTCTTCGAGGTAGGGGTTTGTTTTTACGTCCGTGAATAATTCTGGAACTCATCGTTAAATAAGTAGCCGCTTATTATCAAATTAACAGGAGGAGGCTGGACCGCACAAACACGGCCGACCCTCCTCCCCATTGTTGTTGTACTTCGTTATGTATTGGAATGGAGATGACGCGGTGCCGTCGCACCATGCGGAAATGAAGGAACCGCGGCCAGTGCGGGGCATGGTGAAGGAGTGCGGCACCGTCGCGCTGCGCCGTTGAGACCGTAAGAGGCCGCGGTCAGAGTCGGGCCGCGACGGAAGGGCGTGATGCCATCGCGCCGCACCGGAGCATCATTAAGGGTCACGACCGAGGCGGGCCGCGACGGTGCAGAGGAGGGCGGCCAGAACCGCTGGCCGCCGGTGCTACAGGAGGCGGGACCAGCAGGTCCCGCGCGGCACAACCGGCCGGCCATTACGGTCGGCCGGATCCGGAAAGTATGGGGGGTCAACCCTCGGTGGCTGGTAAAGGGCAGGCCCCTCCATGTGGGGGGGCACCATTTTAAAAGAAAGGGGGGCAGCACCCGCCCCCCTTCAGCATCCGCTCAGCGCGGACGCCCGCATGGGACCGGACTGGCCACACTGGGCCGGACCACCCGCGCCGGGTCGGGCCACCCGCGCCGGGCCGGGCCGCGCTAGCTGGGCCGTGCCCAACCGGGCCGGACCCGGAACCGGGTCGGGTCGCCCCGGTTCGGGCCGACCTAGGGGGGGAACAGGCCGGGTCAGACCAGGCCCGAACCCCCTACTTTCAGACAGTTCCGTTCAAATGCCCATAACTTGGGCTACAGACCTCTGATCGATGCACCGTCAGTTGCGTATATATCCTTGGATCGAGACGGGCATTTTGATATATTACACTCAAGGTTTCAGATAACTTTGGGTACTGCCGGGTTGGTTCGAACACGAAACCAACCGAGCCCTCGGAGCAGAAACGCTTATAACTTGAGCTCCAGACGTCCGATTGACGTGCTGTCGACTTTGTTGGATTGCTCCTAGTGAGACGGTTCTTTTGGATTATTAATCTTGAGGTTTGTATGCATTTGGAGTATGGTCGGGTTGGTTTTAGCTTAAAAACCAACCAGGCCCCTGGGACGAAAAAGCCAATAACACTCAGACCGGGCATCCGATTGACGCTCCGTTTGTCACGTTGAGTTCCTATTGACGAGACAGAAATTTGGGATACATCAAATCTGGACTTCGTGTCAGTTGATGTATTGACCCCCTTGGCTCATGGAGCGGACCCTCCTGGAATCGAGCATGCTGTGTGCGGGAACCCTAGAGCTGGCTGCTACTGCGACGACGATGACGACTGTACTGAAATCCTCCGTGGGTTCGACAGCGACGACTACCGTACTAGAATCCTATGTGGGTTCAATGATGATGAATACTGTTCTTGTATCCTATGTGGGTCCGGCAGTTTTTGACTACTGTTCTTGTATCCTATGTGGGTCCGGCAGTATTAGACTCTGTACTTGTATCCTATGTGGGTCTGGCAGAGTAGCTGGTCTTGTATCCTTTGTGGGTCCGAAAACTTAGCTGGTCTTGTATCCTATGTGGGCCTGATAGCTTAGATGAATCAGTGGCTACATCTGATCATCTCTATCGGCTTACAAAGAAGTATACCTGTGTGAGCTGAGTCTTGACTTGCAATCATTATCATCGATAAGTTTGTTGTTCTTTCCCATGTGGATTGGGTTGTGATTTCCTGTGTGGATTGGGTTGTGAATTCCTATGTGGAATGGGTCATGTTTTTCCTATGTGGACTGGGTCATGTTTTTCATGATCATAACAATCATACTCTGGTTGTGTGTTTGTTTGAATTTCATAAAGGCAATGCCTTCCCATTTTATCTAGATTTACGCCTTTGGTGCTAGTTGCCAGCCCCTGGCCTATGGAAGGCGGGCTTGGGGTAGTCACAACACGGGCCCCGAGGATGGGTCGTGACACTAACAATGGTCTTGGTTTTATCATACGACGCACAATTTTAGAGTTATTACATTATTTTCAATAATTTTCCCACACTTAAAATAATATATTTTATATTTTTATTCTATCTTCACTGAGGCTTTGTGGACAACATAGACTTACAATAAACTCTAAAAATATTCAATTGGATATTACAGAGTGTTAACTAGGATTTTTACCCTTTGGCGATGCGTTTGACAAAAAACAAGATTTTTCGCTAATAAATCATTTTTTCCACTAAATAATTTATCATAAGAGGGATTTATGAATATTGTAAAAATCAGGATGTTACAATGTTAGACAAAGGAAACTTGTAAGCCCAGAGATTGCGGAGGAAACACCGGTAAAGGTAAAGGTTATTCATACACATATCAAAGCAGCAAAAATTAGGAAAAATACCTATGCCAATATCCAAAGGAAATATTGAGAGTTTTAAGTGGGATATCATGTCTTCTTGAAGGTATATACATTGAAGGGTATTATATGATTTATAAAGAAAGGTAAACTAATCCCCATATACATTGGACCTTTTGAAATCCTGGAGAGAATTAGATAAGTGTCTTAATTTAGGAGCCTATTCATATTCTTGTCACTAGAGAGAATGTATTAAGGAATCATACAACTCAGATGGTAATAGTACTTTGGAAAAATCATAAAATTAAAGAGGCGATGTGGGAATTGGGGGAATTTATGATAAATAACTACCTAGATAATTTTATGAGGCATAATTATGGAAATTTTGATGATGATTTTTTTGAAGGAGGGTGGAATATAGAAACCTGTGATTTTATGGTATGTCTCTTTTAAAATTTAACATCTTACATAGTTTATTCTTTATGCAACATAGATTTTAAAATTGAATATACTATTAAATATGACCATTAAAATAGTAATTTAAACATTAGGAATAGTTATATTACCAAAACGATAGTAACTTCACTTATGAAAGAATATATAAAATTTAGGTATCTTATAAATAAAAATATGGTATTTTTATATCATAGAATAAGTAAATAAGTGTTTTAAAAATGATAACTTATGTGTTGGTATTTTTGTAAAACATAAATGTTCATGTTCAATTTTATAATTAATATAATTATTTCAAACAAAATTAATTTTCAAAAAATATATTTAAAAATTAATATTTTATTTTCTTATTATTTTATGATAATTTTATGCGACCTTAAAGATTTTTTCAAAGTGTCATAAAACAGTTATAATATTAAAGTCGACATTTTTTGAGAAAGTGATGATTTTATTTAAATATTAAATTTCTCATATTTACAAAATTATTTTCATAAAATACAGTTCATTTTTAGATTCTACATATCAAAAAATGGTTAGGATTATTTTTTTATATTTTTTTTAAAATAGTTAAATTTTCAGTGAATAGTGGAATTCAATAATTTATGATATTAAATAAATAATGAATTATTGATTGATAGATAATGTATGGTTAATGTAAGCCCATAATCTTGAAATATAATTTATTATTTTGAAATATTTATTGATAAGTTTCTAATTATTCACATTCACAAGAAAAAATAATAAACCAAGGAATTAAATAATCAAAAAACAACCCTATACTCCACTATAAATACCACCCCTCACCACCTCTTCTTCTCACACCTATGAATACCTGAATCTTGTCTAATTTCTACACAATCCCTATCCCAAGACTCTACTCCACGTTTTGGCCTTTTTATTCTCACCAAAATACAACTTCAAAATTCCTTATGAAATTTTTCAAGGAGAGAAATTCAAGAGGTAAACTCCCTTTCGTTCTTTTAATTTTCTTTCAATTTCTTCTCTTTTCTTATCATTTACTTACCTCAAATTTCAAAAAATGGATGATAAATCCAGTATATAATATATACTATAATGTTATTATGATAATATTATACCGAACATCAAATATTTTCTCTTCCCAATTTTTTTCAAAAAATTAAAATATCTTCTAGGAGGTGACGATTTTTCACCTTCGTGGACGAAGAGTTATAGTTTTTTAATTATTCCTTAATGTATGGTCATAAAACCATTTTTATGGTTAAAAAATATTATAATATGTATATTAAAACTTATTTAGTGTTCTATAACTGATATATATACATAATATTAATTAATAAAACAAAAGTAGTTTGTGATAATAAAAAAATCCAAAATAATCTAAATGGTTATCATTATTGATTTATCTAATGAATCATCCTCATATGTAGAGAAAAATGATATATAAGACAATTAAATATCCTATAAAATATTAATAACATATAATTTAAATTTTGGATAATTATTTCCATTTTACATGATCTTTCGTACATGTATACAAGTGAACCAATCATGATAACCAAGAAAAAAAATACTTCTGAGCGATAAAATTGATTATTATAATTCATCAAAATTCTATAAATGAACATAATAAAATTAGAATAAATAAATAAATTTCTAATAAATTATGTATTATTTTATTAATGAATCCAATTTCATTATCTTGGACATTAAGTACATGTGATGAACTCTTTCAAACATAAGGTAAGAGATTCTCCCCAAACCTTTATTTTTTCATTTGGGTTACACATTATCTCTCTTTACCTTAATTTAATTATTCATTATTTTATATAATTATTCTAAATTATGTTTATATGTTTTAAAATCATGTATCGAAATAATATCACCTTTCTTTGATGGAGAAATACAGGTTTTAGTAGGTTCCCTTTTCAACTCATCCCGATAAGAATGATCTATTAAAGGGAACTTCCAGATTTTATACCTATATTCAAGTATTCTCCATAATCTGTGTTGGATCAAATATGTAGATGTATATGTATATTATATGGAGAAATAAAAGAGATTGGGGGGGGGGGGGTGAATTGTAGGTTTAAAAAAAATTTGTTTAAACACTTAAGAAATTAGTTTAAAAGATCTTAAACTAATACAATTCACAACAAATACAATTAACCACAATTGTCTTGGTTATGAGGTATGATACAATTTAATACTATAAGAAAAGTAAAGCAATTGTATTCAAGATGAATACAATAATCAGAGTAATATAATAGTGAAGGATTCTACCATAAAGTGTATAGAATCAATCAATAAAATTTGCAATAGTATGATTGTAATTGAAATAATTAAAAATGAATATGAAATGAAGAAAGGAAGACAATACAATTCCCTTTCATAAAACACAATAGTGGAAATGTAAAAGTATTAAAATTATTTTGACCCAAATAGAAGGGTTATCCTTTCACCCAGGATAAGAGGTCTGTCTTACCACCACCTTGGTAAGCCCTCGATACAATGATCGATATGTCTGTCTTGCTATCCCAGCAAGCACTCAATTTTGGAGGTAATTGGCACCTCTGTCTTTCAATCACTTGAAATCCCTCGATATAATGATAGGTAACACTGTCTGCCTATCCTCGACATCCCTTGATCATTATCACCTGATCGGTCGTACAAAGCAAAACAAAGAACTTATTGAAATACAAAAACTAAGAACAAGCTGTTCACGTTTTGTAGTTTCAAGGATTTCGCACGAAGCAGGAGAGAAGTCACAACATCTCTCTCTAGAACTTGATAGCATAGAATGATCAAAGTATCAGTTTTTCAGCTCTCTATCAGCTTCAAAATGACCTCATATTTATAGGCCTCTGGTTCCAATGGTCACATTTACTCCAACAGTCAAATTTCTCTGGAAAAATCATAGGGACTTGGACACCTGGCATTATAACGGTCATAATGAAACAGAAAACACATCATCGTTTTTATTAGTTTGTAAATAACTACATGACATCGTTTTGGTTAAAACAAAAGATATATGAAGATGATGAACATGATTACGATTGAAATTTTTAGTATTATTGTTATGATCAGTATGATTGATAGTCAGTATGATCGATAGAGTCAGTACGATTGACAGATTCAGTACGATTGACAGAGTCAGTACGTTTGACAGAGTCAATACGATTGATAGAGTCAGTACAATTGACAAAGTCAGTACGATTGACAGAGTCAGTATGTTTGACAGAGTCAATATGATTGACATGGTCAGTATGATAAACATACTCAGTACGATAGCCTTAGTCAGTACGATAAACAAATTAAATACAATAAACATGGTCAGAATAGATTTGTGATTTCCAAAACAAGGCATAAAAGTTAAAAGAGAACTTTTGACTCAACAATATCTTTTAAGAAACAAATATTTTTCTAAAATCACTTTTTTATCATGAAAAACTACATTATCTATTCTCTAGTTTTTTTGTGAACAATAAATCCTTTTCCCATTTAGTTAATCTCTTATATTTTCTCTCAAACCACACTGAAGTGCTCCATTTATAAAGTTTCATAAAAACTCTTTTTACATCTTTTCACTTTAGTTGGACATAATTTATACCTCAAAAATAATTTACTTTTCCTCATTTTTGGGATATTAATATTTAAAGTATGGTTTTATTTCAAATATAAATTATTCTTCCAAAATAACTCTTCTTTGTAAAATAAAAAGGGAATTTATCTTAATTACTTGATAATTTTATTAGAGTATTTTCATCTATTTCAGCATGCATTATTGAATATTATACCTAATTGGGATTGATATTATTTAATATCATCTACCATATTTTATTAATTGTTGTATGATGAGTTTGATTGTTGATGTGATATCTTGATACCATTCACCATATTACTCAGAATGGTTAGTGATAATGTATACTGATTGGGAAATGTTATTTACATTTCATGTATATATGCTATTTATGTTTTAATTGATTCATATGAGGATTGAATTACAATTATTAAGTTATGGTAGTATCCCTCTATGCCCCCATGATGGATCAATAAGTATCATGAGTCAAAACATATATTAACTTGGCCAAGGACTTTCCGATTTACATATATAGATTTGGATGAGGAATTAACCATTTATTTTCAGATTTCATGGCTGAGGCCTCAACTATATGTTTCAGATGTCCAAAATTATGAATTATATCATTATGATATTAGTTATTGATAATCCATGTAATTAATATAATAGGATAATATTAACGGTTAAGTTTCATTCTCATATGAAAATTTATATGGAATTATTTAATTTTATTTTATTCCTGCTATATTATACTCAATATTATGTTTTAATGGAATTTGTTTTTAGTTATTCACCTTTCTTTTTTTATTATATGTATTATCTTCCTCTATGTTTCTTACAATTACTGAGAATCTGAGATCACCCCTTTCTTATGATTTGTTTTTCCCTGGGATGTGAAGATGTTTGTTATGAATGACTAGTAGGGTTAATCTAAATGTTTATGGGTATTTCCAATGGATTCACAATGTTTCATTTCAAATTGTTATGTAAAACTCAATTTTATATCTAGAATTCCAAGGCTACTTAACTATTTGTTCCTTTGGGACCTGTTTGTTTGTTCTTAGTACCAATGTAATAAAGTAAGAACCATCTATAGGATACCGGGGTTTGATACTTTAGACATATAACTCAACCTAAAATATAATAAATAACATAATCATCCACTTATATTTCCCAAATCACAACCACATACAACTCAGAGTCATACTAGGATTTTAATCAATGAAAATTTTAGTTTTTACCCATAAGTTTTATTTTGACATATCGAAAAATAAGCCTCACACTCATGAAACATACTTCACCATAGTTCCTCCTATAAATATATAACAATATCATATCCAAACCCTAGAACACCACTAGTTCCAAAACATACCCTAAGATGTCCCTCCAAATTCTCAACCATATTCAAAACATGTATAAGCACTAATTACACATGGGTGGTACAAAAAATCCCACTTAATTTACATATGGAAAACCCCTTAAACACTATCAATTCCACATACATCTTCCTTCTAGATATCCATTCAATGTCATGCTCTAATAACATTCCCCTAATAGTACCATACTCAATAATCTAAAACCTTACTTCCCATAACTATGTTCCATTAACAACTCTCATGATAGATTTATTACCCACTACAATGACTACTAATATGAACATCCCAAAACCCATGGATTACTACCAATCACTATTCTCTTTACAATCATCACACTTCTCTCACTCTAGGAGTTACATGGTTTCAAGTCTATTTCCACAACCTATACCATATAGTATACAACCTTAAAACCAATCTTGACCTTTTACCAGTTTCCTCACCACATAATGGTTCACAAACAAATCAATATATCTTAACTGAGTCCCATTATAATTTATAAAACTATTCAATAATAATTTGAGATCCATTGTGAAGTTAAAGTTGCTTCCACCCTTAGCAGAATAACCACATGGAAGAACTTGAATTCACAATTGACTTTGAACACTATAAATTCACCACTTGAAGGCTCAACCTCTTCACATCCAACATTTCTAGAATCATTTAACCCCTTTATATATTTTTGAACACAAAAATATGAGAAAAACATGAAATTCAAATGATGACATGTGTATGGTTAATTATTAAAGGAACCTATTATCAATTTATTAGAGTTTTCATCCCTGGATACACTTTCCCAAACTTGAACCAAGTCCAAACTATGTATCAACATGATCCTACTTCCCTATATAACAAAAAAAATAAAAAAGATTAATTATAAATCATAATTATTAATTAATAAATTTAATATAAAGAGGTATAATCACAAACAACATATTGAGAATACTATCATGGATGAAAACATGAGAAAAAAATACAAAAAACAACCAATGAAATGATTCCAACACACTTAGAAATAATATAATCATCACACGACACATAATTGGTACCAAATTACTTCCCAATTTGGAAGAGGATCAAGATAAATCCCCTAAGTGATGTACCAATAAGAAAATAATGAAAAATGAGAGACATTACTCCATTTTATATATCCTCAACATACAAAATCATGAATCATTAGAGTATCATGATGAATCTAACACGATCTAATGGAATTATCTTTATAACCCTAAAAATAATCACCTAAAATTAAAAAATTAACAACAAAGAGGAAGGGAAATTATTGAAGGGGTGATTATTTAGCTCTAATGCACCGACTAGGAATCATTCATTCTTTAAATTAATGAGTATAAAGGTATAATATAATGTTATAACCATAGGGGAGAGGGCTGAACAAAATTTACTTTTACTGGAATTTACTTTTTTAAAGAAATAAGGGGGTCAAAACTAATATAATGGGTCTTACCTAAGTTTATAAAAACATCCACATATATTATAGGAATACTATTAGAGAAATACATGTACATAGTGTACCTTTAATAGGTACCCAATAGGTTTATTTCTTCAATAAGTACCCCTATCAAACATATAAAACTTTATTGTTTCCTATGAGAGAAACCCTGAAACTTAAATACCATAAAAACATTCCCTAAGGATGTCCCACTTTCAAATTTTCAATGATACTCAAAGATCTCATAAAACTCCATATTTTGGGGGAAAATTAAAATTCTCCAAAATAATAAGTAACATATAACAATGTGGGTTTCCAAACTCATGTTTTACATCTATATCAGACACCGATCGAATATATGGTTATTTTGAATCAACTCCACATTTGAAATGCAGTGATCTATTGGTTGGTGTTTACTCGGGCTCATGATGGAAATTATATACCATAGTAGTAGTTTGAATTTTTTTAGAATTCTTATGAAATTATAATGATCTTTTCATTAATTTATTATGTGATTAACTCCTATTTAGGGAATCATGACTGTGGATGAGTATATGTTGGGATTTTTGGATGGGGTACTCCTTGGAAAAGATTTAGGATGGATTTATAATAGATTTATTGTTATAGAAAGGACTCATGAGTGAGTGATATTTTATAGTTTTTAATACCATCATATTAGTGTACTAAGGGTTTTGGAATATAGAAGCATGTTCATATGAATAAGTTGAGTGATTCCAAGTGTGTAAATTCTTTTTATAGGTGGAATTTGGATTAAAATACTTTCCCATATTAGCTTAGTAACAATGTGTGTGTTGATATTATCATAATATATAGCGGTTTTGGAGAATCATTAACTGGGGGACATTTTAAACAATATACACCTCCACCACTAAGTTTTTCTTGTAAAGTATTGAGTATAGACATATTTAATGTATATAATTTTCATGATGGATGGATATGTATAAGAAACAACTGAAGGAGTTTGAGGTGATATTTCTATCTTTATTCCTAATACACATACTAATCGATACCATCATGATCGTGTCCCATCCTATTATATTATGTTTAGGAGTCTCAAATTATAGTGAGGTTTTTATCCAAAACACTTTAGGTAGATACATCTATTAGAAGCAGTTATCCTTTTACTCACCTCATATTATAGTATATGTTTTAAATAAATAGAATTGGAATTTTTTAGTGTACTCTATCATGTCCATATGATAAATGTGTCATCATCCATGGTGTGGGTTTGATAGTATGTGGTGGGTGTGAGGTAATGTGTAGTTGAGTAGGTTCGACATGATCTGGTGAGTAGAACCCTTTGATATAGTTGACTTGGAAAACCCATAACATGATGCAGCTAATTACCCACTAGGTGAAAAAATTATCTTATGAATTTTATATTACAAGGATGAGTATGTTCCCATAGTGTGAGGGGAACTTATAAAAATTTATTAGAGGAATTTATAGAGTTTCCCTTTTTGAGAAATCAATTTATCCATTGGATTAATTTCTAGATTAGACCCAATATCATCTATAGTTTATCAGATAGCCTATCCAACCTATAGGAGTTATGAAATTGTTGGGAAAAATATTTTATAAAGGTCTCATTAGTCTAAATTTGATGTAAGAGACCAATAGAAATGTGCTAGTGGTTGTAAGTAAAATTTATGTTTGATTAGCTACATCTTTAGGTTCATGATAAAAAAATTATGAATGTAGTATTTGGGAATCTATTGGGGAATCTATTTTTTCATAATGAAACCACAGTGATTCCAATTTGGAGTTAAAATTCCCCCCTTTGGGTTTATGAGACTGAATGATTATTCATGGTGGAATTAATTAGTGATGCCCTACTTTTTTTGGGCCAGTTTACTGTTTGTATTTTTTTCTTGGGTTTATTTGAGAGAATTAGTAGAATAATAAAATCATATGGTATATGTATTGGAATTATTAAAAACTATTAACACAATTAATTTAATCTAATAGTTCAAAATAGTAGTTTTCCTCAGTAAAATTTGATGATGGGATAACTTATTTGATTAGAGTGGTATAATGGAGGTGTGTTAGTTAACATCCATTATAGGAATGTAATGCTCAATAATTGTGAAGATATATTAATAGACAACCAATACGTGATTGGTTTTGAATTTTGAGGGTTACATAGAATTCCATCTATTTAATATATTTTGGCCTCAATCACTTATCTTAATGAGAAGTCTCAGCTTCACAGTACCAGTTGCGGGATTATGTATAAAAATACATTCTCAAGATTTTTATCTAATATATTCAATTAAAAGGGGGTAGTACATAACCTATGGTTGTATAGTGGTAATTACATCGGTTTCATCTTGGGTGAAATAATGGGTGATTCAGATATAAGGACACCTAGTTGAGTAGAAAACCGTATGGGTGAAAGTATAACTAAGAGTTACTATTCATCAAGTGGAAATTATAAGTACACAGTGAAAAATGTTACTTAGTGGCAGAATGTTTTTTTGTTTTTCACAACTTTTTGATGCAGTATTCTAGGATTTAGAGTTTAAATAGAAGGATTATTTATAAATTTAAGGAAAATTTTATTTAGATTGTGCTATAACGAGGCACTAATGAGTTATGGGTTGGTTGTTTGGTGTTTTTGAGTGATTTTTTTATTCTCAAATAAATGTGTTTTATGATGATGTAAAAAATCCCATTTGACTTTAATTTAGATGTCAATATGAAATTTTCTATATAAGTGGTTGTGAGGATCTCACTAGTGTTAGAGAAATGATTTCACTTAGATATTTTATAGTCTATGTGCTTAGTTCTATTGATATTTTTACATTCATCATATCTACTAATGATGAATAATTAAAAACAGATCAAGGAGAAAGATATTGTAAATCTATTCATGTATCAATGATGGATTCTCATGTATGTTCCTATAGTAGTTATTTTTTTTGAATCAATGGGTATTATTCTATGGTCTTCTTTGTCTCTCATTAAATATGAGGATACTATCCTTTTTTTATTAGGTAATCATATTAATGGATTACGTATACATTGATGACGATGATCCATGGTTTCCTTAATTTCATTTAGATAAATGAAATATGGATATAACAGTAGTGCAGAAAACGTTTTTAACATCACCATTTTTTACGTCAGTTATATATAACTGACATGAAAATCCGTGATATGTGGTTTTTTACATCGGTTATTTTATAACCGACGTAAAAAATACTGAGAATAAATTTTTTAGGTCGGTTATTTTAATAACCGACGTAAAAAACCAAAGCACATATTTTTTATGTTGGTTATAAAATAACCGACATAAAAAATGGGGTATCTATGGATTTTTTATGTCGGTTATTTTATAACTGACGTAAAAAAGGTGGCATCAGAGGCCTTTTTGACGTCAGTTATTTTATAACCGACGTAACAACCCAACTTGTAGAATTTTTAACGTCGGTTATATTATAACCGATGTAAAAAACCAACACCCGATAGTTTTTACATCGTTTATCAAATAACCGATGTAAAAACAATGGTTTATGATGTGTTTTTTTACGTCGGTTATAGAATAACCGACGTAAAAAACCAACATGCGGCTTTTTTTACGTCGGTTATAAAATAACCGACTTAAAAAATGTGGTATCTGATACATTTATAACGTCGGTTATTATAATAACTGACGTTATAAATGTAATAAAAATATTTTATAACGTCGGTTATTAAATAACCGACGTTATAAAACATTTTAAAAAATTATCACGCCCCGTGGATTGTCATTGCAGATTTTTCGATCGACAGACCTGCGATGCATCTCTCTCGCGTGAAAAACCTAGAATCAAATCTTCGATCTTGTTTTGTTAAACTCATTTTTCCATCATCGTTTATCATCTTTACTCTCTTCGGATCTATCATCTCCACTCGCAACACTCAGGTAAGCCTCCCACAAATTTATTTCGTTCATTTTTTTCCCAGATAGTCTATATTTACGTTCTGTGATTTTTTTGTTTAAACTAGGTAAGATTCTTCGTTTTCGAACCCTCTTACCTCGTTTTTCCATCATAATCTTATTTATTATCAGTAGATCTATTAGATCAACTTTCAATATTCAATTAAGCCTCACATACTTCTATTTAATTTGTTTTTGTTTCATGGATTCCCTACATTAATGGTAATTTTTTTTTATCATTGACAACTAATGATCTCATTCACCTATATTACTGCAATTTATATCTAAACTATTGTGATACACCCATTACATGTACCAATGTGATTTATTTTATAAGTATATATGGGTTTTCATGGTGTAATTTTTGTTTTGGATCCTTGGTTGTTTCTATTTTGGGTATCACTTTTTGTTGTTCCATAATCTATTTACGTTGCTTATTTTCGTGGACTATTATAAGTCTTCATATGCTATTAAAACATGATTCCTTGAACAATAGATAATTTTAGACTAGTAAGAGATACAATTCATGGTTCTCATTTTGAATAATGGCATGATTCCAAAACTAGTATCTTGAGGTTAAAATCCCATGGTTCTAGGGGGTTGTCCAGAGGGTTGGGGGCTGTCCAGGGGATTGGGGGCTGTCAAGGGGGTTGGGGGCTGTCTAGAGGGTTGGGGGCTATCCAGGGTGTCCATGGAGGTGGGGGAGGGGGGGGGGTAGTCTAGGTGTGTGTGTGTGTGTGTGGGAGGGGTCCAAGGGGGTGGGGGTGTCGAAGGGGGGGGGGGGTGTCCAAGGGGGGGGGGGTGCTGTCTAAGGGGGTGGGGGCCTATCTAGAGGGTTTGGGGGGTTGTCTGGGGGGGGGGGGGGTTGGGGGTTGTCCAGAGGGTTGGGGGTGTCTAGGGGGGTGTCCAAGGGGTAGGGGGTGGGGGGGTGGTGTTCAGGAGGGGTGGGGGGGTGTCTAGGGGGTGGCGGGCTGTCCAGGGGGTGGGGGGGGATGTCCAGAGGGGTGGGGGCTGTACAAGGGGGTGGTGGTGTCCAAGGGGTTTCCAAGGGGGTGGGGGTGGTTTTCAAAGGGTTAGGGGGGGGGGGGTGTCTAGAGGGCTAGGGGGTGTCCAGGGTGTCCATGGAGGTGGGGGGGGGGGAGTTCAGGGGTGTGTGTGGGGGGGGGGGGTCCAAGGGGGTGGGAGGGCTGTCCAAGGGGGTGGGGGCCTGTTCAGAGGGTTTGGGGGTTGTCTAGGGGGGGGGGGTTCCATAGGGTTGGGGGGTGTCCAGGTGGGTGTCCAAGGGGGTAGGAGGTGGGTGGTGGTGTCCAGGAGGGGTGGGGGTGTCCAGGAGGGGTGGGTGGGGGGGGATGTCCAAGGGTGTGGTGGTGTCCAGTGGGTGTCCAAGGGGGTGGGGGGTTGTGTCCAGGGGGTGGGGGGGGGGTGTTCAAGGGGGTGGTGGTGTCCAGGGGGTGGGGGGGGGGGGCTGTTCAAGGGGGTGGTGGTGTCCAGGGGTGTACAAGGGGGTGGGGGTGGTGTCCAGGGGGTGGGGTGGGGGGGCTATCCAAGGTGGTGGTGGTGTCTAGGGGGTGTCCAAGGGGGTGGGGGATAAGTGTCAGTTGGGATTGACTACTTCATCATGGTTTGTGAGATTATGACATGATGATTGTATTGTTTCATGGATATTAGTGTTGCAATATGATTCTATTTGGTTATATATATTTTGACCAGTCATCTACTATGAGAAAATTATAGGTTATGGGGGAGACCATGTCATGGTTTTCAAATATGCATAGTTATCCTGACCCCATTGTGCCGTGATGATTTGATTTACATTGTGATTTTATCCATCCAAGTTTTTATTTAAAATTTTATTTGATTCTCAGGTTTACTCCATTTTCTACAATTTTCTATCAACCATTGGAGGCCCCATGGTTTTCTTTGATTACATGGAATTTAAAACTGTTATATCTAAATATATTTTCTTTTTAAAATCATATTCAAGCATATTTTTTTAAATACGCATAGATTTGTTTTATATTTCAAAATTGTTTTACATTCAAATTATGATTTTTTTCATATAAACATATATTTTTCTTATCTTAAAAAGATATATAATTTTGATAATTATTATAGGTAATAATGAGTTGAAGTTGGATTACAACACATCGAATGAGAAATGAATATGAAGAAGGTGTTGATGCCTATTTGGAATTTTCTAAACAAAATGTTCCAAGTAGTGACATTTTTTTCTGTCCATGAATGAAATGTTTGAATATGAAGAAGTTGAAAAGTAGAGAGATAAAAGATCATCTGATTTGTCATGGTTTTAATCCGAGTTACAGCCCTTGGATTTGGCATGGTGAAATTGGACGGAATGTCACTAATAATGATGATTCTCAAGATGGTAACTCTGATGGAATTGAAGAAATGATTCGCGATATTTCAGCAGAACAAATTGAGATAGAACCAACATTTGCGCGTCTATATGGTGATGCTGAAAAACCATTATATCCTAGTTGTACATATTTTATGGTTTTGTCGGCGGTGTTAAGATTGATTAACCTGATGGAGAAACATGGATGGAGTTATAGAATTTTTACAGAGTTGCTACAATTGATAAAAGATATTCTTCCAAAAGATAACGATCTTACAGATTCACATTATAAGGCCAAGAAAATATTATGCCCGATGGGATTGGGATACAAGAAAATACATGCTTGTCCGAATGACTGTATTATATATAGGAAGGAATATGAATTTCTATTAGAGTGTCTTAAATGTGGGACATCATGGTATAAGGTGAAATAAAAATCACAGGATGATGTAGAGATTACAAAGATCCCTTCAAAGGTATTTTGGTATCTTCCAATAATTCATCATTTCAAACGTTTATTTTCTAATTCACATGATGAAAAATGTTAAGATGGCATGATGATGAGCGGTTATGTGATGGAAAAATACATCATCCAGGTGATTGTCCACAATGGAAGAAAATTGATGAGCAATATTCTACATTTGGAAATGAAATTAGAAATCTTAGACTAGGGTTGTGCACAGATGGAATGAATCCATACCGAACCCTCAGTAGCACACATAGTTCATGGACTGTTTTATTGGTAATTTACAACCTCTATCCTGAAGTTTTTATAAAGCACAAATATGTCATGTTGAGTATAATGATCTCTGGTCTGAAGCAACCTGACAATGATATTGATGTTTACTTGTCACCGTTGATTGATGATTTGAAACTTTTATGGGTGGATGGTATTAGGGTGTATGATTCTTATAAAATGGAATATTTTCAACTGCATACAGTGCTTATGTTCACTATAAATTACTTCCCATAATATGGAAATTTGTCTGGATACAGTGTTAAAGGGCATAAAACATGTCCAATTTGCGAACAACTAACGTCATATTATCAATTGTATCATGGGAGGAAAACAGTTTACATCGGTCATCAAAAGTTTTTGCCTATGGATCACCCTTATAGAAGACTAAAAAAGGCATTCAATAGATCACAAGAATTTTGATATTGCTCCAAAATCTTTATCCCCTGATCTGTATTTTGAGAGGGTGAAAAACCTTGATGTGACATTGAGAAAGACACAGAAATCTGGTAATGATAGACATATTTGGAAGAAAAGGTCAATATTTTTTGAGCTACCATATTGGAGATATCATGAAGTTAAACATAATATTGATGTCATGCACGTGGAGAAGAATATCTATGATTGTTTGATTGGAACATTGTTAGATATTAAATGAAAGACAAAATATGGGTTGAATGCAAGATTAGACTTACTATCAATGGGAATACGTTTGGAGTTATCTCCCACTCCTAAAGGAAGATGAACATTTATTCCCCTGGCTTGTCATACATTATCGAAGAGGGATAAAATTATCTTTTGTCAGTGTCTTCATGATATCAAAGTGCCTCAAGGTTATTCTTCAAATGTAAATTTTTTTTCTCATTGAAGGACTTGAAGTTGATAGGTATGAAATCTCATTATTGTCACATCATGATGCAACAAATTCTACCAGTTGCATTGTGTGGAATATTGCTCATCCGTTTCAGAAAGACTATAATGAATTTGTGTTATTTTCTCAATTCAATTTGTAATAAGGTGATTGATGTGAATGCTTTGAACATTTTGGAAAAGGATGAAATTTTTATACTTTTTCAATTGGAAATGTATTTTTCTCCAACTTTTTTTGATATAATGGTGCATTTAATGATTTATCTGGTTCAAGAAATAAAGCTTTTTGGACTTGTATATCTTCATTGGATGTATCCTTTTGAAAGTTATATGAAAATATTGAAGGGGTATGTTAAGATTCCATATAGACTTGAAGCCTACATTATTGAAAAGTATATTTTTGAGGAGGTTGCAGAGTTTTGTACGAGCTACTTGGCTGCAACACAACACATCGATTTGCCTCCATCTCACCATGAACGAGTTAATAATGAGGGAAAGGGGATTCATGGCTTGAAATTCAAATCGTTGTCAGCTGAACAGATGAATAAGTTAGAATCATACATCTTGAATAACATAGCTGATGCTCAACTGTATATCACATTGCATATTATTGAGTTGAAACAATTTCATCCAAAGAAGAAAGAAATGTGGATTTTGAATGAGCACAACAAAACATTTTTGTCATGGTTTAAAAAGACCTTGCTTAGTAGATCAGATGTATCAGAGGCATTAAAATGGATAGTGGGTGGTCCATGTTTAAATTTGATAACATGGTCCAATTATGACATTAATGGATATACATTTCATACGAAAGCTCAGGACAATAGAAGTGTAGTTCAGAATAGTGGTGTATTGGTGTTTGCAGAAGCAATGAATTTTTTTAGAGTTAACGACAGAAACCCAATTTCTGCATCAAGTGCATATTATGGAGTGATTGAAGACATATGGGAGGTTGATTACTTTAAAATTAAAGTTCCTATTTTTAACTGTAAATAGTTTATCAGTAAAAAAAGTGTCAGACACGATGAATTTGGAATTACACTTGTTAATATGAATAGATTGGAAGACACAACTAATTCTTTTATAATGGAAACACATGAAAAACAAATTTTCTATGTAGTAGATCAATCAGATATGCAGTGGTATGTTGTTTTACAAGGGAAAAACAATATGTTGTTGAGGATGAACTTGATGAAGATGATGATTTATGTGATATCCCTACTTCCATGGAAAGATTAACAAAACATAATGATGATCATATTGAAGACATGGTTTGTTCCATAAGGAACAATCATGACGAAGGAATTTGGGAAAACAATCCATTTGTACATTCTTAAAATTACAGGTAACATTAGTTTATTTCTTTTTTACATTTATTTTTTTCATAAAATGTTAGATATTGTAAGTTTTTTCTTTATTAAAACATGAATTAAAACAAAATAAGTATAAGTTTTTGTTTGTTTTAAGTTTGTTTAGTTTACTTTATCATGTTTACCATTACATAAATTATATATCTATTATTTTTGTTCAGTGACAATTACTTTACCATGTTTACCAGGTTTAACAGGTTTACCATGTTTACCATGTTTACCATCTTGACCATCTTGACCATCTTGACCATATTTACCATTGTTTAACATGCTTACCATATTAACAATTTTTACTATTACATAACTTAGTACAATTTTCTATTTTCTATTTACAGTAGTATTAAATTATTTGAATTTGTATATTTGTGAACTAATGTTTGTTTTTTGGATTTGAAGGATAATGACAGATCAATCAGTTGATCAACCACATGATTATGGAGAAGAGAATATTGGTCATACCTCTGGGGAGTAACATTCACATGCTCCTCTTGATGTTCCCCAATCTTCCTCATGTGATCCTATTACGACAAAGAGTTCAAGAGTTGGTAAACGTGGGTGCACACGTTTACCAAAATTAGCACTTTCCCGTATGCAAGATCAGAGGATACTCATTGAGTTTGATGAGGATGATATTACTAGAGGTCAAAATGCAAAAGATTTTAAGAGTTTTGTATCAACTCAGGTTAAGAGAAAGATAAGCATTTTGTATGATGACTGGAGAAGTGTGGATAAAGTGATAATCTCTCAATTGTGGGAGACGATTTTGGTAAGATCTTTTGCTATTTTTTGACTATTATTTAAATATTTCTAGTATATATAATATGTTTAACCTCTTCTTTATCAGATGAAATTTGATATTACTGACACTAGAGGAGTCAGGAAGAAATGATTATCGATGGTTTCCAGGAGATTGAGGGATTTCAAATCAACCCTCTCATCTAATTTAATTTTTGGTCATAGGAGTCATGACAATCCATGTTGTATATATCCTTTTATAGATGAAGACACATGGAGACAGTTTTTTGAAAGTAGAAGAAAAGAGTCATTTTGGGTAAGGGCAATGTAAACTTTTATAATCTTTTTTATATAAATGATCTTATTAATGTTTTGTTAATGATTTCTTATTCTTAATTTATAGCAAACAAGGAAATCTCATCAGGAGATCCAATCTATGAATGTATACCCTCATAGTTTATATAAGGACCTATCCTTAAAAACATTACTTAATCTTGAATTAAATGAATAATTCACATTGAGGATCTTTTCAGGTTTAGAGTTTTAGAGAATTAGGACATAACTATTACATCTCAAAAGATTACAAGGTATAAACTTCTACACAGTTTCCATTTTTTTTACAAAACATGAACTCTTGAAAAAAGAGAGAGTCGTGTATAGTTCCATGTTTAAGACAACATGACTTTTCCTTGATCCCATCCTTGACCCTATTCCACATTATGTCCTGTGAAAAACATTTCAAAAACTTGGGGTGAGCATAAAAATCTCAGTAAGGGATAAACAAAGAAGGAAAACGGTTAGTTTTCTTCAAAACAACAGGTAAACCATGAATAATTTATCATAAGTAATACTTTTCACCTTTATGAAGTAGTAAATACTCTCCACTAAATAAAATATCGTTAATTACCCTTTTGTAACTAAAATATTACCATAAAACCCATATAAAGAACACATAACATATAATAGTAACTTGGGACATAAACATGCATATATGGAATAACCATACGGTCGACTTCCACACATATCACTAAATGGAATATCCATACGACTGAATTTTATACCCAATTCATTGGAGGTTATAACATAACCATCTGTTCTGGTATTCACGACACCACCCGTCATTTGGTTTATCACGTAACCACCCGTCAAATGTCTAAGTACCAATATAAAATCATAACACATACAACAAATATAAAGGAAAGAAAACATTTCCACATTTCAATCACAATATATCACTTAAATATATTGACATAACAAATCCATTATCAAAACCATTTTCAATACCAAAATACATAAAAGAATATATGGTATTTATTTTCTTTTAAAAACATTACGACTTATTGAGGAAGCCAAAGATCAAATAATACTCGCGACGACAGAAAAGGTCGTTGCCACCACTTATGTTAAAAGAAATAATCATTTTTTTCATTTAGTAAAACAATTTGTAGAAAAATATTCCCTTTGAAAAGTCAAGGGTGTTTATATAGCGTATAAAAGAAAGTCGTGTATTAAAACAAAATATGCCTCAATGAAAGGAGATTGAGACGAAGTCCCTTACCTCATGTCCGACTTGACTCGATCGCTCTTTAATCTCCTGAATAATAAACTAAGGTTAATTTATACTTGCTTAAGAACCTTTTTCAAGTTTATTATTCCTTTTATATCACTTATTTCCTTTTTATAAACATTATGTAATCATTTAAGTTAATAATGTTCGTTTTGTCGATATTTGGTACTTAAGTCAAAAATGGACTTCTTACAATTACATTTTGTTCATGTAGTCAAAGGTTAATTATATCCAGAATGATATTCATGATTTAGATATCATATATATCATATATATCCATCATATACATGTATTTATAATAGTACATAACATTTAGAGGTAAGAAATGAAATGCACTGTTCATGGAGACAGTAAGCCGTACGTACGCATGAACGCTACTTTCATTTCTATTTCGAATTTAATGGAATGAAATAAAAATGATATAAAGGTAAATTATAATTCCATTATAATATCATATATAATATTATTAACTCCATCCTTTATACTTCCCACATATGGCATTAACAATTCAAATCACTTTGAGGGGGCGGTAGTCCGCACTTCCAAAAATGAAATTATCACGTTTATCCATTAGGGAAACCATAAAGGTATTCCATAAATGAAAAATACAGAAGAATAAGGAAAACATAAACATAATATATATCATATATAAATACAGCGACATCTTAATGTCCACCATGAAAGGTGTTAAGAGATGATTGAACAATCATCGTTTCATGAGGTAGTAATTCACCATCCACAGAAACAATATGTTCTTTAACCATTAGACGGAGGTGTGTGTAAGTGTAGCTCGAATAATTCTCATAAAAACATCCTAGTATATTGAATATACTGGTGTTGTTACAAAATAAAGGAATAAATATATTTTATGGGGTTGTAGAAGTAAAATAAAACAAAAGAACATAAGAGAAGACATTACATTTAAATCGGGTAACTCCTCTTGGTTTGAACCAAAAGGGTTTCTTGAAGAGATTTATAACTAAGGTAAGGCTTCTAGAATGATGAGAGGGATATTGTGAGCTTATTTTATTAGATTTTGGACGATCCAAAGGTCTTGAGAAGTGTTTGAAATGGGTAGGAAGTGGGGTCTTTTTATAAGGGAGAGGAGGGGCTCTTTTGGAAAGCATGAAACTATTATTTTATTATATAATGATTTTCAGTTTATAAAGGTCAAAAAATTATTAAAGTCTAATATAAGGTGTCCCATGTTTGAAATAAAATCATCCAATAAGAATTGGACAAGTGTTTGATATTATTTTAAACATTATCTTCTTATTTATTTAAATCATTCATTAATGACGTAAACACTGCATCATCATTGTGTCATAAATAATTTTATTTATTTGATGTCTAAAAATTATAAAAAAATTACCATGTTGTAGGAAATATTTTTAGATTTATAATTAATATTTATAGTCAAATATATCAATTATATAACCCCATGTAAAAATTCTTTTAGTAAAACAATACATATTTGTGACACTTTTATTTTTACTTTTAAAAAAGTTATTAATGTAATTTTCTTACCCAAGTGGCTCCATGGGGTCCCCAAGTTGACCCATGGATTGTCAGGGTCGGCCATGACTCATCGAATAAGTTTAGGACACATGTCAAGGTGATTTCATATTATTATAACATTATTTTTACCATAAATTACTCTAATTACCTTTAATCACGATTAATAAAACTTAAAAATTACTATTCACCAAAAAATTATTTTCATCCCATTAAACCAAATTTTACTTACTAATGACAACCATGTATGCCAGATTTTTTAAATTCAATTCACATAAGTGGTAAAGTTTCATTTAAACGAAAAATTAGTTTTTTAACTACCACTTAGTGGTTTCACTATTCATAAAAAATTGAGGTTTTTTCAGAAAAATACCAAAAATTCACCCTAATATATATTTTATATTCCAAATTCAAAAATGATGTCTATTTTAAAAAATTCAAAACATATAAGTTGGATTAATTAATTTAATAATTAATTCCCATTTTCAAAACAAATAACGTGTTTTTAAGAAACAATATATATCAAAAGATTGACACTTGTTTATGTCCAATTTCAAAGTGAAATTAATTCCAAATTCCACCATTGGATTAAATAGTAAAAATATATTCTAATTTCACATTAAAAAAATTCAAAAGATAATATAATCATATAAATAAATTATATTAAAATGAGGTTTGGAATTAAAATACAACATTTTTCACTTATTTATTAAAAATGAACTTTATCGAAAAAATAACAAAAACATACACAAAGTAAATTTTGATGTCCCGATTCTAAATAAGGATTTTATTTGGTTAAATATAATATATAAGAGTGACCAAAACTATTTTTAAATAGGGTTCACCATCAAAAGGCGATAAATTGACCTTTTAGTGAATATTAGAGTATCTATGCCTAAAATTGAATTCTTTTATTATTTTAAGCCTTTATCCTTTATTGGATAAATGTAAAAACATTTAACAAACATATATAATCATATTTTAGTTATTTATATTCATTCCCGCCAATACAACAACCACATGTTAACTACCATTCAAAATAATATTATTATATTATTAGTGTGCAACATAAGATTTCAAAGAAACTCGTTGTTGTGTATCAGGTACGCTATCGAACATAGAAATAATTTTAAATTAAAATTAATATTTAATTCAAAAATATTAATAAATGTGAAATATGTCCTATTCTTCATTTACCTGGGATGTTAAGATTTATCTCGGGGAGGGTATGCATTTTTGGAAGAACAAATGATGGCGGAAAATTTTCAAAAACTAAGAGCTAAGTCTTCAAGATTTGGAGAGGTGGCCCCTCCATCCCCTCCATCTAGACATGAAAAATGGAAAAGAGCCCGGATGGGCAAAAAAGGGAAATATCTTTCGAAAGAATCAAGAATCGTAGCTGAGAGGATTTTAAGATATCTATTTTATTTATTTAAGTTAATGATTTTCTTCATATAATTTCAATCATTACAGAAATGTTCAATTAATTAATACAAGACTATCTTGAGGAGAAGAGCTCATAGGGGGCATTTACAGTTGCTGGGAGGCAAGATATTTTATCTATAGCATTGGGAAAGCCTGAACATCCTGGTCGTGTACGAGGATATCCGGCAGGTGTATCGGAAAGAAAAGTGTTGCCACGTTCTTCAACTTCTAACGTTGAGGGTGTTTATAAAAAAAATAGAATCCTTGGAGGATGAAGTTTATAAGATTAATGCGACGATGGAGGAAAATATTAGAGTGTCGGTACAGTCTATGTTTGCAGACATGCAAAGACAATTTCAGACTGCAGCTCCCACTCCTTCACCTCCCCCTGCAGACCCCATTATTTATCCTCCACCTCCGCCAGTAGCTCCCACTCCCCCACCTCAGCCTGCCGACCCTATTTTTTATCCTACTCCTCTGCCGCAACTTTCTACTTATTGCGAGTTGTATGTTGATGATCCTCAACATCATATAGTTTCATATGGGTTGGTATATTGTATAGAAGATACAGTTCCTCATAAAAAATTAGAGGTAGAGAATCATAGGGTCACTGTACATGATATTATAGATAGATCAGCTTGAGTACCATTACCTACAGATGAGGTGATGACAGTTGGACATAGTATCGACCATTTTTTAATTTGGCCATCCATACTTCTTCGACTCATTACCATAGAGGTATGAATGTTATATCTTTTATTTTATTTTTTATTAAAGTTGTTTTATCATTTGAAAACTAATATATTTTTCTATTTATTTTTACAAGAATACTTCAAAGGTAAAGTATTACTGTATAGAAAACAACAAAGAAAAATTGCTATGACATCAGATACAGATTATAGTAGTCTTGATATATTGTTAAGATATTCAAATTTGTTGGCAAGTCATTATGAGTTTCCAATGGAAGCTCATGTTTGTGGATGTGAAATAACTGTGGGGATTATGAAAATTGATATCATGGAGCTTGTTACTGGAGATAAGTCAGGCATCAACGTGGTGAATTTTTTTTCCATGTAAGTCTTAATACCTTTTCCCTGCGTTATATTTATTAAAAATGTATACTTATGTCTATTTTGTATTAGGTATCTTTATAACATTTTTGAGAAGAATGAACAGATAGATGTATATGGATTCATGGACCCACAATTGATTTCCCCTAAATCATGTGCATTGGATAAGGAACAAAGAATGCTTTATATTACTAAAAGACTTGAACAGAATATAGTTACACAATGTTGGATGATTCCTTTTTGTGAGAGGTATGAAAAACATCTCTCTCAAAGAGTTCATTATCTTTTAACATAAAAAACCACTAACCTTAAATTTTCTTTTATCAGTGATCATTGGATGTTAGGGGTTTTTTTCCCAAGAGAGAAAACACTTTATTGGATGTGCTCTGTCCATGATGATGTGTGGGAAAGTTTTAAGAAAATATTGGAAAAGTAAGTTTCAATTTCTCAATAGTTTTATATATTATAATGAATTTTAAATTTACCCCATTCGTATTATTTTCTAACAGGGGATGGGTCTAATTTCTAAAAAACACAAATAAAAGGTGTGTGAAGATCGAATATGTAAATGTGAAGGTAAATATCCATTTATAATTTGTACTTTTTTTTATTACATAAAAATAATATATTGAATTTACACCCATTAAAACATAATTTTCATGAACAACAAGGCGTCATCGAATGCTGATATTATATGTTAAGATTTATGTATGAAATAATAACAACTAGGACAGTTGTGAACTTTCACCGAGTAAGATTTCCTTTTAAACTTTGCCATAATATTTCAATTTGAATTATTCATTATACACGTTAACTACTATACTTTTAATTTGTAGCTATTTGATGACCCTCAACCCTATACTGCTCAAGAAATCAAACACTTACAAGTGGAATGGTCAAATTATTTTATAGGTTTGATTGAATTTTAGTTATTTGTAGTGTAAAATGTAATTTTGAATATTGTCGTTGTAATTGTGTATTTGGTAGTCGTTTAGGTTGGATTTAGTTTTTTTTGAAGTTGAAAGTGTATGTTTTGAATGTTATATATGTGAATGTTTAGTTTTGATATAATTCTTGTTTTGGTCTACTTATGATGGTTTTTATGGTATGGATTCTGGTCTAGGGGGGAGGGGTTCCAAGGGTGTGGGGGGGTGTTCAGTGGGGTGGGGTGGGGGGGGGGGGGTCCAAGGGTGTGGGAGGGTTGTACGGTTTGGTGGGGGGTAGTCTAGGGGGTGGGAGCGTTTCCAGGAGGGTAGAAGGGTTGTCCAGGGGAGTGGAAGGCTGTCCAGGGGGTGTCCAGGGGTGTGGGGGTGTCCTATGGGGTGAAGGGGGTTTCTAGGGGTGTGGGAGGGATATCTAGTGGGGGGGGGTGTCTAGTGGGAGGGGGGGGGGGGTCCAGGGTATCCATGGGGATGGGGGGGGGGGCAGTCTAGGGGGGTGGGAGAGGAGGCACCACCATCCCTCAGGGGGCTGAACGCTGCTGAAAGGTACTCATCACTCCCACATGGGAAACATTTTGAGATCTCAAGGTTCACATGTGGGAGTGATGATTACCTTCCAGCGGCGTTCCCCCTGAGGGGGTGTCCAGGAGGGTGGGGGGGGGGGGGGGGGGTCCAGTGGGTGTACAAGAGGGTGGGGGTGGGGGGTGGGGGAGTCCCAAGGGTGGGGGGGCAGTCCAGGGGTGTGTGTGTGGGGGGGGGGGTGTCCAAGAGGGTGGGGTTCGTCCAGGGGTGTGGGGGGCTATCCAGGGGGTGGTGGGGGAAGTCCAGGGGTGGGGGGGGGGGAGGGGGGGGGGGGGGGGGTTGTTCAGGGGTGTTAGGGGTTGTCCAGGGGGTGGGGGGGCATTCTAGGGGTGTGGGGGTGTCCAGGGGTGTGGTGGGGGCTATCTAGTGGGGTGAGGGGGTTCTAGTCTGTTTTTGGTAACTTTTTGGTCCCTTTCAGGGGTGTGGGAGGGCTGTACATGGGTGTGTGAGTGCTGTCCAGGGGGTGGGGAGGGGGGAGGTATACAGGAGGGTGGAGGGATGTACAGAGGGTGGTGGTGATATCCAGTGGTGTGGGGGGGGGGGGGTGTCGAGGGGTGTGGTGGGGGCAGTCCAGTGGGGTGAGGGAGTTCTGGTCTATTTTTGGTAACTTTTTGGTCTGTTTCTGGGGTGTGGGAGGGCTGTCCAGGGGTGTGGGAGTGCTGTCCAGGGGGTGTGGGGGGGTATACAGGAGGGTGGGGGGTTGTGCAGGGGTGTGGAGGGATATATAGGGGTGGTGGGGATGTCCGGGGGTGTGGGGGGCAGTCCAGGGGTGTGGGTGGGTGTCCAGGGGTGTGGTGGTGGGGGCTGTCCAGTGGGATGAGGGGGGCTGTCCAGGGGTGGTGGGGCAGTCCAGGAGGGTGGGGGTGGGGGTTGTCCAGGGGTGTTGGGGGCTGTCGGGGGAGGGGGTAGTCTAGGGGTGTGTGTGTGGGGGGGGGGGGGTGTCCAGGGGTGTGGGGGGTTGCCCAAGGGGTGGTGGGGAAGTCCAGGGGGGGGGGGGGGGGGGGTTGTACAGGGGTGTTGGGGGATTTCCAGGGGGTGGGGGGCAGTCCAGGGGTGTGGGGGGTGTGGTGGGGCCTATCCAGTGGTGTGAGAGAGTTCTGCTCTATTTTTGGTAACTTTTTGGTCTGTTTCAGGGGTGTGGGAGGGCTGCCCAGTGGTGCGGGAGTGCTTTCTAGGGGGTAGGGGTGTATACTGGAGGGTGGAGTGGGGGGGGGGGGGGGGTTGTCCAGTGGTGTGGGGGGCTGTCCAGGGGTTGATGGGGATGTCCAGGGGTGTTTGGGGCTGTCTAGGGGGTCGGGGGGTAGTCCAGGGGTGTGGGGGGGGGTGTCTAGGGGTGTGGTGGGGGCTGTCCAGTGGGGTGAGGGGGGCTATTCAGGGGGTGGTGGGGGGATATCCAGTGGGGTAAGTTTTAAATGTTATCAATGTAAATGCTTAATATTTCTTTGGTTCTTGTTTTGGTCTACTTCTGTTTTTCTGGTACGAATTCTTGTTTGGGTTTCTGGTTTTTTCTGGTACGAATTCTTATTTGGGTTTCTGGGTTTTTCTGGGGAGAGCAGAGGACTGTATTGTATTTTAAAAAAAATTGGTTTTCTACATCGGTTATTTTATAACTGACGTGATAAAGGAATTGGTAAGGGTTTATCACATCAGTTATTTGAATAACCGACGTGATAGACACCCATGGAATGGTTTTTCACGTCGGTTATTTAATAACCGATGTGATAAAAGGCCGGGGAAATTGTTTATCACGTAGGTTATATAATAACCGACGTGATAAAACATTTCCCATGGGTTTATCACATCCATTATTTAATAAACGACATGATAAACACACCCCCGCACTGGTTTATCATGTCGGTTATTATATAACCGATGTGCTAAACCATTTCCCAGGGGTTTATCAAATCGGTTATTTAATAACCGACATGATAAACACCCACCACACTATTTTATCACATCAGTTATTATATAACCGACATGATGAACCCTCCCCCTAGTTTATCACATCGGTTATGTAATAACCGACATCATAAACACCCACCACACTGGTTTATCACGTCGGTTATATAATACCCGACGTGATAAACCCTCCCTCCTGGTTTTTTCATGTCGGTTATTTAATAACCGATGTGATAAACACTGCGATGTTATGTTTTGTACGTCGGTTTTTAAATAATCGATATAAAAAACAATATTTATAACATCATTTGTATTAACCTCAGCTAAAAACTGACGTAAAAAATGAAAAATAACTGATGTAAAAAATGTTTTTTGCACTAGTGTAATGGTATTATATCAATGATTTGGTGAAGATTCTTAAAATTTGAACCATTAATTTAATCAAGGAATTATTGTGGTTTGAAATTGGGTTGGTTATCTAAGAGTATTTGTGGAATATCATAGAGGAAAGTCAAATATTATAAGTTTTAGGTAAGATTAAAGCTTTATATATAGTTATATTATATTTTCACTTAGATCATAGTCCTTAAGAGGTAGGTAAATGTGAGTGTGATGTTGGGTTATTTCCATATCAGGTTGTTTTAGGATATTTCTTCTTCAATAACTATAGTTTCTTCAACTTAATGGATGAAAAAGTTTAAAATTTTGAATGATGTTGTGACCCAAATTTTATCACAAATTATAAATAATTAAATACTAAATATCATTTTTATAGGACACATAAATTACTAAAGAAGTAAATTTTTCATAGTATATGAAATCATATTTTTTTGGATGGTACTATTGATCTCAGTGTATGGTTTTTAACCCTATGTTTTTTTGAATTTTGAAATGGGTGATTTTTTAGGAATATTTATTATTCATTTGGTAAATAAATATTAATATAGTGAGAAAAATAATTTTAATCTTTTAAATGGAAAAAGGGGGTATTTAAACACCTTAGTTTTTTTGGAGTATTGAGTCTTATTTAGGACTAGATATACCCTTAAATTTGGTTTTCAGCCCTAGGTCAAGACCATTTATGGTCACTAATTAAAAATAATTATTTCATCTACATATTTGTTGTATAATAAAGTATTAATTTTTTATATCTTTTTATTTTTCCTATTTTTCATAAAACCTTGGTTGAGTGGAGGGGATGAGAGGAGGGAGATCCTAGGGAAGAATAAATGGATCTCTGATTGAGGAATAATAGGTTCCATGGAATGAGTATAGATTTTTGTAGAATTAATGATAGATTATATGAAGTGATAATTATTCACCTTGAAGTAGGTCTTATTCCATTAATATTTTCATTATTTTTTATTCTTCAATTACTGATAAATTTATTGGATTTGAATTTTATTTTTCCATGCCTAAACTTGCAATCTTACACTAAACTAGTGAATTTATTTCCCAATTACAATGAATTTTTATATTGGTATATTATAATAAATTATTTCATTCATAATTTTGAATTTTATAACCCTTGAAATTAATCATGATGATATATTTAGAAATATTTTAGGGGGCCAGAACAATGTTGACCAGGAATATCACCCATGTTCTTTTTATTTATTATGATAAATGAACATCACTACCCATAAATATAGCTAAAGGTTATATTATAATGAAGAATAACATAATAATGTATGATTATAGGTTGTGGAGAATATCATACCATGAATATTAATGGAATATAATTGCTGTTGATGAGGCTTGGTAATGGTTTTCATGTAGAAGAAATACCCAAAAGTGAAACTTGGGTGTAGGATTGTAAGGGAACCAATTTTGGGAACAATTTTCAACATGAAGGTATTATTGGAAATGATAAGTGATAGAAATGGATGTTGACATTGAGGATAAAATTTCCCTAAATGGTAGATGGTGTTATGGGTGGTGCTAGTGGAAAATTTTATGACAAAATGGTTGAATTTTAAGAGAGAGAGAGAGAGAGAGTATTTGGATCTCTTTTTTTCCAATGACATAACATGTAGTTCTTAACACACACGACACATATAGTTTTTCTATAGTTTTCTAGGTTTTATGTAGAAAAAAATTTCACACTAGTTGTTTATTTGTGTCACATTACATTTTCATTTGAATTTAATGACTTAGTGTATACAAAAACACCTCGACTAACCCCCTGTCCCCAAACACCATGCGACTCAATAGACATATTGTATAGGTTATGACTATCAAAACATTCACTCCAGTGGGTGTACATGGTTTTTAATTTGGAATTTGATTCCATAAAATATACTATATGACTTAGGTATCGACATCATGCATTCTAACTAACCCTTAGCTATCAACATCCATGTTTGAAGGAAAAACAAACCTTGTATATTATGATGAATCAACATGTATATTATAGTGATATAGATAGGAGTTTATTGAGATTACCACTCATCATGTACCCTACTAAAACATACCCTATAGGTTGTCTCCACACACCATAATGATTAAATTATATGATCAGATAATGAATGATTATTGCATGTCATGGTCCTATGAGTATATTCCATGCACTAATTACACAATGGGGTTTTTCATATACTCTCACATTGTTGTAAGAATTTTAAAAGTAAATAATCAATTCTTTGTATTTTCAGACATAGAGAATTATTGAATGATCCTATCGATAATTATATACTATTTACATAGTTTCATGGGTAGTTCAAGGATCCTTGATCTGTATAGCGATGATAGTGTTCATGTGAAGCATTCAGAGTTAACAGAGATTTCATATACTCCCCTTATAACATACTAATGATAAGGTCTAGTCTAATAATATGTTTCCTTATGTCTGTACTCCCCTAATCAATCAAAGCATAATCCATATATATCAAATAGGGTTTTAATAGGGATGAAACTCCTTTGGTTTTAATGAGGTGTGGATCCACTATATTAGAGTTTGGGTCAGTACTCCCCCATGAGAGGGGACATGGGTCCTCTACTTATTAATTTTTAAACTCCCCTATTAAAATTACTATATCAACTTCAATTCATTTTAGTTGGTACTCCCTCAATATAATCACCGATAAAAATATTGTAGGTCCTCTATAGGGTACAATACTCCCCCGAATAGTATTCATTATTGAGGTGTGGGCCCTCTTCTATTATTGTAGAAAGGAATCGTGGAGGTTACGAGGTATGGTTAGTGCGATGAAGGGTTATACAAACATAAAAATTATTTTTCTATATTATGAAAATTTAGTTTCCTTTAATATGTGAATTATATTCATTCTATTAATTTTAATATTTGGGTTCCTTTAGATACATTGGGTATCTCTAGATCCTTGTGAGATGCAATACTTCATGGAGATGACATGTGAAGCTTATATATTCTTATAAAACAATTGGTTTTAAGGACTATATATCATATCCATAATATATGGTATTATTATTGAATTCCCTAATATTGGGTTAGGTAATTTTTTTGTCATTACATTATAGTTTTAGGGAATTATATTGATTATGTATATATAAACACCTATACAAGATGTGTACACATGTGTGTTTCATCTTTACAGATGATAAAAATTTTAGATGTTAATAGGAAATATGTGTAGTTATAAGATTTTTTCGTACATATGTTTAGTGTCATAAATTGTTATATAACAATAATAGTTGTTTTCTGAGGACGGTCCATGAGTTCTTACAGTAAGGTGGTGTCTTCCCTTAAATAGATTTTTTATACCTATTGGTGATGTATTACACATTTTTATTTTTATATAATTTTTCCTCGATCTAAATTATTTATTTGTATTTTTATTAAATAAAACAATTCTAATTATTCATAGAATATATGTTTTTAATGTCTTGAGTGCAGTTTCCTTGTCAAGTGACATAGTCAAGTGACTATGAGAAGTGACCCGAAGAAGTGAACTTGTGAAGTTACCTTGTGAAGTAATCAAATCATGTTACATTGTGAAGTGACCCTATATACAAAAATGAATTTACAACATGAAAAAAATGAAATGACATCATAAACAAAAAATTTGTTTCTATATGAAAAATAATGACGAGAAAATTAGAAAAAACAATGATGTGACCGCATGAAAAAATGATGCGATTTTATAAAAATAACATGAATAAAAGAGACAAAGATGAACTAACTATATTGAGTTGAAAGTTCTTTATGACTTACCTATGGTCAGTTAATTACTTTTTCATATAATAATTCAAAACATTCCCTATTTTATTCATAAAACTATTTTTGAATTAATGCATATTTATTCCATTTATTTTGATTTAATTTTTCCTTAAATACTTGTTAAATATTAAATTATAGGGAATTATAATTAGAAGAATTTTATAAATGATTAATTTTTTATCACATGGGTTAATGTATCATGAAGTTTTCTTGAGAAAATTAATGTTTTAAAATTAATTTGGTTGAAATTAATATATTTTATCTTACATTATTTATTGTATTTTTATAACAAATATTAATTTGGGTTATTATTAAATTTTATATTAATAATTATTCAAACATTATTATCATTTTACATCATGTTCTTCAATATTATGGAATATCAATGAGACCCTCATGGGTATATTCTATATGTGAATTTATAAAGAAATAATATAATTTTTTATGAAGGATGTAGAATAATAGATTTTATTATTTGAATCTTCTATGCATAGGAGAACTATATATAATGAATTTTACAAATACTGATTAAATTTACGAGGTTCCAGATATTATTAAATTATATAAGTGGAAAAATATTTTGGTAATCAACTATTGATCATAAATAATGTATAATCATTATATCCTTTCTTACTATAAGAGAAAAACTCTCCATCTAAATTCAAATCAATAAAAATTTATCTAGTTATTTTATTTTAGTTATTTAAATTATAATCTATGTGTATAATTGTATTGGGATATACTAACCCTTAAAATAAAGGATTATATATTATAACTCCCATACAAATTAAGGAATTAGGTTGTTCCTCCATGTGATAAAAAGTTATAGTAATTCAGTTTCTCCCATAAATGAGAAAAGTGAAGGATTTTGGTTAGGCCTAGGACCTATTTTAATGATGGTTAGGTTTCTACTAATAATTTATAATGTAGATTATAGGTTATGCCTCCATGTTTGAAAAATTAAGGGTGATCATGTTAATCCATAATGTTGAAATATGGATATGGTATTGTGTTTGGAATATAGGGGGTGAAAAAGTATGTTTAGAAAGGGTTGTGACTACTGTTAAAATTTCAGATATTTCATTATAGTGGGTTTTATCTCTCTCAGTTCATAAGAGAGCTGAATGATAAGTAATACCATTTAGTTTTAAACTACTATAAAAATAATTTTATTAAATTATATTTATTTTACACCACATTAAGATAAATTTGACAAGTTACTAAAATTGTTTTCAAAAAATCATTTGACCTCCCTTTTGAACAATTGACTGTTCTCATTAGGACTTAACAATTTCTATCCGAGCATGTTTACTAGATTGAGAATAATTTTCTATTATTTGTTATTATCAAATACTGAATGATAGAGTAAAGTGAAAAATATATATTCTAAAATGGCGTGAATAAATGAGAATGATGGTTGGACACCTTGTCGACCACTACCTTTTGATGGAAATGATTATTGTTACTATAATCCTTCTTTGCAGGCTTTTATTAAAAACTAGAGACTTGAGAGTTAGAAAATTATTGAAAAACCATATAGGTTTCCTAAAGTGGATCCTAAATCAATAGTTTGTAATGACATGGTAATGTATGTGCTAAAATAAAAAGTGAGGAATATTAAATATTAGTCAATTAATATGAATGTGTACAATCATATTTCTACTTTAAAAAACACATGAAATTTAGAAAATACTTTAATTTACTCATCTATATTATGAAAATTTTATAAAAACTAAACTAGTCATGTTAAGAGATGAGTATATTGAATTCAAAATTTTATAAGAATAGTTAAGTAAAAATAATTAATAGATTTATAAGTATTGTAAATTGAATGAGTGATTTGAAAGAATGATTAGATAATTCTATTCTAGATGAAAATGTTTTATGATATTTATTGAATAAATTCCATGATAAAAGGATTTAATTGATAAAATTATAGATTTTAATGAATATAATTGATATGAGAATATTTAATATTTAATAAATTATGAATTAGAATTGAAAAATATTTCTTAAGTGGATAAGTTTAAAAGGAAGGCTATTTTAATTAAATCTAATGTTTATGCTTCCACTCACTATTTTTATTCTAAATTAAAATGATACGAAAAAGAAAGTACTATATTGGTTCTCCATGATATATTAAAGGGAGGATACCCAAGTAGAAAAAAATAATTAAACTTGAATAATGGATGGAAAAATTGTAATGTTGATAATGAAATTATCATTTATGAGGGTAGAGAAAGGGGAACCATCAGTCCTAACAATGCAAGACTCAATAATGAAGAAATTAATAAATAAAAATGTGAAAATGAAAGAAAATAAATTATAAATTTATGTATTTAAACATATTCTCATACTCTATTAATGAATCTGGCATTGAAAGTGGAAAAAACCCTTTATTTTTGGGATTCTAAATAGCATTTATGTGAATATGATTGCTCTTCCTATTTTGAATCATATTTACATAACTGTGGTTTCTTTAATAGATTGATAGACTCAATCATAATGTTTATAAGATTAATATATTCTTGAATATATTTTAGATAAAGTACGAATATATTCTTATTAAAAATGAATAACTAGAAAACATTCCTTCAAGTATAAATGATAAATTATTTACAGATTTGAAAACTATTCAACTTGAAAATTTAAAATATATATTTTTAATCCATATGTTATGAATCTTAATGAATTATGTTTTATTCTATTTTTTTTGTATAAAATTATAGACTTAGAAATTTAGTTTAATGGTTAAAAACAGACCTGCCTATATTTATTCAAGGAAGGGAGAGTTATTTCAAGATAGGTAGAATGAGAAAACTGAATAAATTAAAGACTGTTCCTCATTATAAAAATCAATTATCCTAAATGTATAAAATAATATTTCTAATGGTTTAAGTGGAAATGTTTCAATTTTTACTTGTTTTATATTTCAAATGATGTTCAATTATAAAAATTAATGTTCCATGGGATTTCCAAAATCTCTTTGTCACCCCAAGTCTCTTAGATCAAAAATCAATATATCTATATTTCCCATAAAATCTTCCTTGAAATAATTTTGGGTTAAAAAAATTTTCAATACAACCTAATTGGACACAAAGTTTAATGGGTACCAATATCTTCATAAATCTATTTTGGTAGGAAACTTTTAGTAGAAGTATAAAAATGGATGTGTGGTATATGGATAATGGAAGTTCACGATATATAATAGGCGATATTTAAAAATCTATATCCATGAAAAAAATTTATGGTGGAAGAGTTATATTAAGTTATAATTGAAAGGTAAAAGTAAATTGTTTTATAGATGTTATAATTTCAAATACAGTTTTTGTTTCAATGTTTTTATTATTTAAAGGATTAAAAAATATTTAACTAGTATCTCACAGATTTATGATGATAATATGATTATAAAATTTTAAAATGAAAAAAATTATTTTTTTCAAAGAAGAATCTATCTTTTTTAAGAAAAAATAATAGAAAAATATTTATATAGTTAATGTTTTTGGTTTGGTTGATTTTTTTCCAAATTTTAAATGTTATGTAATGTGACAATGTTTTGGGGAATAAAATATTGGGCTACGAAAATTTTAAGTTGTTAGACATGCTTTCTAAAAGTCAAAAGGAGTTTTATCCAGACAATTTTAAACAACAAAACACATATTTTTTTAATTAAATCTTAAAAGGCAAGAATCATGAACAATCCTTCATGTTTATTCAAGATGTATAAAAAATATGATTACATCAATTATTACATTTTTATTTTTTATCCTAATGAAAAATTCTTATCTTGGAGGGAAAAAATATTTGTTCATTATTGAAATTGATAATAGAATATTTAGATGGACTTATTTTCACACACATAAATTTGAGTCCCTATCAAAATTTATTTCGTATTATAAATTATTGAAAAATGAAAAAGGTTATCCAAATCAATCATGTAGAAGTGAAAGAGGTGGTGAGTTTTCAAATCTATAATTTGATAAATTCTAAGAAGATTATGGGTATTGTTATAATGTTTCATCCCCTAAGACATAAAAATAAAATTGTGTGGTATTGGAAAAATATGACATGATATGAAATGGATAGAAAAATGTTAAATGGGTACTCTTTACCAAGATATTTATGGAATAAATCTATTTACTTATATTTTCAAATTTCTAGTCAAATTAATTTTAGGATATTTTTAAATAGGACACCTTATGAAATAAAGAAAGTAAAAAAATTCTATTATTTGGTATTTTGGAGTATTTGGATGTAATTTAACCATTGTTAACACTAATGAATAACTTGAAAAATTAAAAAAAGGAACCAATGATGTTATTTTTCTAGGATATTCCAATTCAAGTAAGAAATATAATGTTATTTACAATGTAACATTAACATCTAAATATTTGTTCCTTGATAAATTTTATAAAATAATTTAAAATAGATAAAAAATGGTTTATAGAATGTTTATGAAGACATTAGTGAGCTAGAATTTGATGTACATAACAATTTAGAGTTTGATGAATCAATTTAGGAGGATTAATTCTCATGACCATACATTAAATATCAATAATGATGATTTGGTTGAAAATGTAATTTGGGATACAACTGATGGTGTTAAAACTATAAATTCATATTGAAATTTATATTTTTAAAATGATTTTATTTTTAATTTTACTCATCAATATATGGATGGAAAATTATCTAACTCAAACTATATTATGCCAATACATGAATAATTAAACCAAATTGGTAGGAATAATGTCTGGACATTAGTTAGTCTTCTAATGATCATCATATTATTGAAATCATGTTGATAATTAGAAACATGTTAGATGCGTCTGGTAAAACTATTAGAAATAAGGCCAGTTTAGTAGATCAATGATATAATCAAGAATATAGAATTAATTTTAAAAAATATTTTTCCATTGTTTTTTAGTTAGAATCTATAATAAATATTTTAGAATATGCATCTTATTTTTGAATTAAATATTTTTTAAATGTATTTCTAAATTTAATTTTTTGAATGAATATATTTATTAAAATTATTATATAATATAGAATCATAGTTTTGAGAATTAATTAAAATGAAACCATGTTTTGATTATCTCAAAAAAACTTTATTTCCTAAAATAATATTTTTATGATTGGTATGAGAGGTTTTCTTGATTCTTATAAAATAATGGTTTTGAAAAGGGAAATTTTGATCCAAATGTACTCATTAAAAGAAATTGAAATAATATTTTGATAGTCAAAATATTATTTGATGATGTTATATTTGGTTATTAAAGTATAATTGTTTTCAATGAATTTAAATTATTAATGTCTATTAAATTTGAAATGATCCTTATGGGTGAATATAAGTTCTTTTTGGGATTTTCAAATAGTTCAATGAAATGATGGGATCTATCGTAATCAATCAAAATAGGCTAAATAATTATTAAAAATACTTTTTATTGATGGTTTTAAAAGTTTAAGTATTATAATAATTGTTTTTTATAAGTTAGATTCTAATTAATATTGAAAGTCTATTGAGATAATTTGATTAGAGTAATGATCTGAATATTTATAAATTTCATAACATATTGAATGAATTTGATGTCTTCAGTCTGCATTTATGATATATTCCAAAAAAAACAAAGTAATGTCATTTATAATATAAGTTTGATTACATCTACCACATCGTAACATAACAGAAGGAATAAAAGATATAAAAAACAAACATAACCTTGGACTTGTCTCCATGATGTACCAATTACCCCAACAAACCTAAACCACCCCACTACCAATGACGGTTCCCAATGAAATTCCTTTAAAGGAAGTTAAAAGAGTAATTAAGTATTTTAATGGATTTTTTAATCATAAATTATTTTATCATGCATATATATCTTTTGAACAATATAGTTTTTCTTAATCAATTTTTTTAAAAGATGAGAACTATAACTCTTGGATTAAAAAGAAAGAAAGATTTTATAAGTATGAAATTATAGAGCCTACATTTATCCTTTTGAAGCAAAGGTAAGAGATCATTAGGAATGTTGTAGGATGAAACACAAGCCATATGATACAATCCATTATTTTAAAGTGCATATACAAGAGTGTTTCCATTAATATAGATATACATAATGATGTATTTCATTGTTGAGAGGTGATCAAGGAATTTGTACCATTTCATGGCCATCTTCAAAGAAAGATGGACTTTCCCACTCCTGATGGCTTGAAAAATAGTTGTGTATTCACACCCAATCTAAATATTCTTTATATTATTGTGATGAGAAAAATAAATAGAATTTATAAGGCCCTTCATCTCTACATATAAGGATGAAGTAAAGCCACAAGGGACATATTGTGAGTCAATGACCTCCCCAGCTGAGTCTGTGAAAATAAAATAAAATACTTCTTGTCCTAGGTTCCCTTTCAAGGACCTGTCTATATTAAATTTAATCTAGATAGAAAAAGGATGTGTCCAAAAAACCTCAAGCACGTAGTGAGGTGGAAGAAATCATCCATAAAACATCTAGCATTTAAGAAAAAAAAGTCATGCACCAAATTGTTATAGTGAAAATTGTGCTTTGAGTTAGCATGTTGAACTTCCAATATGATTTCCCCGTAAGTATATTTCCAAATGAAGTGGGTCTGATCACGATAGAACTTGTTGTGGCCTCTCCATATAACAAGAACCAGTTCTGCATAGGCCACCTGGAACACAAAAAATATCAGATTTGACATCGAGATGTTGAGTAGTGCATGTAAAAAGTCACCGATTTTAGTTTCCCATAGTGGATAACCCTCAAAGGTATCACATATGACTTTCCATATAGTGTAAGCAGTTTGAAAACATAGAAAAAGGTGATCCCTATCTTTATGGTGCTGATTACAAAGTACACATTTAGAGTAAACAGTAATACCAATCATCTTGAGATTAATCTCAACAGGTATTTTGTTGTAGCGGAGTCTCCAGAGTAGTGAAAATTTGGAGGTCATGATCTATATTTTATTGAATTCCCCAATATATTTATGAGGACCATGGGTGAGGTTCTTGTAAAAATCCTTTGAATTGAGATGCCCATCAAGATCTGGTTTCCAGATGGGAATATCATCCTGCTGTGAAAAATCATATCCAGTAATGACTTGTTGGATCTTAGGTGGATGTGTGTGAAAATTGTTCATTGATCTTTGACAGAAATTCTTTAATCAATTCTACGATACCTTGTGTCAATATTATCGATAAGAGGACTACCTGTCTAATTTTCAGTCCAAAATTTTAAATATGAAGCAGTAGAGACCCACCAGTGAGAATTCTGGAAGATTTTATTGAAAACTGCCATCAATCTAGTCCAAACCAAGGAGTCCATATAGGAAGATCATCCACCATTTAAATTCTAGAAAAATATGAGTATGAGGAAATCCAAATATTTTGAGTTATAATTTATATGATTACAAATGAATTGATCCTAGAGGCCATGATTTAAGAGAGTGATATTTTTAATACCAAATCCACCAAGAGCATAAGGCATAGAAAATTAATTCCATGGTACTGTGATAATATTTATCTCCAAGATACTTCCACTACAAATGATATTTCACATCAAGGAATTTATCGAATTAATGATGAAGGAAGGCTAAGAGTACACCATTAAAGAGTATACAAGCTTTGAAATTATGACATGTTTAACAAGACATGATCTTCCATCCATTGAAAGTGATTTTACATTCTATGAGGTAAAAGTTATCCATACCTAGATATGGATATTGATGAAGTTTAAAAAACATAGTTTACCACATAACATTGAGACTCCAAGGTAAGTAAAAGGTAAGGAACCCTCCCTGATTCCAAGGTCATTAATCATGAGTGTCTTTCTTGAAGCTGAAATATTCTTAACAAAATAAATAAAGAAATTACCCTAGCTAACATCCAATGCAGAGACATGTTCATAATGAAGTAGTGCCTACTTAATTTTATTTATGTTACTCCTATACCCTTCGGTGAATATAATAATATCATCAGAAAACAAGATGAGATGGGGCTGAGATACCTCATGCTACTCTGATTTGTTTTAGGTCACCATTTACACCATACAAAGAAATATATGGTTGATATAGTATTCAGTAATGGAAAAAATGATGGCTGAGAGGGGACCACCTTACCTAACCCCTCTTGAATACTTGAAGTAGCCCCCCAGGGAGCCATTGATCAGAATGGATATATGAATGACCTAATAATATCCTTGATCCAACCAATAAAGTTTTCATTGAATCCAAAGAGTGCAATCACCTTGTAGATAAATCCCCAATCCATTGTGTCAAAATAATTCTTGATATCAAGTTTAAGAGAAATATTTCCTCATGTCATGGATTTACTAATAATATTTACACATTATGAGGTAGAAATGAAACAATCCTGGATGTTTCTTCCATGAATAAAGCCAATTTTATTCCAAAAGATGAGTTTGATAGAGATGCGAGAAAGTCTATTGGACATGAGTTTTGGGATGATTTTATGAATAGTGATGACAAGAGAGGCATGCTGAAATTGGATGATGTCATTAGCATTTTCAAACATAGGAATAAGATCTATTAATTGGGCACTATGTCCATTATGGAAAGGTAATCCATTGAATAAGTTATTGAAAAGTTTACAATCATCATGATGAATAACTTTCTATAATTATTGAAAGAAGAGGTTGGTAAATCCATTCGGCCTAGGTGAGATACCCTTATGCATACCAAAAATAGCTTATATGAAACAAAATTTGGTTTCTTTATGAACTGCTAAAAAATAGCATCATGTTGATGGTTCTTTTTTATCACAAAAATTATGGATTTAAAAAGAATTTCGAATTTATTTTTTTATTTTGATAAGATCGTAAGAAATTATTATAATAATTATGTTATTTCTATATCTAAAAATCCTTTGCAAAATTCTAGGACTAAACATAGTGATTTTAGTCAATAATTTTTTCAAGATCATATTAAAAGGTAATATTATTTTAGAATATGTTTTTACATAAGATCAATATTATATATTTTCTTACTAAACCCTTGTATATTTATAGTTTTGATAAGATCAATATTGAACATGGAATGATAGAAATTTAATCACACATTATATATTTTGGGGGAGTTTGAGTTAAATATTTAACTAAAACATTAAATCTATTCTAATTGGAATGTGTTCATAGGGAATATAATTTATTATATTTACCCACTAGAATGTGCTTAAGTATTTTGTTATTGTTTAATTTATTTCAAATTAAAAATTTTTTCTTTAAAAATCATTTAAATTTTTTATGAATAATGGAAGAATATATGACTAACCATACTGTTTAAAAATGCACGAATTTTTGGGAATCCTAGTTATGTGATCAATTTTATCATTATAATGGTTATTTTCATTCCTAGTATTCATTCATGGGTTATTTCCATTTCAGGGAGATCCTTCCATGTTCAGTTATATGGTGATAATTTTTATTTTTAAGCATTTAGTATATCTATGGTGACATATATTAATTCTTATTGATTAATTTCAAAAAAGGGGATATTTTTTTAGAAGTGATATTTATTTTAGAATTATCAAAAAGGTGATAATTTTGAATTGTATCCATGATATAATCAATTTATTATTATTTTTAATAATTGTAATAGTTATAATTTCTCATTAACTATAATAGTAATATATCTTAAGTAGAGTAAACCATTTAGGTTACCCTATAAAGTGACTATGTGATGTAACCTTTTAATGTTAACATGTGAAGTGACCTTTTGATGTGACCTTATCAAGTGACCTTGTGAGTTAACCTTATGATGTAACTATGTGAAGTAACTACATAAACAAAATTTAATTGGCCACATGAAAAAAATTAATTGACCACATCAATAAAAATGATGTGACAATATGAACAAAAATAAAGTGACCAAAAGAACAAAAAAAGTAAAGTTTTGAACCTACCATATGGAATACATATAGTCACTTAACTAATTTTTTATATTTTTGTTCAAAATATTCCATGTTTTTTTATACTTCTATATTTTTTATTGTGGCATGTTTATTACAAATAATTATCTTGATTTAATTAATTTTAAATAAAAAAGAATATAAATTAAAATAAATCTATATATGATTAAATTCTAATCATATGGGTTGACATCACTCACTAGTTTCTTTGAAAAAATGAGTTATAAATTTAATATTGTTGGAATTTGACCAGTTAATCTCACAAATATTTTGAAAGTTTTCCAAGGGACTATAATTTTGATTGTTATGAATTATTGGTACTATATTAATTATTCTAATGTGACTTCACTATGAAATATTCTTTTTTAAAATTAAATATTAATTGAATTAACCCCCATGATTATGTTTTTTATGTGCACTCAATGAAGAAATCATATATTGATTTCAAAAGGATGAAATGAAATGATCATCATTATTTGAAACTTCTATACATAGAAGAAATTTGTTTAAGGAATCAAAAAATTCTAGATCAAAAGAAACAATTTCAAGGATATTCGAGAATTGTAAAAGTTCTATATATTTTTTGATCAACTAATACCCTCAAAGAATTATAATCATTTGATCATTTATTGCTGGAAGTGAACATTTCTGCCTTAACTCTCAAATATTAAATAGTCTATCTATTTTTTTGGTTTAAATTATTTATATTCTTTTCTATGTGAATTATTATATAGGATTACACTATGAATTAAAATGTAGGATAAATGTTTTTGAATCATATACTAAACTCATACTTTAGGTTGTTCCTCCATGTGTGAAAAATTTATGGTAATTCAAGTTATTTAATAATTGATAAATGTTTGGTATTTTAGTTGTTTCTTGGAAAAGTTAAAATACAAGAATGATATTTAACAGAACTTGAAAATGTATTATATGTATTGTTCTTCTAGTTGTGAAAAAGGAAGGGTGATTGGGTTAAGCCACCTGGTGTGCAGAAGTCCATTGTATTAGGTTGCGCCTCATGGGGTTAAATACAAAGTTGTAAAAAGTCTGTGATATACCTTCAAAAGTTAGAGATTTCATTATGGTTGTCTCATCTCTCTTAGTTATTAAGAGGACTAAAGAGTAGAGTATGATATTTTAGATCCAAACTACTAAATATATCATTATTTTCATTTCTCTTTATTTTTAACTAAATTAACTTAACTATGATAAGTGTTTAAAATTATTTTAAAAAATTAAATTCAACCCAATATTAGCCTTTTGAACATTATCAATAGGACATAATAACCTTTAAATTTATAGATGACTATGTGTAATTGTACATATCATTTGATTTCTCATTCATTTATTGTATAAAATTTATTTATATCTATATATTTTTTGTCTTTATAGTCAATTTTTATATTTGGAATATATTGTTAATATTTTTATAAACTAAAGAATCCCTTATATGTTTATTCATTATTTTTACTAGACACCATCCCTTAGATAAATGGAAGAGGTATTGGGATGGTAAATTGTTTTTATAAACCTGAACGGTTAGGATCTATTGAAAAAAAATATGAGTAATGTAAGTTGGTTATCATGGATTTATCTAAGAAGGTTTATTTACTAGTTTTATATGTAAAGAGTTTTATAGAGATTCAATATCCTTAAGAAGAGTAATAAACGATGGATATGATTATTAAAGAACTAAAAATACGACTTATCATATATTCTATATTATGTACTCAACCCAATGACCCTTATTCTTTGAACATAAAAAGTAGATTATAATCCAATATTAGAGATATTCACTGGATCATGGTGAATAATATAATTAAGTATTTGAGAATAATCAAGGATATATTCATCATCTTTATAAGTGAAAATTATCACATTTTAATGTGTCAAAATAATTCTATTTTTCTAACTAAAAAAGAAAGTATGAGATCTCAACCTGGTTTCATGTTCTTCCTCAATGTTGGAGTAAAGAGTTAGAAGGGTTCCAAACATGTCGCTATAAAAGAATCAATAGTAAAGGAAACATACATTTCTACATCATATAATATAGAGGAAGATATTTAAAACAATAATTTTCATAGTTAAAATAGGGGGAGGGGGTCCTAGAATTTAGGCATAAATTGATCTTTCTTTTGTGAAAATAACTAAGATATTTATCATGATAAGGAACCATGGTCTCACAAATAGACCAAAAGCATAATTTTCAAATACCATATAAATAAAGAGATCATTAGGAGGGTTAATGTAAATATATATTGGGAATCTATAGGGGATAATTTTATATATCAATTGGAAGCTACATTAATAAAATATATAATGAGGGTCATGTGATGAATATGGGTATTAGAAAGATAATAGTATGGATTTAATGATTTTTATAAATGGTATCAAATAATGGTATCATAATAAATTTAATAATGTTTAATAATTCATTCACGTGTTATTTCTATTTTATATAAATATTTTAATAATATAATACCCTTAATGTAAAACATTGAGCTATCCCTAATTGATTATCATTATGGAGTATTATGGTTTATCATGATATAATGAGATTAGAATTTATAAAATATTATATTCCAAATGATGTTAAATCAATAGATAATAATTGGAGACCTATTATTTAGACTCACCAAGAAAGGTATTTCATATGTAATTTTACAAAGTCATTAAAATACTTATAGGTGTATAAAAAATATTAATCTATGATAACTATGGTTGATAAGATAATTTTCATGTAAACCATCATACTTTGATACCATTGTTACACCAGCCTTCAGGCTATGAAAATAAATGGACAGTTTGGTATATTATTGATCATGCTGTTAGTTGATTTTAAAAAAATATGATATTTATCTTTTTTAAGAGAATTATGACATAATTTTCTATGATTTTCTTGAATTATGAAATTCATAACAATTCTTAAGGGAGTGAAATATGATGTGATAAACTACTTGGATGAATAAAATATGATGTATTCATTCAAACTAGTATGTCTATTTTAGAGAGTCATGTAATTATGGGATTGATATAAAAGAATTACATGTTTTAAGACTAGTAATTCCTCAATGTATTAGATAAATAGATTATATAAGTATTTATATGATGTATAGAGGAAAATATTGTTGTGGACATATTCGTATAGATATATTGGTGCATTTGATGAAGATTATTTCATAACCCTTTATAGCTTTATTAGAAATAAAATTTAACTAGAGTTTATTATTTTCATGAAATTATGGACATGGAAATTCAAAATTATTTTCAATGCTTCAATGATTCACAAGGTCACACATAAGGTCAATGAGAGAGGACTGGTTTTTTTCAAAAAGTGTTCGTTCAAAATCTAATAGAGATACTGATAATATTTCCAAAGGAGTTTTAATGGATTCAAATTGATTTTTTATGTTTTTCATAAGGATTTTGAGGATTTAGGGAAAATTAAATATTGGGGTATTCTTTACTCCAAGTCCCTAACTAGGATGTGTTGAATGTCACAACATAGTGGCCAATGTTTTTATGTGGTATATAATACCACATCAATGTTCTCTTATAGAATGATATCTTATATCATTCAAAAAATAGAAATTTTATTATCATATTACCTTTTTTAATTACAACATAATGAGATGAAATGTAAATACAATATTAATTATTAAATGAATTTATCAATTATATTAATAAACGAGGTTAATGATGTAGAGAGTTCAAACATTAATTAAAAATTTCAAAACATTTGGAATGTTTACATCCCAATAGGATTTATCACATAGTGATGGAACTCAATTTAAAGGGAATTCAAAGACTTTATTAATACACATATGATTATTATCATATATAAGAGACTCTCTAAAACTCAATTCTCTATTTACCTTCAAGGAGGAGGTACTAGAATACAATTCAAAGAATTTAGGTCCAACAAAAGTGTTCAGAAATTCTAGAGGATATTGTATACCATCAGAGGAAATAATACATTAGTTTTTGATGAAGGAAAAACATAAAACTCACTGATAATTAATATTGAAATTATAGATAGGGAGGTAAGTAATATTATGGTTTTTATTATTTCATCGTATTGACTCCTCTCTTAGTTTATCTTGGTATTTATTTATTTTATTTTTGAGCTTCTAATGAACATATATATATTTCCTATAAAACCCATAATTTTTCATTTGATATTGTTAATTAGAATCCATAATTAGTTCCCCAACTCAATCATGATAAATCATAACATCTTAATTAATTCTCTTTGTAAAATAAATGGCACTAAGAACATGTCACTATATTAATCTCTATAATATCTTCCATGTGAAAATAATCTTCTCCTTTAATCACATATGAATAAATATCCCTTAATAAAAATATAAAATTATTATATGGATAATTCCATTTGTCTATGTAAATGACCTTAAATAAATAAACTCATAATTTTCTACACATATACTAATTAAAATCTAAAACAATAGAAAATACGATTCACTCTGCCATTTTAATTTTCTATATAAAATACAAAAATCTATCTTTCACTCCAATGGATCTATCCACTATTGTGGAATTTGATCTTTTAAATCTAATATTTCCACCCGATCTTATGAATTCTTCAAAAATATTTAATCTAAAGGAATAACTATTCATATCATGAACATTTATTATCTATAAATAATTAATAGTTTCATTTTAAAAAGGTTTTATATGGTAATAAAAAAATATAATTCCACTAAATAATATGATATGGATCCAATTTATACATCCTTAAATATAAATCATGAAACAAATCATGCACAACAATCATTATTATAAATTATAACATATAAGCCACATTCCCAATTCATATAGTTAATTAAAATAGTTCTATATACTAGGGAACCAACATTCCTCAATTTATGACTTATCGATGTCCCAACCATGGTGACACTAAAAAACACAATCATTGACTAAAAACTCTAACTATATTTATAAAAATTTTATAGATGAATTATTCCATGCTTGAGTTTCATTGAATAACTTCTAGATTAGATAAATATGAATTTTTTTCACTTGCCCAAAATCGTGTCCAAAGAAAGATATCTCTCTCATCTGAACTCGACATAGAGGTGATCAACATGGACTTCCATTAAATTTTTTGACATTATCCTTGTACATAAATGCTTAATAACTATTGTTTTATATAAATTCAAACAAAGAAACGTGATCCTTAAAAGATATTCCAAAATCTAGAAAAACTATCTAAAAATAATTTCTCTAAAGATGAAATTTCATATTATAACTTTTCACCTATTAAAGGATGATATAATATGAACATCTTCAATAGAGTACCAAAATAATTAGGAATTCATCTCAAAAACCATTATGAAAAATGAGAGTCCCTATTTGACACAATAGATAAAGTAATTACATGTCACTTTACTATTTCATTTCCATTTAGATTACCAAAGTTCCTACTAAGATCGTCTGAATAATCGAGATAGATTTATGTATCTATGTTGAGATCAAAAAGACCAACTAAAAAATCCATTTTATTATTATCCTAATTAAAATTCAGCACTGATAAAGGTTGAAAATTTCATGTCAGTCATAAATGGAGTCCCCACTATTTAGGGTGTCATGAAACATTTTTTATTTTGTATCCACAATTTTTCTTTATTTTACATGATTCTTAAGTGAAGAATTGATATCAATTTGATATAATTAAATATGATATCCATTTTTATGGTCCAATAAATACATTATATACCATAATAATCATCAAATACAATTGATATTCTTATTTCCATACCTTCTATGTATATGGATTCATTGAATCCACTATAATATTACCCTTTTCAATTTTTTGTCTACACAAAATTCAAATGATGGAAGATACTGAACCCATATTATTTTCATAAAGTTTTAACTATACATTGAGAAAATATAATTTATGCTATTATAATCATAATAAAATATGAACTTATCACTAAATATGTAATGTCTAAATCTCTTCAATGAATGAATGACTTCCCCCAGATCCAAGTAATATGCTCGATAATTTTTTTCATTGAGTCTCAATTTCTGTGATCTATGTGACATAAAATTTTTCATTAGAAAAATAATTAATCCCAATAAAGATCCCAATTCATTAATATTAACTAAAAATAATTTTTCTTCTTTTCCTAAGATAATTTATATATCTAATGTCTATAACACGCTTTGTTTTTATGAATTTCATTTGAAAAAATTAAATTTTGTTGATGGATTACATTTCATTCTACACCAAGGTATGATTGAACTACACCCAACTATAAGATTATATTGTGTCTCACACTACACTAAGATTATATTTCATTACAAGATACACTATGTTTGGATTATGTTGCACACAACACCAAGTTCCTTTGATAGCTTGTATTACATGTAAGACTATGTTTTACCAAAATAAAATATAATTTGAATATTTTTATTAAAATATTTATATAGTTGTCACCAAGATGTTGGAATGGAATTTATGAATAATATCAATTAAATTATTGATAAAATGTTTACACCTCCATATAAAATGAATTATTTGGTGACCAATTAGTTATAAATTAATATAAAAACAATTAAAAAAAAAGGAATATTTTTTATTCTGGAACACTATTTTTATGAACAAAACTATATTTTATATAATAAATTAAACAATAAAATTTCAATTAATTATTTTTAAAAAATAAATAAATCATATTTTCAATAAACTGTTTAAAATTCATCTTGTTTGTTTTTCAAACAACATGTAAGAATAAATAATATTTTATTCATAAAAGGTGTATTTTTATAAAAGGTATTTTTACCACATTTTAGTAGAGAAATTATTTTTAAAAATATATAAATTATAATTTAGAAAATAAAATTCATTTTTTATATAATAATTCCAAAATTATATTAGGATTATTTTTTGTTACTTTTCTTGTAACGTTCTCTTTTGACAAATACAGTAAATACTGAATTTTAATTGAATACTTCCTTTTGGATTAATTTGTTTATATAGTTAAAATATATTTTAAATTAGATTTAAAGTAAAATTTGAAAATTTTAAATCAATTAATCCTATTTAGGTCATTTGAATAAATTCCACACTGAAATTGGATATAAAAAATTTCAGAATTTTAAACTTTTTCACATTAAAAACTTATTTCCTTATCGCATATACAAGATTAATTTTAAATATATTTCTACTCATTTTGTGTTATTAACATTGAAAAATGGAATCTATATTTTCAATAAAAATAATTTACAATATCCAATTTGGTCAAATTTATTTTTTACCACAATTATTCATGAAATAGTTTATATTAATCACATTGATTAAGAGAAAAACATGTTTACTAAGGGACTGATCTGTAAACTCAATGGAAAAAATAACCTATAATTTTTTTCAAAACCTCTTGGATGGAAATATATCACCCATATAACCTCTTTTATTGAATTTTTTCCATTATTTGAGCCAAATTATACAAAGAGACCTCCCAATAGTGTTTACGTTTTAATATTTATAAGAATGCCACTCCTCCTCCACTATAAAAGGAAACTCACCCCTCAATTATTCACATATCCAAATACATTTTTATCATAAAAAAACTCCCCAAATAAACTACCAAACTTTATATAATAATCCTATAATAATATCTTTAGGGATAAATCCGACCAAGGATTTAATTTGGTGTAATCCAAGTAACCCAAAGAATAGGTTTCATTTATCAATGTAATTTTTTGTTTCCGTATCCAACCCATTCAATTATTATTATATAAATAATATATATTAACTTAAATATATTAAATGTAATGAATTATTTGTATGTTAGGGTTATTACATACATATTTACACACTTACATTAAATGGGATATAAAATCATCATTTTTGTGTATGGAGGACTACTGTCTCACAAACTGATGTAGTTTGTTTTTCGATTACCACGATTCACATATGAGAATAATGATTTATTTATAGTTTATATAAGATATATAATATATTTATAATTTCTTTATTATTATGAAATTTTAAAATAAAACCTACTTTCATGGCTTCCATTTTTTAGGAATACGACATTATCGTTCATGTGTACGAAGGACTACCACCGTGTGAAGCAATGCATTTCGTTTAAACATTAAATAGAATATATTAAGTTAGTGTTTAATAGATATAAGTGATATATATATAAAATAATAGTTCTACTAGAATTATAATATATTTAATTTATTTTTCTTTCATTCAATAAGACAAAAAAATAGAAATATCATTCATGCGTATGTATGACCTACCATATCTAAGAATGGTTTATTTAAATTCCTATTTATATCATTTATTGATTATTTTAAATAAATATATAATGAATATAAATGATATTTATATCTTGTTTTAAATTAATTAAATGATAAAATCATTATCTATGTAAAGAGACCAAGAATAACAAGTAAAAACATTTGTGAAAAACAAAGTGGTTTCATCCCAAAACATAACCTAAACATTGAATTAATTACAAATGGGTAATATAATGTCATAAGTAAATAATATAATATATTATATATAATAATATGTTTCCATGAAATATTTATAATAAAATTATACTTGTTATACATGATATTTTAATGAGTACGATGGAAGCCAATACTTAAGGTAAGGGGATTTATAGTCTCCCTTTTATTTCCGTGAGACTTATTACATATTCACCACTTATTTATTTTTTATAGTGTATATAATACCCTATTAAATGTTATATAATTAATTTTATTATTTCATGATATTAAATGTATTAATTTATTCAATTATTTTATGCTGTTCCTGATTCAAATTTTATTCATGTAGTACGAGATTTCCATCACACTTTTTACTTTTGTAGGGAACATGCTATATTCACCACATCTATCTTAATTGTGGTGTGTATAATGACCAAGAATTTATTTTATGATTCTCATAAAAAATTTATTGGTATTTATATATCCATTTTAGAATACCTCTTTCATAGGGTTTACAGTTCAAATGTTACCAAATTGGTAAGGGAATTTTGTCTCAATTTTCCTTCTTGGAGACACATTTTATGTTATGCAGCTATATTATATTATGAGGTGTATATACCACCCATTTGACATATTATATCAAAAATATACTTAAACTCATGATATTTTATGTTTCAGGTAATTTTATTAATTCATGTGGATTTTTAATAAACATTACCAAAGTGGTAAGAGTTTATTGTTACAATTTCATTGTTTATATATATTGTTTATGATTATGCTTCCATTTATGAAAATTTACGATATATATATAAATAATTGTCATTAATTTTAATCACCTATTGTTATTCATGATATGTAAATGTAATTTTACCTTTTCTATACTCTTTTTTTCATAATATAATTGTGTAATTTTTTAATGAAAATCCAATATTCTTTCCCTCTTTAGTGAGAAATTTGTTTTATTCAAAAACCATGTTTTCTATAAATGTTTTAAAATATATTTTAAATGATACTTTAAGATCATTTTCTAGGAAGAATATTTTTAAAACATGTTTTATGTATAAAAAATGTTTTAAATGTTTTCAAATAATCCTTTATAATTTTCAAAAGTTATTTTAAATGAAAATGTTTTAAAAAAGGATCTATATTTAAAAAGTGTTTTAAATGATTTTAAAGATTCCATTGTATGACTGAAAGGTTATTTTAAAATAAATGGATTTCCAAATGGTTTTTTGTTTAAAAAGTTTTTAAATTATTTTCAAACAATCCAAGATAAGTTTCAAAGGTTATATTCAAGGAAAAGGTTGTCAAAATGGTTTTCTATTTAAAAAGTTTTCTAAATGAATTTCAAGGCTTCCTTTATAAGTTTGTAAATGTTAATTTTGAGGAAAAATATTTAAAAGGGTTTTTTTAAATTTAATTTAAATGGGTGTAAACGGATTATTTAATAAATTTTAAGGTTATTTTTCAATGGAAATTGTTTTCAAAATGTTTTACATTTTAAATTTTTTTTTTCAAAGTGTAATATATATTTTCATCAAAAAACATTTACATGATCTTCCAAAAATATTTTTCATCTAAGATGACATAATTTTATATGGTTTATCCTTTACTAGGTATATAATACAAGGATATCATTCTTATTAATATATTAATGATTTATTATTAAGATGATTTTTTTTATGAAACCTGTTTCTCTTCCACATGTTATACACGATAAAATTCTTGTCAAACACGTTTCTTTTCCAGGGTTATGCTATCATAAAATGAAAATGAAACATGTAACTTTTTTATAGGATATGATATGAATAAGTGTTTATTATACCTATTTTATTTTATTGTATATGATATGATGAGTGTTTATGATCCTGCGGCACACATATATATGTTTTAATTATTTGATATATGGGTCATATATCTCCCTCAAATACATTTGGTAAATGTTTATATCTCATGTTATAAACATTATTGGAATGGAGAGTGAACCCAGTAAAATAAGGGATTTTGTTCACAATGATGGTATGTGGATTTAACATTGAGTACTAAGATGTTATTAGGAGTGAACCGTGACTAAAAAGATGGTATTTGGAGTGAACCTTAACTACTATGATTTTTTTGGGGAGTGAATCCATTCAAATAAGATAAACTTAGTAGTGAGTCGTGACTACTATGATATTATGTGTGATAATTATTACATGTTTACAATGTTATGAATAAACCTAATTAGATGTTTATAATATTATTCATGGACATGGTTTCATGTCCATATGTTTATGTGAGGAACTTATTTCATTTTCGTAACTTAAAGAGTGAACCCGTTTCTATTAATTCATGTTCACAATGTTATAAGATGATGTGTATTCCACAATTCTATGTCTTATGAAAATATTTTCCCTCATGTATCATGCTATTTGATTTATTTATGATCCATATCTTATAAGATACTATTCCATTTCCCTTGAATCATGATTATGATCTTTGATATACTAGGTATGGTCTTCTAATTTCATGCTCATATTCTTATACCATTATTATCATATTATGCTTATTAATTTCCCTTGATTACAAGTACTAAGAATTCGACCTCACCCTTTCTTATATATTCTTTCCCCAAGTTAGAAATAAGTGTTTTTAGGTTGGATTACAAAATAATAAGATCTTTTTGGAAAGAACTTAAGATATTTCATCAAGTTATAACATTGTGTTCAATGTTTCAAAAGATTATATACTATTATCTCCTTAGGAATGTAATTTTTTAATTTGAGGGATATTAATCCAAAAATATGTAATATCCATGTATGATAATCTTGGGTTTTCATAGTTGGTATGAAATTAAATTTTTAGTCATCCTTTGGATACCAGGATTATAAAATGTTAGTGAGGACCCTAGGAATATTTATATGAATATTTATTTGTATGTATCCAAGTATAATTCTAAGGGTGAGTTAAATTATAGGAAAATATTCCTAAATTTTGGTAAAGGATAAAGTGACTTGTTTCCTAAAAATACATCCATTTCTAGACACTACAAGTGGATTTGGTTTTGGAATAGATCTACATAGGAGTAAAACCCCCAAAAAAATTGTATTAACCTTGAATAAATCAGGAACTGGTGCATAAACACCTGACTTGATACAAAATAGATTTTACATGCACATGGTTTATACTTCAGAAATTAAAAAATTATTTACAAACCATAATTAAGTATTTAAATATATGATTATCATGTATTATATAGGATAATACATAAGTGATATATAATTTAATTTTTTTTTAATTATTTATACATATTTTATGTAATTTTTTATTATTTTGTAGTTTTATATTATGATATATATTTCTCACACTATGATTTATGGTTTTATTCAATGTATGGAACCTGAAAGGACCATGTTAATTCTGAGTGTTACAACAAATTTACTGATGAAAAATAAAATATAATGATGACTAGATTGAGGTAGTTGTGATTCTTCCTAACCAATTATCACGGAACATGATTAACAATGTATACCTTAACCAACCTTCAGACTCATAAAAGAAGAGATATAAAGAGTTTGATGAGAGTTCAGGTAGCGGAGACCATGAAGGAATGGAGATTTAGTTTTCTATGAGTCGAGAATGTGGGATGAAAAAACCATGTAAATTTATTATAGGAACATGAATATGTTATTACTATGTAATATAAGGACACAAAGAAAGTAACTGAAAATAGAAAATAAACATTTCAGTTAATTAAATGGATGAGAATAATGGCCTCATAACTTTGTAAGAGTAATGGTCTTTCTTCGGATGATGAAGAGACCACGAGAGATATATGAAAGCTATGTTCTATAATAATAGTATTGTTTATAATCATGACTAAATTGAGTTTGATTAATGCTAATACATTATTCACATTTCTAGTTTTGAAAAGGTGTAGCATGGAATAAGTGGTTGAAGCCTAGTTAATGGTTTCAAAAATAGGTGATATGATTGAAGTTCATATGTATTGGAAATCAAGAGATATATTATATAAATAATGAATTATATGTTTTTCATTAAGTATTTTCACAAATATATTTAATGGTGATGATGAACTAGAAATATTATTTAATTGAAATGTGATATTTTCATAAAAGGATGGTGACCCTTAATGTGTTACTGATGTTGAGAATTTTTTTAGCTTGGATAATGAAATGATATATATAGATAATTTAAAATGGATAGTATTTTTGACCTCAAAACTTACAATGGGTTTTTTGAAAAAGTTATTAATGTTATCATTAATGAAGTTTGAAATAATTTTAGATTTCTAGAATATATATAATAATATGTCTCCAGAGTAAGGATTTAAGAAGTGTGTATGATTTAAATATAGTCTTAGGGTATTTCATGTTATTACCAAATTCTAGGAGAATATATGATGAACGCATTCACATGTCTTTTATAAGACAACAAAGAGTTAACTTTTGATCCATATTATGCTGATTTTGAGAAATTTGGTGACATTCTTTCTAAATTTTTATATTTTCATCTTTTGGAAGGGATAAAAGGTTAAAAAATAATGGAATGGTTTAAGTTATAAATTTAGTTTGGTTTTAGATACTAACTTATTGTCTCCTCATATGTGGATTTATACGTATTGGATAACTTGTACTAATCATTTTTTTATAATGATAACTACAGATAGATGAAATTACTTATCATCCTTTATAGATCTTATGATTCATTAGTTATTATGTAATAAAAAAATCACTTTCATTTTTTGAGTAATAGATGAACATGAACTTTTTCAAGGAATAACCAAAGGGAGAGATTTTCCACAAAAAATGGAATGAAATCATGTAAGTATATATTATTGTGAAAATTATTCAACTTTAGGACAAGGTTCCTCAAACTAAATTGATATCCTAGTACCTTCATTTCTGATGAACCAATGGTCTTTTCAATCTTCATAGATTTATATAGTTTATCCCATTGACATTCTATTTATTATTAAATTTCTTGTGATCAATGTCATCAATAACTCTCTATAATCATTTTCACACATCTTCTATGTCTCAATCCTCACATTCAACCTCTAATCACCTATGTGGGAAACTAGTTATGAGTTATATGGGTAACAAGTATGTTTTAAATATCCCTATTTAAAAGACTCTATATTATTAATTTATAATGTATGTGATTCTATGAAAAGAACATTCATTTATAAATTTTTTTATTAAGTAGTCAATTTTATAAGGATAAATTTATTTTGAGGGGGTATAATGTAACACTGCAAGATTTTATGAATTATTTTTTTCAAATATATTAAATTTCATTGATGTATTTCATTGCACGCTATACTAAGTTAAACTTTCACTAAACACATCACTGGTCTTAGATTGTGTTACATGAAACACCGATCATGGATTTAATTACAAAAAAACCAATTTTTGATTATGTAACATTCAATACCAAGTTCCCTTAACATATTTCCCTACATGAAATACTGATTTTTACCAAACTATAATATACTAGTATTAATATTATTATTAAAATATTATTATAATTATCACATAGGGAATGTAATGAATGTTTTTTATAATATTAACTAAATTATAAAAATAAGGTCTACATATGTATATAAAATGAAATAATTTGTGATTAATTACTTAGAAATGAAAATAATACATTTTTTAAATAAAATAAAATCTTTTTTTGGAAAAACTATTTTTATGAAAAGAAATGTGTTTTACATAAATAAATTAAACAATTTTTTTTTGATTAATTATACTAGTGTAATATATATATATATTATTACATAAAATATTTTAAATGCATATTATGATTTTTTCTTGACAAGAGATAAAAATAAATCCAATTTTACATATAAAAGATATATTTTTCTAAAAGGTAGTTTTACTGCCTTTTAATGGTGCACTAATATAAAATATAATTTATTAGAATTTTATAAATTATATTTTAAAAAATAAACCAAAATTTTTGAATTTTAACTTCCACATTATATTTGGGTGAATGTTTGGTATTTTTTTGATATGTAGCATTTTTTGATGAATAGTAAAAAATACTATATTTTAATTACAAACTGTATTTTTGATCGATTTATTTATATAGATAAATTATATTTTAAACTGGTTCTAAAGTAAAGTTAATAAATTTTTAAACATATTAAACCAATATAATTTATTTTTATAAATTTTAAATTGAAGTTGGATATATGAAAATTTCAATCTTTGGAACTTTTCATTTTAAAAATACATTGTCTCATCCCATTTATAGAATTAATTTTAAATTATTTTATGCCACATATATATTTTAAATTTGTAAAAAACGAATAAATATTTCAAATAATAATTATATAAAATTTTTAATAAGTTCAGCTTAATTTTAGGCCAAAATGATTAGAGAAAATAGATAGAATTAATCATAGTGATTAAGAGAAAAATAAGTTTACCAAGGGGCTAAACACTAATCATATGGAAAAAATGACCTAGAAACTTATAAAAAAACCCATTTTATGGGAATATTTATAAAAAATACCCTTTTTTTCGAAAATAGTTTATTATTGGTGGCACATTATGAAATAGATACCTCCCAATAGTGCTTATCGTATGGTACTTACAAAAATGCCACTCCTCCTACACTATAAAAGGGAACTCAACCCCCTCACTTATTCACACACCTCATGAAATTTTTCTCATAAAACCCCTATATAAATAAAATAAAAAATTCCCTCATACCAAACTATAAACCTTTATTTTCTTATTAATCCATCATAGGAATTCCTTTGGTGGAAACCAAAAGGGGTTATCCGAAGAAGAGATAACATTCATCAGTATTCATTTTTGTTTTTCTTCCTTCTCCACCCCCATAAATTATTATAATATCAAGATAATATAATAAAAAAAGTATATTTAATATAATTATATTTATTTATGTTAAGTATATGACCTAAAAAATCATGCATTTCCATCAAATGAGATTCACAATGATCGTTCATGTGTACGAAGGACTACCACCTCACGAACTGATGTTGTTAGTTATTCCATTACCTCCTTTCAATGTTGGGAATAATTGGGTATTTATGTTTTATATGTGATATATATATATATATTTATGATATTTATATTTTAATTATGATTCTATAATTATTATATACTACATACCACAATGATTTTCATTTTTTTGGTATACGGTAAAGTACCACCTCACAAATCGATACGATCCATTGACATATTACATAGAATTTAATAAGGATGTTTTTAATAAAAATATGTGATATATATAATATAAATGTTCATCTAGAATTATAATATATTTATTTATATATATATATATGATATTTTTATTTCCTTCAATATAACAAGAAAATAGAAATCTTGTTCATGCGTATGTATGACCCACCATCTCAATAAATGGTGTATTTCATTAAATATTTCTAAATATTATAGATTATTATATATATTTATATAGTGAATATATATGATATTTAAATAAAGTTTTAATTTCTAGAAATTCTGAAATCATGATCTAATGAAGAGAACCAAAATTAGAAAGTTAAAACATGTATGAAAAACAAAGAAGTAATTACCCAAAATAAAACCTAAACATGGAATTTTTAATAAAATAGTAATATAAAATGATAATTAAATCATATATTATGTAATATATTTAAATATGTTCATGTTATAGTTTTAAAATAACTTATAATTATTATACTAGAGTTTTTAATGATTATAATGGATGTCAAGACTTAAGGTAAGAGGATTTCTAGTCTCACTTTAATTTCTACATGACATATACAATATTAAACACTTGTTTATTTTGTGTAGTGTATATTCATCCCTAAGATAAGTTATATCAAGAATTTAAATTATTTAATGATACTAAATGTCTTAATTTATAAAACTTGATTTTCTTCCACAGGTTATACCATGATAAAATTCCTGTGAAACATGATTCTTTTCATAGGCAATGCTATGATAAAATTACTATGAAACATTTATATTTTTTAAAAGATATGATGTGATGAAATTTTTATGAAACCCATTTCATTTATTGGGTTATGATATGATGATTTATATTGATCTTTTGGAATAATTATGTATGATTTCACTATGTAATAGATGCAACCTATATCTCCCTCTAATGCATTGGGTAATGATTTATATCTAATGAGTTTGACATGGTTGAAATGGGATGTGAAACTGGTGTAGTAAGGTACTTTGTCAACTAATATATTCTTAGGAGTGAACCATAACTACAAAGATGGTCATGGAAGTGAATCATGACTACTAATATGGTATTGGGAGTGAACCTTAACTACTAATATGGTTTTGGTAGTGTACCAATTTCACTAATATATCCTTGGAATTGAGCCCTCACTACTATGATTTTTTTTTGCATTTACCTGATTATATGATATCAGTGTTATACATGAAACTAATTACTTGATCATAATTTTATGCTTGGAACTAGTTGGATGACCATAATTTTATGTGACAACATGATTTCATGTCTTTAACATAATGAGTCAACTAATTTATATTTATACATGTTTAAAATGTTATAAGGTGAAGTAATTTCCAAAATTCTATGTCTTATGAGAATGTTATTCAATCATGGATCATGCTATTTGATTTATTTATAATTTCTATCTTATTAAATTCTAATATTTATTCTATGAATAAAGATTATGATATTTAATATATAGGGTATGGTATTCTAATGTCACTCTCATGTTATCACACCCCTATGCTCATATTATACTTATGTATTTCCACTGTTTACCCTTACTATAAATCCAAGATCAACCTTTCTTATTCTTCTTTTCTCCATGTTTGAAGATTTTTTTAATTATTAGTACTAAATATAATGATATTTTTGGGAAACATTGAATATATTTCACCATTTTAGAAGATTGTGTTCCATGTTTATAAATACACTAAAAAATTTTGGTTCTCATTCAATTAATTTTGTAATGTGATGAATATTAATCTAAAAATATGTAATAATCATGTATGAGAATTGAGGACCAATATAATGTTAAACCACTCTTTAGTTAATTAAAAATAATCCAAAACTTATAATACCATTGAAACTTCACATCATTCCAATTTATCATTTCCAGGAATTTACTAGATTTTAAAATTTTTTAATAAAGAAAATAATATATTTCCCATTTGAGGAAACTTCAATTCTCATAAACATTCTTGTAATACTCTTTATATTTAATTGCGTCAACCATACATAACTTAATAAAACATTTATGAAATAACATGTCTCAAAAATTGTACTTTATAATTCAAAAATTATATTATAAATAAATTTATATAAAGTTGATGTATCTGTAACATCTCTAAGTCGAAGATAAAATTCCTCCCAAATAATTACTTTGAACTAGAGTTAATCATTATATCATCTATAAGGAACACCATGAATTTGTTATGTTTTTTTGTGGATTATATAGTTTTTAGGGATATAAAAACATAAAAAGTGTAGAGACCCAAAGCTTGACGTACATGGACATTACATTACTTTTGTAGAATACTTAATACATAACCAAAATAGACACACAAGGACCGTAATAGTTTAGTGTCTTTGGAAACTTGGAACATAATCTTCTAATATTGGTGAAAGATCTTCAATATCTCCCATAAAGATCGTACATTTTTTTCTTACCTAAAACCTTTATTTATATCATGGGGAAAATAAAACATATAAAGGGTGATCTCAAATGATCAATAAGGGTAAGTGTGGAGAAAATAAAACAAACCATATACATTTGAACTTCAAAACATGAACATAATATTTAAACATCTAATTCTTGAGAAATAACATAAAACATGGCAGTACATAAGGCATAGATCATAATGGAACATAAATCATGATAAAATAGCATGGTAATAAAACTTGTAATTGCGGAAAAAAATTAAGCACATTATATGATTTCTATAGTAGCCAAGGCAATGCTGCCAAGACCATCTTAGTGGACAAAGTCCCTTACTGAACCAGGTTTACTTTCCGTTCCAGCCCTGTATTACTGAACCGAATTTACTTGCCGTTCTAGCCATGTATATCTCATGAGATATAAATCTTTACCCAATGAATTTGAGGGAGATATAGGTCCCATTCATCTCATATTAAAATCATTCTTACGTGTGCCATAAATAATCATAAATCATTCATTATAACCCAAAGAATAAATTGGGTTTCATAAACATCATTCCATCATAACATAATCCATTTAAAACAAATTGGATATCATTTCATCATAAGAAAAGTGAAACCATATAAATCATAGAGACATTATAATTGAAACATACACATATGAAATAATTTCATCTTAGATGGAAAATGGTTTTGATAAAGCACTTGAAATGAATTCTTGAGGAAAATATCCTTTCTTCTTGAAAATCATTTTATTTTCACAAAATGCCATTCAATTTTAAAAGAAAATGATTTTTTTGAAAATAGTCATGAAATATTGTAGAGTAATCTTCATGAAAATAATGCGTTATAAAACCGTAAAAATCCGTTCGTGCTGTATAAGTTAAAAAAACATTCTTCTCGTACTTTTGCCGGAAAAGTAAAAAATTACCTTGTATGGTAAACAAAAAAATATTCCTTAAATACCATGTAGTAAAAGTCAAAAAATGGGTAAAAATGACTTTAAACATACATGAAAACACTTGGACATGGATGATAAATATAACCCTAGTAAATACTTATGTATAAGCAATGTCGGATAGAAAACAATTGAGATTGCAACATTATCCCTTACCTTAGGTCTGATATGCTTCGTACGTATCCAAACCTCCTATATAATGATTTAAATAATGTCATTGACTTATTAAAGAATCATATTCATTGTTATGATATCATATATGGTTCACTTATTACTTTATATTACCCATTCTTTTGTAAATCCATGTTAAAGCAGCGTTTTGGGTAAAATCGTTTCATTTATCGTACATGTTTAGACTTGTTGTTCTTGATACTATTATTAATTATATTATGATTTAATTACTTCCATAATTTGAATCATGATTTATATATCATATATATTTAGTATATATATATATATAATAGATAAATAAATGAAATGAAACACACCGTTCATGGAGACTGTAGGCCGTACGTACGCATGAACGCTGTTTTCCTTTCCTTATTGACTTGAATGGAAGTAAGTAGATGACATATATATATATATGCATAAATACAGTGGTATTATCTTGTCATATATTTCCTTATTATTCATTATATATACATAATTATCATTCTTGAGTGGTTAACATGAAGAATGAATCTCATCGCGTCGTGGAGACGGTAATCCGTACGTACGCACGAGCGATGATATCGTTCCCATATTTATTGAATGGAATTGGAGTGAATGATATAATATCTTAGAATCATTATGATGTTATAATAATCATATGTAGTTATTATTTACACCATTATACCCATCCAAGTAAGGTGGTGGTGGAAAAACAGATTACACCACGACGTGGAGACGGTATTCCGTACGTAAGCACGCGCGGTGATTTCATTTTCCGTAGGATGGATAGAAGGTGAAATGATTTTGTTTCATATTTATAATAACATATCAGTATATTATGGATAATTATGTTATTACTTCATAATTAAACCACTAAATAAGAGGAAGTATAAGAAGAAATAAACTTGAATGAATCGGTAGAAGGTATTACCTCTTTCTCGAAGTGCCTCATTTGAACTTCCTCTTAGGGCACTAGATTTGGTCTTTTGAGAAGACCAATACCTTTAACAGGTTTCTAGGGAAATGGGTAAGTGAAATGGGCAGAGTTTGGCCGAGCTTAAAGCCTCAAAATTGTGCGAGGAGGATAGGGAGGAGGTTCCCTTTTATAAGGGAGGAGAGGGGTACCTTTGGAATTATAAGAAATATTAATTTATAATAAATTCCAACCCCACTTAAAAACCTCCAAAATGACTCAAATACAAAGATTAGATGATATAGGGTTGTAATATCATCAACCAATAAAATTTAGACAATTTGGGAATTTATTTTAAACATTATTAACTTGATTTATCCTTATATAATCTATTTAATTTTATTTGTGGTAATAATATTCTAAATATTAAATCATTATAAATAATTACTTATATGTTGTGAATTGTCCATAATTTCATGTTTTATTACATTTTCTACCACATAAATTTTAATTTATAATTTTTAAATATTTTTTTTTATTTTTAAACAATTTTATAATATGTAATTTTTATAAAATAACAATAGTGTCAATTTTGACACTATTCATTTATTTGAATTTAAATAAAATATATACAGAAGATATGTTCGAACTAAAAGATTTAATATATTAATAACATGTCATAGTTATCTATAAAATTAGCAGATCACATTAAATAGTTCATATAATATTTATTTTAATACTTTTAAAATCATTTATTTGATATTTCAATCAATAAAATAATTTCAACATCACTATTGTGTGATAATTAATGATATTGATTTAATCTCTAAAAATTATAAATAAATTCATATGATTTAGATAATTTTATTATATTTCTAGGGACTATTTATATCCGAAGTTATATGATGTTTATCACTAAATTAAAATTATTACACTTATAAGATTTAAGAGAGTGACATGTTGTCACTTTCTTTGGTTTTAATAATAATTATATTATTTCATGGTCAAAAGTCCATGAAATGAATCTAGTCCGACCCTTAGGTGATATGGTTCGACTTTGATTCATCCAATAGGATTTTGGAAAGTGTTAGGGTAATTTTATAATCTTATGTTTACCCTTAATTACCAGATTTACCTTTAGCTGTAGTAAATAAAAAATTACCGTAGTTACTATTCATAATATCAAAAAAATAAAAGTAACCTATTAACATAATTTGGACCCACTGAATTAAAATATAGAATCCATTTTTCAAAATTTCAAACACATAAGTTGCAGTAATTATTTTAAAATTAATCCTGTTGTTAAGAAAACAGGTTTTAAAAGTTAAAACATTACAAAAGATTGAAATGATTTTACCTATGAATTCAATGTAAAATCAATGATAATGACATAAATTATATTAAATGGTAAAAATATATTCTATTTATACTTTAAAATCATTCAATATTATAATTTAACCATATAAATTATTACGGTGAAAAAAGTTGTTTTTAATTAAAATATAGCATGTTTTTATTATTCATTAAAATATGAAAGTTATCAGAATAATATGAAAAATTTATCCAAAGTAAATTTTTATATCCTGATTCCAAATAAAAATTTTATTTTGTCAAATTTCACTTATAAACATTTAAAAAACTAGATTTAACGTGGGTGCACCATCAAAAGGCGGCAAAACTGCATTTTTTGAAAAATACTTATCTTACCCGAAAAATTTATTTTGTTCACATACTATGTTTTAGAAAATGTGTAAGATAAATAATAAATTCAAAATGTAGTTAATACTATTCATAGCGGCTAGTCCATAATAATATTATAACAATATATCGTTGTTTAGTGAAACCCGGTATTTCATACTACACACGCTATCGAGGAAGGCCACGATTGCATGTAACGCAAGCCAAGTTAGGGTTGTGTGTAGTGAAAGACTCATTTGTTGTTGCGTATAATAGAATCCAACCATATTTAATTTATACATTGAATACATATATATTTATATATATACACACACACACTCAATGTTGCGTAGAATAACTACTATCAAACGAACTTGAAATCGTGTGTAACACAATCCAAGAATAGTGTTGCGTATACTACAAGATAATATGGTGTTGCATATAGCGCAAGATAATATTGGCGTAGTATACAACAGAAGATATGAAAGAAATTAAAAAGAATATATCTTATAAAATCTATGGGTGTTACATTCTACCCCCTTAAAATGAATTTCACCCTCGAAATTTGTCTGGGTTATAAATGGTTTATTACATGAGAGTTTCTTTCATAGAAACCCGCATCGTAAAAAGGAATACTAAAACTTCATTTTAAAAAAGAACGTTAGAAACATAATAGATACCCAAAGTAACTCATCACTAGGTTTCCACATAAGAGAACATAGGTGAAAATATGGATATGGAGGAGAAATATAACCATCATGTTCTGATGGAGAGTGGTAGAGAACATGGCTATGAAAAATCCATTAATCACAAAGCCATAAATTTGTGGTGATTTAAGGTACAATCTGATTCATCGGATATAAGGGCACTAGGACTACATTTTTGGTTTTCAAGATGATTTCCATAAAGTTGAAGGATTTGAATTAGAATAAATACTTACTTTATTTCACTATAATCTCATTATTGTTCGTGCCTTGAACAATTTCCACTTCATCTCTTAAAGAAATGAAGTTGAATTTGTCTTCCGTGAAGTGCTAGTAGATCATGCGATAGAATGATATGTCATTCCATCTGTCTCAAACAAAAGGATAGAAAAAGTTATTAAATATACATAAATCTATCTATGGTGAGGTTAATCATATATGATTCCAAAAATGGACTTATACTTCTTCTATCATACCACTTAATAAAATAAAACTCGTTTCTACTAACCAGGGACTTCCTGTAGGCCAATGGTAGGCGATAAAGGCCTGTTACACTTTGGTTGTGGGTTCAATTCCTGCAACCTTGTCCGACGCGATGGATAGTTGCCCATCCTACAGGTTGTCCTTTTTCTAAAACTATACTATTACAATATTCCAGAAATAATATCGAAAAAAGTTCTAGCCTTAAACAATACTGAATTATGTCCAACATAATCCATTCCAATCTTTAGGCTTATCCAAAATACATCTGTCCAATCTCATAGTATAAAGAAAATTATTACTGGAAAGGTCACATAACAAGCACATGAATACCATCATTTATCCCCCATATATCATAAGATATATCTTGTTGTTCATATTAAAAACATGTGAATACCTTAATCATGTATTCTCTTGAAACATAAATTACCATAGAACCTTAGTGAAAACATGAATTCTATCAAAAGTTAACTCTTTCCACATACTAAAATCCCAAAGTTTCTATATACTCAAACCATGATATCAAATAGTCCTTATATTAGTCATGAGCTCATTAATACTATCAAACATTTAATTTTATCCTTATCCCTTCATTATGTGCATATCATCTGATTTCCAAAATATTTGATTCACTTTTCATGGTTACTGGTGCCATATAATTATCAAATACCAAAATAAATCATTACATAGATATTACAATGTTCCACAATTACTATAAATGAGATTCCACAACATTATTTTGGAATCCCTTTACCTAAACACATAATCATTCCACCACATTGTTGTCATACTCAACATTGCTAATAGTGATCTCATGTGACTTCCCTTTATCCTTTGCCTTAAGAGGCTCCTCACGTTGATCATCATTAACCCTTGGATTAGGGCATTGATTAGCATAATGCCCTATTTACTTGCACTTGAATAATTGAATTGTTGGTGGTTCGTTCTCTACAGTCTTTTATTTATTTACATCATTAGAAACCCTTTTTCTATTACTTCGACACTCAGCTGCTCGATGACCTTCTTTTACACACTTAAAACATTTTCTAGTCCCTTTAATACAATCTCCACCATGCTTATTTCCACACTTTGAGCATAAAGAAACATTCATATTCTTTTCACCATTATTCTAAGATTTCTCCTTAAACTCCATCTTTCATTTCTTGTCAAAACTATGAGATCAATATGTAATAAAAACTTCCATTTCTACCTTGATATCACAACGCACAATTTCTTCATAGCTACTGATGTCTCTTATAGCTAATTCCCTTCAAAGACTTGGTTTTAAGCCACTGATGAATCGATCAACTTTACTTTCAGTTTGGATGATAAAGCCAGATGCATACCTTGCAAGCCTTGTAAAATTCACTTCGTATATACCAAAAGATTCATCATCCTTTTGCTTATTCTCAAGGAAATCCTTTTCCATCTTTGTTCAAAGGATATGAGGGAAGTACTTATTGAAAAATAATTTCTTGAACTCATCCCATTCCATGGATTCAATTTAATCTTGGGGCCTCATATTCTTAATTAGATTCCACCATTGATCTGCTTCACCTTCTAAACGGTAAATAGTCGGAATTATGTTTCACGTTCCGAACAATGAAGTATGGAAAATATCTTTTCAATGGTACTGATCCATTGTTCAGCAACAAGTGGATCAGAATACCCACTGAAAGAAGGAGGAGGTTTCCTCATGAAGGACTCAATAGAATATTGTTCCCTTCTCTGCTCATTTGGAAGTCCATAATGATTCATAGCTTGTGTAAGTATAGAAATAAGATTTTTCACTCCATATCCCATAATGTTGGTTTGTTCAGGAGGAAAATCATTGCATCATCCATTACATTGATCAACACGGTTCCTTCGGGTTCCAACCATCATCTAAAACCCAAAAAGAATAGTGTGAGAGGCAAGAATCATGCTAGGGAAAACAACATAATAAAGGGGGAGTACCTTCAATATATAACATCTTAGAGTTAATTATAAGATTTTTACCATAATTCTAGGACTATAACCTATACTTATACTTAACCTTAGGGACATCCCTAGACATACCTTATAAATATCTCTAGGGATCTCACTAAAGTTTTCGCATCCTAGTTTCCAAATGTTAACTAAACCTTTCCTCTGATACAAACTGTAGTGACCCAAAGCTTGACGTACATGAACATTACATTACTTTTGCGGAATACTTAATACATAACAAAAAACAGACACACAAGGACCGTAATAGTTAAGTGTCTTTGGAAACTTGGAACATAATCTTCTAATCTTGGTGAAAGATCTTCAACATCGCCCATAAAGATCTTTTATTTTTTTTCTTACCTAAAACCTTTCTTTATATCCTGAGGAAAATAAAACATATAAAGGGTGAGCTCAAATTCTTAGTAAGGGTAAGTATGGAGAAAATAAAACAAACCATATATATTTGAACTTCAAAACATGAACATAATATTTAAACATCTAATTCTTGAGAAATGACATAAAACATGGCAGTACATAAGGCATAGATCATAATGGAACACCAATAATGACAAAATAGAATGGGAATAAAACTTTTAATTGTGGAAAAACATTAATCACATGATATAATTTCTATAGTAGCCAAGGAATTGCTTCCAAGACCATCTTAGTGGTCAAAGTCCCTTACTGAACCGAGTTTACTTTCTGTTACAGCCCTGTATTACTGAACCAGATTTACTTACCGTTTCAGCCATGTCTATCTCATGAGATATAAATATTTACCCAATGCATTGTAGGGATATATAGGTCCCACCCATCTCATATTGAAATCATTATTACATGTGTCAAAAACAATCATAAATCATTCATCATAACCCAAAGAATAAATTGGGTTTCATAAACATCATTCCATCATAACATAATCCATATAAAACAAATGGATATCATTTCATCATAAGAAAAGTGAAACCATATAAATCATAGAGACATTATACTTGAAACATACACATATAAAATAATGTCATCTTAGATGGAAAATGGTTTTGATAAAGCACTAGAAATGAATTCTTGATGAAAATATCCTTTCTTCTTGAAAATCATTTTCTTTTCCCAAAATGCCATTAAATTTTAAAAGAAAAGGATTTTTTTGAAAATAGTCATGAAATCTTGTAGAGTAATCTTCATGAAAATAATGCGTTATGAAACCGTAAAAATCCGTTTGTGCTGTATAAGTAAAAAAAACATTCTTCTCGTACTTTTTCCAGAAAAGTCAATAAGTACCTCATATGGTAAACAAAAAAAAGATTCCTTACATACCATGTAGTAAAAGTCAAAAATGGGTAAAAAAGAATTTAAACATACATGAAAACACTTGGACATGGATGATAAATATAACCCCAGTAAGTACTTACGTATAAGCAATCTCGGATAGAAGACAATTGAGATTGCAACATTATCCCTTACCTTAGGTCCGATATGCTTCGTACATATCCGAACATCCTATATAATGATTTAAATATTGTCATTTACTTATTAAAGAATCATATTCATTGTTATGATATCATATATGGTTCACTTATGACTTTATATTACCCGTTCTTTTGTAAATCCATGTTAAATCAGCGTTTTGGGTAAAATCCTTTCATTTATCGTGCATGTTTGGACTTGTTGTTCTTGATACTATTATTACTTATATAATGATTTAATTACTTCTAGAATATGAATCATGATTTATATATCATATATATTCAGTATATATATATATATATAATAGATTGATAAATGAAATGAAACACACCGTTCATGGAGACGGTAGGCCGTACGTATGCATGAACGCTGTTTTCCTTTCCTTATTGACTTGAATGGAAGTAAGTAGATGACATATATATATATATACACATAAATACAGTAGCATTATCATGTTATATATTTCATTATTATTCATTATATATACATAATAATCATTCTTGAGTGGTTAACATGGAGAATGAATCTCATCGCGTCGTGGAGATGGTAATCTGTAAGTACGCACGAGCGATGATATCATTCCCATATTTATTGAATGGAATTGGAGTGAATGATATAATATCTCAAAATCAGTATGATGTTATAATAATCATATGTAGTTGTTCTTTACACCATTATACCTATCCAAGTAAGGTGGTGGTGGAAAAACAGATTACACCATGGCGTGGAGACGGTATTCCGTACGTACGCACGTGCGGTGATTTCATTTTACGTTGGATGGATAGAAGGTGAAATGAGGTTGTTTCATATTTATAATAACATATCAGTATGTGAGGGATACTGATGTTGTTACTTCATAATGAAACCACTAAATAAGAGGAAGTATATGAAGAAAGAAACTTGAATGAATCAGTAGAAGGTATTACCTCTTTCTCGAAGTGCCTCCTTTGAACTTCCTCTTAGGGCAATAGAGTTGGGCTTTTGAGAAAACCAATACCTCTATAAGGTTTCTAGGGAAGTGGGGAAGTTAAATGGGTAGATTTTGGCCGATCTTAAAGGCTCAAAATGGTGTGAGGAGGAGAGGGAGGAGGTTCCCTTTTATAAGGGAGGAGAGGGGCACCTTTGGAATTATAAGAAATATTAATTTATAATAAATTCCAACCCCACATAAAAACCTAAAAAATGACTCAAATCCAAATATTAGATGATATAGGGTTGTAATATAATCAACCAATAAAATTTAGACAAGTTGGAAATTTATTTTAAACATTATCAACTTGATTTATCCTTATATAATCTATTTAATTTTATTTGTGGTAATAATATTCTAAATTTTAAATCATTATAAATAATTACTTATATGTTGTGAATTGTCCATAATTTTATGATTTATTACATTTTAGACCACATAAATTTTAATTTATAATTTATAAATATTTTTTTGATTTTTAAACAATTTTATAATATGTACTTTTTATAAAATAACAATAGTGTCAATTTTGACACTATTCATTTATTTGAATTTAAATAAAATATATACAGAAGATATGTTCAAACTAAAAGATTTAATATATTAATAAAATGTCATATTTATCTATAAATTTAGTTGATAACATTAAATAGTTCATATAATATTTATTTTAATACTTTTAAAATCATTTATTTGATATTTCAATCAATAAAATAATTTCAACATCACTATTGTGTCATAATTAATGATAATTATTTAATCCCTAAAAATTATAAATAAATTCATATGATGTAGATAATTTTATTATATTTATAGGGAATATTTATATCCGAAGTTATATGATGTTTATCACTAAATTAAAATTATTACACTTATAAGTTTTAAGAGAGTGACATATTGTCACTTTCTTTGGTTTTAATAATAATTATATTATTTCCTAGTCAAAAGTCCATGAAATGAATCTAGTCCGACCCTTAGGTGATATGGTTCGACTTTCATTCATCCAATAGGATTTAGAAAAGTGTTAGGGTAATTTTATAATCTTATTTTTAACCTTAATTACCAGATTTACCTTTAACTGTTGTAAATAAAAAATTACCGTAGTTACTATTCATAATATCAAAAAAATAAAAGTAACCTATTAACATAATTTGGACCCACTAGATTAAAATATGGAATCCATTTTTCAAATGTCAAAACACAGAATTTGCAGTAATTAATTTAAAATTAATCTCGTTGTTAAGAAAACGAGTTTTAAAAGTTAAAACATTGCAAAAGATTGAAATGATTTTACCTATGAATTCAATGTAAAATCAACAATAATGAAATAAATTATATTAAATGGTAAAAATATATTCTATTTATACTTTAAAATCATTCAATATTATAATTTAACCATATAAATTATTACGATGAAAAAGTTGTTTTTAATTAAAATATAGCATGTTTTAACTATTCATTAAAATATGAAAGTTATCAGAATAATATGAAAAATTTATCCAAAGTAAATTTTTATATCCTGATTGTCATGACCTGACCCTACCCAGGCTTGAGCCACAACTACCCCAGGCCCGCCTCCATAGGCCAGGGGCTGGCGACCAGCGCCGAAGGCACAATAACTCGGGGAGGCCTTTGCCTAAGCACCTGTACACACACACGCAGCAAACTCAATGCAAAAGTGCAGAGTAAAAGTAAAGGCAAGCAAAGAAAAGGAAAGGGAAACTGCTATAAAAATACCACAAAGTGCATCGACCTCTACAAGTACAAAGTACAAACTAAAAAGAAAAGGGGCAAAACACGCGCCCAAAAAAAAGTGCCACAACCCAGCAACAGGTAAACAAAAGAAACTACTGACAGGTCTCCCACCTGGAACCCGGCCACGACCACCGCACGCAGTCCAAGCTCCCAAGCTCCTACGCTCCACTGAAGTCACGCTCCACCTATCCGTCGTCTGCAAGGGCACACCAAGTGCGGGAAAAGCCCAAGCAGGGGTGAGTATAAAAATACTCAGTAGGATACCCCGAAGGCTTGAGGGAGCAACAAAGGAGGTACTGAAGGGTGAGTGGTAGAGCGAACAAGAAAAGTAGAGGAGTACAATTGGAAGTGAAGTAAGAGTCCAGCTCAACCCAACAAGAGAAATGTAGAAGACTCGTCCTAACACAAGGAGCTAGGAACGGTGAGAATGGAACTTCTCGTCGAGCTTTCGCTGTCTATAGCAGGAGAGTAGACTCGTCCAACCATGAGAAGCTAGACATGGAAAGCACGTGGAATAACCCGCATGTCTTCGCCTCTCCTGGAAGGAGAGTAGCCAAACCCAAGAAGTGGGTACTGGAAACAAGGTATATACATATCGATATGCTCAACAAGAAACCCAAACAACGTCGTAAGGGGATCCCCGTCCCGTAGATCAGCCCAAGAAAACAAGTAGCCAACAGTCCCAGACATAACCCCATCATCGATGCCCAACATCCTGCACGTATTCCCTGAACCGCAAGCCAAGGGGCTCATTCACCGCACCTCAATACTATCCGCTTTGGGCGGCACTGACTCGCCCGCACAGTTTTAGATCGCGTCGCAAGGACGCGTCTCAGTGGGGAAAGCGCCCCTCGTACTTGAGAGTTCTAGGAAAGTCAAACCACACCTCCTCACTGCCCTGCAGTGGAGTGGTCTCCTCAAAGTCTAAACGTCACAACACTGACCCGTATAACCAAGGTTCCCGCTCTGGTAATCACGGAGGAAAGCCATAGACTAGCCTAGTCGGAAGGATTGAGTCTGGAATGCTAACAGGTGTCCCACTACCCAGCCTCGCTGGAGGGTAATTCATAACCAAATGTCGGGTGACCCACTGCCCAGCCCTGCTGGAGGGTAAACCCTAATACATCGTCTGGCGACCCACTACCCAGCCCCGCTGGAGGGTAAACCATAATACATTGTCAGACGACCCACTACCCAGCCCCGCTGGAGGGTAAACCATATTCAGATATCGGGTGACCCACTGCCCAGCCCTGCTGGAGGGTAAACCCTAATACATCATCAGGCGACCCACTGCCCAGCCCCGTTGGAGGGTAGACCTGGAATAAGTCGACATGCGACCCACTGCCTAGCCTTGCTGGTGGGTAGACCTGGAACTAGACAACGGGCGACCCACTGCCCAGCCCTGCTGGAGGGTAGGCCCTAAGAGGTCATCGGGTGACCCACTGCCCAGTCTCTGCTGGAGGGTAGACCCTAAGTGCATAGGGAGACCCACTGCCCAGTCTCTGATGGAGGGTAGACCCTAAAAGTGTTGGGTGACCCACTGCACAGTCTCTGCCGGAGGGTAGACCCTAGAATCCGATGAGTAACCCACTGCCCAGCCCCGCTGGAGGGTAAAACTCATAACTGCTCTGGCCACAGCCACTGGAGGGTACAACACTGGCCAACTGAACACGAAGTGGGCATCACGCGACCACCCAACTCCAGCACAACTCACCCAAAGGGGTTCAGCACCTGTTCCATCACTAGGTGCCACTGGCCCCGCTACCGGCCAATCCATCGAGAACGAAACCAGGGGGAGGCCACTCAACCCTGCTGGTCAACAACCGAGCACCGAGCCAGGGGAAAACTCCACCCTGCTGGTCAAACAACGAGCACAGAGGGATCCTCTACGTCGCGAGAGCTCAAAGTACGCAAGCAGAACCCAACACACACGTGGGGCCCACACAACGTGTGGCCCCATCTCAACCCCAACTGAGCGCACAACCATCCTCAGGTACAAACAACTACACGTACCTCCAAGCGCTCCCGTATACTCCTGGATTATACCTCATTCTAGCCCAAAGGCTATCGTGCACACGACACCCAACGTCAACGCGAAGGCGTGACGTAACAACTCCACCTCAAAGGCCCAGACACGGCCATCCAAATCTCGTGAAACATTCATATCACTCTCCCAAGAGTGCTCGATCACACGCCAAGGGTCCGCTACAGACAAAGTAGGGCGGACCGCTACTAGAGCACCCTCCATGCCCCACATTCAACAAGATCACGCAAGAGGCTCTACACAACCAAACGGATCACACCGTGGTAATCCTCGCGAAAAAACACGCGAGATCGACTACTTACTCGCCTCCAACGGATACCCGACGGAAAAGTCACCAACACCGCCTCATGCCCGAACGACGTCCCGTGATCCCGAGCGTCGGCCCCGAAAACAGTCGGGCGCATCGCACCATTGCGATCCCCTAGGGAAAACACGCGGGATTTTCTACTCAATCACCCAAAACGGCCACCCGGTGAAAAAGGTACTATTCACTGTAGCCCGGTCAGGTGGGACCCACACCACATCTCCGAAAAAGGTCGGGCGGACTGCGCCATCGCGATGCTCTCGGAAAAACACGTCGGAAGCACTACTCGCTTGATTAGAACGGGTATCCGGAAAAAAAGATGTGTTGCGGCGCACCGCACACGAGCAGTGCCATGTGGGACCCGCATCCCGGTCCCAAAACTCCACGAACGGATCGCGCCGTTGCGATCCTCTCGAAAAAGCACACAAGATGGACTACTCATTCGTCCAAAACGGTCGCTCGGTGATAAAACTGGAAATCACCGTCAACTCCCGAAACAGCCCTCGTGGGCCCCGCACCATCGTGCCGAATTTGAGCGGGCAGATTGCACCATTGCAATCCCCTCGAAAAAACACACAACATCGACTGCTCGTACGCCCCGAACGGACATCCGAGGAAAAAGTCACTAAAAGCTGCACACAACTCAAAAGACGGGCCGTGGGGCCCACGCCTCAACTCCAGCCTCAATGCCTGGATCCACACTGGAAACCTCCGCCTCAGTGCCAGGGTCACAACGCCGCTGACGGCGCTCAAAACGGATGTTGGACGCGTCCGCGCTGTCCAAAACAAGAATCCCGGGAAAAGCGCTCGTCAACTTAAGGACGCGTCGCGCCTCCGAGGCCCCTCGTTTCGGGAACTAAAAATTCCCAAAACCATCTCAAAAGCTTCACCTCGACGCAAGCTCCACGCTGCCGCGGACGACGTGCAAAACAGACGCCCGTAGCCCAAAATACGGGCGTCCGAAGTCCGAGGGGGAAAACCCCCTTGGGCTGGGCCGGCCGGTCCGCCCCACTCCGGCCGGCCCGCTGGACCGCGGCCCAGCCGCTGGGCCCGGTCCAGCCGAGCCGCGGGCCGCCGCTCCGCGGCCCGCCTCCCTTTGACACCCGCGCGCTGCGTGGGTTCTCCACCGATCGGCCAACTGGCCGGTCGTGATTCCAACAGCGACCCGCTTATCGCGGCTCGCGGTCTGCCGCACGGGGCCGCGAGCCGCGCGGTCCCCTCCGCCTGGGGCCCTACGCTGGCGCCGCGGCCGGCGCCGCGGCCGGCTTCTGACAGCCACCGCCGAACACCGCCGCCGCCTCCCGGAAACGCCGCCGCCGCCTGTTGAAGCCCCGACCGGCTGCTGGAGGCCCTGCTCCGCCCGCACCGCCCTGCGCCGCCGTCCGCCGCCTTCGACACTCGCCGGAAACCGGCCTCATGGCCGGAAAACTCCAGAGGACCACCAGAAACGATCCGGTGGTCGAAAATTCGATCCGGATAGGTTTCGGGAAACCTCGGGACAGGATCTACGCAACCACGGGATTTGTTCGAGGATCTAATGGTGCGATTGATCATAAATAAGGATTAAAACGGGGAAGGGGAGGAAAACTCAAATCCGCCTACCTCGTTGGGCTTCGCCCGTCGCTTCCCGCGTGATCTGCCCCGCGCCGTTGCCTCTCCGGAGTTGGCTCGCCGGAGCTTGCCTCGCCGGAGCTCGCCGAAGAGGAAGAAGGGATGGGAGAGGTTGTGAGGAGGAAGAAGAAGAGTAAGAAGGGGGGGGGGTGCGTTTAAGTAATAACACTTAAACACACCCGCCCGGCACGCCCCTGACCCCGCTCTCGAAGCAGACAAAAAGGAGGGCGTCTCTGGGGTAAACACGATGCTCCGAGCACAACGACGGTCTCGAAATTTTATTCTGATACCCCGTTCAAAAGTTATTAAACTTAGCGCCTGAGGCCGCCAAATTACGAAAACGCCCCTGGGACCATTTTTCACAAACGGCCCGCGCCCGCGAAACTTATACCCCTCATAGGGTAAAAGGCATGCTCCGAACTCATCGGTGCCCTCAGTTTTCCAATCCGAGCCACCATTTAGGAGATACTAGCATTTCTCCATTAAAGGAATAAATTAATTAATTCATTTATCCGTTTAACGTTCCGGGAGCGGGCGAGGGGTCCAAACATGCCGCGCCGACAAGTTTTATGTCGTTCCTAGGGTAAACACCCTATTTCTGACCCATCCGTACACTTGGATCTCTGATCCAGAACTCCGTTTAGGAGTTATCTCATTTATTTAGCGTTTCTAGTGTGAACGCACTGAAAATTTAATTCCGGCCACTCCGGGGCTCGGAATCGCATGCCGTCTGAAGGCGCTGCTCTGAAATATTAGCAAGAATATTCCAAAGTCTTTCACAGCAAAAACCGGGTTCTTACATCATTCCATCCTTCAAGCTTTTCATCCTCGAAAAGCAAAACTAGGGAGCAACATAGGGTACTAAGCCCACACCTGGCTTCCTCATACCCAGAAGAACCCACGCACAGCTCTGCGTCACTGTGCACAGACCAAAGGATTGATCTGTTCATACTAGGTCGGCCCTTGCTGACATTGTGCACCCAGTCCGGACTTTGGGGTTAGGGAAAGGCGGTAGGGTACCTCGCCATCCCTTTGCATGGTCTCAAACGGCCCGAAGGCCCTCAGGGGTAGCTCACCTCCCCGGTCAAACCTCTACGTCGTACGCCGCGACTGGAATCACCGCCCGCACCTGAAACAAGGCCTGATGATTCCCTCCTTCAGAATATCCATATGGTGAAACACCAAAGGATATCTGGTCACGCTAGAGGCTCCACAGTCGATGCTCTCTTACATGATCAAAAGGCGAAAGAGTCAACACCATCGACTAAAGGAAAAGGTCTCGCGCCTTTCTCCTTACCACCACAGGGTTACACCCGACGCCCTGTGTCACCCTGGTAACACCTCAAACAAAGAGCCGGGAGAGAAGCATTTCACACGCAGAGCCTAACAATTCTACTGCAAGCAGTAGAAGGGTCGCACGGGGTACCTCTCACCATCCCATGCTCTGCAGGATCGTAGACATCCAAAGCTCACGATTGTCCGTGGTCCCAACCGTCAGCTCCCGGAGCCTGACGTGGACCACCTAGTGGTGACGGGAAGATCTCATAACGTCGTCCCCCACCTCCAACTCCTCCCGCTCCTCTGCTAGCACCACCTCTCTGGGTACCACTCTGATCACGGTGCTGCCTCTGCCGTGGCGGTGCGCCTGCTGCCTGCCCGATGCTCCCAACAACTCGGGTCAGGCAGTCTCGTGCCAAGTGACCTCGCCCGTCACAAGAACATCACCGACACTCTCTGGGCCGCCCTGGTGCCCTCCGGCGCCACTGTGGTATACGACCACGGCCCGGGATCCACTCATGGAAGGGCATCCTCAGCTGAGGCCCTGCGCCTTTTCTCCACAGTGGTATACGACCACGTCTCCGAAACCAGCAGTGGGAAGGCCACCTACATCGAGGTCCTGTCCTCCGGCGCCTGCTAGCTACGGTTGACGTCCCGGCTCCATCGTGCCCACTGCCACTACCAACTGCAAAACATGATAGGAAGCCCTCTGTTACCACGCCTGCTCTGGCACCCTGACATATGTACAAATTCCCAAGGGTACTCTGACAGCACGAATCTCTCGGAGGAGACCCTGCTCAAACTTCCGCGCTCGGAGGTTGTCATCATGGACCAAGTCCGGGTAAAAGCGTGCACGGTCTACAAAACTAGCCGCGTACTCAGCCACCGTCATCCCTCCCTGCTGAAACTGCAGGAGCTACTGAATCCGAACGGGGTGCAAGCAAGAGGGAAAAACTCCTCACGGAGCAACAACTGAAAGTAGTCCAACGAAAACAACGACTCATAAAGAAACTGAGTCACCAAACTCCTCCAATGACGAGCTGCTCCACGAAAATAGGTGGCTGCCAAATCCATTCTCTGATCTGTCGGCGTCTGCACAACCCTGAAAAGGTGAACCACTGCCTCGAGCCAAACCTCTGCTGCCTGAGGGTCTGGCTCACCACTGAACCTCAGCGGTCTCCGCCGCTGGAACTCATGGAGCGCGCTCAACCTGCGCTCAAGCTCAGCCTGCTCTGCTGAAACTGTCTGCTGCTCAACAGGTGGGGGTGCTGCTACCAGCCCACCTGGAGAAAGGGGCTCGCATGATGGGTTCTGGACTGTGGCCTTGTAGCTCATAGGGTCGTCGTCACGAACCAAAGCTGGTATCCTGGCTGGATGTCCTCGCGGAGACATCCTGAATATTATCAAGGAGTGCCGCGGTCAGATGAGCATATATGTATATACCACAACAACAACGATGGGGAGCTGACTCAAGAAGGACAGTCAATGACTCGGTCCTATGTGATGCACAAACCAATTTCCCTTCAACAAGTGTCTCAGCATGCCGAGTCGACAAGCGGGTTATCAAGGTCCTGGTGAATGGATACGCCGGCCGCCGCACCATCACTGGACTCCCTGGCCTGAGAGCCTCTCTCGAGACACGTTAACACTGTTGCCCTATATCCCAACCAATTCCTCTTTTAGGGACGTCCGAACAGCGTCCCAAGGAACGAACCACCTCTAATACCACTTTTTCACGACCTGACCCTACCCGGGCTCGAGCCGCAACTACCCCAGGCCCGCCTCCATAGGCCAGGGGCTGGCGACCAGCGCCGAAGGCACAATAACTCGGGGAGGCCTTTTCCTAAGCACCTGTACACACACACACGCAACAAACTCGATGAAAAAGTGCAGAGTAAAAGTAAAGGCAAGCAAAGAAAAGGAAATGGGAACTGCTATAAAAATACCACAAAGTGCATCGACCTCTACAAGTACAAAGTACAAACTAAAAAGAAAAGGGGCAAAACACGCACCCAAACAAAAGTGCCACAACCCAGCAACAGGTAAACAAAAGAAACTGCTGACAGGTCTCCCACCTGGAACCCGGCCACGACCACCGCACGCGGTCCAAGCTCCCAAGATCCTACGCTCCACTGAAGTCATGCTCCACCTGTCCGTCGTCTGCAAGGGCACACCAAGTGCGGGCAAAGCCCAAGCAGGGGTGAGTATAAAAATACTCAGTAGGATAACCCGAAGGCTCGAGGGAGAAACAAAGGAGGTACCTAAGGGTGAGCGGTAGAGCGAATAGGAAAAGTAGAGGAGTACAACTGAAAGTGAAGTAAGAGTCCAGCTGAACCCAAAAAGAGAAACGTAGAAGACTCGTCCTAACACAAGGAGCTAGGAACGGTGAGAAGATGCACTTCTCGTCGAGCTTTCGCTGCCTATACCAGGAGAGTAGACTCGTCCAACCATGAGAATCTAGACACGGAAAGCACGTGGCATACCCCGCTCGTCTTCGCCTCTCCTGGAAGGAGAGTAACCAAACCCAAGAAGTGGGTACTGGAAACAAGGTATATACATATTGGTATGCTCAACAAGAAACCCGAACAACGTCGTAAGGGGATCCCCGTCCCGTAGATTAGCCCAAGAAAGAAAGTAGCCAATAGTCCCAGACATAACCCCATCATCGATGCCCAGCATCCTGCACGTCTGCCCTGAACCGCAAGCCAAGGGGCTCATTCACCGCACCTCGATACTATTCGCTTTGGGCGGCACTGACTCTCCCGCACGGTTTTAGATCGCGTCGCAAGGACGCGTCTCGGTGGGGAAAGCGCCCCTCGTACTTGAGAGTTCTAGGAAAGTCAAACCACACCTCATCACTGCCCTACAGTCGAGAGGTCTCCTCAAAGTCAAACCGTCACAACACTGACCCATATAACCAAGGTTCCCGCTCCGGTAATGACGGAGGAAAGCCACAGACTAGCCTAGTCGGAAGGACTGAGTCTGGAATGCTAACAGGTGTCCCACTGCCCAGCCCCGCTGGAGGGTAATTCATAACCAAATGCCGGGTGACCCATTGCCCAGCCCTGCTGGAGGGTAAACCCTAATACATCGTCAGGTGACCTACTACCCAGCCCCGCTAGAGGGTAAACCATAATACATCGTCAGAAGACCCACTACCCAGCCCCACTGGAGGGTAAACCATATTCAGATATCGAGTGACCCACTGCCCAGCCCTGCTGGAGGGTAAACCCTAATACATCATCAGGCGACCCACTGCCCAGCCCCGCTGGAGGGTAGACCTAGAATAAGTCGACAGGCGACCCACTACCCAGCCTTGCTGGAGGGTAGACCTGGAACTAGACGATGGGCGACCCACTGCCCAGCCCTGCTAGAGGGTAGGCCCTAAGAGGTCTTCGGGTGACCCACTGCCCAGTCTCTGCTGGAGGGTAGACCCTAAGTGCATCAGGCGACCCACTGCCCTGTCTCTGCTGGAGGGTAGACCCTAAAAGTGTCGGGTGACCCACTGCCCAGTCTCTGCCAGAGGGTAGACCCTAGAATCCGATGAGTAACCCACTACCCAGCCCCACTGGAGGGTAAAACTCATAACTGCTCTGGCCACATCCACTGGAGGGTACAACACTGGCCAACTGAACACGGAGTGGACATCACGCGACGACCCAACTCCATCACAACTCACCCAAAGGGGTTCAGCACCTGTTCCATCACTAGGTGCCACTATCCCCGCTACCGGCCAATCCATCGAGAACGAAACCAGGGGGAGGCCACTCAACCCTGCTGGTCAACAACCGAGCACCGAGCCAGGGGAAAACTCCACCCTGCTGGTCAAACAACGAGCACAGAGAGATCCTCTATGTCGCGAGAGCTCAAAGTACGCAAGCAGAACCCAGCACACACGTGGGGACCACACAACGTGTGGCCCCATCTCAACCCCAACTGAGCGCACAACCATCCTCAGGTACAAAAAACCACACGTACCTCCATGCGCTCCCGTATACTCCTGAAGTATACCTCATTCCAGCCCAAAGGATATCGTGCACACGGCACCCAGCGTCAACGCGAAGGCGTGATGTAAAAAATCCACCTCAAAGGCCCAGACACGACCATACACATCTCGTGAAACATTCATATCACTCTCCCAAGAGTGCGCGATCACACGCCAAGGGTCTGCTACAGACAAAGTAGGGCGGACCGCTACTGGAGCACCCTTCATGCTCCACATTCAACAAGATCGCGCAAGAGGCTCTGCACAACCAACCAGATCACACCGTGGTAATCCTCGCAAAAAAACACGTGAGATCGACTACTTACTCGCCTCCAATGGATACCCGATGGAAAAGTCACCAACACCGCCTCATGCCCGAATGACGTCCCGTGATCCCGAGCGTCGGCCCCGAAAACAGTCGGGCGCATCGCACCATTGCGATCCCCTCGGGAAAACACGCGGGATTGTCTACTCAATCACCCAAAATGGCCACCCGGTGAAAAAGATACTATTCACCATAGCCCGGTCGGGTGGGATCCACACCACATCTCCGAAAAAGGTCGGGCGGACTGCGCCATCGCGATGCTCTCGGAAAAACACGTCGGAAGCACTACTCGCTTGAGTAGAACGGGTATCCGGAGAAAAACATGTGTTGCGGCGCACCGCACACGAGCGGTGCCACGTGGAACCCACATCCTGGTCCCGAAACTCCACGAACGGATCGCACCGTTGCGATCCTCTCGAAAAAGCACACAAGATGGACTACTCATTCGTCCAAAACGGTCGCTCAGTGATAAAACTGGAAATCACCGTCAACTCCCGAAACGACCCTCGTGGGCCCCGCACCATTGTGCCGAATTTGAGCGGGCGGATTGCACCATTGCAATCCCCTCGGAAAAACACACAACATCGACTGCTCGCATGCCCCGAACGGACATCCGAGGAAAAAGTCTCTAAAAGCTGCACGCAACTCAAAAGACGGGCCGTGGGGCCCACACCTCAACTCGAGCCTCAACGCCTGGAACCGCACTAGAAACCTCCGCCTCAGTGCCAGGGTCACAACGCCGCTGACGGCGCTCAAAACGGATGTCGGACGCGTCCGCGCCATCCAAAACAAGAATCCCGGGAAAAGCGCTCGTCCACTTAAGGACGCGTCGCGCCTCCGAGGCCCCTCGTTTCGGGAACTAAAAATTCGAGAAACCATCTCAAAAGCTTCGCCTCAACGCAAGCTCCGCGCTGCCGCAGACGGCGCGCAAAACGGATGCCCGTAGCCTGAAATACGGGCGTCCGAAGTCTGAGGGGGAAAACCCCCTTGGGCCGGACCGGCCCGGGCCGGCCGGTCCGCCCCGCTCCGGCCGGCCCGCTGGACCGCGGCCCAGCCGCTGGGCCCGGTCCAGCCGAGCCGCGGGCCGCCGCTCCACGGGCCGCCTCCCTTTGACACCCGCGCGCCGCTCGGGTTCTCCACCGACCGGCCAACTGGCCGGTCGTGATTCCAACAGCGACCCGCTTATTGCGGGTCGCGGTCTGCCACACGGGGCGGCGAGCCGCGCGGCCCCCTCTGCCTGGTGCCCTAGGCCAGCGCCGCGGCCGGCACCACGGACGGCTTCCGACAACCACCGTTGAACGCCGCCGCCGCCTCCCGGAAACGCCGCCGCCGCCTGCTGAAGCCCCAGCCGGCCGCCGGAGGCCCTGCTCCGCCCCGCGCCGCCCTGCGCCGCCGTCCGCCGCCTTCGGCACTCGCCGGAAACCGGCCTCATGGCCGAAAAACTCCAGAGGACCACCAGAAACGATCCGGAGGTCGAAAATTCGATCCGGATAGCTTTCCGAAAACCTCAAGACAGGATCTACGCAACCACGATATTTGTTTGAGGATCCAATGGTGCGATTGAGCATAAATAGGGATTAAAACGGGGAAGTGGAGGAAAACTCAAATCCGCCTACCTCGCTGGGCTTCGCCCGTCGCTTCCCGCGTGATCCGCCCCGCGCCGTTGCCTCGCCGGAGTTGCCTCGCCGGAGCTCGCCTCGCCGGAGCTCTCCGGAGAGGAAGAAGGGAGGGGAGATGTTGTGAGGAAAAGAAGAAGAGGAAGAAGGGGGGGGGGGTGCGTTTAAGTAATAACACTTAAACACCCCCGCCCAGCACGCCCCCGACCCCGCTCTCGAAGCAGACAAAAAGGAGGGCGTCCCTGGGGTAAACACGACATTCCGAGCACAACGGCGGTCTCTGAATTTTATTCCGAGACCCCGTTCAAAAGTTATTAAACTTAGCGCCCGAGGCCGCCAAATTACGAAAACGCCCCTGGGACCATTTTTCACAAACGGACCGCGCCCGCAAAACTTATACCCCTCCTAGGGTAAACGGCACACTACAAACTCAACGGTGCCCTCAGTTTTCCAATCCGAGCCATCGTTTAGGAGATACTAGTGTTTCGCCATTAAATGAATAAATTAATTAATTCATTTATCCGTTTAACGTTCCAGGAGCGGGCGAGGGGTCCAAACATCCCGCGCCGACAAGTTTTATGTCGTTCCTAGGGTAAAAACCCTATTACGGACCCATCCGTACACTCGGATCTCTGATCCGGAACTCCGTTTAGGAGTTATCTCATTTATTTAGCGTTTCCAGTGTGAACGCACTGAAAATTTAATTCCGGCCACTTCGGGGCTCGGAATCGCACGCCGTCTGAAGGCGCTGCTCTGGAATATTATCAAGAATATTCCAAAGTCTTTCACAGCAAAAACCGGGTTCTTAAACTGATTCCAATGAAGAATTTTATTTTGTCAAATTGAACTTATAAACATGTCAAAAACTAGATTTAATGTGGGTGCGCCATCAAAAGGTGGCAAAAATGCATTTTTTGAAAAATACTTATTTTACCTGAAAAATTTATTTTGTTCACATACCATGTTTTAGAAAATGTGTAAGATGAATAATAAATTCAAAATGTAGTTAATAATATTCATAGCGGCTAGTCCATAATAATATTATAACAATATATCGTTGTTTAGTGAAACCTGGTATTGCGTACTACACACGCTATCGAGGAAGGTCGCGATTGCGTGTAACGCAAGCCAAGTAAGGGTTGCGTGTATTAAAAGACTCCTTTGTTGTAGCGTATAACAAAATCCAACAATATTTCATTTATAGATTGAATATATAGATATATATATATATATATATATATATATACACTCAATGTTGCGTAGAATAACTACTATCAAACGAACTTGAAATTGTGTGTAACACAATCCAAGAATAGTGTTGCGTATACTGCAAGCTAATATGGTATTGCGTATAGCGCAAGATAATCTTGGTGTAGCTTACAACAGAAGATATGAAAGAAATTAAAAATAACATATCTCATAAAATCTTGGGGTGTTACAAAAAGTATATTTTTACCTATAAAAACATTACCCAAAACTCATAATGTCCATTCATATGAATAAAATATATATTTTGACTGTCCCCACTTTTACCCACAAATGGTGACATCATATCCTATATCCAATATTTGAAAAACACATATATCATTTTAGTTGATAAAAAATATTACAACACACCATGAGTTTTTGAAATAATTTAGTAAATTTATTTAATATTTTCAATATTTTATGTTACATGAAACACATATTTTATCTTGCATTACACGAAACATCAACTTTAAATGGAACATGATAAACAATTAAAATATTATAATATGATAGTTTCCACCCAGTCATCGTAATGATGACTATTAATAGGATGGAATAAATTCTGAAAATATGGTTTAAAAATATATTTATAATGAATTCTTGGGTGTTTAATTAATTAGAAATGAAAAAAACTGTTTGATAATAAAGGAAAATGTATTCTGAAACAATATTTTTTTTGATCAAAAAAATGTGTTCTACTTAAATAAAATAAAAAACCACTTTTGTTGAATTAATTTAATTTAATTAATATATTATTTATTAATTTTTTTAATATTCATATTATGTGTTCTCTTTACTTGACATAAGAACAATCCCAATTTTACTATTAAATTTGTTTTTCTAGAAAAATGTTTTCCCTCTATTTTATAGTCTATTTATATTAAAAATATTTTTTGAAACTTTTAAAAAATTTATTTGAAAAAATTGACTTCTATTTTTAAAACATCATATAATAATTAACTTTGGGTGAAGTTTTATTTTGATGAAAAGTTTCATTTTTGAAAAATAGTGAAAAATACTAAATTATAATTGAAAACTACATTTTATTTAAATTATTCTAAATTAACTTAAATTATATTTATATTTTAAAGTTATATTATTTAAATTATCTACCCATCAATATAATATAGGTCATTTAAGTAAATTTAATTTTGAATTTTGACATAGAAACTTTGTCAGTTTTCAAACATTTTCTCTTTAAAAACCCACTTTCTCGTCCCATATTACAGAATAATTTTAAATTAAAATGGTCCAAATATGTGAACTGAATTTTGAACAAAGGATTAGAGGTTTTGAATAAAAACAATATATATGTTATAATAATATCAAATTAATTTATTACTATAAAAATTAGTGAAAAATCTAAAAAGTAATTATTGTAGTTAAATTAAATAATAGTGCAACATTGGGTTAAACTAAAAAGGAAAGGTTAAAATAAACTAATAAAATTGACTAAAAAATATTCTAAACACATATTTATTCTATAAAACCTGTAAGGTTCTATAATAGTTCATTTTTTCCATTGTTACATATGAAAATTTTTGGGTCACTCAACTCTTCAAAAAAAATACCATGTGTGTCCTCTCCCCCGCTTATAAAAAGTGACAACTCCTCTCTCTTATTCACACCTTAAATTCATTTTTTTATAACATAAAATATCCAAATAAAATCTCATATTCCCTACACTAGTCCTATATGTCTTATTTTTGGAATAAGGACATCCTAGGAAAGATTTTTTTTACAAACATAAGGAGGATACCTGAAGAAGAGGTAACATTCATCAACAAGAATTTTTTATTTATTTCTCTCTTAATTCCCTTAAATTATTATTAAAACATTATTATATAATTATATTAGTGTCTTAAAAATACTTATATTCAGTTTAGTTAAGGTCATAATCTAAATCTATATCCACTCCCATCGAATGGGTTATGAAATTGTCATTCGTGTGTATGACCGACAACCTCCTCATGAAATGATGTCATTCGGTTCTCCATTACCACCTATTGAGGTTTGGAATAAAGATTGATCTATTATTTATAGATGATATAAACAATATTTTTTATGTTATTATGATATTTTAATTATTATATAACATATACCTTTATATTTTCCATTTTATGGGAATACAATAACATCATTCTTGTGTTCGACGAATTACCGCCTCTTGAAGTGATTTGATTCATTCATGGTTTACAAGGATGGTATTAAGTAAAGGTTTAATGAATATATGATATATATATTACATAAAATATATTATGTAATTATTTTTATATCACTTTATTTTCATTCTATCTAGAAAATGGAAATAATTTTCATACATATGTACGACCTAATGTCTCCATGAATGGTGTATTTCATTTTCTATTATAAAATTTACTTAATTAATATAAATTAATATATAATAAATATATATTAAATTTATAAAATTAGTATAATTATTTATATGATGAAACATGATCTATGTTAGCAGTACAAGAAATGAAATCTTAAAACATAAATAAAAAACAAAGAACTCATTTCCCAAAACGTGACATTAACATGGATTTGTTAACAATTGGGTAGTAAAAGGTCATACAAAAATAAGATATGGTATAATATATATGAATATGGTTCTCTAATATATTTTTAATAGACTTATATTTATTGTACATGTGGTTTTAATGTGAATTATGGATGTCAAGACTCATGTTAAGGGATTTTCATCTAACATCTTACTTCTGTGAGACACATGTAATATTCAAACCATATTTATTTTATGTGGTTTTTAGAAATCCCATTAATTTATATCATTATTAATATCATAATAATAATATCAATTTACATATCCATTTTATGATCACTCTTTCATTAGGTATAAGGATCAAAATATAACACACCAGTATTGGATTTTTGTCTCAACTTTCCTTGTTTGGGACATATGTTACGTTATGAACCTATATTATCTTATAAGGGTATATACATACAATTAGACATGTAATATCATAATTTTATTTATCCTTATAGTATTTTATTCCTCATTTAATGTAATTCCTTCATGGTGATTTCATTTCAATGTTAACAAATAAGTATGAGTTTTATTTTAGAATCTATTCATTTATTAGGATTGTTTATGATTAAGTTTCCAATGATGAAATATTATCATTTATTGATCACATTTCTTCATGGATTTTATTATACATTAGTTATTTATTAAATCTTCAAGAAATTTTACCATTTTTACCATCACTTGTACTTGAAATAATTAAGGATTTGTTTTAAGAAAATCTGACTCTATCCCTCTCTTCATTAAGAAAATATGTTTTCCTCTAAGACCATATTTTTTGATTTTTTTTTGGAAAATGTTTTTTTTGATTTATAAAAATGAAATTTACCCATGTTTTAATTTGTTAATTTTTTAAGATTCTATTACATGTTTTCTAGGTTATTTTAAATGAAAAATATTTCCTAAATGATTTATGTTTTAAAATCGGTTTTTGAAAATGGAAGAGATATTTTCCTCAAGAAATTTATTAAGTGATTGATAAATATCATTTTCCATATAATATTACATCAATTGTGGTTACATATTAATTAATTTTGATATAATACAAGGATAATATACTTATTATTTATTTGAATGGTTTGTGTTTATGATGAAACCGTTTTTATAAAACCTATTCATATTTCATGGTCAACACCATCATAAAATTACAATGAAACCCACTTATTTTCATGAATTATAGTATCATGAAATGATTAATAATACTATATTTTTTCTATAGGTTATGATTTGATGAATTTTTTATAAAATCTATTTTATTTCTTGGGTTATGATATGTTAAATATTTATGATATTGTGAAATACATAAAAATAGATTTCATTATATGATGGGTTAATACTATATATCCTTCCAATTCATTGGGTAAATATTTAAATTTCATGAGATATATAATACTATAATGGGTTGTGAACATAGGTTATTAAGTCACGACTATATTATGGAGGGAACCGTATTCAAAATGCTTGGATTGGAATGGGGAGTGAACATGTTTTAGTAAGACATGGCTAAAAAGGGGAGTTAATTAAGTTCAGTAAGTGACTTTGTCCATTATGATGGTCTTGTGAGTGATCCATTACTATTGTCATAGTTTGAGTAGTAAACCCATTCTAATACGAAAACCTTATAAGTGATAGTAGAATAATATGAATTTTTTTCTAGGATTATTTTTATTAAATTAATATATATCTAATTCTAATGTTATGCTTTCAGATATCATGTTCTTTGATTCCCTTGTCAATAATGTCTTATGAACTACAAATATTTATTCCATGATTAATTAATATGATCTTTTATATAAAGGGTATGGTTTTAAAATGTTATGCTCATGTTCTAATAACCTTATTCTCATTTTATGCATATATATCTCACGTATTTACCCATACTGAGCATCTGAGCTAACCAATTCATATGTTTCCTTTATCCTTGTCATGAAGATATGAATTATTTATTATATATCTAAGAGGGGATTCAGTTAAGAAGATCGTAGTGGGAGATGATGTATTACACATATGGACCAGTTCTTCAGTTTCCATGTTTCCAAAGTCACAAATCTATCATAGTTATCAGGGATGTATTTTTGTAATATAATTAATATTCCTAAAAAATGATGTAATATCCACATATGATTAGACTAGGCTTCTATAGATGGAATCATAAATTTTTTTCTAACCTTTTGAAACTATTATGAAAAACACATTGTGAGATCCCTAAGGATATTTCTAGGGATAAGTCTAAAGATGTGTCAATATGTAAGAACATATATTGGAATTTTGGTAAAGGATAGAGATTTTTTTATAGAAATACATCCTTGTTTGGATTTTACAAGTGTATATTTCTCTTAAATAGAGGTACAAATGGGTTAAAAAAAACCTTATTGAATTAGACTCAAATAGGAACAAGTGTATGAAATAGTTCTTTATATACACATATTTTGACACTCCTAGGGGATATGCATTGAAAATTAAAAAACTCTTTACAAACTACCATGAATGATATAAATAGAACATGATAATGAATTACCAAGGACAAAAATATGAGGCTATATATTAAAGAATAAGTTTTCATGATTTATAAATCATATAAGTAATTTTCAAGATTTAATGGTTCACCATCAAGATTATTATTTCTTACATAATTATTTTTCATATTAGTTAGTGGATGGGACATGAAGTAATCATTCTAACATTGAATCTGTTGGTAAATTCAGTGAATTTGAGCAACCAAATTAGATGACGACTAGAGATAAAGGTATTTTGATAATACTTAAACAACTATTGTGATATATGATTAACAACATGAACATTGGTGAGAGTATTGACACATAAAAATGTGGAATATGAACTTTTATAAAATTTCATTTGATAATGAACATAGAGAAAAAAATATTTGGATCCCTATATTTTTTGATGTTGGGAATAAAAACCTAAAAGAATATATCAAATGTATGGGAAGATGTTATCTTTTTGGAAAATAATGCCATAGAGTGAAAGATTTTTGAGAAGTTAAATGTATTATCTATGAAGAACATGGGAATTATTCAACTCAATTACCTAACCAAAGAATTAACTTCTATACTATGAAAGGATATGTACCATGTAAATCATTGCTATGGAATTATTTATTTATTTATTTACTTCGATCCATAGATTATGTTGAAGAAGTACTTTCCCAATGGTATTTTGGTAGTAAAAATCATGAATCATCCAAGGATTATGTTATTTTTTTGGAAACATAAATATCTCAATTAAGAGTTATGGAATCCATTATGATTTTATAAGTTGATGGTGAATCATATTTTCAATTTATTATAAATATCTCATGAGGCTTTACATGATGGGAGTTTATCAGGATTAACGATATTTTAAAATACATTTATGAAAATATGACCCTTTGGCTTTGAGGAGGAATGCATTTTTCTGGACATATGATTAAAGGTATTGGTAACATTTGGGTTTATCTTATAAAATATAAAAAATGATAACCTAGAATATGGGAGACAACCTATTAGAACTGAAAATGATACATGGATTGAACTCACAACTAAAGGGAGACAAGGGTATAAAGCCTAAAACTTATATACAATAAAGACAAATTGTTTTAGACAGGTATCAAGAGTTTTATTTTAGAGTATACATGTCAATAATTGTATTTTCATAAATAAAAGGCTATGAAAAATGGGGAAAAATTATTCTAACACTGTTATCCATATCAAAAAGAAAATGGGAAGACATCACCATTGGTTTTGTCATCATAATCCAAAAAACAACTAAAGGGAATAACTCATCATGGGTTTTAGTTGATCATAATAAAGAGACACCATTCTTCATCCATATTATAGATTATTTCTATTGTGATAATTTTTACAGAATATACATTAATGATGTAGAAGGGATTCATAGAGTTCCACATTCTATTGTATTTGATTGAGATATGATGTTTAACTCAATGTGTTGGTGAAGTATTCAAAAAAAAAAAATAAAGATATAGAGTTGAGTTTCAAGACAACATATAAAAATTAGATATATATTTAGTATATAAGAACAATTCAGACCCTATAATATATTATAATATCTTATTAAGTGGTTTTAAAATGTGTTTAGGATCACACCTTCCTCAAGTTAAGTTTTCCTAAATAGTGGTTTTCACTTGAGGATTCATATGGCCCATTATAATGCCAATTATTTAATGAATTATAGAACTACAATGTACTGGAATGAAGTTGTAGAAATAAATCTATTGAGACAAGAGAAAAATGATGAGAGGTTGAAGATGGTTAGAACCATTCTACAACATATAAGGTCATCAAATTTTTTATAAAAATGTTATTCTAATAATTATTTATGTGATATTGATTTTTAAGTTGGTGAGAATATATTTATAATAATTTTTCCAGGTAATAATTGTGGGATAAATGAAACCAAAGTATTTAGGTCCCATTAAAATACTTGATCATATCAATAAAGTAGCTTATTGTTTGGAAGATCCACTAAACATCTCTTATGAATATGTTAGTAACCTACCTGGGTTGACCATGAAATGGTCACCCATGTCATCCCAAGACAATTCCCAAGAGGCCATCCCGATCCACCCAGGATGGTTACTAGTGTTGGGGAATCAACACAGGTAAAAATGGAATGATTTCTACCAATATAAATATTTAATCCAACAGAAAGAAATAGAGAATCATGAATAAAATAAATACATATTACCAAATTGAACATCATTTATACAAAAACTAAAATTAAAACAAACAAAACAGGAAAACAAAAAATTAACCTCACAACTACAACATCTCTATTTCACCATGAGATTCACTCTCCAATACCAAAACAACCATCTCCAACAATTATTGAAACCATGATAGAATCGGAACAAAATGCTAAAAACAAGAAATAACTATAGGCGTGAGTATTAAAACTTAGTAGAAATTCCCAAAAAACTATATTCCTAATGGATTTACTTTAAATAAAAGAAACATCAATTTTAGTTTTGAAATACAATATATAAAACTAGGATATTCAAAAAAAATTCTCTTTAAAAAAACACAGTCCATTTTTCTTCTTCATTTAAAGAGAAATATTTTCTAAGAAAGAACCACCATCACCTTAGAGAAGAAGAATAATATTTTTTACTTAAAAAAGGATTTAGGGAGTGTAAATAATTATCAAAACATTTTTCATAATCCTTTGAAAACCAAATCATCACTTTTCATATGAGGTATACCACTCAAGAGATCAATAACAAAAATCACATGATAAGGGAAATAGAAACAAGTAAGAAAGAGTAACAAACCATCAAGAATATCTATCATCAATCATAGAAACCAAAGTTATAAAAAGAATGGGAGAACCTAATATATCAATGGAATAATCTGGAACATTCTATACATCTTGACTCATGCCGTAGGCATGCCCCACCCTATGAAATAAATTCTCTCCTAGATGCTCGATTGTACCTAACCTAGTCCGAATAAGGGGTACCTTCCCATAACAAAAAAAAAACAAAACAAAACCCCTTCTATGGGCCACTATCCAGAGAGAAATCTTAACATAGTGAAACAATAGTTCACTGAAAACCCTCTATCAATTCCAAGATCCCATTTCAAGACTACAGTGGGGGAGATCCAATAATGTCACACAAGAATCCAGTCACCCGCACATACATCATATACAAGTTACACACACAAAAATCACCCCAAGACATCCAAAGGAACAATATCATTCCCTCAAACAATTCTATCACAAGGATCCTCTAAATACAGTCATACCAAAACATTAAATATAACTAAGCCATGTTGATTATCAGGGGAGATTTTTCAAGATGATCATTTTCACAATAGTGCCAAACATGCCTCAAAACTCTTTTAAGAAACCACTGTTTAAAAAAAACCAAATGAACCATTCTAAAAGGTGAAACACACTATTTTTTATTTCAAAACCATTTATAAAATTCCATTTAGGCACCCACACAACATCTTAAAACCAAATTCACTTTCATCAAAATTCCTAATGGGTTACACACCATCATCACATTCCAACCCATTTTAAAAACCATCAAACATACACCACATTAAAATAAAAAACCATTTATAAAAAAAAAAATTAAGAAATAAAAACCATCATTAAAGTATAAAATTACCTTTACCAAGAATAAAAAATGCTTTAAAGATAAAAATTCACCTACAAAATCCAACCATTCATTTTATCAAATAGTTGGTGTGAAAAATTTAACAAAACAATTTCATATACTTTAAGACAAGAAGGAATTCACCCCATTTCATGATAAAAAATTATTCCAAAAATCATAAATCAATAATTAACACCCATGTAAGGTGTGAAGATAAAGAAACCAATGATTCTAAAATTTAAAGGATACATGGAAAGGGAAACCTATCTCAAATAAAATACACTTCAACAACACCCACCTGAAACAACCTCATGAACATTAAACGAGGAAAGATCCTCCAAGCGAAAACATAACACAAAAATCTTCGAATTTAAACATATAAAAAAAGAAATTATAGATCAAAAAGACCAAGGAAGTAGAATAAATCAAGAGAAAAAGGATGTTGGATAGAGAGTGAGAATATGGGAGGATATTACCTTGAAGAATCACACTTAACATGAATAAAACCACTTGGAATCACATTAGAAGGAGGTAAGAGGTGTGATGATGAGGTTATGAGAATCCCTAGATCCTACGAACTGAATGGATAAGGTATATTGTGATTTGGGTTTAAATCCTGAAGAGAGTAGAAGAGTAAATCACATTTTTAATGACCTGTACATGTTGCAGGGTTTGCCCGCATGATTTTCAAAAAAATGTAGAAACTATGGGTCCCTCACTATCAGAGTGGAACAAGTCTCATGGTTTGGCCACTCAATTTACCAAACTATTTGATATCTAGGAGGCCTCCGCTATCTAAAATTGGAAATTGTTTTCACTAGTTCCCAGGTGAGGGAACAAAATTTCCTTTAATCGTGTGCCAACGGTGAGCTACCAGTTGTCAAGCCCCAAATCCCCATTTTCACCAAAAACTCCCAGGGAAACTAGTGAATAAACATAAGAACAAAAAATAAATATAGGTACACCTAGAACATGAGATAAAAACCATGTAACAAAAGAAAATATAGCATGTCAGAAGAAAATTAAAATCCCAGTGTGAGAATTATCCCTGCCATTGGGATTTTTCCCCTCAGAAATCCATAATAACTCTAATTGATTGATCAAATGAAAAGGTCCACACTATTTCACAATATTATTTCCCAAAAAAAATAACCTTGTCTATAACCATGATGAAACTTACACTTATACTTTAAACAAACCAACATACCCTAATCTACTTTTCTTGAAATGACAAAAAATTGAAGACCCAAATCCAATCACCTTACCAAAACTGAAAAAAATTAGCCTTTCTAATGGGCCCCAAGGTTCACTCAATATAGGATAACAATGAAATAAAATAATGGAAAAAAGTATTCCCTATTTTCAACATGGAAGGTCGGAGTGCACTCCCCACCATTAGAAACCAACTAGAACTGACTAGTATGAGAACATCCCAAACAGACTGAACCCCCACCATGGGGGGGGGGGGGTACTAAAATAAACCTTAAAAAAATGAAAAAAAATACAAAATTCATCATCTCAACAAGTCTCACCCATATCTAGAGGATCAAAAACCATAACCAAAACATAATAACAAGTGATAACCACACAAGGAAAACCAATCATAGATTTGTATCAGAGAATGAACAACTACTAGAATTTTAAGAAAATGAGACCACAAAATTTTCTTATATCTAAAGAGGAACATTCTAACGAAAGAGAAAATGATGAGGAAAATTGGACTCTATGACTTTTATCACAAAATAGGACCTTCCAAGAAAAATAATCTATAATAGATAATCTCATATTGTACACATTTTAGTATTGAAGAAAAAAAGATAGAAAATGGTACACCACACCCATATGATTCCTGACAACATACAAGATTCACTCTGATGCTTATGGACAGAGCCTGATGTCTTGAAGCATCCACTTCCTCACATCCAGTAGCTAATAATCCCCAAGAAAAATTTAGTCTTTTGGCTCCACGAGAGGCCACCCCACACCCCATGTAGATAAAAAATTACATGATACACCATGGTACTCACTTTCCTTCAAAAAGTAACTTCCACCAAAGAACCAAAGATAGAGAATTAGATGATACGACTTCATCCTATTTCTCCCCAAATGAGAGGAAGAAAAAAAAGACACACAATAGATTACACCTCAACTCGAGATGGAAAATTTTTAGAACATCCTAAAGATAGAGATTCATTAAAACATAAGTTCTCTTGAGATCGAAAAAATAAACATTAAAATTTTAATGAAAATTAAACACCATAATACACTACCAGAAAAAATCATTACAATAATGAATAATTACATATAAAGGGGACTTAAAGTATTCCCAAAATAGTACCCTACTTCTAGAAATGGGTTGGGTGGTCTTATGAAGGGTTGAATCTGGATTCAAATCGCTTCCTAAAAACACCCCAACATACCTTTTTCAAGTGACCCAAGTGTCTACATGTATGAAAGGTAATTAGATAACTTAAACATGATATATTTTTATGATTTTTATTACTTCACTAATGACACACAATGACCATGCACTTAGATGGAGCCAACAAAAAATCTAGACACTACTGGAAAACTAACCTTTACCAACGGTTTGGAACCGTTGGTATAGGCCTCCAAACCGTTGGTATAGCCTAAACCAACGGTTTGGAGAACCGTAGCCAAGTAAGACGTTGGGATAGGTCTATTCCAATGGTTTTCCAAAAACCGTTGGTATAAACCTATACCAACGGTTTTGGAAACTGTTGGTATAGGTAATATGAAATCTATACCAACGGTAATGGAACCTTTGGTATATAAATTCCAAAAATAAAACATCCACTGGGATTTTATCCTAGGACCCCTCTTTTATCATTGAACGACTCAACCACTAACCTAACATGACTTTTGTGATCATAATTACATAAATATATATATGTATTCTCATAAATATTTTAAATTTTGATTTATATAATGTTCTCGGTACGAAGGTCTGATAAAAAATGGAAGTACCTATACCAACGGTTTTAACAACCGTTGGTATAGGTATTTGGTTGTGATTTTCATTCTACAAGGATGTTGAATTCATGGCCCACTTTTCCCAACGGTTTGGCCAAACCGTTGGGAAAAGTGGCATATTTAGGGACCTTTACCAACGGTTTGGCCAAACCGTTGGGAAAAGTGACCAATTTGGGGGGCCTTTCCCAACAGGTTGGCCAAACCGTTGGGATAGGTCTACCTTTCCCAATGGTTTGGCCAAACCGTTGGGATAAGTGGCCAATTTGGGGGCCTTTCCCAACGGTTTGGCCAAACCGTTGGGAAAGGGGACCTATACCAACAGTTTTTTCAAACCGTTGGTATAGAAGCGTTGGGAAAGATCTAATTTCCAATAGTGAGATGCCTTTTAAATTAGCGACCAACACCACCAAATTCAGGTCACTTTCTGATCTCTGTATCAAGATTTTATTTTATGATCCAAGATACTAGAGGAAGTTTTGCGGCCTTAAGCACTCCTATTAACATATCTTCAACCTGAACAATATTCTTCACTATGTAGACAAAGGAGGTGATACCAAACTTCAACACCTTAAACTGCAAATCTTGATAAATCCCATTATCAAAATGTCTAGCCTTCAAGGATTCATACATATAACACACTAAAAGGTAAGAAACTAGATCCAAAAAATGAAAAACGAAATCCAACATCGATCCATCACCTTACTTTAGAAATCACATATCTATCCCATTCCTCACCTTCACTCCTCATAGAAATCCTACTGGATGAACAATGCCTTGAAGAAATCATAGATACGATATTCCTTAGACTTGGGTCAAGAGACCAACTTCCACCACTTCTATGTTGTACATTCATGCATAAAGGTGGATAACATCACCTTTACAGACTCAAGAAACTCAAGGAAATAGAAGTTTATCTAAATTTTCCACATCCACTCTTACTCTTTAAGAGGATTCACATGACCATAATAAAAGAGGAGGGTTCAATTTTCTCTGCTTAAGAAGGAAGTAATTTGGTTTTCGAACTAGCGGGACCGTTAATGGTGAACCAATAGTATATTCACCTCGATATTCATAGAATCCTTAGTGGGGGCGTACAGTAAGAAATAGGAAAACAATGAATTGAATCAAAACCAACTCATTAATAATAATTACCAAACTCAAAAGGATATATAAAAAATAGATCCCAAATCATAAGAAAATAATCCACACAACTAGTGGTTACCAAAAAACACATTTTCTTTTTATTTAACAAAAATTTTTCCAAAAAGAAATACAAGATCTATAAGTTTCAAAATCATAAATAGTATTCAAAAAATTCTCACACATGAACATTCCCATTTTAATCCAGGCCCCTATCCACTCAATACAATCCGAGCACTCATCTACCCATTACATTGACTATCCACTCCCTCAAACACATCATTGCATGTGAGAACACATAATAACACCAAAGTTCAAGCAAAACTTTTCAACTTTCCATAAAAAAACATGTACCACATGTCTTCAATGTATCAATATAATTCTAATTTCAATTTTTCAAAAATATTATAAAAAATTTACCCAATGAACTTTTCCCAAAACCACTCCATTTAAAAATGAATTTCAATTAAAAATTTCAAAAAACCCATTTTAAAAGACTTCTAATAACTAATAAAAAACCATTTATAAACTATATACTTCAACCCATTTTTTTCTATTATGAAATAAATTCCTATGAATTCCTTCAAAAACCCAATTAATTCCATTAAAAACATTCAATAAAAAATAATTTTATTAAATACATAGTTCTTATAATTTTAAAACAATTTTCCAAAACCATCTTAAAAATAATTTTTTTCTCTAAACATAAAATTACGGTAAACCCTAGATTCAGATTCTATATATCCAATATCATTAAATTCATCCCCATTTTACCCAAAAAAAATATTATAATAATTATTTTTATAAACTTTTCTTCAAAATAAATATGAAAATTGATTTTATATCTCCCAAAAATCCAAAACATTACCACATAAAATCCAGTTTACACAATTTCAAAATAATGGCTCTCAAAACAATTTCAGAATAAAAGAAAGTCCCAAAACAACTCCCAAGGGGAACTAGTGTCGATGGATGACTTGCCTATATGGTTGGAAGCCATATCTTAATCATTCCACCATCACAGAGAGTGTTTTAGAACCATACCTCTAACTCCGCATGGCTTTCAAGGGCCTGCGAGCTCATTGAGGTCACTTTCCCAACTCCTATTTCATAGTACAATCATCAAACAACCAACAAGAACTGGATAAACCAAATAAAAAACTTTCCATGGAAACATAAGTTTCTTCATCAATAGTTTTTTCCTAGGACTCCCTTAATTATACACGCCAAGTTCTGACATTCCTACTCCATTTATCTTAACATACCAAATAACAAATGTCCCTCTAAAGGATAGGTTCCACAAGTAACCTAACCTATATCTAATAAATTTTTATCCTGATCCTACCAGATCGACCCCGAACTAGTCAACCAAGTAAAAATGAGACAATTCCTGAGAGGCATTCTCGATCCTCCTAGGTTGGTGACTAGTTTTGGGGTAACAATAGAGAAACCAATGGAATGAGCCCAGGATTCACTCTCTAAAACCAAAACCGTTAATTTCTCACATCGATCAAAACCAACCCAAAACCTACAAAAAAAGAAAAAAACAATAAAAATCTATAGGAATTAGTATTAAAACCTAGTAAGAATTCTTGAACAAGTCTATCCCTAATTTATTCCCTATAAATAAAATCAACATTAATTTTTGGTTTGAAAAAATATATATATAACAAGAATTTTCAAAAAAAATATCTATAAAACCAAACATGGTCGATTTCTCTTATCCATTTAATACAAAATCTTTTACAAAAAAGAACCATAAACACATAAGATAATAAGAATAATTTTTTAACTTAAAAAGAGAGAATTGGAGTTCAAAACCTTTAGAAATTTTTTTCCATAATCATTTTATAAAAAAATCATAATTTTCACAAGTGGTGCACCACATAAAAGAGCAACAATAATGATCACATGATAAGGTCAATGGAAACAAGCAATTAAGAGTAACCAACCAATATAAATCTCAATCACCCATTAGAGAAAACCACATTCTGGATGACATGATAGAACCTAGGCCCTTATTGTAATAACATAGAACATACTATAAATCTTGACTCATCCCATAGGAATACCTAACCCGATGAAATAAATTATCTCCCACACACTCGATTACACCCTATCTGGTCTGAATGAGGTGAACATTCCCATAGAAACAAAAACAGAACAATTACACTACAATGGGCCACTATAGAGAGTGAAATCATAATCTAGTATGACAAATATTAACTAAAAATCCACTAGCTATGCTAGGTTCTCATGCTAAGAATAAATTGGGGGTGATTCAAAAATTCCACACAATAATACAATCATATGTACATACATCATATAAAAAAACACACACAAAAAGTCACCCATAACCCACCCTAAGGAATGATGTATTTCCTTTCAACTATTTGATCAAAAGGGTGAATCTTAGTGTGGGACTCAAATAACATTCAACATTACCAATTAAAAATTATTATCCAAGGAGATTTTTCAAGATGATCATTTTCACTAAAGTTACAAATAGTCCTCAAGAACCCATTTAGAAATCACCATTTATTAGAGTACCAAGTCCACCTTTCAAAAATAGTGAATTTTTTTTTACATTTCACAGCCAATTAAAAAATTCCATTTAAGCATTCACACCACATTTTTAAACTAAACTCACCATAATTAAAATACTAAATGGGTCTCACACCATATTCACGTGCCAAACCATTTTCCAAACCATCACACATACACCTCTTTAGAATCCAAAACAAATTAGGGAAAACTGTTTCTAAAATAAAAACCGTAGTTTTAGAATCCAAGTACCTCTACCAAGAAAAAAACACACTTAAAATATCAAAAATCACTTACAATAAAAAATAGTAATTTTATTGAACACTTAGTGTGAAACATTTAACAAAGAAACTTTATATAAATCGAAACAAGAAAGAAATAACCCCATTTCATGTGAAAAATTATTCTAAAAGTCATACAACCCTAATTAATATATATGTAAGATGATAAAATAGAGAAACAAATTATTCTAATATATAATAGAATAGTGTAAAGAGAAATATACCTCAAATCACAGGTTCTTCAACAACATCCACCTGAAACAATCTCATGAAAGCTCAAAGATGCGAGATTCTCTAAGAGAAACTATAAAAATACCTTATATAAATATATCAAAAAATAAATCCTAGATCTAAAATACAAATAGAGAAGAATAACTTAAGATAAAATGGAAGAAGGATGTGGGAGAAGAGAGGGGGAGATTACCTTGAATAATAACCCTTAAAACATTAAGAAAACCACTTTTAATCATCTTATAAAGAAGTGGGAGGTGTGAGTAAGAATGGAGGATATTTCTAGAGTGGTATGAAATGAATGGTGAAGTAATAAGGTGATTTTGTTTTAAATAATGGGAGGTTAGAAGAGTAAAATCACATTTTAATGAATTGGATAGATCACAAGGTTTTCCACACGGTTTACCGGATCATGTGGAAAATATGCATCCCACACTATACAAGAGGAACAAGCCACATGATTATCCCACACATTTTATCAAAACAAAACCATGTGGTATTTTATATCCAAAATGATAATTGGTTGTGTGGTTTCTTGGGTGAGGGCACACAATTTCCTCTGACCTTGCACTAACTATGTGGAACCTACTGTCATGCCCAAAATCAACATTTTTCAAAAAAAAAAAAAATCATGGGGAGAATATAGAATAAATAGTAGAACAAAAATAAACAAAGGACTAGACAAAACGTAGGGTAAAAAGAATGAACCAATTGATAATATGGAACAAAGGACAAAAATAAAAAACCGGGTGTGACAGTTCACGATGTGTTCCATGTATCATTACCAAAGAAGTATATAACTGATCCATCACATGTACATAACTCTCAGGTCGTACTATTGGAGAATTATCAATATTATGTGGAATTACCAGTAGTGATTTTGGATTGAATGGAGGATGTTCTATAAAATAACACCACTAATTTTTTCAATGTTTTTATGGTGATACCACTTGATTGGGGATGCTATATGGGAACAATAGGACGTAATGAGGTTGAAGTATCCTCAATTGATGATGCCAAAGTAATAAATTTAAATTAAAAAATTCATTTTATTGTGGTATAATGTAACACTACATTTTTTTTGTAAAATATTTTTTAAAATATATGTAACATTTTCAATATTTTATGTTACACATGACATAGAATTTAGTATTTGTTACATGATATATCTTGTTTAATGGAAATATGACATATAATTTAGATATTATTATCTGATAGTTATAACTTAACCATTGAAATTTTTAGTATGGATAATATTAACTATATTATAAGAATATGGTTCGAACATGTATATATAATGAATTCATTTGTGACTAATTAATTATAAATGAGAATAAAAAATATTGGAAAATAAAGGAATTTTTTTCTTGAAAAACAATTATTTATTAAGACAAATGTATTCTACCTTAATAAAAAAATATTGGTGAATTATTTTATTGAAAATTATATATTATATATTAAATAAACTATTTAATATTATTATTAAGTTTTTTCTATGAAAGAGATAATAATAAAAACAATTTTATGCCCATTGGCCTTTGGACTATGTAATGGGCTACATGCCCACTGGGACTTCGGGCTATGTAATGGGTCTCCCTCTACCCAGTTAAAAGAGGTTTTTTCTTTACTTTAATAATAAAATGAGGCTTTGGCCCCAACCTTTTTTTTAAAAATAAATATAATTTTATGCATAAAATAATATTTTTCTAAAAAACAGTTTTGTCAACTTTTTATAGATAACATATTTTAAATCTAAAATATGCAAATTTTTTAAAATTTATTTGAAAAAATAAGATATTTTTTTCAAGTTTTCAAATGAAAATTATATTTGGATGATTTGTTTTGGGTTTTTTCTGAAAGGATTCATTTATTATGAATAGTTAAAAATACCGAATTTTAATTGAAAACTAACTTTTCTTGTAATTTATTTATAAATATGGACTATATAATTAATTTATTATAATGTTAAATTAGTTAAATTATATATCCATTAATATAATTTATATAATTTTAATAAATTTAATATTTAATTTTGATATAAAAACTATGCAGTATTTTTAACATTTTGTCTTTAAAAATCCAATTTCTTATCACATTTATGGGTTTAATTTTAAATAAATCTTCTCTAATTATTGGAAAGGAATTTCAAAAAAATTATTCTAGATTTGGTATCAAAAAAATTTATAATTTATAATAATTCCACTATAATCTTCGATGAAAATGAATAGTTAAAATTATAAATACAAATTATTGCATGTAAGGTAAAGATGTGTTTACCATGGGATAAACTAAAAAGATATGGGTACATATGAAACATAAAAAATTAAAACAAAAAAATTTTAGTGACATATTTGTACAATTTCCCATATAATGTTCTTTAATATTCCATTTGTGACATATGAAAAATGTATGAGAAACCAATTCTTTTAAAAAATAACAAGTGTGTCATCTGGCCCACTTATAAAAGGAAACCATCTCTAATATCTTCTTCACAACTTAAAATAGTGTTTTTCAGCAAAAAACTGCCTATATAACTTCACAAATTCCATTCCATAATCCTATAATATTTTTTTGGTTATAAATCCATCATATAAAGATTTTAGTGAAATTTTGAGGATACTTGAAGAAGAGGCATCATTCATCAACGAGCATATATGTTTTATTTATCCATCAACCCCCATAAATTATTTTTATATATTTCTTATATTATAACTATACTTTATTAAATATACTAATATGTTTTTTATTTTAATGGATTTATATAAAACCATATCCACTTCTATCAAATAGGTTACGAATTTATCATTATTGTGTATAGTGGACTACCGCCCTGTAAACTAATGTCATTCATTTCTCCATTACCACCCCTCTGGATTGAAATATTGATAGATATATTTTATATATTATGTATATATATGGTATTAATTATGTTATTATGATTATTTTATTAATATATCACATATACATTTATATTTCTCTTTTTGTGATAATACGATAACATCGTTGGTGTGTATGGCGGACTAGCTCCTTACGAAGTGATGAAATCCATTCATGGTTTAAATGGAAGGTATTATTTATTTGTTAAATGAAAATATATAACATAAATTATATAAAAATCAATTTGGGATGATAATTTTTATCACATAATTTTATTTTCTTCAAGAAAATGGAAAAAGAATTCATGCGTACACATTTATTTCCATCTCCATGAATGATGTATTTAATTTTCTATCATTAAATTTGAACTAATTTAAATGAATATACAATTAATATATATGATATTTATCTTTTGTTTAAAATTATTAATATAATGAAATAATTATTTAATTAAGAGGACCAAGAAATGAAAAGTTAAAACATACGGAGAAATCAAATTAGTCATTTCTCATAACGTTATGTTTACAGGGAATTTTTAATAAAACAATAATAAAAGGCCATAAAAAATAATATCTGGTATGATATATATTAATATTTTTTATTGATTTATAATAAACATATATTTATTATTCATGATGTTTTTACATGAACTATGGAGGTCAAGACTTAAGGTAAGAGATTTTTGTCTCACATTTTACATCTGTGAGAAACATGTAATATTCACTACATATTATTTTTTATGATGTATATAAATCCCATGAATTTATATTATTATTATTACCATGAAAGATAGTGTGTCTTACATATTCATTTTATTATTTCTCTTTTATGGGGTTTATGGTTCAAATGTTAACAAATCGGTAATGGATTTTTTTCTCAAATTTCATTCTTTGGTGGATATATTATTTCATGCCCCTATATTTTTTTTATGAAGTGCATATACATCCCATTTTAATGGTATTATAATGAATTTATTTATATATATGATAATTTATGTTCAATTAATTTTCTCTCTTGATGGTTCTTACATTACAATATTACCACAATGGTAAAAGTTATATATTATAATCTCATAGTTTATCGATATTGTTATTGATTACTTTTCCAATGTTGAAATATTATGAACTAACAATAAATTATTCTAATGAATTTTCTCCTAATATATTAACTCATGAAATATTAAATTAATGGTACCATTTTCCAACTCTTTGGTACATAAAAAATTATGAAAATTATTTTATGAAAATCGAACTCATCACTCTCTTTGGTCAGAAATTGGTATTCACACAACACTATGATTTATATAAATATTTTCAAAAATGTATTATTATGTTTCCATGATTTTAAAATTAATTTTTACCTGGGTTTGATACTTTTCTAAAAAAAATTAAACATATCATTCATGTTGTTTTAAAAAACCATTTGTGTATGGATTTAACTGAAAATTTGAAAATATTCATTGTTTTTAACATGCATTACATCAATAGTATTCTATCAATTGTGACCACTTAATGATTTTAATAATCCCACACACATTTTCTATTTTCCTATCAAATAATATATTTTTCTAAATATTTGGTAATTTTTCAGTTCTTAAATAAATGATTTTAAAATGAATAGGATTTTCATAATGTTTTACAGTTAAAAAATGGTATTCAAAATTGAAAAGGATATTTGTCCCCAAGAAATGTTTTAAATTATATTTATAGGATTATATTATATGTTTCAAATGTTATTTTATAATAAAAAAAATTATCAAAATGATTTAAAATTTTTAAATTATTTTTAAAATCCAGAAGGATATTTTCCACAAAAAAATTAAATGATTGATCAAAATAATTTTCCATCTAAGATTTCATCCGTTAATGTTACATATTATATTGTGGGAATATTTTCTATGGATAGAATTTTAATTTTTTTCTTGTGAATGGTTTATGCTTTTGTTGAAATGTTTTTTATGGAACTCATTTATCTTATATGGGTTATAACATGATAAAATTATTTTGAATCTCGATTCATTTCATGGGTTATGATAAGATGAAATTATTGTGAAACCTATCTATATTATATAAGTTATGATATTATTAAATTTGTATGATACCCATTTTATTTTGTGGGTTTGATATAATGAATTATTATTATATTATGGAAAATATAAATATGGATTTATTTATGTGATGGGTGGGACATATTTCTCTCTCCAATGCATTGGTAAATGATTTATATCTCATGAGATAGACATTATTGGAATGGGGAGTGAACCCCATTCAGTATAGTAGAACTAGAATTAGTAGTTAACCTGGTTCAGTAAGACAAGACCAGAATGGGGAGAGAATCCAATTTAGTATGACATGGCTGAAATAGGGAGTGATCCAGATTCCTTAAGGTAATATTTCCACTATGATGGTCTTGGGAGTGAAAAATTAAAACTATAATGGTTTGTGGAGTGAACCCATTCCAATATTATATCATTCATAGTGATCCCTAACTAATATGGAAATGATTTTATATGATTAGGTGTATGACACTAATCTATGTATTATTCCAATTTGATGATCTCATGGATCATATTCAATGATTACTCTATAATTAATGTCTTATGAATTTTTATTCTTTCTACCATGATTTAAGATTATGATATTTCAAATGAAGGGTATGGTTTTTAGTTATTATGCTCATGTTTCAATACCCTTATGCTCATATTTTTCTTATGTATCACCATTTTATACCCTTACTGATCATATGCAGTCAACCTTTCTTATGTTTAGAATTCTCAGGTTATGAAGATATTTATTATGTATAATATTTATAAGAAGTGTTTTATTCATGAATATCATGGTTATAGATTATGTATTTCACATATATATGAGTGTTTCTGTTTCCATGTTTTAAATGTCCATAAACTATTATGATCCTCAGGTGTTTATTTGTGTAATGTAATGAATATTTATAAAAAATGTTTTAATATAAATATACGATAATTCTTAGTCACTGTAAATATCATTAATGGTAGGTAAAAAATAATTTTTTTTCAATTTCACCAGTTTCCACACTCATTAATTAACTTATAACTATAAACTACTATTATCCTTCATAGGAAAAGAATTTCTATAACCCAATGCGACACACTTTTTTAGAAACAAATACATTACATTAAATATTTCAATTGAGTCTTTCATTCCCATATATTTTTAAGTTCCATGTGATATTAAGAAAGGGGTATTAGGCTCGTTCATGGTTACAAGTCAATCAAGAAATCCACATCTCTTTGGAGGTTGGAATTCTTGTCACATAGTGTTGAAAAAGATATAATATTTATCTTGTAAAGAAATGTGGATGACAATTTTCATCCCTATTCAAGATGTTTTTAATATATAAAAAACTATACCTAATTTACTCATTATATTTTTAGTGTTTTTATATTTTATGAAAAAATAAATTATATGTTTTTAATAAAGGAATACAAAACTAAAACTAAACATAAAGATGCAATGAAATAGAATGAATGGAGGTTATAGAAGAATATAAATTCCACTAAGAGTGTCATACATAGTGAATATTCATTTTTTTATTTTATATTAACATAGTGAACACACTCCATCATATGAGTTAAAACCATTTTCTACTTTTTCTGTGAATATAAAATACACTCAATGATCACCATGTACATTGTATGTCATCCTACTCAGTTGAGGGTTAATTATTATAGAAGAATAAGTTATCCCTTAAATAAAAATAATGATCATTTTACTCAATTCTAATAATCCTTATATTTTGATAAGGAATATTTTGATAATATAATTTGTTTTAAGCATCGAGTTACTCACTTGGGAAATTCTTTATGATAGTTACTCATCATCATGAGTATAATAGATCAACGTAGAGAGAGGGATAGAGATTTGAAAGGAGATAACTTGAATTAAAATATACATACATAGTTACATGAAAAATAAATACAACTAAAATTATAGTATAAAATAAACTATAGAACATCCTTCTTAATTATACCTTTCTATTCCCCCTATTCACATCAGTCTATCCCTATATTTATATAAAAAAACTCCCTAATGCCTATCCCATGGTACCAAAATCTTCCCATTAAAATCCTAAATTTTCTCCCTCTCTTATAATTTAATCAAATTATTCAATTTTAATTTTTAAAAAGACAATATTTTAAATTATATTATATTTATCCGTTATGAGAGAGAGTTTTATGGAATGTAATGTAATTTTTATATCTTAACACCATATCAAAAAAATATCATTCACATTTTCTCATCCAAATTATCTTAGACTAAAAACTTCAATCCTACATTTCATGGACTTAAATCTTACCCAAGAATATATCATCATTTGTATAATCATGTGTATGTGCAATAACCAGTTTTTATTATATTTTTTTGTAACTCTAACACACCACACCCTATATCACATATGCTTCTTCCACTAAGTATTTCTAAAACTATCATAGTCATGGAACAACCCTATATTCAAACCTATTATAAAAACATGCAAGGCTATTCGTGATGATCAACAAGCTATAATCATGCATTTTTTATGGATTCATCCTTCACTGTTCAAAATTGTGGATGATAATAGGTATAATCCATTATATCAATGATATATGTGATGGTGTTTGGAGTTCTGAATTCTTCTATCCATTATAAAATCATTCCAAAATATAATTAAAACACATAGGAAGGATTAGTTCATGGTGATAGGATTCCATAGTTATATGTATGAGGTATAATTCGATTATTGTATCCTAGAGGTAGAAGCACAAAAGAAGTTGGTATGTAGTAACGGAGGTAGGTGGCATTGGTAGATATAGGGAAATGGTAGCATGGATCAACAAAATAATAGAAACTGTAGAAAATTAAGGGTGATAAGGTAGGGAGAATCAAGCCAATGGTATTTGTAAATGAAATAAATCTAATAGAATCATGGAAAATAATAATACCCACCATTTTGATCATAATCATCATTCGACCTTCATTGTGGCCAAATTGAGCTCCTCCTCCCTTATATTAAATGACTTCACCCTCATAGAGGTTGTACTAAATTATATTTATAATAAATGGGTTTTTAATTCATTTATATATTAATTTTTTCCAAGTGAAATATCTCATAGTTTAAAAAATATAAGATTCTAGTAAGTATAAGAAATGGATCAATTGAGTTGGATCATGGTAGTAATATCATGGAAACGTTTGAGGTGGGAGAATATGAGTTCTAGCGTGATACATCATTTTTTTCTATAAATCATATTGAAATAAAAAATTATCACCCCACATAAATTATTTGAACATGATCATAATTATTTATAACATATCATGTATCCACCATAGTTAGGTGAAGTCTTATTGAGACTATAGTATCTCTAATGTAGTGTGAGCTAGACCACCCATATGAGGATATCCAACCTATATTAGACTAGATACATGTTATATAATGAATGAATCCACTCCTCTGTGAATTTGGTGTGACAGATATTCCACAACCTTAATGGAAGTCCCCATATGGTTTACTCAGTTTCCCCTAGGGTTGTCTATGTGACTTTCTGTAGGGTTTGAGGGATGGCCATGTTTTGACTATTTTTTACAAAATAGAATATTAATCAATTAATGAACCTTCAATTAAAAATTCATAATATTTTTTTATTATTTTTAACATTTTCATTTGTTTTCATCCAAATTAATTATTCATACTTAAATTATAAGCATATTAATAAAAAAATTAATTATTTTGAAAAAAATTAAAAACCATTATAATTTATTATAAAAATGTAAAAATATTTTAATGAATAATAATGGATTCGAACAACACTAAAGTTGAATCCATGATTTTCCTCATGTATTGAATCACAACAAAAATCAATAAGGAACACTATGCATAACATTATTGAAATTTCCAATTAAAAAATTTAAAAAGTTATCAATGGAAAAATCCGAGTTCGAGGAATGGCATAAAATATTAATAAAACTTCACATTTTTCAAAGAAACCATTCCAACCATGTTTTATTTCCTTCAAAAAATTTTAAAATAGAAAATATTATTCATTAATTAATTCATATATCATAATTTATTAATATTAAGCATGAAAAGTTTTCATTTTCCTTATAAATAATTCTTTTCTCTCAAAACTCAAGATAAAAAATCTGGTAGAGTTATGATGAAACCATGTGTGTTTAATCTATTTCTATAGGATTACTAAGGACCAACTATCTCCACCTCATTGAGGCTGAAATAAACAATAATCATGAGGTATTTCCATAAGTTTCAAATGAATTTGAGGCATTAAGTTAGTAGGAATTGATTTTTAATACATTAAGGCTCAATGAGGAGGTCTATCATTAAATAATAATTCACATTATTCAAAGGTAAGTTATAATACAAATATACCATTTAAAATTACTTCTTTTATTCCCTATAAACTTGGAGTAATGTTTATGTCGTATTGAATTCAATGAATTATGAATAAACTATTTATTTTTTCATTTCTAATTTTTTCTCTATTAAATTATTTTTTATTATTTTTTCTGAAATTTTTTCTTGTAATGAATATCACATCCACCTCTTAACCACATATAATAAAATCATCGATATAGTAATGGTTTTTTTGATTCTCCCAAGTCACAACTTATTATTTTTTTCTTTCTCATTTTTTTTGAAGAGGGGTAGTAATGGAATCAAATAAGTGAACTTTCACAATTCAGATACCAAAAAGAGAACCCCAAAATATATTCCATTAAACGTAATGAATCCCTTCCAACATGAATTACATCAACACCACACTTTAATATTAAATTATAATGAAAAATACATAGAGTAGGTTAGTAATAAGAAATATTGTCCTGTAATGTGGATCTATTCATACAAGGTCATTCAGGGATTCTATGGGATAATATATGATTAATGTAAAAGTTAGTATCAAGTATAAATAATTTTTTTATCAATCATATTAAATGCGACTATATAAAATTACATATTTTATATGTTCTAATTTTTTGGAAGATTCCATGCCCAAATGTCTCTCAATAAATATGATCAAGATTGAAATGGAAGGTTAGTTATAGATATCCTCTAAAAAATGGAAAACATATAAAATTGGAGAACCAATCAAGGAATGAAATAAAAATTAAAAATAAATCTACAAGAATTTATTAAATTAAATATATGAAAATAGAAGATAAATTTCATTTATAAGAAAAAAAAAGATTCCCACTAATCAAGATTATGCAAACTAATATCCTTTGAATTCTTCAAATCATTCAATCACATAGTTTAGTCATTCAATATCATTAATTTAGAAATATAAAAAATAGTAGAAAATGATTCCTATGAAACTCATATATCATAGATTAGTAATATAATCAATAAAGATAAGGTTTGGGAATGTAAATTATCTTTTTGAAGATAAAAAATGATTTTAAAAAATATAGGGAGTTATGGGAAAAATAATGTATAAGTGAACTATTTTTTCAATGAAACTATAGTCATAATCCTTCTTTCTAACCTTTCTATTGGGATACTTTGTGCTATCATCTTCATGGTTATATGGAATAAATTATACTATCAAATGAGATTTTTTATTTTATATTAATATAAAAATTAATGAGGGGGATTAGGCTACATACTAATATATTCTTGAAACTAATTCCTAAAAATATATTAAATAATAATTTATCAAAAAAGAAAAGATAGATAAATAATGGTATGAATCCCCCAGGTGGGCCGTGGGTTTTTACATCCCCTATAAAGGTAGTATCAATATCTATCCTAAATCCAATGGTGGGTGGATTTTCCTTGATTTTAATCATCAATAATTATTCCATTTATCATGAAATTTTTTATGTTATTTCTTAGGACTAAATAGATAGAGTACACCACATAAATCCCTTACATAATAAGGTACAATTTTTATGGTGGGGTAGTATATATAATAAGTCCTCAACCTTTTTATTTTCTAATTTTACAACCTATAATTTAATATATGGATCTTTCTTAAGGTATAATACATCAATAAAATAATCAAAGGGAAAGTCCAACTATAATTATTTAAAAAAAAACAAAAACATGAAGAATAAATATCAAAATATTACCCTTTAATTTCAGAATATTTTATATTAGTTTCTAAAGTAAAATAGAATTGGATTCCCCCATTTAATCTCTATATTAAATATTCAAAATGTTCGGGGGAATATATTTATATCTCATTAGGTTCAGCTTTTTTTATTAGTTGTACTCTAAGGAAAAAAGAGTATTCTGATACTATAGATTCAAAATAGTTAGAGGTGACAATCAATTCAGTTTTAGTAAAATTATATATTAATATGTTCAAGACAAGATAATATCCCTATAATTATTTAGAATTAATTTCATCATCATTGGAAAAACCCACATGATATTGATTTGTAGTGAATGGAGGAATTCAGGATCCTACAATATTTACATGAAATATACCACTTGGGTGGTTTTTAATTATTCCAATTATAGAGAGAGATAACAATGTGGTGATTTTTATTTTTTAGAGATATGGGAATATTTTTCCATTTCCATACAAGTATATTCACCCCAAAATTCATTAAAATCATTTTTAATTCCCATTTGAATATTAGTAGGTAACTCTTCTTTATTAATATACTCTAACAATAGTTGAGATTGGTGTAATGAATCCTTAATCATTTCCTTTTTTTCCTCTTTAGGTTATTTAATTTGATAAATGAGTTAATCTACTTCATGTACAACTAGTAATTATTATTTCTTTAGTTCCTGTTAATGTGATAGAAATAAATATACAGTGAGCCCTTCTACTATTCTCTCAATGTCCTTCATTTTTTCACTAATCCTTTAAAATGATACATTTATACTATTTTGAGAAACATTTTCATGTTTTTTCACTTGTGATAAATCAATCAATATATTCTAAATATTTTTTGAGAACATTCTGAAAAATAAGTTTTTTGGAGATATTATTTTTGAAAATGATGAAATCTATATATAGTGTATGAAAAGAAATAGTGAGAGAAAGACTGATTGGATCCCTAAAAATGATTTCATGTTATGAAACACTTAATTTAAGATGGTTGAAAAGGTACAACATTTTCCCTGTGAAAAATAATGTCTAACTAGGTTCATCATACTTGACGTTCTTTTTATTTGATCAACCACTATTCCTAATTAACTTATTAAATTTTTGAGTTTTTTATTTTATGAAATCAATGAATCTTTTTTTTTATTTTAGAATTGAAAAATAAAAATAAACATGAATATTAAATCTAACCGAATGAATTCAAGATATAAAATAATGGAAACTATCTTGAGAGAGTCATCTAAAATAACCTTAGTTTTCTATTTTTATACTCATTTAAAGAAAATTGTCCATCATATGTGAAAACAAAATTTTCTACCCTATTTTTTATATACAATGAACTCAATTTTAACCAATTAATTCATAGAGACACCTCATTAATCATGGTATATTGGTTATTGATTCAAAATATAACCCTTATATAACTATTTAAAGGATTATAATCACCATAGATAATTCTCATATAAACCTAAAAAAATTATTTAATATAGAGTTAGGTTCAAAAACCAAATTACTCTCATAGATATTCCTACAGTATCGAAATAATGATGTAGATACTCAATTACAAGATGGGGGGGGGGTGAATTGTAAGTTTAAAAACTTTCATTTTTTAATTTTAAGGAAAAACTATTTTTAATAAATTTAAACAAGGAAAATTCACAAGACCTTTTTTAGTTTTAAAAACTTTCTAGATTCTAGAAATATGGTTCAGGAAATGAAACATAAGGAATGTTTACAAAGAAAAGGTTATACCTTAAAGCATATAAGAATCTCACTTATCATAGTATACAAAAGAAAAAGAAAGTATAAGAAGGTTATACTTTCTTCATTTATCAAAATACACTGGAAATAAACCTGAAACAAAACAAGTAACAAGTATAAAATATTTTAACCCAAAGAGAAGGTTATCCAACAACCTTGGATAAAGGTTCCTTGATTTATACTTTCAAGAAAGTGTGTCTTAACCACACCAGGGTAAGACCTCGATAGGAATATCGGAATCTATCTTTCTTTCCCTGCCATCCCTCAAACTTTAAAAAAGTCACTATCTCTGTCTCTCTATCCATATATGTCCTAGAACTTTAAGGTAGTCGGTACCTCTATCTTCCTATCCCCAGAAGTCCTAGATTTTACACAACCACAATCGGAGTCGGACGAAGCAATCTAAACAAGATGTTCAGTACACACAAGGCATAAGAGTCTCTCTATCTAGAAATCACTTCAGTAGAATGCAATCTCTAGAGTGATCCATAGATGTTGAGATCATTAAAATGAGATCCTATTTATAGGAACTTCTACAATGGTTGGATCCCTCCTCCAATGGTAATATTTTTCATTGAATCTTGGAGGGACCTGTACACGTGTCACTTAAACAATGGTTAATTAGAAACAGATTGTACGAAATTATTTTAACAAGTTTAAGAAAAATAAGGTTTCTTAACCAAATCAATTTTTCAGAGTATAAGGAAAAATAATGTTTAGAGTCTAACCAAATAAAAATTTGGAGACTATAACTCATGGATATTTAGATTCTATTTTTCAAGGAATTTAGAATCTGAATTCTACATTTTTCAGTGTTTGAATTCCAATGAATTCAGAAGCTGAATTCTGAAGAATTCTGTGTCTAAATTCTAAGGAATTCAGAGTCTGAATTATAAGGAATTTGGAGTCTTAATTATGAGGAATTCGATGTCTGAATTATAAGGAATTCAGAGTATGAATTATATGGAATTCAGAGTCTGAATTCTAAGGGATTCAGTGACTAAATTATAAGTAATTCAAAATCTTAATTCTAAGGAATTATGTGTCTGAACTATAAGGAATTCCGAGTCTGAATTTAATAGAATTCAAAGTCTAAATTTTAGATAATTTGGAGACTTAATTTTTGAGAATTAAGAGTCCGAATTTTAGAGAATTCAGAGTCTGATATTCAAAGAATTTAGAGTCTGATATTCAGATAATTCAGAGTTTTAATTTCAAATAATTTGGAGTCTAATATTTAGAGAATTCAGATCCTAAAAACATAATACTCTATAAATAAGGATTTATAGGATTTTGAGGTTTTAGATGTAAAACCGATTTTTAGACTTAGGAAGAAAATAAGTTAGATTTAGAGAGACAATAAAATGAACAATGAAAACATAGTTAAGGGTAAAATTTTCTTAGATAATGAAAATTTACTCATTAAGATAATTTTTAGGGAAAATATAATTTTCTTTAAGATAGTGTGTTTGTGATTTTAAAAAATAGAGGAATGGAAAATCTATAAGGAAACCTTATTGACTCAACAATTAAATGGGATAGTTACTCATCATCCATGTGAACTAATGAATCATTTCATTTTTTGATGAGATTATAATTACTTTTTAACAATAGTTTTGACATTAATTATGATTACTGTTGTGACAGTATTAATCCTCTAAGACACATGTCAATGGTTTTTGAATAACTGATAGATTGGTTGAAACAATTAATAAGGAATATGAAGACCATGGAAAAATAATTGTTTGAATGTTTTTTGGTTGAGAATGTGGTTTCAAAAAATTCAATTACAATTCAAATATATTTATATTTTTCAGGAAGTATATTTGAATAATAAATATGAAAATGTTTTGAATTTAATTTTAACGTATATTTTTGTGGGTTTTTTTTTTGAAAATAATTGGCCATCCATCAACTGTCCAAGGACCCAACTCAATTTATGTGGGACCCCAGTATCAAAAACATTATAGTTAGGTCAATATATCTATCCAATGGTTTAAGGAGGGTTTATAATTTCCATAGGTAGTAAAATGGTTATTTCACTGGCATGTGTTCATGAATGGTGAGAGTATAACACTAGAAAAAGTGATCATGGATGAAAGGTATAGTGAAAGTAGTGTATCCCACCCCATTTGGTTTGTAAAATTTGTTTGAGTACTATCCAAAATGGTTGAAAGGGAGGCATGTGGCATGAAATTTATTGATATTTAGTGTTAGAACAATTGATGGTTCGATGTAGGAAATAGATCTCATGGGTAATATTCACATATGTAAAAATATTATGGGTATAATGTGACAATTTTAACATCACTAATTTAATGACCCACTAGCCTCTATGAATTACAATTTATTCTCTACTCATATTTTACACAAACTATCTCCCCGATACTAATGGTTAATTCTTCAATTTCTATAATCAATCATTTCTATAATAACTAATATCTTAAGGTTCCACATCTATGAAAATCTATGCATTAAATCCATGCATTACATTAATGTATTCAAATAATTTTATTCTTACAAATACAAGATAATGTTATTATAGGTTGTTAGTGTATTAATAATACATTATTTTTTCTTTATTCTATGTTATTTTTATAACATGAACTTGAGGATTTCATCATCTAGAAATAAAAGAATTTATATAATAATAGAAATCTGGGTTTTTGATTTAATGTGATCCAAATAAAAAATGGAAACCCATATTACAATATTTGAAATTGAATGATCCCGAAGAATTAAAATATATATGTTTTCTGTAGTTTAAGTACATGCCTCTAACTTGGTTTATGTTGTGGTAATTCAAACATAGGGTTAGTAGAGAATCAGATGAGATCATATAAACTTTTATAATACACCATGAATTTTTATTTATCATATTTTAATGGTAGTGTTTTTTTGAATGAAATTTATTGGTTGAGGTGGTGAAAATTTTATATAAATACCACTGGACTAAGGAGGATAATTTTTTCTTAATTTTAATGATTTTATAAGACATAGATATTGAGATTATTTATTTTTTCACACATGACAACATATATAAGTATTTTCTATAAAAACTATTATTGATCAATGATCCAATTATTCTATTCCCATTGCCCAGAATGGCCTAAAGTCATTCATTTTTATTTATTTTTGATAACCCCCCTTTCAAGGGATGAGGGGGAACCCTTACAAGGCCCGTAGGGTCAAAGATTACATGGCCCGTAGGCTTAGGAGATTACATGACCCGAAGGTCTTAGGGAATTCAACCAGATTATCTATAAGGAACTGAACCTCCCCAGCATCTGCATCATGATATTAGATCTCCAACTTCACATGGATGTCTAGCTAGGATTCCCATGCAAGTACATGCTGGTCCCAATGGCATAACCATACCCTCTCATTCTGAAAAATCCATTTTTCTCTACTCTGGTGAGTGCACTTGCTATGAATTCTCTTCTAGGGCTGCTCCTTTTTTGTAGAGTATGTATAGGGAAAATCCATGTGGCCCGAAGGCCTTGAGGTGGCCCGAAGGTATTAAAGGTGGTTTGAAATCCCTACTGACTCGAAGGCCTGGGTGACCCAAAATCCTTAAGGACTCCAAGCCCAAACTAGTGGCCCAAGGTGAATAGTTCTAGATGCTACAGTACCGAACAATACCTGCTATAGTAACTTCTATAGTTCCTGCTACAGTACCCGTATAGTGTATAGTCTGCTACAATACCGCCTGGAAAATATGTCTCTACCTGGTTTTGAACCTAGGTCTTATGGATACAGTTAAGGATACCTTACCAACTGGAATGAGGCTCATGTGACTCTTCCCATTGTGCAAAGGTAAATCCCTTGATTGTATTTTCTTAAGATTCCATGAAGAATCATGAAATAAAATTATCTCATATGATTTCTCTTTTTTGATGGAACATATATTCCATGTATATATTTTTTATGTGAGATGATGTGGGAATCCATTAGGTACTCTATGATTTCGCAAGGAATTATTATATAAGGGATTATAATAATATTTCATTGAAGTGTTTTCATGCATAAAACTCTTTGCATGAGATTGTTTTATGATGGAGTTAGAAAATAGTGAAGTGAATAACCCATGTATTTTCACAAATAATGATTGGAAAGTACATTAAATTGATCATTTACCATGTGTGTAAATAAAAAAATCTAGGTATTTTCATAAGTAAGTATAATTAAGAGACACATTTATCATAATAAAGATCACATAAAATAATATTTATGAGAAACTCAGGAATTAGTTTCATGAAGTTAAATTTAGTAAGAACTATATTTCATTGGGAAATGGTTTATAATTTCAAGAAATGTAAAAATATTTTCAAACCAAGAATTCAGTTTAGTCACAATTTTAGATAAGGGAGTTTTCCAAATGATGAATTTCCTATAAATGGAGTTCATGTGAGAGCCTATGTTTATACACAAGGTTTTTTCCCCTTCATAATGATTGAAAACACTTTTTAAGGGATGATTCTTTTAGCCTTAATAATTTATGACCTCTATGAGTGGAGTGTTTTTTTGATATCTCCATGTATGTTTTAAAGGTAATAAAATTTTAACATATAATAAATTCAATGAGATCATTCTATTCCATTTTACTTGAAGGTTAAAAATGAAATATCTTCATCAACAGTTATAGGAGTAGCTTGTGTTTAGAGGTAAAATTTGTATTTTTGTGTGTAATAATTTCTTATCAAGAATTGTAAAATTATTTTTCTATTGGGACTCTATAAAGAATATTGAGACTCTATTCTACTAGAGAATATATGGTATAACATCTTGTGATTATAGTGTAGAATCTGTGAGTGTGTTTTATAACCAATCATATTATAGAGGACTATCACATTGAGTACAAAAATTATTAAAATATTGTGTCTATATATTATTTTTTATTGTATTTAGTAAAATTAAAAATATTATCATATCCTAATAGATCAATAGAGGTTAATTTCAAATAACAAGAAATGATTAAAAGACTGCACCAATTTAACCCGCCTTTCTGAGTAGTGAGATAACTCCCTCGGATATTTAATTGGTTTCATAGTATGGGTTCCCTCATTCAAGATGCACTATGTTTTGAATATGTATAATATTAATTCTATCAATAGTTGGGGTTTTCATTATTCCATGGGAAGAACTCTCATAATTCAAAGAACAAGGTGTTTACCTAACTTCAATCTTTTATAAATGAAGTTAAATAAGAAGCTATGGAAGTATTCCCATGTAATAATGAGTTTTATTCTATTATTATTTTGATAATATATATATATATATATAAGTATACGGAAAACATAAAGATTCTATTTGGATGTTTTAAAAAAAACTATATATCTATTATAATCCATAACATTTCCATGGAAACATGGGATAAATTGGAGGGAAGTAATAAAATAAAGGTGATTCTTATGATGAATACGAATATAATTATTAGAATAGAATCATTTATCTTATATAAAAATATCATAAAGCTAATGTATATTAGTAAAGGAAAACTTGTACCAACTTATTATAATTAATATGATATAAGGACCTTCTCGATAATATATCTAAATAAGATATCTAATGAACCAGAGAAAGATGCTGAAAATCCCTAGAATAAAAAGGTGTTAACATCTTAGAGGATTTAACAAAATTTTATGAAAGTAAGAATTATTTATTTTTATATAAAATAATAATCTTAGTTATAAAAGAAAAATATTAAGGTGACTCCATATAAGTAGTTCATTGAAAGATGTATCTAATTTCATAGCTCATGTAGAAAAATTGTTTGATACATATAGTAGTGAAGATGATGAATGTGAATAGAAAAATAAAATGAACATTTTAAAGAATTAATCACAAGATTTTATTAAGAAAAAAACTAATATTAAGAAGGTAAATATGATACTATTGAAGGAATAAAGAAACAATATCTAAAGGAAAATAAGAATGTACAATGAAAGTAGTTATTTACATTGATAAAATCATATAATAGAAAGTATTTTACAAGAGATGATTTTGAAAGCATTTATTATAAACATTTAATGAAGAATCATTATAGGATATCATAGGTACACAAAAAATAGTGTATTTGAAAGGAAGATCATACACATAGTTTATGTAATGACCTGAACTATTATAAATAAAATTATCATTTTTATTTAATTAAATATTTTATTTATGTAATATGGTTATAGAAAACACATGATCATTTTTTATTATTATATATAATTGGTTTTAAAATACTATGAAGTATCATTACCATTGATATTATACCCATGAATAGTGACCACTTGATTAGTAAAAATATAGGGTTTTAATGAATCCAATTTCCATAGACAAAGGATGTGATGGTCTCAACCAGTAAGATCATACCCTATGCAGCTGATTTATCAGATCTTACATGGGATATAGAATCACTAGGATTTTACCGTGAACAATAAAAAGCTATGATCTTATAACTTAAGCATCATAGAAACCATTTATGGGAGATGTTGAGGCTCATCGAGATCATGACTGAAACCATGTATGCCGAACCACCAAATGAATGTATCATTGTCAATCACATTACTATTATAGTTTTTCAAGTGTATTAATGAGATATGTATCAAGAACCTATAAATAATATTATGTACATTATTTTTTATATAATATAGAATATATTTTTATAGTATTATTGTTACTTTATAAATGATTTTAATTTTGACATAATAAAACCCAAATAGTGTTTTCGTGTCATTTTCAAAACTGATTAGGGAATTTTTTTCATTCATTAATTAATTTTTTAAATAATTAATATTATGATATTATAATAAAATAATTTCTATTAATGACTATATAGTTTTTATCAAATCAAATTTAATTTTTTTAAGGGTTCAAAAACTGTTATTGTAAAAAACCCAAAATTTCTCAATAACTATTGATTAGTATTTTAAAGTGAAAATTCACATATTTTAAAAATTATTCATATAATATTAATATTATTTTTGAAATCATAATGTAAAAATTTTCCAATGGTTAATTTTTCATAATTTTCTGAGACCTTTTAATTTTCTGGGAAAAATTAAAAACTATATAAATACACTTTGTGTATTATGACATCACAATGAAAAAAAGTGATGTAATTAATACTATAATGGGTACCCATGACCAAATATATGTTTTAACTTTAAAATAAATTAATTTTATATTTATTTTATTAATTATATATAGCCTTAATGAATCCACCAAAACCATTAATATAATTTATATTTTTTAAATCATTTCTTTAACATCGTGACTCGCATCCACCTTCAAATAACATTATTTTATTATGTTAGGCCCTTGTAAATATATAATAAGGATACCCAGTCCCATTTGGTAGAATCAAATGGAAGCAACAATGGTATGGTTTTTAATTTAGTTTATTTTATTATGTAGAGTCCAAAACCTAAATAATAGTGAAATCCCCCTCTTTTACTAAACACACTAAAGATCCAATTTTTCTTCACTAAAACAACTTTTAACATGTACATAATCTACCATGAATTATATATAGTCCTCATAAGGTTCCCATAATATATAAATAATCCCTTAAAAATCATTTGGAGTCACACACTCAAGTAAGGGATTTCTCACTTTTCATTTCAATTCAAGCACCACATTTATGTTATGTCTCTTAGTTTCAATTTTATCATGTTGGTATATGTTATTACATATCAACTTTACTATAAATTTTATTTATAAATGATGAGATACCCCATTCACTTTCAATAATTCTCCCATGAACCATAATTTACACTCGTTATAATGCCAAAATTTAGTAGGGTATCCTCACCTTTTCTTCTTTATTGAAGATGTTTTATTATCTTATCCCTTTTATTTTCAATTACTATAATTGGGATATGAATTTCCATATCCATATTACTTATTATTTTATGTCCAAATGATGATATACCCCTTTTACTCTCATCAAAGAGTTTGATTAATTTTTAAGTGACGCCGTTATGGTGTTGAAATTTAACTGCTATTTTCCTTGCCAAAACAAATGTGTAGTGAATACCATGAAAATTTTCTATCAGGGGTGTTCACCATTATACAGTTATACCTATTTAAATTTGTACATAAATGTATTCATTCCACACTCTATGTTATTGGAATAAAATTTTGTAACAACCTAGAAATTTATCAATGAATTTTCCCTTATAATAATTATGTTATATAATAAAAGTCAAATAAAATCACAACAATAACACTGTACAATATTTATAAATGAAGAACGGATTAAATAAGGGGTATTTAAATATGGTAAGGAACATATACCAATGAAATAGTAACATGACCTTTGGAATAGTAATACGACCCTTTGGAATTATAATTCGACCAATAGAATAGTTACCTCACCTATGAAATTACAAATAAAATTTAGGTATCTTATGAATGAATATATGGCGTATTTATTTCTTATCACAAGTAAATAAATTTTTAAAAAATGGAAAAACTAACTGATGGTATTTTTTTAAATCATTAATATTTAATTACAATTTTATAATTAATTAAATAATTTAATATAAAGTCTATTTTCATAAAATGTATTCATAAATTAATATATTATTTTTATAGGATACTTTTGTGAGACCTTATTTAATTTTTCAATGTGTCATAAAGTCAGTTATAATTTTAAAATTTTTATTTTTCAAATAAATGAAAATATTAATTAAATATATAAATTTTCATAATGAGATTTTGTTTTTTGTAAAATAGATTTCCTTTTTTTCTTCAACACATTGAAATATGGTTATGGTGATTTTTTTTGTTTTTTCTAAAATAGTTGAGTTATTGGTGAATAGTGAAATATTGTAATTTACGGTGTTTAACAAATACATGAATTATTGAGTCATAGATGATGTATGGCTGATATAATCCCATAATCTAGAACTATCCATCATTGTTTTAATATTTTTAATGGTATTTATCAAACTATTTATAATCTTAGTCCAAAATAATAAACTAGTGAATAAAATAATGAGGTACCACTCCTCCCCCTATAAATACCTCCCTCATAGCCTCTAATCCTCACACCTTCCAGGATTTTACCACTTACCAATTTCTTCAAAATACTCTTCCCAAACCCATCCCCCATATCCAAGAGTTTTTTTTCAACAAAATACCATAACCCATCACGTTAAGGAGGCACTCAAAGAGAAGATTTCAAGAGGTAAAATACTCTTTCTTTTCTTTTATTTTCTTTTCAATTTTGTTTATTTTCTTATTATCTCATCACCTAAAATATTAAAAGTTACATGATAAATCAAGTATCTTATATATAATGGAATTAAATTATGTTAGTGGAATAATCCAACATCAAGCCTTTTCTCCTCCCATTTTTTTTCCTAAAAATAAAAATATTGTCCATGATGTGTCAATTAACTGCCATCATGGATGATGAATTTTCATTTTACTTCACCTACCTAAAGTCTATTCATAAATACATTATAATGTATGTTATAACCTTTTTTGTTTTTTAGAAAATAACGTATATACATAATAATAAATGATAAAAAAATGAGTTCTTTGTGATGGAAAATGACCAAAATTAACCTAATCAATTATCATTAAAATTTTAATCTAATGATTATTACTACTACCACATAACCAAATAATATATAAGAAAAATTAAAATTATATAATTTCACTAATTAAAAATAAATTTAATTCTAGATAATTATCCTCAATTTTCACGATCTTCCATACATGTATACAAGTGTACGGATCATGAAAACAAAGAAAAAAAAACACTCATGGATGATAAAACTGAACACTATAACTAATTTAAATGGCCATAAACGAACTTAATAAAACCCTAATGAATAAAAAAATAGAAAATTATGTTTATTTATTTATTAATTTTTCTAATTTTATTATCTAAGATAATAATGTGAAGAAAGCATTCATTCTTAATGTAAGTGTATTCTCAAACCCAACACTATTTCATTGTGTTTTCTATATTTCACTCCATTTTTAGTATGGTTGTCCCTTTAATTTTAATTAAATATCATTTATTTTTTTCCATCCTTTTTTTTCTAGGATATACATGTTTTCAATCTGATTTTATATCAAATTAAATTAATGTTCCAAAAGAAATCTTCTTTCTAAAAACGCACATTTTACCTCTCTAGAGATACTTTCTTCATATATCAAGATTGATTATTATTATACTAAGTATGTTATTCCCTTCATCATTTAGGAACCATAAGGTTTATTCATGAATGTATTCTTTCTGAGATTATGATGAAACCCATTTCCTTTCCATGGGTTATTTTATGTCTAAAATTTTTATACATTCTATGTGGCATGCATGATTATATAAATGTTATGATGTGATGAGTTCTCTAGAAATTATATAGTGCTATAATATTTTGGGTAATGTGATATATCTCATGAGACAAGGTTCCATATTAATTAACATTATTCTGTCATTGTTCATGGTAATGATGTTATGACGATTAACCTATGTTATGCATGAACATGATGCTAGCTTTGTTAACAACTGTCTTTGGTATTTGACCACTAAGACATGATGTTTAAATTTTATTTATTTCCACATTATATAACTTTAACTAATGCTTCCTATCATGATTATTCTGATGATTTTATTATTATGTTATTATGATGATCATTATTCTCATCCATAATATAATTATTCTTGTTCTTATCTATCCACTTAATAGGCTTTTAGATAAATAATGTTTTTTATGTATATCCTCAGGTGACTATATATACTATGGAGTACATGAGTAACACTAAGAATCTAGAGAAGAAGGAATTAAATTAATGTTTATGTTTTATCATGTAAATTCTTTGTATAGTCCTAATTTTCCAAAGACACCAAACCCTTGGATCCTGATTTTGTAACATAATTATGTTGTTTTTGTTTAAAATTATGTAACAGTAATGTATTAAAAACCAGGGCTTCTATAGTTGGTATTATATAACAGTTTATTTAATTTTTGAATCAGTGTTAGATACAATTAGTGAAAAACCTTAGTATGAAACTAAGTATATATAATAATCTAGTAAGTATTGTTTTACAAAAATTCTAAACATAAAGATCTCACAAGAAAGCCCTTTAGAGTTAATTTCAAAAAGTAATAAATAATTTATTATTGAATTATTTATGTATGTATTGTTTAAAAAGTTTCTATTTTATAAAATAGTGGGAACTTGGTGAATCCAGTCCAAAAATCAATTTGAGGGACAATGAAGTGATTTCCCAAACAACATCCCCAATTACTTGGGTAGTGGAGTTCAAAATTTCATGGAGATTCTTACCTAGTTATCTAAGGAAATGGAAAATAACCCAAATACTTTGGAACTTCTTCCTTCACCGATGATAGATAAATTGGATATCAAGTATTTTATGTGGCAACGAACACTAATATTTAGTGGATCTTACAATCCATTAGTAATGGAATATTTGGTCAACTCAATGGAGAATTTATTTCATATGATTCACTACTATAAGATAGAGAAGGTGACTTTTTACATTTATCATTTACATGGAGAGGCCAATCCATGGTGGGATTTTATTAGTAACACCATTCCAAAAGAAAACATTTATGAGATGGAGTGGGAAGGCATTAAGAAATTTTTTCTTAATAAGTATTTCCCCAGAACTCTTCATACAAATATATAGATAAAATTCATATAGATGAAGCTAAAGGAAGGTGAATCTGTCATGGAAGAAAAATACAATTTCACAATGATTTCAATGTACACCTTATGTTTTTTATTAACAATGATATAAATATAGATAGATTATGTTGTGGTCTAAAACCACACATTCAAAAGCCTCAAGAAAATCTAGACTTTGGGTGTTATGAAAAAGTTATTCGATGTACTATAAATGTAGAGATGGAGTTTGGAGAATGATTCTAAGGATATTGAGATAAGAAAAAAATATTTAGTTCCTAAATAGAAGATCTAATGAAAAAGTATGAATGAAAACTCAACCACTCACATATAAAAAATGTGAGAAGAAACATCATGGGAATTGGCTCAAATGTATGGGGAAATTCTTCAAGTGTGGGATAGAAGGCAACTAAGCTCATGAATGTTAGAGAGACTTGAGGAAGCTAGAAAAAATGATGTAGGAAAGGAGATATCCACCCATGGTTCAATGCTTCGACTATAAAGATGAAGTATTCAAGACAATTCAATAAACCACGACTCCATGAGGGTAATTAGTATTAGAAACCACCAAAGGAAAATGAGAATGGAAAAGATAATTCCAGTACTACTACCAAGGTGGAGTCTAAAAATGATGTGGTGATAGGTATATTGGTTATTGAATCAAGATTATTTAATGTACTTTTTGATTGTGGTCATACACATTCTTTCATATCTTGAAATAATAGTATAATGGTATGGACCTAGCCTTAAAAATTATATAATCTTTAATTAAGTTAATAATTCACATTGTGGATATTTTCACCTTTCGAGATTTAGAGAATTAGAAAATAACATATACAATACAACTTGAATATTACATGTAGAAACTTCTACTTAGTATCCATTTTTTTCATAAAATAAAAGCTCTTAAAAACAATGAAACATGTTTAGTTCCATGTTTTAAATGGAATGACTTTTCCTTTATCCCATCCTTCACTCTATTTCACTTTAATTCATGTGAAAAACATTTCAAAAACATGGTGTGGACATAAAAAGATCAATAAGGGATACATAAAGAAGGAAAACTTTTATTTTTCAAAAAAACATGTAACCCATGAAAATATTATCATAAAGTAATACTTTTAACCTTAAAGAAGTAGAAAAAACACTTCACTGAATATAATCTAATTGATTAATATTTTTTTAACCAAAATATTACTATCAAACCCATAAAAAGAAAACATAATATATAAATAGAAAACTTAGGGAACAATCATAATTAAATAGAATAACCATACGATTGACTTCCACAAATAATTCATACAAATAAAATAACCATAAATATGACTTCTATACCCAATGAATTGGAGGTTATAACATAACCACCCATACTTGGTTTATTATAGAACCACCTGTAATTTGGATTATCACGTAACCACCCATAAAATTTCCAAGTACCATTATATAATCATCACACAAAAAAGATTGAAAATATCAACATTTCAAACATAAAATTTCATTTGAAATCGAAAGAAATAATTTCAAGATATTGAAATAGTAAATCCACTTTCAAAACCATTTCAATACCAAAATATGTAATAAATGTATAAGGTATTTATTTTCTATTTAAAAATATCATAGCTTTTTAAGTAATCCAAATATCAAATAATGCTCGTGGTGGTGGAAAGGTCGTTGTCACCGCATACATTAAAAAACAATCCTTTTTTTCATTTTAGTGAAATTATTCATAGAAAAAGATTCCCTTTGAATGAAAGTTAATGTCAAAGGGGTTTATTATACATAGTGTAAAATAATGAGGTGTATATTATCAAAACATGGCTCAATGAAAGGAGATTGAGATGGAGTCCCTTACCTCATGTCCGACATGACTCGTTTATTATTTAATTTCACGAATAATAAACTTAAGTTAATTTCTACTTACCTCAGATGCCTTTTCAAGTTTATTATTCATTTTATATCACTTATTACCACATTATAAAAATTACATAATTATTTAAGTTAATATCAATCGTATTGTCGATATTGGGTACTTGAGTCGAAAATGATATTGTTATAATTAAAATTTTTCCATGTGATTAAAAGTCCATTATATCCAAAATATTATTCATATATATATCATATATATCCATTATATATTTATTTATAATATTACATAACATTTGGAGATAGGAAATGAAATTCACCTTTCATGGAGACGGTAAACCGTACATACACATGAACATTACATTCATTTATATTTCATATTTAATGTAATGAAAAATTAATGATACATATATATATATTATAATTATAGTATAATATCATATTTTATATGTTACATAAGTTCATTAATTCCATAAATTATATGTTCCATGTATGGCATGAACAATTCATATCTCTTTGAGGGGACGATAGTCCGTGCTTCCTGAAATGAAATTATCGTGTTTACACATCATGAAAAACATAAAAGGTATGTTGTAAATAAAAATTAAAGAATAATAAAGAAAATATAAACATAATATATATAATATAAATATAGTTTCATCATAATGGACACCATGAGAGGCGTTATTAGATAATTGAACAATCATCATTTCGTGAGGCAGAAGATCACCGTCCACAGAAATAGTATGTTCTAAATCCATTAGATAGAGGTGTAAGTGAGTTTAGGTGGAATAATTATCATAGAAACATCCTAGTATATCTAATATACTGGTGTTGTTATAAAATAAAGTAATAAAGATATTTTATGGGGTTGGAGAAGGAAAATAAATGGAAGAAGCATGAGAGAATACATTACCTCAAATCAGGTAACTCCTTTTGATTTAAGCTAAAAGGACTTCTTTAATTTAATTATGCCCAATGTAAGGCTTCTAGGATTAAGAAAGGTATGTTGGATGATTATTTGGATAGAGTTTTGATGAGCCAATGGGGCTTGAGAGGTTTGTGTAAGGCTTGAGTGGTGTGTACGGTTCAAGGTCCCTGTGATGCGGATTGAGGTGGGTAGCCCATGGTTCGATGCTGATTTTGGCGGAATTTCTGTATTTTAGTTTTTTAAAATTTTAATGTGGTCATATTGAATTTTGAATGTGGTTTGTAGTGTAGATAAGGGATATGCATGACTACGTGAACTATGGATGTTTTGTTCAGTTCCCCCATTTCAAAAAGTGGCTTTTTATAAATTCAAAAAAATGGATTGAGGTGGTGAAGGGGAACTTTAGGAATTTTTGAAAGTATTATTTTATTATTAATTGATTTTCAAATTCTAATATTACAAAAGTGATATATTTCAAAGGTAATATGAGTATGGGTAGAAATCATCTCATCCAATGGGTTTTATACAAGTTTAGGTTAGAAAATTAACCTTATCTTTTATCTTTAACCCTTAGTTAAATAAATTAACTCTTACCATGTTTTCTTGTATTATCATAATATATGGTTTCTATAGTTACTATAAAATTCCAAGAGACCCAAAATGGATCGTTAAGAAAATTTGTAACATCATATATGTCATTTCGATCTCTACAAAAGAGTTCAACAAGGCCTCAGATCTTCACCGGTTGACTCTCATTGCCCGTTTCAGGGGCCATATCCCCTCAGTCGATGCCTTTAATTGATTTCTCTTTGACTCATAAGATCTCCAAGAACATGCAGTGGTGGGTCTCCTCTATCGGCATCACCTTATGATTCAATTTTCATTGGAGGACGATTTGACTTTTTCCTGGCCCAGAGGCCCGTGAGCTTTCAACGGATGCAGTTTCTTTCTTCTTTGCTGGTATTTCAAGTTCAACATGAATCGCGATGAGCCTTCGTCCATATTTTGGGTAAGCTTTCCTGACCTTCCTCTCCCTTTCCAAAACCCTTCAATTTTCTAAATGTTAGGAAATATAGTCGGTAGATACCTGTGTTTTGATAGCCAGACATCCGTGGTTTGTCACCCAATCTCCCCCGCACATGCATCGAGGTGGATGTTTCAACGGCTCCCACGGAATGGATATGTATTTAGGTCAGAGAAGAGTTTCACTGGAGACAACATATAGTCTTTGAAATGTGGCTAGCATTCTGCCTAGGGTGTCACAGATTTGGGAAATCGGTCTCCATCTGTCGTTGTGGCCACAAGGTGTTGCACGCCGAGACCAGTGCATTAGAGGGGCTTGTGGTGCAAGTTGATCCTACTATAAACCAGAATGTGAGGGGTTTTGATGGTATGGATAAGCATATGGAGGGGTGTGGGGTTGCTCTAGAGGGGTGGTATTGTGCCAGTCTAGGTGCGGAGGCCAGTACACGGGAGGTTCACCAGCAATGGACTCCCCTAGCTCGTCCAGTGGTAGTGAAGGTTGTGGAATGCAAGGAGGCTATGCCGTGGGTGATGGCTCCTTTACAGTGTTAAGAAATATGGTCGAGTGGGAACCCAAAGGTGGTTACTATGTTCAATCGTCTGAAATTGGACCTGGGAATGCTGTTGTAGGACCCAAGTTCTAATGTGGAGCAGCTTCATGGACAACATGCTTGCATTGAGTTTGAGCAGACGACCTTAGTTAGTGCTCTTGTGGAGAAGAAGAAGATCACTCAAGGGGCCCCGGGTAGTACTGCTAAAGGGGTTGACAACTGTGTGGAGGCCAAGTATTCAGGAAAATCATTATAGAAGGTGTCTTTGCTAAGTGATGAAGAGTTTAAGCCGGACCAAATAAGGATTTATGAGGGGAGGGAGACTAATCATCATGGATCAGAGCACGAGGATCCCCTGTTGTTTGATGCAGTGGAATTTGGAAAAAGGAGGTCAGGTGAGGGGGTGTCTTGGTTCCCCAAGACACCAGAGAGGCTTCCCTAGGACTGGATCTAGAGGAACACTTAGCAAGATTCCAATTCATGGGTCGAGGGTTCGACCGGACAGGATCTGCAGAAGAACCAATGTAGGTTATGCCAGCTAGAATTTCCTATATGGAGAAGCTTAAATCTAGGGATTCATCTCTGTATTCTCAAAACCAGTTTGTAGTTTTAGGGGAAGAGGTTTTCCAGGTTAAGGAGGATGTCAGAGGGATGGATAACAGAGAAGACCCCAGGGTGGATATGGAAGTATCTCATGAGGAAATAGACGAGGCCTCAGATTCCGCTGAGCCCATGGAACGAGACATAGAGGAGGAATACATTAGATCCTCCTCACGGAAGGGAAAGAACATAATTATGGATTCAGAAGGCTTCATAATGGACAACCGGAGGGCGTGACATAGGAAGGAGTACTCCAATATTCCTAGTCCACCAATTGATAAATCCACATCCAAGGGTAAAATGACACCAAGGGCTCCTACAGTTGGTGACTCCATCCCCTGAACAAACATAATGGTTTTGACCATCATGATGTGGTCGACATATCCAAGGTCCTGGTGGAAGCAATATATAAGGATGTAGCTACTATCATTCCTTCGGGTGATAAGGGGCTACTTGATTGTGGGCAGAGTCATGATGCATGCTTCAATGAAGTCCCTCAGTGAAAAGTGTCTTTGTTGCTAGAACACATGGACCTTCTAATGAATTCAGATGAAACAGTAGAGGATGATCTGGATCTTAAGGCGTCAAAGAACATGATACTGCTTTCGGTGAATACTACTAAAGAGAAAAGTGAGTGGATAGATAAGAAGGTCCGTATATTTCTTAGAGGACTCAACATGGGGAAGATCAACAAGGAGGAATACGGACAATCATGGGACAACTTGGCTCATCTATATGAGGGCACCTTAAAAGACTACCTTGACTTCTAGGTTCATTCTATCGCCTGGATATTGTTTAGGGAGATTGGTTCCAACCAACTTAAACTTTTTTTCAACAAATCTAGCATGTCCTTTGGTGTTGAAACTGTCCAGATGTAAGGGTTCTCATTTATCCCTTAAAATTGTTTTCAATAAAAAAATATAACGTTGGAGGAGGAGGAATTGATTTAAAAACTCATTTATGTCAATTTTTATACTATTCATATCATGAATTTTTAAAAATCCCTAACAAATTGATTAATTCAAAAAAACATAATTAATTAAAAGATAAAAAGTCATAGTCATCCTTATAATTCTTGGATGAAATAAAAAGTTTCAAAATAAATTTATCTTAATATTTATAGTCTCATTTATTTAAATCTTTCATTAATAAGGTAATCATTATATCACCATTGGGTCATAAATAAATTTATTTATTTGATGTATAAAAATTATAAATAAAATACCATGATGTAAGAAATATTTTTATCTTTATAATTACTATTTATAGTCGAAGATATCACTTATATAACCCCATATAATTTTTTTTAGTAAAAGATAAATGTTTAGGTTATATTTTCCTTAACTTTAAATTAAAAGTAATTAAATGTCATTTTCACACACAAGTGGCTCCATGGGTCCTAAAATTGACCAATGGATTCCCATGGTCAGAAATATCTCATCCATTATGGTTAGTACATGTGTTAGGATAATTTAATATTATTATAATATTATTTTTTACCCTTATTTACTAGATTTACCTTTTAACCATGGTAAATAAAATATTTACTGAATTTACTATTCATAATGTCAAAAAATAAAAGTTACCTATTTAAACAATTTGTACATATTGATTACAAATATGGAATCTATTTTTCCAAATTCAAAAAATATAAGTGGCATAAATTAATTTAAAATTAATTCTCGTTGTCAAAACCAAAAAGCATGTTTTTAAAAAGTAAAAACTACAAAAAGATAGACATGCGTTTCTATTCAATTTCAAAGTAAAATTACTTCCAATGACCAAAATTGGATTAAATGATAAAAATATAATCCAATTAATCTTTAAAATAAATTAAAATTAAAATATAACTATAAAAATAAATTAGATTAAAATGCAGTTTTGAAATAAAATGTTGTATTTTTCACTATTCATTAAAAAATGAACTTTAGAAGAAAAATACCAAAATTTCATCCAAGATAAATTTTGATGTTATGATTATAAATAAGAAGTTAATTTTGTCAAATAAAACATATAATGGTGTCAAAAACTATATTTAAAAAGGATTCTCATTCAAAAGGGGATAAAACTTCATTTTTAGAAAAAAAATTCTTTTATTCGAAAAATTGAATTTTGTTCATATATCATACATAGAAAACATATAAGATGAATTTAAAATATTACATTAAATATATGTCATATATTTTTCATTAAATAAAAATCCATAAAGAGTGATATGAAAACACAATTATTCTATTGTAAATAGGTTTTCATAAAAACATATCCATTATATTCAATTGGTTTTTATTTCCATTTCTAATAAATTTGTTAACCAATGAATCATCATTTAAACTTGTTTAAAACATATTTCAAAATTCATTTGACATTATTCATTCCAACTATTTTAATATCTAGGTGTTAACTACCATTTAAAATAATAATAATATTATTGTATTATATTTCGGTATAGATCAAAGTTGTGTGGAACGTAAGATTTTAGAGAAACCCATTGTTGCATGTCACGTATTATATCGGAATAAGCATCCCCTTTAACATAAAATTAATATCCTATTCATAAGTATTAATATAAATCAAAAAGTATTATTCTATAAATACCTGGGTCGTTACATGCTTCCCCCATTTGGAAATTGCGTCCTCGCAATTTTAAAATTGGGCTTCGAAACTTCATTGAAAGTTCACTATTAAGAAAAGAGTCAATAAAAATATCACTTTAAAAAAATAAATAGAAGTATAAAGATCACCTAAGATAACACATATTAGGATTCCATGAAAACATGAATATGGAATAGAAAACTAATAATCAATTTTTGGTGGAGAGTGATAGAAAACATGATCAGGAGAAAGTTAACCACCCGAAAACCATAAACTTGTGATAGATTAAACAGTATTTGATTCCCCAGTAGGAAAATAAAAAGGACAATGTTTTTGTTTTAATATCATTTTCATAAATTTGAGGAATTTATTTCTGAGATTGAATAAGAACATAAGGAAATATAATTACTTTTCATGTATAATTTTATCCTTTAATAAATTTGTACTACAAAATCATCTTTTCTCCAAACGATGAATATTCAAGATGACTTGGTCAAACATGAAGTGCTAGAATAAACTTATAGAGAATCACATAATAAAAAATATGAACTATATATTTCCCCAGTTTTTTTAACCTTAACCAATACTAAAATGGTTAGTATAAGATCAGATAATCCCCAAAAGGATAATCTTTTCTAAAAATGAACACAACTCTTAATCTCCAAAATTGAATAAACAATACCCAAATCTCAACAAAGACCATTAAATACCCAATTATCCTTAAAATTCATTAATATAATACAAACTAATATCAAAACTCAAAAATCATAATAATTTAATCACATAGTCTTCCATAGAAAATCTTAACATTTATCTCCAAATAACATCGACTACTCTTAAAGTCACATAGTTAAAAATAATTAACCTAATCACGTATTCTCTATGATAGATTAATCATTTCCATAAATATCCCAAATCACTATAAGTCCAAAATAAAAACATATATTATTCCAAAATAAAATTCCATCATTACTCCTCAATTGAAATCCCAAAGTATTCTATTTTCCTTAGGCAAATAGTGTTCCCAAAAGAACGAACGTCTTCCAAAAAAACATTTATCACTTAATCACTAAATAATTTTCATATACTAAGGATATCTATTAGATAAAACATAAGTTCCCAAAATCAACTTATTCTTGATCCATAAAATCATTTAACTAAAAATAATTAGTCATACTAACTAGGTACTTCACATAGTCCAGTGGTAGGTGATAAATCCTAGTCGCACTTTGGTTATGGGTTCGATTCCCGTAGCTTTGTCCGACATGATGGGTTGTCACACAGTTTGGGTGTTGTCCTTTTTCAAAAACTAAATAATTCAAATAATATTAAAAAAATTCGATAAAATCCTTAAAAATATCTATAACATGTTTTAACCTCAAAGGTTATTTCATACCTCACATTTTACATCCCAAAAACTAATAACCCATAATTGCCTAAAAAAAGATCACATGAACCCCTAAGGTTATCCATTATGTCCACACAAGAAAGGATAATTATTCATTGAATAACATTCTCACATATCAAAATTCAGGGTTACATATAATAGAAAAAGTATTCCAAAGTAATCCTATAATTAATACATTTAAACATATCATCATCCATATATCCAACATAACTCTTCAATTCCTAGACATATTAATCATCAAAGATTCTTCATGATCCTTTATCCGAGTTTTTTCATCTTATTATTTTATAATTTTTTCCTACAAACAAAATAATTCATAATATCCTAGGATTTTATTAATGTCAAAACATAAGCTAAGAAATAATCCATACCTTTGATAGGTCATTTTCAATTTCCTTATCATCAATTGGAATGGCATTAGGAATTGGTAAATATATATTTTTATGATCCTGCTAATCCCATTATGAAACCTTATTCATATGAAATCTATTTGTATAATGGCCATGCACACCACATTTAAAACATTAAATTGATCCTTTGGAAAGAACTTGTTTCCCTTTCCTGGAGTCAACTGGACGCTTCCTTTTTCCATGGAAGGTTATTTCTTTATGACCTTCATTACCACATCTATAGAATCGTCCTATCCCTCTATAGCAGTTTCCTAGGTGTTTCTTTCTACATACCCGACACAAAGTTTTTTTAATATACTTACCTTCATGATTATTATCTGAACTTCCATATGGATTTGTTTCTCACATATACAATGCCTTATAAAAATCACCAAGGTTCAGGTGGTCAATAATAACTCTATATAGTTGGTTGAGAATAACCATAAGAGTTCTCTTTGCAGCTCCCATTTCATTTGGATGCTTATTATAAAAACCATCACAGTTTTCTTCACATCCATTATAACTTTGGTGCCTACTATATCTAGCCATTTACTAAAAAAAAAATGTCAGTGTGAGTATATCAGTAAAATCATCATATAATATCTTATAAGAAGGGTAAATACTAAGATATACATATTCATGTTATTTTAAACTCATTCAATTTATCTAAAATAACTATGACTCTTTATAATATGCTAACCATTATGGTAATGTCACTTATGCTTAAATAACACCATAACCTCTAAAGTTATCTAAACCAACCTCTGATACCAACTGTAAGGACCCGACCTTAAACATTACATAATCTTGAATTAAATTAATAATTCACATTGAGGATCTTTTCAGGTTTATAGATTTAGGGAATTAGTTCATAACTTACACAATACAACTTGATATTACATGTATACACTTAAACTTAGTATCCATTTTTTTCATAAAATAAAAACTCTTAAAAATAATGAAACATGTTTAGTTCTATGTTTTAAATGATATGACTTTTCATTGATCCCATCCTTGAACCTATTCCACTTTATGTCCTGTGAAAAATGTTTCCAAATCTTGGGTTGATCATAAAAATCTTAGTAAGGTATACATAAAGAAGGAAAACTGTAAGTTTTCAAAACAACATGTAAACCATGAATAATTTATCATAAAGTAATAATTTTCACCTTAAAAAAGTAACAAAAACAATTCATTGAATATAAGCTCATTTCTTACCCTTTTTTCAACCAAAAGATTACTATAATACCCATAGAAATTACACATAACATATAAAAGGTAAACTTAAAAAATAATCATAATTAAATGGAATAACCATACAATCAAATTCCACAAATAATTCTTACAAATGAAATAGCCATATGGCCGACTTCCATACCCAATGCAATGGAGGTTATAACATAACCTCACATCCTTGGTTTATCATAGAACCACTTGTCATTTGGTTTATCACATAACCACCCCTCAAATGTTCATGTACCATTATATAATCGTCACACATAAAAGATTATAAATATCAACATTTCAAACATAAAACATCATTTTTAATCACAAGAAACAATTTCAAGATATTGAAATAGTAAATCCACTTTCAAAACAATTTTCAGTACTGAAATATGTAAAAATGTATATGGTACTTATTTTCCATTTAAAAACATCACGTCTTGTTAAGGAAGCAAAATATCAAATAATGCTCGCGGTAACGGAAAGGTCGGTCTCACCACGTAGGTTAAAAAAAATTCCTTTTGTCATTTTAGTAAAATGAATCATAGAAAAAATATTCCCTTTAAATGAAAGTAAAATTCAAAGGGTTTTATTATACGCCATGTAAAAGAAGGAGGTGTATATTATCCAAACATGCCGCAATGAAAGGAGATTGAGACGAAGTCCCTTACCTCATGTCCAACTTGACTCATTCATTCTTTAATTTCAAAAATAATAAACATAAGAATTTTTTTACTTTATTCATAACCTTTTTTAAGTTTATTATTCATTTTATATCACTTATTACCATGTTATAAATATTACATAATTATTTAAGTCAATATTGGCCGTTTTGTCGATATTGGGTAATTGAGACGAAAATGATCTTATTATAATTAAAATTTGTCCATGTTATCAAAATTATATTATCTAGAAAATATTATTCATATATATATCATATATATCTAGTATATATGTATTTATAATATTCCATAACATTTGGAGATAATAAATGAAATGCACCGTTAATGGAGACGGTAAGCCGTACGTATGCATGAATGATGCATTCATTTATATTTCATATTTAATGGAATGAAAAATTAATGAAAAATATGTATATTATAATTATAGTATAATATCATATTTTATACGTTACATAATTTCAATAAATCCATCCTTTATATGTTACATGTATGGAATGAATGATTCATATCACTTTTAGGGGGCGTTAGTCCGTGCTTTCTCAAATGAAATTATCGTGTTTACACATCATGAAAAGAATAAAGTTATGTTGTAAATATAAATTACAGAATAATAAAGACAATATAAACCTAATATATATCATATAAATATAGTTATATCATAATGGACACCATAAGAGGCGGTAGGATATAATTTAACGATCATCGTTTCGTGAGGCATAAGTTCATCGTCCATAGAAATAGTATTTTATAAATCCATTAGATGGAGGTGTGTGTGATTATAGGTAGAATAATTATCATAAAAAAATCATTGTATACTTAATATACTAGTGTTGTTATAAAATAATTGAATAAATAGAGTTTAGTGGGTTGGAGAAGGAAAATAAATGGAAGAAGCTTGAGAGAAGACATTACCACAAATCGGGTAACTCCTTTTGAATTAAGTTAAAAGGACTTATTTAATTTTCTTCTACCCAATATAAGGCTTCTAAGAGGAAGATATGGATTTTGGGAGATTATTTGGGCAGAGTTTTGAAAATCCAATGGGGCATGAGAGGTGTGTGTAAGGGTTAGAAGTGGTGTCCTTTTATAAGAGGGAGGAGGGGAACTTTAGGAAAGTTTGAAAGTATTATTTTATTATTAATTGATTTTAAAATTATAATAACCCCAAAGTGATATATTTTAAATATCAGATGATGATGGGTCTAAATACTCTCATACAATGGGTTTTAGACAAGTTTAGATTCAATAATTTACCTCATCTTTTAACTTTAACCCTTAGTTGACTTTTACCATGTCATCCTGTATTCTCATAATATATGGTTACTATAGTCACTATAAAATTACAAGAGACCCAAAATGGATAATTAATGGTATTTCTAACATCATATATGTCTTTTGGATTAATACTATACTTTTATGACTATTATATCTTTTAATAATATATCAATTAATTTAAAAACTCATTTATGTCAATTTTTATACTATTCATATCATGACATTTTAAAATTACTTAACAACTTTATTAATTAAAAAAACATCCTTAATTAAAATATAACAAGTCATGAACATCCATAAAATTATTGTATGGTATAAAAAGTTTCAAAATAAATTTATCTTAATATTTATAGTCTCATTTATTTAAATATTTCATTAATAAGGTAATCACTACATCACCATTGTGTTATAAATAAATTTATTTATTTGATGTCTAAAAATTATAAATAAAATAGCCTGATGTAGGAAATATTTATAGATTTCTAATTAATATTTATAGTTAAATATATCTCTTATATAACCACTTATATAATTTTTTTAGTAAAATATACATGTTTAGGTTATATTTTCGTTAACATTAAATTAAAAGTAATTAAATGTCATTTCCACACAGAAGTGGCTTCGTGAGGTCCTAAAATTGTCTCAATGATGCCAATGGTTAGAAATATCCCATCTAATAGGGTTAGGACATGTGTTAGGGTAATTTAATATTATTATAATCTTATTATTTACCCTTGTTTACCAGATCTACCCTTTAACCATGGTAAATAAAATATTTACTGAAGTTACTATTCATAATGTATAAAAATAAAAGTTAATTATTTAAAAAATTTGTAACTTCTGATTCCAAATATGGAATCCATTTTTCCAAATTCAAAATATAAAAGTGGTAGAAATTAATTTAAAATTAATTCTCTTTGTCAAAACCAAAAATGTGTTTTTAAGAAGTAAAAACTACCAAAAGATTGACATGCGTTTATGTCCAAATTAAAAATGAAATTACTTAAAATGACCAAAATTAGATTAAATTATAAAAATATAATACAAATAAACTTTAAAACCAATTAAAAGTACAATTTAAATACATAAATAAATTAGATTAAAATGTAGTTTTGAATTAAAATGCAGTATTTTCATTATTCATTAAAAAATGAACTTTAGCAGAAAAATACCAAAATTTCATCCAAAGTTAATTTTGATGTTCCAATTATAAATAAGAATTTAATTTGTCAAATAAAATATATAAATGTGTTAAAAACTATATTTAAAAAGGGTTCTCTATCAAAAGGCGGTAAAACTCAATTTTTAGAAAAAATACTTATTTTATCTAAAAAATTGAATTTTGTTCTTATATCATATATAGAAAGCATATAAGACGAATTTAAAACATTACATTGAATATATATCATATATTTTTCATTAAATAAAAATCCATAAAAAGTGATATGAAAAAACAATTATTCTATTTTAAATTGGTTTTCATAAAAACACATCCATTATATTCAATTGGTTTTTATTTCCATTTCTAATAAATTTGGTAACCAATAAATCATAATTTAAACATGTGTAAACTATATTTAAAAATTCAGTTGATACTATTCATTACCACCATTCCAATGTCTAGGCATTAACTACCATTTAAAATAATAATAATATTATTGTATTATATTTCGGTATAACTCAAAGTTGTGTGCAATGTAAGATTTCAGAGAAACTCGTTGTTGGGTATTGAGTACAATATTGGAAGCAGTGTCCCCTTTAATGTAAAATTAATATATTATTAATATGTTTTAATAGAAATCAAAAAGTATTATTCTATAAATACTTGGGCCGTTATAAGAACACTTGAAACACCAACTCAAAATATAAGAAGTTCAGTTATCTGTGAGAACAAGGAGTGGGAAAATTATAGAATCCAAAGTATATAAATACTCCCCAGTAAATGTTTGTGGAATAAACCTCCTATAAAATATTGTCTTACATACTTGGTTAGATTATGATGATATATTGTGAATGGATTGAATATCTTTATACAAAGACAACCTCAACTATCAGGAAAGGGAGATCACTCTTCACATCCTTAAGAATCCTTCAATTCTGTATAAGTGTTATGATTAGGATGAATCTACTTCAGAATCATCACCACAAGGGTGGATATTAGTTTCTTATAATCAAGAATATGTAACTCAAATTATTGAGACAAAGGATAGAATCATACATGAAGACATTCCCATTGTGAGGGATTACACAAATATGATTCCTAAAGAATTTCATGGTATTCCTCCTAACTAATAGGTTGAGTTCTCAATAGAACCTAATACTAGATCTTTACCTATATAAAAATAACTATATAGAATGGACACCATTAATTTTGAGGAATTGAAGAAGTAGTTATAAGATAATCTGGACAAGGGTTTTATATGCCTGACTGATTCACCATGGTGTTCTCCAATCCTATTTGATAAGAATAAGGATGAATAAATGAAAATATAAATTAATTATCAAGATCTCACAAGAATAATGATAAAGAACTAGTATATACATCCATGTATAAATGAATTGTTTTATTAACTATGTGGGAAAAAATAATTCTTTAATGTGGAACATCAGTCGAGATATTACCAATTAAAGACAAGGAAGGAGGATATTCCCAATACTGCCTTTTGGAATGAGGTACGAACACTATGAGTTCATAGTGATACCTGTAAGAGTCAATAATAATATAGAAACATTCATGGATGCAGTGAATAGTGTCTTTATAGATTATTTCAACAAATATATGGTAGTTTTTATTGATTATATTCTTATATATTCCAAGAGAAATGAGGAACATGAGGTAAATTTGAATACTATGATAAATAATTTACAATGGAAGAAAATTCATGAAATTTTCATTAAATGTGAGTTATGTATAGAGGAAGTATAATTAATGTAGAATGTTATCACAAGAAAGGGAATATCTATGGACCCTCCCAATAAAAAGGCAATCGAAGAGTGGATAAGACCAACTTCTATAATGGTGATCCACAATTTTCTTAGTCTAGCAAGGTATTACTAGAAATTTTTTAATAACATCTCACAATTTTGAAACCCACTAACAATTCTAACTTGGAAGGTATAAATGTTTTTCTTGACCAATGAATCTGAATAATGCTTAAAAATAAAATAAAAAAGAGGCTTATCACCGAACTGGTACTCACACATATGAAAAGTGGGGAACTATTTGTGGTATACAAAGATTCATTAAATAAGGTCTTAGGATCTATACTAATTAAAAACGATAAAGTGATATCGTACACCATAAGGTAATTTAAAATTCATGAGAAAAACTATTCAACACATTATATGGTGTTTCTAGTTGTGATCTTTGCATTGAAAATATTGAGGCATTATCTCTATGGGGAGAAGTGTGAAATATATATTGATCATAAGAGCCTAAAATATATATTCACAAATTAAGGATCTTAATATGCACCATAAAATTTGGTTATAACGCATCAAAGATTATGAATACTTAATCCACTACTATACCGCCAAAGAGAATAATGTAGTGGATTCTCTATATAGAATGGGTCCTATATCATTATCAATGATTATAATTGATAAGGATCCAATCTTTGTATATTTTTAAAATATAGACATGCAATTCCTTAATGAATTAACATCATTAATACATGATAAAATTATCCCTCAACAATCCCCCATTAAGAAAATAATGGATGGTCAAATAAATTATGTGGAAATTTAGAAGAAAGTAGATGTCATGAGAAAGTGGAAATCCCCAGAGTTAAAAATTGATGAGGAATAAGATGTAATATTTGGGTCATGAATATGTGTCCCATCCAATATAAAGATAAAGAAAGATCTTCTTAGTGATGAAAATAGCTCATCCTTCTCTATTAAACCAGTGAGTAAAAAGATGTATCGAGATCTCTGAGAGAATTATTGGTGAAAAAATATTAATAAAGATATTTCTAAATATATATAAAATTTCCTAGTATGTTAGAAAGTGAAGTATTCAAGAAAAATTTACAATGGGATGATTTAAACATTACTCATACTTACATGGAAATGGAAAAAACTCACTATTGACTTTGTAAATCCAAATAAATCCATAGGAAAGAATGCAGTATGGGTTATTGTGGATCAAATTACAATGATCATTCACTTTAACACAATTTGAGAGGACTTATCACCCGATCAACATTCATAGGTATAAATTATAGAAGTTTGAAGGTTTCATGGAGTAACACTGTGGATTTTATCTGATCAAGATTTTAGATTCACCTCCAAGTTATGGAAAAGTATCCAAAATTTTCTTAACACTATGCTGAACTTTAGTATGACTTATCAACCTAGAACTTATTAAAAATATGAGTGGACTATTACAATAATGGAATAAATGTTTAGATCATGTTATATGGATTTAAAAGGAGTATGGGACCAAAATATGCCTCTAGATGAGTTCTCTTATAACAACAGTTTCCGCTCAAGTATCCAAATTAATCCATATGAATCCCTTTATATAAAATGGTGTAGAAAATCTAATTATTGGGATGAATTCAGTGAACATAATCTTCTATGATGTGGAATTTTCAAAAAAATGGTAGAGAAGGTGAAAACCATTCAACACCACATTATGAAAACCCAAATTCGATAGAATAGTTGTGTAGATAATCATTAAAGTGACCTAGAGTTTGAGGTTGGAGATATGGTATTACTACACATATCTCCATGGAAGAGGATCATGAGATTTGGGAAGAAGGGAAAGCTAAGTCCCAGGTACATGAGTCCCTTAAATATTCTTAATCATTTCAAAGCTATGACCTATTGAGTTGTAATTCCACTTAAGATGTCTCAAGTACAAAATGAATTTCATGTATCCCTATTTCGGTTGTACATAACCCATCCCATACATTTACTAAACCCAGAGGTGGTATATTTGGAAAATGAACTATTTTATGAGGAGAAACAAGTGAAGATCATGAAATATAGAGATAAAGTTATACTCAACAAGACTACTCTCCCGATCAATTTACTATATCAGAAACATATATATAAAGAGGCAACATGGGAACTAGAGGGAGTAATTAAGTAGAAGTACCCCCACTTTTTTCCATGGTAGTATGTAAAACAAAATTTTCAGGGTGAAATTTTATAATATGGAATAATGTAAAAACCATAATTTTATCAATGAAATTTACCATATTATAATTATGTTATATATTATATGTCAAATAAAATCATAATTATAACACTATAAAATCATTATAAATGAAGAATGAGTGAAATGAGAGGTATATCTAGATGTTAAGGAACCTATACCATTGAAATAGTAACTTGACTGTTGGAATAGTAATATGACACTTAGGAATAGTAATTAAACCAATTGAATTGAAACATAACCTATGAAAGTATAAATAAATTTTAGGTCTCTTATGAATGAAAATATTATTTATTTATTTCTTGGAAGAAGTAAATAAATGTTTTAAAAATGAAGAAAACAAGTGTTGGAATTTTTAAGATCCATCTCCACTGAAAAATAAAAGATGAATAGAAAATCAACTTGAAGCTGGCCTGGATGCTGCTCTTGTCTTGAATATCCCTGATTTAGAGATTTTAGTCCCTTTTCTGCTCTGTCTGTTTCAAGAAGTACAGGCGGTCTGCAAATATGAAACGTTCAGTCCGGTAAGCAGCCTACCTAATTTTTTTGGATGGAGCTCTCTCATAGGGTTTCTGTCTGAAGTTTAATGCTTTTTAGAGGTGTTCTTAAAAATGTGTTTCAATATCTTGAGAGTTTGCTATCTGGATCAGTAAATTTTGGAATTTGTAGTCTTTTTTGGGAGGAATATCCTTCTTTCTGAGCTGATACTGCATTACTGTGCTGGCACTTATGATTTTCAGACTACTAATGAGTATTTGTGCTCTGTTATTTTTGGATGGAGCTGTTTGTATCTACGCAGAACCATTCTAATTATTCTGATTTGATGTGTTTCGAGGTGAGGTGTTTCATAGAAAATCAGTTGCAGGCTTTATGAAAGCTGGACTAGGATGTCTAGCTGCTCGGTTTGAAGAAGGATCTTTAAAAGGACTGCAGACCAGCTGCTTCCTTAGAAACAGAATCATCTGCCTATTCTGCTGGCAATCTTCTCTTGAAGATGGTCCTCTTGAAGGCTCTATCCTGAATCTCTCTCTGGCTGTTTGCTATGTTTTTTTTCCAGCATGTTGTTTTGATTTTCTTTTAAAGTTTGCACTGTGATTCTGCATGATCTGATATACAGAATCTTGACTCTGCTTATGACCTATTAAGATCCCTTTTGGAGGATTTGGATGGATGTAACCCTTGGCTTTGAGACTCCAGCTACAGTACTCTTATCTTGAAGTTCGGTGCTCTCAGATTCAGATGCAGTCCTGCTTGAAGGATGACTTCTCTCCCCTATAATGTTCAATGTATTTTGAAGTTTTTTCCTTGTTTTCTGTTGGTGTAAGCCCATTACACCTCGAGAAATATCTGTAACTTTTTGATTTAATAAATTCCCTTTGGCATGAAAAAAAAGTGTTGGAATCTTTGTATGTGATGAATATTTAATTAAAATTTTATAATTAATTTAGTAATTTAAAATTGAATCTAATTTCAAAAATTGTATTCAAAAATTAATATTTTTTATCATATAATAATTTTATGTGACCTTATTTTATTTTTTAAAGTGTCATAAAATAAATTATAATTATAAAATCTGTATTTTTTTAATAAATGATGATTTTAATTAAAAATTAATTTTCTCATACATTGAAATATATTTTCATAATATGGAGTTCATTTATGAATTCTATACATTGAAAAATGGTCATGGTTAATTTTTTCATTTTTTTAAATAATTGAGTTTTTGGTGAGTAGTGAAATATGATAATTTACAATATTTAACAAATACATAAATTATTGAGTAATAGATGATGTATGGATGATATAATCCCACAATATCAATCTATCATTCATTATTATAATATATTTAATGATTGTTTTCAAACTAGTCTTAGTCATGAGACAAAATAATAAACTAACACTAGTAGAAAAATGATTTTTAACATCTTTAGTTTGATGTCAGTTTCTTATAAACCAACGTAAATAATTTGTTTGGTGATTTTTTGGTGTCAGTTTTTTTAAAAACCGACGCCAAAAAGAAAAAAAAATTGTTTTGGCGTCAGTTCTTAAAAAAACGGACACAAAACAAAAAAAAAAATATTTTGGAGTTTGTTTTTATGAGAACCGACGGCATAAAATTTTAAAAAAAATTTACAATGTTTTAGATAATTCACTAAGCTTCTATTTTACTGGTCGTGGAGCAAAAACGGAGTTATAGATTAAAAGTTATGGATGTCGGAAGTTGATCTTCTCTAAGAATTGTCTTAAAAAAGTTCAACTTTCAAAGACCATAACTTTTAATCTGTAAACCCGTTTTAGCTCCACGACCAGTAAAATCAAAGATTAAGGAATTATCTAAAATATTTTAATTTTTTTAATGTTTTAGCATCGTTTTTCATAAAAACCGACGCCAAAAATTATTTTTTTAGTTTTTCGCATCGGTTTTTTTAAAAACCAAAAAAACATACATGAAAAGTTTTTTTTTAAAATTTTTAGTGTCGATTTGTTATAAAACCGACGCCAAAAATATTATTTTTTAACTTTTTTGTGTCGGTTTATTTAAAAACCAACCCCAAAAAGGATATCGATTGGCATTTTTGGCGTTGGTTTTCTAAAAAAACGACGCCAAAAGACCAATGCAAATCCTCTTTTGCGTCGGTTTCAAACAAAACAAATGCCAAAGAGTAACACAGGATCAGAATTTCAATTTTTTTCACAATGCGCGTTTAACTTTTTTAAAATCCCTCCTACATTTTCATACAATTCAATTGAAAATATTTTTGTTTACTATATATATATCTAGTTTGTCTTTCATTCATCATTTTCAACATCTTCGATTCAATCAAGTTTTCAATGCGACTTCAATCATTAATTTGAACATGGTACATATTCTATTTATTTTTTTCATTATTATTATTATACTTCATTGCTAATTGACTTGATTATATTTCTTATAATGATGATTAATTCTCATTTCTAAATATAAGTTATATTATGATAAACAACATATAATTTCTATGGAAGCACCTAAAACCATTGAAATATGTTTTAAGATTTATGCTTATTTTATTTCATTTGGTTTATTTGATTTTAATTTATGTTTATCATGTTTTCTTTGAGACGGGTTGTATCAATCGAAACATTGATAGGTTCAACTTCTGATAGCGATAACTTTTGATCCGTAACTCTGTTTTCGGTCCACAACCAGTCAAATCAAAGCTTAGGAAATGATCTAAAACATAAAAAAAGATTTACTTTTTGGCATCATTTTTTTTTAAAAACAGATGAAAAAAATATATTTTTTTATTTATGGAATCACTTTTTTTAAATAACTAATGTCGAAACTATTTTTTTTTAATTTTTGGCGTCGGTTTTTATGAAAACTGACGCCAAAAATGATACGAATTAGTTTTTTTTTGGCATCGGTTTTTTACAAAACTGATGCCAAAAAACAAATGTAATTCATTTTTGGTGTCATTTTAAAAAAACAAAAGTAAAAATTCATATTTTTTACGTCGGAGACTTCGACATCGGTTAAAAACCGATGTCAAAAATAAAAAAAAACTGACGTTAAAGACCATTTTTCTACTAGTGTAATGAATGAAATAATGGAAAAACACCCCTCCCCTCTCCTATAATTACCACCCCTCACCACCTCTTCCCCTCACAACTTCCATGCATGGAACCATGCCCAATTTCTTCCCAATACTCTTACCAAGACCCTCACCCATTTCAAGATCCATTATTCTAAAAAAAACCAAAACCAATCCCCTTAAGGATGTTCTCATGGATAATAATTGAAGAGGTAAAATCCTCTTTTGTTTCATTTTTTTTAATTTTTTTTTCTCATTATCACCTCACATACCCTTATTCAAGTGGAATTATAATTCCAGTATCTTATAAATAGTATAATTTTTTTATGTTAATGTTATAATATACAATCAACCCTTTTCTCCTTCATACTTTTTATTTTCTAAAAATGAAAATATTGTATGCGATGTGTTAATTTACAACAATCATGGATGATGCATTTTTATTTTCCATAAATTCCTTCAAGGTAGGTAATAAAACTAATATAATAGTTGAAATTGATTTTAAAATTTATTTTATAACCATTTATATTTACTATAACATATATATATAATACTAAATGATAAAACAAAATGAATTCATTGTGATCGAAAACTGCCAAAATTCCCTAAAACGATTACCATTAACTTTTTTATGTAATGATTCATCCTCATACCATATAACAAAATGATATACAAGAATAAAAAGCATATTTAAATTCACTAATGACATATAATTTCAATTATAGATAATTATCCCCATTTTAAATGATCTTCCATACATGTATAAAAGTAAACCGATCATGAAAACAAAGAAAACGAACCCACCTGAATGAAGAAATTGAACACTATAACTAATATAAATGGCCATAAATGAACTTTATAAAATTATAATGAATACTTTTTTTATAAAAGTTTATGTATTAATTAATTAATTTTTATAATTTTATTATGAAGGACATTAAAGTGATTAAAACATTCAGACTTATGGTAAGGGGATTCTCTAACACAACTCCATTTCTATGGGTCTTCCCTCTTTCTCTCCATTTTCAATATATATGTTCCTTTAATGTTACATAAATATAATTTCTTTTTTATTACCATTTATTTTCTAGGATATAAAATTTTCCAATTTTATTTTATGAAAAATTCAATTATTTTTTGAAAAGTATTATTGTTTCTAAAAACACATGTTTTACCTCTCTTGGGATTGTTTCTTGTTCACTCAAGATTGATGATTCTTATACCATGTATGTTATTCAATTTTTATCCTAAAAACAACAAGGATTATTCAGGATGGTATTCTCTCTAAAATTTTGATGAAATACATTTTTCTTTTCCATGGGTTATTTTATGTCAATGATTGATGTATGTTCTGTGTGACATACACGATTATGTAAATGTTATGATGTGATGGGTGTGCCTGAAATTATATAGAAATACAATGAATTTGTTAATGTGATGTATCTATTAAAATAAGGTAAAATATGTGAGAAAATGATTATATATTTGTTCACAATGATGATATTATCATGATTCACACATGTTATGAATGAACATGGTGCTATATTTGTCCAAACCTATATGTTGTATTTGACCACTAAGACATGATGCTTCATTTTTATGCATTTAAACATTCCATGTATTTAACTAATGATTCCTCTCATGTTTATGATGATGATACCATGCATATGTTATGATGATTATTATTATTATCACCCATTTTATACTGATTAATGTTCTTATCTATCCTCTTACTGAGATTTTAGCTCACCCCTTTTTTAATGTATATCCTCAGGTGACTGTATATAAAAATCAGAACATTTGGGACTATAATAATATATAGAAGAATGAATTAAATTAATGTTTATTTTTTATCATGTAAATGTTATATATGGTCCTAATTTTCTCTAGACACTTATACCTTGGATCATGGTTTTATAACACTATTATGTTTTTTTAAAAATAATTTAATAGTAATGTAATAGAAAGTAGGGTCACTATAAATGTGATGATAAATGATTCTATATTTTATGATCTATGTGTCATAAATAATAATGATAATTAAATGAATGTGAAGGGTGTGACTAGAATTATATATATCTCTAATGAATTTGGTAATGTTTCATTTCATGAGACATCATATTGAGATAGGGAGTGAACCTAATTCTATTATGGGATTTTTTCTACTATGATGTCATGGTGGTTTATCCTTGACATGTGTTTATGATACAATGTTTTATGTTGTGGCCAAATTTACCATGTTATTATTATCATAATATATCATGTCTCATTGTTCATGTTTTTTATTCATACTATTTTTATATACCATTGATGTGCTTAATGTATAACTTGTATCACATTTTTCATGTGTATTCAATTACTAGGCTTTATATCTCACCCCTTTTCTTATTTTTTTACCCAAGACATCCCATGTAGTTTTAAAATACAAGGAATATTATAAGCAAGTTATGGATGTTTTCAACTGTGTTATTATAACCCACAATCAAGATGTTATGATATGTACCTAATTCCCAAAGACAGTATAATTCTCAATCATTTGTGTTATATTATGTGTAATTTTATATAATAAATCAAAAATTAGTGTGTAATAGAATGAATGGGTTTTATAGTTATTTTTGGATTAGGATTAGAAAACTCTAGCAAAAGACTTAGGGCTAATACTAAATATTAGAATACATAAATAAATTTTGGTAACTAGAGAGTAAGTGCTTTAATGAGAAAATACATCCCTTTCTCGATAATACAAGTGGATTTGGTTTAGGCAAAGATGTATCTTGGGGTAAAAACTCTTACAAGGTTTTCTGAGCCTTACTCGGTGTAAACTTGTACACAAAAATGAGCCTTAGTGTGTAGGTGGATTGATACTCTCAAGGGAAATGCTTGGTTAAATTCATAATCTCATTACAAACCATTATTATGGTGAAAAAAATACATATATGAATATATGATAGTAAATAGATCAAGGGTAACATAGATTGAAGACTAGATATTCATAAGTTAAAGGATTAAATGTAAGTTATAAGTTACCCCTTTAATTTCATAAAATTCCCATTTATGTGTTTAATAGTTTGAAATTACTCATCTCTAATTCCTTATTTATTTTAGATAATGTCCAAAAATAAGAGGAATTAGGTAAAAACTCAATGTGAAGGGTGATGTAATGACTGCATAAATGAGATTCCAAACCCAATGAGAGTAGGAATCACAAAGTTTATGATGATACTATTTCAGCTAAATCAGGTTACTAATAGAAACCTCAAACATGAGGAGGATTCAAATCCCCCTAAGAGAGAAAACATTGTGGTTATTCCATAATACGATAAAGGCCCCTTACAATTCATTATATTATGTGAGGTATTAATTATGGAACAATGGATCAACTCCATTAAATAAGATATTCTCACTCAATCAATGTTTTAAAAAAGAGAAATTTATACTACCTATTTATCATATGATGAGAGAAGCTGATCAGTGGTTGATATTGATCAAGAATATGAAGCCTGAGGAAGGGATCAAAGTTATGGAGTGGAAGGAATTCTAGATTTTTTTTTATAAATACTTTCTTCACACTCTCCAAAATAAAATGGAAAGGGATTTTCTTACCCCCAAGAAAAAATATGATGAATGTATCAGGGATTATAAGAAAAACATCACCATACTTGCATGACATGCCTCTTAATTTTTTATTACCCCCGAATGAAATTTTGACCAATTATTTTGTGGGATAAAATATAGTATATTAAAATACCTAGTGATACATGAATTTGATAGCTATGACGTAATTGTCCAATGTTCCCTCATAGTTGAAATAGTTATTGGAGAATCTCAGGGGTATCACAGGGATAAAAAGAGTAAAGTATAGTTTAATATTAGTGGTCCAATGGATACATTTAACGATGCCATGATATTTCAACATCCCACATGTCAAAGGTACATGAAGAATCCATCCAATAATTTTCTAAGGGGAATAAAGAAATTATTTAGGTATAGAAAGGAAGGAAAACTAGATAAATTTTAGGAAAGGAGAAACCCACTAATACATTTGTAGAGTATAATGATCCTTTTAAACTTTAGGGTATTGATCAATTGTAATACTAAAAAGAACCATGAAACTTTTCAAACCAATGCACTAAGACATGTGTTTTTGGATATAATCAACAACCTCCAAGGTATTAAGGGTAATCTTTGTCCATCTTAGCCATGGAGGTGGACCCCAAAAACGAAGTGGTGATAAGTACACTAGTTATTCAATCAATAACATGAAATGAAAATTTTGAATTTGGTTTTACACATTCCACGAAATCATGATGGTTTAGTAGAACTATTCAAATACCACCACAATGAATGGACATAGATTTATCAAAAAAAATAAAAAGTGGGGAAATTATTCCATCCTTAGTACATAACTCCTCCCCTATGACAATATGTATGGTGAAATTCCCAAAGATACTTTTAATACTTTCTTTCTATAATTTGATACAATTTTTGGTAGGGATTGTCTTTCCCTATATAGAGCTAACATAAATTTATATGAGAATGAAATCACTATTTATATTGTGAATCGTCCCTTGGTTCTTTACAATTGAAAGGAGAAGGATGACTCTTCTTTATCACTTAAATCACAAGAATGGATATTATATCCTAATGGTCAAGCATATCTAGAAAAAATGATTATGTATAAGGGAAGAACCATCATTGAATAAATTCATTATGTGAGTGAATACATTGATGTGTTTCCTGAATAACTTCCTAGTCTTCCTCCTAGATGAGAGGTTGAATATTAAATTGAGATTATACCTAGGATGTAAACATTATCCAAGAATCATTATAGAATAGATGCTGTGGAACATTTGAAGTATAAGAAAAAATAATTTGTGGATATGGATAAAGGGTTCATATGCCCATGTTTTTCACCATGGGGTAAACTAGCCCTCTTCATCAAGAAGAATGATGGGTCAATCTGCCTTTCCATTGATTATCATGAGATGAACAAGATCAAGATAAAGAAAAAGTATCCTCTTCCATAGAATGATGAATTGGTTGATCATCTACTTGGGGAAAAAAATTTCTCCAAGGTGGATTTTTGGTTGGGATATACCAAGTTAGGGTGAAGAAGGAGGATATCCCCAAGAATTTTATTGGTATAAGGTGTGGGCACTCTAAGTTCATAGTAATTCCATTATAACTCACTAATTGTCCAAAAATATTCATGCACATGATGAATTTAGTATTTATAATTTTACTCAATTTTTTTTGTAGTATTTATATTTCATATTCTAATATACTCTTAAACTAAGGAGGGGTATGAAAAGCTTCTGATCACTATGCTTAAGACCTTACTAAAGGAGGAGCTTTATGTTAAGTACAACAAATGTGAGTTCGGGTAGAAGGAAGTATCATTATTAGAGAATATGATCATAATAAATATGTTATATTTGGACCCTTAAAAGAAAAAATAAATTGAATAATGGATTATTACAACATATGTGACATATATCCATAGTTTCCATGGATTTTTTTTGGGTACTACCATCGATTTGTGAGAAATTTGACATGATTATAAAACCATGTAACCAAGATAATAATTAAGGGATTCATGATTGATATGAATTATAAACTTAAATATATCATGATGGAGTTAAAAATAGGAATATAAATGCTCCAAAACTCACACTACCCATAAGTGGATAACCTTTATTAGTATTCAACTATGATTAAAATAAGGCATTGGGTTGTGTTTTAATGCAGAATGAAAAATTCATTTCCTATGATTCAAGGAAGATAAATGTTCATGAACCAAACTACCTAAAACATGATCTAGAGTGGTATGTAGTGATATTTTTATTTAATATATAGATTCATTATATATTTGGGGATAAATGTGAAATATATACCGATAAAAAAATCCTCAACTATATATTCACACAAAAAGTGATGAATATGGACCAAAAAAGATGGTTTGAGCTAATGAGCGAATATGAATACTCATTTAACTACCTTACTAGAAAAGAACATAAAGTGACATATAATATATATAGAATAGATTGAGAAATTCTATCATTGATGATACTTGAGAGGGATCTAATCTTTATATATTTAGAAATGATGTACAAGGGAATCATAAATGAAATAACATCATTAATATTTTCACAAATGATTTCTCAAATGTCCCTTATAGTAATGATAAAGTATTATAAATAAAATAATGTGGGAATTCATATGAAATTAGAAAATATAAGAAAAGGGAAATCCTCAATGTTTAATGTTAATGAATAAGGAGTTGTGAGATTTGGGTCATGACTATGTGTACCATCAAATTATGTGTTAAAGAAGGAACTATTGGATTATTCACATATTTAAAATTTATCCATTCACAAATAAAGTAAAAATATGTATCAATATCTCTGAGAGCACTATTAGTGAGACAATTTAGAGAAGGTGATCACTGAATATACATCAAATGTCCTCATATATGAGTAAGTGAAGGTCGAAAAGTATAAGTATAATAGGATGATGCAACCATTTCCCATACCAACATAGAAATGGAAAAACATCACCATTGAAATTATCATAGGGCATCTGATTACATGCATGGGAAATAATTCTATAAGGGTTATTTTGGATCATCTTACAAAGGTAACTCAATTAATTGAGATTTGAGAGGATTTATCACTGGATCTACTTGCAAACATATGAATCCTAGAAGTTGTAAGGATTCATGGAGTACCATTATGGATTTTATATGATCTAGATCCATGATTTGCCTCCATTTTATAGAAATGTTTCCAACATGGTCTAAATATTAAACTGAACATCAGTATATCCAATAAACCTCAAACTGATGGACAATTTAATAAGACAATATAGACCCCTGAGGACATGTTGAGAGCATACTCAACTGACTTCAAATGAGGATGAGACTAACATCTCCCTCTATTCAAGTTCCCTTACAAAAATAGTTTCCACTCAAGCTTCCAAATAGCTTCCTATGATTCCTGTTATGGGAAGATTTTTAGAAAACTTATATGTTAGTATGATGTTGGGGAACAAAAACATCTAGGTCTTGAAATAGTCAAGAGAATGATTGAAATGTTTAAAAATATTCAGTAGCACATCAAGGCTACTCAGTGTTAATGATAGATTTAGGTTAATAATCATTGATGAGACCTAGATTTTTATGTTGGGGAAATGGTATTTTTATGCATATCTTCATAGAAGAATGTGATGAGATTTTGGAATAATGAAATTCTTATTCTAAGATACATAGTCCCCTTTGAGATCCTTGATCTCATCGGAGCATTGACATACCAACATGAACTCCCAGCAAACCTATATCAAGTACATGATGTATTCCATGTATCCATCCTGATAAAGTAGATACCTAGACCCTCACATGAACTCAATACAGAGGTGGTACCATTGTATAATGATCTCTAATGTGAGGAGCAACTAGTAATGATCATAGATATTAGAGAAAAAGTTCTATAAAATAAGAAAATGAACCTGGTCAATGTGTTTTGGAGAGGCCACATGTTTGAAGTGGTGTTGTGGGATCAAGATGAAGTGATGAAATAGAGTTAACCTCATCTATTTTAGTGTGGAAAAAATACAAATTTTATAGGAATAAAATTATTATGGGGGAAAAATTGTAATGACCCGAACTGGTATAAATAAAACTCTCATTTTTATTTAATTAAATATCTTATTATATAATATCGATATAGAAAACACACATATATTTTTTATTATATCAAATTTTATTTTAAATTTTTCTATGTATCATTACCTTTGATAATATAGATATTGAATAGTTGTCACATGATTAGTATAAATATAGGGTTTTAAAAAATCCAATTGATACATAAAAAGGTAGCGATGGCCTCAACTGGTAGGATTTTACCCTATGTAGCCCAAGGATTGGATAATTCAATGAAGATAGAATCACTGTGGTTTTCCCAAGACTAAACCCAAACTTAGATCCAACAAGTTATTAATGTAAAAAATCATTTATGGTAGACGTTCAAGCTCATCGAGATCATAACCCAAAACATGTATACCGAACAACCCCATGAAAGTCTGACCATCACACACCTTACTCATAGGGAGTTTTCTAGGGGTATTAATGGGATATTTATCAATACTATATCAATAAAAGTATGTACATTTTTTATAAATAAGGAATATATTTTTACCATATTATTATCACTTTATCAATGATTTTTATTTTGACACAACAAATCACAAATAATATTTTTGGGTTATATTCAAATTCAACTATGAAATTTATTTTAATATATTACTGGATTTTTGAAATAAATAAAATTTTAAAAGTATTATTAAATAATTTTTATTAATGATCATATAATTTTATGAAATCAAATGTAATTTTTAAAAAGTTTCAATAACTTTTATTGTCAAAAACCATAAATTTATCAATAACTGTTGATTTATATTTTAAAATTGAAAATGAAAATAATTTTAAATTTATTTAGAGAATATGAATATTATTTTTTGAATCAGAAAATCAAAATTATTAATGGTGTATTTTTAATAATTTCCTAAGAAAATAGAATTATTGCGTAAAAAATAAATACCGTATAAATATATTTTGTGTATTGTAACATCATAATGACCCAAAAGTTAGGTAATAAATACTATAAAGGGTATCCACAAACAAATATATGTTTTAAATTTAAAATAATGTGATTTTATGTTCATTTTACTAATTTTATAATGGCCTAATGATTTCTTCAAAACCATTAATATATTTTATTATTTTAATATCATTTCATTATGACTATGAGCCACCTTCATATAAGAAAAAAGATTATGTAATTATTTTCTACCCGTGGACATGTAAAATAATTATATCCACTTCTATTTGATATAAAAAATGGGAAAGCCCATGGGTTGGTTTGGGGTTTATTTTATTTTATTATGTAGAGTGAAAAAGCTAAATAATAATGAAATACCCCTCTTTTCCTATATAAAATCACACAAGATCCCATTTATCTTCACTAAAAATACTTATAGCATGTCCATACTCTGTCCTCCACTCTATATAGTCTTTTTAGGCCCCCCATGATTTCAAGAACCATATACCATTCATTTGAGTCACATAGTCAAGTAAGGGATTTCTCTCTTATCTTTTCAATTCAAGCACCTCTTTTTTATAATGTCTCTCAATTTCAATTTTTTCATGTTGGGATATGTTCTTACATATCCCATTTAAAATAAAAATTATTTATATATGATTATATAACCCTTTAACTCTCACTAATCCATCCCAATAACCTTTATGTACACCCGTTACCATGCGAAAATTTAATAAGCGATCCCCACATTCTCTTATTTATTCAAGTTTCTTTATTGTATTATGCCTAATATTTTAAATTATTAATATTTGTATATTTCATTACATATTAATATTATATCCCATTTTATTTCCAGTTTAATATAGACCAATTTTTTTCTCAACAAATAATTTTATGAATTTTTAAGTGACGCTATTGTACTATCGAAATTTCGCTATGATTTTCCATACGAAACAGATTGTATAATGAATACCATAACCATTTATTATCAAGGGTGTTAAAAATTATACATGTATTTCTCATTGAATTTTGACATACATATATGTATTTTACACTCCATGTTCATGTAATATAATGTGATGATAAATGATTCCATGTTTTATTATATATGTGGCACAATTAACCATGAGAATGAAATGAATGTGATAGGTGCGCCATAAATATACAGTGCTCCAATGAATTGGGTAATGTTAGTATGATGAAAAATAATTTTGGTAAATGGAGTGTACCTTATACCTTTATGGGTATTTTTGCACCATGATGTGTTGGCAGTTTATCCTTGACCTATGTTTATGATGAAGTGTTTTAAGTTATTTCCACATTTCCCATGTTATTATTATCATGTTATATGATGTATCATTGTTAAAGTTATTGATTCATAATATTTTTATTCTATATTTATGTTACTAATTTCTAACATGTATCACCTCATTCCATGTTTATTCCCTTAATGGGATTTATAGCTCACCCATTTCTTAATTTTTTCCCAGTTTATCCCATCCAGGTTTAAAAGATAGTGAATTTTTGTAGCATGTTAATGAAGTTTTCAATAATATTGTTATATCGTAGGTTAATTATGTTATTATATGTACCTAATTCCTAAATACACTACGTTTTTTGATCTTTTTGGTTGTATTCGGCATACGTTTTTGTAATAAATCTTGTATTAATGTGTAATAAAGTGAAATTTTGTTATAGTTTCGATGGGATATACTATGTTAGCTGAACACAACATCTTAAATTATTTTTGGAGAGAAACTTTATGTACTTATAGTAATAGAATAGTTTTCTATTGAGATAAAATATATAAAATTCACTATATGAAATATTGCAAAACATAAATCCAAATGTGAAATATTTCATAGTTTTTCTAATTCCATTCATTATAATGATCTACAATAATAATCTAGGAAAATTTGAAGAAAAATGAGAGGAAATTATTTTCATGGGAATCCTATATTATGGATGTGGATAATGATGTTGTAATAAACGGTTTCACATGTTATATGGTGCTAGTGATATAAAAATTATTGAAAATAAAAACAAATAATGTATAATAATTTATTTATATTTTTATTATTTAAAGAAAAATAGCATGCAAATGCTGGAGTAGTAGAATGATAAAGTTATTGGGAATAATAAAACTAATAATGATATAAATTATGAATAGACCAGTGTTGAAGATTAATATATAGTAAATGAGAGAAAAAAATCATAACTAAATAAATAAACATGTTGAAACTAATAATGTAATTTGAAATCCTCATGAAATTGTAAAAATTGAGGAGGATTGATATTTTTAAGATCACACTGGATTTATTTTCCATATTTAACCTCATAAAATTGTAAAATCAGTTGATAATGAGGAGTAGATACACGATATGAATAATACACATAATTTAATAGAGAAAAATTCCACTTGATATCTTATTCCAATACATAAAAATAGAAAAATAAATGGAACTAAGGAATAGATCTCGGATATTGTGAAAAATATATTCCAAAAATAATGGTATTGAATTTTAATAAACTTTTTCACATATATCAAGACTAGAGACTATCAAAATTTTCAAATAAATGTAATCACACAAACATTACAGTGATTTACAAATAGATGTGAAATATGGATTTATAAACAATGCCATTTTGAAAGTAGTATATATTGACAAACCTAATTTTTTTACTTTAAAAATTTATTTTATCATGGTATATATATTAATGAATGATTTTTAGGGTTTGAAACGGGACCCAAGAGTCCATTATTCTAAATTTTATGGGTTTTATGTGTTATAATTTACTTAAAAGGTAATGCTGACAATTAAATTTATGTAAGAGAAATGTATAAAGGTACACTCATAATCATTGAATATGTTGATGAAATCATATTTTTTTGTGACAAGGAGTGTATATATAAATATTTTACTAAGAATATGAAAAGGAATTTGGATATGTCCATTCTTAGTGAGATGACTTAATTTTTAGGATTTTAGACTGAGAAGAAATTATATTATGTCTTTTTATATCAAGAAAGGTTTTCAAATGTCTTTCTAATAATGTTTTGAATGGAAAAAGAAAACTATGATTCAAATCAAAATTCATTTGGAGTGAAATTGTGAAAGGATGAAGTGTGAGGGAGATTTGACCAAATATAATTTAGAAGATTCATTGGAATCATAATTTATCAAACACCGATAATTCCCGATAAAACATATTCATATACCCAAGTATAATGTATTGTAGTGATCCCAAATAGTCTCACATATTGTATTTAAAGTAAACTGTGACCTATGTGAAAATAAATCTAAACAGTTTGCTAAAATATATAAACATTTATGATTTGAACTTTTTGGGATTTATAGATACAAATTTTGTAGGTGATTTTGTTGATAAAATATTGATTTAAGGTGGAACATTCTTTTTGGGAGAGGCATTTGTTATTTGGTATATTATAAAGTATAATTTAGTTAAAATATGAACAACTAAGGATGAATATATAATAATAATAAATGGTTTTACATAGATGATATGGATTTAGGTATAACTATTAGATTTTAAGAATGATACTAAGGTACATTTGAAAATCCCATTTGATAATCAAAGTTCTATAGGTTTGTTTAAAATCCAATTTCAATTTTCATGGTCTAAGAATACTAACAATAGAAATAAATTCATTAATGAAAATGTAGAAGGTGGATATATAATGTTGGAATACATTTGTAAAAAGGATAAGGTTGTAGATATTTTAAGCAATGTGATTCCATGAGAGTCTTATGTAATTGCGGCTAAAAATTAATGTTTATCCTTCTTCTCTCACATTAAGACTTATGGGTATTTTCCACACATGTATTTGGATTCTATTTTAAAATGGGGAGAAAATATGAACACCTCATAATATAATGAACATGAATCTTTCTATTTTTTGAATAAAATGTTGTGGTTGTTGTAAAACGACAGAACACATAAAAATGGAGACAATGAGAATGATAATTAACGGTGAGAAACTAAGTCATTTAGACAATCATTTTTTCACCAAGTAGTGGGATTATTTCAAATATAATAACTTATCTGATATAGTACTGCTAGAAAATTTCTCTTTTGGGATATATGTTCTTTGATAACACATGATGAGTACTGTTGATAGTGATGTATTGGTTGAAAAAAAATCCAAAGGGGATGATTAAAGAACCATTGTGTTTTTTGATCAGATTGTAATTGTTTTCAACTAGAAATTGTGACATTAATTGTGATTATTTTTGAACGAGTCTTAAATCTCAATTAAATGTGTAAATTATTATGATGAATTGACAAATTTTTTCAACGATGAAAAATGAATATGTATACCATGAAAAATAATATTTTTCATTATGTTTGGTTGAGAATATGATTTTAAAGAAGGCCATGAAATATAAAACATATTTATAATTTGTATGATGTATATTTGAAGAATAAATTTGATAATTTAATGGTTTTATTTTATAAGTATTTGTTGTTGGTCATTTTAGAATAAAATTGGCTATTCATAATGCATTATTGGTACCACCTAATCAAAATGTGAGACCCTTGGGCCAACCATATGGGAAGAAGGTAAATATGTCCATCCTAAGTTGTAATCAGGTTGTATATATATTAGAGTGTGTGCATAAGTGAATGAAATTTCATATAGTCAATCATGGTGAGCATATAATACTTAAAAAAGTGTGCACATGGGGTGTACATGGGAATAACATTGTGGCCCACCATATTTAGTGTCTATAGTTTGTCTTGGTTTTAACACCAATGCTAAATGAAGATGTTACTAAAATGACATATATTAAAAAGGTGGACAAGACCGATTGAAGGTTTGAAGCGGGACATAGAGTAAATGGGTAATTTTACCTCATAAAAATTTATAGAACTATATTTTTTTCAATTAGTATTGATCTGATGATCCACTGACCTCCACATCTTCATCTTCAACCTCCACTTATCTGCTACACTTATGATCTCCCTACCACTAATGGTTCTATATTTTGACTACCTTCATTGATGTAATCTCAAATGAACTTGATATTAATGTGATGAGGGACCAAACCTTCTTCAATGAAATTAATATCTTTACTGTATGAATATATTCAAATAATATTATTCAAATGAATCAATAAAAATGTTTTAGGATGATTTCTATGAATACATAATACATGGTTGTGTTTGGTATCACATGAGATCATTATCACATCCACATGAGAAGTTCATCGCATAAGAAGAAAAGTATTACATGAGGAAAATATGATGTAACACCCCGACCCCAGAAGCCCAGAGTCGTGCATTATTTTAATACATTATCATGATTAAAAGGAATCAAATCTCTAAGGACTGATTAGTTCATTAGTATTGGAAAATAGATTACATATATGATCATTATGTTATAATTCAAATCATAAAATTAAACATAGTTAATTATTTGAGAACACCATTATTCCACTAGCTTAACCTTATATATCAGTTATAAAACACTTTATGGAATCCTAGGAAAATAAAACATAAGAAAGGGGTTAGATCATATTCTCAGTAAGTTTAAAAAAATAGAATAATATTTCATAAATAATCATAAATTTTCAAGGAAGGGTATAAAACAGAAACACAAGACTTTTATAAAAATTCTAAGAATAATATGGAAAGAATAAATCAAATAATACCACATAAACAATCCCATGGATATTATACTAATAAAATAATCATATGTAATATCAATAACTAATCTCATAATGAGGGAATGTGTAATGTCAAACATCACAACTATACCATCAAGGCCTCGTGCCAAGAGCATACATAAATAGCTAAAAACAAAAACCAGTTTTTCTCATGAGAACTATTGATGCATCGAGGGGATTTCATTAATTGGTCCCCCAACCTATAGGGATTTCATTAAGCGGTCCCAAAACCCTCAAATACAAAGTCTAATGTATTACTCATATGAAAGGACCAAACCATAAAACACCATTAATATTTTTATTAAAACTATAATAAAAAATCTTAATACATTAAACACAAACCATTAATGGTATCAAAATAACACATCCAAATTTAAACATATCATAAAACCTTAATTATAATATGGTAGTTTTTATCATAATAAATCAACCTCAATTAATCATAAAATTTAATAAAGGATTCTGAAATAGTAGAAACTAATCTAATAAGATTATTAATAATCTTTGAGATAAATACATTTTTTTACTTTGGAAACATTAAAAAGTCACACAATTTATAAAAGAATATATTTAAAAAGATATTTTTAATCAAAGTGTCCCATACCAATATGAATCTTTTGAAATGAATTAATAATTTAAAATATTCATCTCTTTATAAATAAACACTTCAAACTATTTTTAAAACATGGACATTAATGAGAAATATTTATAATAATAAATATTTATTGTATATAAAATAATGTTTTAGGTAAAGAGTCCATTACATAAAACATTAAAAAGAATAATATTGGAAAAGATTTTAATAAACATAAAAATAGGCATAGAAGTTCCTTTATAATCAATTTATATCCATATAATTAGTTATGAAAAATAATATCATGAATACTAAAATGGAGAAAGGATTAATTAATTAAACATTCAAATCATCCCATACTACTTTGAATATTTAAACAATAATACCAATATCATAAAATGAATATTTAAATACTATAAAAATAAATGTATCCATGATATATAATATAATAGGGTATTTAAATACACCACACACACAAAAATATGTGTTTAACATGGGTTATATCTCATCAATATTAAAAGTGAGTTGAAATTACCTTAAAAATATCATATCATTAGAGTGAGGATAAATCAATGAAATAATTATTTTTGAGAAATATAAATCCACAAAATATAAGTGTATATTCAGTATAAAACAATCATAGGTGTTTCAAACATATTCTTGGAAGAGTATAACCAATGACATAGATATTTAACTCAATGAACGGAAATTGAGTTAAGATTTCCCTTACCTTGGGTCTAATACTCTGCATAAATATCCAAAACTCCTGTATAATGGTTTTAAACATATTATTAACTTCTAATTGAATCATAATAATATTTATGATATCATATATGATTCATTTATGACTTTATTTTACCCGATTATTAATAACATCCATGTAAAAGATGTAACACCTCGAGCTTTCACGTTACGCCTCTCTTTCAATAATGCAATAGCTTGCATTTTACGCATGTTCGAGATTCTAACACACCGCGACTAATAAAAATAGCCATTATGAATAGTAATACCCACTTTTTGAAATTATATATATTTTATATTTCAAAATGGACTTCATTTTTTGATTCGGAATGTCGAAATTAGCCTATGTTGAATTTTTTGTAATTTTTTGAGAACTTCCAAATTTTTATGAATAGTGAAAAATACTTAAAACAAAATTTTTAATCAAAATAATTTATAGTGATAAGTTATAATATTGAGTGGTTTTAAAGTATAATTAGAATATATTTTTACCATTTTATCCAATGGTGTTCATTATAATTAATTTCACTTTGAAATTGGACATAAACAATTGTCAATATTTTGATATATATTGTTCCTTAAAAACACGCTATTTGTTGTGACAGCAGGAATTAATTATAAAATTAATTAATGCAACTTATATGTTTGTAATTTTGTAAAATAGACATCATTTTTGGATTTGTAATATCAATTATATCTTAGGGTTAAATTTAGGCATTGTTCTGAAAAACGTCAATTTTTGATGAATAGTGAAACCACTAAGTGGTAGTTAAAAAATTGATTTTTTTTAAATGAAACATTACCACTTCTGTGATTTTATTTTCAAAAATCCGATATAAATGGTTGTCATTAGGAAGTAAAATCTGGTTCAATGGGATTAAAATAATTTTTTGGTGAATAGTAACTTTTAAGTTTAATTAATCGCGATTAAAGGTTGTAAAGACCCATAAAATTCAAGGGAAATTTTTTCTTAATTTTCTTTGGAATTTTACAAGAGCGCGGTTTCTAACGGCACCTGATTCCGAGGCCCGGAGTACCCGGAATCAATTTACGAAGTTTGGCTCAGGTACGTTCAGTGAACGAACGAGCGGGAATTTCTAACTTTTGATCCGGTGCTCAGAATTGAAATCTGAGGACACCGATGAACTCGCAGCACCGATATTCGCTTAAGGAGACCTTTTCCGTAGTTGCGTTTATTGCGGGACGAAAGTTAGTTTTTGGGAGATTTATAAAAAGTTAAAATAAAAATGTGGAACACTTTTTATTTTTCTTACTTGTTGGTTAACTCCTCTCAAAGGAAGTTAAAGGTGGGACCCACATCCACTTAACCTCCCTTGGGAGGATTAAGTGTGGTGGGGCCCACACGAAACCCAACTTTCTATCTCCTCTCAAAACTCCCTTAACTCCCCTTTTAAATGATCTTGACAACTGAGCTTATTAATTAGGTTGAGTTGTTTAATCTTTTTCAAACCTTTGAATTTCAAAAGGTTTGGTTGAGTAAATAAAATAAGCTCTTAGCTTATTTTATTTGGTTAGATTTGTTTAGCCATCTTGAGAGGATTTGAGAGCTTCTTCTCCTTCTCCTCCTCCTCCTCCTTCTTCTTCTTCTTCTTCAAGCTTGACGAAGAACGCGAAGAACCTTCGAGCTCCGACGAAGAACGCCGCTCCTCTCTTCTTCGTAGTCGATTGTATCCGAAGATCGACGACGCCTTCCGTGTCAACGAAAGGGAACACCGCTTCCTCCTCGGACTTACTTCGTCGGCTTACGAAGATTCGCCAACGACGTACCTCTTCGGACGTACCTCTTCGTCATCGGATTTGACGAACGATTACCGTGACACCCGACCTCCGCGACGTTGTCTTCCGCGGGTTGTGGACGATCTTCGAACTTGAACCCAAGGTAGGGGTTGTTGTTGGTTATTATTTATTCTCGTTCTTGGTTCTAGAATGATAATCTTGTGATTAAATATTTAAATGTTATCATCTAATGAGAGGGGAGTCGGACCGCACAAACACGGCCGAATTCCCCCTCTTTTGTTCGTGATGATTATTGTTTTTCTTGTGGATGACGAGATGGCGTGGTACCGTCGCACCACGGGGGAATTCGCTTAGTTGAATTGCGCAGCGCCGTCGTGCCGCGCCGTGGAAGGATCATCATGAATGTGACGCCGTCGCGCCGCGTCGAGGGGAATCGAAGGCGCCGCGGCCGGAGCGGGGCCGCGGCGGAGGGGCGCGGTGCCGACGCACCGCACCGGACGACGAACACCGCGGCCGGTTCCGGGCCGCGACGAGATGGGAAGACCGACGACTCGTCGGGCCGCCGGTGTCGGAAGTCGGAAGGGGACCGGCTTTGCCGGTCCCGTTGGAGAAAAACCGGCCGGCCAGGTGGCCGGCCGGAAGGTCAAAGACTGGGGGAATTTAATTCCCCTGGTCAAATCTCAAAAGCCCCCCATTTATGAGGGGGGGCGGTTTCATTGAGGGGGCAGGCGGCCCCCCCGGTTTCCTCAAGCAGGCCCCCACGAGGGGGGCCGGTTCTCCAAAAGGCACGGCTAAAAGTCACGCCGCCTTTTTGAAACAGCGGGGGCTTAGCCCTCCACGCGTGGCACCAGCGGTGCCAGGCCGCGCCGCCGTGCCGGTCCGCGCCGCCGCGCCGGACCGCTGCCGGCCGGGCCGGGTCGGACCCAGGTCGACCCGGTTCGGGCCGACCCAGGGGGGGTCGGGCCGGGTCGGCCCGGACCCGGACCCCCCGTTTTCGAGACGATTTCGGTCTTTTGGCCATAACTTGAGCCACAGACCTCCGATCGACGAACCGTCAGCGGAAATGTGATCCTTGGATCGAGACAGTTGTTTCGGTATATCACACTCAAAGTTTCAGAATACTTTGAGTTCGGCCGGGTTGGTTCGTACACGAAACCAACCGGGCCCTCGGAGCGGAAACACTCATATCTTGAGCTACGGACATCCGATTGACGTGCCGTCAGCTTTGTTGTGTTCCTCTTAGTGAGACGGATCTTTTGGCATACTCCGCCTGAGGTTTGGACGCTGGTGGAGTACGGACGGGTTGGTTTTGCCTTAAAAACCAACCGGGCCCCTGGGACGAAAAAGCCAATAACTCTCAGACCGGGCGTCCGATCGACGCGCCGTCTGTTGCGTTGAGACCCCTATGATGAGACGGTCCTTTGACATTCTTCTTTGTGGGACTTTGAGATACTTGGAGTAATGACCAGTAGCTCGTGGAGCGGACCCTCCCGGAGACGAGCGTGCGGAGTACGGAGACCGGGTAGCTGACTGAGACCCGACGACTGCTGATCGGACGACCCGGTGTGTCACAGGGGTGCGCTTGGTTGTAGCGGCAGACCCACGACAGAGGTGCGCTTGGTTGTAGCAGCACATGGGAGCGCTTGGTTGTAGTGGCAGACCCATGACAGAGGTGCGCTTGGTTGTAGCGGCACATGGGAGCGCATGGTTGTAGCGGCACATGGGAGCGCTTGGTTGTAGCGGCAGACCCACGACAGAGGTGCGCTTGGTTGTAGCGGCACATGGGAGCGCTTGGTTGTAGCGGCGGACCCACGACAGAGGTGCGCTTGGTTGTAGCGGCACATGGGAGCGCTTGGTTGTAGTGGCAGACCCACGACAGAGGTGCGCTTGGTTGTAGCGGCACATGGGAGCGCTTGGTTGTAGCAGCTGGCCCGCGGTACTCGTCAGGAGGAGCACCTCAGCAGTCTTAGGTTAGTGAGCAGTACCTCGGAGTTGTGACAGGACCACCGTACACTCCAGAGACGGAGCTCTTCAACAGTTACGGTTTCGATAAGGAAAATCCTGGTTTGAGCTGAGACTTTTGACCTTGTGTTTACCTCATGATTGAGATGTGTTACTTGATAACTTAGGTATATGTATGGGCATATACCCGGGTAGTGGTTATCCTTTGATTTCACAATCCTTGTGTTTCCTCATGATTGAGATGTGTTACTTGATAACTTAGGTATATGTATGGGCATATACCTAAGTAGAGGTTATCTGTTGAGATCTTCTTGGTGGTTATCCTTGTTGGTTCAGTGAGACCTTTAGGGTCTCGGGGTCCCTACTGAGTATCGTTATACTCACCCCTGCACGGGTTATGCCCGCACCTCGTTGTGTTGGTTGCAGACGACGGGCAGTGCTGACAGAGGCCGAGTGTTCGAGGACTGGACGGTACCTGGAGGTGGACTATACAAAGAGATGGTACCCGGAGGAGGACCTCACGACGAGACGGTACCCAGAGGTGGACGTGACGACGAGGCGGTACCCGGAGGTGGACCACTGGGTGAGACATACTCGGAGCGGACGGTGGGACCTGAGGAGCAGAGGAGCTATCTGTACCCACCCTTCAGGTGGGATTTCCAGTGGACAGCTCGGCGTAGCAGCTTTACTTTTCAGTTGCTGTTTTCCCTTTCGAGTTGTACTTTACAGTTGGGCTTGTATTTCCGGCCCCTTTTTACTTTCCGCACTTACTGTTGTACTCAGTTTTTCTTAGTGTTTACTTCTTCCGCTTGTACTTTGTGGTGCTTGTTTTCTTTTATAAAGGCAATGCCTTCCCAGTTATCGGGATTTTACGCCTTTGGTGCTAGTCGCTAGCCCGTGGCCTATGGAAGGCGGGCTTGGGGTAGTCACAGCACGGGCCCCGAGGACGGGTCGTGACAAATTGGTATCAGAGGAGTTCGGTTCTACCACGAACTCTAATCTTTTCTATGTGAAGCAATAATGTTTAGCGTATTGAGTGTGGTTCTCAGTCCAGGGAGTCTAGTGTTGGTGCGGCGGCCGACATATCCGTACACCAGGACCCTGACTTCTGATTTCCGACTTAATGCACGAAAATATTGATTGCGTGTGTGTTTCAAAGTTTTCTTTGTGATTACTTATATCAGCTCACCAGGTATACTGTTTGACCGTGGAACACCTGATTCCTTTTCAGGATGGCCCCACGACGGCAGCCAGCTAGGGTTCCGAGAGTCGAGTGTGACGACAGCCCACCGAGCGACGAGGCCTCGGTGCAGGGCCCTTTGTCAGTAGTGGCACCGGCGGTAGCTCTACCCGTCGAGCCACCGATACTTCCAGCACCAGCCGCTGACGATGAACGTCACCTCAGCGCACTGCATGAGTTTCAGCGCCAGTGACCACCCAGGTTTCGCGGGGAGACGGATCCCCAGGCAGTAGAGGACTGGCTGGAGGCAGTAGTACGTGTGTTTAGGCTAGTGAGGACACCAGTAGACCTCATGGTGATCCTCGCTGCGAGCCTACTACACGCAGCAGCAGGACGATGGTGGAGCTTGATTCTCTAGGTGCACGAATAGGCATCTCTACTTTGGACGGAATTTGAGATCCTCTTCCGCTCGGAGTTCGTCCCAGCCACCCTACGTGCGGTGCGTATCTAGGAGCTTCTTCAGCTGCGGCAGGGCAGCATGACGGTCGCTCAGTACTCGGCGAGATTTACTGATCTCTCGCGCTACTCGAACGACATGGTACGAGACCCATTCTTCTGGGCCCGGACCTTCGAGCAGGGTTTCAGACACGAGATCAGGGCATCGCTGATCTCCCTCAGCATACCGACTCAGACAGGAGTACTGGAGCAGGCCCTTTTGATCGAGAGCTTCCTTGCTGAGTCTACACCAGCACCGAAACCCACCGCAGGGTGGCACGTGGCAGAGTCTTCTGCGGCTGGCAGTCGACGGATGACTCAGGGGTCCAGGCAGACCAGACCTTCAGGCAGACGACCTCAGGACACTGGCTCAGCAGTGCGGGGCACAGAGCACGGAGCCAGTCTTTCGAGTGGAAGACAGTGCTATGCATGCGGCGGGCAAGGCCACATGGCTCGTGACTGCCCGACCCGCCATGCAGAGGAGCAGCAGACAGTTGAGGAACCACCAAGGCAGAGGCAGAGGTTCGACCATGGCGGTCCGCAAGGAGCAGGCGACCATGACAGGGGAGCTGGCCATGCAGCTGGAGGTGGACGACGCTTCGGGGTGTTGCCACCACCACCACCAGGAGGTCCACCCCGACCGTATGGGACATGAGGACATGGGAGAGCTCAGCTTCAGGCAGTTGAGGCCTACGATCATGGGGCTCCAGGAGCAGATGGACAGGAGCGGGACTAGCTCCAGACATGGAGACTTTTGTTCATGTTGCTTCTAGTTTTGTTGATGTATGTTTGTAGATACTTTGTGTCTTTGTACTTGAGCTGCAGTAATAAAAGACACCTTTTCTTGTGGCATTTACTTCCCTGTCCTCTCTTGTGTTGTTTCTAAGAGGTTATGGATTATACCATTGACTTGACCCTCACTTGAGAAGTACCTACTGGAGGAGACCCAGTTACCACACACTGATGCCGACAGTGTGACTAAACCCTTGGAGGCGAGTGTAACAGTTGGATCTCTTTGTAGTAGTGTCGAGGCCTTACGACGTGATCCTTGGTATGGGTTAGTATCATCCATGTCGGGATTGACAGTATTAGGCGAAGAACGTGGTTCATCTAGGGAATGAGACCAGATTTCTCTTATTGGCAAAGAAGAAATCATAGCAGCTCTTGTGGGACCAGAGGTGGTCTAGGCCACGACAGAGAAGGTCCAGGCCATCCAGGAGCGGATGAGGACAGCTCAGAGCCGGCAAAAGTCATACGCTGACAGGAGGCGGAGGCCACTTGAGTTCGAGGATGGCGACCACGTCTTCTTGCGGGTCTCACCTCGACGTGGTATACGGAGATTTGGCCGTGGCAGCAAGTTATCTCCGCGCTTTATCGGACCCTTCCAGGTCCTCATCAGGATTGGCGAGGTGGCTTATCGCCTGGCTCTACCACCTCAGTTGCACCGGGTGCACGACGTCTTCCACGTGTCTCAGCTGAGGAGATACGTGCATGACCCGACACACATCATTGACCATGGAGAGCTTGACGTTGACGATGGGGCGACTTTTTACGGAGGTCCCGGTGGAGATAGAGGATCGATAGGAGCGGGTCCTATGTGGGCGATCGATTCCTCTTGTGCGCATCAGATGGCAGCACGGGAACCTCCAGGAGAGCACATGGGAGCGGGAGGCTCAGATGCATGCTCAGTACCCTCATTTGTTTCCCTAGTTTTTGATGTATCTTTACGGGGACGTAAAGCCCTGAGGTGGGAGTAATGTAAAGACCCGTAAAATTCAAGGGAAATTTTTTCTTAATTTTCTTTGGAATTTTACAAGAGCGCGGTTTCTGACGGCACCTGATTCCGAGGCCCGGAGTGCCCGAAATCAATTTCCGATGTTTGGCTCGGGTACGTTCAGTGAACGAACGAGCGAGAATTTCTAACTTTTGATCCGGTGCTCAGAATTGAAATCCGAGGACACCGATGAACTCGCAGCGCCGATATTCGCTTAAGGAGACCTTTTTCGTAGTTGCGTTTATTGCGGGACGAAAGTTAGTTTTTGGGAGATTTATAAAAAGTTAAAATAAAAATGTGGAACACTTTTTATTTTTCTTACTTGTTGGTTAACTCCTCTCAAAGGAAGTTAAAGGTGGGACCCACATCCACTTAACCTCCCTTGGGAGGATTAAGTGTGGTGGGGCCCACACGAAACCCAACTTTCCATCTCCTCTCAAAACTCCCTTAACTCCCCTTTTAAATGATCTTGACAACTTAGCTTATTAATTAGGTTGAGTTGTTTAATCTTTTTCAAACCTTTGAATTTCAAAAGGTTTGGTTGAGTAAATAAAATATGCTCTTAGCTTATTTTATTTGGTTAGATTTGTTTAGCCATCTTGAGAGGATTTGAGAGATTCTTCTCCTTCTCCTCTTTCTTCTTCTTCTTCTTCTTCTTCTTCAAGATTGACGAAGAACGCGAAGAACCTTCGAGCTCCGACGAAGAACGCCGCTCCTCTCTTCTTCGTAGCCGATTGTATCCGAAGATCGACGACGCCTTCCGTGTCAACGAAATGGAACGCCGCTTCCTCCTCGGACTTACTTCGTCGGCTTACGAAGATTCGCCAGTGACGTACCTCTTCGGACGTACCTCTTCGTCATCGGATTTGACGAATGATTACCACGACACCCGACCTCCGCGACGTTGTCTTCCGCGGGTCGTTGACGATCTTCGAACTTGAACCCAAGGTAGGGGTTGTTGTTGGTTATTATTTATTCTCGTTCTTGGTTCTAGAATGATAATCTTGGGATTAAATATTTTAAAGTTATCATCTAATGACAGGGGAGTCGGACTGCACAAACACGGCCAAATTCCCCCTCTTTTGTTCGTGATGATTATTGTTTTTCTTGTGGATGACGAGATGGCGTGGTGCCGTCGCACCACGCGAGAATTCGCTCAGTTGAATTGCGCAGCGCCGTCGCGCCGCGCCGTGGAAGGATCATCATGAACGCGACGCCGTCGCGCCACGTCGAGGGGAATCGAAGGCGCCGCGGCCAGAGCGGGGCCGCGGCGGAGGGGCGCGGTGCCGACGCACCGCGCCGGACGACGAACACCACGGCCGGTTCCGGGCCGCGGTGAGACGGGAAGACCGGCGACTCGCCGGGCCGCCGGTGTCGGAAGTCGGAAGGGGACCGGCTTTTCCGGTCCCGTTGGAGAAAAACCGGCCGGCCAGGTGGCCGGCCGGAAGGTCAAAGACCGGGGGAATTTAATTCCCCCGGTCAACTCTCAAAAGCCCCCCATTTATGAGGGGGGCGGCTTCATTGAGGGGGGCAGGCGGCCCCCCCGGTTTCCTCAAGGAGGCCCCCACGAGGGGGGCCGGTTATCCAAAAGGCGCGGCTAAAAGCCGCTCCGACTTTTTGAAACAATGGGGGCTTAGCAGCCCACGCGTGGCACCAGCGGTGCCAGGCCGCGCCGCCGCGCCGGACCGCCGCCGGCCGGGCCGGGTCGACCCGGACCCGGACCCCCCGTTTTCGAGACGATTTCGGTCTTTTGGCCATAACTTGAGCCACAGACCTCTGATCGATGAACCGTCAGCGGAAATGTGATCCTTGGATCGAGACGGTCGTTTTGGTATATCACACTCAAAGTTTCAGAATACTTTGAGTTTGGCCGGGTTGGTTCGTACACGAAACCAACCGGGCCCTCGGAGCGGAAACGCTCATATCTTGAGCTACGGACATCCGATTGACGTGCCGTCAGCATTGTTGTGTTCCTCTTAGTGAGACGGATCTTTTGGAATACTCCGCCTGAGGTTTGGACGCAGGTGGAGTACGGTCGGGTTTGTTTTGCCTTAGAAACCAACCGGGCCCCTGGGACGAAAAAGCCAATAACTCTCAGACCGGGCGTCCGATCGACGCGCCGTATGTTGCGTTGAGACCTCTATGATGAGACGGTCCTTTGACATTCTTCTTCGTGGGACTTTGAGATACATGGAGTAACGACCAGTAGCTCGTGGAGCGGACCCTCCCGGAGACGAGCGTGCGGAGTACGGAGACCGGGTAGCTGACTGAGACCCGACGACTGCTGATCGGACGACCCGGTGTGTCACAGGGGTGCGCTTGGTTGTAGCGGCAGACCCACGACAGAGGTGCGCTTGGTAGTAGCGGCACATGGGAGCGCTTGGTTGTAGCGGCAGACCCACGACAGAGGTGCGCTTGGTTGTAGCGGCACATGGGAGCGCTTGGTTGTAGCGGCAGACCCACGACAGAGGTGCGCTTGGTTGTAGCGGCACATGGGAGCGCTTGGTTGTAGCGGCAGACCCACGACAAAGGTGCGCTTGGTTGTAGCGGCACATGGGAGCGCTTGGTTGTAGTGGCAGATGTAACGCCCCGACCCCAGCTGCCCAGAGTCGGTGCATTACTTCGTAACATTGGCATGATCACAAGAAAGATCAAATCTCGAAAGACCGATTGGTTTAGTAGCCTTGGAAACACTAGATATATTCATAAGGTTTACATTACATCATTAAACGAAAAACTACTACAACAACATATTGTCTCCATAATCCACACTCATATCCCCACATAATATCCCTGTAGGTCATTCATAATTTACTTCTTCACTTCCTGGGAAAAATAAAACATAGAAAAGGGGTGAGCTCAAATGCCCAGTAAGGATAACAATATAGCGGAAACTTTCATAAATAAGAATAAACATTTAAGGCAATGTATAACTAAAACAAAAGCCTTTAAAACTTGAACTTTCAACATAGTATGGCATAAATTAAATGAAATAATTCCATTTACTTATTCACATGGTTATTCTACTAATTGAATAATCACATGAAAAATCAATAACCACTTTCATAATGATGGAATGCATAATGCCAGACTATCATAACCACATTTCCAAGGCCTCGTGCCAAGACTACAAATAAGATTTTGTCAAGGCCTTGTGCCAAGACACTAGTTTGTCTCATGAGACCTACCGATGCATCGAGGAGCTATAGCGGGCTCCACCCGTCACTTATTAAGTCCAATGCATTCCCATATGAAAAGGTTTAAACATAACATAAACATTCATATTAAAACTAGCATACGAAATGTCAATAATTTCACCATAAACTATGAATGGTATAAAAATAGCACATCCATAGTCAAACATATCACAAAACCTTCAATACAATATAGAAGTTTTGTATCATAATAAATCAACTTCAAATAATCTTAAAATCCATCAAAGGATGTTGACATAGATGAAATCAAAATTCTTTTTAAAGAAATATCTCCTTTTATTTTGAAATAATTTAAGATCCATATAAAATAAAACATTTTCTTTGAAAATATTCTTATAAGCTTGTAAGGGAAGTTTTGAAGATTTTATAATGGCGGAAATTAGCCGCACCCGCCGTATAAGTTAAAAAAAACATTCTTACCTTAATTCTGTCGAAAAGGTTAAAAAGGACCTTGTTTTGAAAACGACCGAAAGAATCCTTTATAAACCACTTATAAAAGTCAAAAAGGGTATAAATGACTTTAACTCATATTCTAGTAAATAGTAAAAATGTTTTGAAATACATTTTTAAGAAACATGGATGTGGATGATAAAGAGATCCCAGTATATTATTACATATAAACAACCTCGGATAATGAAGAGATTGTGAAATAACCCTTACCTTGTACTTTAACTTGGTTGGGGTAGGTTAACCTCCTGTATAATGGTGAAATAGTTGTTATTAAATTATACAAGAATCATATATATTAATATGATATCATATATGATCTTTTAACATTGATTTGTTAATAATATCTTAGAATTATCGTCGTTTCGGGAGTTAACTTACTCATTTTCTTTTATATGTTTTGTTAAATAAGCCATGGTTTTTGTATCTTATTCATATCCAGAATGATATCCAGTCCTTAAACATCATTTTTAAATCATCAAATGATAATTATACTTGAATGGATACGATGGAGAATGAATCTCATCACGTTCGTGGAGACGGTAGTCCGTACGTACGCACGAGCGACAATATCATTCTTTTGATATTAAAATAATATATAAATGGATGGTATATCATATATACAGAATCATTAACATGTTATATTTATTATTTACATGATTTACACATCATTATTATACCCATCCAAATAATATTATATTGAATAACAATTACACCACGACGTGGAGACGGTAAGCCGTACGTACGCACGTATGGTGACATGTTATTCAAAGGGTGGATAGAATACTGAATATGATTGTACCATATTTATAATAACATCACAGTATATGTGAGATACTGGAGTTATTATTTTAGAATGGTAAGAACAAAGGAAGAAGAAGTGGAAGAAGAAATGAACTTGGAGAAGGGTGGTGAAATCATTACCTCTTCTTCGGGTTCTTCCTTTTGATTTGATCAAAAGGGCTCCTTAGGTTGGCTTTCTGATCAAACTAAGGCCTCTAGGTTGTAGTGAGGGATGTTGGGAGAGTATTTGGGCAGAGTTTGGCCGAGCCAAAAGGCTTTGAAGGTGTGAAGAAATGAGAAGGAGGAGTGACCTTTTATAAGAGGGGTGAGGGGCACCTTTGGAAAAGTTAGAAATATTAATTTATAATAAATTCATATTCGGTTTCTAAAGGCTCCAAAGTTGATTATTCAAAGGTTAAGGTGGGGATAGGTCTAAAACCACTCAACCAATAGAATTTAGACAGGTTTGGGTACTTATATTAACCTTATCTTTAAGTATTAACTCTAAGTTAATTAGTTTCACTTTTACAATGTCTCTTTGTATTTTTATATAATATGGTTAATAAACTTACTATATACATCCAAGAGACCCCCAAGTGGTCCATTAATGATGAACCTATCCTTATATAAGTCTCTTGGCCGAACCTTAGATTTTTAGGAATTTAATATCAATTAATAATATAATATTTTTTTTTAAAACTCTTTTATGTCAATTTTGACGCTATTCAATAGTTGATTTTTGTGAAACTCATAACAGATTGATTACTTCGAACAAAGTCAATTAAATCAATCCTAATATATCATATTATTCTAGAAAATTAGTTTAATTCATTAAAAGTTTCATATTATATTTTTTTGGGTATTTATAATATCAATTATTTTAATTTTTCACTATTATAGTAATTACTGCATCATCTTTGTGTCATAATTATTTAATGTCTAAAAATTATAAATAAAATATCATTATGTAGGAAATCTTTTTATATTTCTAATGAATATTTATAATCTAAAATCCAACTTATATAACCCTATGTAACAATTGTTTTTCTAAAAGATATATGCTTGTGTCATTTTTGTATTCATTTTGACTTAATTAAAATAAAGTGTCATTATCACTTACAAGTGGATCCATGGGGTCCCAAAATTGACACAAAGATGCCCATGGTTGACCATGTATCAACCAATAGGGTTAAGACACGTTTTAGGGTAATTTAGTATTATTATAATATTATTTGTTAACCCTTATTTACGGGATTTACCCTTAACCATGGTAAATAAAATATTTACCGCAGTAATTATTCAAAATGTCTAAAAATAAAAGTTACCTATTTACACAATTTGAACATCCTGATTCCAAATATGGAATCCATTTTCCTAAATTCAAAACACAGAAGTGGCAGAAATTAATTTAAAATTAATTCCCGCTGTCAAAACAAAAAGCGTGTTTTTAAGAGATAATAACTATCAAAAGATTGACACTTGTTTATGTTCGGTTTAATTGTAAAATTATGTCCAATGACCAACATTATATTAAATAGTAAAAATATATTCTAAATATACTTTAAAACCACTCAAATTCATAATTTATTACTATTAATTATTTTGATTAAAAAAGTTGTTTTTAATTAAAATTTAGTAATGTTCACTATTCATCAAAATATGAAAGTTATCCGAAAAGTACCAAAATTTCACCTTAGGCTAAATTTGATATTCCGAATCCAAAAATGAAGTCCATTTTAAAATATAAAATATATATAACTTCAAAAAGTAGGTATTACTATTCATAACATCTAGTTTGATTGGTTACGGTGTGTTAGAACTCGAAGTTGCGTACAACACACGCTACTGTTTTATTCAAAGGAAAGCGTACCGTGGAAGCTTGGGATGTTTCATTTTAAATTTTTTGATGTCTCCATTTAGTCAAAAAGTTTAAAATATTGTATTTAAAAAGGTTTCACTATCAAAAGTTGATAAAAGTGCAATACTGAAAATGAATCTGTTCTTGCATTATGACTAAGAAACTCATAATATGGATTCTAAAATTATAAGGATTATATAAAGTTTAAAATTTAGTTAATACTATTCATGACCTATTTTAATGGCTTTTTTTTTGGTAAGTCATGGTGCAATTGAACTCAGTGTTGCGTGTAGTGCAAGTTATTGAATTATTTTGAAGAAATAACACACTATGAAATCTTGGGGTGTTACATTCTCCCCTCCTTCAATAAATTGCGTCCTCGCAATTTGAAATTGTTCTTCAAAAATAAAAGGTTGAAAGTAGAAAATATATTTGTGGGAAAACCCACATCGGAAATTGGGTTACTAAAATTTAGTCTTAATATGAGGAAAAGAGAAATCAAAGGGTCACCACCAAATTATGATCTCGATTAGGAGAACATTGGTGGAAATTAGAGACATATAATCGGAGGAAAAACGTAAATATTTATAGGTAGTGATTGAGGTCATCAATCACAAACAAGTGTATAATTGAGGTCCTTAAATTCATCAATCTATGATGATTTGAAATACCATCGGTTCAACAAAACATAGGGTATTAGGATAACACATTTTTGACGTTTCAAAATATCTTAGTTGAAATCCCACATCGAAAAATGAATTAATGAGGCCTCTATTTAAAATAAAGAGTGGAAAGTATGAAGATTACCGAAAATAACACATACTAGGGTTCCATGTAAGAAAATATGGATATGGAAGAAAAATCTAGCCATCAATTATCTGATGGAGAGTGGTAGAGAACATGGCTATGAAAAGGCCAACAATCCCAAAGCCATAAATTAGTGATGATTTAAGGTACCATCTAGGACAACATTTTTGTTCTAAGTTCCTTTTATTAATGATGAGGAATTTATTTATGAGATTGGCTAAGATCATAAGGAGATATACTTAGTTTATAATTAGAGTTTTATCCATTAATAAATTTCTACCAAAACTCATCATTCACTCGTAAAAAAATTCTATTTATACTATTCATAGAGGGTTCCAAAATAAACGAATTTATAATTCATCTACCAGATCTTTTAAAAAACTACTTTATTTAATCCAGGACATCTTGTGGGATAGTGGTAGGTGATACACCCTTGTCGCCCTTTGGTTGCGGGTTCAAGTCTCGCAGCCTTGCCGGACGCGACGGGTTGCTGCCCGACCTCCGGGTTGTCGTTTTATGGCAATCCAAAATAATCCAAACTAGAACTATCCAAAATACTTCTGTCCAAACTCACAGTACAACATTCATAAGGAAGGTAAACATAATATAGATCCTTTTTACCCCGTAATAGCATATGAATACCTTCATCATGTATTACCATATTCCTTATTGATTACATTCATGCTCCCTTATTCCATATAGAATGCTGGATATACTTCATTAATCCAAAAATGTTTTAAACCCCAACAATGATGGAATATACAAATCATTAATCAGTTCCAAGGTAGTCAAGAATATCCAATATAATTTATCCAAAACAATCACATATTATTCCAAAATCACTACCTCAGTATCAGAACTATATTATGGTTTATCATTCTCTCAACCATATATTTTCCAAAAATCTATCCTGCTAATGAGTCACTTTTCTTTGTTCCACACAATCTCAAGTCCTTAATGAAATAGTACTGCAGTACAATCCTTATATACTCCATAATTATTATAACAAGTACATTGTTGATACAACACTCAATTGACATAATCAACATAAGAACTCTAATCATTCCTCTTCATCTGTGGTAGTATCATAACTTGATTATTATCCAATAGCATCATTTGCGGCATAGTCTGATGACTGGGACATAGGTTCGCGTAGTGTCCAAACTCCTTGCAAATGAAGCATTGTACATTTAAAACCATTTTCTTACCCTTGCAGTCACGTACTTTGTGCCCTTTTCCTCCACACTTATAACAAACTCCCATTCCTTTCAGGCAAGTTCCAGGGTGTTTCTTTCCACAGTTACCACATATGGAAAAATTCTTCTTTTCCCTCTTACTTTTATCCATCTTTCTCTCTTCCATCCTTTTCTTCTCTTGCTTCCCTTCAAAGCCATAGGACTCAGTAAACTCTTTACTTATCTTATCAACACATGATATTATTTCTTCATATGATGATAATACATGGGAGACTATTTCTCTTATAAATTCTAGCTTAAGACCATGAAAGATATGATCCTTCCTTCTCTTTGGATCATGTGCATTTCTGGAGTTCTCATTCCTTCTACTGGGCACCATTTCTAAACAATGGCATACACTAGATCAGTTTATGAATCAAAATACATAATCCCATACTTATAAAACACTTAACATAAATTGAACTATTTATGGATATAATCCATAATCATAAGAATGTTTTCTTTGAGGAAGTATATACTCATAATCCCTTCAAAATGATTTGTAAAGAAAATGAGAGTTATCCTAAGCATATCCCCCGGGAGTGTCGTAACCAAGAGTGCAGCAAGGCCCGTTGTCGTGCACCAGTTCCCGTTCGAGTCTAGCTCAAAGCGGTGTTTTCGGGTTTTACCCCTAGGTACATCTGTGCCAGAGCCGCCTCTACCTGCTCGTATCCAGACAGGGATGTATTGCTCGGAAAACTCACAAAATCTCTACAATACCAACATTCTAGGAAGTTCTTCTATACTAATCCTCAAAGTTAATCTTAGGTCTACGTGCTCTAATCAGAGTTTATCTAAATCTAGCTTCCAAGGTTTGTACTAAGCTTCCTCTGATACCAACTGTAACGCCCCGACCCCAGCTGCCCAGAGTCGGTGCATTACTTCGTAACATTGGCATGATCACAAGAAAGATCAAATCTCGAAAGACCGATTGGTTTAGTAGCCTTGGAAACACTAGATATATTCATAAGGTTTACATTACATCATTAAACGAAAAACTACTACAACAACATATTGTCTCCATAATCCACACTCATATCCCCACATAATATCCCTGCAGGTCATTCATAATTTACTTCTTCACTTCCTGGGAAAAATAAAACATAGAAAAGGGGTGAGCTCAAATGCCCAGTAAGGATAACAATATAGCGGAAACTTTCATAAATAAGAATAAACATTTAAGGCAATGTATAAATAAAACAAAAGCCTTTAAAACTTGAACTTTCAACATAGTATGGCATAAATTAAATGAAATAATTCCATTTACTTATTCACATGGTTATTCTACTAATCGAATAATCACATGAAAAATCAATAACCACTTTCATAATGATGGAATGCATAATGCCAGACTATCATAACCACATAGCCAAGGCCTCGTGCCAAGACTACAAATAAGATTTTGTCAAGGCCTTGTGCCAAGACACTAGTTTGTCTCATGAGACCTACCGATGCATCGAGGAGCTATAGCGGGCTCCACCCGTCACTTATTAAGTCCAATGCATTCCCATATGAAAAGGTTTAAACATAACATAAACATTCGTATTAAAAATAGCATACGAAATGTCAATAATTTCACCATAAACTATGAATGGTATAAAAATAGCACATCCATAGTCAAACATATCACAAAAACTTCAATACAATATAGAAGTTTTGTATCATAATAAATCAACTTCAAATAATCTTAAAATCCATCAAAGGATGTTGACATAGATGAAATCAAAATTCTTTTTAAAGAAATATCTCCTTTTATTTTGAAATAATTTAAGATCCATATAAAATAAAACATTTTCTTTGAAAATATTCTTATAAGCTTGTAAGGGAAGTTTTGAAGATTTTATAATGGCGGAAATTAGCCGCACCCGCCGTATAAGTTAAAAAAAACATTCTTACCTTAATTCTGTCGAAAAGGTTAAAAAGGACCTTGTTTTGAAAACGACCGAAAGAATCCTTTATAAACCACTTATAAAAGTCAAAAAGGGTATAAATGAATTTAACTCATATTCTAGTAAATAGTAAAAATGTTTTGAAATACATTTTTAAGAAACATGGATGTGGATGATAAAGAGATCCCAGTATATTATTACATATAAACAACCTCGGATAATGAAGAGATTGTGAAATAACCCTTACCTTGTACTTTTCCTTGGTTGGGGTAGGTTAACATCCTGTATAATGGTGAAATAGTTGTTATTAAATTATACAAGAATCATATATATTAATATGATATCATATATGATCTTTTAACATTTATTTGTTAATAATATCTTAGAATTATCGTCGTTTCGGGAGTTAACTTACTCATTTTATTTTATATGTTTTGTTACATAATCCATGGTTGTTGTATCTTATTCATATCCAGAATGATATCCAGTCCTTAAACATCATTTTTAAATCATCAAATGATAATTATACTTGAATGGATACGATGGAGAATGAATCTCATCACGTTCGTGGAGACGGTAGTCCGTACGTACGCACGAGCGACAATATCATTCTTTTGATATGAAAATAATATATAAATGGATGGTATATCATATATACAGAATCATTAACATGTTATATTTATTATTTACATGAGTTACACATCATTATTATACCCATCCAAATAATATTATATTGAATAACAATTACACCACGACGTGGAGACGGTAAGCCGTACGTACGCACGTATGGTGACATGTTATTCAAAGGGTGGATAGAATACTGAATATGATTGTACTATATTTATAATAACATCACAGTATATGTGAGATACTGGAGTTATTATTTTAGAATGGTAAGAACAAAGGAAGAATAAGTGGAAGAAGAAATGAACTTGGAGAAGGGTGGTGAAATCATTACCTCTTCTTCGGGTTCTTCCTTTTGATTTGATCAAAAGGGATCCTTAGGTTGGCTTTCTGATAAAACTAAGGCCTCTAGGTTGTATTGAGGGATGTTGGGAGAGTATTGGGGCAGAGTTTGGCCGAGCCAAAAGGCTTTGAAGGTGTGAAGAAATGAGAAGGAGGAGTGCCCTTTTATAAGAGGGGTGAGGGGCACCTTTGGAAAAGTTAGAAATATTAATTTATAATAAATTCATATTCGGTTTATAAAGGCTCCAAAGTTGATTATTCAAAGGTTAAGGTGGGGATAGGTCGAAAACCACTCAACCAATAGAATTTAGACAGGTTTGGGTACTTATATTAACCTTATTTTTAAGTATTAACTCTAAGTTAATTAGTTTCACTTTTACAATGTCTCTTTGTATTTTTATATAATATGGTTAATAAACTTACTATATACATCCAAGAGACCCCCAAGTGGTCCATTAATGATGAAGCTATCCTTATATAAGTCTCTTGGCCGAACCTTAGATTTTTAGGAATTTAATATCAATTAATAATATAATATTTGTTTTAAAAACTCTTTTATGTCAATTTTGACGCTATTCAATAGTTGATTTTTGTGAAACTCATAACAGATTGATTACTTCGAACAAAGTCAATTAAATCAATCCTAATATATCATATTATCCTAGAAAATTAGTTTAATTCATTAAAAGTTTCATATTATATTTTTTTTGGGTATTTATAATATCAATTATTTTAATTTTTCACTATTATAGCAATTACTGCATCATCTTTGTGTCATAATTATTTAATGTCTAAAAATTATAAATAAAATATCATTATGTAGGAAATCTTTTTATCTTTCTAATGAATATTTATAATCTAAAATCCAACTTATATAACCCTATGTAAAAATTGTTTTTCTAAAAGATATATGCTTGTGTCATTTTTGTATTCATTTTGACTTAATTAAAATAAAGTGTCATTATCACTTACAAGTGGATCCATGGGGTCCCAAAATTGACACAAAGATTCCCATGGTCGACCATGTATCAACCAATAGGGTTAATACACGTTTTAGGGTAATTTAGTATTATTATAATATTATTTTTTAACCCTTATTTACGGGATTTACCCTTAACCATGGTAAATAAAATATTTACCGCAGTAATTATTCAAAATGTCTAAAAATAAAAGTTACCTATTTACACAATTTGAACATCATGATTCCAAATATGGAATCCATTTTCCTAAATTCAAAACACAGAAGTGGCAGAAATTAATTTAAAATTAATTCCCGCTGTCAAAACAAAAAGCGTGTTTTTAAGAGATAATAACTATCAAAAGATTGACACTTGTTTATGTTTGGTTTAATTGTAAAATTATGTCCAATGACCAAAATTATATTAAATAGTAAAAATATATTCTAAATATACTTTAAAACCACTCAAATTCATAATTTATTACTATTAATTATTTTGATTAAAAAAGTTGTTTTTAATTAAAATTTAGTAATTTTCACTATTCATCAAAATATGAAAGTTATCCGAAAAGTACCAAAATTTCACCTTAGGCTAAATTTGATATTCCGAATCCAAAAATGAAGTCCATTTTAAAATATAAAATATATATAACTTCAAAAAGTAGGTATTACTATTCATAACAGCTAGTTTGATTGGTTACGGTGTGTTAGAACTCGAAGTTGCGTACAACACACGCTACTGTTTTATTCAAAGGAAAGCGTACCGTGGAAGCTTGGGTTGTTTCATTTTAAATTTTTTGATGTCTCCATTTAGTCAAAAAGTTTAAAATATTGTATTTAAAAAGGTTTCACTATCAAAATTTGATAAAAGTGCAATACTGAAAATGAATCTGTTCTTGCATTATGACTAAGAAACTCATAATATGGATTCTAAAATTATAAGGATTATATAAAGTTTAAAATTTAGTTAATACTATTCATGACCTCTTTTAATGGCTTTTTTTTGGTAAGTCATGGTGCAATTGAACTCAGTGTTTCGTGTAGTGCAAGTTATTGAATTATTTTGAAGAAATAACACACTATGAAATCTTGGGGTGTTACAGCAGACCCACGACAGAGGTGCGCTTGGTTGTAGCGGCACATGGGATCGCTTGGTTGTAGCAGCTGGCCCGCGGTACTCGTCAGGAGGAGCACCTCAGCAGTCTTAGGTTAGTGAGCAATACCTCGGAGTTGTGACAGGACCACTGTACACTCCAGAGACGGAGCTCTTCAACAATTACGGTTTCGATAATGAAAATCCTGGTTTGAGCTGAGACTTTTGACCTTGTGTTTACCTCATGATTGAGATGTGTTACTTGATAACTTAGGTATATGTATGGGCATATACCCGGGTAGTGGTTATCCTTTGATTTCACAATCCTTGTGTTTCCTCATGATTGAGATGTGTTACTTGATAACTTAGGTATATGTATGGGCATATACCTAAGTAGAGGTTATCTGTTGAGATCTTCTTGGTGGTTATCCTTGTTGGTTCAGTGAGACCTTTAGGGTCTCGGGGTCCCTACTGAGTATCGTTATACTCACCCCTGCACAGGCTATGCCCGCACCTCGTTGTGTTGGTTGCAGACGACGGGCAGTGCTGACAGAGGCCGAGTGTTCGAGGACTGGACGGTACCTGGAGGTGGATTATACGAAGAGATGGTACCCGGAGGAGGAACTCACGACGAGACGGTACCCAGAGGTGGACGTGACGACGAGGCGGTACCCGGAGGTGGACCACTGGGTGAGACATACTCGGAGCGGACGACGGGACCTGAGGAGCAGAGGAGCTATCTGTACCCACCATTTAGGTGGGATTTCCAGTGGACAGCTCTGCGTATCAGCTTTACTTTTTAGTTGCTGTTTTCCCTTTCGAGTTGTACTTTACAGTTGGTCATGTATTTCCGGCCCCTTTTTACTTTCCGCACTTACTGTTGTACTCAGTTTTTACTTAGTGTTTACTTCTTCCCCTTGTACTTTGTGGTGCTTGTTTTCTTTTATAAAGGCAATTCCTTCCCAGTTATCGGGATTTTACGCCTTTGGTGCTAGTCGCTAGCCCCTGGCCTATGGAAGGCGGGCTTGGGGTAGTCACGGCACGGGCCCCGAGGACGGGTCGTGACAAAGGTAATTAGTGAAATTTATGGTAAAAATAGTATTATAAAAATATGGAATGACCTTTACACTTGTCCTACCCCTATTGGATGTATCATGGCTGACCAAGACAGTCCATGGGTCAACTTGGGGACCCCATGGAGCCACTTTGGTAGGAAAAGGACATAAATAACTTTTTATTTAATGTTAAAATAAAAAGGTCACAAACAAGAGTTGTTTTACTAAAACAATTTTTAAATGGGGTTATACAAGTCATATTATTGACTATAAATATTAATTAGAAAGATAAAAAGATTTCCTATATCATCATAATTTTTTTTATAATTCTTAGACATTAAATAAATTAAATTATTTATGACACCATGATGATGCAGCGATTACCTCATTAATTAACGATTTAAATAAAATGAAAAGATAATGTAAAATACAAATCTTACACTTGTACAAAGCCTATTGGATTGGTATATTTCGAACACTTATCACCTTATCCTCAAATTATAGAAGTGTGGGACCTTTAGAATCCGAAAATCATTGTATAATAAAGTAATATTTCATTACTTTCCAAGAGTGCCCCTCCTCTCCACTTATAAAAGGCCCCCACCTCTAACACCTTATTCACACATTCAAGCCATTTGGCTCGGCCAAACTCTGCCCAAATACTCTCTCCACTTCCACCTCTTACTCTTAGAAGCCTCACTTTGGGTAGAATTCTTCCCAAGGAAGCTTTTGGATCAAATCAAAAAAAGAGTTACCCGATTTTAAGGTAATTTCTTCTCTAATGTGTTTTGTTTATTTTGCTTCTCCAACCCCTTAAACTATTTTTATTCATTTCTTTTGTAACAACACCAGTATATAAAATATACTAGGATTTTTTTATGGTAAATATTTGGTTTACACTTACACACACCTTCATCTAATGGTTAAAGAACATACTGTTTCTGTGGGTGGCGAAATACTGCCTCACGAAACGATGATTGTTCAATATTCTTTTAACACCTCTAATGGTGGCCATTTTGATGAAAATATTTTCATATATTATATATATATTATGTTTTTGTTTTCATTATGCTTCTTTATTTCTCATTTATGGCAAACTTTATGACTTCCATTATGGGTAAACGCGATAATTTCATTTTAGGAAGTGCGGACTACCGCCCCCTCAAAGTGATTTGAATCGTAAATGCCATATGTGGGATGTATAAAGGATGGAGTAAATGGTATTATAAATTATATTATACTGGAAGTATATTATACCTTTATATAATTATAACTTCAGTCCATTAAATATGAAATAGAAATGAAATTAGCGTTCATGCGTACGTACGGCTTACCATCTCCATGAACGGTGCATTTCATTTCATACCTCTTAACGTTATGGAATATTATAAATGCATGTATATAATGGATATATATGAGATATATGATATCTAAATCATGAATATAATTCTGTATATAATGGATATTTCACCACATGACCAACTTTTAATTATAAGAAGTTTATTTTTGACTCAAGTACCTAAGATCGACAAAATGACCGTTTTAAACTTAAATAATTACATAATGTTCATAACATGGTAATAATGGATATAAAATGAATAATGAACATGAAAAAGGTTCTTAAGTAAATAGAAATTAACTCTAGTTTATTATTCAGGAGGTTAAAGAACGGTCGAGTCAGGACATGACGCAAGGTAAGGGAACTTCTTAACCCAATTACCATTCTTTGGGTTAATCTCATACTTTCAAAATATGTCATGATATTATTATGTCCAATCTTGTATTTGTAATTTCCTTATGTGTACTTATAGTGAATATAAATAATAGATCTATTTTATCTTAAAAATGATCTTTGTAAGGACTTCGTCTTAATCTCCTTTCATTGAGGCATATTTGGTTTTATACACAACTTTCCTTTATACGGTGTATAAACCCCTTTGAATTTTACGTTTATTCAAAAGGAATCTTTTTATACAAAGCGTTTTACTAAACGACAAAAAGGGAATGTTTTTCTTTCCGTACTTATGCGGCGACAATGAATTCTCTGCCGCCGTGACCATTATTTGAGTTTCGGCTTCCTCTACAAGCCATCATTTTTTAATGAAAAATAATACAAAGTTTTAACTTTCTTTTATTTTGGTATTGAAAATGGTTTTGAAAGTGTTTTTATTATATCAATGTGTTATATTGATATCTTGTAATTGAAATGTGGAAATGTTATGTTTCCTTTATGCATGTTTTATGTGATACGATTATGTTATGGTTTATTATATGTTTAAACCTATTCATATGAGGAATGCATTGGACTTAATAAGTGATGGGTGGAGCCCGCTACAGCTCCTCGATGCATCGGTAGGTCTCATGAGACAAACTAGTGTCTTGGCACGAGGCTTTGACAAAATCTTATTTGTGGTCTTGGCACGAGGCCTTGACTACGTGGTTATGATAGTCTGGAATTATGCATTCCATCATTATGAAAGTGGTTATTGATATTGCATGTGATTATTCGACCAGTAGAATATCCATGTGAATAAGTATATGAAATTATATCATTTTACTTTTGCCATATTATGTTGAAGTTCAAGTTTAAAAGGCTTTTGTTTTAGTTATACATTGCCTTAAATGTTAATGTTTATTTATGAAAGCTTCCGCAATATTGTTATCCTTACTGAGCATCTGATCTCACCCCTTTCAATGTTTTAATATTTTCCAGGATGTGAAGAAGTATTTTATGAATGACCTGCAGGGATAGTCAGAAAGGGATATGAGTGTGGACTATGAAGACCATGTTATTGTAGTTTTTTTACTTTATGATGTAATGAAAGACTTATGAATGTATCTAGTGTTTCCAAGGCTACTAAACTAATCGGTCTTTCGAGACTTGATCTTTTGTGATCATGCCAATGTTACGAAGTAATGAACCGACTCTGGGTAGCTGGGGTCGGGGCGTTACAGTTGGTATCAGAGGCAGTTTAGTACTAACCTTGGAAGCTAGATTTAGATAAACTCTGATTAGAGCACATAGCCCCAAGATAGACCATGAGGATTAGTATAGAAGAACTTCCTAGAATTTTGTTGTTGTAGATATTTAGTGAGTTTTCCGAGAAATACATCCCTGTTTGGATACGAGCAGGTAGAGGCGGCTCTGGCACAGATGTACCTAGGGGTAAAACCCAAAAACACCGCTTTGAGCTAGACTCGAATGGGAACTGGTGCATGAAAACGGGCCTTGCTGCACTCTTGGTTACGACACTCCCGGGGGATATGCTTAGGATAATTCACATTTTCTTTACAAACCACTATGAAGGGTTACGAGTATATACTTCCTAAAAGAAAACATTTTTAGGAATATGGATTATATCCATAAATAGTTCAATTTATGTTAAGTGTTTGCAAGTTTTTTATTATGTATTTCGATTCATAAACTAACCTAGTTTGTGGCATTGTATAGAAATGGCGCCCAGTAGAAGGAATGTGAACTCCATCAATACGTATGATCCAAAGAGTAAGAAGGATCATATCTTTCATGGTATTAAGCCAACATTTAGAAGGGAAATAGTCTCCCATGTGTTATCAACATATGAAGAAATAGTATCATGTGTTAATAAGATAAGTAGAGAATTCTCTGAGTCTTATGGATTTGAAGGGATAAAAGAGAAGAAAAGGATGGAAGAGAGAATGATGGATAAAGGGACGAGGGAAAAGAAGAATTTTCCAATATGTGATAACTGTGGGAAGAAACACCTTGGAACTTGATTGAAGGGAATGGGAGTTTTTTATAAGTTTGGAGAAAAAGGACACCATGTGCGTGACTGCAAGGGTAAGAAAAAGGTTTCAAATGTACAATTCTTCATCTGCAAGGAGTGGGGACACTACACAAACCAATGTTCAAATCATCAGAGTATGCCCCAAATGATGTTATTGGATAATAATCAAGTTATGATACTACCACAAATGAGGAGGAATGATTAGAGTTCTTATGTTGTTATTAAATAATTTTGTCATTTGAGTGTTGTATCAATGATGCACTGGTTATAATAATTATGGAGTATATAAGGATTGTACTGTAGTACTATTTCATCAAGGACTTGAGATTGTGTGGAACCAAGAAAAGTGAATCCATAGCAGGTTAAACTTTTGGAAAATATATGGTTGAGAGAAAGATAAACCATAATATGGTTCTGATACAAAGATAATGATTTTGGAATAATACATGATTGATTTGGATAAATTATGTTGGATATTCTTAACATCCTTGAAACTGATTAATGATTTGTATAAATTTTTGGATAAAAGGAGTATATCTAGTTTTCTATAAGGAATAAGGGATCATGAATGTAATCAATAAGGATTTATGGTAATTCAGTATGTTCCAGAGTTTTAAAAGAATACACGATGAAGGTGTTCACATGTTGTTACGCAAAAAAAAAGGAGCTTCATTATGTTTACCTTCCTCATTAAATATGGATTGTGAGTTGGACAGAAGTATTTTGGATAACTATAAAGGTTGGAATGGATTATATTTTACATTGGATACAATTGTTAACGTTATTTTTGGATATTTATAAAAAGGACAACACGCAGACCGAGTGACAACCCATCGCGTCGGACAAAGCTGTGGGAATCGAACCCACAACCATAGTGCGATTGGGATTAATCGCCTACCACTGGACTACGTGAAGTCCCTGGTTATTACAAAATAGTTTTTCTAATCTAAATGGTATGTGTTAATATTTTGAACCCTGTACGATTAGGATAAATATAATATTTTTGATTTCTATTATCTTTTTGAGTGAAAGATGAGGTTGTGGTAGAAATTAGTTGAAGGTTGAAACTCTAATTGTCAAGCATAAATATATATATAACTATCTCTTATTCTATGAATAAAATAATTCTTAAACTTTAGTAAAGGGATATTAAAACAAAAAATGTGTTATCCTAATACCTTATGTCTTGTTGAACTGATAATATTTTTAACATAGATTGAAGGCTTTGAGACCCTCAATTTTACACTTGTTTGTGATTGATGACCTCAATCACTCCCTACAAATATTTACGTTTTTCCTCTAATTATATGTCTCTAATTTCCACCAATGTTCTCCTTTTTGAGATCATAATTTGGTGGTGACTTTTTGATTTCCTATTCCCTCTTATTAAGGACAAATTTTATTAACCTTATTTCTGATGTGGGTTTTCCACAAAGGTATTTTCTATTTTCAACCTTTTATTTTCAAAGAGAAATTTCAAATTGTGAGGACGCAATTTATTGAAGTAGGGGAGAATGTAACACCCCGAGCTTTCACGATACGCCTCTCTTTCAATAATGCAATAGCTTTCATTTTACGCAAGTTCGAGATTCTAACACACCGCGACTAATCAAAATAGCCATTATGAATAGTAATACCCACTTTTTGAAATTATATTTATTTTATATTAAAAAATCGACTTCATTTTTGGATTTGGAATGTCGAAATTAGCCTATGTTGAATTTTTTGAAATTTTTTGAGAACTTCCAAATTTTTATGAATAGTGGAAAATACTTAAAACAACTTTTTTAATCAAAATAATTTATAGTGATAAGTTATACTATTGAGTGGTTTTAAAGTATAATTAGAATATATTTTTACCATTTTATCCAATGGTGTTCATTAGAATTAATTTCACTTTTAAATTGGACATAAACAATTGTCAATCTTTTGATATATATTGTTTCTTAAAAACACGCTATTTGTTGTGACAGTGGGAATTAATTATAAAATTAATTACTGAAACTTATTTTTTTTGGAATTTTGTAAAATAAACATCATTTTTGGATTTGGAATATCAATTATTTCTTAGGGTGAAATTTTGGCATTGTTCTGAAAAACGTCAATTTTTGATGAATAGTGAAACCACTAAGTGGTAGTTAAAAAATTGATTTTTCGTTTAAATGAAACATTAACACTTCTGTGATTTGATTATCAAAAATCCGACATACATGGTTGTCATTAGCAATTAAAATGTGGTTCAATGGTATTAAAATAATTTTTTGATGAATAGTAACTTTTAAGTTTAATTAATCGCGATTAAAGGTAATTAGTGAAATTTATGGTAAAAATAATATTATAAAAATATGGAATGACCTTTAAACTTGTCCTACCCCTATTTTATGTGTCATGTCGGACCAAGACAATCCATGGGTCAACTTGGGGACCCCATGGAGCCACTTTGGTAGGAAAAGGACATAAATAACTTTTTATTTAATGTTAAAATAAAAAGGTCACAAACAAGAGTTGTTTTACTAAAAAAATTTTTAAATGGGGTTATACAAGTCATATTATTGACTATAAATATTAATTAGAAATATAAAACGATTTCCTACATCATCATAATTTTTTTATAATTTTTAGACATTAAATAAATTAAATTATTTATGACACCATGATGATGCAGCGATTACCTCATTAATTAACGATTTAAATAAAATGAAAAGATAATGTAAAATACAAGGCTTAAACTTGTCCAAAGCCTATTGGATGGGTATATTTAGAACCCTTATCACCTTATCCTCTAATTATAGAAGTGTGGGACCTTTAGAATCCGAAAAGCATTGTATAATAAAGTAATATTTCATTACTTTCCAAGAGTGCCCCTCCTCTCCACTTATAAAAGGCCCCCACCTCTAACACCTTATTCACACTTTCAAGCCATTTGGATCGGCCAACCTCTGACCAAATACTCTCTCAACATCGACCTCTTACTCTTAGATGCCTCACTTTGGGCATAATTCTTCCCAAGGAAGCCTTTGGCTCAAATCAAAAAAAGAGTTACCCGATTTTAAGGTAATGTCTTCTCTAATGTGTTTTGTTTATTTTGCTTATCCAAGACCTTAAACTCTTTTTATTCCTTTATTTTGTAACAACACCAGTATCTAAAATATACTAGGATGTTGTTATGGTAAGTATTTGGTTTACACTTGCACACACCTTCATCTAATGGTTAAAGAACATACTATTTCTGTGGGTGGCGAAATACTGCCTCACGAAACGATGATTGTTCAATATTCTTTTAACACCTCTAATGGTGGCCATTTTAATGACACTATTTTCATATATGATATATATATTATTTTTATGTTTTCCTTATGCTTATGTATTTCTCATTTATGGAAAAATTTATGATTTCCATTATGGGTAAATGCGATAATTTCATTTTAGGAAGTGCGGACTACCGCCCCCTCAAAGTGATTTGAATCGTAAATGCCATATGTGGGATGTATAAAGGATGGAGTAAATGGTATTATACATTATATTATACTGGAAGTATATTATACCTTTATATAATTATAACTTCATTCCATTAAATATGAAATAGAAATAAAATTAGCGTTCATGCGTACGTACGACTTACCGTCTCCATGAACGGTGCATTTCATTTCTTACCTCTTAACGCTATGGAATATTATAAATGCATGTATATACTGGATATATATTAGATATATGATATATAAATCATGAATATAATTTTGGATATAATGGATATTTCACCACATGACCAACTTTTAATTATAAGAAGTTTATTTTTGACTCAAGTACCTAAGATCGAAAAAATGAACGTTATAAACTTAAATAATTACATAATGTTCATAACATGGTAATAAGGGATATAAAATGAATAATGAACATGAAAAAGGTTCTTAAGTAAATAGAAATTAACTCTAGTTTATTATTCAGGAGGTTAAATAACGGTCGATTCAGGACAGGATGCAAGGTAAGAGAACTTCTTAACCCAATTACCATTCTTTGGGTTAATCTCATACTTTCAAATTATGTCATGATATTATTATGTCCTATCTTGTATTTGTAATTTATTTATGTGTACTTATAGTGAATACACATAACAGATCTATTTTATCTTAAAAATGATCTTTGTAAGGACTTCGTCTCAATATCCTTTCATTGAGGCATATTTGGTTTTATACACAACTTTCCTTTATACGGTGTATAAACCCCTTTGACTTTTACATTTATTCAAAATGAATCTTTTTATACGAAGCGTTTTACTAAATGAAAAAAGGGAATGTTTTTCTTTCCGTACTTATGCGGGGACAATGACTTCTCTGCCGCCGTGACCATTATTTGAGTTTCGGCTTCCTCTACAAGCCATCATTTTTTTAATGAAAAATAATACAAAGTTTTAACTTTCTTTTATTTTGGTATTGAAAATGGTTTTGAAAGAGTTTTTATTATATCAATGTGTTGTATTGATATCTTGTGATTGAAATGTGGAAATGTTATTTTTCCTTTATGCATGTTTTATGTGATACGATTATGTTATGGTTTATGATATGTTTAAACCTATTCATATGAGGAATGCATTGGACTTAATAAGTGACGGGTGGAGCCCGCTACAGATCCTCGATGCATCGGTAGGTCTCATGAGACAAACTAGTGTCTTGGCACGAGGCCTTGACAAAATCTTATTTGTGGTCTTGGCACGAGGCCTTGACTACATGGTTATGATAGTCTGGCATTATGCATTCCATCATTATGAAAGTGGTTATTGATATTGCATGTGATTATTCGACCAATAGAATATCCATGTGAAGAAGTATATGGAATTATCTCATTTTACTTTTGCCATATTATGTTGAAGTTCAAGTTTAAAAGGCTTTTGTTTTAGTTATACATTGACTTAAATGTTAATGTTTATTTATGAAAGCTTCCGCAATATTGTTATCCTTACTGAGCATCTGAGCTCACCCCTTTCAATGTTTTAATATTTTCCAGGATGTGAAGAATTATTTTATGAATGACCTGCAGGGATAGTCAGAAAGGGATATGAGTGTGGACTATGAAGACCATGTTATTGTAGTTTTTTTTACTTTATGATGTAATGAAAGACTTATGAATGTATCTAGTGTTTCCAAGGCTACTAAACTAATCGGTCTTTCGAGACTTGATCTTTTGTGATCATGCCAATGTTACTAAGTAATGCACCGACTCTGGGTAGCTGGGGTCGGGGCGTTGCAAAAGCAACATTTCGGGTAATAATCGAGTTCTTTATTGTACATGTTTGGACTTGTTATTCATAATATAATTAATTATATTACGATTTAATTACTTACATAATGTAAAAAATGATTTATATGTCATATATTTAATGTAAATAATTATATATAATAGATATATAAATGAAATGAAACACACCATTCATGGAGATGCTAGGCCCTACGTATGCATGAACACTGTTTCTATTTGCTTATCGTATTGAATGGAAGAAAGTAAATGAAGTATAAATATATATTTATATTTATAAAGTAGAATTATTATGTCATATATTTCTTATTTATTCATTATATACATTTTTATAATCTTTTTAAATGGTTTTAGTGGATGATGAATCTTATCGCGTCGTGGAGACGGTAGACCGTATGTACACATGAGCGATAGTATAATTATTTTCATTATTTAATGGTATATTAATTATAAAGAATAATTATCTTGTCATATTATTTATTTATATACATTATATTCATCATTATACCCATATAAATAAAGTATATATGAAAAACACTTTACACCACAACGTGAAGATGATAAGTCGTACACACGCATGATTGTTGATATTATTTTTTATAGGATGGGTAAAATGGGGAATATAGTTGTAAAATAATCATAAAAACATCTCAGAATATATTTTATTTTTACATTATTAAATTACTATAAATCCACTTAGTAAAAGTAAGTAGAAAAAGAAAAGAACTTTGAAAGACTTGGTAAAACAATTTACTCTTTTCCATGTATCTCTTTTTTATTTTTGGAAAAGGACTTATTAGGTTGGACTTTATCCAAATGTATGGACTATAGGATGAAGTGAGGGACTTTTGGAGAGAAAATGGGTAGGGTTTGGCCAGGAAAAATTGTTTTATAGGTGTGAATAAAAGAGGAGAGGTTCCCTTTTAGAAGAGAGGGGGACACTTTAGGAAACTTCAAAACAATTAATTTAATATAAAATGATTTAAGAATTAAAATAGCACCAAAGTGAGTAATTTAGAGGATAAGATAAATATAGGTCTAAATTATCCCAAAAAATGTTTTTTAGATAGGTTTAGGTCATTAAAGTAACCATATCTTTAAGGTTTAACCTTTAGCTAAACAATTTAACTCTTACCGTGACTACTTGCCTTTTTTACACTATAGGGTTAATATAGTTACAATAAAATTAAAAACTAACCCCAATTGGATCATTTAGGACATATATAACATTATTAAATTCATTTATCTGAACCATTTATTTTTATGACTTTTATATAATTTAATAAAATAGTTTTTATTGTAAAATCTCATTTATGTCGATTTTGACACTATTTAATACATGATTTTTCTAAAGTTATAGAAATTTGATTCCTTCAAAAATAATATGTTAAATCATCCCTAAAATTTCAATTTCATATAAAAAATTTATAGATGGAATCAGATATTTCATATTATATTTATTTTAATATTATTAATATCATTTAATTGATTCATTCTTTAATAAATCGATTACTGCATCATCATTGTGTCACAATTTAATTTTATTACTTATTTCGTAAAATTATAAATAAATTAAAATTACATATATAGAAATTTTATCTTCCTAAATTCTATTTATAGTAAAATATATAACTTATATAATATGATATTCAAAATGATATAGTTATTAAAATTTGAATATGTCATTTTTAAATCTGGTTCAAATAAAATATAATAAATGTATTAATCTAACAAAAGTGTCTAAAAAAGGAACATATTTTTGACCTATGTTTGATTTTGGTAGAAATAAAATTCTCTAGTTAAATTAGGATAAGTGGTATGGTAATTTTATATTATTATTATAATATTTTTACCATTAATCACCCTATTTACCTTTAACACTAGTAAATAAAATTTAAAAGCTATTATTCACCATATATTATTTGGATACTTTTAGACAAAAATTTTCATATTTATTAAAACCATGTATTTCTTTTTTTTAAAAATTCAATTCACAGAAATTCTAAAATTATGTTTAAAGCTAATTTTGTAGATGTGTCTATAAGACAGGTAAAAGAGATGTTCAAAAGTTTAATAATTTTTCTATATCGAATTCTATTATAAAAATTATTCCAATGAACTAAATTAGATTAATATATATATTATTTATCTATTTTTACATTAAAAAAAATTAAAAGTAAAATAATTATTTAAATGAAAAAGTTGGTTTTTAAAAACAATGTAGTATTTTTCACTATTCAATAAAAATTGAAACTTTTCAAAAAAATACAAAAAAATCACCCTAAACTAATATTGATATTAAGACTTAAAAAATTAAGTGAATTTTGAAAAATAAAATTTATAAATTTCATAATTTGGTTAATACTATTCATTACCACTTTTTAAATGGCTAGTTTGATAGATCATGGTGCGTTCGAACGCAGTGTTGTGTTCAACACAAGCTATTGAACTATTTAAACATAAACATACCATAGAAGGTTGGGGTGTTAAATTATCCCCAACTTAATTAAATTAAATCCTCACAATTGAAACTTTATTTTAGTAATCAATAGTTTGATACTTGAAAATACTATTGTTGATGAACCCACATTGTACACAGGGTTAATAAGAGGGCTAGTTTAAAATAATGAAAGGGAAGTATGATAGTTACAAGAGATAACATATACAAGGGTTACCTGTAGGAAAACATGGACATGAATGAAAATATTGCCATCATATTCTGATTTAGAGTGGTAGAAAACATGATTATGAGAAATTTAAAAATTACAAAGCTCTAAATACATAATGATCTAAGGGACCATTTGATTCATCAGAAAAAGTTCTAGGATATAATTTCTTATTTCAATATAATTTCCCTAGATTTGAATAATTAATTTAATTCATATACTAAGAACACAAGGAAGGATACTTACTTGAAAAGTATAGTTCCACCCTTTAACTAATTTCTACTAGAAACACATATTTCTCTCTAGAATGTAATAAAATTAAAATAATATTATATTTTTATTAATTATATAGGGTTATAAAAATTAACTTATAATTCATATATGATAATTTTTAAATAAAGAAAAATATGATATACTATCAAGGACCTCACATCGGCTAGTGGTAGGTTATGCACCTTTATCTTCCTTTAGTTGCGGGTTCAAGTCTCATGACCTTTACCGATGCGATGGGTATTAACACGACTTGCGAGTTGTACTTTTTATAGAACTATATCATTATTACATTCCACAATTACCTTAAGAAAAGTTTTAACCTTAAACAATAATATCCACTATTCAACTTAATCCAATAAATCTTTTATACCAATTCAATATATTTCTATCCAAATTAATAGTCCAAAAAGGTCTCTAAATTTCCAAAATCAATATTAACATCAGATTGTCCTCAAAAAACATAATTTTTCTCTTATTTACACATAATAATCATATTAAAACTTTGATCATATTAAAACCATCATGATAATTTTGAGTCTTCAAAATCCATAATGAAGAAGTACTATAGTACAATCCTTATATATCACATTATTCTTACAACCAGTACCTCATTGATAAATTTATAAAATTACATAACAATTTATAAAAAAATAATCACATTAATCATTCATCTTAATCCATGGTAATAACATAATATTAACCATGATCCATTAGCCTCTTTTGAGATATATTTACTCGATGATTTGGAAAATCATTTTCATATTGTCCCATATTTTAATAATTATAGAATTTCACATTTATAGGTTCTTTATTTCCCTTAAAATCACAAGTCAGATGAACTTTCTCTCTATACTTTTAGAAAACTACCATTACATTCAGGCATGAACCTAGGTGTTTATTCCCACAATTATCACATATGGGGAAATCCTTCTTTCCATTCATTACATTATCTATATTTTTCACAATTATTCTCTTATTATTAAGATTCTCTCTAAATCTCTAATAATTAGAGTAATATTTTCATATCTCTCTATCACTTGATATTATGTCCTCATATGATGAGAATTATTGAGAGATTATTTCCCTTAAAAATACTAGATTAATACCATGAAATATATGATACTTCTTACTCTTTGGATTAGGAACATTAGTGAGGTTCATGTTCCTTATACTGGGTGCCATTTATAAATGATGAAATATGGTTAATTGGGTTATGAATCATAGTGTATAATTTCTAAATAGTAAAAGACTTAGCATAAATTGATTTTTTTAGAGATAATCACATAATATTAAACATGGTTTCTTGGGGATATATATTCTTTTAAATCCTTCATAATGGTTTTCAAAGAGAAAGAAAATTATCCCAAGAATATTCCCTAGGAGTGTCAAACTAGGTGTGTAGTAAGGCCCATTATCATGTAATAGGTTACCCCGAGTCAGGAACGAGACACATTGTTGGAGTTTTCACCCTACAATACATCTATTCCAAACCCACATCCACTTATAGTATCATGATAAGGATGCATTTTCTTGGAATACAGACATAATATGTACATTAAAAAAATATATAAAATGTTCTTATTTACATATCCTCAAATAATATCTTAGGGTATTGTTTCCTAATATATGTTTTCTAAATATTATTTCCATGGTTACTACTAAACTTTCTCTAATACCAACTATAATTCCCTGACCCCAGATGCCCAAAGTCAGTGCATTATTTTATTACATTGGCCTGATTACAAGGAATAGAATATAGAAGGACCGATCAATTTATCAGTATTGTAAAATAGATTATATATAAGAACTTTTCACTATAATTCAATGAATAAAGTGAAACATATATAATTCTTTGAGAACTCAATTATTATATAATATTAAACCTACATATCAATCATAAAAACTTATTGGTATCCTAGAAAAATAAAACATAAGAAAGGGGTGATCTCAGATGCCCAGTAAGGGTAAAAAAAGATAGTAGAATATTATATAAATAATCATAAACTTTCAAGGAAGGGTATAAAACTGAAACATAATAATTTTAAACAAACATTTAGTATAATATGGAATTAATAAATAAAAAAAATTCCAAATAAACATTCACATTGATATTATAATATTTGAATAATGACATGTTATATCAATAAATAATATCATAATGAGAAAATGCATAATGCCTGAAATCATAACCATACCATCAAGGCCTCATGCCAAGACTATACATAAATGAGTAAAAATCCAAACTAGTTTGTCTAATGATAACTATAAATGCATTGAATGGATTTCGTTAATCGATCACCAACCTGTAGGACTTTCATTAAGAAGTATCTAACCCTTCACTTATTATGTCCAATGCATTCCTCATATTAAAGGGTTAAAACATAACCAACATAAAATTTCATCTTGAAACAAGAATATATAATGTTAATGCATTAACCATAAACCATGAATGGTATCAAAATAGTACATCCATAGTCAAAAATAACATAAACCCTTTTGTATAATATAGTATATTGTATCATAAGAAATAAACCTTAATTATGCATAAAATCAAGAAAAGGATATCTATATAGATGAAAATAATATAATAAAATCATTAAAACTTATTGAGAGAAATATCCCCTTTTTAATTTGAAAAAAATATGTACAATTTAAAAATGAAGGCGTTTAAAAATAAATTTTTGAATCAAAATTCCCATTATAACTTTGAAACATTTGAAAGGAATTAATATTTTAAACATTCATTTCTACATAAAAAAACCTTAAAACCATTTTCAATACATGTTTATTAATGAGAAAGATTCATAATAATAAATCTTTAAAGAAAATAAAATGATGTTTTTGTCAAATTTTCCCTTACATAAAAATTTAAAAAGAATTTTTTTGAAAATATTTGAATGAACATAAAAATAGGCATAATATATAATTTATAATCCTTTTATATCTATGTAAATAGTTTGGTAAAACAATTTCAAGAATATTGAAAACAATAAAGGATTATTTCTTTAAACATTCAAAGAATCCCATAATACTTTGAACATTTAAATAATAAGACCAATATCTTCAAATGAATATTTAAATACCATGAAGATAAATTTATTCATGATATAAATATATTAGGGGCAATACATACACCACACATAAGAAATATGTGGTGAACATGGAATATATCCCATGAAAATTAAAAGTGAGACAAAATTCCCTTACAAAGATAATAACATCAGAGTGAGGATAAATCAATGAAATAAATATGTTTGAAAAATATAAATCACCCCAATAAAAGAGGATATTTATTATAAAAAAATCATAGTTCATTCAAAAAAATTATTTTAAGAATATAACCAATGAAAAGATATTTAACTCAATGAATGGAAATAAAGTTATGATTTCCCTTAACTTAAGTCCAATACTATCTGTACGTATCCAAAATTCATGTATAATGGTTTAAAAATATTATTAACTTATAAATGAATAATAATAATATTTGTGATATTGTATATGATTCATTTATGACTTTATATTACCTGTTTATTAATAACTTCCATGTTAAAGCAACATTTCAGGTAATTATCGATTTGTTTATTGTACGTGTTTTGACTTGTTATTATTAATATTATTACGTAGATCATGAATTAATTACTTATATATTGTAAAATATTAATTATATAACATATATATTTAGTATATAAATATATATAATAGATAGATAAATGAAATGGAACTCACTGTTTATGGAGACAGTAGGTCGTACATACGCATGAACGTTTTTTCTATTTTCTTATCATATTGAATGGAAGAATGTAAATGATATATATATATAATTCCAATAGAATTATTATGTAATATATTTTATATTTATTAATTATATATATTTTTATAATCATTCTTAAATGGTTGTAATGGAGGATGAATCTCATCACGTCGTGGAAACGGTAGGCCGTACGTACGCACGAGCGAAAATATCATTCCTTTAATGGTTAAATAGTATAGAATTGGGTGGTATATTAATTATAAAGAATAATTATCATATAAAAATAATTATTTATAGCCAATATATTCATCATTATACCCATAAAAACAATTTATAGATGAAAAATAGTTAACACCTCAGTGTGGAGACTATTAGTTGTATGTATGCACGCATGGTGATATTTTTTTTCATAGGTTGGGTAAAATCAAGAATTCAGTTTTCCAATAATCATAATAACATCTCAAAATATATCAGATTCTGGATTTATTAATTTATTATGGAAATAAATTAGGAAAAGGAAGTTTAAGAAGAAAAGTACTTTGAAAGATTTGGTAAAACAATTTCCTCTTCTTTGAGTATCTTCTTTTGATTTGCACAAATGGACTTAGTAGGTTTGAATTTTACCCAAATTATGGCCTCTAGGATGAAGTTAGTTAAGTTGGGATAGGTAATGATAAGGTTTTGGATGAGATAAAGGGTTTTAATGGTGTTAATAAAATTGAAGGAGATGTGCCATTTTATAAGAGAGCGAGGGGGGGGGGACTTTAGGAAACTCCAAAACTATTAATTTTATATAAAATTATTTTTGATTTAAAATAGATAAAAAGTGAGTCAATTAAACAATAAGATATGTATGGTTATAAATCCTATAAGACAATTATTTTTATACATGTTTAGGTCAAAAAATAAACCTTACATTTTATGTTTAACCCTTAGTTAAACAGTTTAACTCTTACAGTGTCTACTGGTATTTTTACAGTATATGGTTAATATAGTTTCCATTAAATGACAAACGAACCCAAATAGGATCATTTATGAAATATATAAAACTATTAAATTTATTTTGAAGAACCATATTTTTTTTGATATTTATACCATTTAATTAAATAGTATTTATTTTCAAATCTCATTTATGTCAATTTTAACACAATTTAACACATTATTTTTTAAATTCATAAAAATATGATTCTTTCAAAAGAACTATATTAAATCAGACTTAAAATATCAATTTATTCCTAAAAATTTGTGTATGGATTCATATATTTTAAATAATACTTATTATAATATTATTAATATGATTTAATTGATTCTTCCTTTAATAAATCAATTACTGCTTCATCATTATGTCATCATTTAATATATTTTTTTATTTTATAAAATTATAAATAAATTAATATTATGTAAATAATAATTTTATAATCCTAAATAATAATTATATTTGAAAATATCAGTTATATAATCTTATATAAAATTGATATAGTAATTAAAATTTAAATATGACATTTTTACCGCTTCTTTAAATAAAATATAATAAATGTATAAATATAAAAATAGTGGATTAAAAAGGATTATATTTTACACATAAGGTTGATTTTGGTTGAAAAAATAATACTAGGATAGGTTTTAGTGTAATGTGTTTTATTATAATAATATTTTTACCTTTAATTACCATATTTACCTTTATCCATGTTAAATAAAATTTAAAAGTTAATATTCCCCAAAAATCCATTTGATAATATTAGACAATATTTTTCATATTGATTAAAACCATGTATGTTTATTTTTATTAATTCAATTCACATAGATGGTAAATTTACATTTAGTGCTATTCTCGTAGATACGGCTAAAAGGCGGGTACAAGCGATGTTCAAAAGTTCAATAAAAATTTATATCTAGTTATATTATAAAAATGAATTCAATGAACTATATTGGATTGATATATATATATATATATTATTTATATATTCTTAATTTAAATTCAATTTAAATGAAAATAATTATTTAAATGATAATGTTAGTTTTTAACAACAATGAAGTATTTTTCACTATTCATAAAAAATTGAAACTTTTCAGAAAAATACCAAAAATTCACCCTAATATATTGTTGATATTCCTAAATTAAAAATGAAATTTATTTTGAAAAGTAAAAATTATAAAGTTCATAATTTGGTTAATAGTATTCATAACAACCTTTTTAAATAGGTAGTTTGATAGATTATGGTGCGCTCAAACTCAGGGTTGCATACAACACAAGCTATTGAATTATTTAAAAAGAAATATACTATAGAATATGCGATGTTATAGATTCCATGTTTTTTTTTCATCTCCTGAAGGAAAATAAAATATAGAAATCTGTATTAAAAAATTTTAAGTGGTAAGATTTTTTATTCTAATTTTCATATTATCGGAGATTAAATAATACTATTTAACTTGGCTTATGTTATTGGAATTAAATATATGGGTTGGATGATTATTGGTCAAGATCTTCAGCAATTTTGTAGTACCCCATGAATTTATATTTATCATATTTTAAATGCATTTTTTCATATTGATATATAGTGGCTGGGTTATGGAAACTTCTCTATAAGTACTGAGGGGTTAAGGAGGAGAATGCTTTATTCTAATTATTTTTTTGTTAAAAGATACTAGGATTCAAAATTTTTTCATGTAACACTAATTCAACAGGTATATTATGTGAAAAATATTCTTGATCAATGATCCATTTATTCTCTTTTTATGGTGTCAAGGTATCTCCCTTGATCAGAACTTCTTGAGTTTCCACAAAGTATCATGAAAGAAATTTTTATAATTTGATCTCTATTTTGTGAAGGAAAAGATATATTATATGTATATATTTTTATTTCAGAAGAAATATACTTCCATAAAGTATTCTTCACATTGATTAGGATGTATTATAAACGTTTTAGTGAGTATATTTTGCAGTAGGGTTGGTGCTTGTAAACTTGTGTGCATGAGCCATTTGTATGAAGAAGTTATAAATATGTGATAAAATAAACTTATCTAAGCCCATTTAAAAAAATTTCAAATAGATTATGCATGAATGTGAACATTTACCACATGTACACATATAAATATTTTAGTCATTTATAGAAGTTAGTAGGGAAAAGGGAGATAATGAACATAATAAAAATAAAATAAAATAATAATTATGGGAAAAATATGCACTAATGGAATGAATTGAAATTGAGTGAGAATAATATATTCTATTCATATTATATGTTTAAAAATAAATATCTTCAAAAGAATTTACACTATATTACAAAATTTAAAATTCAAATTTATTATTTTTTATATTCATTTTTTATCTGGAAGTATGAATACATTGTTTCAGTGGGTCTCTAGAAAGCATAGTGTGGCTCCATGCAATTTGAGATTGCATGGTATAACTTATTGTGAATATAGTAGAGAATATATGATTATGATGTCTAAATTATCACTAAAAGGAGTATAATCACATTGAAACCAATCAATTTAATAATATTATGTCATACTATTATTTCTTTTTAATTATTTCTATTAATCATTAAAGATGATTGAACCTTAACAAATCAACAGAGGATAATTTCAAAGAAAAGAAAATTATAAAATGTTACCACTGATTCAACCACCCCTTATTAGTGGTTAAATATATCCTTAGTGTATTCATGTAAAATAGATCATAATTTAGTTTTAGTAGAATGAAGACCAATTGAATTAAATTATGCACATGAGGCTACATGTAAAAAGGAAATAAATTTAAAATTATAGCAGAAAAGAAACTAAATATTATACATATCATACTTCCCCATATAACACCTATACACAGAACCCTAAACCTATATTTATAGAAAAAATATGTTTTTACATTCCATATAATGGATACAAATGTATCTCCTTTAAATAAATTATTTTCTCTCTCATTTTATTTGATCAAATTGATCACTTTTTATTGTCATAAAGATATACTTTTAGATTATCATCTAATTATTATGTTTGAAAGAGAGGGTATCTACCTATAATGTATTATAAATATCATAATACATACATGGGTGAATTTTTAATACATATTTTAATCAAAATTCTCTTATAGGAAAACCCAAAAATCCCACATGTCATGGACATCGAGGTTAGACAAAAATGTTTCCACACGTGAATAAGAATGGCTATATGTGAGAGTATAGTGACCATATTATGTCCTTATAAGACATTGAAATATTTTGTGGAATTTTTATGGATCCATACTCTATGAATGTGGAATATTCTAAGGCCTAGTGTGCTCAAAATTGATATTATAAAAATATTAATCATATTAATATCACTCACATGCATTTTTTTGAGAATAATGGAAGAACACCTGAATAGAGTCACGAATCATAAATTTTAGAGAATTAATGATTCAAATACATGATGTTTACCATATAATGAACCTAATATTTGTTATTTTAAGAAGTTTAGTTGAGTTATCCATTAGCTGGTGAGATTAATTAAAATAAAAGAAATTAAATTATTAGTTTAACTGAATGACATAATTAAAATAACCTATATATAATTTCTTATTAATATTTTAAATGGAATAGAAACATAACCATTTATAGATTTTATATGAGTTTCACAACATTATTCATTATAAAATAAAAATAAAAATAAGAACTATGATCAAATTAAGTTGGATCCAGAGGCTATGAATTCAATGAGTTTATCATTTAATCTCATGTTCTTGTTTAAGTAATTTTGTTTTTTAAATTAAATTAATCACGATAATACTTGTTATCACCCTAAGATATTAATATTATGAAATCATTAGCCAAGAAATCCTAACCAATGATAGGTTTTACTTTGTTATTATTCTTTGTACCTCTCCGTACATTGTGTTATTCAATTTTGGCCTATGAGGTCATAATTTGACATTGTATGAGAAAGTTCGAGCGTGATGCATCCCATAATCCATTATAGTAGAAAAAATAACATGTGAATTGATGGGTTTTTGAAGGTTCATGGAATAAAGTGGTATATAGGTTATACTTTGTGGATCCAAGACTAGAAGGGGTGATGATATTGAGTTGGAGGTGCAAGGGCAACATTGTGAGATTCATATGGATCATCCGAATTAGTTTTCTGACCATCAATGGATTAGAAACGATGTAAAGAGGATTCCCCCAAAAATTTTGGGTGATAAAAGGGCATGAAACATAGTGATGGAAGTGTAACTTGAATACTCATGGAGGACCATGAAATTTCAGAAAAAACACAACTACACAATGTGTACTAGGATAAACACATGTTGTGTAGGCCCCTAGCTTCGACCCTCGGGTTTCAGGAGAAGTAAAATATAAAACACCAAATAGGTGGGCCTACATTCCTTGTGAACCAATTCAAGTGTATTTACTATGTACATTACATACACGACCATGGAAACAAGTGGATGGACATGCCCTATACTATAATACATGGTAAAGGGAAAGAATATTTGGGCATGAGTTGAGATTCACAGACAGGGCCCCTGGTGGTCATACAAGCCATGTATCCTACGGTTAATGACATATATAGAGACATGGATTCTCTATCCATGCATAGGTAGAACACGTCCAACAAAAAAATTAGGGACACACCCCATGTGGACACTATACAATCCATATACCCTTTTTTGAATCTTCTTTCCCTTGCATTTACTTCCTTTGGAATTAGATTTTGGGCCACGAGTAGCCTATCATGCAAAATTATTATGCGTATAATGGAATGGTAGACTTTATATTTTCCATTTATATATGATGATATATTTTATAAGTATTATTCTTATTCAGGTTAATATTGATGATGTTAATTATTAGGTGGGACTATCAAATAGATGACGCAATCAGTTCTCCCTTGTTATTGAAGGAAATGAGTTCCCCATTCTATTAGAGAGATAATGGGTTTAGTACTCCCCTATTACACTTGATAATGGGCTCACCATTCAATTAGATATATTTTAGGTTAGTACTCTTTCATAAAAGGGCAAGGATTCCTCAGGCTATCAGAGAGTTGTTGGTGTTAGTATTCCCCTAGAACCCCTGGGTACGTGTTCCCCATATCCTTTATATAAGTAGTTTCAGTAATCACCTTACTCTTTTAGGGAATTTGTTCTCTATATACAGATTAGTAATTTACCATCATCAATCCCAAGTGGGGTGTGGGTCCCCTATATGAGATGCATTATCCCAATTATGTGGGGTGTAGTTTTTAGGTACATTCCCCTCTACATATATTTTAGTGTGGTTTCATTGGATTCTTGGAATAATTGATTTAATTTTGGAGTTATAGGATTATACATCAAAATCATTAAGATTCTGAGATTGAGATCCAATTTTTCTATCATTTGAGTTACTTAATGAGAATATATATGTGTATTTAATGAGTTTAATTTCACTCTTTCATTAGGCTGAGCTAATGGTTATTGTATCATTGTTTCACTCCCATTCATCTTCACGGTGTACTAAAAGGTATGTATATAATCACTAATACACTAAATTTTCCTACACGTGTCATGTCTTATTTAGATAGAGTGTATGGTAGTGAGAAATAGGTTCATTAACCATGTACAATGGTAAGGATTGGAGATCAACATTAGGGATTTTGTAGCACTCATTATTTATAGCTGTTGTTGGGACGACACATCATTTATGGCTTGGCATGTATTTTGAAAATATAAGCATTGTTTGTATTCTTTTTTTACTCTAATTTTTAACCTTGATTTTATTTCATTCAATATTTATCTCCATATATTATAGTCATTAAATTATATTCCTCTTCACAATTTCATGGATATGGTTGGGAGTGTATATATGATCATCAAGAAAACTACTACCATTATTTTTATTCCTTCTTAGAGATTAATTACATCCCCTATCCTATTGAATATGGTCTTGGGGTGGCGATTTCTCATCCTCCTGTAGGATAATAAAAACCCAATAGTTTGGGTTATTACAGAGTGGTATCAAAGACTTTCATTCCTTGGGATGGTGTTTGGAGTTTTCCCTTTTGGTGGATTGGTTTGGAACTTAGGGAAACAATTCTAGAGTGTTTAAAGTGTAAAATTTATTATATGGAATCCAGAGTTGGTATGACATCCATCATTCCCATAAAAAATGACTCTAACTACCTTATTCCTAACTCGACATACCAAAACATTAGTTTCAGGATAAAATTGGAACGTGCATCATAATGGAATGAGTTTTTTGACTGTTCTTCATGAGTCATCTCCCCATATATATTATTTTATATGACCATGGTGTGACTTGATTCGATTTATGATGCATATTCAAAGATATCCATTTAGGCTATATATTAATGATCATCATGATTAAGAAATGAATGATGTGTGCTCATTTTAGGGGACACCCCATGATGTGTTCCCTCTAGGTGGGTAGGTTTTAGTACCCCCACCTATCGAGAAGCAGTTAATATGAGAAGTTTAAGCTGATGATGCATGTAGGCTTAGTGCACTACATGAATTCCTACAACATAGACCACTAATATTATATAGTGATATAGATCCTTAGGAAATTGAGTATTTTCCTAAGTTAGTGGCTTTATTCTTCAAGATGGTTCAAACCTTGACAGATCATATGGTTGGTATGGCATCCAGTACATTCTGTGCATTAGTAGGGAGTTAGTGGAGTTTTTTCATATAAACTCATGATGAGACAATGATCTCTTGGACCATCTTCCATGATTTTTTCTATGAGTATTATTACCCATAATTATTTCACTAAGTTCAGATCCATGTGATTTTGGTGATCTACTAGGGTTGTATGATAGTAGCTGTGTATGCATCGAGGTTCACCAACTATACAAGGCACTCCAACGACTTGGTTTGAGATGAATTCTTCCATAAAATAAGTTCTAGAAGTTCATCCAAAAATAAATTTAAACAATTTTAGTCTCATTATTTTTAAAAATTTATCATGGTGTTCTAGAGAGAGATATAGCGACTAAGAGTTTTGTATCTGAGGGGCACCAGGTGGATGGAGCCAGTGGTTGGAATCATGTGGTTGAGTTTCCTGCAATAGGTAGTAAGTGTGAGGCATCACAATATTTATAGAGGATACATCCTCAAAATTTAATGTGTTGTCCAATAAATTATAGATCCTGAAGAAGATCCCTTTATAATGTATACGGATGATGTTATGCTTACAATGTGTGTGGCCACATTGGTTTTGATTTCCCAACCCGTCATATAGAGCATGAAATGTAGATAATGGATGAACTCCATGATAGAGGTAACACCATAATCATAGATCCCCTAAACATGGATAGGGTGGCCATCATGGTGGTGGTTCCATTAGAGAACTGGGAGAATATTCAAAGGGTGGATAAGTTGTTGGAGGGAGACATTACAAGATCCTACGACCACCACCACTAGGCAGACCATGAAAAGATCAGAGATACAATAGTTAATTTCATGTGTAGTTTCATTCCATAAAGAAAATTGACTAGGACACACATGATATGATTAAATATATATTATATTTTAGTTCTAATCATTCCTCAGTACTTTTAGACATGAGTTGAAGTCATTTTTTCATCTCCTAATTTATGTTGTGAGAGTTGGAACTTCTAGTTGAGACCATAATGCAATAGCTATGGATAGAAGTTTATATAGAGAGTGATTCAAAGATATTATTCAAATGTCAGTAGTGTGATTTATCAAGTTTTGGAAATAGTTTCACATGGGACCACCTAGTAATCATGATAAAAAATTATGAAACCATATTAGGTATGTATTGATTTTCAACATTTTGAACCCTGAGTGAATACAATCAGAGATGGGTTAGATTCCCTTAGATAGATGGGTTGAGTGTCTCTTTAGTGGGTGATAAGGATCTCATGGTTAAATTAAAAGTTCTTGTGGACATGATGTTGCAACCCATTAATTATCATTTGTCAAGTTTATCCCTAGGAATAAAAGGCTCTTTAAGAATCTAGTTTCCTTTGGTATTAAAAGACTATGTGGATGTCATCCTCAAGGATGGTTTGAGACTACATCCAAGGTGATTTATGGACATATTAATTAACTTGATCCTTGATAATAGATTGATATATTCTATGGAATATCATTTGAACCATACCAAGATTCGATATTTGAGGGTATAAATAGATAACATTCATGATAAATGTTTTATATGACCCAGTGTGTCATGCTCAGTAATTCCGGATTTTTTAACAAAAAAAGAGGGTGGGATTTTGTGGGTTTTTGTTGATTATCATCCCCTGAACTAGCCCGTGATAAATTAAAAGTACCCATTATTGAAGATTGATGACCTGTATGATCAATTTTTATATGCGATTTGGTTATCTAAGATCAATATCTATCTAGAATACCACCAGTTGAGTGTTTGTGAGTCTAATATTCGATTACTGGAATTTTGATGCTTCAATGAACAATATGAGTTCCTAGTGAAACCTATTTGTATGATGAATTATAACACTATGTTTATATATTTTATAAACTGAATATTCTATCCTTCCATATACTAATGTTTGGTTTTATTCATTGATGACATACTCATCTACTGTGAATCAGAAGAGGAGCATGAAAAACACTTGAGTATGGTCCTATAATTTCTTTGAGAGAACTAGATTTATAGTAAGAATTAGATGTTCACGTTCTAGATCCACAAGGTTCGCATCCTAGGGAATTTCATTATTGAGTGTGGATTATATATGAACCCATAAAGGAATGATGTAGTTCTTTTTTGGGAGACACCCAAAAGTGTGTTAGATTTGATGAGATTTCCTGGATTAGTAGGGTACTGTTAGAGGTTTTTGGAAGACTTATCTATGATTAATACACATTTTACTACCCATATATGTATAGGGAATCCATTTACCTAGATAAATCAATTTTAGAGATCCTTTGAGGAGTTAAGACTGAATTTGGGTAGTGATAATGTTTTTGGACCACCATAAGAGAGAATAAAGTACATCTTTTATTGAAATTATTCATAAGTTAGACTAAGCTGCCTGTTGATGTAGAGGTAAGTAGTTATCACATATTTATGGGGACCATAAATACACCATGATCACAACTACGTGACTTAGGACTTAGATTTTTCAACATTAGTTTTTGTTTTGATGATGCAGAGGCACTATCTTCGGAGAGTGCACTTTGTTGCCTACTCAGACCATCCGAGTATCCATTATATTTTCAAATAGTTAGATATAAACATGATATATAGAAACTTATTGGAGTTTATATAGGTCTATGAATTATAGAGATTATATATTTCTATAAAGGGAATCATTGTAGAAGATTCTAATATTAGGAAATCCCATTCCCATTTGTTGGTGGAGGTGTTTGAAGTGTCCACTTCTTGGAAACTAGCCCTAGTGGAGGAGATAGGTTCATCTTCACATCAATCATTGGTGTTAACTCATACACTTATTCAACATTTGTGGGATACTTATTTGTGAGATATAAACTATGAGCTTTTCTATGAATAAATATCTGCAGGCGATTCAATAGATAATTTTTCTAAAGGAAGGGATACTTATATTCTTTTTCGGTACACATGGTGGGTTCAGTCATGATTCAAGAGGATGTGATGAGGGTGTTTCAAAATTATCATTTGGTTGCACATTAGGGTTTAGGGATGATTTACAGGGAACATTATTAGTAGTTTTTGTGGACTGGCATGATGTGGAGTGTTTTTGAGTTCACCTATTGGTGTCTAACATGTTAGTAGGAGAAGGAAGAGAACTGGGACCAGATAGTTTCGAAATAGCCTCTTTAGATCATGGAGTTGTAATGGGATGACATATAACTATATTTTTTTGACATGGATTCCATAGACTGTTAGAGTCCATAATCGCATCTAGTTGATTTTTGATCGAGTTACAAAATCAACACACTTCCTTTCCATGATGGAGGAGAGTTCATTAAAGAGTTTGAGAAAGCTTAATGTACATGATATCATCTAACTATATTGGGTACACTCAATGGATGTTTATGATCAAGAAGTGTAGTATAAATCATTATTGTGGATAGTCTATAAGAGAAATCCAGGACCCAGTTGAGGATTATTATAACATTCCGCCCCCAAATGAGGGAAAAATGAGAGCACTAATTAGGAGTTGAAGGATATGTTGAGAGATTGTGTATTGGACTATGGATTGTGTTATTAGGATCACATTACTTTGGTATATTTTTCTTATAATAAAATAAATCAATCTATGATCATCACAATACCATTATAAGTCTTATATGGGAGACCATACAAGTCTCCCTTATGTTGTAATGAGTTTGGAAAGACGTATCTAATATATAGAAAGATGGTGTAGGTGAAGAAATATAATGTTCAGTTTATTCATGAGTATGTGAGGAAATCATATAGATGATAAAAATCATACACAGACCAACATCATAGGCCCTTGGAGTTTAATCACGGAGATAATGTTTTCATGAATATTTCCCTATGATGATTATAGTGGACTTTTTTTCAGGAAGAAATTCTAACCTAGAGGTTCATTAGGTCATTTTAGATCATATGTAGGGTGTAAAGGTCCCTTATCCTCTATAATTATCCTTGTTGTTAGAGATATTTCTTGTAATCTTCCATGTTTTGTGGTAGATAAGGTAGTTAAATGATTCTACATACGTTATTGATTAGTGTTAGCTAGACATTGAGAATGTATCCACCTTTACCATATACCTATGGGCGATTGAGGGTCACCCGAAGAGGATCCTACTAGTACAAAAATTTCACTTAGTTCATGTGCTATGGTAGTATGGAAGAAGAAAAGATATCTCTTTAGAGTGGGAGATCCAAAAGCAGTCTTTGGGTCCCAAACAATGTTTATCTTGTACTTATCAGGTATGAAAATCCTTGAATGAGGTAATAAGTAATAACCCTATTTTTAACTTGTATGAATTTGAAATATTTTACATTTTATTTTCTGAGCTATGTGCTGATACATGAAGAGATTATTAGGCTTGTGGAGAAAATAATTGATATTATTAAAAATATTAAATTCATTAATATCACTCTTTTGATGTTTTCCATGAATAATTTAATAACTCTTGAACTAATATTTATATTAGAAATATTAGACTAGTAACGATTTTGAGATAGAAGGTTTTCCCATGGAATGACCTAAGGTTTGTTGACACTAGACTTTAGGTTGAAAAAACCATTAGGGTACGTGTTTAATTAAAATAAATCAATAATTCATTTATTTGTTTAATTAAATAACCTAATTAATATAATCTACAAATAACATTTTATTATTATTTTCCTAGGGATATAAGCATAACTATTTCAAGATTTTAAGTGATTTTCATAACATTTTTTATTGGAAAATCATAATCATATGACGAATGATAGTCAAATAATAATGGACTGAGAGGAATTAGATTCTATAGGTCTTATCCTTCGATGAGAAAAATGCTTTTCCCAAATTATCAATCATTTTTATAGGTATTTATTTTCAATTGTGGATTTATTCTTTTTGATTAATAGTATCAAGATGTATTTTTTTATCTTATTAATGATATGCATTTATATTTTCATTTCATGAGCCCGTTTCAATAATTTGATTGTTTAAATTAATATTTTCCTGCTAAGGATTGTTTTTATCCCAAGATATACCGCTTATGAAATCATTTTCCAAGAATTATTAGCATTTTTATGTTTTACTTTATTATTTTGTTTTTACCCTCTCAATTTATTAATTTCTTAACTATTGTCTTACATGGTCCTGGTTCAACATTTCTAGGGATGTTTCAAGTGTTATTGAACCCCGAAATTCATTTTGGTATCATGAAAGACACATAGAAAAATGGTCTGCAGATGGAAGGAAGAATGACTTTGGTTTCAGATGATACTCCATGTATTTATGATTTATTAGTGCTATGAGACCAAAATAGCATCATATGAGTTCCATTGTGGGATTTATATGGATCAACATAATCAGTTTTATTTCCATCAAAGGCAAGGAAAAAATTTCTAGAAGCATTCCTCGTAGATTTTGGGGGATCAATGAGTGTGATTTATGATGACAAGTGTGAATCTAGATGCTAAGTAGAATAACATAACTTTCTTTGAAAAACATGACTACACGATGTGTATTAGGATGAACATAGACTATGTATCCCCTTGGATACAGTCATAGGGTTTTAAGAGATGTTAAATATATCATGCTATGTAGGTGGGCCTACACACCTCATTACCCTGACAAGGTGGAAAATCTATGTGCAAGACAAACACACATAGCGACCCATGTGGACTGACATGCCTTGTACCAGAGTACTTGTGAACATGATAGAATATATAAAAACATGTTGAGATACACTATTAGGACCTCATTTTGACATACATTCCATGTATACTAGAGGAAACACAGTATATTGGGACATGGATTCCCAAACCGTATTTATGGGAATACATCCAGGTTTTAGAGTGGGGCCACACAACTTGTGGATCACATAAACTCCATGGACACATTTTTGAACATTATTTCTCTTGTATATCATGGTTTTGGACTTAGATTTTGGCACACGAGTATCCAGTACATATATGTTTTCCATGTTGAACATAAAGGTTGATGTCATGGTGGATTTATAAATATGATGAAAGATTTTCCAAGAAAGAGTCTTATTCAGAAGATACTTAGTGACGATATTAATTAGGCGAGGTATTCAATTAGATGTTGGGGTTATTATTCCCTTGTTACACTAGTGCATGAGATCACCATTTTATCATATAGATGTTGTAGTTAGTAATCCCCTATTATACTAGGGTTTGTGTTACCCATTATATTAAAGATATATTTGGGTCTTTACTCCCATGTCACATAAGGGTGAAGGTTCCTCATGCTATGGAGAGATTTTGGTGTCAGTAATAACTTTTCACACTAGGGTGTGGGTTCCACATTTACTTTATATAGGATGAATAAATAATCCCCTTACAAATACAAATTGTGGGTTCATTACCTACAGAGTGGTAGTCCACCATCTTTGAGCCCCGATATGATGAGAATCCTCCATGTGATATGTATGGTCCCTCATCTGTGGAGCACAATTGTGAGGTGTAGGCCCCTAAACACATATTTAGGTGAGGTAGAATTTTATATAGGTAATAATTGATATACATTTTAATATAGTCTTATACAAAAAAATATTATACACAATGAGATTAAAATCCAATTTTTATCACATTTGGGTTTATTTTTGATCTTATGTATATGCATATCCAATGGGGTTTTTTCACCTTACATTGTGTTAAGCTGTATATATTTGTATCTATCTATCACCCCTATGGGTTTTGGGGAATCAAACTCTTTATGTATATAGTAATCCTTACATTTTATTTTCCCAAACATGATGTGACTTATCCAGAATATGCATATATCGTCAATGATTATGGTGGATCATAGTGATTACTGGGTTTATTAACTGAGTTTTGTGGTTGGTCTTTGATATTTAGAGATGGAATATCTCATGTTTCATTATTTCAAAAAAAATTTAGGTTGGGACTTTATTTATTTCTAGGAATGTATTCTTCCCATTTAAACTTTGTCTATATTATATTGTAATCTAATGTATTCCCTAGAGTTTATTTCATGCACAATTTATATATAGATGTTACAATATCTACCTTATATCCATATGAAATATCATGTGGATATGATGAGGTGTGTATATAAATGTTCATTTCGGAAATGAACCCCATTATAGTTATTATTTCTCAAAACTTCTCGCCAACCCCTATACAATTGGAGGTGGGATTGGGGATCTGATGTCTCGACCTTCCTCCTACTTGATGGGCCCTGATGGGTCGAGTCATAATAGGAATCCAATTTTTATCTATATATTTTTTCTTTATCCATCATGAGAAACCCTATTTTGTGCATGTTCCCTTCACCAATGAATCATAATAATACCATGTTAGAATTACCTCCATATATTCAGATATCCTCTTTATGCATGTGAGGATTTAAACAATGATTAACTGAATATAATCATGGGTGTTTTAAGGATTCATCCTTCATTATTCTAAAGTGTAGTTGAAGATAATGTTTCCATGATAATCACCACATGATATTTTAAGGTTTTTCAAGATCTAAATTTACCTAGCCACAATATATTCACTCCAAAATTTCATAGAATAATGATACAAGATCAATTTATAGTGGAAAGACTCCACATATGAAAGCCAACTAAACTAGTTGATGCTTACAAACTGACAGTAGTTGCTTAGTGGAAGAAGGATATCCATAGTAAAGTCATAGTCACAGTAGCATAGGCTGAGAGATGGTATGAAATCACAAAATAATCATGAAAATGGTAGCATATCACTAGTAGAAAGGATAGAAGAATGATTCCAATAGTAGAATTCACAGAATAATTCTAATCGAAGAAGGGAAAAATATTGCAGAGATGATTTCCTTCTTCACCATTATTGAGCCATCATTGTTTCTAGTTCAAGATTCTAAACTCTTATATATTGTTTCTCCATCCTGAATTTTTTCATATTATGATCTATTGGTGATCCATGGATGTTACTCTGCTTTATAGAGGAGTTTTTCTCGACCCCAACTACTCATAGTTGTAACAATGGGAGATTTTGGTGAGTAAAATTCATGGAATAAAGAATTTTTCTATAGGATAGCGATGGTGAAAAAATTAATAATTCTAGGGCATGTGAGTGATCGAATGGGATGACATAGTTTTATCTAGAAGATGAAATGGTCTATAAATAATGCATCCTACATCAGTTACTTAGAAGGGCTCCTATATATTTTTAATAGGCCCTATTTCCACCATGGATTAGTGAATTTTGACTTGGAATAGATGATCCCTACTATTGTGTATACTAGACCCCCATGAAAGGATTACCTCCCACTACCACATAAACATGACCCTAGTTCACCAATACATGCATCCGATCTCATGTGTTCTTGGTGTTCTAGCTATTCCCCACCCTAGATGACCCTCCCCATATGGATTAACAAGATGGCCCTAGATCATTCTATGTGACATGTTTTGGGGGTTGAGGACTAGAAAACTATTAAAAAATTTTACCTAAAAAATAGTAAACAATTAGAAAAAATTTAGAAAAAAAATCAATATAAAAACATTTTTTTATATTTTATTTCATTTTAATCAAAATTTATTTATAAAATGTTATTTTCTTAAAATTTAATAAAAAAATAAATTATTCTAGAAAAAATCAAATCCCACTAAAATTCATTATCAAAATTTTGAATAAAATTTAAGGAAAATGTAAACCATCATTTGTAGCCTTGAAAAATATTTTTTAAAGAATGTATATAAAATCATCAACCACCAAAAGAATACAAGGTGTATATTTTAAGTCCAATCAATTAAATTATGTAAATAAAAATAGAAATATTTCCATAGATGTGTAAGGTGGATAAATTTAGACAATATTTTGTTGGAATATAGGTGATAGTTTAGACAGATCACTTGGATTTGATGTATCTACTTTGACATAAAGAATCTAATCTTGGGTCGGTCAGATAGGTTTTTCTATTTTGACATTTTTATTGGGAAATAAAGGTAAAAAATATAGGAATCCTTACTATAAGATAAATTATATATATTATTTGACTGAAAATAAGATTAATCTATTCTTTTCACAGATGAATTTCAAAATGAAAAAAAAATATGATAAAAAAATCCATGGTACTCAGAAAATGTAAATTTTCACATTATAGGAAGAATACCAAGAGTAATTCCATGGAATAAACAATAGATATTCATGTATTATATTTGATATTATATATCTGATGATCCATTATTATAAAAATATAGATTTTATAGATTTATCAAAAGGTGTGTTCTTGAAGGAAAATTAGTTTCTTATTTTGAATATTTCTCAATGATTTTTATATTTTGGGAATTTTGGAAGTGTGATGAAAACCACCAAGGCTTATTTTTGGTGTTTTAATTTCTAGACATTTTCATCTTTTCTAGATTTTTTAGGAAATATAATTGATTATTAAATATAAGAAACTTGGGTATAATATAATAAATTCTTGTTTTAAAATTTTTTGAAGTAGGGATTAAACTAATTCTTTATTATTTAAAAATTACATACTCGATGACCAAACTAATGGTGATGTGGAATCCTTGTGAATCTTTATAGTAATAATAACATGATGAAAAATAATCACTAATTCTTTAGTCAATGTGTTTAACATAAATTTTACTTTTTTATTTTTAATATTTTATCATTAGTAGTTTTTTAGTTTGGTTAAAAATAAATCAAATTATATGTTAATTGATAATAATATATTTTAAGAATATAAGTTAATATATAGAATTAATGAATGAAAATTATTTAATATTTTAAACACTTCTATTGTTTTATTTCATAGAATCACAATATTATTTTAGTGAAGTATATATTAAACTATGTTACCTATTTAAGACACTTAATGATTTATACAGAAGTAAGGATGGTATCCTAAGGATTGGGTGGTGTAAATATATTATAGGGATATGTGTAATTCATTCACAGAACACATAGAATAAATGAATCTATGCACCTATTAAAATAAAAAAATTTGATAACTAAATAATAGGATATACAAGTGGCTATCAATCATAATATAAGAGAAAAGAATGCATGTATGATGGGTTTTAGAGACTAATCTTGATAATTAACAATGGAAATAGAGTTATTTTCTATAACATTTACATATAAAATGATATTGCCATATAATATCTGTATAGAATTATAACACAATAGAAGAGGATCAAAAGTAAATATAAAAGTGTGATTCAATCAAATATAAATGAGTTTGAGAGTTTAATTAATTATTGATATTTGAAGGAAGAGATAAGAACCCTAAAGGTGGGGGATATTGAGTATCAATATAGAGAAGCTACCATGGAATTTTTTTACTTTTATAATTGTATTATAAGCATAGATAGCTTGTTCATTATTGGGGTTAGAGGGATGTGTATTTGATAAACACTGTTAGTCTATTAATGATCGAATCACTATTTAATTTTCTCATTGAACTTAATTCTTCACCAGCTTAATCCCCTAGTTTATTAATTTTTTGAATGAGTAAAATATAATTTTTTTAATCCATTATATTAACTAGAGAGAGAAACATTGAATTATAAAGAAAAAAACTCTCTTATGAACTCATGGAATAGATATATTGGAAAGTAAGAGTATTGTATTCCATTAACATATCTATATTTGGAAACACTACATAAGACTATTGTTGTGTTTCATTTCGCAAGAGTGTATAAAAAATAAAATTAGATATTGAATGATTATGATATATTTTATTCAAGGAATTGAACAAGGAAATGTGTGATATAAAAAAACATTCCCCAACACCCCCACTATTTCCTCACTGATTTCTCCAAAACTTTTTATTGGCCATGTTATCATATTCACATACACTATATTTATTTTGATTCAACATTAAATTTTTTCCAATGAAATACTTTTAAAATATTCCATTTCATTAATACTTTATATTGTTTTTAAATAACTAAACAGTAACTTTTGAATTGATTAAGCTATATATTTGGATTTGACTTGGGTACTCTTACTTAATGTAATGTAGTGACCCTATGAATGTGAAAATATAGTGTATCATTAATTAGAAATTTTATTGATGAAATTATATTTTATTTAATAAGGTCAATTATCTAGTAGTGGTTAGAAAATACTACATACTTATTATTGGTAAAAGAATCATGATCAATGGATAGTTTGTTATATATTTACATAGAAAAAGTAATGAAGATTATTATGGTAATCAGGATGATTATTTCAGACAATGACCCTATATTTTAGCCAAAAAATGTGAAGGGTATTGTAATGTGATTGAAATTATAAATTAGTTCATAATACATCATTTCTATACTAGAATAAAAAATATAACAAACGGATAATTAATATATAGGAGGACATACAAAGGGTATGAATTATATATTTTATTTTATAGTTTGATTACATACAACTGGATAATTTTTGTAATAATAATAATTATTACATATCTGTTTAAATAAAAATATCTAAATCATTGTATGAAAAACATTTCTAGTCACCATTATATTGGGCCAATGTTGGTGTTGAAGAAACTTTTGGTCAATATTATTCATTGGATGCAATGAAAAGGAAAAAAATATATTTAGTAGTGAATGAAAAACACTTAGGATTATCATAAATAATATAAAAAATGGAATATGATTTTAATAACCATTCATAAATTGGAGGAGGTGAATAAATCCACTTTTTGGGTGTTGTGTATTCCTCTCACATCAACAGGAATCTAAAATGATTAACCTAATAAATAAATGTCCTATAAAGTCTATAGAGTGATGAATAGAGGGGTTTTTCAGTGAAAATATCATTATGAGATGGGACTTACTATTATTTTTCACATACTATGATAATAATGTGTGGCATTTGACTAGAATTAAATGACCAGAAAACCCTATGAACTATACAAGAACATGTTTTATGGGGTATTTTATGGAAAATATTGTTTTAGTATGGGTTATTGATGATATCACCCTTAGAAACCTATTTTATTTCTCATACATAGAATTATTAGAAAAAAAACCTATGGCGTCTACAAGACAAGGACTAATGGGTCTTTCTAGGGAAAACAACATCATGGTAGTTTTCAAGATACAAATTATACATTAACACAAAAATCTGGGCAATTCTAAGTCAAGCCATGAAAATAAAAACACTAAGGTGGGAGGCCAAAATAAAACAATATTATGTTGTGGGAAGTATAGGATATTACATATGGTATCAAAGCATATAATAAAAAAATTTATCAAATAGGGTTGCTTGTCCCTAATGGGGGGGGGGGATTGTAATGATCTTATATTGGTTAGAGGATGATCACATAACACCTTTTCAAGGGGTTGTGTGTACTACAAAAATTATGAGGCCTTTTTGATGAATTTTGAGGAAAATAAAACTATTCAGAGAAAGTACCCATGCGAATGATATCATGGTAGTATTTGATTTTTAAATTTATAAGGTGACCAATGGAGTTTGATGTATTTAACCATATATTTCTTATAGTTTTACCCTAGAATCTAAAAAAATTAGATAAGGGTAATAATATTTCCCCATGGAATCTCAATACTTTTAAGGTGTTAGAATATGTTTATAGGTAGAATATTAAACTTAGTTTCTACCAAGGATGTAATTAATTCATGATTCTTTCCATGTGTTGTAGCTTTGTTAGGTCCTATATGATGATTATCGTGTAGATAACAAGGGAGACCCTAATATTTAATAGGATTTGATGTTTTTTAAAGACTAATAAAAAATTAATACAATTAAGAGAAGGTGTTAAAAAATGAATCATTCATTTATTATTTGTTTTGTGGAAACAAGATTGAATGGATAATTGTATGACGGAGTTTGATTCAGACATGAAAGTTTAATATACCAAATTATATTAGTCATTTTTTATTACATGAAGTAAATTTTTTGAATTCAAATGTAAATTATTTTTTATATTTTATTAAATTTAATTAATTTTAGACATATATCTTATGATGGTTGGGTTTTTAGAGAATCATTTTTAAATATTGAAATTATATGTTATGGTTTCTTTAGGATAAATAATATCTAAGAAATATCAAATTTAGAGGTTTTTATTTTCTTTACATTTTCCATTTTAAGGGATATGGATATAGGTAAAAGGAAACACATAAGTTTAGAATTGAGTAGAAGTTCTAATTTACTAAAAAAAATCATGTTTGAGAGATACACATCATGGTTAGCTCTAATAGTTAGTGATTTTAGTACACTATTTTTGTTTTAATGGCGATGAATATTGGTGGGTTTACTACTTGATATGACTTGAATAACATATTTGGTTTATAGAGCCATGCATTGGGTTTTTAAATATGTTTTGGTTATTATTCATAGATTAAAGAAAAATTTTGGGAATAAAATGGAATTCTGGGCTAAAAAAACTTGGCATGAGTTAGTAAAAATGCATCATGGCTGATTTTGTGTGAATTTTGGAATTTAAATTTCAACATGTGAAAGTGTATACGTCATGGTTTCAAATGATTTAAAATACAAGAGGTATATTAGTTATACATGTCATGTTATGGATTTTATGTGTACAAATTTAACACCTAAGTGGTTAAATTTTTGAAGAATAATATAAAAACATATATTATAAATCATATAAACATTTTATTAATGGAATAATGCATTGATTAGAGTGAAAATTACATAGTTTTGGGGACATAGTTAGAAATATATTAAACAAAAACCCTTTATATTTTGTCTTGTAACTTTTCATAGACCATGAGGTAGACCATAAAATGATTTAAGAGATATTTTATTTGATCCTATTTATTTATTGATCAATTAAATTATAAGTTATCGAAGCAAAACATAATTACATGGTAAGTAGGATTTATGACTTAATCTTATGAAGGCTTAATCATCTCATATCTATTAGAATATCTATTTGAGGATGTGAATCGATGGTGGAAGATGATACTTATTTATCATGGAAGGTGGATCAAGGATTAGAGTATGTGTATTAATAAATGATCATCAAATGAATCAGATCCTTGATGAGGTAGGCGATTCAAATAACAATGATCTTATTTATGTGTTTAGGTGGATTTATCAAGATTAATTACTTATAGTTCAATAACATAATAATATAATCTTTTTAAAAATAAGTTTCATGTACATAATCATTATGTTTGATTGTTTTATTGAATTTTAATTTTATAAATCCATTATTATTGTTTTTTGATCATTATGATGTGGAAATAATGGTTTATAATGGAATGTGTAGATTGAATTTTTTATTCTAGATTAATTATTTATTTGTTTCATTGTAGTGATATACTATCTATGTTATTATATATAAAATACATAGTGATGTAAATTTAGGGAGATTTCATATTTTTTATTTTGAGATATGTGAATTGTTGTTGTATTACATTATATATATATCTATACTAATCTATATTGATTGACATTAAGTGGCACTATGAAGAGGTGATTAGATATCATATTTCAAATATTATTAGTTGAATTAATATAGAGTTATGAGGTCTTGATATACGTTATATTTTGGTAATGATAACAATAATGGGGAATAATTTAATGGAAAAATATTTTCTATATTTTTCTCAAATAATTCATTATTTTTACACACTAAAATTTTACATGAAATGGTCATTTACTAAACTTATAGGAATTAATATCATTCTTGGGTTTATTGAAAAATATACCCCAAATTTTTATTTTTTAACACCATAATGTTTAAAAAAATAAATTAAATGCATGAAACATTATTTTATTTTGATATTTATTACTAGCTTTCAAACATAATTTTTTTCTTATATGTTTTGAATTTCAAAAAATAGTCATCTAAAATTGGGTTCAGTAAGTTATTTAGAGTCTAATAGAATAAAATTAATTTTTTCATGAATAGTAACACACCCTTATGAATAGTAATATTAATAGTAATATGACCCTAATTAATATTAAAATGTATTATTATTTTATTTTCTTACGGATTTAAGATAATGAAATCTTTGTAAATTTTTCAATGTGATATAAAAGCTGTTATTATTTTAAAAATTGTTAATTTTCAAATAAAGTATAATTTTATTTAAAAATTAAATTAATAATATGTAGAAAATTATTTTCAAAAAATTGAGTTCATTTTTTAATTCTACATGTTGATAAATGGTTACGGTGAAGTTTTGGGAATTTTCTGGAATTCTAGACTTTTTGATGAATAGTAAAATACGATAAAATATGCTAAATGCTAAATAATTGATTTACTACATCATAGGTGATGCAAGGATGATGTAATACCACTTGTTTATAATTCACATGCCATTATTACTATTTTGGATCACATGAATTGATATTATTCATAGTCTTGAAAAACAATAATATAATAATGATTTAAATAATGTAAAATACCTCCTCTCCTCCACTATAAATACCACCCTCATCTCCCTCTTCCTCCCACACCTCTAAAGCATTGAGAATTGACTAATTTCTTCCAAATTAGCTCCCCAATATCCTTACCCACGTCCAAGACCTGGTGGTATCACCCAAATGCCAAAACCAAAGGCCTTAAGGAGGATCTCATGGAGAAGAGATCAAGAGGTAAACCTCCTATTTTCTTTTCTTTTATTTCTTTCATTTTATGTTATTATTTTTAATTTTTTTTGGAATATGTTGGTAGATGTCATTAAATATCCTAATTACTACCCATATTATTTATGAATGAATAGAGACCCCTTTTATCTCATCAAAATATTTTATGAAATTTTAAGCGACGCCATTAGGCTGCCAAATTTTCATAAGGGATTTCTCAACTTTTATTTTATTTCGCGTTCCTTTATTTTATTCTTATTTCCTTACCTCCTATTATCCAAGAGTAATGAAAGATCCATAAATCATTTATATTATGGATCTTATCATGTTCATGGAAAATTCATCATCATTCTTCTTCTCATCTCCCACTTATTCAAGGAATAAAAACATTGTCCATGATGTGTCGAATTACTAACATCGTGGACAATGTGATTTCAATTTTCTTTAATTATTTCAATTATGGTCATGAAACCATTTTTATGGTTGAACCAGATTATAATATATGTACTATTTCTCATACATTGTTCCATAATTATTTTTTACACATGGTTTTAATTTATAAAACAAAATGAGGTCGTTATTCTCAAAGATCCACTAAAATGACCTAAACGAACACCATTAATGTTTTAACTTATGAATCATCCTAATTTCAAAATTCATAATGATAAATGGTATAATTTATGGTTCTGGAAATATGTAACTACCATTCTATTCCAATTCTGGAGTTTCACTTTCAATTTACAAGAACATCCATCATGAACCGATCATGGAAGACATGTAAAGAAAGCACCCAAAAGAATGGAAGAAACAAAATACTAATAATTAATGGGTGAAATGATGTTATAATATGATAATATAAAGTGTTATAAACATGAATATGTTTCATTAAGATATTAATAACACCATTTTAACCACTATAAAGGAGTTTTAAACACATTCTAAGAAAGGGGAACCCGAGGTAAGGGAATTCTTAACCCAATTTCCAAAATTTGGGTTAAACTTCTACTTATCCATTATGTGGTATTAAGATTGTTGGTGTGATGAATTTTGTTTATATTATTTTGTGTTGTGTGTATTTACATTTTATACACATATCTTTTCAATTTTATTAACTCACACTCCAATTATATTTTTAAGGGACATTCCTTTTAAAATCCTTAAAGCCTCTATAATAAATTTCAAAACGATTGTTTATATATATATGGAATGAGTGTTTTATCCTGATTTCATGATACTTTATTACCATGATATGTTACTTGGACACAATTTAAGTTGTTTTGAGCCCATTATAGCTCAATATATGGTGGGTTGATCCCATTATAGCTCAAGATATATTGGGTTGAGCCCATTATAGCTCAAGATATGAGGGGTGAGCCCCATTATAACTCTCCAATGCATTGGGTACTCCAGAGATGGAAGTTGACCAAAATTTTATTCCATGTGTAAGGGTTAATGTAAGAGTGATATGGTAAATATTTCCCAAGTCAACTACATGATGTTTCTATGCGTATGATTATGGGTTTTATTGGGGTTTTATGCTATCACTTGACTAATGCTTTCTTTATTTATGCCCCATACTGAGTTTTATACTCATCCCCAGTTTATAAAATGTTTTTCATAGGATATAATTATGGTTAAGAAAATAAGGGAGTCATGATGTTTGATATGCAGTGTTTTTAAAGAAATCATGTTTTAAGTTTTAATGATTTATATTTTAAAAAATGGACACTATTTTAGTAGAATCCTCTTGTATGAACGTGGTATGTCATATATGTAAGATATACTAATTTTTTAAAACTATAAACCCGAAAAGATCATTATTGTGTAATAATTTATGGTCTTGTATAAAATTAAACATTAAGTAATGTTTTAAGGAAAGGTCCTTATAATTTTAATGTAATATTCCAAATTTTGTGTCATTATGATTAATGTTTCTCCTTGATTTTGTGTTTTGATATTTTTAATTATTGAATAAACCCATACGAGTGAATAATATATGGATAAAATAGTTTTCAACAAGTTGTGTAAGAATATATCATAATTTTTCTGTCATATAAATAAATAAACTAGTTTTAGGAACTTTTTTCTAAGTAAAGAGAACCTACGTAAGAATAAAATGGATTTATATAACATTAAATATATTATTTAACTATGAAAGGTATTATAAAATTTTATAGGAAATTAAAGAGTATCCAACAAAAAGATATTAAATTTAATATTCATAAGGATATATAATAATAACAATAAACCATGCAAGAATAAAATTAATTGAAATTGGTTATACAAGAATAAAAGATATTTCATATAAGGTTTTTAGTTATCCAGTTATTTTAATATTTTTTTCCATAAGGAGTAAAAGTGGATAAAAATTCATAAGTATTGAAGAGTAAATTAAATCCAAACACAATGAATAAATAATTTTCATTGATGAAGGATATTATTCACATGAAACACTTGAAAATACTAAAGGATAAAATTTAATCATAAAACAAATTTCTAACAAAATTGGGTAATCGTATGAAAAAAAATTCCACACTTAAGATAATATAAAATAAGAGGTTTAGTGGGAGAATCATGAGTTTTGAAACCCATGTATATGATTAAGGTAGAATGATGTGGTGTTTTGTATAAATATTTGGGGTTTCATATTTAATAGTTATTTTGTGTTAGGAATTTATTTCCATTATTTTCTTAAAATTTGAAAAAAAAATTAATTGTTATTAGTGTTTTATCACATCTAATTTGTCAACTCATTTCACATTGATAACGGTGAATATAATAGGGTATTATACCATTAGTGATTAACTATGATGTTCACAAGTACTTTATGTTCAAGCTTTAATTTATCAACTATCATTTTGAAAATTAAATATTTTGGATAAAGATAGGGATATGTGACAATGGTTTCCATTTTCCCATGATCTATTTTTATTCATTTATTATTTCACTTCCCTAAATTAATAAAGTTATCACGTAATAAAATGTAGATATTGAGGTTGAATATTTATTCTATATTGATTGGTGTTAGGTAGGAGAGTGGTAACATGCTCTCGATTGAGAAGTTTTTCACTTCCCAACCTTCAAAAAGATTATCAATTACTTAAACATTGAATTCATTAATATATTGGTTGATTATACAATGAAGTCACATATAGATATTATCACTTGAAATTTTTTGGGTCTATTAATTGTGTGAGAGTTAGGCATATATAGGTCATAGTGAAGGATCACATAGGAATTCTCCGCATGGATTGTTTTATTCTTTATAACATCATTATATTTGCTCATCTATTCATTTTAAATTTCATTTTACATTATATATACTTTCCCCACCCACAATTTTCACATTTAGAATATAAATAAAAAATAAAAATATCAATAGATGAACAAAAAATAGAGATTGGTTGAAAATATCCATTATAGATGACCATGGTTAACCACTATAGTGAATTCTAGGAGTAATTTAAATTTAATAGTAATAGGGTAATGATAAGTGTCTATAAAAACTCTATATAGTTATTATAACGACATTGTTACAATATTATTATCATGTTCATCATTTTGTGACATAGAAACCTTGTAATAAAAATCATAAATATCCATTGATGTATAAGATCAATGACGTGTGATGATCGAATTGAATTGAATTGAATTGAATGGATAGTAAATTATGTGGGGGAATGGAGAAGTTGTGGTTGTGATATAAAGAGGCATAGGGTTATATCAATTTTAATTTATATTGTCATATATATATATATTAATTTATAAATTGTTAATTTAGTAGTCTCTATTCACTACATGAAATCCATTTGAGTTAGATCTATGAGAGATATTATTCATGTTGTATTGAAATCAAAGAGATCTTAAACAGTCATGTTGTATTGGAAGGTTGTATATTTATTTCATTATGTTAATATGGGATAATGTGTTCTCATTGATATTATATTCCCCTGTGAATGTTTTATCCTCTAAAAAATATACTTATTATATATTTTATTCCCTATGTTGGTTATATCCCCTCATAGGTAGTTTTAGTTGGCCCTGTATTTAGGGGATTAATACATGATCCATGAAGTAAAATAAAGAATAGGGAGATATATGATGAATATTTACAAGAGAGAAGTATGATTCATGTGAAACAGAAAAGAAAAGTAGTAATGTAAATATTCATAAAGGATTTACATGTTTTAGACCATGTTGGTCTTAAGTAGGAGGTAATAAAACCACCGTATATATTCATTTTATGAGAAAAATAAAATCATTCATAGAAACTGGACCAAGGAAACTATGTGAGTAATTATCCTCATTAAAATAGTTCTCATCAATGAACCATTCCATTGGGAGTTAATTCTGACCACCTTCATAGTTGAACTCAAAGAACAAACATAAGAGAACAAGAAACCCCATCATATAGATGTAGAATAAAAATAGAAATGAAAAAAATATAGTTTTATGATATTTTAATATGAATCTTAGAATAACTTGAATATGAAGGCACTATAAATCTTATGGTTCTGTTATTTCAAGTATATGACACAACATTTAATCTCTCGTAAAAAAACTCCATTATTTCTCCACCTGATCGATACACTAGGACCAGACAATAAAGAATATGTTGAATTAAAATGTATCATAATCCCCTCTATATCAATCTCTACCACTCAATAAAACCCCCACCCACTATCTACATTTATCATGAATTAAAATGATGCCACTTATGTCTCACTCACCAAGTGTAGTGATGAATGTGAATCTCAAATAATGAAATAACAATGTAATCCTATAATCTAGGTGAATTTATGTCATGGAAGAGGCTCTGTAATCACAAAAAATTATTGTGACACATTTATCATTCAAATCATTAAAAAAAAGTATTCTCATGTAAGAATTATAAAACGAATGCATAGATCGCAAGGAACATTGGGAGTTGGAGCCAATGAAAACATGAAAATTATAGGGGTAATAACTAAGAAGTAAGCACAAAAAATTAAAATATTCTATTACTATGTGATCCATCTGATCTAGTTTATTCTTAAAGTAGATCATGTCACATCAAAAATAATATAGGTCTATTATAAAGAGTTCTATTGGGAATAAGCTGTAAAATATACAAAAAACCAAAAAAAGTGTTACCACTAAAAAAGTGTGATATAGCAATTGGACAAAAGAGAAGCCTATATAAGAGTTATATTTGGAAAAAGGTCCAAAATGAATCCAAATACCCACTAAATAAAATATTTTAACAATTAAACAATAATATTTTTACAAGGGACAAAACATAATAATGAAATAAAAAATTTACATGGCATATACATTCAAATAAAACTAAAAAAATTTAATTTTTTAACGACTCAAGAAAATTCCATAAATAAACACCACTCAAACTAATTTAAAATATAGGTTAATTTTTTAAAAATATCATTCAACATGTTTGTTGATGTTTTTAAACTAATAGAAAATCATATACACAATATTAATCAACCATAATTAGACCATGACCTTAGCATGTATTATGATTATATATGTTTACCAGGTAATGATTATTTTTAATAAAATCTCAAATAAAATAATGATTAAAATTATTTGTCAGATTTATAAAAATTGAAAAATAAAAGATCTTACACAACTATATAGGTTTTTAGTGTCTGGATAGTTTTACTGAGCCTGCCAGAAGCTTCACCAAAACATGTAACTATAATAAAAAAATATGTATACATTTCATTGAAAAATTAGAAAAATATATGTATTAAAAATAATTTTCTAAAATAATTCTAAAAAATGAAATAAAACTTACAATCAATCAACCCACTGATATAAAAAACTCCCCACATTAATATATAAACCATATCTAGAAAATATAAAAGAAAACTAAACTATATATCCCAGACTAGAGAATATACTCTAGAAACCTATTGGCCCCATAAGTCGTATGTGGTTCTAGGCATTAATATACAGGAGGAAGAACCACAATATACACAACATAAAACAAATATTATAAAGATAAATAGATTAAAATGGTATAAAAATACCAATATTAGTGTGTGAAAAATTATACCGAGATCCAATATCCATAAAACCATATCTCTTATGACAATATCTCTTAATGTGACCAATTTTACCATATTAAAAACACCAAATTTCCTTTGAAAAAATCTAATTTTTCTTATTCATTGTGTTGATTTTATGTTGAATTGTCACATTCAATAATAATAATAATAATTTTACCCCATTAGTATATAACTTTAATCCTTTGGATTGAATCTCTCTGGAGATCAATATATCATTTTCTTCCATAAGAATCAATGACTGCCTATCATGTACCATATAATACATGAAATAATTATAATAATCTTAAAAGGATATTAATATAATAATATCCTAGTATTCCTATCATATTTTTACATATATATTATCAAAATATAAGATTACTTTATTAAATTCATCAAGGAAACCAAAGATCGAAGTTATAACCGGCATAATTAAATTGTAAATACACACATTCACACTAGGACTACCAAAAATGGATTTCATCATATTTAGATTTTATAGTTTTAACCAGATGGCCTAGGAACAAGGTTTATCATATAATTTATAAAACGATTTATCATCTAGGTTCAATAACATTAGGAAACCATGTTTTTCAAGAATATCAGAAGAAGTATCAATATAAAGAATTATACTTTCTTCTTTCGTATACTTGATAATGATTTATATCTTATGAACAAAAAAATAATATACATGGAAATTGTGGATACGTAGTTCACAAATCATTATTCTACACAAATAAAAGTAATTTTAACTATCAAATAATATGATATCATGATATGTAGACATCATTATAAAAATAAAATGTACATTTGAGACTAATTATTATTTAGATTATGCTGTGAGGAACACTATGACCAATCAACATTAGGGTATTTTTTGAATTTATTAATATAAATTTATAATTTATAATTCAACATGATAGAAAATGAATAATAAAGGGATTAAATTTTAAGATGATTGATATACAAGATTGATCAAGTTCAAATTGAAAAAGTGGTAACGTAAATGAAACTAAAATAATTATATGATTCACACCATGTTCTTCCAACATGTATGTAAATATAACCACATAATAGATTTTTCATTTAAAAAATGTGAAAACATGTATCTTATAAATAGATAAGATACACTAGACCAGAAAATATTTCAAGGAGTAATCCTCATTAAACCAGGTAGAACTACTAAACCATTACATGAATTTAATATTCAATACCATTCTGGAAGGACTCACTAATATCCCACATGAGAATAATACTCATGAAAATATAAATTACAAACCAAAATAGAAATGAAACATTATTAAAAAACTTATTTCATTTTATAAAAACCTAGTTATGAATTATAAAATAAGGAACTATGAAACTGATGGTTCTCATATTGCATTAGGACCATCCTCTATCAAATATATCTTGAAGAAAACCTCACTTGGATCAGTACAAGATCAAATAACTAGAATCTATTACCATTGAATAAAGAGACCTTAGATTAAACCCCACCCTCTCAAATAGAAACAATACTACATAATTTGTAGTCGCCATGTAAAATGTTGAATGTGCACTGAAAAAAATAAAATAATTGAGCAATATTGGAATAAAATAAAAATGATGTTCTATAATGGTGTGTTATATGTAGTTTAATACATTTAAAGTGAGTAGGACAAAGGTATGGTGGGTTGTTCACAGAAAACACTAGAATCTTTCCTATGTGATAAATATTTGATAACCATATAGAACATATAGTAGATCATGCGTGGAAACGAATGCCAACGTATGAATAAAAGTGACCATCATGAAGATCAAAACATAATATATATATATATATATAATTATATCATGTAGGTAATGTATACCAGTTGACCAATTCATAATACCACACCGCATGACATAGAATACATGACCACAAGAACAAAATCTGTTGGACATGTGATGTAGAATAGTGAACATGCCAACAAGAAACGCATGGGCCACAAGAAATAGTAATTACAATAAAAACCAATGATAGAGGCCTAAGAGGGGGGAATAGATAGAAATTTTACAAAAGTAATTTTAATATAAATATTATAACATATATTAATAATAAAATTATAATATTTTTTTCATAAAAAACTCATGCATGAAATAAAAAACTAACATTTCATAAAAATAAAAATAAAAAGAAAACTATTTAATATGTAAATAAAACATACCAATTTTTTTTAAAAAAATATATGTGTCATATTATTATTATTATTTCTAAAAACATAGTTTTTAGTTGTGGTACCTCTTATTCGTTGATTTTTATACCACGTAATGAGTGTTTTTAATTCTTTTGGAATTTGATGCCTATATTTTTCTTTAGTAATGGTGTTTTTCAAATTTTATAGGTTGAAAAAGTTACAGATTAAATGGATATAAAAGACCAGGTAATGTTATAATAAATAATTTCCATTTTTATTTATATTTTTAAATTATATAGTTTTATTAATTATTAAAATATTAATTATTTTTTAAATATAAAAGGATTTAGTTTTAATTAAACTAGTTTCATATAAGATTTTATTTAAACATTTAACTTTTTAATTAATGAATTTAAATTTTAAAAACTAAATTTAATTTTTAAATAATCAAATCAAATTTATATTTTTTGAAATTTTTTTTCTTTAAAATAATGTTTTCTAAATGAATAGTTAAAATACCGATTTTTTGTAAAATTGTCATTTAATTTTAATAAATTAAGTAATTTTAAAAACACATTATTATTTTAATTTTATTTCAATTTAAAAATTTATTATTTATTTATATTTGTTCAAAATAGTTACATTTTAATCATATTTATAATTTGTTTTAGTATAATATTATGTTTGGGTTTAAAAATGTATTTATCTAAAAACTATATTAAAGTGCACAATGTTATCTCATTTTAACTAATAAAACAACACATAATGAAGAAAAATTTAAATTTAATAAATATCATATTTCAAAAAATATAAAAATAAATTCATATAATAATTTTTACTAGTCATAGAGTTAATATAAATTCATCTAATTCTTGAAAAATACATTTCTTTAAAAACAAATTTTTCATCGAGTCCGTGGGTTTAATATTAAATTAAATTATGCCACTTCGGTGAATTGAATTTAGAAATATGTATTCCATATTTTAAATAACAATAAATTATATTATAAAATATGTTTAAATTTAAAATTAATCATTATGGATAGTGATTATAGTAAATATTTTACCATGGTTAAAATTAAAATGGGTTTTCTATGGGTTAGTCTAAAAAGATAGTCATTAAAATGACCTATAAACATGTTTAAAATATATTTTCTAGAAATATATTTACCATAAAACATATATTTCTCAATAATTATTCATTTTTATCCTTTATTAATGTTTAAAACATGGATATAATGTTTTTTTTTCAAAAAATTCAAGTGTGTCCACTCCTCCCACTTATAAAAGGCTAACTAATCTCATCTCCCATTGACAAATTCAAGGCATTTTTTTCATCCAAGACCATCCCAAAACCAAAACTTAATTACCTTCCCATGTTCTAGAGACCTTTTTTTGACTAGAAATACAATCTCTAAAGGCTTTACGTATAATACTAATGAGGTGGTCTAGGGAAGACATATCATTCTTAACTGACCGTTTTTGATATGTTTAATCTTACACAATAATAAAATACTTTTCATCCATTATAGTTTAATCACATAATTATATAACCTATAATAAGATGTCATTATGTAAATTTCATAACCTAAATCCACCACATCTTCTATCAAATGGTAAATGAAACCATCATTCGAGTGTCACAAGAACTACCGGGTCATGAATCATTGTAATTAGTTTTTCATCATCGCCTCTTACAACTAGTTTTAATGATGTATTTAATGAATATATATGATATTAATGAAATATTTATCACTATTAAATTATAATATATAAATTAATTTCTAACATTTCCACTCATTAAAAATTGATAACGTCTTTTATGTGTACGTGTGTATTACCACCACCATGAAGTGATGTGATACTTTTTTCATAACTACATCACATAGATTTTTATAATAGTATATATGAAGATAAATTATGATATTTATTATGATATTTATTATTATTTAATGATAATAAAACAATTATATTCTTTCAATAATGATCTTTGATAAATGGAAACATTACTTATGCATATTTATGTCCTACAATGTCCATGATTATAATGTAGTACATTTTTCATAAAAATATTTATTAATTGAAATTAAAAGAATAATTGATTTATAAATATGAAAAATATTTCATTATTATTAGTGAATATATTATTTAATAATGATATCTTTTACCATTATCAACTTGCTGAAGTTATTTGGGATTATGAACGAAATATCATCAAAATGATCGACATGAAGTTAATTAATTAAGAAATTTAATATAAACTGATAAAAATAAGATAAAAATGAATAATTAGAGTTAAAAATGTTCCTATTAAAGTAAATAGTTTACATAAGTCTATTTTTTGGATGAAAAATAACACATATGACATGTCAGAATCAAATTAAGGGACACTTTAACTTAAAATCTCATTTGAAATGTTTTAATGGTTTATTTTCCTTATATTTATACTCAATGTCCATGGTATTATCATTTTTAATAATAATATTATTTATTATTAAATGGTTTAAAAGGCCATTTTTGGGCATATTTTATTTTATTTACATTTTTTTAAAAAGTAATCTTATTAATGTTTTACCTAAGTGATATTCTTTTAAAAATCATGCTTCAATGTTCCACATTCAAATATATTTTTTCGTATCCATGTTTTAAAAATTATTTTATGGATATTTATATTTGGATATAAAAAATTATAATTGAAATTTTATGTCTCTTGGATAATCTTATAAACTTTTACAAAAAGGAATATTTTTATTGATTTTTTTTTACTTTATTTATAAAATAGAAATGGAATTTTCTATTTTTAAAGTACAAGGTGATTGATAATTTTACATCCACCCTAAATAGTATTTAATTTTTGGATTAATTTACAAAATTTTATATTTTATTCAACGAAATCCCCCATTCCCTTTTTTATGAATTTATGTATTGAATTTAGTGTAAAAAATGATATTTTGTTCTCTAAAAGTGTTTTTTAAACATGTTTAAAATAGTTAATAAAGGCTTTTATGATAAAATGGTGCAATATTGTAATCATTTATACATTATATTATTCATATACATTATTTTAGATAATGAGTGAACTTGTAAAATCTTTTATGATGTGTTGAGACCCATTATAGCTCCTGATATAGTGGGTTGAACCCCATTATAGCTATTTATATTTTGGGTGAGCCTCATCATCGCTATCTAATACATTGTGTAATGATTATGTTCTCTAAGAAATTATATTGTAATTCAGCCATTTGGTTATTCATATTTTATGGATTTTAATAAGGTTCCATAAAGATGATATTCCAAGGAGATTGCATGAATTTTCTATGGTTTATAACGAGTTTTCAAGGAAATAATTTATTTTTAAAAGGTTATAGAAATGAATTTAAAAAAAAGATGATTCATTTTCAAGATAAAATGGAATAATTTTTAGAAATATATTTTCATGGGATTTAATAATTTTCACAAGTCTAGTGGACTACTTATTTTTTTGTCCCTTATTGAGAATTTTTACCATCTAATTTTTAAAGGATATTTGAAAAGGTTTAAGGTTGGGTAAAATAAAAAGAATATTTCATGTTAAAATATGGGATGATTGCTTAATAATAGAAAAAAAATTTATTATCAAAGTATTATATTATTTAAAAAATGGAAATGGACTATAATTTTTTACATGGTAATATATGATATTGTTATCCAAGAGAAAGGTCCTAATTCTATAAAACAATAATCCCTAAAAGATATTTTTGGAAAGAAATTTAAATTTAGTCTAATTTCACTCAGATATGTAATTTTTAAGGTAGGGTTCTTACAATTAGTATCATATCATGGTTTAGATAACTTTAGAGATTAAGATAGTTTAATTAAAAAACCATTAGGAGATTTGAATTTGTGATGATCATGTCATTGAATTTTAAGTATACAATTTTTTATGTCTAAACTATGTCTGTTATGATTTTTTATTATGAGAGGAAATATGTATGATAAAGTACAAAGGAATTAATAGGAAAATATCATTAAAATCAGTATCATGGGATGTTTAGCAGTAGAATCGAGTTTTATTGATATCATGGTTTAGTTATCACAAGAATTAAATGAATATAGTATCCATATTAAAGAGTTTAAAAATATTATATAAAGTAACATGATGATAATTGACCATTTAATGAGAAAATATCCTATAGAATTTAGTGAAACATCTGACCTAGTTTTATCTAAATGATGGATTAATGCACTAGAAAGAATATTTAATGTACTAGGATATTCATAACATTAAAATATAACCCTTTCCATTTACCATTTTAAAGGTTATTTTTATCAATAGTGTTCATTGGTTAATAATACCCGATATTAACATGATCTTGATGCCATGATATGAGAAACATTTAAGAATATATTCCTTGAGAAATATTTCCCTATAACTATTCTAATCTGGATGGAGGAACAATTATTGGAATTTAAGTAAAAGGATGAATATATTACACCAACATATAATGAAAATTATAAAAGACTATCCATGGACATAACAAGTTCTATTTGGTATATTGATAAAAAAATTTAATATATCTAGCTCAGATATAAATCCATGAATAAAAAGAGCTTTGACCGCCTGATAGATTAAAATATTTTTAAATTTTCTTCACTATATTGAGAATATGGAGATAGTTTTTTTTCTGAAAGTTATATTCCCAATGATTATAAAATTAATAAAGGGTATAGGTGTCAAGAAACTTAGATGAATCCAAGTAATATGTTTGGATCTCATAAAAAAACATGATCTAATTGTGGTAGATGGAAAATCAAGGAATATCTGACGGGATTTGTAATGAATTTCTTATGTGTTTAATTTGGTCATCCAATGGTGAGATGTTTTAGTTGTAAGGATTTGGGATATTTGGGTAATGTGTGTCCAAGGATAGTTATATAGGATAAAAATCATCAATTTTGGAAATAGAAAGATGGGGAAAAATAATTTTCTACTACTACTTTCATTTTTTACCATCAAATGATGTGGTGATTGGTACGATACTAGTTTATTAAAATTATTCAAATTCCCTATTTGACTATTCATATTCAAATTCTTATATTACTAAGAAATTTTCATATTAAATGTCAATAAAACCAAATGAAAATAAGATAGAACTTTTAGTGAAAACTCTAAGTGGCTATATTGAAGAATCTAAGATTTATAAAAATATTCTTGTTCTTACTAGTGGAATATTATTTTGGAAAAAACATGCTGATTTACCAATGGTAGTGTTTAATATTAATTTTGGAATGGATTGGTTTTAATTTTATCACACTATGATAGAATATATATCCATGAATATTTTATTCAATGATTTCATATGTTTGATAACTTATCAAGAAGAAGATAAATCGATTAAAGAAGGAAATAAATGATTCCTTGATCATATTTTTTAAATTAATGAAAGTATTATTATTGAGATTTCAATTTAGTGAATCAATATATATATATTTTTCTAATGATTTACATGATGTTATTCTTGATCAGGATGTTGAATTTGTTTTTGACATAATGATTGATGCTAATACTATTTCAATGACGTCTTATAGAATGGATAATATATAACATTTATAATTGAAAGTTAAGTTGATGGAGTTCCGATATAAATTTTTTATTCAACCCATCACATCACCTTTTAGTTCTTCAATTTTATTTATTAAAAAGAAATATTGTTCAAAGAGACTATGCATTGATTACATATCCATAAATATCATCACTTTTAAGAATAAGTTTCACATTAATCTTATCGATGATTTTTTTATTCATCTAAGGGAATAGAAATATATTCGAATGATTTATCTCAGGTCAGGGTACCACCATTTGAAACTGACGGAGGTATAAATTCTAAATATTATGTTTTAGACTACATATGTGCATTATGTGTTTGTCGTTATGAACTTTGGAATTCCAAATTCAGCTATTATATTAAGAGACCTTATGAATTTATTTTTCCATGATTTCATAGATAATTTCATTAATTTTTTTATTAATTATATTTTAGTATATTCTAAATGTTTGAAGGAACATGGAAGACACCTATGGATTTTTTTGAAAACCGTAAAAAAAGAAACTATATGTAAAATTTGGTAAGTGTGAATTTTGGATGTAAAAAAATAATTTAATTTAACAAATTCTTTATTAATATAGAATAACTATAAAACCTATTAAAACAAATTTTGTTGATGAATATTGAAGTCCCAAATATCATAGAGAATCATAGTTTTTATGGATTAGCAGGTCACCACTGAAGGTTTTTTGAAAACATTTTTCATTTGTTTATCTTGATGACTAAGTTTACAAAAAAATAAGTTAAATTAATATATACAATATAATGTGATAAATATTTTTAGGAACTAAAAAAAGATTGGTGAATGCTATAATTTGGACCTTCCTTCTAGAATAAGTGAGTTTTTATTCTACAATGATGCATTATTGAAGGGACATAGTAGTGTATTGATATAGAATGATTAGATAATTTCTTATTCCTCACATCAACTTGAAACTCCACTAAAACAAATTGACATATTGAAACATATATTTAGAATTAAATAAAATATATATTGGTAAAAATGAGTAATTACAATAGATATTTTATTTTTCTGTATCATTTGCAGCTAAAAAATAATTAAATCCATTAGTATTAATTGATCTATACCAAAAAATATGTTATTAACATTTAGATATATTATTTTATTCTACTAATACCAACATTGTTTTACAAATAAATAGATAATTTTTAACAAATATTTTTACTAACAAATATTTTACCATTATAAATATATGTTATAATAAAATATCCTATAATAAAAACATTCTATCAATGAATAAATAAATATTTATTTATTCTTTAGTATAAACATATCATTTTTCAATAAGTCTATATGATTGTACATCAACATAATATATTGATAATTTTATAACATAATAATATTTATTTATATATATATTTTTTATAAATATATTATAGGAAAATAATATAAAATAATAATAATAATAATAACCTACCATGCTCCACCTCATCGGTGCTTATTTTCTTGAAGAGCCTGTCTACCTTCACCTCCACCTCCACCTCTTCGCCTCTGTGCCTCTTTATTCAGAATCAACTACTTCTACATTCCAATATACCATCCAGGAGAGTCAATAACTCCTATACCTCCTATATAAGGTTATAGTTCTACACTCACATTCCCTTATTTTATCTTTTTTATTCATGTCTTCAGAAGGCTATACCTTTACTTTCATAATTATGGTGTCAATATTTCACTCGGTTCATTTGAAATTCATGTTTTTTTTCATATAGGATAATGAGTATCAAAGGTAACTATCTTGAAAATAAAAAACAGTAATTCATTTCCATGACTTGTTTTGTCGAATGTAATTTGGGTTCATCTTCATTTTATTTATTGTTATTTATTTCTTATTAAATTTTTATTTTATATTTCTAATTTTAAAATATACATATCTTTTGTCATCACCTATTCTAATTCCTTATAATTCCTTCCATTATTAATTTATTATTTCAAAATAATCAATAATTCCATAATTTTTGGAATTGACATTGAAATTTTAGTTCTTGTTTTTTATTCCCAAGATGAATTACTTGAGTTATATAGAAATCATTGTTTGAATTATAATGTTATGTATAATCATTTTGTAGTCATGTGAGTTGAACATGTTTTAATTCTTACTGCTACAGACTTTTTCCAATTTTGTTTTTGAATTATCATAAATTATACAATGCCATATATTCTTAATTTAATTGTTTTAGGAATTATTCATCTCACACTTATTTAAAACATCTCACATGACATTTCACTGAGAATTTCTTTTTATATATATGGAAAAACATTTACATATAAATTTCAGAATAAAATTAAATAGATATGTGGATGAAAAACACTTATTAAATAATCAATTTAGAAGAAATTATATAGAATCTTTTATAAAAAAAAGGTCTATAAGAAGTACGCGATAATTGTTTTCAAATGGACCCTAATTTATATATTATATTTCAATTGATCCTTTTACAACCATCATTATTTCGTAAAGGTATACAAAACATTACTGCCTTGGTATCACATCTTGTCAATAAGGAATATGTTGAAAATCCATTTAGGGTCATTTTTTTCCAAGTTACATCAATGCGTGTATCCTTTATTACACTACAAGGACAATTAATCATCATTGTGAATTTTAGTTTTTTAAATTAACATTATTGAAACCATATTTATACAATAATCCTATCATATTTGAACTGGTAAATCCCAAGAAATGAATTTGACAATGTGTATTGTAAGTTGATGGGTCAAAGTGTGGTTCAAAAAAAGTAATGGGTGATATAGTGGTCACTAGTGGGCTCATCTGTGGTATGCAGACATACATACTATTCAATGTACACGCATTATTCATCATCGATTGACCATTCAAGTGGTATCTTTAAATGAAAAATACATTTCATTTTTGGTTACATTTAATCACCTTTAATCATCATCGGTTTGAATTTATTATTGGGAGGTTTTAAAACTGATCTCAAGATGATTGAAAATGAATTTGTTTCATCTGAAAAAATTAAAAGTTTATAAGTGAAATCCTTTTACATTTTTTATACTCTAAAATTGGGTTTCAAAAATTGAACTTCAGTGGGCCAAAAATTATGATATTTTAGTAATTTTTCACTAAAAATGTGTTGAATAGTATGGTGAAGTGGATACAAAAAAAATTCCCTTTATTGAATTCTCCATGGATTTTATATTTCTTCGATGAAATTGATTCATAAAAGTCATCAAGTCTTCTCTTAATCATATATGTTGTATTTGTCATAATATTGACATATGAAATTATTTATAGATGTTTTTAAGGAATGATATACTATTGGACATGTTTTAATGATAAATCCAAGAATAATTTTCTTTTACCTTATTATATTTTTTTAGTCCACTGCTAATTTTTTTATTTAATGAATTTTTGGTTCTTATGTTTTTATCCTAGGACTGAACTTTTCCATTTTAGTGGGTAAAATATATACCCAAGTAGGGTAATATAATTTTTTAAATTAGATTATCAAGAACTATAGTGAGTTCTAATAACCCTCTTTCTTAATGTTCTTGTTATTTTTTTTTCATTGCATTATTTTTTGTGTGTTCAACTGTAGGGATGGAAGGTGAGCAGTGGGGAAGGTATTTTATCAACAAAATTACCTAATATATAAAATTTTATGGATGGAAGTGGAAGTTAAAGATTATTTTTACTGAAACATAAATATTTATTTTGTTCATAAATTAGTAGGAAGAGGAAATGAAAAATAAGGAAACTAACTAATTTGAAGGAGAGGGTAAATAAATTAAAATTACAAATAAACATGAATCAACATACCTCACATACATATGAAAATCAATCAAGGAGTTATTATTTTACATTAATCCCCTTCTAAAATAGATAATGTAAATGATTTTCTTTTCACTTACAACCCCTATAAACCAGATGAGAAGATGTTATTTAATTTTCCATCTTCTCCCATATATTTAATCCTTATGCTTACCTCCCATACACTATATTGAATCAAAAAAATTTATTGTTATTGTTTTTTATCTCTTGTACCATTATTGTGTTTTTTTACAAAATAAATTGTTAAAGAATAAATAATATTTATTTTTGTTCTACAGTAGTAGTGTGATGAATTGATGGTTGTTTAATTTGGTATTTTTTTTAAAATTAAAAATACTATAGTTATTTCCACTACAAGTTAAATCCTTCAAAGATTATATGGACAATCATTTATAGTAAGAAACATTAGAAGGTGAGAAATTACTTTCCCATCTCCGATATTTCTTTAATATACCGTTTACATGTTAAGAAACCAAGGATGCTCTTGGTTTATGCAAACATCTCCTATTTTTATTTTTTATAAATGTATTAGATTATGTAATCTATGATCTATGTTATATATTAAATTTTTAGTTTATTTATGCTGAAACTGTTAAGTGGGGTCGTGCTTCCGTGAGTCTATTCTAAAAGGTATATTATTGGAGCCACATAAGAGGTTATATAGATAAATCATATAGAAAAACCAGAAATTGGAAATGTTTCCCACAATTCTTCCCTTTTATTTTTTATTTACCACATTCTTCTATTAGGTGCTTCAGTGGGAATGTTTCCAAAATTTTTAGAATTTTTTTCTGAATCTCTTATTAAAAACCACTTATACCACTTTAGTTTTACATTTTTGTGTGTCAAATACCTTGTTCTAAAAGGATGGATAAATGGAATTAATTTTTAATATTTTAGTTTCAGTTTCTAACAAAATAAACACCTTCTATATATTCTTTTGGATATTATCCATTACTTGTGTACATAATTTTAATGGAAGCGTATAAATTCTAATGTGGAATTTAATGTTTTGAGAAGTAGTCTTAATGTTTAAATGAGCATTTATAAAGCATTATTTTTATTTTAATATTTAGACTATATATCATTTTTTAATTTGATGATGCACACTTTAAAAATTAATGATTTAAAACTCATTAATAATATGAGAATTTCGAAGATATTTTGTTAATTTAAAATTTGGGTTTTAAAAAAAATTTATCAATTGGATTCCTGATGCTGGAAAATTGATCTAAAAATAACTAGGTGTTATGTGGAATTTTTATCACTAATTATTAGCTAGTTTTTGGTTATTCATTGTCCTGATCTAATTTATTATTGTTGAAGGGTCCCAGATGATTAGATCTATGATATTTCAATGGGTCATTGTAAGTGTATTTGAAGTTAACTAAAATTCGGTAGTCCATAATGTCATCAATGGTGTAATTTTTCTTATAATTCCATTCTTTCACTATTTTCATGTTGAGTTTTACTAAAATTTACATTATAATTTTTTGAGTTCACTATGTTTTCTTATTGTTCATTTTTGATATCATTATGAATGTTTACAACTAGTCTGTTTGGAGGTTTCTTTTGATGGAGCCATTATTATTTCAATGTTCGGTCACAAGTGTTCCCTACTCACAAAGATCCACTATTGGTGGACCATATTCAAGGTGTTATATTTATAGATATAATATGTAATGTTGGAAGTGTTTGGACTATGTGTTGTGTGATGTGGATTTGAGTGTGTGAGTCATTCTTCCATTTTGTTGTGTCTATTGAAAAAAACATCAGTGGAACTTGATTGTGTATTGGATATTTTGTAACCATGGTTTGGTGAGTTGAATAAAATAGCGTAATGGAATAAAATTTATTTTCCTATTTTGGATAGTGTTTTTTTGGTTTTTGTTTACATCTACAGATATCTTTTACATGGTTATATAATTTTTTTATAATTATTATATAATCATTATAATCACTATATTATATATAATTAGTTTAATTAATATAGTATAGTGTTTCCATATGATATTATAATGAAATAAAATAATTTTTCATTTAAAAATAATTCACAAATAGATTTTAATTATTGATATTTCTATTATCAATATATACTTTTTTCATTAAATATATTGCTAAACATTTTAACCAAAATATATATTATTTTTTGGTATTTTTATACTTGAAACTTAAATAATTAATTTTTCACAATAAGAATTAGTGTCAGGGATTTTACCAAAAAATTAGTGATAGAGGAATATATATTGTAAAAATATTTTACCAATAAAAAATGTACATTTACCAATAGATATTCTCCTCTTAGAAAAAGATAAATATTTTGTCATGATCATGAGTTATATTATCCTACACGTGATTGAGAAGTAGATTCATTTTTCTTTAAAAATATCAAGGCATCATTTACATAGGGTAAAGAGGGAGATATGTCATAGTCAACAAGGTTTGAAGAAAATATTCACTCATAAAGAAATGAACATGAGTTAGGGAAGATGGAAATATATAATCAAAGATTATGATTTCATGGTTCATTACCATTCAAGGAAAGAAAAAAAATGTATCTGATTATTTTAATTGAAAAGATCATGCATCATTGTCTATATTAAATTTAGAATAAAACCCATTGGTTATTGAATTGAATAATTTTTTCATCAAGATTGTGCATGTAAGAACCTCCTCCATTTTCTGTTAGGTGTTAGTATAATTTACACTATCCAAAATAATTAAGAATGAACATAAATATTATGAAGTTTTATAGGAAAAAGTATAATTTTTTACGATGTTTAATATTCATTAATTTAATGTGGAATACGTTGTTTTATTATTTCAAAAGAGATTAAATATTCTTCATGATTCCCAGTTGATGATATAATTTTTTATTAAATCTCATTATTCATATTTTTACTTTCATCCTTAAAACACTAGGATGTATAGAGAAATTCAGGTGTGAAACTATTGATATGGAATGAAAATAGTCATTACTAACATTAACATGTAATGTTTAAATTTTCAACAGTTTAAATAAAAATGAAAATTACCAAAGGGGATTATTTAACCTTTTATAGTGCTATATTGGAAATGGGAAAATGTATCAATGGATATCATGGTGGTGTAGCCTTTGACATCATGAGGTTACAATGTGATTTGTGTTATTGTTCATCGATTCACTTAATCGACACATCTAAATATCATTCAAGATAGTGTTTCATTAGAGCATATTTCTCAAATTCATCTCAAGATGATAGTTAGGATACATGGTTATCTCTCTCTATTATATCATACCATGTTTATAGGATCACATATAATATTTAGAAAGGACTTTAGCTATCATTATGAAATGAATTAAATTTCATTAAATATTTTGATCAAAAAAATTATGGATAGTTCAACTAGATGATTAAAAAAATTTTATATATGATTTTCTCTTATTCAATGTATTACCAGGTAATTTTTGGTCATAAATTTTAATTGGTTGATATTTTATATAATAGTTATTTCCATTAACATATATAGATATAACCATTTAAGAAATTATATGGAAATTAATTTCAAATTACATTATTTTGGGATGAAGTAAGTGAAACGATGTTGATGGAACCAAAGTGGGCAGAGGAAATGGATAAGAAGGTTCAATTTTTTAAGAAATATATGAGGATAGATCAAAGCATAGATAAATTAAACATCGATAGCCATAGAAATTATCATTTATTTAAGGTATGTGGATGTTTTATTCTCAAAGTATACCCATGAAAAATATTTATTAATTTTTGAAAAAGGGATGTTATGTATGTGATTCATTATAAAACATGAAATACTAGAGAAATATGGATTAGTTTCTTGTCATGTGGATTTTCTTATAAGTTTATACAAGGTACACTTCATATTTCTAATTTCAATGTAAATGAAATATTTGAAATATTCATTTCATTTTTTTATACAAAAAATATTTATATTAGAATAGAATATTTATTATAATTAAAATACTATTTAAATTTTTTTTATCATAGAGAGAATGTGTTTTGGAATAACAAAATTCGTAAATTTAATGTTTTTTGGAATACTATATGGTTGAAGAATCACCATGGGGATTTGAAAATGTTATGAGGGAAGGATATCCCCACTTTTTTAATAACTAAATAAGATTATGGGAAAGCAATTTTAAAAAGGCGATTGAATTAAAAAACCTAGGAAATGGTTTAATTAATAAATTTTATGATTATTAGTACTATTCAATTAGATATTCATATTTATTATAAAACCATTTAAAAAATTTTTAAATCACGAAAGAAATAGTTTTAATTAAATCATTTTCCTATATGCATATCATTAAATGTTAAAACTATAAATTTTTTAATTTTATTTTGGAAAATTGAATTTAAATTTTGAAATAATAATTTAAAATTATCTTAGTGTAAAATTTGGTATTTTTCATAAAATCTTCATTTTTCAGTGTACAATAAAAAATATAGTTTTTGTAAAACTAAAATTTATTTTCAATAATTTATAGATATAAAAGTAAAAATATGATTTTAATTTAATTTTAATTAATTTAATAATTATTTATTTATATTTAATTTAATTAATTAATTTTTTATTTTCTTTATACTAGATTTTATAATAAGGTTATTATTTCATTTAAAAATGATTTTTTCTAATAACTATTTTAAAGTGCATAATGTTTCTCAATTTCAATTTATTAGAATAAACTATAATGATGATTGATTTAAATTAAATATATCGATTATATGTCTATAAATATGAACTAAAATTAATATAATAATTATTACTATATAACAGTTAATATTAAATCATCTTATGTTAGAAAAATACATTTCCTAAAAAGTCACTTTTTTGATAAGTCTTCATGTTTCATATTGAATGAAATTATATAACTTACGAAAATTAAATTTAGAAAAATTTATTCCACATTTGATATCTAAATAATTAATAATATAAAATATTTTGAAATTTATTATTGGTCATAATGAATAAGGAAAATAATAAAAATATTATATATTGGTTATGGTCAAAAAGGGTTTACTAAGGGTTAAACTAAAAATATAATGGTTAAAATGACTTAAAAAATTATATTAATTATATTATATTGTAATATTTAAACATTATATGATTTAATTATCAATAATGGTCTATTTTGGACCCTTTTTTCAGGTATAAGACATTGATATAACTTTTTATTTTTAAAAATTCTAACAGTGCCCTCACCTGCACTTATAAAAGGCCACCCCTCTTATATCATCTTCACTAATTAAAATCCATTTATTCTGGAAATAAAATACCAAAACCAAAACATAATACCATACCTATATCCTATAAGGTTTTTATCATTAATTTAATCTAGAAAGGATTTAGTTAGAATCCTAAAGTGGATGACCGAAAAAGAGGAATTTTCCTTAACCATGAATTTTTGTTTTGTTTCTTCTTCTAAAAATTTAAAATATTATTAAACCATTATGAAATAATAAAATAATAATATCCCATATAATTATTTTTTATTATGATAATGTAATTGCCTATATCTATCCCCACTTCCATCAAAAGAGAAACAAAATCATTGTTCGCATGTACATCGAATTACCGGCTCACGTACAGAAGTAATTCATTTTGCATAATCACCTCTTATAGCTGGTTATAATGATATATTATATATATGATATAAATTATATATTTATGACTATTAATATAAACTTTCTTACCACTCCACTCAATAAAAACTAGTAACATCATTTCTACATACGTGTGGACTATCGCCTCCATGAGGTTGTGTCATATGTTTGTCATCACCAGATCACATGGATGATATATATAAGTATATTTTAAAAAATAATATTAATTTTATGATAGAATTGTAATTATTAAAATATAATATAAATCATACCTTCTTCGTAAATTGATTATTGAGAAATGGAAACATTACTCATGCGTACGTACGACATACAATCTCAAAGATTGTAACATAGTTCTTTATTCATAACAATAATTAATGATTCGTAATAAAATTATAATTGATATATAAATACGATAAATGTTTCAGTATTATTATTTTGTTGATGATGTAATAATGTCATATTTGACCATAGTCAACCCACAGAATTAATTTTTACATATGATCTAAATACCATGAAAATGTCTGATGTGAGCTTAATTGATTATAGAGATAAATATAACATGATAATAAATAAGATAAAATGGACTCGTAAACATTAAAAACGTTATTAAGAAAGTAAATAATTTGGAAAATTTTACTATTTTTGAAGATAAACCACAGAAATTAAAATTCAAACTCAATGTAAGGGACATTTTAAAATAAAACCAAATTTTTAATGTTTTAATGATTTATTTTATAAATATTTCTCTTACAAATCCTTGTTATTATAATTATTCCAAGAAAATTATTATTTAATATTAAATTGATAATAATGTAAATTTTTGATCATATATTTTTATCTAAACATTTTTTTAAAATAAAAATTCTTATGGTTTTACGTAAGGGGATTTATTTTAAAAATATTCTCTTAATGTTTCCCTTTCATTTTTTTCATATATGTCCATGTTTTCAAACTTATTTTCTGGATATATTTATATATAAGTAAAAAAAATTATAATTTAAATTTTATGAGAAGTTTCAAAATATTTATTGTTTTTTAAAAAAGTAATATTTTTATGAAAGGTTTTTTACTTTCATTACAAAAGATAAAAGGAATGTTCTATTTTATCGTATAGGAAGGGAATTTTGTTTTATTCTTTTATAACCATTATTTGAAGTTAGTAATTATTTAAAAGCTTCAATTTTTTTAAAAAGAATATTCCTTTTAAATTATTATTTTGTTATTGAAATTTATGTTCTCAAAAAACAATATTTTAAAATATTAATGTGTTTTTCAAAAATGTATAAAGGAGTTACTTAAGGGTTTTGTAATGAAAATTTTCAAGTTTATAATGTTTTATTTATGATATGATCCTTGGAAATTATTAATGATAATGGGTTAGCTGAGTACAACATATACGATGGGTTTAGACACATTATAGATCATGACATGATGAATTAATCCCCATTATATATCAAGATATCAAAGCTAAAAACCATTATAGCTATCCAATACATCGGGAAATGATTTTGTTATTCAAAAAATTATATTTGATGTTGTCCATATGGTTATTCAAATTTTCAATTGTTCAAGCTCTATTTTATGAATATGATGTCCCAAAAAGCCTAAATGAATTTTCCTTGATTTATAATGAGTATTTATAGAGATCATTGTTTTCAAAAGTTATGTAAAATGATATTTTAAAATGGATGATGATGCCCTTTCTAGGTAAGAAGGTATTATTTGAAGAAAAGTTTTTTCATGGGTTTCATGATTTTATTTGTACTGAGGGATTTATTATTTTTTAAATATGTTTTTGAGACTTTTATTCCCATCCCACATTATAAAAAAAATTCTATAGAGTTTATAAATGGTTAAATAAAAAGTAGAGGTTAAGTTGAAATTCAGGAATATTTTTCATGAAAAGAAAACATGTATTATTTTAAGAGGCTAAAATTATGAGATAAATTGATACAGATCAAAATTGACTAATTTTTAATATATGATATGGTTATATAATAATTATTACATAATTATATTAAAAACTATTCCAAAAATAATAGTGGGAAAAGAGAGAGTAATATTGTCTAAGGTAACTAAATAATTGTAATGTTTTATTTTGGGCCCAATTAGTAGAATTGAAGTGTTTTAGTTTTGGGAGCGGATCATAGGTGAGGAAAATACATAGAGAAGGTATTCTACATTATGAAATCCTAGAATTATGGATTATCCTACACTATCACATAGAGGTGCACCACAACCCAGCTGTGAGGATATGCTATGGAGGCATGGACTCAGGGGGGGGGGGGTGATGGTTCTACCCATAGAAGTATATTATGATGAAACCCATGGGTATGTACCATAAGAGTTTATAGGTATTGTCATCAAACCATATCCCTCTAATCTACACCATGGAGTGATTTTCCAAATTATAATTTTCTATGTTGTTAACAATTTAGTAGTTACCAAATTAAACTCTATTAAACCAATTTATCTCCTCACTTTCCAAACTACCAGGTCCCAGACATAGATCTTTCCCCCAACATTCATATTCACTCATTTTTTTATAGATATCTTTCTTGGAATTTCAAGGAAGATATATATATATGAAACCCCTTTCCTCTCTGTTATCTATTTCCTATATTATTTATTTTATTTATCTATTACATGAATCCATAGTGGCCTAGGTTTTCTTATAAATTATTTTTATGGTACATATATTTATATTTTTGGTTTCCCCTTTCATTAAGGGGTTTCTGCCTTATGATTTTATGTGGTTCCATTCAGTTTATCCAATATTTCAACCAAATAAAGTGGGTGTAAATGAATTATTCATTTTTTATAGAACCATTGATTATTTTGTTTTAATATATAATTTATAAATTAAGTAAAAATGCATTTTATTGTTTTTTATAGGAATAATTTATTCATATATGAATATTTTTGACATTGCTTTTTTTATTTATTAAATTTTCATTAATGATTTTTAAAGTGAGATAAATGGTGCTTCTAAATTGTTTATACTAAATGTGACATTTTGGTTAGTACATTTGATGAGAGTGATATAGATAGATTTAACGAATGAATGAATAGATATTTTGTAAATTTTTATAAATGATTCATGTAGAAATACATTTTAAGGTTATTTTTTATATAGTTATACTCCATAGAAACCCCTTGGCACATTGGTTGAATAACCTATATTAAGATGAGGCCTAATCCACATTCCAAAAAATCACCCAAACTAAAAATGTAATATATATTGAACCCCCATTGGATTGTAAAGTTAATATATATTATCTCATTAATTGTCTTGTATATTCAGTTATTATGTACCGTTAGACTTAGTGACCGTATATGAAACTATCACATTAAAATTTTTAATTGATAGTTTAATCTTAATCATCCTTGATAAAAAGTAATTAATAATGTTTTTTTCATTCATATATATGATTATAAACTACTATAATATATTTATTTCCAAAAAAACATATTTTGGATAATATAACTAATATTGAATATGAAATACTTGGTCTAATCCAACTGAGATTTCGATGATCACAACTTATTGACACTAATGGGTGGAGGGAAATCTTATTTTATCTAATGAAATAATAATACAAGGCATAACTTGTTGTGGATAGTCTCAATTTAGCATTTTTTATTATGAGGGTGTGGATTGGTTGAAATATTATTCCCATATCACATGGATTATTTATTATCCATCAAACTCCCTTTAAATTTAAATTATTTCTAGTTTATGGTTTATTCTTGACATGGTTATTCAACTATAGGACGTGATTATATATCTTTTTTTGTAATACAATGATATTTAGATGTGTTTTCATTTGAATTATGGATTCAATTTATTTATGTTATTTGTTGAGTTGGTTATATTTTTCTGATTAATTTAAGGCATGGACTACCAATGCATATTGATTCCATGATGAGTTCTTAGTTGAAAACAACATTATGGTTATATTGGGAGAAACTATTCCCATGTTTTATTCATAGATGCATAAGAAATATTTTCTGTCTTTTTTGGATCAGGAATTCCCTTTGGTCGATGTCATGGACCAGTATGGTTTCTCAGGCCTGGGGAAACTTGGGATTTTTTGACAAATAATGTATTAGTGTATCATTATTTTTTATATGATTTGTTGAGTTAGGTTATAAAAATTTAAGACTATAAATACTTAAGGAAAAAGGGTATGATGAAGTGTCTATGTACTCTGTTTAGTACCTAACATTGAGTTATCGGGGGATGACATGTATACATGTTTTTAGTTTTGTTTTTTGGATGTGTTTTATTTAAATGTATGATTCCATATTTAAAGGATGATGGAAGGGGATCTAGTAGGTTGAGTGGGTAGGGTGTTCAAGATTCATACCATGAACTCTAGCTATGCTTCTAGAAAGGATTTGGTTTTATTATGTTTTTATTAAAATTTACAGTTAAGTGTAACCTATAAATTTTTATGGATCAATTATGTGTGAAATTAATAGTTCCTTTATGATGAAAATAATATTTATTCTAATTTATTTTAAACATGAGTTAAAATGAAGTAAATTCCTTTATGTGGTCTTTCTATTTGAATAAAATGATGTTTATATTTAACTATTTCAGGTCTCATGTCTTGTGATTTTATTTTTACTAGATTCATTATTCAATATCTTTAAATATTCAAATCAAAATAGGCTGGGTTGAAAAAATAATACAATGTTTTGTTTTGTTTAGATGATATTAATATATGATTTTTTTTGATTTGTAAAAATTGAGAATTTTTTATTTTATTTTGGGAAATATTGTGGTGGAAAATTTTATAAATGGGGATAAATGAGATTAATAGTTGAAAATTTTAAAAAAAATTAGAGGTTTTTGATTTTGAGTTTCAAATAAAAGATTTCATTATTTTATATAGTTATTTATACCGCATGAGAAAAAAATGTATTTTAAAAAGAAATAATTTCGAAATTTACATAAAATAAATTTTGATGTTCCCTATTTTTTAAATTTATTACAATTCAATGATGGTTTTGATAAAAAGGATTTTAAAGTAAAAAAATTAAATTCCAATTGGTATGTTTTTTATTCTTTACATTAAATTTGTTTCAAAGTAAGGTAATTTGGTATATTTTTTCTATAAAAAATAGTGATTTTTTGGAAATATATATAGATAGTTTTTAAAATCTTGAATTATTTTAAACTATTATATTAATGGTTTTAAAATATACTAATAATAAACTGGTTTGAAAGGGATTATAAAATTAAGTTTTTCTTATTTGAATTTTCAGAATTGATTTCAGGTACTCATGGTAATTATGGTTTCAAAAGAGTGGATTCAATAAGCATGTTGGTTATAATGCCAATATGGGGATAACTATAAAATAATATAATTTTTTTATTTATTCAGAAATAAATTAATTACACATAGATATCTTATTAAATGGGTATTATTAAGACAATTATTATATATTATTATTTTTAAAACAAATAAATTTTAATTTTTCTTTATCATAATATTTTTTTTGTTTTGAAATAGATGTCATAAAATGAAATGATACATACCTAAATTAATTTTAAAATAAATAAATTTCATATATTGGGTAAAGTGAATTGCTTTATTAGAAGTATATATTTAAATAGAGTGTTGATTTTTTTATTGGTGAGTTTTAAATTTGAATATTGAATGTTAATTGTTTTTTTGTTAGATTTTAGTTTATTTAATGTGATCATTTTTCATGGTTTTATTGTTATATGGTCCCATAAAATTTTGAAATTATCCTTCAAAAAAAATTATTTGAGAGGATATTTTCACATTGGTTAACTATATGGAAATCATATCCTTTACAACTTAAAAAAGTTATATTATACTCTTAGGTGATGTGATTTATACAATTTTTGATAGTTCTAAATGAAAGATAAGAATCATTGTGTTTTATTTTAGATATATTTGTTGTGTATTGAAAAGACTGGTCATTTATTTTCTTAATAACCGATGATTTTAATGATTTACCCTATCCCATTTAACATTATTTCCATGAACTATAATTTTTATTAAATATCAACATATGTCGTAAATTTTATTCCTTGTGTTACCGATTTTCACTAGTGATAAAATAGGGGGGATTGGTAATAATATACTTGATATTTTATTATGTCACACCCTGAACTTGTAAATACTTTTATTTTAATCTTATGATGTTTTTGGATCATTATGTTTAGGTTTCGGTTAATTCCTGATTTTATTTTTTTGGGTTTTTTTGAAAAGTGGATATTTTGGGCTTGGTATCCATGGGTGCACAGTTAGCACATAGTCATAGGAAAACATGAAGTTTTTTAGGAAATATTATGTATTTTTCGGGGTCTAGGGGTAAGGTGAATGAGTTACACATGGGTTGGGAAACCCTGTTGCAACTGGGCATGAGGTTATGTCCATTTGGATAGTGGTGACCACACAGTTTGTGAATAGATCAGAAAACCAAGTGGCCAAACCGTGCAAGATTCCTAGATTCTTAAAAGATTTAACCTTCAGGTCTTCTCTGTAAAGACCTGGAAATTCTATGTAATTTTTTTAAAATTATTTGGAATTTTTATGAGTCTTCGAAAAGTGACGGCGCATGATTCTGGGGCTCGGTGTGCCCGTAATGGAATTTTGAACTTTTTTAACGCATGTTTAGTAAACGTGCAGGCATAATTTTCTAACTTTTAAGCTGGAGATTGAAATTAAAATCCGAGGACACCATTGAATCCACAACGATGTGATTCGTTTATGTTAAGCTTCACTTTGACCACAGTAGGTCAGGTGAAAAAGTTAGTTTTTTCCAATTTTAAAGAAATAATAAAATAACATAGAGATTTTTATTTTATTTCATTTTTCCTACCACCTGTTGAGAGGTGGTCGCAGGGAATCTAGTGGTAGTAAGACATTTAATATGGGATATTAAATACCCAGTTACACTTTGGTTGCATAACCACCCCTCATTTAATTAATGAAGCACATTAATTACGTCAATTAATGATCCTCATTAATTCCTTGGTGCGTTAATCACACTTTGCCCCTTCAGGTAGGATCACTGGTGGATGATCTCAAGAGTTGTTTTCTGTTTTTAGTGGTAGTTGTATCTTTTCAGTTGGGCTTGTATTCCACCCCCTTACTTTCAGTACACACTTTTAATATAGATGTTTTACTTCGTGGTTGCATCTTGTTGCGTTCTAGTATGTGTTTTTGTATAGGTTTAAAGGAAATACCTTCCTATTTTAGGGATATTCTTCTGTAGTACAAGTCACCAACCCTCGAACTATGGAAGGCGGGCTTGGGATAGTCATGACACAGGCCCTGGGGGATGGGTCGTGACAAAGTTTTATAAGAGGAGTCGGTTCTACCAAAGAACTAGGACTCTGATCTTTCCAATAGAGAAATAGTGTTAAGTGTTTTGAGTGTGGTTTTTAGTTTGGGGAGTTCAGTGTTGGTGTGACAGCTGACGTATCCATACACCCGGACACTGAATTATGAATTCTAAGTCGATGCAAAAAAACACTGATTGCGTGTGATTCATAAATGTTTTACTTTTGATCTCTTTTGAGATAGCTCACTAGGTATAACTTATTGACTATGGAAAACCTATTTATTTTCAGGATGCCGCTGCATAGAGAGCCATCCAGGGTTCCCGATAGAGTACATGATAATGGCCCACCGAGCTACAAGGATTCAGTACAAGGCACTCTTACTATGTTGGCACCTTCAGGTGGGGTACCAGTAGAACCAACACTCAGAGGGAAGCATTTTCCACCATCCCCACAAGCGGATGATGCACGCTAACTGAGCACATTGCATGAGTTCTAGCAGTAGAGACCTCTAAGGTTTCAAGGCGAGAAAGATCCCCAAACAACTGATGGCTGGATGAAGTCCATGGCATGAGTTTTCCACCTAGCTGGGACACCAGTAGAGCAGATGGTGATCCTAGATGCTAGTCTTTTCCTGGGAATGAAAATAATATGGTGGAGGCTAATGCTCTAGTTACATGATGAGGCGACCCTCACTAGGACTAACTTTGAGAGCCTCTTCTAGGTGGAGTTCATCCTAATGACTCTATGCTCTGTGCGTATCTAGGAGATACTACACTTACAATAGGGAAGCTTATTAGTGGCCTAGTACTCATCAAGATTCACTAACCTCTCGTGTTACTCTACCGACATGGTACAAGACCCATTATTTAGGGCCCAGAACTTTGAGAAGGGTCTCTGACAAGAGATCAAAGAATTGATGAAATCACTGAATATACTAGCATAGGATGGATTTTTCGAGCAAGCATTATTGGTGGATAACTTCTCAGCTGAGCAGGTACCAATGGTGAGATCCACCACCCGACGACAGGTAGTCGAGTCTTCTGTAGTAGGTAGTAGGCATATGACATAGAGGTCCAAGATGACCAGACCTTCCAGAGGGTGACCCCAAGATGTAGGGTCGGAGGTGTGGAGCTCGTGAGGCATAGGAGGTCAGCAGGGAAGAAGACTATGCTTCACGTGTGGCGGGTAGGGCCACATGGATCACGACTGCCTGACTCACTGTACCGATAATCAATAGACGACCGAGGAACCGCCGAGGCAGTAGCCAAGGTTCGAGCGAGGAGGTCTATAGGGTGGCAGATGTGGCATGGGAGTAGGTCATGCAATAGGTGGTAGGCGGTGACTTGAGGTTCTACCACCACTACCACCGGGTGGTCCACCCCAACCACAGGGAGCAGGTGGACAGGGGAGAGCACAACTACAGGTAGCAGAGACCTAAGACCATGGTGCTCCGGAGATGATTATAGGTATGATCTGTGTCTATTCCACCCTATCTGCAATGCTTATAGACACATGTTCCAGTCATTCTTTCATTTCCACGACACTCGTCCAGAGCTCAGATATTCTGATGGAGCCATTGACTCAATCCTTGCGATTAGAGACTCCTACAGGAGAAGATTCTACGATTATGCACTTGTGCAGACATTATCAACTCACTCTAGGAGGCGAGTGCTTTGGCTGGGATCTTCTAGTAGCATCATCGAGGCCTTATGATGTCATCTTGGTTATGGAGTAACTATATACAGTCTATTCCCAGATTGACTGTTTTAGGCATAATGTGCGGTGTGTCCGTGAGGATGGGATCTGGTTTACCTTCTCCTGCGAGGAGGAAACCTTTGCAGGATAGGATGGACTATCTTGGAGGAGGGTGCAACCAATTACTCATAAGTTGGCTAGCCTCACCCTAGAAGCAGTTGTCTTAAGGAGTTTGAGATATCCTATAGTGGTGGACCAGTATACTGATGTCTTTCCTGATGATGTCTCGGGACTACCTCCTCATATAGAGGTAGACTATCACATCAACTTGTACCCTAGGATGACACAAATATCTACACCAACATATTAGATGGTTCTTGTAGAGATTCATGAGCTGAAGGTATAGTTGGAGGGCTTATAGAGAAAGGGGTTTGTAAGGCCCAGTGTTTCTCTATGGGCATCCTCGATATTGTTCTCCAATAAGCTTGATGGGATCATGAGGCTTTATGTAGACTATCGATGCCTGAACCAGGTGACCATGAAGAAAAATTATGTTTTGCGGAGGATTGATGATATCTTTGACTAGCCGAAGGGAGATCATTGGTTTTCGAAGATAGACCTCAGATCAGGATATCAACAACTCTGGGTAAGAGATGAGGATGTACCAAAGACAACCTTCATATGTCGGTATGAACATTATGAATTCTTGGTGATTCCTTTTGGAATGACCAATTCTATAACAGTGTTCATGGGTCTCATGAATAGCATCTTCCATCCATACCTAGATCACTTCATGGTGGTCTTCATTGACAACATCTTGATATACTCAACATTAGAGAGGAGAATTACATGAACCTATAGATAGTTCTGGATACACTCCAAGATCACTAGATATATGGAAAGCTCTCGAAGTTCCAGTTCTGGATACGGGAGGTCCACATCCTAGGGAATGTTATCTCGGAGGCTAGAGTTGCAGTGGATCCAGTGAAGATAGAGGCATTGCTTTCTTGGGTGCCACCCAGGAGTGTGACCGAGGTGTGGAGTTTTCTGGGATTGTCTAGGTACTACCATAGATTTGTACCTGACTTCTCTAGGGTAGCAGCACCCCTATTCGCTTTGACGAAGAAGGGGAAGGATTTATTATGGACGGAGAAGTGCCATTGGAGTTTTCAAGAGCTGAGGTAGAGGCTGAAGAGTGCCTCCATCTTGAGGCTACCGGAAGAGGGTGTTGGGTATGTAGTCTACTACGACACATAAAGAAACAGACTAGGTTATGTTTTGATACAGGAGTGAGAAATGATAACCTATTAATCACAATAGTTGAGAAAACATGATCAAAACTATGCTACCCATGACCTAGAGTTAACAGTAGTAGTCTTTGCACTGAAGATGTGACAGAACAACTTTATGGGTGAATAGTTTATAGTCTAATCTAATCACAAGAGTCTCAGGTATATCTTCTCTCAAAAGGACCTGAACTTGAGACAATGAAGATGGCTTGAGTTCCACTAGGACTAGAACTTTGAGATATTCTACACTCCTAGGAAGGGAAATGTAGTAGCAGACTCACTCAGCAGGAGGTCTGGTCCACAACTACTGAGTGAGGTGATAGAGAAGCTAGCCGCATCAAAGATATTTTTTGTGGATATAGATGGAGTATCTTAACCCTAGTCCATGACTGTCACTCCCCCACTTTTTCAGTGAGTTCGAGAGGCTCATCTTGGGGAAGTAGACTGTGAGGCCCGATGTGCCCATATATCCTCAGGACAGGCTCCTTATGGATTTTATGATGGTGGGGAGCACGTCATCCTCTTGAGAGGGAACACCATGATACCAGTGACACTATGAGAGGAGGTGTTTAGGGAGATCCATACATAAACTTTAGTGGTACATCATGGTGTGGAAAAGATATACCAGGACCTCTGGTGTCAGTACTTGTGGTCAGAGATGAAGAAAGCAGTGGCAGAGTTTGTATCCTGATGCCTCACTTGTAAGTAAGTGAAGGCCAAGAATCAGGTACCAGTAGGCTTAGCTCAACCACTTGAGGTACCAGAGAGTAAGTGGGATGGTATATCCATGGAATTAGTGATGAGTCTACCACATACATCCAGGGGCCACGATTCCATATAGGTGATTGTTGACCGACTAACCAAGTCATCCCACTTCATACCCATCTGAGATCATGGATCTGTAGAGATATTTGGTTGTCTCTATGTATAAGAGATTGTACGACTTCACAGGGTGCCATTGATGATCGTCTCACATCACGAAGCTTGTTTTACATCCCGATTGTGGACAGAATTTCAGGAGGAGTTTGACAATCAGCTATGCTTAATCACTGCCTTCCATCCTCAAACAGATGGTCAGATGGAGCAGACCATACAGACACTTGAGGACATGCTTCGTGCCTGTGTCCTTGATTTTTCCTACAGTTGGGATGACCACCTTCCCCTAGTGGAGTTCTCATATAACATCATTTATCACTCCTCCATCGGCATGGATTCTTTTGAGGCCCTGTATGGGCGACCTTACAGATCACCCTTTTGCCGGACAGTTCCAGGGGAGTTATCACTCATGGGATCAGAGTTGGTATAGGCTACCATAGAGAAGGTGAAGATCATCCAGGAGTTGATGAAGACTATACAGATATGGTAGAAGTCTTATGCCGACAGAAGAGGGAGACCCTTGGAGTTTAGGAGGGAGTCCATGTCTTCCTATGGGTCTCACCCTGATGAGGATTAGAAAGGTTTGGTTGGGGAAAAAAGCTATCTATGAGGTTTATTGGACCCTTTCAGATCCTCATCAGAGTAGGCGAGGTGGCATACCATCTAGATCTTCCCCCACAGATGCACTAGGTGCATAATGTTTTCCATGTGTCACAGCTGAGGAGATACATGCATTATCTATCACACATTATCTAATGGGCAGAGATGGACATCGACGATGGGGCTACGTTTGCGGAGTTCCCAATGGAGATAGAGGATCAACATGACCAGGTCCTTCACAGTGGGTCGATTCCTCTTGTGCGAGTTATTTGGCAGCACGAGAATATCCAGGAGAGCATAAGGGTGCGGGAGGCTCAATTACGTGCTTTATACCCCCATTTGTTTCCCTAATTTAGTTGTAGCTTTAAGGGATGAAAAGCTTTAAGGTTGGGAGAATGTAAAGACCTGTAAATTCCATGTAAAATTGTTTTAAAATATTTGGGATTTTTACTTGTCTGTGAAAATTGACAGCCTGTGATTTCGAGGTTCGGTGTGCCCAAAATGTAATTTTGTACTTTTTTATGGTACGTTCAGTAAACGTGCATGAGACATTTTATAAATTTTAAGTCGGTGCTCATAATTAAAATCTGAGGAAACTGTTGAATCCATAGCACCAAGATTCTCTTAAGGGAATCTTCACTTCGACAATAGTGGGTCAGCTGAAATTTTTTGTTTTTGTGGAATTTAAAGAAATAATAAAATAATTTAGAGATTATTATTTTAATTATTTTTTTCCTACCACCAGTTGAGCAGTGGTGGTGGGGTCCATGAAGTTATTTAGTCATTTAATATGGGATATTAAATGCCGGGTTACACTTTAGTTGCGTAACCACCCCTTGTGTAATTAATTTGGAACATTAATTACGTCAATTAATAAACCTCATTAATTCCTCAGTGCGTTACTCACCCTTTCCCTTCTCTATTTAAATGGGGGTCAGGGTAGAGTTTTTGTAATGGCTTCACCAAGTGAGGAATCTATAGAAAAGTGATGTGACACCTTCCAATGAAGGAGAAAGAAGCTCGTGCGGTAAAAAACCAGGATCAACGAATGCTAGTGGATTCATCGAACATGGAATCTTCTTCCACCACCATGGCGTCTCCAAAGAATCTCAATGTAGTGTTTGTCAATTAATTCAAGAAATTCCCACAATTCTTATCTTCATTGTTAAATTTTTGGGTGGTTGTTTTAGGGGATTTAAACAGGGTTTATCATTTTTTAATGTGATGTATAAATTACTCCCACTTGTTATAATATTATCATAGAGGGTGCGGGCCAAACAAACAATGCCCAGACCCTCCATTGATTGATTTTAAATACGTTCTTCGGAGACATGTTTTTACAACTTGACAGAAACTTGAAACCGGGAGGTGCACAATGACGATGATATCCCAGGAGGACTAAAGGTGTGAGTATAAAGGAAAATATATCACTGAAGCTCACCCAGTGTCCTGCGTAAGATTCACAGGCACCGACAATCGGCACTGTCAGGCAAAGGTAGCAGCCGGTCCTCGCCAGCTGTGGAGGAGGGTGGCACCGTGACTATCATACAGGCGGCCAGTAATGACCAGCTATAGATGTGGGAGGTGGCGCACCATCATGGGCCACAGTGAACGGGCCGTGACATCAAAGCCACACTGATGGCCGTGAATCACTCCCAACAGGTCCCACAGGTGATGAGGTGACACCACCTGAAGCCTCCCTTTAGTAAACTGAATGTCTCTTGATACATTTAGGAGGCGGACCCTGTGACCCCCGTGTGGGTCGGACCATGCCCTGTCGGTGGGCCAAGCTAGTCCATGGACCAGTGGGAAAAGCCTACTGTGACCTAGCCTAAATAGACATGCCCCGACCGGTTTGGGTTGGGTCAGTCCGACTGGGTCAGATCGGACCTGGACCCCTCTTGGGCCCTCATATGCTTAAAAGTTAATATCTTGAAAATTGGATGTCTGTTTGATGAACCATATTTGGAAATGGTATCCTTGGAGAGAGATAATACTTTTGAGATACTTCACAAAATTTTTGGAGTAAGTTGGAGTATGGTTAGGTTGGTTCGACTTCAAATCCAACTGGGCCCTCGACACTAAAATGAAAATAACTTACAGACCAGGCATCCAGTTGATGCACCACCTGTTGAGTTAGAACCCTTATGACATGATGAATCATTAGGTAACTTCTATGTGGGACTTTTTTTGGTTGAAATACAAAAAATTTAATGAGGAGTAGTTTCTCCCAGAGACAGGCGTACTATGATCGGGAATCCTGTGTCTGGCTGAGACATAAAGAATAAAGAGAGATTCTGTGTGAATTGGAACCTAGCGATTTTATGTGAATCAAAACCCATTGAATCTTTGTGAATAAGCACCCATAAATTCTGTGTGAATTAGTACCCAATGATTCTGTGTGAATCAACACCCATCGATTATGTGTGAATCAGCACCTAGCAATTTTGAGTGAATCATCACCCAATGATTCTGTGTGAATCTACACCTATCGATCCTATGTGGGTTATAAGGAGTTCCTCTTGATAGAGTAATATGATCTAGCCTTATGACTAATCATCTATAAGACTGTACTTTAGTTATACATGGTTTTATATGTGTCTTTTGCTTTGTGCTTTCTGATTGAGATCATGCTTGTGGTTTTCCTTTGTGGAATTATGAGAGACCTTTAGTGGTCTCGGGGTACCTACTGGGTACTGTTATTCTCACCACTGTATGGGCTTTTCCCACACCTTGATGTGTCTTTTTCAGATGACGGTCAGCCTTGAATGAGACTCGGGAGCTAGGACCTGACGGTGGATGATGATGACGTTTGACATGGAGAGGTGTGCAGACGAGTCGTACCTACCCTTCAGGTAGGATCCCCAGTGGACAATCTCAGGAGCTATTTTCTATTTTTAGTTGTAGTTGTATCTTTTTAGTTGGTATTGCATTCCTCTAACTTACATTCAATACACACTTTTACTATATCGGTATTGCTTTATGTTTGCATCTTTTTGAGTTATAGTTTGTGGGTTTGTATAGTTCCAAAGAAAATTCCTTCTCATTTTAGGGATATTCCTTTCCCGTTGTAGTCGCCAACCCCTAGCCTATGGAAGGAGGGCTTGGGGTAGTCACTCCATGGGCCCTGGGGGACGATTCGTTTCATTATCCTCTGGTATTTTAATCTAAAATTGGGATATTCCTCCATTGTTCAGCCTAGGTAGAATATGGGGTCCTCCATGATCCTCCTCTATTTCTTCCCTACTATTTATGAAGCCCCTTGAAGATACCAAGGTATTATTCCATTGGTTTTTAGTCAATTTCCTATTCTTCTATCTTTCCTCTTTTGGTTTCATGGTCTTTCTTTGGTTGGATTTCATCTTAGACAAACTCTGAGGGTGGGTTGGTGTATGATTTGTTTTCTTGGATGTTAGGGTGTTTGGATTGTCTTTCAGTGTTGGATCTTCTATCTTTAAGAGTTTCATTGCATTCTCACATAATTAAGGTAGGTTTTTACATCAATTTACTTTTTTAAAAATTCCTATAATTCTTGAGCTTTCATTTATTACATTAAAAATATCATTGTTATAATTGTGATGTGATTGTGTAACCTGTTTTGGTATTTTCATGATGAAAAATGGGTGTGAAAGGGTTTTCAAATTTCTCTTTTGACTGTGTTTGTACTTATATAAACATAATGTGTTTGATTAAATTTCAATTTTGTTTTAATGATATATTGGGTTCCATGTGTATTTTTTCCCTTATTTATATTCTAGTGATGTTGTTAGATCATGAATCAGATATTGTTTGGGAAAATTGGATGCTTTTTTATTGTGTTTATTGTGTGTGTCTTGTTGTTTTGATTTAAAATAAAGTGTTGCTTCATTAAAAAGGTGTTTTCAATATTATTTTATGTTATTATGAAATGGAATGGTTTTTACTAAATTTTTTAATGCATTCAAGTATACATTTTCTCATTCCTTTATAAATGAGTTTAATGGATTGAGGGTAAGGTTTGGGACATGTATAAAAAGGGATTTGGTGTGAGTATGAATTTTAAAGGGGATATACCCATGGTAATGGTTGGTTTTCATAATGTGTTTTCCAATTGGACTTGGTAGTTTGTATAAATTTAAATATGTTCTCAAATGTGTTTCTGAAATCTTGGACCGTTTGGAACAATGATCTATGATATGGTGAATATATGTCTTGAAGAACCATTTGGAAACTTATGTGTGTTGTATGATTTCAACTAAGTTTTGGAAAGGGTTTTGGAATGTAATTGGTTTTAAAATTTTTAAAGGGCCTTTGTTAATTTAAAATGTTTGGGAAAATGGTTTTTGAAACTCAATGGATGTGGCGGTCTGATAGGAACATTGCGTATGGATTATTGTGTGATGGTCACACTTATGGAGGATTCTGACATTGTGGTTTATCACCTGGGTGTTATAATTTGATGGGGTAGGAATGTGTTGTTGTGGGAGTCCAGGTGAGCCATTTGTGTGAGGTCCTCTCTTTTAAATGCATATTACTATTACTACCATGGGATTCATAGGCGTCTTCTAGAGGTTCAAGTTATGGTTGCTTCTCAACCATAATTACATTGGTTGGTACCCCCTTGACTTCATTGGCTTGGTGAGATGAACCAATGGATGTACTAGTTTCAAACAATAATATGGTTATTAGCTATATATTTTCACCATATGTTTAAAGGTGAGTCCAAATCGAGTACATCAAGGGATCTATATATGAATATTCATGACATGTTTTAAATCACTATATATATTCTAATTTTATCTATATCTTTTTTGTATTTTTCCCCTACTAGTTTATACCAGTTATATTTAATATTAGTCAGTTTCTTCTTACCCCGATCTGATTATTTGGTATATATTTTGTCATAGAATTTTTCATTAAAAATGTTTTTGAAAATCTAAACTTTTATGAAAAGGAAAGTGATGTGTGTGTATTTTTCTAAAAATAAAACTTTTGGAATTTGTTTTTTTTTCAATAAACAATTAGGACAATTTTTTCAAATTTGTTTTCAGACTAGTGTTTATGGAATGTCTTTGGAGATGAAATTAATTTATTCTGTAGTGATTTCCTACATAGCTATTTTAGCTCACACCCTACATTTACCATTCGGTGTTGGTAGACCTGAGATATTTTTTAGGTGCATGTTTTTGGTTCTGTTTCTCATGATGTAGACTATTCTTGTAGCTGGTGGTGGCCAAGAGGTTATGTGGACGTTATTTTATGCATTTCCTTCTTAGTTTGGTATTTAGTTTCTTTTATTTAGCAGTTGTTGTATTCAAATTCGTTATATGTTTATTAAGATTCAATTTTCCCTGGTTCTTCTACATGTTCTATTTATTAATTGATTCTAGTTTATTGGAAAAAATTCATTTCCATAGTGTTTACTTTGATATGAATCAATAGTTTTTATTCTTTTAGGATTGGGAACACCCTTAAGGCAATGTCATAGATCAGGTCAGATGTTGGGTTGGATGGAATCCTGACATGGTTTGTGAAATAATAGTACCAGAGCTTGTCGTTCATTTTCTGGGGTGTCCCATATATAGATATTTGGACTGCTGGGACTCAAGTGGTAGGTACATGAAGGAATTCATGAACCTTTTTGTGATCTGATCCTTGTGTTTCTAGGGCTAGTCTGGGTTTTGAGTCATTTTTTTAGTTCTTTGTTTATTTGGATGAGTAATGAAAATGGAGGTAAGATGGTGTTATGTAAAAATATCACATGTATTAGTGACCCATGTGGACTCCGAGTACATAGTTAAATATCCTCAGAGTTATTTATTCTTACTTGGGGCAAGGCTCATAAACCATGTTTTCAGTATATGCATAACTATTAGTTCTACACTCCTGTAGTTTTTCAAGATTTTTGTTTTATTTTTGACTTGGTTGATGTGAGTTATATTATAAAATGAAAATGGGGTTTTAAATTAAAATCGTTTCTTTCAATTATTTTGGTATAGAAAGATGAAATTTCTCTTAAATATAATGTTTTTTGTATGGATTTTTTTTTGAATACTCATATTTGATAATAAAATTCCATGGGTGACCTTTGGTGCTTTTTTTGAGTGTTAACATATGTGTGGGAATGTAAAAAAGGTTCATTTTGAATGCGTTCAAGGATGATATTGATGGAATTGGGATGAATGAGTATGATATGGATTGTAGGATTCCATAGGTGAATATTTTAAGTGAAAGGTTTATCTTGGGTTTTTGAAAATTATTTTTTCAAAGGTAAAATGGTTTCAGTAATTTTTTTTCTTTGAAATGTTTTTTTTTGTGAAATTTGGATTTTGGAATTGAAAATTTTCAATGAAAGAAGGTAGTTTTTAAATGGAAATAAAAAGGGTGATTTTGAAAAGAGGATTTTGGTAGTTCTTATATGTGTTTGGATTGTGATCATGTAGTTTTGGTTTGTGATTCCCTTATTGGATAAGTATCGAGTTGATATTGATTTGGGATTTGTTTTTTTATTATATTAATAATCTTCCACATAGAATGGTCCCCAATGTTTTGAGTGGGTTTTTCATAATTTATGGTTCTTCTCAATTTTTGAATGTCTGTCATGGTCATCGAGGTCTATTAGATGATGTGTAATATCTTGGGGAAGTTGAGAGTGTCTTCATATCATTTTAAGCTCTCGAAGCTATGAGTGTGTGTGTTGTTCTGGGTTTGGTTAAGGGACTATCTTTGGACCAGTGGATGGTGATTACTCCATCATTGATTCAAGTTGGGGTTTCATAATATGTGTTCAATTTTATTCTTTTATCATTTAAAAATGAGGAGGTGGATATGGAGAAAGTGGAATATCTTTTGAGTATTGAATTATAAAACTAGTCAATGAAGGATTATGCCGACCACTTCAATGACATGGTTTTATTCTCTTCAAAGATAACATCATAGGACCAGTTGAAGGTTTATCTTTTCATTGTGATACTTTATATAGATATCAAGGAGTGATGCCTATCCTATAAGGGTCTTCATTTTAATAAGTTGGTGTATTAAGTGTCCCAATATGAGTTCATTTCTGGAGTGTGAGTTGGCAATTTGGTTTCTCTTTTTTCTCGTGGAGGTTTCCCATCTGGAAAGGATTACGTGCTAGAGGGAACCTTATTTGAGGAGTATTCATTGTTTGTTCTGACCACTTGTTTATTACGACACTCTCTTGTATGGTTTCAGTGTGGCTTGTTCATGAATTTGACTCCTTCTTGTCACAATCCTTTAAGGTTATGCCATTATTGTTGCCTTTTAGGTCATTTAGATATGTTTTATAGAATTGTTTCCTGATGAAAAATTCATGACCAGAAAATGTGAGAGTATGACTATGATGCAGTGGATGCTTCATTAATTAATTCTCTAGCTATTGGTCTCAGAGTTAATCTCTCTTACTATCAGCAGATCATAAATGGCTTGGGGAACCTTGGACAAGTGTATGTTTGCCGTGTTGGAGTAGATATAACTTATGTTTCTAGTTATATTTTCATTCTCATTGTGAGTTTCTTCTATATATGTAAGAGAATTGGTGCTCTTCTTATCTTGTAATCCAATTTTTTCCTTGGATGTTAATCTTTAAATTGTTAGAATTTTTTTGAATCGATTCAAGTTTTCAGTTTCTCTTGTTTGGAGATTTGCACGCTTGTGGAAATCATTGATTGTAGTGTGTGTTCAGGTTCAAAGTTTGGTTAGAGATTCTTTCATGGGTTTTCCCATAATTTTGGGGTTTTTTCAGTAGTTTGGGATGTTCCCTATTAATAGTCCTAGTTCCTATGGGGGTGGGGATCAGATTGTGTGGAAACGTTTTTGTTAATTCTTTTTGAGTTTCCCACTTTGGTGATGAAGTGTTTAGATCTCAATATCAGTGGTCTTAGTTGGGTGTTTGGGGTGGGGAGAACCCTATAGTGTTCTCCCATTATTAATTGTGTTGTGGTATACCATATAGATGGTTTAATATGAATTGTGAAGTGAATGGTCACCCCTAGGTTCATGGTATTGTTCTTCTATTTCTAGATTTTGGACAGAGTTGTTTTCTGTTTGGCTATGTGACTTTATAGGGGAATAAAATCTTTGTAGTGGGGAGAATTGTCACACCATAACCTCAAAAATAATATTATTTCATTATTCTATTGTATTTGGATCTTTTATTTGTGGTTTAGGATGAGTCATAGTTTGAATTTTTGATTTTCTGTTGAAAATTATATGTTTTGGGCTTGGAAGCAAGGGGTACATAGTTAGCACATAGTTAGGGGAAACTATATAGGTTCACACATGTAACTATATGAATTTTTTTAGGGTCCAAGGGTATGTAATACTTGTTTCACATGGTTTTTTAAACAATATGGAAACCGTGTGTGAGGTTCTATCAATTTGGATAGTGGTGACCACACAATTGGAGCACATTTTGGAAAATAGTGCGTCCGCACCTTGAATGTTTCCTAGAGTCTTAAAAATTTGAAATTCTAAGTTTTCCCCTCATATAATTTATCTCTAAATTAGATTTTTCCTACGCCTTTTGACCTTGGTGTGGTAGGGGTTCCTCTAAGATCCTCCTAGTTTTCTTCCCTTAATTTTTTGAAGCCCCTTAATGGTTACGCGGTAAGATTCCTTTGGTTTTTGGTCAATTTCCCTCTATTATATATTTACCTCTTTCTTTATTCATCCTTCCATGATGGTGATTCATCTTGGATGAACCTTGAGGGCTAAGTGTTGTGTATGATTGGATTTCTTGGATGTCAGTGTGTGTGGATTGTGTTCTAGGATTGGATCTTCCGTCTATGGGAGTTTCATTGAATTCAAACATTGTTGAGGTAGGTATTTCCATCTATTTCCTTTCCAGAACATTCAGTTGATGATTAATACTTGATTTATATCTTTCAAAATATAATCTTAATAATTGTGATGTTATTGTGTGATTTTTTGGGTATCTTCATTATGGAAAATGGATGCGAAATGGTTTTTAACGGGGTCTTTGGAATATGATTGTATTTATATGCACACAAGTTGGTTTATGAAATGTAGATTGAGTCTTTAAAAATAAATTTGGAACTTTGGGTAGTTTTTCCCTTAGTTATATTTTTTGTAATGTTGTTGGATTATGGTTTGGGGGTTTTATGTGAAGATTGGTGGCTTTTATGGTGTGTTTCTTTTGTGTGGATTGTTTTTCTGATTTTATATAAACTGATTGTTCTTTAAAATGTTGTTTTCAAAGTAATTTAAAGTTATTATGAAATAAAATGTGGTTTCTTAAAAGAAAAATATTGGATTCAAGTATATATTTTTATGTTCCTTTATAAACGATCTTAATGGATTGTGGGAATGGTGTGTAACATAATTAAAAATGTTTTTTTTGTGTTATTATGAAATTGAAATGGGATTTAACCATGGGAATAGTTGGTTTTCATAATATTTTTTTCCAAATGGCCTTAGTTATTTGTATGAATTTAAATGTGGATTCAAATGCGTTTCCAAAATCTTGGACTATTTGGAACCTTGAGATGGTATTTGGTGAATATTTGGGCTGAATTCCATTTTAGAAGCAAATGTGAGTTGTATGATTTATATTTGGTTTTGAAAATATGATTGGAATGAAATTGGTTTTCCAAATTTTGAAGGCCCAATTATTTTAAGATGATTGTAAAAGTGTTTATTGAAAATAAAATGACTTGGAGGACCAATTGGAGATTGTTTCTAGATTAATGTGATATGGTCACACCTATATAGGATTTCTTTAGCATGGGTGACTGTGTGGGTGGTTTTGTTGATTGGGGTTGGCAAGTGTGGTGTTGGAAGGTTAGGTGACCCACATGTGTGAGGGCCTCTCTTTTAACAATGTATCACTATTACTATCATGTGATTCCTGGATGTCATTTTGATGGTCGATCCATAGTTTCTTGTTGACCCTGATTAGATGGTTTGGCACCCCCTTGACATCATAGGGCTAGGTGGGACATACCACTCGATTGCCTAGTTTAGAGTGGCAAGATGGTTATTGAATATGGATCTTCACCATACACTGATAGGTGAGTCTAAACCAAGTACGCCAAGGGATATCTCTATGGATTTTTAGGAAATAATATCGTATAACTATCTATATATTCTATTTGTTTTTTTCTTATTTTTTGGATTTTAACCCAATTAGTTCATACCGAATATATTTTCTTTCTTTCAATTTCCACATAGACCTATTTGATTACATGGTACAAATTTTTACTTGGATTTGGGATTTTAAAAAGGGTTGTGAAAAGTGAAACTCTTTTGAAAAAGAAAGTGGTGTGTGTGTTGTTTTAAAAAGAGAACTTTTAGAAGTTGGGTTTCTTTTATTTAAGTAATTAAAATCATGTTTTTAAAATGTGGTTTCAATATAGTATTTTTAGACTATATCGATAAAGGAAATTTATGGATTATATTGTGATTTCTTGCTAATTTTTTTATCTCACACCCTACTTATACCATTTGGTATCATTATACTTGATTTGTATTGATGGTATATGTTTCTAGTTAGGTTTCTTATAGAGCAGGCTAGTCTTGTAGATAGTGATGACCAAGAGGTCAGGTGGAGATCTTGTTGTACAGTTCTATCCAAGTTTTTTAATTAGTTTGTTTCATTTTGTAGTAGTTATATTTGGATAAGTTATATGTTTATTAAGATTAATTTTTCATTGGTTCTTTGGCATGTTATGTTTATTTAATTATCCTAGTACATTTTGAAAAAACTCGATCCCATATTGTTTACATAGATTCCCAATACTACATGTCAGCCTGTGGGGATCAAGAATTCCCTTAAGCCGAGTCTATGATTGGGTCAGATGTAGGGTTTGAAGGCATCCTATATTGTTTAGTGATAGATTGTGGAAATCTATAGTATTTCATTGATTTTTTAACAAATCTCCCCATTTTTAGAAGAATAGATCATAATGAGTGATTTTGAAAATTGAAATGGAATTAATTATAAAATATTTATTGATGTCAAAAATATAATTTATAGTATTTATTATATTATAATTGTTTATGGAGGTGACCATTTTTTTGATATTTTTTAAGAGTAAAATAATTTAAATATTTGAATGGGTGTTTTAGGTTTTATATTTTCCCTTATAAATTATGTGTCTTTATTTTGATGAAAAAGAGGAAATTCCATTAACTTTTGTTTAAAATCCATATGTTTTCCATAATATTTTGATATGGTTTTATTATTTAGATTCATTTTATATGATTTTTAATTTTTTTCATAAAGATGTAATTTATGGGTATTTAAGGCTTTTATTTATTACTACATAACTTATGTCTAGAGAAGTTATTTCTTAAAATGATCATCCAATTTTGTTGGGTTGTTCCATAAATTTATGTTTCATATTAACATGAAATCTAGATAATTGAATAATTTTGAAAAATTATATCAGTTCAATTATATTATAAATTTATTTCTAAGGGTATTTTGATTAATTTACCATATTATATATATTTTTATGTATTTATGAGTTTTAGGATTTTACTTTGTTGTTCTACTGAATATGGTGGTTCCTTATAAATTATTCTATATTGGATATCCAAAAGTATTGATTTTTTAAAAGTGGAAAATTAGTATTTTGGAAGTTGTTTGATTTAGTTTTTATACTTTTATATTCTTTATTTTGATTTTGTGATTTGGTGTTATGAATGATTCCCATTCTTATGAAATTATTGTTTGTTTTATACATTTTTATGCGTTTTTGACTATTTTAAATTGTTTCTTTCATAATTAGACTCATGGTATTAAATTTTATGAGTTTTAATAGATATATTATTTACATTTGGTTTTGAGAGAAAGAAATGGGATAAATGTTATGTAGATACCCACCTTTATAGAATTCCTCAAAAACCCCAGTATTTTAAATTACATTTCCATTAAAATTATTTTTTAATATATTTCATCACACAAAACATAAAAAAAATATAGAACATTATATAACTAGTAAAAATTATTCCTTAACATGGAAGGTTAAAATATAGATATCCACTATATAAAATATAAAAATAAATAAAATAAATTATTTTTAGTGTAGCTTTGTAATTCTGAGGTCTAAACCACATAGTCAGAAGAGGAGTGATGCATGACCTCGTTTATCTATTCCCATAGAAATGTAGATAGAAAATAGTAGTGTGGGGATCAATCCATAAATGTTTTGACTATAAATTATTTATCATGTCATAAGATAAATAATAATATTATATAATATAATAAAATGTAATAATGATAGTAAACATGTGGAAAATATTTTGATTGAATATCAGTAATAAAAATAATTAAAAATGTCACCAAAATTAAAAAACCATACCCAAATATAAGTGAAAGGAGGTAAAATAATAAATAAAAATTAGTATCCTGTATAGAGAATCTTAGTACCACTCATTATTCCCCGATCCTTGGATCATCCATCGATTGTCGGCACATTTCCCTTCCCAGGATCTATATATATGTTGTTTTTGCAGACATCTAAATTCATATATAGGGTGAGTGTAATAAAAATAAATAATAAAATAATAGTGCAACCTTATAGAGTGTTCAAAAGTATTAAAAATGTATTCCATTGTAGTAGTAAATGAAAAGGAAAGCATAACAAACATAAAATCATGTATCGAACTATAATATGATAAAAATTCCACCAATAATACCTAACCATAAATCCTTCAACTCTATACCATAAATATCACCAAGGATCATCCAAAAAGATCAGTAATGATCTACAAGGATAGAGTCATGTCACTCGACATCTTTAAGGATTGTGTTAAGATGATACTTAGTATCCACATGGCACAAAGTTTCATCATATCCCTCAATATCCTTATGGAATCAAGTTTCATATGGGACACAAGGATGTCATAATCCTACCCTATGTACGGGTTCACCACCACCATCATCACATATCATGAATACTCCCCCTATACAGGTATATCATACCACAACTATCACCGATCATGATATACCAAGTACAACCTCCAATAGTATGGTAGTAAAAATAACGAGGCAGATCATAATAAGTCAATCATATCATGTCATCCTGAGAAATATAGTAGCATCATAAAAAAATATGTTAACCAATATCAATCATTGTAATAAGGTACCTGAAAAAATAACCTGGGAATAAAGATCTTATAGTGTATCACAAAAAAATACTCACAATGAATTACAATCATTTAGAAACATAAACCATGATAAAACATGATTCATTCCATTGAATAATGTGTATATGACAATCCAAAATAGTCCAGAAAACCCAACCTCAATATTATTTATAAAGAATTAAAAATTTGATCAATGAGAAAATGAACAAACATATTATGCACCCATGGATATTAGGTCACAGATTATTGATTTATAGGTTTATTTTCATTTAATTATGGTATTTTTTTAATATAGAATCAAGGGAATTACAAGACAAGAACATTATTCTAGAATCACATACCTTATGGTGTCCATAAAAGGGACATTTTTGAGGTATATAAATGATGAAATTTCGAAATAACTGATTCACCATAGAATAAAGAATGTCTTGAGAATTCATTTTCTTATAGAATATAATGTCAGGGATTGTCAATGATTACCAGTAAACCACCAATCCATCATTTGAATAGTTATTTAAGATGAGAATCAAAAAATTAGAAGACTTCCTGATTATCATTCAAAATAATATTACCCGGATATTAAAACTATCATGAACTGTTAATCTCCCATCAAGAGAGGTTATCATTGAGACATTGATGTCACCACCAATATACAATGAATTTTTAAATATATTAGGGTTATTGAATTGTTCTTATATCATGAATAGGTATAGGAGAATGTTGGAATAATACTTACTTATTGAATGACTATTTTTGAAGTTAGAACACATTTTGATCAAGAAACAATTTCAACAATCCTGAATAGCCACCAATTATCAATAGAAGGAGGGATTCATCACTATATCATTATGAAAAATACAAATCCAATATAGATCCAGTCACATATCTAAAGGAGGAATAATGAATTAGCATGGAATTAAAGTTCAATGGTTAGAGAGTGAAGGGGATAAGTAATGGATAGTCTAAGGACCAAGGGAGATGTCTATAATTATAAATGGAATGATTGTGTTAGGAATTGAGAGTAAAAGGAGGTTAAAACATGTATCATTAAAACCCCGCTAGATGACTTAATTGAAATCCATATTGGGCACACCATATGTCTAGTGGAATAACCTACAGGCTAGTGACTACACTTCAAATGTCTATTGTGCTTGGAAGAATTTAGTGTATTCTAACTTGGCCACCAATAGTCTTTTGGGGTCATCTGTAAAGAGAAAAAACAAGGGAACCCAACCAGTGAGTTAGGGAATTTGTTTCTAGAAACACATGGCCAAGACTTTCACTAAAATTCTTAAAAGAAATTCTTAGACCAATAGAATCCAAATACAACCTCTCAAACGTCCATTGATGATAGGAACATAAGAGAATGAAATTAAATAATATTTAAAGTGTATCACACATCAAAATACTATGATGATATTACTGTTCAACCACTATAATGAATTCCCTTCCTCAATAAGTAATTTGAAAGGTTCTCATTGATGAAAATCATGCCACTAAGACTAATAATAAACCTCCAACACTAAGGTCTCATCTTGGATCTGTTTAAGATTCCCTAGAATTTATAGTAGAGGTACTAACTTTTCTCCAAGGTAATTATCACTCTACTCCACGATCCACACCAGCCACTCCAAAAATGATCCTCCAGGATCCATCTCAACAACTATACAATTGATGACATGCATGATATCATCTTTATACCAAAGGAGTTGTTACATATGGAACACATCATTCATATCACAATATAAAGATGGATCCTCTAGAAAATAAACCACTATTTCAATCCTCTTGGTGATCTCATAGGGTCCAACATAGTATAGTGTTAGCTTCCCTTACATTCTCAAAAATCTGTGGAATAAAAAAAGAGTAACTCTATGAAAAATGTAATCTCTAATAAAAAACTATAAAGGTCATCTAATATAGTTTTATATGATTTATTAAATATTTACAAATGATAAAATGATTATAAATCATCACCACTATCCAAAGGGTCACCTATACTATTCTGGGTCCTGCAACTGCTCCCTCTCCATACTCGTACCAATAGAGTGGTGAATGATATGGTCTTCCATATAGAGCCTCATAAGGTACCATTTGAATAAAATCCCGATATCTATTGGTGTATGTGAAATCAATAATGGATAGGTGATCATCCCAAACTCTGTCAATGTCTATGGCATGATCCCAAAGAAAATCTTATAGTATGATAATATTATTCTAGGAATTTGTATTAGATTGGGGATGATACAATGTGAATAATGTCATATTATTCCATAAGGAAATCTATAATCTAGGTTAAAATATAATTTAAAACATGCATCTCTATTATAAATGATCCTTAGGGGAACTCTATGTATGTGTAAAACATCTTGGACATATTAAATTACCAACTCATTACTATGTGAGTCTCAGAGATCATTATGAAGAGAGAAAAATTATTTAACCTATTTTGAATAACACATAAAATATCATTTATCCTCAGGTTCCATGGTAATACCATTACAAATTTTATCATGGTGTCCTCCCAATTTAATACTGGTGTTAGAAGTGGCTAGAGAAAACCATCATGATATCAGTGTTCAACCTTTAATTTCTATCATATATGGAATCATGAAACAAAACAACTAATTTCCATCTTCATATTAGTCCACTAAAAAATGACACCTAAAGTCATGGAACATGTTTTTTTACCAAGAAGTACCACCCACTTAGTTTTATATTGGTCTATCATCAGATATCCTATAATGGAAGAATGGAATACAATTCATCTAAGAACACGAATAAGATCATCATTAATGAATGAACACACCTATATTAGGTCACCCCAAGTAGTGTTTCATGTATCACAGTACAATATTCTTCGAAACCTTAAAATAGTGTAAAAAATAATATCTGAGCACCTTATGATCACATTTCATCAATCATTTATCCTCAAATTGGTTGATAATATCATTAAGAGACACCATTCATCCAATGGACACTCACCTAGATCCTAGTCTATCAATGTTTTATGGATAAGATCATATGAAATGAAATTAATATACACTTGGGTACATGCCATCTAAAATAAAAAATTCCATAGATAATCTATCCAGAATCTATGTATTAGATTCAAGTCATGTTGTCTAAAGATATATAGAAGGATACTATTGTTAGTTTAGAAATAACACCACTACCAACGATATAATTTGACCAAAATTACAAAGTTCAGACCATGGTTTCTATATCTAGGTCATGTATAGGATAGTAAATCTCTTGGGTTTGTAGGTAACATGAACCATATGATAGTACATTCTCTCTATGAATTAGTATTCTTTGAAAAGTAATGACTGATGCATCATAATATATAACATATCCAATACAAGGCTTAGGTAGGACCAAATATATTACTCAATTTAACATCCTCTACAGTACAAGAAAATATTATTCATACCTGTCCAATAACTATAGCTTAACTTCCCACATCATCAATACAATCATGGGACCTAATAAAAAGAAGAAGTCCTAGATAAAATATTTATATTATCCAGATAAACCTAGGAATTTCCAAATCTAGAACACATTCTATGGATATGTATATGACGTTAATACCGCCACATTCTTTGGTTACATAGATAAACCTATCGTAAAAACCACATAACCTAGATATTTCACCTTTAGAATCCAAAAGTTAAACACAAATAGTTTGGAAGAATATTATTTTTCTTAAAGTGTAATCAAGACTATCTCAAGATATTTGTAATGATAATTTTAGGACAGTTAGTATAAGAGGATTTTATCAATGATTACCCTGATTAATGAGTCAACAGATGGGTGTAACATCACGATTAAAATAACTATGAACACTCCTAGATCATTTTTTAAAAGAAATTGAATCATCAAGTACACATATAGAAAATAATTATTTCAATACACACACCTCATGATTCACTCCTCTTAAAATTATAAATGATGATAACTGGATCAAAGATTATTATTGGGGAACCCCAAGATCCCCATACCGGTCAGAAAGATCATTGATAATATGAAAAATATATATGTTATTCACCATCACCTTATTCAGATTTTAGTATTATACCGATATTAAAATACTACCATATACATTCTCGAAAAACAAGGTAGGTGAATCCCATGGTAAATTACTTTTCCTAATGAAGTCATTATGCTTTAAGTCCTTGAGCTACTATTTGAGCTCCATTATCCTATTTAAAACAATGATGTAAGGGGTTATCAAAATGGGCTATGGACCTGGCATGAGATCCTTCTCAATTTTAGAAAATGTATTATGGGGATTTCCTATGATTAATATAGAAAGGCATCCTGATAAATATCCACAATTAGAAGAAAAGATGGAGGGGCTTCCACAGATCCTACTGAAAGAGAAAATCCTCCAATATATTTCATTATTTTCCAAGACGAATAATGTGTATTCCAACTCTACCGACTCCTAGTTCCCATTCATTGACAATCTTGAAATTTTCTCCCTTTGACATTGTAAATGGAAAACATCTCTGGTAGAAATCAATTTAATCATGGAAATAAGATAACATGTATATATAGGAATCATATCAAAGCTTACTATCTCTATTATAATGAATTCCCATATATTTCAATAACTGGAAATGACTATAGGACACCATGGGTATCATTGATGTCAGTATAATTTTGTTCCCAATAGTGTATTGATATAAAGTAACATAGAGGATAACATTCCTGGTTGGTCTTGTATCACAACAACATGTTGGAAATATGAATGAATATAAATTACTAATATAAAAAAAGTAGTAAATAACGTGGAGGTGATCAAAAGCATAACTTGAACCATAAAAGGTCCCTCTCCATAATCTACTAGAGTACGATACACTGGATAAACATGTTATACATTAACTCTTGGACTATTCTTAGAGATGCATGATTTGTATGAGATATTTTCTAAGATTACTATAGAGGGACCTAGCCGAGTCCCATGGTCAAAGATAAAACTTGTGATACAACCCTACAAAACCTCAACCTAAAAGACATAAATAAAAAATATTAGATATGAACCATATTTATATAATTTGAATATATGTTATGATGTTTTGTACATAACATATGATAATTTACTACATTTCCATAGTTAAAGAGTTAGGGGACTCCTGTATAGGGTCCTGAAGAAGTAGTACTCCACTCCACCTATAAACCACAACTCTACTGTGTATCCTCAAATTTTCTCCATAGGTCGCTAGAGGAGATTCTCATTGCAGAAATTGGAGGTCCACCCACATGATTACTAAAGAGTGGATGAAATCAAACTACTCAATCCTTTTCCAGAACCTTCTCAATGGTCAATGACATATGTAGAATCCCTGGTATGTGGATTGGTTAAAACTCCAAACATGACATCTGATGTCAAGAAAAAGTCCAATCAGGAAGTTTTAGGACATTTTTCCTTCATTTCTAGAATATTTCATAGCGATGAGGTGATCCTCAAAAAAAATAATTTGAGTATGAAGATTATATCATGCACCTCAACTATACATCAACGAACTCTTGTGCTCTATATAGTTCTATCATATTAGGAAAACATTCCCCATAGATTAGGTTCTTGAAGTCCTCCCAAGTGATACCCTCACATCTAACATCGAATACCATGATTCCCCAACAATTAATTGAGAGTCCATGTATTATGAAGGTAGCTAACTTTACTATTCGGTCCTTAAGATTTTGAACGAGGTCTAAAACACCCCAAATGATTTTTATCTAGACCTCATATTCTTGTGGATATTGGAGTTGGAAGCCTCTAGTTTATTCGATCATGGAAATTGATGCCCCTCTTCATTAAGAAGGAATAAGCTAAAGGAATACTCATTTTGGTTGGCTGAATTCATCTAACACTCGATTAGGAATGGGAGTATGCACAGGTGAACACAACTACATATCGAATGGTGGAATATGATTATATTCCATAGAGGGAGTAACCTAATGCATGTCAGCTAGAGGTTCCATAATTATTATAAGAGGAAGCATATTATGTTACATAAATACAAACAAGTATGACATTTAAATAAAATACTAAATTTTATGGAGGATCACAAAAACATTTCCTGAGGATTCTACCCATAACCCATGGTATAGCCCTTGAAAATATTACCCCTATTTTTTGTAACACCCAAATATTTTAAATGAAAAAATAAATGTTTGATAGCATATCCTCCTTGAAACTCCATTATTAAAAGAGAATGAAAAACATAAAGACATTACGATAAAAAATATTTTTGAAAAAAACTAATCTCTTTAAAATATTGTGGTACACACAACCCGTAGATATTTTTCTTGATAGCGTACAACACCCACATCACTGAGCTTTGAAAATCCATAAAATAATATTATTTTATATATGGACAATATAAAATAGATTTTAAATTTTAGGGTATATATAGTATTAAGTAAATTAGATATATATAGGTCCAAATTAATATAAATTTACTAATAAATTTATAGTAAATAATCAATAAATTATCATAAATTAATATTATTATTCAAAAATTTGTTTTCTTTAAAAAAGTTTTTATTCATTTTTGAGAGAAAATATTATAATTAACTAATAATTTTTTTTAAATTTTTTTTGAAGATATTTAATTTATTTTTGAAAGTAATATTTCAAAATTAACTCAATCTGTTATTTTTTTTATTTTTAGAAGATATTTATTTTCAAATGAATAGTGAAAATTACTGATTTTTGTAATATTGTTATTTCATATTAATACAGTTAGTAATTTAAAAGAACAATTTTTAATTGAATTTTATTTCATGTATGATAATTAATATTTAGTTATATTTATTTAATTTAATTTCCATTGAATCATTATCATATTGTATTTGAGTATACATTTGAATTTCAATTTAAAAATGAGATTAATTTCAAAAACAAAATTTAATTATATAATCTTTCACCATTTTAGTTAATTAAAAGAACCCCTAATGAAAGATGATTTGAATGAAATATATATATATATATTGAAATTTATATAATTATTATTTCTAGACATGTTGTTAATATAAATAATCTTTTTCTTAAATAACCACTACTTGAAAGACCTCATTTTCTTTGTGTCTGTGGGTTTAATTTTAAATTAAATATTTCACACTTATATAAGATGAATTAGGTAAAATGTGTTCTATATTTTTTATCATAATTATCTATATAACCTAATAAGTTCAACATTATTTTTTACCATAGTTAATTGTAAAAACAGTAAAAATTAATTGTCTTAGATAAGGTGAAAATAGTTTTACATGGGGATAAACTAAAAGGATAAGGCTCAAAAAGACCATAAATCTTGTCTAAGTAAAATTATATGTACATATTTCAAACATTTCACGTATAATTATAGATATTAGCCCATTTTGGAGAATTTTTGCATACTAAAAATGTGGGAACATATTTTTCTTTTCAAAAACAACAAGTACACCACCAATCTCACATATTAATGGATACCTCCTCTCCTCTCCTCATAAAAACATAAAATCCATTTCTATTATCAATGACCATTTAAAAAGACTTAATAAATTCCATAAACACTAGCTATATAATTTATTAATCAAAATTTAATCCTTAGAAGGATTTTGGTTCTCACCTAAGGAGGTTGTTCGAAGTAGAGTTATAATGTTTAACTGAACATCTTTGTTTTATTTCTTCTTCCACCACCTAAAAACAATATTCAGTTATTAATATATATTAAATCCATTAAATTTAATATATTAGTATTATATTATGTTATATTCATATTTAAAATCCATTTTCACTTCCATCAAGTGGGATATGAAATTATCCTTCATGTGTACAACAGACTCCAACCTCACGAACTGATGTAATTTATTTATCATCATCACCTCTCATGTACTTTTATAATGATGAAATTAAATTATATATATAATAATTTTAACATAGTTAAAATTATGATGTTATGATATCTTATATTTTAATTAATTTCCATTTATTAGTTGATATGGTAATGTCGAATGTGTGTACGACAGACTACCCCTTCCCAAATCGATGAGATGCATTTTTCGTAATGGTTTACATGGATTTATTGAGGATAATGTCATTGAATATATATGATATAAATGAGAGGTTTATGATATTCATGAAATATTTTTCATTTGAAAAATATAATCGATAACATTTACTTTAACCTTTCTACTCACTGAGAGAAGATAATGTCATTCGGGCATATGTGTAGACTGCCACCTTGAAGATATGATGTGATTATTTTTTCACCACCCCATAACATGGATGATATATATATATAAATTTTAATGAAAAAAATAAAAATTTATTTTAGGATTAAAATTATAAAAATATAAAAAATTTCTAAGCTTCTTTACACAATGATCTTTTAAAAATGGAGTCTTTACTAATGCGTACGTAAGGCCTAAAATGTCCATGATTGTAAAATCGTTTATTTTTATTAACCAAGTTAGTTGATTTGTTTTAAAAATATAATTTATGTATAAATATGATATTCATTACATTATTATAATTCTGGTGATGTTGAAATAATTTCCACTTTGACCTTGGTCAACACATAAAATCTATTATGAAACAACAAACTGAATATTCTCAAAACACCAAATGGGGATATAATTGATTAATATTTAAAAATTAAATTTAAAATAAAAATAAAAAATATTTAAAGAATAATTTATTGAACATATAAATGGTTCTTAATATATAAAATAACTAATTTATACAAATAATATAGTATTTTAAGGGTGTGAACTGAAAATATAGACTTTTATTAATGGATTTCACATCTTGCTTTTACATATTTAAGACATATGTAATTTCACCAATTGATCTTAACTTTGAGTGTATATATTTACATTTTTATATAATATAATTAATCATTCATACATAATTTTATTTTATTTTTCACATAGAATTATTTAGTACAAGATGATTTGAATTGAATGTTACTAAGTGATTTTGATTACTCAATTTATTTTAATTGGTTTAAATTACTTCTTCAGTTTTTTTGATATTATATGATTATGTGTGTAATGAATTTTTATTATATTATGTTTAATTTAAAATGTTTTTTATATTTATTTATACTTAATATACATAATCAATTCATTTATTAATTCTCACTTCAATGTTTTTATCATTGTAAGGGTTTCTCATCTCAAATTGTATTCTCGAGGACATATGATATGTTACACACATATTTTCATTTATTAGGTGTTTATACTTAACAATAAAAATTTTATATCATTATAATCCCTAAATTAATTATAATTAAAGTATAATTTATGTTTATTAATTCATGGTTCTTATGATTAAAGAGTTACTATTGTGGAAAAGGCTTTATGTTATAATATACTTTATTTATGAGTTTGTTAAAGGCTCTTTTAAAGGAAATAATGTGATATTATTTTTATGAACCAAATATCATTTATTATAATCTATTTATAAATGTGATTCACATGTTTTTTATCAATTCATCTATTATTCATTAAAGAAACATGAATATAGTTATTTGTAAGTGATACTGATTGTTTATTTTCTTTTGGATTAGTTATCTTTCTCTTCGATATATATGTTTTAAGATTAATTTTCAAAAAATTTATATTATGAAAATAGATGATTTTATAATTCCATTTTAAATGATCTTTCAACTTAAATTAAAATTTTTAAATGGATATTTCTAAATGTTTTTAAATGAGTCAATTTTGAATCCTTCTGGGAAAATGTTTTCAAAAGAGTGTTAATTTTTAATTTTTATGACCCAAGATAATTTTACAACCATATTATCCACTATTTAATATAAATATTTATTATTATTTTTCAATTTTTTTTTCAAATAAAAGTATTTTGATAATATTTTGTGTTTTTTTTGTTTCTTAAACTTATTTTCAAAAGGAAAATATTATTTTTATCAAGAATTTCTGTAATGAAGTTTTAATGGTATTTCCAATAATTAAAATCAACAAAACTTGTTGTTATTTTTTCTCCAACTAGAATATTTTGTAATGAAACCATCCTAATTATTAATCTAGATGGAAAAATATTATTTAAAATATATTATTATGGAACCCATTTATTTTCCATTGGGTAATCATATTTCAAATAGATTATTATAGAAAATGTTTCTTTTCCACTGGTTAATCATGTTTCAATGTGATATTATGGAACCCTACCCCCTAATATGGTTTAATAATTTTCCAATATTATTTTTGGGGAAAGAATTTTATTTAAATGGGTTAATCATATTTCAATGATTTTCTCAAGTAAAACATTTAGTTTTAATTATTTAATCACATTTTAATGAGATTGATATGGATCACATATAATTTCCACAGGTGATTTATGAAATATTATAAAAATAATTATTTTCATATAAAAAAGAGAATTACTCTAAATGTTTTATTATTTAATGTTACATAGACACTAATATAGATCCTAGGTGAGATGGGATAGTTCTATATGAGCTATATATATCTTATATGATTGGTGTTCCCAGATAACATGGGGTGATCCCAAAATAGAATATTTGATGGGTCGAACCAGGTAATGATATAATGTATTGGGTAATATTCCTTTTTCCATTAATGAAAGAATGATGGATTTTCTAGTGGGTTTCCCCAATGGATTTAGCTTTTCTCTAGTTATTTTCGATAATCGTTTTAAATAGGTTATAACGATGATGTCCTAATACACCAACATATTATTGTTATGATTATTATGGGTTTAAAATTTTCTATTGATCAGGATTGATATCAAAAGGATCATGATTATTTATTTGGATGAATCATTCCTTTATTAAAGACTTATTCCTTGTTTTTCATGGTTATTGATATTGGTATATTTCGATTCAAATATTATTTTGGTATTCTCATGCACCTTGATCATGTCATCATACCCTTATTCTCTTCTTATTCTTGTTGATGAAATCCAATTTTTAATTATTATGTTTACCCTTTTTGGGAATTTGATCTAACCATTCTTATGTTTCCTTTTCACCAGGTTAATAATAATGATTATTAAAGGACATATTTTTAGAATGTTTTCTATAATTATGAATTTTATCTCTGATTTTGAAGACATAATATGAAATATGAAAAATTGGAAATATGGGGAGGTAATTTTTTTCTTTTTGAACAAGTTGTTCATTAATCCTTGTTGTTATGTGTTTTTTATAATTATATAATAATATAATACTAAAAGGTCTTTGGTTATGTAAGTGATCAAATATCTTATTTTGATGTTGTAAGATTTAGAGGAAAACAATTTGTTCGGATTTATTGGTGTCCAGTGGTAAATGTAATGTTTATGATTTTAGAATAGAGTCTATGAGTGCAGGTTCTCAGCTATTATAGTTGGTATCAAAGAAGGATATGATTAATTTAGAGGTTAGAATTTTTTCTTATGATTTTTTATAATACTTATATAAACTATCATAGTTTTATATGATTAAATTTGATTATAAGTTTAATGTCCCAGAAACCCTTTTATGATGTTAATTTGGATATAGATTCATTCACTTGTGAAATTGTTTTGGATGAACATTGGGTATGAATTTTGAGATTAATGTATTTTTTAGTCATATTATTTTCTATTAATTAGTATAATTACATTAAATTTTTCTAAATTATTTTAGATGTAGTAAATTTCAAAAGTTTCAATAAATATCTAGGTATCCTTCTAAGAATAATTTGTTCCATTAAAACATGGTTTTAGTGATTTTGGTATGAAATACTATTCTTAAATACTAATAATTTTCATTAAAAGATGTGATTGAGGGGAGAATTAATTAAAATATCAAATTATATGCATCAAGTAAGTCTATTTCCTTATTTTCTTCATGTGGATGGTAATATAATTTATCAACTCAAGGAAATGGATCTTAAAAATAATAATATCCAATTTTTATTTTTTCTGATGAAATCTGAGAACATTTTCACAACTTTCTAGTTTATGGTTTTTTTGACATTATATTCATCATCAAATTTCTTATGATAAGTGATACATATCATTTTACATCATTTTTATTGAAATTAATATCTTATTACATGTCATAAACTTCATATCCCACCTATTTTCTCTTACTCTGATACCTAGAATGTGTTATTCCAGTTGACCTTCATACTTCCCTATAATCTCTTATCAAGAGGATATTAAATGAACCAATATTGTAATTTGGAATTCCAAAAAATTAATTTTCAAATATAAATCCATTGATAATCAAGATAATGTTCAAATTATGAGGATATAATTTTTAATATGGGACGATATAATTCCCTATAACATTAATAGAAGAAAACTATATTTGATTGAATATACAACACAAAACACCAAGATTAGATATTAATATAACATTTAAAAACATTAAGATATAATTATTTTTGAATAAATTTAAATTCATTAATATCTGATGGTACACACAACCCTAATATTGTAATTCTCTATAGAATATAAGACACGCAACACCGATCATTAAGGTATCTTGATATAGTATTATTTTAAATTTGAACTTTATGACCAAGCTATTAAATTGGAGGGTATGAATAGTGTTAACTATAATATGAAATATATATTTATGTATTAATAAACATAAATTTATTTATTAATTATTAGTAAATAATCAATCAATTTTTAGTAATGTAATTTTATTCTTCAAAAATATGTTTTCATAAATAATGATTTTTATTTCTTTTTATTAGAAAATATTAAAATTAATTTTGAGAAAATTATTAAAATGAATTTGATAAAAATTATACTCATTTTTTTATTCCATAATATTAATATTATCATATGTTATAAAGTTTTTATTTCTAAAAAATACTAATTTTTCAGCAAATAGTAAAAAATACAGATTTTTGAAAACTATCATTTATTTTCAACAAATTAAGTAATTATAAAAAACCATTTTTGTATGAATTTAGTTTAATTTAACATAATTATTATTTTTTAATATTTAATCAACTCAATTTATTTTGAATAATATCCATATTTAATTTTAGTATATGTTTCTATTTAGGTTGAAAAACAGGATTTTTCTAAAAACTGTTTTAATGTGCATATTTTTTTATAACAATTAATTAATTAAAAAAAACCCAATGAGAAATTATATGAATTATATTTATATGTTATAATGTTACATGTATTAATTTGTATTCATTTAATTATTATTAATAATCATATAGTTAATATGAAATAATCTTTTTTCTAGAAAAATACACTTATTGAAAACCCACATTTTCATCACATCTGCTGGTTTGATTTTAAATTATTTATTTCCTGTTAAGTGCATTGAATTTGGTAAAATGGATTAGATATTGGGAATAATAAATTATTATATTATATATTAAGATAAATTTAAATTTTATTCTTAATGAGTTGTTAAAACTATAAAAATTAAATACACCAGTTAAGGTGAAAACAGTTTTACCAAGGGGTTAAATTAATATGATTAGTAAAAAAATATCGTTAAAACGTGCATAAAAAATATTTTCTGTATTAATATAAAATTAATGTCTTAATATATATAATGGTAAATTTTTAATTCTTTTTTCATGTAAATAATATGGGGACCCATTTTCCATTTCAAAAATTTCAATTGTGTGACTCACCTAATTTATAAAAGGTCACCCCCTCTCCTCTCCTTTTCACAAATTAAAATTCCTATTTATTAGAAAATGTAACCCCAATTACCTTATACAATTAAATAAACATTACCAAGTGGAATTATTTTTATCATAAGTCCATCCTAAGAAGCCTTTTGTTATTACCTATTGTAGTTTTCAGAAGAAGAGGTATCATACTTTAACGAGTGTATTTATTTTATTTCTTCTTCAAAATCATTAAACTATTCTTCAAATATGATTATTGAATGACTCTATTATCTACCAAACATTGGGATTTTATTATTTAAATTTTATATACGCAATATATTTCCACTTCAATCAAATGGGATACAATATAGTCATTTGTGTCTAAGGTAGACTACCGCCTCACGAATCGATGTCATTTGTTATGATCGATTATTATAATGATAGAGATAAGTTATTTATATTATATTTATAAAAAAATTAGTATTATTATATTATCATATAATATATACATCCTTCCATTTTTTGGTGGATACGTTAATGTCACTCATGTGTACGACAGAAAACCCCCTCACAATGAGATGTGATGAGTTTATGACTAGCTCTTTACTTGGAATCTAATAATGATAATTTTAATGATTATATGAGGTATAAATTATATAATTATGATAATAATGGAATAATTATCATTATTAAAAATAATATATATGAAATTAAAATTTATCATTCCACTCATTGAGAGATGATAACATCATTTATGCGTATGTGTGGATTACCGCTTCCACGAAGTGTTGTGATATTTACACATAACCATGTCACATAAATGATATAAAAAAGTAAAATTAATGAATAAATAATTTACTTATGATACTATTATTGTTATATTAATTTAAAAAATTACTTACCTTATTTCTATAATGATAATTGAAAAATGTAAATGTTACTCATTTTTAGGTACAACTTATCCTCCACATAATTAAAATATACTTAAAATTTCATAACCATTTTCAACGATTGGATATGAAATTATAATTTATTTATAAATATGATAAATTTTTCATTATTATATATATATATATATATATATAATTTCTCATTTGACTGAGTTCAAGACATCGATGTCGTTTTGAAATAATGAGTTGAACGTCCTCAAAACAGCTAACGTAGACATAACTGATGAACTATTTAAATACCTGATTAAAAATAAATAAAATAAATTATTTAAGTGTAATTTATTTATACTAGAAAATGTATAACTAAATAAAATAATTTATATAGTATGATTATACAATAGTTAAAGGCCATTCTTGGAATGTTTGGACTCGAGGTAAGGGATATCTCATCCCGTATTTACTTCTATGAGACATATGATAGATAAATCACTTTTTTTTATTATGTGGGGTGTATAAATAAATATTTTACATGTAATATCATAAATAATTCATACATAGTGTAATTTTATGTTTAGTTTTCAATTTTTTATCTAATTTTATTTTTACATAAAAGGTAACAAGTAGTAAACAATTTCATAACTCAATTTATTTTCACTAGGTTATATTACTTATTCATAGTATTTGATATTCTTAGATTATGTGTGTAATTAATTTTGAAAGTATTATGTTATGTTTTAATGGATTTTATATGGAATTACACTTAATTCAGATAATCAATTTATTTACAAATTCTCACACCAAAGTTATGATCATTATAGGGGTTGTATGTCTCAAGTTGTCTTATTTGCAACATATGATATGTTATATACCTATCATTATTTATGAGGTTTATATACTGACCCATTGAAATGTTATATCATTAAAATATCTATATTAATGATATATAATGTATCATTATATTTTATTCTTTCATGTGTCTTATGATTGAAGTGTCACCAATGTTGAAAATGATTTTTATTATAGCCACTGTTCATTCAAGATTGTTTATATAAAAGGTACATTTAGATAAAATAATGTGATATTAATTTTATAAAACTATATATCATTTATATTAAATTGATTGTGAATCATGTTCACATGTTTAATTTTCATTTCATCTCTTATTAATTAAATAAACATAATGAAATTAGTTTGAATGTTATACTAATCCTCTTTTTTCTTATAGAGAATGTATATTTATCTTCCATAAAAATTATTTACAAAATATTTTTTAAAATGTTATTTTATAATAATAATTTTTTAAAAAATAAATTTTAGAATATAATTTACCTTTGTATTGATGGTGTTAAATGAAAATTTATTAAAATTTTCTAAATGGATTATTTTGACTCCATTTTTTAAAATGTTTTGAAATGAATGTTTATTTTTTAAATTTAGAACATGAATATATTTTCTTATAATCATTCCCATTATTTTCCTAAAATTTTACTTTCTATGATTCTATTTTTTTTTTAAAATTACATCTACAATATTTTTCAAAATTTTGTTTTTTAAAAAGTGATTTAAAAAATGAATGGTTTCTTTTCATAAAAATGTTTTTTAAAATATTTAATTGGTGTTTCTATTTCAAAAAATAAAATAAAAACACTTATGGTTGCTTATGATATAATTGTGATTTTTGGTAATGATAACATACTCATTATTTATATATATTGAATATTTTTTTTCAAAACATTTTTAGGGAAGTTATTTCTCTCTCATTGGTTAATCATGTTTCTTTTGGATTCTTATAGAACATATTTTCTTTCCATGAGGTAATAATGTTTCAAAGAGATTTATATGGAACCCATTTTTTATAGTTTAATCAGGTTCCATATATACTTTTATGGAACCTATTAATTTTTTATAGGTTAATTGTGTTTCATGGATACTATCCGGGAACATATTTTTTTATTAGGTTGAATCATATTTTAATGATATTTACAGTATATACATGGTTTCCATATATAAATAAAAAAATGACATAATAAGGAATATTTTTATGTTGATAAGTGAATTATTATAAATGTATTATTCATTAATGTTATTTTGAAATTATTAATGATCATATGTGTTCCCAGATAGAACCAGTTGAGCCCAAAATTTCTTATATAATGGGTGAACCATGATTGCGTCAAGTGAGCCCCATATAACTTATAAGATGGATAAACCTTGAAAACTTTCCAATGAATTGGGTAATGATCCTTTACCATTAAGAAAAGAATATGAGTGTTACAAGTGAGATTATATTATGTATTTAATTGGGATCTATTTCTTTCTAAAACATGTTTAAAAAGTGTTATGAAGATTATATCCCAACAAACTGACACATTTTTTTATTATTGATATCTATTTAAGTATTACATTTGAACAATATTGATATCACATGGCTCATGATTTTAAATTTTGATGACTCTAGACATTGCTAAAGAATCATTCAATTATTTAATTTTTGATGATCCATGTATTGTTGGGTATAAATATTAATATGACATGATAAATAAATTTTATTATGTAATCATATAAATATTATCTTATTATGATCAATGTTGAAATTGAATTGTTAATGATTATGTTTACCCTTACTGAGCAATTTGTCTCACCATTGTCAAGTTTCATTTCCCCTAGTTTATGAAAAATTATTATAAAATGATTTTTCACCATAATTTTTACTAACATGATGAAGTTTTTGGGAGAGGTTGAATAAATAATATAGAATTTTAATGGTTGGGTATAGTAGGAGATGAGATTAATTTTTATGAATTAGTTTTTTAATCAATGTTGTTTGAAAATTTTCCTAATTATCTATAAATATAATAATTAAAGGTCCTTGGGTATTTATGTGTTTCAATATATATTTTTTATGTTTTATGAACATGAGGAAAAAAATTCGGTCACATAAATTGATATTGAGCTAGAAATCTAGACTTTACGATTTAATCACTGAATCTGGGAGTGTGGGTTTGGGAAAATCATGTTCTTGATACCTACATGATAGTCATAGTAATATATATATATATATACATATCATAACACAAAATCCTAATCAAATAATCTAATTATTTTAAAAATATTTATATCACAACACTAAGGAATATCACACAACAAATTATGATTCTATCACCAATATATATGGAAAATATATAAATTAAACTAAATAACTAATTTGTAGCACAATAATATATATTTATATGGAATGTTATAAGAGTTTCCTCATTATGATTCCTTAAAACACACAAAAATATCAGAAAAAAGTAATATCAATCCATTTAATGGTAATTGAGAGGTATGTTACACATGTGTTGATGATGCACATGATAACACCTGTACTAATGTGACACTCGTATATCTCATTTCATCCATTTATATGGTTAATAAAAAAAATAATAAGTTGAAATAGTGCACCAAAACCATTTTTTAATTCCATGGCCCAAATGACTAGGTCTTAATCGAAGTGTCACATGACCTCATAGGTGACCCACCATATTGAAGAGTATGTAAACTAGTATACATGGTCATATTATTTCAATGTAGAGATTATAACCTCAGTATAACATCATAGAATACATAATAATATAATTGAATATAAAAAAACAAAATATTTATAATAAACATGTGGAAGCATGTATATGGAATAACAGTCATAAAAAATAATTAAAGTGGACTGAAACTATGGGAAACCAAACCCATGTATAAGGGAAAGAAGGTAAAAAAAATATTAAATAGTATTATCCCCTAAATTATGTATCAATATATCTCCCAACTCTATTATAATTATATTGACCATCATAAATGGGCCCCTTTCAATTTAAAGGATCCTTATATAAGTAGTATGTATTTGCATCAAAATTATCATGCTGAGTATGAAAAATAAAACCCAATAGGACACCAACAACGATTTCTTATAATGTGTGCACACATGAAATATGATTATTTTAAAATATTAATAATTTTTATAATAAAAGTAGTAATATATGTGAAAAAAATAAAAAATATATAAAATCACATAAGAAAGTCTATACACTATCCAATCCACCACCAACCCCTAAACAAACAATCATAGACTATATTTAGGAATGATGATAATGGTTCATCAAAAATAGAATGAGAATGAGCCACAATGATGGTGAAATTTAACTTAGCATCTATAAGGCATCAAGTTGCATGTTACTTGGTATCCATATGGAATGATGTTTTGACATTCTATCTATATCCTTTAGGAACCGTGTTCCATCTGGAAAATAAGGCTATCATGATACTACCATATATAGGGGCCCACCATCACCACCTTTACACATTAACAATAGTATCCCTCCACATGTTAATCAATGCATGATGGTCACCTATTAATACATAACAGGGATAACCTTTAATAATATAGTAATACAGATAACAAGAAAGGTCATATTAATTCAAGCCTATAATGAAATTTTGAAAAATATAGTATCATAATATTACAAAATGTGAATTAATATCAATAATGGTAAAAATATACTATAAAAATTCTCATGGAAACATGGATCATATATGGTTATGATGTTAACAGCCATACTGAAAATAAATTACAGTCAATCAAGAACACAAACCATTTAAACAAAAGAATCATCCCATAGAAAAAAGTGTATATGAGATCCCCAAATTCTAAGGAACTTATTTCCCCAAGGTTTTTGAAAAATAACCCAAAATTTATTCAAGGGGAAAATGAAGAAAAAAATGAGACAACCATGGAGAATGGATAACTTGTCAAGGTTGTATATATTTAGTTCTTATTTATCATTGATATATTTTAGAATATAAACTAAAGTGAATCCCATTTCAATAATATCATTATTTATGGAGTCTATCAATGGGATAAATATTTTGGTATGTCAACAAGGAACACCAAAAAACCATAATCTATCATCAATCAAAGAATGTATTTAGAATTGATTCTCAATAATAGAAGTTTGAGTCATGTCTATCCAATTATAACTTATCAATTTCAATCCATTAATATAACAGAGTTAAAATTTTAAAAGAAAGAATGTGATGATATCATGATAATCATTCTAGAGAATATTACCCACAAACTTCACCTTTATTAAAGAATTAAGATATAGCCATGAGAGGTAATCATTTACATCCTGACTTCACCACCAATTTACTATGAATTCAATAATAGATAAATGTTATATCATATATCTTCTATAAAGAAGACATCTAGGATTATTATTAAATAATTATTACCAGTTGAATAAAAATTATCAATGGGAGATCTCAGATTGATCAAGGAATTATGTCATAATTCAAGTTACAGAATAGATATTTTTTGAATGGAGTAATTAAATACCAAGTCATTAAGGAATACATAGTTCCTAAATATCCCAGTACACATCAATAAAAGATTAAGATGTATTTAGAATGATTATAAAGGAAAAACCAATTGTTCATAATTGTTAGAACATTAAAATGTTGAAGATAAAAAGGGATAAGTATTTGATACTATATGAAATATGGCGGAGGTTTCAAATTTAAAGTGGGTTCATGCGGTTTAGATTTGGTAGTTAATGGAGGGTCAAAATATGTGGCTTTAAAATCCTATTTGGCGTAATAATTTCACCCTCAGACTGTGTGAACATACTAGATGGTGGCTGGAAACTAGTTGGATAGTGGCACAAATCTAATGTTAGGAATTCTTCCTCAGCCATCGACTGTCATTTGGGGTTTGTTATAGCTTGTAGTCCCACTCTAACCCCATGAATTGGCCAGTTTTTTTCCTATGCACACTAAGGCCAAGCCCTTGAAAGAAACTCCAACGATCAATTCTCAGGCATATAGCCTCTAAAATTAATCTTCTTAAACATCAATAAATAAGAATAAAAAATGAAAATACTTCTTATAAACTCAAAACAAATCAGACACAGAAATAAAATTAATATTTTATGAGATGAATAACTAATAAGACGACCTTATGGTTAAAAATGTATTTTTTAAAGAATTATATATTTTTTCTGTTTATTTATACAAGCTAAATATATATTAAAACACATATATTTTAATAATAATTGTATTTATTTTAATATAAACCAAACAATAACAATAATTTAATTTAGAATTGATAGAAAAAAAACATAATAATCTTCAATACCTTGAAATTTTATTTTCCTAAAAAAATAGTTTTTTATTATATATTTCTTAATTAAAAGTAAAATTATAAAAAATTTAATTTTAAATTGATCAAATTTAATTCATTATGTGATTTACCATATCAATATTATCTTAATATATATTTTCAGGATTTTTTTTGAAATGTTTGATTTTTAGGTGATTAGTAAAAAAATTCCGATAGTTCTAAAACCATTAATTTTGTGACATTATCATAATAAAAGATTGAGTAATTTTTTTGAAATATTTTTATATAAAATAGATTAAATAATAAGTAAAATAATTCATTTAAAATTACTATATTGTATTTATAAAAACTATGTATATAATTTGGTCTGAATGGCTTGAAGGCATTATTTTTTATTTTATTATAGATAATCCCGCTTTTAAGGGTTGAAGGGGAACCCATACATGAACCATAGGCCCAAGGCACAAGGCCCAAAATGACCCGTAATACATGACCTGAAGGCCCAGAGGCATACCATGCCCATAACACGACCTGTAGGCCCAGCCCACTAGAACTACCCCTCCCTAGCTTCTACATCATTGATCTCCATTATCTCCTCACCTGCATTGCTGATCGGCTAGCATTTCCCCGTTCAAAGCTGCACGGTGCCTGGTCTCGATGACGGTTTCCATGCCCTCTCATTCTACTAATCCAGTTAGCTATGCTTTTGGTGACTACTACTTGTGCTCTGATCCTCTTTTGGGGCCTGCTCTATGTGAACTAGGCTACTTCATAGTCTTCAATGGCCTGAAAGCCCTGTGCCCCGAAGGCCTTTGATGGCCTGAAGGCCCTTGAGACCCGAAGGCCCAAACTGGTAGCCCGAAATCCCAATTCGGGTGAATAGTTCTGGCTACTGTAGTACCGAACAGTACCTGCTACAGTACTGCTACAGTGCATGCTACAGTACTGCTATAATACTGAAAATTCACCTCCACCTAGTTTTTGAATCTGGGTCTCTTTGATGCCAAGCAGGATCCCTTACCACTCTGGTATGGGCTCGTTGGCGTATATAATTTGGTAAAAATAAGTAATACTTTACTCTAAAAGTGGATATAGTCACTACTATTAAAAAACATAGTCCCCATAAATTGTAAAAATTAAATCCTAAAAAATTATTTCACACATTATATATACATGATAATATTATTTAATATGATTAATTACATTTTAAGCCTAAAAGTATGATTACAATGATTAAAATTAATGAAAATGATAATGGTAAATATGTTATTTTCAACAATTTGTTTAATTAACATTTCATAATCTTTATCTAATAAAACTAATCTATCACTTCTCAATAATGAATATAATAGAACTTATAAGTCTATATATAAATATATTAAAAATAATTCAATTATTAATCATTGTTATATATGACTATGAATATATAATTTTGAAAAAAGTCATTTTTATACATAAAAACTTTTTTATGTTTATTTGATATTTCAGGATAAAAGGTAATTTTATATTTTTTTAAAAATGTAGTTATATTATATATATAATTAATTTAGGTTTTATTTTTTTGTAATATGGGTGTCCTTAAATATTTAAATTAAATTCAAACTACATAGTTAATACTAGATACCATGGTACAAATCAAAATGCAAAAAATTAAAAACCTTTGGTAAAAGAATTGAAAAAGGCTTAAAAATGTGTAAAAATACTTTTTTAGCTTTATTCAACCATAATAACACCAAAATCCATTATTACTAAATTTCAATGCCATTATCCAATGTGTAATGTATTGATATCATGAAAGGATAAGGGGTATTACCAAATGTGATTATTTCTTTATATATTAAAGGGGATCACTTATACTCTATATTTTTTTGAGTTAAAATTGGATTTTAACCTGAACATATATCAACATTAAAACTAGAATAAGTGATTTTTTAATTCATAATCCCCAGGCCTCTAGAATTTCTTTTAAAGACAAAACATCCATGGATATCTCTAAGTGAGGATCACGTCTCCAATGTAAGTATTACCTTCTTTGTAATCATTTATACTTAATATTTCTCCTTTAAATATATTATATCCATAAAATATAATGAAATAAGTATCATTTTTATAATGTTATATTATTATACTAATGTAATAATAATTATTTATTCTTCTATATAATCTAATAAAAATAAACGCATCATTAGTGTGTTTGAAATCTTCCATTTTTCATTACTCTTATTAAATACCTTCTAAATTGATGTAATAGGTAAAAAATATTATATAAATAAAATAAATATGATTCTAAAATTTTATAATTATAATTTACTTTTATTCTGTTTCATTCCTAGAGAATTGAAAATATTAATTGTGCATACATGAAGACTACCAGTTCCACGAGCATTGAATTACATTTATCACCATCAACCATAATGAATGGATATTAAAATATATTAAATATATAAGTAAAATGTTTATAAAATTATTAATATTTTTATATATTTATTATATTTAAAAACTCTTTCTGTAATGCTCAACATTTTATAAGGAGTTAAAAATTAATTGTCTGAATAATGTCAAGTAACTGACGTAGGTAAAAAACATATTATAGTTAAATAAAATAACATAGTTAAAGGGAAATTTAATTTTAAATATAGATTAAAAATGTTTTTAATAGGGTATTAAAATAATATTAATTTGGTTATTTATGAAGTTAAGTACATCTGTATAATGAATCAGGATCTCGAGGTACAAGATCTTCCGTAGCACCCTCATGACATTCAAATTACATGTTTCTTCCCAATTTCTCTATTTTATGAAATATTAATATAACTAATTTATTATATTATTTATATTTTTTCCTTAAAAATATAACCATATAAATTTCTTTAAAATATTTAAGGGTATACATGATTTTTTCCCTTAGAAATTTTCACTTTTATGTAAACATGATTTAAAAAAATTTCCTATCTTTTATATCATGTTACGAATCGCCCCCATAAAAATTTTCAAACTAATTAATAGATTATAAAAAACATAATTATTTATGGGGAACTGTCTTGGTTCAATTTTTTTTATTAAAAATAACAAGCTCTTTATTCCTTAAAATACCTTATCTAATTTTATGAAAGAACAACCATGAAGTTAATTTTTATTCTTTCTTCTCCAGATACTTCTCAAAGATATTTTATATTTGAAATCAATATGAATGACAAATGACCCATGATAAATTGAAATAGTTAAAAAATATTTAATTACTTATTCTCTTATGAATCCTTATAATTTATCATTTGGTTATGCCATGAATCAGAATTATAAAACCCATATCCTCCTCTTGTGTTTGAACATGATTATAATTCATTTATGTTTTTTGTCCTATAGCATGTATATATATAATTCTCATTATGTGATGGGTGGGGAAAAATATATCTGTAATTAATTTTTAAATTATTTATATCACACAAGATAATATTTATGAGATTGGGGAGTGAACACAATCCACTACAGGATATTTTGCACTATGTTTATGAGAATGATGATTAAACCCAGTCCACTATGTGAATTTTACCACTATGTTTATGATATTTAGGAGTGAACCAAATAAACTTTGAGTTATTTTCCACAATATTTAGGGGAATTTGGTTTAAACCTAATCTACAATAGGAATCGTTCCACTATGATAGTATTGGAAGTGAACTTTAACTTATGATTATGATTTCGTGTTTTATACTGTTTCTACTTATTGATAACTCTATGATGTTATGATATCATTACCTTATTCAATTTTATAATGACTATATAGAACACTTATTTCATTGTAAATGTGTTTAATATTGAAATTACATGTCATTACTACTTGATTTATGGACAAACCATATTTTACCATGTTCTATTTAATTATAAATTTGTTCCATATTCAATTTTCCTCACATTATTATGATTTAACACTTGATTACATGTTTTTATGTTTTCTATTACTGATAATTTAATCTTACCACATTATTATACCTCCTATACCCTAGTTATATAAATAATTACAATTTATGAAAAAGTATAGAAGGGGGTTTAGATGATTTTAATTATTGATAAAGGTTCAGATGTTTCTAAAATAAGTATCTCATGTAACTAGTCCACAAAGGAAATAAATCAAAAAATTTCAGTTAATAATGTGATATATTTTCAGATGTAATGTTTTCCTTTTTAAAATAATGTAAAATAAATACATTTTTATATTAGTACTTCATAATTGGTATCAGATGAGAGTTTAGTTATCTTTTAGTATTGGTCTAATTATATTGGGGATTCGTATTAGAGGAAATTAGAAAAAACCATAGGGATAAGTCTAACGGATAAGACTAAGTACAAGATAATATCCTAAAATTTAGAAAAAAATTTAGAATATGGTTTTTAAAGTAAAAACTTCTATATCTGGATACTACAAGTGGATACATGAAATGACATAGATGTGCCTAGGGGTAATCTCCTTGAATAATGCATGTTGTCAAATAACAAAATCATCATCTCATGAATGGGAATGATGCTATACCGCGCACATAGTCTGACACTTATGGGGTATATGTTTTGGTTAATGAAAATATCAATAATTTTTTTTATAAATTTTTAATTATTTTTAGAATTAGTTTATTGATCAGGAATGAAAAATACATAAAGAATCAAATATTTAACCAAGAGTTATTTATGTTTAATTGAAAGATTATGTGATGGTACATAGAAGTAATACTATTGATGGTTGTTTTTAGAATATTAATTATAATAAATCTCTTATAATGTTAATATTTTTACTTATAATTATCCCTTATGTTTTCAGGAATTCATGGATTTCTGAAGAACCATGATAATATTTATATTTATAAGAAATTTTAAAATTTCTCAAAGGGAAAGTACAATAAGACATAGTATGGTGTAGAAAATATTGTGGTTATGATCAGAAAATAATGTAAAGTTATTATTGACAACATGAATCTTTTTAAACATCCAAAGAAACCAAATAAGATGAAGGTGGCACTTCAAAGGAGGTCTGGTGACGAATATGGTAAAGTAATGATGTTTCAATTATCTTCATGTCAAAAATGTATAATGGAAACCTAGAGGAATCTGTTAAATTAATGAGAGTATGTTTTATCTATATTAAATGAAGATACTATGAAATAATATTCCTTTGATAAAATTAAGATATTATTTAATATAAGGGAGAAAAAAATGTTCAACATAAGGGTACACTAGCATTTTTTTGTCAGAAATGTGAGGATTTCGGGAACTATGATAACTAGTGTACTAATAAATGTGATTAAGATGAAAACAAACATAAAAAATATGTAGACCATTGGATCATGTAATGACCTAGGAAATACATACTATTAATGTGGATAATGATAATTTAGTGGTTTTAGGTACATTTATTCCTCAATTTGGATTTTCAAATGTATTATGTTGTATTTATTCTCACAAACAATTTGTGATTGCAATAAAAAACCAAGTGGTCGAATTATTTTATCTACGTAATATGAATATTATTTATGGTTATTGGGATTATTATTCATTAATTACTTTTTTTACTTCTGTTAGATAAATGTACTGTTATTTTGGGAATTTATTTTTCTCTCAACATAGACAACAAATTATTTATTTCAACAAGGAAATAAAATTTCATACCAAACTATGATACACTATCAAGGGAAGGATGTTTTTTAAAACCATTTATAAATAAAATTATATAATATGATCTTCGATATTGAATATTGATAGTCACATTGAACAAATGGTTGGAGATAAACCAAATATTAGGTTTAAGACTATTCTACAGAAAAATACATGTTTTGGAATTTGCGAGGTTGATATCTTTATATAATTTTTTCCCAAATTCATTTACCTATTATAGATACCATTATATATTTCAATTAGTAAGTGATAACTAAAACTGTGAGGAAATAATTTATATAAGGGTAAATGATGTAAGACCCTATGATTTTAAATGAATTTTTTTTAAAATATGTTTATTAACATACTTCACATGCAACACCAAAAAAACTATGGAACATTATATAACCATTATAATATAGAATTTATGTTGGTGGGAAAAAATTTATATACACACTTTATGAAATATATGTAGAAATAATGATCATTATTTTTAGTATATCCTGATAACTAATAAGATTACCTTATGGTTAAAATATTTATTTTTCTAATTTTTAGTGTATATAAACTTCATTTTAAAAATGTAAATATATAATAGAATATTTATATGATTGATGGTAATAATATATATTTTTTATATGAATAGTACATTGATAGTAATTTTATTACTAAATGATAAAAATTTAAAATATGATTGGTCAATACTTTTAAAAAAAATTCCTATAAAATAGTTATTTATTAAGTGTTCATGATTTTAGTTATAATTTATTCTCTAAAATTTTAGAATTTCAAATTTATAAATTTAATTATTTTTTAGACTTAAAAACTATTTTTTAGATTATTATAATTTTTTTAACTTTCAAAAATAGATGATTTTTAGGTGAATAAGAAAAAATGATGATATTTAGACATCCATTACAATATGCAAATATAAAAATAAGATAAAGAATTAATTTTTTTTTGAATTTTTTTCAATGAAATAGATATATTTATAAGAAAAATTTTTATTTAAAATTGCTATGACGTACTTATAAAACAAATGTATATCATTTTGAAAACATTCGTGATATTTTTCTCTAATAATTGATTTATTAAATTATATTAATATTTTTTCATCACATGAAGAAAATAATATAATAAAATTAATTAAATTATTCATATAAATGTGATAATATTTTATAAAAATTTCACTTTCATTTTTGGTAATAAAATCATGATTAAAATGATTATATTTAATGACCATGGTAAGAGTGACACTGTTATTTTCAAAGAATTATCTAATTAACATTACATAATTTTTAACAAATTAAATAAATTAATAAATATGAAATAATGATTATAATATTATTTTTAAAACTATATATAAGTATATTGACACTCATTCATAAATTAATTAGTATTAAATAGTATTATGAAGATCTAATTGTGAAAACAACCATTTTCTATAGAAAATGTTGTTTTTGTAAATTAAATGAATGAAGTTAAAATATAAATTTCAAGTTTTTTGATATTTAATTAGATGAAATGGTGTTAAAATATAGTTTCAATAAATAAAAATTTTGTAATATGTTTTATATTATATATTTAATAAATATAAATTACTTAGTTAAAAATAAATTACTAAGGTAAAAATATAAATGTTATAATGTAAAAACCAGTGGTAAAAGTCTCAAAACGTGTTTATAAAATGTGCTTAATGTTATGGCTGGGTATTTATTGACCCAATATCACCCAAACTATATTATTGTGAACTTTTTAATTCATTTACCAAGGAAAATTGTAATGATTTCATGGAAGGTAAAGGCTATTCACAAAAGTACCGATTTTCTTTACTTGTAAAAAGGGATCAGTTACACCTCTCAGTGGTTACACATGCCATTTTAGTTTAACTTAATCCTCTAAATTTTTTTTCCTATACTATAATTCATATATTTTAAATTTATCCCCTAGTCTGGAGAACTTACCTTATGTTCTTTAGTTCTAATGAGATCTTTAAGAGACGATCAAGTACCCAACCTAAGTATTACCTTTTTAGAGTTTTATTATCCTCAATATTCCTCTCAAAATATATTATTACATTGAAATATAATGAATAAAATACTATTGTTACAATAATATTTTTTTAAAATAAAATAAATATGATTTATTCCTGTCTATTTGGTAATAAAATCAAAATATATTATTAGTACATTGGTATATAGAACATCCCCCATAAAGCTGAGATATCCATTTCTCATAACCATAATTCTTGGATATTAAAAATTATTTAATCGATGAATAAATATTATATATATAATGTATATATTATTAAAAAAATTCAAAATTATAATTTAGCTTAATTCTCTCCAAATCATTGAGAAATGAGAATATTAATTGTGTGTAGGTGTGAACTACCACCTCTAGAAGAAATGTGTTTCATTTTTCATCACTAATCATCATGGATTGCCTTAGAAATATATTTAATATATAATAAATATTTTCATAACACTTTAGATGTTCTGTATATTATTAATCTACTTTTTATTTCTTTCTATAATTGTTAAAATATATTAGGGGTTACAAAATAATTGATTGAAAAAAATTCTAACTGATGTTTGGAAGAAAAATATATTATAAATAAATAACATATGATAGTAAAAGGATTATTCAATAAGAAATAAACATAAATAAGTTTATTAATTAGGTATTTAAATAAATTAATTTTGTTATTCAAGATGTTATGTTCTAGGACAGAATGAATCTGGAACCGAAGGAAATGGATATTGCATACCAATCTCATTAGTTGTCGAAATAACATTCCCATTTAATCATTTTTTTTCAATATTATTCTCATACAATTTATATATTATTTATATATAAACCATTAATATTTATCAATTTAAATTTTATTTTTCATAGTGATTGTTATAAATGATTTTAATTACCATAAAAAATCTCACTTTTAAGTACACCCAATTTAAGGGTATATTTGTGTTTCTTATATCATGTCAGGAATCACCCCCAAAAAATGTTTTTAAACACATAATACCATACATAAAATTAATTATTTTATAGATAATACACATGGATAAATACTGGGTTTAACAGAAAAAAATAATCCATTTTCTTCCATAATAATACCTTTTTTCTGGTCTCATAAACCATCACCCAACTATTTGTTTTCATCATTTATTCTACAGATCCTTCAAATGAAATTTTTACATTAGACTTATATATTTTTTTCTTATATCAATTTCTCAATTTTTAAATTTAAAAATGATTTATTTCCCACTTCAATTGGGAATCTATATTATTTGGGCGTGGATTAGGGCTTGAATCATAATTACGAATCCCACTTATTTATCATGGTCTCGATCATGATTATGATTTATGTATGATTTGTTTTTCCTCATATGGAAATAATTTGTCTTATTTTAATAGTTTATGGGTGGGAAAAAATTATATAACACTCCAACTAAATAGATAATTCATTACAAGTCATGAGATGAAATGTATAAGATTGGGAAGTGAGCACAATCCGCTATGAGACTTAATTCCCTATGATTATTGGAATAGGAAGTGATTCCAATAAAATATTCAACTCTTTATAATTTGATTATGATATTTGGGATTGAAAGTAATCCACATATTTGACTATTTAAACTCTTTTTTACAAATGGGGAGTTAATGAAATCCACTATGGGACTCACTATATAATGATAGTCCTAACAATGTTCCTTATTATCTATTTGTGATGTCATGTTTTATATTATTACCACATACTTTTGATTATAAGATCTTATGATATCATTTCCCTATGACATGTTATAAAGCTTATATGACACTCTTATGTCACAGTTCTTTTCTATTTTTTATATTTCTTGTCTATAATTCAAGATATATAGATAATATTTATTGTCTCATATTCTATTTAATAAGAAAAGTTTCCCTAGTTCATTTTTCTGATAGTCTTATGATATTACCCTTGATGAAATGATTATATATTTTACATTACTTACTATATTACACAACCCATTTAATAGGTTTCCTATAACTAGGTTATAAAGATAATTATGAAATATATGAATATCTATAAGGGGATCTTGAAGAGATTTATTGTGGATAATTGTTTATGAGATTATAATTTAAGTTTCCTATATAACTGGTTCTCAAATATTTTAAACCAAAAGGTTTTCATAAAATTGTGTTTTTTATATGTAATGGTTAAAATATGGGAATTATTTATAATAATTATATTTTTAGCTCGATTATTCATAGTTCTCTAATATTTTCTTTTTTATGTATTAAGAAATTATTATTTTTGGTTTTCAATATAGTTATTAGCCTAAAATATGTTTTGGAATCATCTAGTATTTTTATTTAAGAATAAATAAAGTAATTTCATTATCATATTGGTTTCTTATTTAATGTATTATTTTATTGAATGTTTAATTTTTTAATGAACATTTTCTCTTTATTTTACTATTTTATTTTGGTTACAGTTTTCTTGATAGAGTTCTTGTTGAAAAGTGTTTCTTATAAATATTTTTGTATTTAATTAATCCCTTTCATGGTTATGTATAGTAATAATTTAAATTTATGAGCTTATAATTATTTCATTTTTATAAATTTTCAAGGTTCAGTTTTTCAGAGTAATAGAGAAGGGTAAAAGATGTAATGTTTTTATAGTATATAGAGCATCATTAAATGGTAGGAGAGCCTCCACCTGTTATTTTATTGAAGGTTTATGTGTTGTTTCATATTTCATGTAGTGTCTTACTCCCAAGGGATGTTTGGAAGACTTTATGAGGGTACAAATTAATTTGATATGTGGTTTTGTCACACCCTCGATTATATTTTAAAAAATGTACCCTTTTACTCATTTTGTTTAATCAATGTCTTTAGTCTTTTAATAGAATTTTAATTTTAGGACAATATTTTACCTTTCTATTGGGTTTGTACAAATCTATAGGTTTTAGTATTTGAATACATAATTTCATGGAGGTAATTTGGTATAAGGAGGATATCTCAGGTGAGGCTATGATGGAAATCAAGCAGTCTATATCACAAAGGCCTAGACTCGAGTCCTATACGGCCCTACCCCATGGAGGTCCACTAAGGCACTACTCAGGTGGCTATTCCATAGAGGCCTAGACTCATAGATTTTGAGTTCTTCCCTATAAATGGGTGATACAACATATCCTAGGGATATTTGGTGTAAGATTAAAAAGGTTTGGACACCATGAAATATAAACCTGAGCTATATCATAGTGTTATTTTTTTGAATTTAATTTATATTTTTTTACCATTTTACCCCTTACCAGATTAAACCTTTTTCCGGCCCTTTATCTCAAATGGTTCAAATCCCCTAGGCCTTATGAATTGAGATACCTCTCCCCCTTTCATCATTACTCAATTTTATAAGTATATTTTTATTGGAATCTATTCTATTCAATATGTGTTTAATTTATTTCATCTCCCTTAGATTTTATCTCCCTTATTTATTGGATATATCACTTTTCCAAATCTATAATGTATAGTGGTTTCTACTAATCAATTTTTAGGTTATCGATTTTTGTATTTAAGAACTGCCCTTTCCATCTACGAAATCCTCCTTCTCATAGTTAGTATATTAGCTTATGGTATTTATGATTTCATTCAATTAAGGTAGGTGGATATATATCCTTCATTTTTTAATTGAACCCTTGATGCATGGATCCAAAAATATAATTTCTATAATGATCCAAAAGATTTTATTTATAATTTACAGGACTGTTTTGTTTATACATGAACCCTTGATCATTACTTTAGTTAATATTCTTAAAGTGGTTATTGATAATAGTTACATGTGAAAAAATTAATACTTGACACTATATATATAAAATGAGATATTTTTCATTGTCACTATAATGAGAGTGATGAAAATATCTATAAATAATTATTTACATGAGAAATTGAAATTTTTTATAAAAAATTCTTGAAGAGATCGATTTTTAGAATAATTTAATATACAATTTAATTAAATGGGGACCCCCTTGTACTTGGGTAGATTAACCTAGATTGGGAAAATTCATATTCTACTAGTTAGAGAATCCCCTAACCTAGTGAAGTAATTTATGTTGCACCCTCATATGATAGTGAAGATATTGTACCACTTATTCTAGTTTGATATTGAATCTATTTAAAATGTACCCTTATCTTTTGTAACCATAGGGGTCACTCCAATGGTATATGTTTTAAACAAGAGTTTATTAATGGGTTAATTTAATAAAATATAATGTAATTTTTTTAGTTTGTATTACTTGAAATGTTTAAAAACTACTTTCATGTAATTATTTTCAAACTAGCATGTTTTTTATTTTATAAAAAAGTTATTATGTTGAATACTTGGTGGTAACCTACTGGGATTTTTATTCACATAGCCTAGATAAAAAAATCATTCTATACATACCATATTATATTTGATGTAGGAAAATTTATGTTTCTAGTTGATGGTGATGGGTCTCATGTCATCTATTTGGGTTATATTGAGATGAATTACGAGAAATATGATTCTCTTATCAAATTAATATCAATAAGTTTTATTTTTTTTAATTTTATTTTGATATAATTATTTATATTGATCATGTACTCACTCTTCATATCCAATTCCAATTACGTTATTTTTGTTATATAGGTTATAATTGACTTGTTTATTCATCTATGAAATATATTGGTATCTAATTTTATTTTCATTTTACATATTATATTATCTTATTAGTGTTATGTGTTTTGTGGGTTAGGTTTTTTGGTTGATTGGGGGCATGAACCATCAATGTATTGTGATTCCATGTTGGTTGGTTTGTTTATACACTCTTTATGGTCATTTTTGGGTAAAACCATATCCATAAGAGATTTAGTGATATCGAATAACCTCTATTCCATCTTGTGGGGAAATGGAAAACCCTTCATTCCATATCATGGACCAGTCACGGTGCCCATGTTAGGGGAGTGCTAGGGTAGTTGTTGATAGATTTTAAGAAAAATTTGACTTTTATATTGATAATTATTTATTTGAGAGTGTGATTTTTAGGATTTGGGATATTTATAACTTATCTTGATGTAGAATAAACTAAGTGTTTTCTATTTCATTGAAAAGTACATTAGTATAATTCATCCATACAGACATAAGAATTTTTTTGGGAGGAACCATCTGAGTATTGTGATATACTAACAATTTTTTTTGTTTTTTATTTCTTAAATATCATGTTTGAGATTTTTATTGTCCCATATTAGTGGCAATCACTTATTGGTCAGCTATAATTAAAAGAATTATGATTTATTTTCCTTTTGAATTTAACATTTTTTGGTTTTTTATATTTTAATATTATTATATTTGGGTTCATTTATCAATTTGTGTTATATGAAATATCATGTATTATTGGTTTCATCTAGTTATGTTAAATAATTGAACTATTAATATTGTGGTGGATTTGTATATTTTCTTATATAAAATTTTAATTCCACCTATAAATTAAAATATGTAACCTATGTACTCATTGACATCCCTTGGGTTATTAGATGAAGGATTTGGGGTCACCCATCATTTCAAAAATGAATTAGGTGGAGTGCTAGTAGTGTTGGTACATGGATGTTTCAACTTATATAAAAGTAGTTAGTGATAATTTTAAAATATCATCATGTGTATGAATACAGGGAATCATCTCATCATGATTTATTTAATGGAGGTTTAATTATAATTGATTGGTTTTTCATATTTTAATATTTTATTTTATTTTATTTTAAATCCTCTTTGATTTCATTTTCATTTACAATTTTTTTTATATTTTTTGGGCAAATCTGGGATTACTAACCAACCCTCCCCTCAACCAAGCTTAGTCATATACATTCTCATTGATCCAACACCCCTACTGATCCTACATTGTTCTGGTGTAAAACACCTGATTAATACGTTTGAAGTGGGGGGGGGGGGGGGTGATTCAAAACCCCACTATCCAGCTCATGGAGTAATTCATAGATTATTAGAATATGTGTTCATTTTTAAATATTTATGTATACATATGAATATATGAATATATGTATATATAAATATATATAAAAATATTTACACACATATATATTTTTATTCATATAAATGTTTTCATATTTTCATAGACATATATTTATAGATATGATTATTTTATAAATATAAAAAAATAATATATTTATATGTGATTACATATATATATCCACACGCACTCACACACTCAAATTAATATATATATATATATATTTATATAGATGCTAAAAGACACACACACCTAACCAATAATAAAAAACATATATAAATATGTATACACACATACATACAATATAAATTCACGTTATACATGTATGTGTGAATACATACATACACACATATATAAAAATATTCAAACCTACATATGCACATAAATACAGACATGCATACATAGTCATACATACATACATATATAAATACACCCCCCCCACACATATATAGATTTATATACATACATACAAATATATAAAAACATACACACATACACAATAACACACACTCACATAAAAAAACAAAGAACCATTCATACCATCATACACATATATAAAGAGACAACCACAGACACACATGTAAATAAACACGAACATTCATACATTCAACCTTGAAAGATTTAATGATTATATTCACACATAAATGTATACATGGGTGAATATATGTGTACATACATACATTATTTCTGACCTGATTGATCTATTATTCACTCACTCACCCACTCACTCGCTCACCCACTCACTAACACAGTAACTAAATAACTCACTCACTCACTCATTGACTTGCTGACTCTTGTACTTATCAACCTACTTAATAACTTACTCAGACACTCACTATAGCATCCGGATATATTAGAAAAATAAACACTGTCTTCAATACTTTATTTCACATTAAAAAATGAGCATAAATGACCCTTTAAATATATTTAATTAAATTTAATCCCTTCTATATCTTGTGTAACGCACATCGTTATGTTCAAATGAATATTAATATAGTATTAAAATATAATTATTTGCTACGACCATTATAAACTAGTTGTTAAATTGGTTGGTATGAATTGGAATAAATAAATTATGAAAATTACATGGTTTACCCATGTATAAAATAAATTCAATGGTTATCTATTGATTATAAATAAAATAATAATCATTTGAAATAAAAATGAAATTGTTTTTGTAAATCTATATTTTTTAAGGTGGTTTGGTAATGATTCATAAAATACATAATGCTTAATTTTTACCACATTTTTAAAATTTAAAAAATTAAAATCAATTCTGAAATCATCATCACAAAATTATCTTATAGGGCATTTTTTAGAATTTTTTGAAAAGATTATTTTTTTAATTAATAGTAAAAATACTTGTTTTTATTCTACTTCATTTGCAATTAGAAAATTTAAAAAGTAAATTTCGATATAGAATATATTTAAGATTAAAATTATTTAAATTATATTATAATAAATACAATTTAAATTTTGTTTATTGAAATTAAAATTAATTTTTTATATTTATACTTTCTGTACTTATACAAATTTTCTCTTTTGAAAATAATTTTCTCATTGCATATGGAGGATTAATATTAAATTAATATTTTCTAATCCTATAAATAGAATTTTGAAAATGAATTATTTATTTGAAATATGAATAGTTATTACTATATTATAAGATCGAATTAGTTTTTGGTTAAAATTAATTATAAAAATAGTAAAAGTTAATTATTACGATTAAGGTTAATACATGTTTAACAAAGTTTAAACTAAAAATATAATGAATAAAATGGCCTAACAACTAGTTTAAATTATCATTTATGTATATATTAAAATAATTGTTACCATATGATATATCTTTATGCCCTTCTAGGATATATTCCAAGAAACTTCCCAATTTGACCATTTATATAATGTAAGAAGAAAAATATCACCCTTTGGATTTTAAATTAAATCAAGTGTTCTCAAAGGGATAAATGAAATATTTTTAAAAATATTTATTGTAATACTTTGAATAATTAATGTAATTTAATGAAAATACTTTATTTTTAATTTTTGTTAATAAAATAATTACATTAATTTCTTAAGAAACACCAATGTAGTAATTATTTAGTTAATATAAAAATAAAATAAATTGCACTAATAATATTAAAAGTAATATAAATTGATAAATTATTAGATTAAATGATTTTTGAAGACAAATATTACATTATATATAGTTGTGAAAATAATATATTATAATTTCACTATGGTATTGATGTTTTTAATGTTATGTTAAATCATTAGTGTCAAAATTGACATTAATGTTATTTTAGAATAAATAATATATTATTAAATGATTTAAAATTCCTAAAATCATAATATCTTCCAATTTTTTTGTATATTTTTAAAAATATAATCTTTTTTAAATTCATGGACTAATGGTCCTACTATAATAATTATATTATCCCATAAATAGTAAAAACATTGTTACCTAGGTAAAGGGTAAAACCAGGTTTTGTGCATTACATATGCTTTTTTTAAAACTAATTTTCCACACATGATGTATTTCATTTAATAAATTTTATTTAATGATTATAAATAGTGGATATAAATTATCTAATTATTCTCATTTATTTTTAGTGTTAAATTATAAATTACCTATGTAAACTTTTAGTTACTATAGTAAAACTAATATGGTAAAAGGAAATATAGAGATTAGAAAGAAAAATCTGTAAAACATGTCCTTTTTGTATGGTAGAGGTTTGTAAGGATAGTATCATACCATAAATTTTATAATTAAATATTTTTTAGGTACTTGGGGTGAGAGTGACTTCCCATTGTTGAATAGTTTTGGGTGTTTTCAAAAATGCCAATCCTCCTTGGATATAAAAGGAAACCTCCTTGCATCCCTAATTCACCCATTATAACCCATTTAGATCAACCAAACACTACAAAAAACCATCATAAACATAATTAAATACGTTCTATATCTATTTCCTATCCCATAATACCAACCTAATAATCGTTAATATGATATCTAAAGGAGGTTTCTCTTGTTGAGGTAACTATATTCACTAAGAACATTATATTAACTTCCTATCTTACAACCTTCAACTAAGACTTAATAATTTCAATATAAAAACATAAATATATACTATTTAATTATATTTAATTATGTTAATGGTATTAACTACATCTATCTCTTTTTCTATAATGTGGGAAATGAAACTGATGACTTTGTGTATGGTAGAATACCACCTCATAAGCCGATGTAGTTAGTTTTCCATAAACACCTCTCATGAAAGGATATACTGATGTATTTAACAAATTTATATGATAAATTTAGCATAAATATACTTTTATAATTTTAGTATCACATATAAATTCTTACCATAAAACTTAGTTGAAGAACAATAACATCACTCATGCATACGTGTAGACTATCGCCTCCACGTAGCGATGTGAAATGTTTTTAATTTTATTTTAACATGGATTTAAATGAGGATTGATTTAATTAATCTGGAATATTTAAAAATTAATATATAATAATTAAATAGTATTTACATTTCCATAATTCTATCCATTTAAAATTGGAAACAACATTCATTTGTATAAACGAACTACCACCTCCATGAACTGTGTAATTCATTTATCAATATCTATAATTCATAGATTACAATAAAAAAATTTATAAAAAAATATATTTTTATATCATATTTTACATTATATAGTGTAAGGAATTTTGATTAATGTAAAAGTACCAAAATTACCCAACCAAAAATGAACATGAATAATAAAGAAGTTATCACATGAAATAGTGATTTTAGTAAAGATTTATTAATAAACATATGCTAAAACAATATAATTAGTTAATATATTGTTTCATATATAACATTATGGCCCAATAATATATTTATAATAAAACTATAATTATTATACATGTGGTTTTAACTTGTACAAAGGAAATCAAACCTAAGGTAAAAGTTTCTAGTCTATCTTTTACTTCCATGAGACATAGGTAATATTCACCACTTATTACTTTTTTTGGTGTATATATTTACCATTTGATATGTTATATAATTATTATAAATATATTTTGGGTATTTAAATTACCAATTTATGTTATTTCTTTCATGGGACTTATGATTCAAAATTTACCGAAGTTGTATAATTTTTTTCTATAATCTCTTCATTACGTGAGATTGTTTATGTTTAATCCTTCCTTGGGAGATTTTTTGTATTAATATCATAAAAAATATATATTTTATTATAATTTAGTTATTAATTAAATTTTAAAGTAATATTATAATTTTATATTCATTGGTACTTGAAATTATTGGGATTATTTTTTTTAAAAAAAAATCCCAATTTTATTTCTCATTCAATCAAAAATCCATTCTCATTCATAAAAATGTTTAATAAAAATGTTTTTAATTTTTTTTAACAAATTAAAAAGAATTTCAAAAATATTTTTTACCCATTATTGGATTTTAATAAAAAAAATTAAATTATTCTCCCTATTTTATTCCAAAAAAGGTACTTTTGGACTTGTCGTATGAAGTTCTGAATAAAATATTAATTTAAACATGCTTATTTTATACAAAATATCTATCCATAATTACCACTCATTTATTTGATGAATAAATTAAAATTTTATATAGTTATTTTTAATAATTTGTTTTTCATAATATTCTAGATTTTTTTTAAAAAAAATTTGATTTTCAAAGTGAACAGGATATTCACCACAAGAGTTTTTTTAATGGAATTTTTATTTTAATTATATTCATAAATGAAAAAACCCTTCATTTTACCTAATTACACATTAAAAATATGGAATAATTATACCATCTATAATATTTTGTGGGATGGTTTATGGGAAATTTGGCTTTCGAGGTACTATTATGATTTAATTCACTATATTACTATGAATGGTTTTAGATTAGGTTTATTGATTGATGAAATTGTTATTATAAAATATATAATATTTTCAATAATAATGTTCATATTGATTGTGTTTAGTAATTTGGTAAAGTATTAACATTTCATATTCTAGTTATTCAATATGAATATTTAATTTTAATATATTTAAAAACATTCACATGAGGAATGAATTGGACTTATTAACTTATAGGTAGGGTCATATGTTCCCATTCCGTAATTCATAGGTTAAAATCCATATTTGTTTTTGGATGAGTCGTTATCCATATATATATATGTTTTGGATCAAGACATTGATGATCTTTAAAAGACTTTCCAGAAGGCATTGACATTATGTTGCAGATTCTTGGAATTATGTATTTTATAATTAAAAAAAATAGATATTGATGACCATGTAATTATGTGGCTTTCTTAGAAATATATCCATTTATTAATACTAGTAGTTGACATGGTTTTAAGACAAATCTATCTAGAGGGAATAACCATATAAATAGTTGTTTTGTGTATATATTGGCCATTATTCTTGTTCATTGTGAGTGTTCCCTTATATTGAATTTTGTTCAAATCCCTTAATGGATATATATTTGGTTAGTAAACATTTTTCTTTATAGATCATTATGAATTATTTGAACATATTTTTTAATTTGAAAATTTTACCAAAATAATATTTTTTTATTATGAGATTAGTTATGCATAAATTCCTCAATTTATATTATGTATTTCAATAGTTTTTGGATAATAACATATGTTTAAAAATGTTACTATCTAATATAGTATATTTTATAGTTTAGAAATGGAACCTAGAAGAAGGAGTGAGAACCAAATCTATTCATATTCTTGATGTATTTATTTTCCTACTTGGTAGGATAATGAAGTTGGATATGGATCTACAACTTGGAACTTATAAAATTATAACCATATTAGAGTAGTTTAATAAGGTTATGTGTAATAAAAATTCATGTTTGGAGTATCCTACTGATACTCTACAATGTGTAACAAGGCTATAATTCTTTATGAATCTGTATACTTCATCATTCAATGGGACTAAAAACTAATTTTTAGTTGATCAATGTATAATTTCCTTAGGTAATATATTTATAACATTAGGATATAATTAATGGGATATAGGTTTTCTAGTAGTTTATCATCTCCAAGGGGATGAAAATTAATTATGGGCATTGATTCAAAACATTAAGGATGATGTTAATATATATTTCATGGAGTGGAAGGTTTTTAATGTACTTTTCATGGAATGAAATTTACCTCATGATAAATGGGCATATATAGAGAGAAAATTACATAGTATAAGAAAAATAATTTATGAAAGTGATTCTATATATGAATCAAAATTTACAAGGATAGAAATTTATGTTACAGACTTCTACTTAATCCAAAGAGATTGATTTCTAGTTTAATTGATGGGATTAATCCAATAATTTGAAGGGAATTACTCTCAATTTTTTTTAATCATACGAGGATATCGTATCATGTGATATCATGATAGAGAAATAATTATACATGGCATATTACTTTGAAGGGTTACAATAGGATACGATAATGGTAGAGAAAAAAAAGGATAAGGGTATGACGGGAAAGAAATATTTTACAACATGTGATAATGATGGAAAAAATTCTTTTCTACATTCTTAAAGGGAATGGGAGTTTGCTTCACTTTTTGAGAAAAAAGCTATTGGGTGTATGGAAGTAAAGGTAAAAAAAACTCAAATGTTCAGTGTTTAAACTATAAAAAGATGGTCCACAATGAAAATGAATTCCCCAAGCATATAGGAAATATAACTTAGGTGAATCTAGGACATCAATATTAATATTATGTTATTAATACATGAGAATATGGACCATTAAATATCTTGTGTTTTTTGAATAAGTAATTTTTTAGAAGTATTTTATAAATTATTTTCTTTTTATTAGAATAATGAAACATATAATGATTGTACAATATTAGTTTTTTAAGGATTTGAATTCATATTTTGATTGCTACCAATTGCCATGAAAAGTGATATTAGGGAAAGATGGTCTTTTCATAAATCAAATTATTAATAGAATATGACACTTAATATGCATATAATGTTGTTATGATATTGTCAAATATATTTTTACGGTATTTTATTGGTGACTGTCAAATTATTTAGTGATATTATGTTTTATGATATCTTAGATGGAGTTTACAATATTTTTTGGATTTGTGGAATATATTTGATAATATATGATTTTATTTTTGGAAGCATGAATTATTAAATTATGGTTTTATGGTGAAAAAGGTATTTACATATTTTATATGTGACATTAAGAGAAATGTTATTTTTTGGGAGTCTAATTTCATGTTAATTTTGTAAGTTTAGTGACCTTCCTTATAAATTTTTAGTCTTTGAATTTATATAGACATATATTGGTGGTTTGTTAAGTTTAACTATTTAAGAAATGTATGATGTTTTATATTGGGGTATTGTTGAGTATTTAGATATTAATTTATTATCTCAAAATGTATACAATCCAACATAGTTTTTAATAATATTTAGAGACAAAATAAAGTAATTTTCATTCTTCATGGGATCCAATGATGAATTAAAATTTAATTTTAGTGATTCGAGCATACAAATTTTATAATGGATATTCATTAAATTGAGTAATAGAAGAAGTATGAATTGATCTAAAAATTAAAAGATTTGAAATTATTTCCATGAAATAGAAAGATATAAATTAACTATATTTATTTATATTATTAGTCTATATTGTAATGGAACTCCTTATCGTAATGAAAAATATATTGTCGATAGAATTTTATCCCATTAAATTTCTCTCCCTAATTAAATTTTGGTTCAGTGTTCATTAAATTTATCTTTATCATTAAATTTATTATGATCGAGTATCTTTATCTCTCTCTATAATTATTTACACCTTTCTTACATGTCTATATTTTCACATCCCATTTTTGTTTTACTAGATGGAACACTATTATTTGTTTTTATCTATGACCATTATAATTCCCTTTCCCTATTATCAATAGAAAATTTTGTTAACGATTTTATGATGTCAATTTTAAAAAATGGATAGAGAAATGATGACCACAATTGAATGGATAACGTTAATTTATTTAAGGTTTTAGAATATTACAACCTAAGATTTTAAAATAACAACATTATATTTAATAGAATATGAAACATGAAAAACTAAGCATAAACAAATTATAAAATAAACTTCTTTTAAATTTGATCCATTCAATATCTTTTATTATAGGAAACAATAAGATTAAATGAAATTCCATAAAATATGAAGATATTATTATTTAATATTATAATTATAACCTAAGTGTTAAATTAGTGGGTATGATTAGGGAAAAATAAATATTAAATATTAAATTATTTAAAATTGTAAAAAATAAATTCAATAGTTTTATATTAATTATAAATAAAATAATAATAATTTGAGATAAGAGAAAATATTTTAAAAAAACATTATTTTCTTAAAAGGTGTTCTCATAGTTTTTTTCACTCATATAGTAAAATTAATTTTTGACACTTTCATAAAATTCAATTTAAAAAATTTACATAATTTATTAAATTTAAATGTGAAAATTTCGATAGAGTTTTTTTTGATAATTTTCTAAAAAGATTAATTTATCAATGAATAATTAAAAATATCAATTTTTATTTTATACAACATTTTCATTTGAAACCATTAAAAGATACATTTAAATATAAAATTAATTTAAAATTAAAATTATTTAAATCATATTATAATAAGTATAATTTTGTTATTTGGAATCCAATTCATTTTTACTTTTAATATTAAAGTTTTCTATATGTAGGTAAATTTCTATTTGGAAAACTACATTTTCATCACGTTTATGGGTTAGATTAAAATAAAATTTTACAATTCTATGAATGATATTTCTAAAAATTAATTCAATATTTGGAATCATAAGAATTCATATTATATTATAAGTCCAACTTAATTGATGGTAAAAAAATGAAAGTAAAAAATAATAGAAATTAATTACCATCGTCATGGTTAAAACATGTTTTGGGGGGGGGGTAATATAAACATATAAGGGTGAAAATGACCCAAATTCTTATCAAAATTATATTAGATTACATTATTTGATACCATATTACCTTAGGATCACTATTTATCAACTTTTATGATACATTACCATGAATTTGACCAGTAAAATAATTTAAGAAATGAAATGGAAAAAAATGTCACCATCATTCTTTTAAATTTATATTATGTGTTCACATATAGAAAAAATTAAAATTTTAACGAATAATTATATAAATTTTGGAGAATAATGAAATAAATTTATAGTGGTTAATTTATTAAATTTTTTTTCTAATCAAATAATTATTCTATATTCATAAGAAAATCCAACAATATAATTATTTATATAATATAAAAATATAATACACAACCCTAATAATATTTAAAGTAATAATAATTCAATGAATTATTATATTATATGGGTTTTTATATATTTATAACATGATATATATGTGTGAAAATAATTTATTATAATTCTACCATAGCCTTGATATATTTCAATTAAAATAAATTGAATAGTGTTAAAATATAAACTGATGCTATTTTATAATAATTAATACTTCTTAATGAATTAAATTTTCAAAAATCTCATCCTCTTCCAGGATAATAATATATTCTAAATATATAAAACATAGTCCATTCTTAGAGTAATGGAAATTTTATAATAATAGTGTTGATCACTGAATAGTAAAAATTGTCTTACCAAAGTAATAGGTAAAACATAGTTTTGTGCGTTACATGCTATTTCATTAAATTTAATTTTACCCAAATATATGTTCTTTATTTTTGAAATTTTATCTAATATTAAAAACAGTTGGATAAAAAATATTTAAGAAGCCTCAATAATTTTTAGCCTTTTAAGATAAATTACCTAGGTTAAAAATACTAGTTATCATAGTGAAAAATGAAATGGTAAAGGTAATAAAACATTATTGTTAAGGATTTTTTAAAAAAATGTATTTTTTATATGTTTTAGAGGTGTGTGTAAAAAATATATTCCATTAAATACATTAATTATCTATTTTGGTGGTAGATTTAATGAAAATAACTTCCTAGTATTGAATACATTTCAGAATTTATTAAAATTTCACTCATTCAAAAATAAAATAAAATGGTACCTCCTCTTGTCAATTATTCAAAAATCATATGATAATTGACTAAACCCATTGGTGAAAAAAATCCATACTTATCATCCTTAAAAACATTCTAGATAATTTTTTCATAAAAAACACCATCCATAGGGTTATAAATAAGATATCTAAAGGAGGTTTCTCTAAGTGATGGTAATTGTCTTTTCTAAGAACTATATTGTTAATTCTTCTCTTAACACCTTCAATTATGCCTTCACTAATAATGTTTTTTTGGAGACAATGATCAAGAAGCTATTATTTCATCTAAATTATATAATCTTCTCAATCCCATAAATGAAATTATAATAGATTCTATCAAAACCAGGTGTCCTACTAATGAATATAAGAACACTATGTTTTTTAATTCCATTAAATGGGTCATAAGGTCCAATAAGACACTCTATATTATCAATGATGTCAATATCATTCTTGATGAAAATAAAGATCTTTGGAGTCATGTTTTTTCTTCATATAAGAATCTTTTCCATGGACCACCTAAGAACATGAGACTCAATGATGATATCATTCCTAAGATGATCACTAAAGAGGATAATTAACTTTTTACTTCCATTACCTTGGATATAGAAATCAAGGATTCTATATTTGGAATGAAAAAATAGATCTATTCTAGACTGGAAGGATTCACAAATCAATTCATACAATTTTACTCATATGTTATTTAGAAAGATGTATGCAACCTTGTCAAGCATTTTTTTTAAAGGATGATTCTTTACCCAAGGGATCAATTCGCAGTTTATTTACTTGATACCAAAATGGATAATGCTAGTGACATCACTAAATTCAAACAAGTGGATATTTTTAACACCATTCATAAAGTCTTCATAAAAATTCATTTCAATAGACATGATAGTATATCGAAAAGTATCAAATCCTAGAACCCATTTGGATATATCAAAGGGAGAGACATCTAGGATTGTTTTCTCACTTCCTCATAATGTATAAATATCCATATAAAGTCCAATAGGGGATGAAATGTTGATATTAATATTGCCATCATGAAATAATTTGATACAATTGACTGGGGTTTATTGGTGATGTTCTTCCATCCTTGGTTGCAATGCAATAATTATCTAGTGGATAAAAGGACTGCATGATACTTATTATATATTTATCATCATAAATGGATCTACATAAGCTTATGTCAAACGATCTAAGGGATTGAGTCAAGAAAATACTCTTTTAGCTATCATCTTGTCCATTGGAGAGGATTAACTCAACAAGATATTACTTCATCTGGTGGACAAGGGTAAACTTACTACTACCAAGGAGACAATAAGTACCACTTCTCCATAAAATCTATTTTTTGCAGATGAATTTATTATATTTACATGGGGTCATAGGAATAACATAAACAATATCAATGGTACCATTTTTCACTTTGAAAATGTGTCAAGATAAAAAATTAGTTGGAATATGTCATTCATCTATTTTGGAAATAGAATTACGACTTTAAGAAAGGTTTCCACAATTAATGATTTAGAAATAAGATATTTATATCTCCTATTTACATACCTCATAGTCCCATTGTTTTGGGGAAAGCCTAGGCCCCCTCATTTTACTGATGTTTTTAGCTAAAATAGAAGAACTCTTACCTCTTGGAATTTAAAGTCTCTCTCAGTGGCAGGAAGAGTGTGTATTGTTAAACACGTGGTAGTCTCAAATTTGGTATATCATTTCATGGTGTATTCCTAAACTAACTTAGTTATTAAAACCATTAAATCAATGATGAGGATCTTTTTTTAGAGTGGAAACATCTTGGAATGGAAATTTATCACATCCTCTTGGAAAAAATGATTCTTTCTATATACTTTTTGGGATCTTGGCACCAAGAATATGGAATTTTTTAACCAGTCCATTATTACTAAATTTATATGAAGGATTATCAATAATCACACTAAATCTATTGGATTCCATTGAAATATATTTTTTAAAGATTTTATTTTAGGAAATTTAAATTAAATGGAGTCCTCCATTTATCCTAGTTGGAGGAAAGTTTCTCAAAATATTCACATGCACTCGCAGTGGCTTGTTAACTAGAATTATCCTCTTATATTCTATCATGAAACCTAGATTAGAAATAATTTTATTTAATGTATTAACACCTATAATTAATATATTGACCATATCATCTCAATTATGGTCTAGATGGAAAACTTAAATCTTCTTCCCTATGAGACATCTTCTACTATCTCCAACTACATGTTTCTCAATTAGGATGATATGCTCATTTAAGAACCATCCCCAAAAAATTACTTTATTACAAGATTTTTTATATTAATATACTCTAATGACGGAAAAATATTATTAGTGATCATAATAATTGGCTCCTTCTATCCATATTTACATTTATCTGGAGACCATCAATCAATAATGTATTAGTCGATGCAAACTTACAACATGTGGGAATATGGATTTTCTTTAAATGAGTTATTTTCCATCAAAATAGGGAGCATATTGGTCATATTTTCCAATAATGTAAAACTTAATCCTCACATTCCAATGATTTTTTAGATTTATTTTAGTTGTGACCCCTATACACTGCATCTTTCCAGGACTTCCATCGTGATGCTCTCGATATACAGCTCTCAAGACAAATCACACTTCTTTTCTGGGTGGCCTATACAGTGCTAATTCATGTCATTTGGAGAGTCTGAAACAAGTCCATTCATGAGAAGAAACATTTTAATGCTTTATCTACTATTAATAATATTATTAAGGTAGTTTAAATGGCTAATACGATGCATATTATACACTGTAGCAACATAGTGCGTGGCACTATTATTCTTAGGAGGCAAAATACTACAAGGAACATTCTCAATCCCCATGGAACTCTTGAGGTCTTCAAGACTCATCTCTTTCCTAGATGGATTAAATGAATCACTGATGGGGAATTGAGATGAAAATATAGGGTCTGTAGGATTTGGGTTTATTTTATGAGATTAGAATGGCAATGTGGTGGAGCCTCTATACTGCCATTGTTCAAGCTGTCAGGATGGGAGTGGGTCAAATCTCATTGAAGATGACAGCGGGATGGGCCAACTGTATTGATGTACTCTCTTCCATGAATTAAATCATCACACAAATATTTCACAATGAAAACCACCTTGCATATTGTAATTAAAATATGGGAGTGAATTAAGAGGTTTATTGTTACTATAACTCTCTCCCTAGTGATATTCATACCGTCTTTCAGTGGGACAAATGTAAACTACTCTCTTTCATATTTTTGTAATCTTTCCTTACTTTAAACTAAGAGCCTCTGAACTCACTCTTATCAAAAAATTAAATTATAACATAATAATTACATATTATGACACCATTATCTACAATATAAGGATATGTTATTATGTTATTTGAATTATATAAATCCAAATCCTCTTTTATCAAGTGGGAAAGAAAACTATTGATTGCCTGTATGGTGGAATGTCACCTCATGAATTGATGTAGTTTGTTATCCATCACCACCTCTAATGAATAGATAAAATAATGGATTTAAAAAATGAATATTTTATTCATAACATTAATATACTTCTAGAATTATAATATCACATAAAAATTATTTCCTTATTATCCATTAGAAAACAATACCGTTAATTAAGTATAAGTGTGGTTCACCGCTTCCATATTGCGATGTGAAACATTATTCATTCCATTTTGACATGTATGGTAATAAAAATATATTGAGTGAATATATATTATATGTATACTATAACAATAATTCATAAAATGTGAAATATTATTCACCTTTCCTTTTTTTAATCTATTTAAAAATTGAAATAGCATTCATACATATATATGACCTACCATCTCATTGAAAATTGTAATCCGACTTTCTATATCTAAATTTTATAGATTAATATAATTATATATATATATAATTATATTATATTATATTTTATCTTGGTTCACATATTGTATATTTTGGAACCATGATCAATGTAAAAGGACTAAAAATATAGAACCAAAACAACCATGAAAAATGAAACAATTATCAGCAAAAACTATGATTTTAACAAAGAATTGTTAAAAAATGGGTAATAAAAGACTATAAGTAATTCATATATGGTATGAAATAAACTAGTATCTTTATATAATTAAGTTTTAATAAAAAATTATTTATTACAAAAAAGGTTAAAAATTCTACAATGAAAATTGAACCAGAGATAATGGTTTCTCATCTCGCTTTTATTTCATGAGACATATGTCATATTCACATATTATTCCTTTTTTGTAGTGTATATACTTCCCCTTTTATAATTTATCTCATGATTAATAAATTTTTAATGTTATTTCAATTTTATATTTAATTTATATATTTACTATGACTTATGATTCACATGTTACAAATGTGGTAAGGGTTTAATCCATTATCTCATAATTATATACGGTTTTTTATTTTTAAGATTCACCATTTTAATTATTTTATATTTTTACCTAAAACCAAATATATATTATTTTCATATGGTGACTTATAAAAATTTCAATAAATTTTACCAATTTCCCCAATTTGGTACTTAATTTTTTTTTGAAAAACGTTTTTATGAAAATAAAATATTATTTCTCTTTTTGATCAAGAATTATTTATATTCAACATCCATATTTTTTTGAAAACATTAATTCTTTTTACATTCTTAAAATTATTTATTAAATAAAATTTTACCCATGGAAGGATTTTAAAAAAAAAAATTAAATGGATTATTCCTATTTTTACAAAGAAGATACTTCTCCATTTTTATAAAAATATGAATAGAATATTTGTTTTATCATACTTTGAATGTATGGAACTTCCTACCACCATGTGGCCTAATTGAATTTAGTATTCCTTTAAAAAATTTCAAGGTTATTTTTAATGAATTTTTATACCAAATATTCTGGAAAATTTAATTTTTTTGATGGTGATTTTAATTGTGAAAAATATATTGTCCTCAATAATATTTTTAATTTCTTTTTTACTATATTTATATTAATAAATGAAAAAAGTAATCATTTTAAATTATGATAAAATATGAATATTTTTTAATGATCCCATTCATATTATTTATCTTAATGGTTTATTATTAGTTTGAATGGGGATGTACTATTTTGATATCATTCATTATATTACTCTGAATAGGTTATGGTGATGTATATTTTCTTAAGAGAATGTAAACCTTCCAAAATCTATTTTTTCAATATGAATGTTTATTTTGATTATACATATTGATTGGGGGAATTATTAACATTCTAGATGCCTATTTAAATATGAATGTCTACCTTAACTATATTTCACCCCTTTATTATAAAGAATTCATTACATAAACTTAGTGATGGGAAGGGACCATTTTACCCCTCGATGCATCGATACTTATCATGATACATAATATATTATGTTTTGAACTAGGTCATATAAATTTATATTGATATTTTGGAATAAGGTATCTATAGAATTTTAGATATCTTTGGAAAATTTATCAATAGTATGTTTTAGATTCCTGGATTTATGTTTTAAATTATTGAGAATTTAGTTATTGATGTCCATGTGATTATTTTATATGTTATTATATACATGAATGAGTTTGTACCTCATGAGATTATATATGTGTAAATATTTGATGAAAATTTATTTTTTCCATATTATTCTTCATGATTATGTTATTAATTAAATTATATGTGATTCCATTATATAACCTTTTATATTGATTATGTATTTTGTATTATAGATATATTATGTTGTACGTATACCCTTACCTAGTATTGTATCTCCCTCTTTTCTTATGAATTCTTTAGCAAAGAATCTAGGACAAGATTTATGATTTATATGTAAGGAATTATTGAGGGAATAAGGATTATCCAAATTAAAAGACTTTGTTAGATTTTTGTTTTAAAATGTATGTGAAAATCATGTATTTATCTAGCATACCAAGACTATTAAAATATTCAATCCATCAGGATGGAATTTATTATATATCAAGAAAATTTAATAATGTAACAATAGAATATAGGCCACTAAGTTCATATTCTTTACACTGAATCACTCACTCAATGACATAGTAAAGGTTCCAAGGAATAAGCAATGAAATGGATGACTGCTTAATTTTTGATTTTATTCTATTTCAATCGATTATGTCTAATAGAATTGATTAATATAACCCTAAAATATCATATATAGGATTCATTATATTTTTCTTAAAATTAATATATAAAAATACTCACCTAGAATCAATTAATATTCTTAATCAATATGTATTACTATCCTTGATTTATTTTCATTATTATTTATAATATAGGAGATTAATCTACTAGGAGTATCCATATGTACACCTGTAATATCAATACACAATTTTTGAATCTCTTAGTGAAAACATAGACGAGTAAATTGCTTTATGCTATTTTCTATTAATTTGAAAAAGATACCTCTCTTGTTCTCTCTTCACTATTGGGAGTTAGGATTGGAGGTTAATTCCCTCAAGGATTTGAGAATTATAGAGATTATTTGAATATGTATAAAAATTATTAGAAACCCAACAATGATATACCATGGAATGGATACTCATGGTTAAAATAATTTAAAATTTCATAAATTACTTTTAGAAATCTAATTATTGTAGGTAATACCTATGTAAAATAATAATAATAATAGAAATTAAATGATATTTGTTAATTTAAATATCATTTATTAATAAAAATAATTTTTACTTAATTGATAGTAAATAAAACTATGTCATTTCCATCAAGCCTTTAACCTGAAAATGTATCCCATAGGGAATATATCCACACTTGAATAATAAAATATTTATTCAAATACATATTATCCCATAACTAAATAATTAAATATTATATTATCTAAAATCAAGAGTAAAATTTTATTTTAATATCCATGAAACTAAATATATATTTATATTAATCTATTCAATATAAAGTGTATAAATAAATATTTATTTATTACCCTATTAATAAATTAACAATTTAAAAATCTCATAAAAATATTCCAAAAATGAATACACAATGATTATATTTACTCTATCAAGAATTATTTAATAATAAGTATTTAAAAAATAAATAATAATATTTATTTTTAATATTAAGTTAAAATTAATTTAATGAGATTATAGATACAATTATGGTGTAAACCATTAGGAATCATTCTTGTTGGAATTAGGTAAACATAACTAATGTCATTGATTGACATAAAGTAGTATTATATGGAACATATAGAGAGATAATGTCACATTTGTGATCTTATTTTGAGGTATCTTATCTTTTATTGTTGGTCTTATCATTTTCTTTGGGATTTTTTAGGCGTTTTTGAGAAATGATGGTGATTATTGGGTATTAAAGAATGAGTTTCACGGTTGGTTCACTGTTAGTATAATTGGTGTTCCTTCCAAGTGAAAATTTTGTTCCATAGGTGATGGTATTGTCGATGTGAAAGGACCAAGAACACAAGTGTTCCACCGTCCTTGGATAACCACGCATCTATGAAATCATATCTTTTTAAGGAACATCACTAGGGGAACATGAATTTACACCCTCCCCACAATCCATGCAACAATTTTTCCTCTTATATAGTTATTCTATAGGGTTGGGGCAGGTTTTGGAAAATCATGCAGCCAAACAATGAAATCTATGAGATAATTAAAAAAATTTAATATCCTAATCTAACCCCCATGATTTTAACCTCAAATCACCCATTTCCTTCCCACATTTGACTCACAATCCATAAGAACCATCCTCCATCTCCTTCTACATCATTTTCCTCTAAATATTTGGTGGATTTGGGTAGAATCATCCTGAAATCATCAAGTGCATTCCTTGATTCCTAATTTCTTCATTCTTCTTGGCCTCTTCTTCCATCTCTCTTATGTTATCGTTTCTCTAGTGGATAGGTTGATCCAATGTGATTTTCATAAACTTTATTTGGTTTGGATATTGATGGTTTTTGTATTCTCTTGCCTCTATAGGTTTCCTCATTTTTGCGGTTATAGTTTCCAACATGTTTGTAGAAGTTTCAAAGAAAAAGGTAGGTTGTCCACGCTTTGACATTTTTAGATGAGTTTAATATACATGATTTTTTTAAAATGGTTCTATAAATGGTTTGGGTAGTAGGAAATATGTTTTATAATGTTTTTGGATATTCATAAGGTTTAAGTAATGATTTGACTCTGGAAAATGGGTGTTGTCCATGTGTGTATCCGTAGTTGGAAATGAGATTGTGTAATGGATAGTATACGTGACATAGAAAATTGAATTGGGAATGAGGGAATCAAAGGTATCTAGGTGTCCAAACTAGGGATAATAAATTTTATTAATTAGTAGGGATGAGGCCTAGTCTCCCTGATATGATTACGTAACGACACTAACTAAAGGTACATGTGATGGGGATTGGTTTCTTGAGAAAGACCATTACATTTTGAAGAATGTTTTATCATTGAGAGTATGAGGACTATAGGAAACTAATCAACCTAGTACCTTAGGTATTTTCCATAGTTCTCATACTATTCATATCTTTCATATTATTTTCATATTTACTTTCTTTTAATATCTACTAATATTTTATTTATAATTGTATCTTCCTTTTAATAAAACATATCATGTCATGTTTTATTATAATGTCATTATAGGAGATCTACTTTTGTGGTATACTACTAGGAAAATTGGATCACAACCTATAGACACCCTTGGTTGTATGTAGACCATATTATATTTGACCTAGATAAAGAAATGTCATTCAGTGGAAGTGATGGTGGATTAGGTTGCAAGTGGTCCCTCTCTTAGAAAGTGTTGGTGGAGGTGTAATGGGGTATCAAACCTCTAATTTAATTAATTATTGGTCATATAATTGGGTAACAATCCTTTTTGTTCATTGTTGTAGTTGATCATAGTTTTAAAATGTGTAGATCATGTTTTTTGTTTTTTCAATGATTTATTTTATTATGAAAGTTTATTATGATATGATGTATTGATTTTTGTTTGCTAATAGAAGTTAATTATTGGAGAAAACATTCACACATATAATCTACGATTCCTATAAACTAGTTTCCATATTGTGGGGGATCAAGAAAGACTTCTCATACATTGTAAAAGGTAGGTTGTTTTTCTAGATATATGGAATTCAAGACTAGTTCATGATAAAATGGCATTAGATTAATTTATTCCATTTCTTTGGGTATTGTAATTTGGGAGAGTCTCAATAGACCAAAGCTAGGATTTTTGTGGATTGAGGATCTAGTGGTGAGTGGGGTGTCTGGACACCATACCTCATGATATTATTAAGGTCACAATGTGGTGTTTGGGATTTGGGTTGACTCCTATTTTAGGAGAGATGTTAATGCTTTAGATAATTCATAAACACCATTCTAGGGTGGAGCGTCTTGACTTTTAATCATGTTTTTATCATTTTGTTTTGATTTATGGAAGGGTTTTATGTTTATTTAGAGAAAAATGTTTTATATTGTCTATTGATTATTTTTCTTGTGTATGTTAATTGATTTATAAATATGCCTCTAGAGTCTTCCTATGAAACGGTGGGAAGAGGCTAGAGAAAATTCTCCCTTTCCAGTTGATAAGAGATCAATAGAGGGAGTGGTTTCATCTATTGGGAAATTTTATAATGGATCATGATCTAATATTACAAATACTATGGAATCCACAATAGTTTGGGAGAAGGAAATGCTTCATGAGTGTTTAAAGGGAAATTTTTTTCCCAAGGGGTAGCACAGACCGCTAGGAAGCTGTGGATTGGAATGAAAAAATTGGGAGAATTTTGGAGTTTCTTCGTACTCCTAAGGCGATCAAAGTGAAGTATTCTTCTTCCAGTTAGAAGTTCATATTCATTGGTGGTGGGACTCAGTTATGTAATCTACAATACATGAGTATATGGTTTGGAATGAAATATAGGTTGTTTTTTATAGTAATTAATGAGATATGAATTTTGTATATACCAAGAACTAGGAGTTTCCATATCTCTATTTAGTGGATCCACCCATGATGAAGTATTCCAACTATTTTCCAAAGTTGGTATATTTCACACCCAAGGTGATTTTTAATTTGGAGTTGAAGGATCATCATTTTGAAATGGGGTTGAGTCAAAACTTCCCAATATAGGTTTTCAGGTTCAAGATGATGATGAATGCTTAAAAAGTGGATCGAGCCCTGATGTTTGAGATTGAATATTATGAAAAGTCTATTTTCTCTATTTTGGTTTCAATAGTGGGATAGGATAGTGGTGGTTCATCATAAAATAAGATAAATCATGATGATAATTAATGTAATAGAGGTTGTAGTTTAGACTACCCATACCAACTAAGATCATCTATGATCAGTAGTGGTTGGTCAGTTGTATTATACTAGTATGGATGGATAAATAATGTGTTTGCAATGTGTCTAGTTCCAAGTATACCCAGCCATAAGTATCAGAACATGAGACACATTTAGTGGGTTTTTCATATTGGGATGCTGAGTCATAGTGGATAAGGTTCCTTAAACAATAAGTAATTTCTAACTTAGTCTTGTGTTGTAAGGGTGATGCATTCTCAAAATGTTGGGAGAAATGTAAAGGAAATATTCTTTTATTGGAAAAGTTAAATAAAGGTATATCCACTAGTCAGTAACTGGCCTTATTCATTGGTGGAGATGAAGAACCTTTATTAAAGGGATAAAGAACCAGTGTAATCAGATACATTACCTAAAACAGTTCAACATTCTATTTTATTACTTCATAAAAATCATATTTTTGATTGAGAAAAGTGATTATATATATTTTATTTTATCATATCTTATATAATTTTTTAAATTTTAACCTCATTATGTGCCTTATGTGATGGAGTTGGTTGCACCTCTTGATTAAAAGAGAGAATACTATTTCAGGTGTCCATTCTGCACTCTCAACTGATCAAGGATCAAGCTATAATTTCATACCATGGATATGAAAATAGAACTCTTTGAAATAATCATTGACATGTATTTGAAGGTTCATTTCATGGTGACAGTTGAATTTTATAATCAGTGAGTGATAACTATGTAAGCTTATGGGAGTACCATGTTTTTTCATGTTGAATAGTATCCTCAAACTTGGTGACCCATCTCTCCACATAATGTTTTGGGAAATAAATTTTTTCCAGGTATTATCACTCATGTTAGAGGATAGTGGTAGAGGTTCTAATGATGGATTTCCTCTTAGAGTGGATGAGTTCCCATAGGCGTTTCAAGACGATTTCACATGGTTTCCAACATAAAAGGATCTGGATTTTAAAATTGATATGATTATGGGAACATTGTCGACATCTCTTACATTATATCATATATCCACCACCAATTTGAGGGAATTAATGATACAACATTAGGATTTGGAATCCATTGGATTACTTTTCCATAACATATAACCATGGGCCTCCCTTGAGTAGTTGACTAAAAAAGATGATGGATATATCCATTTTTTTCATTGATTATCAAATGTTGAATCATATAATAATCAATAATAATATACCCGTTTCATGCATTTATGACCCTTTTGATCATATCAATGGGGTGCGGTGGTTTTCCATCATTGAATTATGCTTCAGGTACCATCATGTTATGTTCAGAGAGGTATATATTCTTATAGTAGCATTATGAAGAATGTATGGAAAATTTGAGTATTTGGTCTTACCATTTGGGTTGAAGAATTCTCCATTAGTCTTCATGTCTCTTATAAAAAAGGATTCCCTTAATACCTTTAATTATTTTTATAGTGATTCTGGATGACATCATTCTTTTCTCAAAGACCGAGGAAGAGCATAAGTGTCACATGAGTATCATGTCGGTAACTCTTCAAGACAACTTTCAATTTCATAATCCATCCAATTGTACCTTATAGATCATGTTGGTAATGTTTATGGGCTATGTAATTTTAGAACATTGAGTTTTAGTGGACCCCTATAAGTCAAATAAGTTATTTCATAGTAGAAATTGTGGAATTTATTTTATATTTGGAAACTTTTGGTCATGGAAGAAAATTATAGGTTAATTATTATAGATTTATATTAGAATTATCCACCAATTAATCCAATTATATTGAACGGATTGAGGTTTTAGTTGATCCACGAGTGATATGAATATTTTTTGGAGCTTAAGAGGCATTTTACCACCACCCACATTTTGACCCTACTAGAATCTGGAACAAAATACATGGTCTACAATTATTCATTAGGTATGATTATTGGGTTTGTATTGATATAGGTTGAACATGTGGTGGATTACAGATATTTCTATCTCTAAAAAAATGAATGGAATTACCAAACCCGTGACATGGAGATGGTAGTTGTGATTGTTTCCTTGGATTATCGTGTTACTACATTTTTGGGGATAAATTTGTGTTTTACTCAGATCCTAAGTTCTTGGACTATAATTTCTCCTAGAATAACCTGTATATTAGGAAATGGTATTAGGTTGATTACCTTATGGGTTTTGAAATTGATTCCATATATATCCTAAGAAAATTTAATGTGGTGGCACACACTCCACGAAGAAAGATATGGGTTTAAGCATAAAGAAGTGTAGTGATGAGATGAATTTAATTTGGATTTTCTACCAAATGAAACTACAATTCAATGAGCATAGTGTAAGTACCCTCATATCTATAATCTAGTTAATTACCTCCCTTTTAGATATGATTCAGTAAGGGAATCCAAGTGATGAGTAGTCACAATGTTCTGTGAAGCTTCTAAATAGTGTGGGAGGTTCTCAGTGGGTGGTAGTTGCCTCATGAGGGATTTATTTGCTTTAAGGGCCTCATATGGGTTTTTTTTGCCATTTTGAATTGTCATTATGTTAGATATCCATCAATATGAGTGGTGTGTTAACCATAGGAACAACACTATGTTCTACGACGCCTGTCATTGGTTCTGGGGGCTAGTTATTAGATAATATATATCTAACATTGTATACTGATGATATACTTGTCAATAATTTAAAGCTGATCATCTAAATCCCTCTGGTTTTATTCAACCAATATCCATTCCTAAATGGATGAAAAATGAGGTCACCATGGACTTTATATTTTTATTTCTTCATACACCATGGGGGGTTAGGGAATTCCATATGGTTAGTTATCTGATGGATAACCAAATTGGCCCATTTTAATCCAATCACGGAGTCAACCACAGTGAATGAGTTGGTGTAGTTTCATTTTCATGAGATAGTGAGGAATCATGGGGTGATGGTAGTTATTTTTTATAATAAGGACCCACTTATTACCTCTGAGTTATGGAAGGTCCTTAAAAATTCAATAGGGTCATAGTTGAAACACTTCAAGACAATCCATCCTCAAACAGATTGTCAGATAGAACTGGTGAACTAGATAATGAAATAAATTCTCAAAGCATGAATGATGGATTTCATAGGTTAATGGGGTAAACATTTCAGATTGGTAAAATATTAAAAATAATAACTACCAATCCTATATATAAATGGATCTATTTGAGGATTTTTATGGTATTCTAAGTCAAGAATCATGGGGAAAAAGCTGTTTATATCTCTTTGTTGGGACTATTCCAGGTGGAAGAGACATATGATAATGATCATTTGACCAGGAAGTGAAAATTTAGGGTTGAAAGCTTCCATATTTTATATAGAAATTAGAGACTTAGAGTGATGTAATTATTATAGGGTGATTGGGTGTTGCTAAAAGTTTCCCCCTTCCCAGGTCACTATCACATTGGTAAGTAATGAAAGCCAATGGGATGGTATGTGGTAACTTTTGAGGTTACCAAGAGAGTTAGTAACATTTAATACCAGTCATATTTTCTATCCCATTTGATGTTGATCAATTATGTGTTCCATTTCACTCAATTAAATAAGTATTATCTAGACAATTATCTTACTCTAAATTGGGAAGAGTTATAATTGTGTATTGATTTCTCAGTGATTGGGAATTTAGTTGAGATTGTGGACACTCTAGAGAAAGATTATAAAGGGAAATCCATACCATTGGTTTTGGTTATTTTGAAGCATGATAATGATGATAATTAAACTTGGGAGAAGATTACTTGGATTATGGTTTAGTATCCTCATATACTTTCTGATCCATATTAATTTTGACTTTTATATGGAGGAACATTTTCATGGTTGGGAGAATTATCACATCTGTGCTATTATTTTTTAAAATTTTCTCTTTTATTTTTTATAATTATATTTTTATCATGGATGTGCAAAAAGGTTTTTGAGAAAATAAGGGTATTTGGTCCAAAAATAGTATAATGGGTGGAAGATGGTTAGTATAATCTATGCTCCATCCTAGTGGAAATAGTACACCCAATATAGTGGTATTTTCTAGGTTACACTTTCTAGAGTTTGGCTGTGTCACCCTTCAAGGATAATTATGTGTCTATGAATGTAGGTATTTATGAGGAAAAATGTGAGGAAAATGGGCGTGTTCCCCCTCTAGTAAAATAGTTTGGCCAATTATCCTACTGGGAAGAGGTTCTTCATAGTTTTCACGTGGTTTTGGAAATTCGTGCTGTGAAACTCCATGGCCTTATAGATATTTAAAAACATTGATTTTATTAAAATATCCCTCCATCATTTCTACAACAAATAAAAAATTTATTTAACCTATTTGACTCTCCAACCTTAGGTGTCTCCCCCTTTCCTCTTCCACTCCCTCAGGCTCTAAATCTTTGTGGGATATTGGTGGAATCTTTAAGAAGTCTCTAACTAAGTCCCCATTTCCTCTCTTAATCTTTCTTTTTGGTGTCTTCTTCCTTCTATATTGTTCTATCCTATCATTGGAGAATTATTTTACCCAATTTGGTTTCAATCTAGTTTCTTTGGGTTGGATATTTTTGGTTTTGTATACTATTACTTATATAGGTTTCCTCATTGGTGTAGTTGTAGTTTCCAACATGTTTTAAGAAGTTTACAAGAAACGTTTTGGTGGTTCCATGAATTTAAATTGTTTCATGAGTTAGTTAATGTATATATGCTTTTCCAAATAGTTCTATATATAGTGTGGTTAGTGTGAATCTTGTTCTCCCAGGGTTTTGGGTCTTTATAAGGGTTTAATTATGATTTTTCATCATGAAAATGTGTATTTTCCAATTGTGTTCCAATTATTGCCAATGAGATTATGTAAAGGATGGTACATGTAACATGGAAAATATAATTGATAAAAAAATAATACAATGTATCTTGGATTCTAAAACAGGTATATTATTATAGGTGAGTCAAAAGGGATGAGGCTCGGCCTTCTTAATAGGATCATATAAAAACACTAACTAAACATACATGTGATGATGATCGGTGGATCAAGAAGCACTATTGTGTCATGGGATCAGTTTTATCACTAGGAGTACTGGGATTACAGTACCCCAATAAACCTTTTACCATAGGGATTTCTCATGGTAGTCATACTATACTTATCATTTCTATTATTTTTGTCTTTAAATTCTTTTAATTTCAAATTTCATTTCATTTAAAAATGATTCATCCTTTTCATAAAAACTTGAATGTTAATTTTAATTATAATTTAATTGCATGTAATTGTTTTGGTGGGATCATAGTAGAAATATTTCTTAAACCATACAAACACCCTTCAGTTTATGTATACCCTTTGATGTTTGTACCAAGAAAAGGGAATCCATTTCATAACAGTTTTGGTCGATCTAGTTGATAGTGATCCCTCTCATAGAAGGTGTTGGTGGAGGTAGAATGGGGTTTATTACCTTTTTTTAACTGGTGTCTTGGTTTTATAGTGGTTTCCACTCCCTTTTCTGTCATTTTGATTTTTAATTGTAGTTATAAAATGCGTAGCTCATGTTATAGTGTTCTCTTTGATCTCTTGTATTATGCATGTTTATTATAATGTGATTTATTGATTATGGGTTTTTATATTTGTTAATTATTGGTAAAATAATTACAACAAGTCATTCTTGATTCCCATACACAAGATTCCATCAAGTTATAATTGAGAATGACCTTTAAACCATGACACTGGTTGGACTGGTGTAAGGTTAGATGGCAGTCCCACCTGGTTTGTGAAAAGGAAGTTCATGTAGAAACTAAAATAAAAACCCAATGAATAATACTATGTAATATAATCCATTTTTATTATGATATATTTTCATGAAATATTCATACATTTTTTACCACAATATATTATTTATTTATATATCATTGAATTTAAAAAATTAAATCTTCTATAAACTAAAATGGCCAAAGATTTAACTAGATAATTTTATTTCTATCGAAGGTTTAAAATTTTTATCTCCCGTTAACTTGGAATGGAGAAATCCATTAATGAATTATTCATCTAATGTCATATCTCATATGATACACAAATCATTTTCTACCTCATTACATTAATTTTTCATCATGATGTCCATCCGTACATTAATGTAAATGATTCATGGTAGAAATTAATAATAATCTAAAGCATAAGGACTAGTATACATGTTCATAGATTGAAATATCCAATAACATAAAAAACAAATGAAATTTATATTGGTTGGTCTATCTTAATGACATCCTTTCCTAGAGACCACTAAGTTAGAAATTTAGGTGAATATTTCATAATGCCTTATGCACCTCAAACTCCTGATAGTTTATAACCATATATTTCCCATCAGGAAGATGTTATTTAGAACATAATAAAAATATTTAAGAATATTTTCATAGAACATATAGGTGAATATTATATTGGGGAACTAATATAAATGTTTTATGCACTAAATACCATATAATCATTATCACATTAATGCTACATAGAAATGAAATAAATTTACGAGAAGACATTTATTAATATACTGCAAATATTAAACAAAAAGTTAGCTAGTTGTAGGGTACCAATTCTAACATAATTCTAATTGAACATGATCCAAATGATAATAACCATTAATCAATTAGATATCACATGATATTCCAGCTTATAATTGGATAAGTCTTTACTCATTAGGACTTCCAAATTTTCCTAAATGGGAAATCTTATTATTATGACATCACTAATTTGAGAAAACACCCATGATGGATGATATATGAAAATTATATTCTTCATTTAGTTATGTGATCTAGAAAAATTCTATAGAACCACCACTATAATATATTAACAATACAAAGGGATACGATTTTTACTTCTAAGTATAACAAGATTCTATTTTATGATGTTTTTTATCCACATTGATTCTATTTCTACTATAAAATTCATAATATACTAATATTATAGTAGAGATTATGTGACCATGGGATACCCAAAAATCAACTTACCCATAACTCCTCCTTTAATTTTTTTTATAGATTAGGTTTTTAGTTCATTATGAAATTTTATGAAACTATCATATATATATGTCCTCTCATAACAATATCCTTATCTCCCCTATAATCTAAGAACATATCTTTTTTATTCTTCATGTACATTAGGAAATTAATTTAATCTAACCAATCTGTGTAGAGACCCAAAACTTGACATACATGGACATTACATTACTTTTGTGGAATACTTAATACATAACAAAAACCAACACTCAAGGACCATATTAGTTTAGTATCTTTGGAAACTCGGAACATAATCGTCTAATCATGGTGAAAGATCTTCAACATCTCCCATAAAGATTTTCCCCTTTTTTTTTCTTACCTAAAACCTTTATTTATATCATGGGGAAAAAAAACATATAAAGGGTGAGCTCAAAGTCTAAGTAAGGGTAAACATGGAGAAAATAAAACAAACCATATACATTTGAACTTAAAAACATGAACATAATGTTTAAACATCAAAATCTTGAGCAATGAAATAAAACATGGCAGTACGTAAGGCATAGATCATAATGGAACATCAATCATGATAAAATAGTATGGGAATAAAACATTTATTTGTGGAAAACCATTAAGCACATGTTATGATTTCCATAGTATCCAAGGCATTGCTGCCAAGACCATCATAGTGGACAAAGTCCCTTACTGAATCGAGTTCACTCCTCGTTCTAGTCCTGTATCACTAAATCAGATTAACTTGATGTTCCAGCCAAGTCTATCTCATGAGATATAAATCTTTACCCAATGAATTGGAGGGAGATATATGTCCCACCCATATAATAATTAAATCATTCTTACTTGTGCCATAACATAAACATAAATCATTCATCATAACCCAAAGAATAAAAATGCGTTTCATAAACATCATCCCATCATAAAATAATCCATATAAAACAAATGGATATAATTTCATCATAAGAAAAGTGAAACCATGTAAATCATAGAGATATTATACTTGAAACATACACATATGAAATAATGTCATCTTAGATGGAAAATGGTTTTGATAAAACACTTGAAAATAATTCTTGAGGAAAATATCATTTATTCTTAAAAATCATTTTCTTTTAACAAAATGCCATGCAATTTTAAAAGAAAAGGATTTTATTGAAAATAAAAATGAAATATTATAGATTAAAATTCAAGAAAATAAGGCGTTATGAAACCGTAAAATTTTGTTCATGCCGTATAAGTTAAAAAAACATTATCCTTGTACTTTTAACGAAAAAGTCAAAAAGTACCACATATGGTAAACAAAAGAAAGATTCCTTCCATAACATAAAGTAAAAGTAAAAGAGGGGTAAAAATGAATTTAAAAATACATGTAATAATATTAAATACTTTATGAAAATTTTTTATGGACATGGATGAAAAATATAACCCGAGTAAATACTTACGAATAAACCATCTTAGATAAAAACAAGATTGGAATAGTTATCCCTTACCTTATGTCTAATATGCTTCATATGTATCCGAAACTCATGTATAATGATTTAAATAATGTCATTGAATTATTAAAGAATCATATTCATTGTTATGATATCATATATTGTTCACGTATGACTTTATATTACCTGTTCTTTTGTAAATTCAATGTTAAAGTAGTGTTTTGGGTAAAATCGTATCATTTATCGTACGTGTTTCGATTTGTTGTTATTGATATTATTAATCATATTCTTATTTAAATAATTAAATAATGTAAAAAAATGGTTTATATATAATATATATTCAGTATATAAATATATATGATAGATCGATAAATGGAATGAAATACACCGTTCATGGAGACGGTATGTTGTACGTACGCATGAACGTTGTTTTCATTTCCTTATTGAATTGAATGGAATTAAGTAAATGAAACATATATGTACAAAAATCAAGCATAATTATTATGTAATATATTTCATGATTATTTATTATATATATATACTTTATAATCATACTTTAATGGTTAATCATGGAAAATGAATCTCATCGCGTTCGTGGAGACAGTAGTCCGTACGTACGCATGAGCGATGATATCATTCCCATGATTGTGTATTTTTATTGAAGTGTATGTATAATATTTCAGAATAAATATCAATTTACAATAATCATATGTAGTTATTTATTTACACCATTATACCCATCCAAGTAAGGTGGTGGTGGAAAACAGATTACAACAAGGCGTGGAGACAGTATTTCGTACGTACGCACGCGCAGTGATTTTGTTTTCTGTGGGATGGATAGAAGATGAAATACGGTTGTTTCATATTTATAATAACATATCAGTATATTAGTGATACTGATGTTATTATTTTATAATGAAACAACTAAAGAAAAATAAGTTTAAGAAGAAAGAAAACTTGAAAGAATCGGTAGAAGAGATTACCTCTTATTCGACACACCTCTTTTAAGCTTCCTCTTAAGGCACTAGGGTTGGTCTTTTTAGTAGACCAGAACCTATAAAATGTTTCTAGGGAAGTTGAGAAGGAAAATTGTCAGGGTTTTGACGAGATTGAAGACTCAAAATTGTGTAAAGAGAAGAGGGAGGAGGTGTCCTTTTATAAGGGAGGAGAGGGGCACCTTAGAAAAATCTTAAAATATTATTTTATAATAAAGTCATATTCAATTTATAATATCTCCAAATTGATTTGTTTCTAAAAGAAAGTGGGTATGGGTATAAATATTCTCAACCAATACGTTTTATACAAGTTTAGGTTACTATTTTATCCTTATCATTTAGATTTAACTCTAACTTAAATAATTTAACTTTTACCATGTCTTCTTCTTTTCTTACACTATATGGTTAATAAATTTACTATAACATGACAAACGAACCCCAAGTGGTTAATTATTAATATATATAACGTTATTTAAGTCATGTTTCTAAACATTAGACTTTTAGGAATAGAATAAAAATTAATAATATAATATTTGTTTTAAAAAATATTTTATGTCAATTTTGACACTATTTGGTAATTGATTTTTTTGAAAATTATAACAGCTTTATTAGTTCAAAAAAAATTAATTAAATCAATACTAACATGTCATATTATCCTTTAAAATTAGTGGAATTCATAAAAAGCCTCAAATTACATTTATTTGGGTATTTATAAAATCAATTATGTTAATATTTCATTAATATGGTAATTACTACATCATCATTGTGTCATAAATAAATTAACTTATTCTATGTCTAAAAATTATAAATAAAATACCATTATGTATTAAATACTTTTATCTTTATAATGAATATTTATAGTCGAATTTATCTTAAGAATAACCCTATATTAAAAAATGTTTTATTTATTAAACATTGAATTTAACTCTTTTAACTCTTCTTTAAATAAAATAATAATAAGTGTCCTAATCTAATCCAAGTGGACCTAAAGGGTAATATGTTATTACTAAGGTTGTTTTTGGTCGAATTACACTTATCCAATAGAATTTTCCCATGTGTTAGGTAAATAATAATATCATTTTTACCCTTAATTACCCAATTTAATTTTAACCGTGGTAAATAAAAGTAAAAAGTTACTATTCACCAAAAATTATTTTTATCTTATTAAACCACATTTTATTCCTTGATAGTAACCATGTCTCTCGGATTTTTGAAATTAAACTTACCAAAGCGGTAAAATTAAGTTTTATATACAATTGCAAATGCTCCTAAGAGGTGGGTAAAAGACGGTGAAAAGTTCAATAAAATCTTTATATATCTAAAATTATTATAAAATGACTCCAATGAATTAAATTGAAATTATATAAGTACTACGTATCTATTTTGACCTAAAAAAATTAAATAAAATAAATTATTATTTAAATAAAAAGTCAGTTTTAACCAATAACTCAGTGTTTTCACTATTCATCAAAAATTGAAAGTTTTCAGAAATATACCAAAATTTCACCCTAGGCTAATTTTGATATTTCGAATCCAAAAATGAATTCCATTTTTAAAGATAAAATTTATAAAAATTCAAAAAGTGGGTATTACTATTCATAACGGCTAGTTCATAATAATATTATAATAATATCTCATTTTGTGAAACACGATATTGTGTACTACACAAGCTATCGAAGAAGGTCTTGATTGCATGTAATGCAGGCCAAGTCAGGGCTGTGTGTATTGAAATCTCCATTTGGTGTTGCGTATAACATAATCAAAACTTATTTCTTTTATACATTAAACAAAATTTATACTTAATGTTTTGTAGAATAATTTCCACAAAACGAACTTGAAATTGTGTGTAACACGAGCCTAGAATAGTGTTGCGTATATTGCAAGCTAATATGGTGTTGCGTATAGTACAAGATATTCTTGGTGTAGCATACAACATGAGACATCAAATAATTTAAAAACAATACTTCTCATAAAAACTCGGGGTGTTACATTCTACCCCCCTTAAAATGAAATTCGCCCTCGAAATTCGTCGGGGTTATAAATCATTTTCTACTTGAAAGTTTATTTCATAGAAACCCACATCATAAAAAGGAGTACTAAAACTTAATTTTAAAAAGTGAAGTAAGAAATGTAATGGTTACCCAAATTAACTCATCACTAGGTTTCCACATAGGCAAAAATATGGACATTGATGAAAAATCTAACCATCATGTTTGGATGAAGAGCGGTGGAGAACATGGCTTTGAAAAATCCTACAATCACAGAGCCATAAATTTGTGATGATCTAAGGTACCATCTGATTCATCAGATATGAGAGAACTAGGACAACATTTTTGGTTTTCAAGATTATTTCCCAAATGTTGAATAATTTTTTGAATTAAAAGATGTACATACTTGATTTTGGTACAATCTCACTGTTGTTTGTGCCTTGAAAAATTTCCACTTCATCACTTAAAGAAATAAAGTTGAATTTGTCATGCGTGAAGTGTTAGCATATCATGTGATAGAATGATGGGTCATTCCATCTGTCTCAAACAAAAGGATAGAAAAAGTTATCAAATATACCTAAGTCCATCTATGATGAGGTTAATCGTATATGATTCCAAAAATGGACTTATACTTCATCTATCATAGCACTTAAAAAAATAAAACTAGTTTCTACTAACCAGGGACTTCCTGTAAGACAGTAGTAGGCGATAAAGGCCTCTCGCACTTCGGTTGTGGGTTCGATTCCCGCATCCTTGTCCAACGCGACGGGTTGTCGCCCGTCCTATGGGTTGCCCTTTTTCTAAAAGTATACTATTATAACATTCAAAAAATAATATAAAAAAGTTATAGCCTTAAACAATACAATCTGATGTCAAACTTAATGGATTCTAATACCCAGGTTTATCCAAAATAATTCTGTCCAATATCATAGTATAAATAAAACGATTACTAGAAAGGTCTTCTACCATGCATTGAATACAATCATTTATCACCCGTATATGATAAGATATATATATCTTGTTGGTAACATTCCAAACATGGGAATTCCTTAATCATGTATTCTCTTGAAACATGAGTACCCATTGAACTTTAGTATTACATGAATGCTGTTAAAAGTTAACTCTTTCCGCATACCAAAATCCCAAAAATTCTATATACACAAACCATGATATCACTTTGTCCTTATATCAATCATGATCTCATGAATACTATCAAACATTTCATTTTCTCCTTATACTTTTATTATAAACATATCATCTACCTTCCAAAAATATTTGAATAACCTTTCATGGTTACCGGTACCATTCATCATATACTTTCAAAAACTCAAGGAAAGACAATAGTGTAACAATCCTTAGATTTTTCTTTATTTTATAGTACCAGTCATTATTCTTGATAAACATACAATCATTCCACTACCTTCTTAAAACACTAACTGAGCTTCATCATTTCTTTCATCTCATATATCATTCGTAGTCTCTTCATCATCATCCATATAAATAATACCCATATGACCATGATGATTCTATTCATGATATTTTCCCTTAGGGAATTGGTTTGCATAACGCCCGTACATTCTATATTTAATACATTTAACCATTATTGATGTCTTAGAAATACCATTATCCTTGTCCATGGTGTTGACTGAACCTTTTATTTTACAATTGCTGGATTTGTGTCCTTCTTTTCTACACCCAAAACATCTTACAGTTCCTTTGAAACATTCTCCCTGATGCCTCTTACCACATGATTTACATGAGGGAAATTGAACTTTCTTTCCTCTATGATCATCATGAAACTCCATCATTCTATTATTAGTTGAGTCGGGAAACTAACCAAATTTTAGATTATTGATCATATTATGAGATTTATGATTAGGCATAATAATGATATGTGGACTTCTGGATCCAATTTCATTTGTTTGCTCATAAATAATATCATTCCATTGTCCATCATATCCTCTATTATCGTGAATCTTCCTATTTCCATCCATTTTCTAAAAACCAAAAAGAATAGCGTGAGAGGAAAAAATAATAATAAAGGGGGAGTACCTTCAATATCTAACATTTTAGGTTAAATTCTAAGATCGTTACCATAATTCTAGGGCTATAACCTATACTTATACGTAACCATAGGGACATTCATAGGCATACCTTAGAAATATCTCTAGGGATTTCACTAAAGTTTTCTCATCCTAGTTTCCAAAGGTTAACTAAACCTTTCCTCTAATACCAACTGTAGAGACCCAAAACTTGACGTACATAGACATTACATTACTTTTTCGGAATACTTAATACATGAAAAAAACTAACACTCAAGGATCATAATAGTTTAGTGTCTTTGGAAACTAGGATCATAATCTTCTAATCATGGTGAATGATCTTCAGCATCTCCCATAAAGATCTTCCCATTTTTTTTCTTACCTAAAACCTTTCTTCATATCCTCAGGAAAAGAAAACATATAAAGGGTGAGATCAAATGCTCAGTAAGGGTAAGTATGGAGAAAATAAAACAAACCATATACATTTGAACTTAAAAACCTGAACATAATTTTTAAACATCAAAATCTTGAGAAATGAAATAAAACAAGGTAGTACGTAAGGAATAGATCATAATGGAACATCAATCATGATAAAATAGTATGGGAATGAAACATGTAATTGTGTAAAAACAGTAATCATATGTTATGACATCCATATTAGCCAAGGCATTGCTTCCAAGACCATCATAGTGGACAAAGTCCCTTACTGAATCGAGTTCACTCCTTGTTCTAGTCCTGTATCACTGAACCAGATTAACTTTCCATTCCAGCCATGTCTATCTCATTAGATATAAATCTTTACCCAATGAATTGGAGGGATATATCTGTCCCACCCATCTCAAAATTAAATCATTCTTACTTGTGCCACAACATAAACATAAATCATTCATCATAACCCAAATAATAAAAATGGGTTTCATAAACTTCATCCCATCGTAACATAATCCATATAAAACAAATGGATATCATTTCATCATATGAAAAGTGAAACCATGTAAATCATGGAGATTTTATACTTGAAACATGCACATATGAAATAATGTCATCTTAGATGGAAAATGGTTTTGATAAAACACTTGAAAATAATTCTTGAGGAAAATATCCTTTCTTCTTAGAAATCATTTTATTTTCACAAAATTACATGAAATTTTAAAAGAAAAGGATTTTATTGAAATTAACCATGAAATCTTGTAGAGTAAAATTCATTAAAATAAGGTGTTATGAAACCGTAAAAATATTTTCATGCCATATAAGTTAAAAAAACATTATCCTCGTATTTTTAACGGAAAAGTCAAAAAGTAACACATATGTTAAACAAAAGAAAGATTCCTTCCATAACACAATCTAAAAGTCAAAGAGGGGTAAAAATTACTTTAAACATACATGGAATAATGTTAAATACTTTAAGAAAAACATTTTTTATGGACATGGATGAAAACTATAACCCCAGTAAATACTTATGAATAAACCATCTCGGATAAGAATGAGATTGGAATAGTTATCCCTTACCTTATGTCCGATATGAATCATATATATCTGAATATAAAGAACTAAATTCGGAGCCCTTCCACTGGTTCCCCGTACCCGATTTGCCACATGACCTCAAGCACATTTCCCCAAACTCCAGAGGCTGCCGACTAGTAGCGAGGGCCTTGGTAAGTTATTGGGGGAAACTATGCCCTCATTTGGTAAGGTATACAAGGAAAGAAAAAAAACAGTCAATAGCGGAAGTAGTAAACATCATACAAACACTTAAACTAAACAGCAGAAGCAATGAACACATATTGATAATGATAATGATGCAGCAGGTACAAGTATCCAAGGAAAGCAGCAAACACAACAACGTGATGAAATACAACTGAAAAACAAGGTATGAAAGTAAACAAAAACTCCAATAGCATCGCAAGCCTAAGCTCGGTCCTATGCTCTCCAGCTCCAACCAACAATCATGTACCCAAAGTATAAGGGCCAAAATACCTATCCACACCTACAACCGTATAACCTGTTTGGTATGAAAAGCAGGACCCAAACAGGGTGTGAGACTAATCCCAGTAGGCAATCACCACGAGATCTGTGCCCTACTATCAGTGAGTAATATAGAAAAAGTAAAGGAAATAAATGTAGTAGAGAAACAGGAATACACTAAAGTAAAAAAGCCTACAAATCTCCATTCACATTTATTTAGCAGTTCAGTACAATCATTTAGCTATCAACCATGGAACCTAGCGACAGCTCTATACTCCAAAGGCAAGCAAGTAAGCACAGTAGGTAACTCAGTAGTCTACCTAAACAACAAGCCATACAAACCCAAGCTTGTTCTTTGGCTGGGTGGACTCGTCACAACCAACCATCAAATAAAGCACTGACTCTCTGGGTGGATACTACTAGAAAACCACTCTAGTCCAGCAAACGTACAAAGGCACATACACTCCGGGAAGCTCTCACCATCAATTACCCTGTGGTCTTGCAACAAAATATATAGACTCTCTGAGGAAGTACTTACGTCTAATTCCCCCTATAGTCTCGCTATGTAACTAAGGAAACTCTGAGGAAGTAAAAAAGTCTCATTACCATAGGTCCTGCGATCGATACTAATTATAACAGACTCTCTAGGTAAGCCCTAATCGTCAATTCCCCCTTTAGTCTACTATACCAGGTTCACTTAGCACTGAGCAGTTTAGTCGTGCGTAAACGATGGTTAGCAGCCTAATTAAGTTCAACAACTACTTTTCTAATAGCTACAAGAATCCACAAGCATATAAACAGCAGGCAATACATGTAATCAATTCAACATGCATACTAGCAATGTGTAAAAGGGTTGCCTTGTAGGAAAAACCGCGCCAAACAGCAATAAACAACCAAAACAAGGGGAAAAACCCATGGGTTGATCCTCAACCATGCTAATAAGTAATTATTAATCATCTAATAACCTCAAGTATACAAGAAATCTAAGGTAGATAACAAAACAAGATCAAAACCCTAACCTGAGATACCCGATACATGGGTATCTGGCACTTTTGCACCAAAAACTCAAGGGCATTCAATGTAGGGAAATAAACCACCTACCTCGATCCTAGTAGATCGATATATGTGATACACGATGACAGATTCCCATTAGAATGACGTAGATCTGAGAAAACGGACAAAACACTCAACCTATGATAACTTGAAAACGAGGAGGAATCAAGAAACTAAGCTAAAGCAGAACGGGGAACTCACTGCAGCACTTCCAACACAATCGACAGTGGCTAGAACGGAGGTCGGACGGAGGGACGGTGGCTCGGAGATGATTTGGCCATACATTCACTCTCGGACGAACGAAACCTGGAGAAGAAGATGCTTCTGTGCGTCAGGCACGACCCCAATCCGTTTAATGAAAAAAAGGAACTACATGGCGTGTAATTTTAGAGTACATGACATGTACTAGGTCTTTTCTGTACTCCGCCAAAATCGGCCTCCACGTCACCCTTACACACCGTGTGTGTGGCCTGGACATGGCCAGCACATGGCTTTGGCATGAAAAGAGTACATGGCGTGAACTTTAAAAATTTCCAGAAAGTTCATTTTTCTCAAAAACTCTAGAAAAAGGAAAAGCGTACCTGAAAAGAAGATCCGGGTTCTTACAAACTTCCCCCCTTAAAAAAATTCGTCCCCGAATTTCCCAAACGAGGCAGAGAAGAAGAAACCCAGAACAACTCCAGCTACTGTGATTGTACATCAGCCTCCCTCTCCCAGGTCTCGTCGTGTACTCGCCTGTGCTGCCATAGAACCCGTACCAGAGGAATAGACCGCCGACGGAGAACCTTCGTACTGTGATAGACAATCTGGATAGGATGTTCCTCGAATGATGCTTCCGCTTCAAGCTCGACTTCCTCGGGATGAAATATGTCAAACGGGGCTGAAAACTAATGTCGGAGTTGGGAGACGTGGAAGAAGTCATGCATGGTCCGATACCTCTGAGGTATCTGCAGCCGATAGGCAACCGGCCCAACTCTATGCAAGACCTCAAACGACCCGACGTACCATGATGAAAGCTTACCCTATCTTCGAATCCTCTTGTATCCCAACCTCGGTGCGACACGCAGGAAAACCTGATCACCAACCTCGAACTCCAGAGGTCATCTCCACTGATCAGCATAAGACTTCTATCGAGACTGCGTTGTAGCCATCCTCTTCCGAGTCAGCTCTGTCTGCTCTAAAGTCTTCTGAACAAGACGAGGTCCAAGCAAAGCTGCCTCTCCTACCTCCAGCCAGCATAAAGGTGATCGGAATGACCTACCGTACAAAGCCTCGTATGGAGCCATCTGAATGGTCGCTTGAAAACTGTTTTTGTAGGAGAACTCCCCCATAAGAAAATGCTTCTCCCAAGAACCGCCAAAGTCCAGGATGCAAGATCGGAGCATATCCTCAAGAACCTGGATCATGCACTCGGACTGTCCATCAGTCTGGGGTGGTATGCTGCACTCAAAAGTACCAGTGTACCCAAGGCCTTCTGAAGTCCCTGCTAGAACCAAGAGGTAAAGCACGCATCCCTGTCTGAAATAATGGAGTGTGGAACCTCATGCAGACGAATGATCTCACTAATGTAATGTCGTCCTAGATCATCGACACTGAAAGCATCTTTGATTGGAAAGAAGTGAGCAACCTTTGTAAGCCTGGCGACGACGACCCACACCACATCATTTCCTCTTGACGATCTGGGAAAACCAGTCACAAAGTCCATTGTGACTTTATTCCACTTCCACTCTGGAATGGGTAGCTACTGTAAAAGCCCTGTTGGTCACTGGTGCTCCGCCTTCACCTACTGACAGGTGTAACATCTCATGACAAAACCAGCCACATCTCTCTTCATACCTGGCCACCAGTACTGGCGGTTTAAATCATGGTACATCTTTGTGACTCCAGGATGAACTGCCCAAACTGTGGAATGGAAGTCTCACATCATCTTGTTGCGTATATCTGCTGGCACCCATATGCGTCTTTGGAAACGCAAGATCTCATCCTCGCCAATGATCCACCCGGGAATAGGGTCCTCTCCTGACATGCTTTCCCGTAGGACTATCCCTTCTAAATCTGCCAGCTACCTCATTCGAACTCGGTCCAGAAGTGTAGAGGTAACAACCATAGAAGATAGGAAAGTATGCCCATTCCTGTCGCGCACCTCCAAATGCATCTCTGAGAACAGATCCATTAGTTGCCACTCACTGCTGGCCTTCTGAACTGCCTGTATCTGAGTTCTCTTTCTCAGTGCATCAGCCACTACGTTGTATTTCCTAGGCGTATAGACAAGCTCGAAATCGAAGGACTGGAGATACTCAACCCACCTCCGCTGTCTCAGATTTAGGTCACGTTGCGTGAAGATGTACTTGAGAATTTTGTGGTCAGTGTATACCACAAAATGCTCTCACACAAGGTAATGTCTTTGGAAACGTAAAGCATGAACAACCACATCCAACTCTAGTTCGTGTGTAGGATAATTCTTCTCATGTGGCCTCAACTGCTGATATCCATACACAACCACTCGATCCTCCTACATAAGCACTACTCCAAGTCCGATGCCAGATGCATCACAAAAAACTGTATAGCTCTTTCCTGGCTTTGGAAAAACTAGGATCGGTGCTGAAGTCAATCTCCCCTTCATCTCCTGTAAGGCTGAGTCACATGCTTTTGACCAAACAAACTTCACCCCCTTATTAGTCAAGCCCGTCAACGATGCTGATAGGCGTGAGAAGTCCTGTATAAACTGCCTATAGTAACAATCCATCCCCAAGAAGCTCTATACCTCGAAGGCATTCTTAGGCTGCTCCCAGGTAACTACTACTCTCACCTTCTCTAGGTCTACTGATACTCGTGTCTCTGAGATGACATGACCTAGGAAGTGAATCTCGTCCATCCAAAAGTGGAACTTCGAGAGTTTATCATAAAGCCAATGCTCCCTCAGTGTACTCAAAACGATCTCATGATGGATTTCATGGTCGTCTCGAGTGTGAGAGTACACCAAGATATCGTCCATGAAGACCACGATGAAGGAATACAAGTAAGGATGGAACAATCAGTTCATCAGCGCCATGAAAACGACTGGCACGTTTGTAAGACCGAATGGCATAACAGTATACTTGTAGAGACCATACCTGCTCCTGAAGGCTGTCAGAGGTATATCTAAAGGTCTAACATGCAGCTGATGATAACCGAACCTCAAATCGATCTTCGAGAACACTCGAGCTCCTCGAATTTGATCGAAGAGATCATCAATCCTTGGAAATAGATATCAGTTCTTGACCATAAACTGGTTCAACTTCCGATAATCCATGCAAAGCCTAAGGGTACCATCCTCTTTCTTCGCGAATAGAACTGGAGAACCCCAAGGAGAAGTACTGGGTCTGATTAAACCCTTTTCTTGCAACTCCTCCAACTGCTTCTTGACCTCCTGCAGCTCAGGGGTAGCCATCCTATAGGGAGGAATGGACACTGGTGCTGCTCTTGGCATGAGATCAATCGAGAAGTCTACATCACGCTCTGGAGGCAAACCTGAAAAGTCTTCTGGGAAGACATTTGGAAAGAGATCAACCAGTGGAGGAAAATCTAACTGTGAAGTCCCCTGGTCATCTAGATAAAGACTAGAAATCAGGGCCATAACTCCTCCTAGCCTAGGATGCTCGAGTCCGGCTCGACTCGCCTGAACATCCCACTCGCCCTTATGAAGGAAAGATTCACCCTCTGGTGATACGAAACTCACCCTATGGCGATAGAAATCAATGACTGCCTGGAAGGGAACCAACCAGTCCATACTGAGAATGACGTCATAACCCTTCATCTCTAGGACATAGAGGTCCCATAAGAAACGATACCCTGAAACCTCAAGAGGGCACTCCTTGCACTAATGTACACTAGATGTCCTTGTTCCCAAAGGCGTGTCGAGAGTCAACATGTCAGCAGATTAAAAGACACAGAGCTCAAGGATTTACACAACAACAACAGAGATAAAGCTATGTGAAGCACTAGTATCGAAAATGGATGAAGATAAAACTAAGGCTACTAAGATCGTACCTCAAACTGTAGAGGTTCCAGAATCCTTCTCCCGATGAATCTTCTCTATAACAAAAGTTTGGCCGGTACCGCGGCCCTATGTAGCCTGAAAACACTGAGCTGCTCCTCCCTGAGCCTGAACAATGTGTCCACGACCTCTACCCTGACCTGAACGACCTTTAGAACTCTATCCCCCAGTCTTCTATGGAGCTGGTAATCCTACTCCCGGACGCGGGGTCAAAACTGATCCTCCTTCACTAGCCGCTGGAAGGGGAACCTTGCAGAAACGCTGCAGATGACCCATCTTGCCGCAGGATCGGCACTCCACTGGGTCCCTCGGGCACTGGGGCTTCTTATTCCCTCTCCTCCCACACTGATAAAACACCAATTGGGTTCCAGAAGAGGGATCGCGTCTACCAGAAGGAATACCTCGCTTCCTCGGGTCACCTTAGGTAGACTCTCAGTGGCACTTCATGCTGTCTGTCTGGAGGGAATCAGCCTTGGATGTTGAACTGCCCTGGTCCACAGCTCTTGTCTCCCTTAGGTTCCTCTCCATGATGAGTGCCTGGTTGACTATCAGAGTAATAGAAGTCAACTAAAAGACATTCACCTGCTATCTGATCTCCGATCTGAGGCCTTCCTCAAACTTCCTCACTAGAAATAGCTCACCATTCCCCAGAACAAGAGTGAATCACTGCAACTCAGTGAAGCGGGAGGAATACTTCATAACTGAGAGAGTACCCTACTGTAGGCTCATGAACTCTCTGGCTCTGTCGGCCCTCAGTGTCACTGGGTAGAAGTAGTCTTAAAACGTACCCTGAAACTCATCCCAAGCCATAGCCTGCTGGCGCCCCGTCTGAGATACTACGTTCCACCATCTCTTGGCGGAGTCTCGCAACATATACGTCGTGAGATTCACCCTCCTCTCTAGAGGCGTCTCCAGATGATCGAAGATGGACAACATGGCTTCCAGCCATGACTCTACAGCCTGAGGTCCACCATCCCCTGTGAAAGTGGGAGGATGCTACTGCTGGAAGACCCGCGTCAGCTCTGCCATAGTTGGGGCAGGATACTGAACTCCCTAGATAGTCTGCATGAATCTCATGAAACCATCTATGAACTGATCATCGGCACTAGTGTCTGGAATCACTGTAGGTTCCATGTCCATAACGATGGGCAGAACTACTGGCAGTGCCTGGTCGGTCGTATCAGGTGTATGATCGCTACCTGGTTCCTGGAATGCAACATGAGGACATCTCGGTGCCATAGCTATGAAAGACCAAAGAACACATTCATTAAAGATGAACACAGTTGCAAAAAAGGAGAGTAAAATGGAATAGGAGGTAAAAACCTTTAAATCTGAAAAAAAAATAACTACACAGCGTGTAATACCGATACACGACGTGTTTCCAGAAATCTTACCCTGGGCGTGTACCTTGGCCATACATAGCTGTGTAAACAACCCGACTACACAACGTGTTCTTAAACTAAATGGCGTGTACTGACCATTTTCTCCCTGCCCAGTTACTCCTACACGAATAAGTCATACGGACTGTCCCAGCCGAAGACTACACTGTGTGTTTGAGGCAGACACAACGTGTATTGGACATGCCTTACCTGGGCCGTGTTGTTAGCGACATGGCCTGACACATGGTCGACACTACACGACGTTTTCCCTAGGGACACGACGTGCACTTGAAGGGAAACCATGGCCCGTGTTGTTCGTGACACGGTCGGGTACTCGGTTTATCCTTACACGGTGTGTTCCGAACAAACAAGGTGTGTATAAGAGGAGATAGCACCGAACCGTGTTTTTAAAGACATGACCGGGTTCCTGGGAAAGGATACACGACATGTGCATACCGAACATGGTGTGTACTAAACATGAATTAACTGGCCTGTGTTTTTAGTTACATGGTCAGGCTCTTAGTTAACCCCTATACGGCGTGTACCTAGAGTACACAGCGTGTTTCTGAAAACCATTTGCAGCTCTGTGTCCCTATCCACACGGTCAGTGACACGGCCAAAAACTACACAGCGTGAATCTATAAAGTACACACCCTTTATTCTAGGTTTTTCCAGATAGTAGCCTCAGAACTTCACCGGAGCCCAGAAAACACAAAAAAAAGATGTTAAGGCGCCAAATTCTGATCCGTGGGGGCCCATACTCCCCGCGAATCAAATTTTGGCATCCTAACAATTCATGTAACAAGAAAACAGTATAAGAACTCACGACCCACCAAATTCTGATCCTCGAGGGCCCATAACACCTCTAAGATCAAATTTTTGTGTCCATGATAAGAAGGATCCAAACAACGATACCCTATCAACATAGTAGTTATTATATCACAACAGCTATCACAGTAGCATGCATTGTCTATCACAAATCCTATCACAACAGCATGCAATCTCTAATTCAACCTAGATAGTAGGGAAAAATGCATGGCATGTGATCTTCTAACATGTGCCTATATGATGCATGATATGGAATACCCTCGTCTCATCGGGTTGAAACAAAATAGAACCGCAATCATATAAACAGTAACAACACAAAACAAGTGCATCACCCAACGGTGAAATCAACTAAACTGTAACATTCTCAAAACTCAAAACATGAAATATTCGAGGTAATTCGGCTTTTTCCCTGTACACGGGTTCTAGAACGCCCGAGCACAGCTATTTACCATTCACATATTCCTTCCTATCCCTGTCTAATGTCACTAAACAAGAAGTCAATAGAAAAGGAAAGAACCCCTTTGATACCACTTTGTAATGACCTGAATCCAGAGCCCTTCCACTGGTGCCCCGTACCCGGTTCGCCACATGACCTCAAGCACATTTCCCCAAATTCCAGAGGCTGCCGACTAGTAGTGAGGGCCTTGGTAAGTTATTGGGGAAACTATGCCCTCATTTGGTAAGGTATACAAGGCAAGAAAAACAATAGTCAATAGCGGAAGCAGTAAACAACATACAAACATCGAAACTAAACAGTAGAAGAAATTAACACATAATGATAATGATAATGATAGAGTAGGTACAAGTATGTAAGGAAAGCAGTAAACACAACAATGTGCTAAAATACAACTGAAAAACAACGTACAAAAGTAAACAACAACTTCAGCAGCATCGCAAGCCTAATCTTGGTCCTATGCTCTCTAGATCCAACCAGTAATCATGTACCCGAAGTAGAAGGGCCACAATCCCTATCTAAACCTACAACCATATAACCTGTTTGGGCCAAAAAGCAGGACCCAAATAGGGTGTGATACTAATCCCAGTAGGCAATCACCATGAGATCTGTGCCTTACTCTTAGTGAGTAATATAGCAAAAGTAAAGGAAATAAATACAGCAGAGAAACATAAATACACTAAAGTAAACAATCCTACAAATCTCCATTCACATTTATTTAACAGTTCTGTACAATCATTTAACTATCAACCAAGGAACCTAGCAACAGCTCTATACTCCCAAGGCAAGCAAGTAAGCACAACAGGTAACTCAACAGTCTACCTAAACAACAAGCAGTACAAACCCAAGCTTGTTCTTTGGCTGGGTGGACTCATCACAACCAACCATCAAATAAATCACTGACTCTCTGGGTGGATCCTACTAGAAAACCCCTCTAGTCCAGTAAACGTACAAAGTCACAGACACTCTGGGAAGCTCTCACCATCAATTCCACTGTGGTCTTGCAATGAAAGATATAAAATCTCTAAGGAAGAACTTACGTCTAATTCCCCCTATAGTCTTGCTACGTAAATAAGGACACTCTGAGGAAGCACAAAGTCCCATTCCCATAGGTCCTTCGATCGATAATAATTATAACAGACTCTCTAGGGAAGCCCTAATCATCAATTCCCCCCTTTAGTCTACCACACCAGGTTTACTCAGCCCTGAGAAATTTAGTCATGCATAAATGACGGTTAGCAGCCTAAGTAAGTTCAGAAACAACTTGGCTAATATCTACAAGCATCCAAAAGAATATAAACAACAGAAAATACATGAAATCAATTCAATAGGCATACTAGTAATGTGAAAAAGGGTTGCCTCGAAAGAAAAATTGCGCCAAACGGCAATAAACAACCAAAAAAATGGAAAAACCCATTGGGTGATCTTGAACCATGCTAAAAATCAATTATTAATCATCCAATAACCTCAAGAATACAAGAAATCTAAGGAAAATAACAAAACAAGATCAAAACCCTAACCCAAGATACCTGATACATGGGTATCCGACACCTTTTCACCAAAAACTCAAGATCATTCAACGTAGGGAAACAAACCACCTACCTTGATCCCAGTAGATCGATATATGTGAACCACGATGATAGATTCCCCTTAGAACGACATAGATCTGAGAAAATGCACAAAACGATCAAACTACGATAACTTGAAAACGATGAGGAATCAAGAAATAAGGCTAAAGTAGAACAGGGAACTCGCCGCAGTGCTTCCAACGCAATCGACGAAGGCTGGAACGGAGGTCAGATGAAGGAAAGACAGATCAGAGAAGATTCGGCCGTACGATCACTCTCGAACGAACGAAACCTGGAGAAGAAGATGCTTCTATGCATCAGGCGCGACCCCAGTCTATTTAATGAAAAAAAGAAAGTACACGATGTGTAATTTTAGAGTACATGGTGCGTACTAGGCATTTTCCATACTTCGCCAAAATTGACCGCCATGTCACCCTTACAACCATGTGTGTGGCCCGGACATGACCATCACAGGGCTTTGGCGGGAAAAGAGTACACGTCGTGTACTCAGAAAGTACACAGCGTGTACTTCAAAAACTTCCAGAAAGTTCATTTTTCTCAAAAACTCCAGAAAAAGGAAAAGCATACCAGAAAAGAAGATCCAGGTTCTTACACCGAACCTCCTGTATAATGATTTAAATACTGTCATTTAATTATTACAGAATCACATTAATTGTTATGATATCATATATGGTTCACGTATGACTTTATATTACCCATTCATTTGTAAATTCAATGTACAAGCAGTGTTTTGGGTAAAATCATTTCATTTATCGAACGTGTTTCGATTTGTTGTTCTTGATATTATTACTCATATCCTGATTTAATTAATTATAGAATGTAAAACATTGTTTATATATAATATATATTCAGTATATAAATATATATGATAGATCTATAAATGGAATGAAATACACCGTTCATGGAGACGGTAGGGCGTACGTATGCATGACCGCTGTTTTCGTTTCCTTATTGAATTGAATAGAATTAAGTAAATGAAACATATATGTACATAAATCCAGTATAATTATTATGTAATATATTTCATGATAATTTATTATATATATACATTATAATCATACTTGAATGGTTAATCATGGAAAATGAATCTCATAGCGTTCGTGGAGACGGTAGTCCGTACGTACGCACGAGCGATGATATCATTCCCACGATCGTGTAATTGTATTGAAGTGTATGTATAATATTTCAGAATAAATATCAATTTATAATAATCATATATAGTAATTTATTTACACCATTATACCCATCCAAGTAAGGTGGTGGTTGAAAACAAATTACACCACTCAGTGGAGACGGTATTCCGTACGTACGCAGCGCGGTGATTTTGTTTTCCGTTGGATGGATAGAAGATGAAATAGGGTTGTTTCATATTTATAATGACATATCAGTATATTAGTAATACTTATGTCATTAATTTATAATTAAAAAATTAAATAAGAAGAAGTTGAAGAAGAAAGAAAACTAGAAAGAATCGGTAGAAGAGATTACATCTTCTTCGACGCACCTCTTTTAAGATTCCTCTTAAGGCACTAGGGTTGGTATTTTGAGGAGACCAGAACCTCTATGATGTTTATAGGGAAGTTCATAAGGTAAATGGGCTGGGGTTGGCCGAGATTTAAGGCTCAAAATTATGTAAAGAGAAGAGGGAGGATGTTCCCTTTTATAAGGGAGGAGAGGGGCACCTTAGGAAAAACTTAAAATATTATTTTAAAATAAAGTAATATTCAGTTTATAATAGATCCAAATTGATTTATTTCGAAGCTAAAGTGGGTATGGGTTGAAATCCTCTCCACCGATAGGTTTTAGACAAGTTTAGGTAACTATTGTAACCTTATCATTTAGATTTAACTCTAACTTAAAAAATTGAACTTTTACCATGTCTTCTGGTTTTCTTACACTATAGGGATAATGAACATACTATAACAAGATAAAAAAACCCCAAGTAGTTCATTATTAATATATATAACTTTATCAAAGTCAATTTTCCGAACCTTAGATTTTTTGTAATAGAATAAAAATTAATAATATAATATTTGTTTTAAAAACTATTTTATGTCAATTTTGACACTATTTGGTAATTGATTTTTGTGAAACTCATAACAGCATGATTAGTTAGAAAAAAATTAATTAAATCAATGATAACATGTCATATTAACCTAGAAAATTATTGTTATTCATAAAATCCTCAAATTAAATTTATTTGGGTATTTATAACATCAATTATATTAATATTTTATTAATAAGGTAATTACTATATCATCATTGTGTCTTAAATAAATTAAATTATTTAATCTCTAAAAATTATAAATAAAATACCATTATGTAGGAAATATATTTTTATTTCTAATGAATATTTATAGTCAAATTTATCTTAAGTATAACCCTATATTAAAAAGTGGTTTAGTTATTAAAATTTGATTTTAACTCTTTTAACTCTTCTTTAAATAAAATAATAATAAGTGTCCTAATCTAATCCAACTGGACCTAAAGGGTAATATTTTATTCATAAGGTTGTTTTTGGTCGAATTAAACTTATCCAATAGAATTAGAACATGTGGTAAGGTAATAATAATATCATTTTACCCTTAATTACCCTATTTACTTTTAACCGTGGTAAATAAAAGTAAAAAGTTACTATTCACCAAAAATTATTTTTATCTTATTGAACCGCATTTTACTCCTTGATATTCACTGTGTCTCTCAGATTTTCAAAATTAAACTCACAGAAGTGGAAAAATTAAGTTTTATATACAATTGGAAATGCTCCTAGGAGGTGGGTAAAAGACGGTTAAAAGTTCAATAAAATCTTTATATATCTAAAATTATTATAAAATGACTCTAATGAAATAAATTGAACTTATATAAGTATTATGTATCTATTTTGACCTAAAATAAATTTAAATAAAATAAATGATTATTTAAATAAAAAGTCAGTTTTAACCAATAACTCAGTGCTTTCACTATTCATAAAAAATTGGAGGTTTTCCGAAAAATACCAAAATTTCACCCTAGGCTAATTTCGATATTCCGAATCCAAAAATGAAGTCCATTTTGAAAGATTAAATTTATAAAATTTCAAAAATTGTGTATTACTATTCATAACGGCTAGTTAATAATAATATTATAATAATATCTCGTTTAGTGAAACTCAGAATTGCGTACTACACACGCTATCGAAGAAGGTCTTGATTGCGTGTAATGCAAGCCAAGTCAGGGCTGCATATAGTGAAATATCCGTTTGGTGTTGCGTATAACATTATCAAAACTTATTTTTTTATACATTAAACAAAATCTATAATTAATTTTGCATAGAATAATTTCTACAAAACAAACTTGAAATTGTGTGTAACACGAGCCAAGAATAGTGTTGCGTATACTGCAAGATAATACAGTGTTGCGTATAGTACAAGATAATCTTGGTGTAACATACAACACGAGACATCAAATAAATTAAAAATAACACTTCTCATAAAATCTCGGGGTGTTACATTCTACCCCCCTTAAAATGAATTTCTACCTCGAAATTTGTCGGGGTTATAAATCGTTTACAACTTGAAAGTTTCTTTCATAGAAACCAACATCGTAAAAAGGAGTACTAAAACATAATTTTAGAAAGTGAATTAAGAAATGTAATGGATACCCAAATTAATTCATCACTGGGTTTCCACATAGGCAACAATATGGATATTGAAGAGAAATCTAACCATCATGTTTGGATGAAGAGTGGTAGAGAACATGGCTATGAAAAATCCAAAAAACACAAAGCCCTACATTTGTGATGATCTAAGGTACCAACTGATTTATCAGATATGAGGGCACAAAGAAAACATTTTTGGTTTTCAAGATCATTTCCCTAATGTTGAAGATTTTTTTGAATTAAAAGAAGTACATTATTTTTGTACAATATCACTGTTGTTTGTACCTTGAACAATTTCCACATCATCTCTTAAAGAAATGAAGTTGAATTTTTCGTTCATGAAGTGTTAGCAGATCATGTGATAGAATGATGGGTCATTCCATCTGTCTCAAACAAAAGGTTAGAAAAAGTAATCAAATATACATAAGTCCATCTATGATGAGGTTGATCGTATATGATTCCAAAAATGGACTTATACTTCATCTATCATAGAACATAATAAAATAAAACTAGTTTCTACTAACCAGGGACTTCTTGTAGGCCAGTGGTAAGAGATAAAGGCCTGTCACACTTCGGTTGTGGGTTCTATTCACATTTCCTTGTCTGGCGCGAGGGGTTGTCGCCCGTCCTACGGGTTGTCCTTTTTCTAAAACTATACTATTATAATATTCCAAAAATAATATCAAAAAGTTATAGCCTTAAAAAAAATACTATCTAATGTCTAACTTAATCGATTCTAATCTTTAGGTTTATCCAAAATACTTCTTTCCAATATCATAATATAAATAAAATGATTACTAGAAAGGTAATCAACCAAGCATTGAATACAATCATTTATCACCTGTATATCATAATATATATATATATCTCTTTTTGGTAACATTCCAAACATGTGAATTCCTTAATCACGTATTCTCTTGGAACATGAGTACCCATTGAACTTTAGTTAAACATGAATGCTGTCAAAAGTTAACTCTTTCCACTTACCAAAATCCCAAAAATTCTATATACTCAAACCATGATATCACTTTGTCCTTATATCAATCAAGAGCTCATTAATACTATCAAACATTTGGTTTTCTCCTTATCCTTTCATTATTAACATATCATATACCTTCCAAAAATATTTGAATAACCTTTCATGGTTTCCGGTACCATTCATCATATACTTTCAAAAACTCAAGGAAAGACAATAGTGTAACAATCCTTAGATTTTTATTTATTCCATAGTACCATACATTATTCTTGATAAACATACATTGATTTCATTACCTTCTTAGACCACTAACTGAGCTTCACCATTTCTTTCATCTCATATATCATTCGTAGTCTCTTCATCATCATCCACATAAATACTACCCATATGACTATGCTGATTCCCTTCATGAGATTTTCCCTTAGGTCATTGGTTTGCATAATGCCCGTACAGTCTACATTTAAAACATTTAACCATTGTTGATGTCTTAGAAATACCATTATCCTTGTCCATGGTGTTAATTGAACCTTTTCCCTTACAATTACTGGCTTTGTATCCTTCTTTTCTACACCCAAATCATCTTCCAGTTCCTTTGAAAAATTCTCCCTGATGCCTCTTCCCACATGATTTACATGAGGGAAATTGAACTTTCTTTCCTCTATGATCATCATGAAACTCCATCTTTCTCTAAATAGATGATTCGGGAAACTTACCAAAGTTGAGATTATTGATCATATTATGAGATTTTTGATTAGGAATAATAATGATATGTGGACTTCCCCATCCAATTTCATTTGGTTTCTAATGAAGAATGTCATTCCATTATTCATCATATCCTCCATTATCGTGAATCTTTCTATTTCTATCCATTTTTTAAACCCAAAAAGAATAGTGTGAGGGGAAAACATCATAATCAAGGGGGAGTACCTTTAATATCTAACATCTTATGTCTAATTCTAATATCGTTACCGTAATTATTGGGCTATAACCTATACTTATACGTAACCTTAGGGACATCCCTAGACATACCTTAGAAATATCTCTAGGGATTTCACTAAAGTTTTCTCATCCTAGTTTTCAAAAGGTTAACTAAAGGTTTCCTTTGATACCAACTATGGAGACCCGAAACTTGATGTAAATGGACATTACCTTACTTTTTCAGAATACTTAATACATAACAAAAACCAACACTCAAGGTCCGTAATAGTTTAGTGTCTTTGGATGCTCAGAACACAATCTTCTAATCATGGTGAAAGATATTCAACATCTCCCATAAAGATCTTCCCCTTTTGTTTTCTTACCTAAAAACTTTATTTATATCTTGGGGAAAAGAAAACATATAAAGGGATATCTCAAATTATTAGTAAGGGTATGCATGGAGAAAATAAAACAAACCATATACATTTGAACTTAAAGACATGAACATAATGTTTAAACATCAAAATCATTAGAAATGAAATGAAACATGGTAGTATGTAAGAAATAGATCATAATTAAACATCAATCATGATAAAATAGTATGGGAATAAAACATGTAATTATGGAAAAACATTAAGCACATGTTATGATTTCCATAGTAGCCAAGGCATTGCTGCCAAGACCATCATAGTGGACAAAGTCTCTTACTGAATCGAGTTCACTCATCGTTCTAGTCCTGTATCACTGAACCAGATTAACTTTCCATTCCATCCATGTCTATCTCATGAGATATAAATATTTACCCAATGCATTGGTCGGAGATATAGGTCCCTCCCATCTCACAATGAAATCATTATTACTTGTGCCACAACATAAACATAAATCATTTATTATAACCCTAAGAAAAAAATGGGTTTCATAAACATCATCCCATCATAACATAATACATATAAAACAAATGGATATCATTTCATCATAAGAAATGTGAAACCATGTAAATCATAGATATATTATACTTGAAACATACACATATTAAATAATGCCATCTTAGATGGAAAATGGTTTTGATAAAAAAACATGAAGATAATTCTTGAGGAAAATATCCTTTCTTCTTAAAAATCATTTTCTTTTCATAAAATGCCATGAAATTTTAAAAGAAAAGAATTTTATTGAGAATAACCACGAAATATTATAAAGTAAAATTCATGGAAATAAGGTTTTATGAAACCTTAAAAATCCGTTCATGCCGTATAAGTTAAAAAAAACATTCTCCTCGTACTTTTAACAAAAAAGTCAAAAAGTACCCCATATGGTAAACACAAGAAAGATTCCTTCCATAACACAAAGTTAAAGTCAAATAGGGGTAAAAGTTACTTTAAAAATAAATTGAATAATATTAAATACTCTATGAAAAACATTTTTTATGGACGTGGATGAAAAATATAACCCCAGAAAATACTTACGAATAAACCATCTCGTATAAGAACGAGATTGGAATAGTTATCCCTTACCTTATGTCTGATATGCTTCGTATGTATCCGAACCTCCTGTATAATGATTTAAATAATGTCATTTAATTATTAAAAAATCATATTAATTGTTATGATATCATATATGGTTCACTTATGACTTTATATTACCCGTTTGTTTTTAAATTCAATGTTAAAGTAGTGTTTTGGGTAAAATAATTTCATTTATCGTACCTGTTTCGATTTGTTGTTCTTGATATTATTAATAATTTCCTGATTTAATTAATTACAGAGTGTAAAACATGGTTTATATATAATATATATTCAGTATATAAATATATATGATAGATCGATTAATGGAATGAAATACACCGTTCATGGAGACGGTAGGTCTTACGTACGCATGAACACTGTTTTCGTTTCCTTATTGAATTGAATTGAATTAAGTAAATGAAACATATATGTATATAAATACAGTATAATTATTATGTAATATATTTCATGATTACTTATTATATATTTATACATTATAATCATACTTTAATGGTTAATCATGGAAAATTAATCATCGCGTTCATGGAGATGGTAGTCCGTACGTACGCACGTGCGATGATATCTTTCCCACGATCGTGTAATTGTATTTAAGTGTATGTATAATATTTCAAAATCAATATAACTTTACAATAATCATATATAGTAATTTATTTACACCATTATACACATCCAAGTAAGGTGGTGGTGGAAAACAGATTACACCACGGCGTGGAGATGATATTCCTAACGTACGCACGCACGGTGATTTTGTTTTCCATAGGATGGATAGAAGATGAAATAGGGTTGTTTCATATTTATAATAATATATCATTATATTAGAGACAATTATGTTATTAATTTATAATGAAACAACTAAAGAAGAAGAAGTTTGAAGAAGAAAGAAAACTTGAAAGAATCGGTAGAAGAGATCACCTCTTCTTCGACGCACCTCTTTTAAGATTCATCTTAAGGCACTAGGGTTGGTCTTTTGAGGAGAACATAACCTCTATAATTTTTCTAGGGAAGTTTATAAGGGAAATGGGATGGGGTTGGCCGAGCATGAATACTCAAAATTGTCTAAAGAGAAGAGGGAGGATGTGCCCTTTTATAAGGGAGGAGAGGGGCATCTTAGGAAAAACTTAAAATATTATTTTACAATAAAGTCATATTCGGTTTATAATATCTCAAAATTGATTTATTTCGAAGCTAAAGTGGGTATGAGTCTAAATACTCTCAACCAATAGGTTTTAGACAAGTTTAGGTTACTAATTTATCCTTATCATTTAGATTTAACTCTAACTTAAATAATTTAACTTTTACCATGTATTCTTGTTTTCTTACACTATATGGTTAATAAACTTACTATAACAAGATAAAAGAACTCCAAGGTGTTCATTATTAATATATATAACCTTATATAAGTCATTTTTCCAAACCATAGATTTTTAAAAATAACATAACAATTAATAATAGAATATTTGTTTTAAAAACTATTTTATGTCAATTTTGACACTATTTGGTAATTGATTTTTTGTGAAAATCATAACAGCATGACTAGTTCTAACACAATTAATTAAATCAATACTGACATGTTATATTAACCTAGTAAATTAGTGTAATGCATAAAAAACCTCAAATTACATTTATTTGGGTATTATAACATCAATTATGTTAACATTTCATTAATAAGGTAATTACTCTATCATCATTGTGTTATAATAAAATTAAATTATTTTTATGTCTAAAAATTATAAATAAAATACCATTATGTAGGAAATCTTTTTATCTTTATAATTAATATTTATAGTCTAATTTATCTTAAGTATAACCCTATATTAAAAAAATGTTTTAGTTATTAAACTTTGATTTTAACTCTTTTAACTCTTCATTAAATAAAATAATAATAAGTGTTCTAATCTAATACTAGTAGACCTAAAGGGTAATATTTTATTCCGAAGGTTGTTTTTGGTTGAATTAAACTTATCCAATAGAATTAAGACATGTTTTAGGGTAATAATAATATCATTTTTTTACCTTTAATTACCCTATCTACTTTTAACCGTGGTAAATAAAAGTAAAAAGTTACTATTCACCAAAAAATTATTTTTATCTTATTGAACCACATTGTACTCTTTGATATTAATTGGGTCTCTTGGATTTTCAAAAATCAACTCACAGAAGTGGTAAAATTGAGTTTTATATACAATTGCAAATGCTCCTAGGAGGTGGGTAAAAGATGGTGAAAAGTTCAATAAAATCTTTATATATATAAAATTATTATAAAATGAATCTAATGAATTAAATTGAACTTATATAAGTATTATTTATCTATTTTTACATAAAATAAATTTAAATAAAATAAATGACTATTTAAATAAAAATTCGGTTTTAACCAAGAACTTAGTGTTTTCACTATTCATCAAAAATTGAAAGTTTTCCGAAAAATACCAAAATTTCACCCTAGGATAATTTCAATATTCCAAATCCAAAAATAAAGTCCATTTTGAAAGTAAAAATTTATTAAATTTCAAAAAGTGGGTATTACTATTCATAACGGCTAGTTCATAATAATATTATAATAATATCTCGTTTAGTGAAACTCGGTATTGCGTACTACACACGCTATCGAAGAAGGACTTGATTGCGTGTAATGCAAGCCAAGTTTGGGTTACATGTAGTGAAAGCTCCATTTGGTGTTTCTTATAACATAATCAAAACTTATTTCATTTATACATTAAATAAAATCTATACTTAATGTTGCGTAGAATAATTTCCACAAAACGAACTTGAAATTGTGTGTAACACGAGCTAAGAACGGTGTTGCATATACTTTAAGCTAATACGGTGTTTCATATAGTACAATATAATCTTGGTGGAGCATACAACACAAGAGATTAAATAAATTAAAAAGAATACTTCTCATAAAATCTCAGGGTGTTACATTCTACCCCCGTTAAAATGAATTTCGCCCTCGAAATTCGTCGAGGTTAGAAATCGTTTACAACTTGAAAGTTTCTTTCATAGAAACCCACATCATAAAAAGGAGTACTAAAACTTAATTTTAAAAATTGAAGTAAGAAATGTAACGGATACCCAAATTAACTCATCACTGGGCTTCCATATAGGAAAAAATATGGATATTGAAGAGAAATCCAACCATCATGTTTGGATGAAGAGTGGTAGAGAACATGGCTATAAAAAATCCAACAATCAAAAAGCCATAAATTTGTGATGATCTAAGGTACCGACTGATTTATCTGATATGAGGGCACTAGAAAAACATTTCTGGTTTTCAAGATCATTTCCCTAATGTTGAATATTTTTTGAATTAAAAGAAGTACTTAATTTTGGTACAATCTCACTATTGTTTGTGGATTGAACAATTTCCACTTCATCTCTTAAAGAAATGAAGTTGTATTTGTCATTCGTGAAGTGTTAGAAAATCATGTGATAGAATGATGGGTCATTCCATCTGTCTCAAACAAAAGATTAGAAAAAGTTATCAAATATACATAAGTCCATCTATGATGAGGTTAATCATATATGATTCCAAAAATGGACTTATACTTCATTTATCATAGAACTTAATAAAATAAAACTAGTTTTCACTAACCAGGGACTTCCTGTAGGCCAGTGGTAGGAAATAAAGGCCTGTTTCACTTCGATTGTGAGTTCGATTCCCGCATCCTTGTCCGACGTGATGGGTTGTCGCCCATCCTACGGGTTGTCCTTTTTATAAAACTATACTATTATAACATTCCAAAAATAATATAAAAAAGTTCTAGCCTTAAAAAATACTATCTGATGTCTAACTTATTCGATTCTAATATTTAGGTTTATCCAAAATACTTCTGTCCAATATCATAGTATAAATAAAAAGATTACTAGAAAGGTCATCTACCAAGAATTTAATACAATCATTTATCACCCTTATATCATAAGATATATATATGTTGTTGGTCACATTACAAACATGTGAATTCCTTAATCATGTATTCTCATGAAACATGAGTACCCATTAAACTTTAGTAAAACATGAATGATGTCCAAAGATAACTCTTTCCACTTCCTTCTTAAACCACTGATGGAGATTCACCATTTATTTCATCTAATATATCATTCGTAGTCTCTTCATCATCATCCACATAAATACTACCCATATGACCATGCTGATTCTCTTCATGAGATTTTCCTTTAGGGAATTGGTTTCCATAATGGCCGTGAATTCCACATTTAAAACATTTAACTGTTGTTGATATCTTAGAAATACCATTATCCTTGTCCATGGTGTTAACTAAACCTTTTCCTTTACAATTACTGGATTTGTGTCCTTCTTTTCTACACCCAAAGAATCTTCCAGTTCCTTTGAAACATTCTCCCTGATGCCTCTTCCCACATGGTTTACATGAGAGAAATTGAACTTTCTTTCCTCTATGATCATCATGAAACTCCATCTTTCTCTTATTAGATGAGTCAGGAAACTTACCAAAGTTGAGATTATTGATCATATTTTGAGATTGTTGATTAGGCATAATAACGATATGTGGAATTCTAGATCCAATTTCATTTGGTTTCTCATGAAGAATATCATTCCATTGTTCATCATATCCTACATTATCGTGAATCTTCCTGTTTCCAGCCATTTATTAAAACCCAACAAGAATAGTGTGAGGGGAGAAAATCATAATCAAGGGGGAGTAACTTCAATATCTAACATCTTAGGTTAAATTATAATATCTTTACCATAATTCTAGTGCTATAAACTATACTTATATATAACCTTAGGGACATCCCTAGACAAACCTTAGAAATATCTCTAGGGATTTAACTAAAGTTTTCTCCTCCTAGTTTCCAAAGGTTAACTAAACCTTTCCTCTGATACCAACTGTAGAGACCCAAAACATGAAGTATATGGACATTACCTTACTTTTGTGGAATACTTAATACATAACAAAAACCAACACTCAAGGACCATAATAGTTTAATGTCTTTGGATGCTCAGAACATATTCTTCTAATCATGGTGAAAGATCTTCAACATCTCCCATAAAGATCTTATCCTTTTGTTTTCTTACCTAAAACCTTTCTTTATATCCTAGGGAAAAGCAAACATATAAAGGGTGAGCTTAAATGCTTAGTAAGGGTAAGCATGGAGAAAGTAAAAAAAACCATATACATAAATCATGATAAAACATGGATGTAGGTAAGGCATAGATCATAATGGAACATAAATAATAATAAAATAGTATGGGAATAAAACATGTAATTATGGAAAACCATTAATCACATGTTATGATTTCTATAGTATCCATGTAATTGCTTCCAAGACCATCATAGTGGACAAAGTCCCTTATGGAATCGAGTTCACTCATCGTTCCAGTCCTCTATCACTGAACCAGATTAACTTGCCGTTCCAGCCATGTATATCTCATGATATTGAAATATTTACCCAATGCATTGGAGGGAGATATAGGTACCACCCATCTCATAATGAAATCATTCTTACTTGTGCCACAACATAAACATAAATAATTCATCATAACCCAAAGAATAAAAATGGGTTTCATAAACATCATCACATCATAACATAATCCCTATAAAACAAATGGATATTATTTCATCATAAGAAAATTGAAACAATTTAAATCATAGAGATATTGTACTTGAAACATACACATATGAAATAATTTCATCTTAGATGGAAAATGGTTTTGATAAAACACTTGAAAATAATTCTTGAAGAAAAATATCCTTTCTTCTTAAAAATCATTTTCTTTTCACAAAATGCCATGCAATTTTAAAAGAAAAAGATTTTATTGAAAATAACCCTGAAATCTTGTAGAGTAAAATTCATGAAAATAAGGCATTATGAAACCGTAAAAATCCATTCATGCCGTATATGTTAAAAAAACATTCTCCTTGTATTTTTAACATAAAAGTCAAAAAGTACCACATATGGTAAACAAAAGAAATCTTCATTCCATAACACAAAGTAAAAGTCAAATAGGGGTAAAAATGAATTTAAATATACATTGAATAATATTAAATACTTTATGAAAACCATTTTTATGGACGCGGAAGAAAAATATAACCCCAGTAAATACTTACGAATAAACCATCTTGGATAAGAACGAGTTTGGAATACTTATCCCTCACCTTAGGTTCGATATGCTTCGTATGTATCCGAACCTCCCATATAATGATTTAAATAATTTATTTGAATTATTACATAATCATATTCATTGTTATGATATCATATATGGTTCACTTATGACCTTATATTACCCTTTTTTTTGTAAATTCAATGTTAAAGCAGTGTTTTGGGTAAAATCATTTCATTTATCGTACGTGTTTCGATTTTTTTTCTTGATATTATTACTCATATCATGATTTAAATAATTTCAGAATGTAAAACATGGTTTATATTTAATATATACTCCGTATAGAAATATATATGATAGATAGATAAATGGAATGAAATACACCGTTCATGGAGACGGTAGGCCGTACGTACGCATGAACGCTGTTTTTGTTTGCTTATTGAATTGAATGGAATTAAGTAAATGAAACATATATGTACATAAATACAGTATCATTATTATGTAATATATTTCATTATTATTTAATATATATATACATTATAATCATACTTGAATGGTTAATCATGGAAAATGAATCTCATCGCGTTCGTGGAGACGGTAGTCCATACGTACGCACGAGCGATGATATCATTCCCATGATCGTGTAATTTTATTGAAGTGTATGAATAATATTTAAAAATCAATATCAATTTACAATAATCATATATAGTTATTTATTAACACCATTATATCCATCCAAGAAATGTGGTGGTGGAAAATAGATTACAGCATGGCATGGAGACGGTATTCTGTACATACGCATGCACTGTGATTTCATTTTCCGTAGAATGGATAGAAGATGAAATATGGTTGATTCATATTTATAAAAACATATAGGTATATTAGTGATATTTATGTTATTACTTTATAACTAAACAACTAAATAATAAAGAAGTTGAAGAAGAAATAAAACTTGAAAGAATAGGTAGAAGAGATTACCTCTTCTTCGACACACCTCTTTTAAGCTTCCTCTTAAGGCACAAGGGTTGGTATTTTGAGGAGACCATAACCTCTATAATGTTTCTAGGGAAGTTTATAAGGGAAATGGGCAGGGTTTGGCCGAGCTTTAAGGTTCAAAATTGTGTAAAGAGAAGAGGGAGGATGTGCTCTTTTATAAGGGAGGAGAGGGACACCTTAGAAAAAACATAAAATATTATTTTATAATAAAGTCATATTCGGTTTATAATATCTAAAAATTGATTTATTTTGAAGCTATACTGGGGATGGGTCGAATTAAGCTTAACCAATAGGTTTTAGAAAAGTTTAGGTTACTCTTTTAACCTTATCATTTATATTTAACTCTAACTTAAATAATTTAAATTTTACCATTTCTTCTTGTTTTCTTATACTATATGGTTAATAAACTAACTATAACAAGACAAAAGAACCCCAAGTGGTTCATTATTAATATATATAACCATATCTAAGTCATTTTTCTGAATATTATATTTTTAGGAATATAATAACAATTAATAATATAATATTTGTTTTAAAAACTATTTTATGTCATTTTTGACACTATTTGGTAATTGATTATTGTGAAAATCATAACAGCATGATTATTTCTAAAACAATTAATTAAATATATAATAAAATGTCATATTAACCTATAAAATTAGTGTAATTCATAAAAATCCTCAAATTACATTTATTTGGGTATTTATAACATCAATTATGTTAATATTTCATTAATAAGGTAATTAGTGCATCATCATTGTGTCATAAATAAATTAAATTATATAATTTCTAAAAACTATAAATAAAATAACATTATGTAGGAAATATTTTTAGCTTTATAATTAATATTTATAGTCGAATTTATCTTAATTATAACCCTATATTAAAAAATGTTTTAGTTATTAAACGTTGATTTTAACTCTTTTAACTCTTCTTTAAATAAAATAATAATAAGTGTCCTAATCTAATCCAAGTGGACCTAAAGGGTAATATTTTATTCCCAAGGTTGTTTTTGGTTTAATTAAACTTATCAAACAGAATTAGGACATGTGTTATGGTAATAATTATATCATTTTTACCCTTAATTACCCTATTTACTTTTAACCGTGGTAAATAAAAGTAAAAAGTTACTATTCACCCAAAATTATTTTAATCTTATTGAACCACATTTTAATCCTTGATATTAACCATGTCTCTCAGATTTTAGAAATTCAACTCATATAAGAAGTAAAATTATGATTTATATACAATTGGAAATGCTCCAAGGAGGTGGGTAAATGATAGTGAAAAGTTTAATAAAATATTTATATATTTAAAATTATTATAAAATGACTCTAATGAATTATATTGAACTTATATAAGTATTAGGTATCTATTTTGACCTAAAATAAATTTAAATAAAATAAATGATTATTTTAAAAAATGTCGGTTTTAACCAATAACTTAGTGTTTTCACTATTCATCAAAAATTGAATGTTTTTAGAAAAATACCAAAATTTCACCCTAGGCTAATTTCGATATTCCGAATCCAAAAATTGAAGTCCGTTTTGAAAGATAAAATCTATAAAATTCATAAAGTGGGTATCAGTATTCTTAATTTCTAGTTCATAATAATATTATAATAATATCTCGTTTAGTGAAACTCAGTATTGCGTACTACACACGCTATCGAAGAAGGTCATGATTGCATGTAATGCAAGCCAAGTCAGGGTTGCGTGTAGTGAATGCTCTGTTTGGTGTTTCTTATAACATAATCAAAACTTATTTCATTTATACATTAAACAAAATCTATACTTAATGTTTCGTAGAATAATTTCACAAAACGAACTTGAAATTGTGTGTAACACGAGCCAAGAATAGTGTTGCGTATACTGCAAGCTAATATGGTGTTGTGTATTGTACAAGATAATCGTGGTGTACCATACAACACGAGACATAAAATAAATTAAAAAGAATACTTTTCATAAAATCTCTGGGTGTTACAATGTGGTTCTCCTAGGGTTTTTGATTTATATGTATAATTCTTAAGGGGTATGAAAAATCAATCTTGATACATACCATGACATACATATTAGTTCAAATCATATAATCATAGGGGATTATATTAATTTCCCCCTCTCTAATGGGTTTATGGAAACATTTTCTTTCAGATATTTATATAATATGATATTTGTAACAATACTCCCTTGGATTATTCCATATTATATAATTTCAAAACCATGTCAACGTACATCCCCTGAAAAATCCTAATAAATCTTTTAAATATATCTGGAATGATTTTAATCCCCAAAATGTAGGTTATTTTACCTAGGTATTTATTTCATGAAACCATTATCCAATATTGACTTAATTCAATATAATATTGGTATCTTTATATTATTTAAACCTGTAAACCTAAGCTCGACGCTAAAAATAGACTCTATAAATACAATGTTTGATACCAATGCGAGAGACGCCAATTTAATAATCCATAATTAAAATCTCAATAAGTAACATTGATACAATTATAAACTTAATACAATTTATGTTTTTAGTTTTATAGATATTTTAATGTTATTAAAATAACAAAACCAATTTATTATTCATCCATGTGACCTTCTTCTCACAATAAAAATAATTTCATATTCCACTATAAGTCTTCAACATCTATTAAACAGTATTAACACATTATAAAAATCTAGTAATATGAATCAAAATACAATTAATTATTACATTATAAAATGGAAACAAAATAAGGGTGATCCCAAATGCTCATTAAGGTGAATCATATAGTGGAATATATCATTCAATAAGGAACACTAGGATAATATTTAATAGAAAAATAATAAAAGAATATTTTTTATAACTAATATCATAAAAGTGGAATATATCCATCGATGACATGAAAACATAAATGATCACATATACACCAATAATGGTTTCATATTTATAGAATATATAGTTTTGAATATCTTAATCTTACTATAAATTCCTTATATAAGTAAAACATATATAAATAGGTAAGGCATAAACCAAATACCTAGGCTAGTATGTCTCATGAGACATACTGATTCCTTGAGAGAATAAATAATACTAGAACCCACTTATATCTAAATAATTACAATGAATTAATTATACATAAACAATGAATAAAATGTGAAATATATAATAAAAATCCCTTATTAATGAATAAACATATGTATTAAAAAACTAGAATAGAAATTGTAGATATTTTACCTAGTAAATAAATGAAATAACATGATCATAAGACTTTTAGATAAAGAATATGGATTAAATAATTAGATAATATACCTATTGTGTCATAAAAAACATTAAATTACTTATAATTTGATGAAAATCATGTTTATAAATACATTATGAAGTTTCATAAAAAATGGGATAAAATATACTTTTTTTTTGTAAATTTTAATATAAAATATTTCTAGAAAATGTTTAAGAGAATTTTATGTGAAAAAAATTGTTTAATTTAAATAATGATTAATATTGATTAATAGTAAAGATAATGGTAAATCAAAATCATAGAAATTATAGTAAGAATACATCTTTTAAAATTTTGTTCATGAAAGATAAAATTGGCTGATACCAAAAATGATAATATGTTTTTTGTATAAAATATTATAAATGAGAATGTTAATGTAAAATAAAACATTAAAAGAAATTATGTATACATAGTAACTATTTTAAAATAATATAAAACTATGTATATGAAGGAAAATACCCATTATATAAGATGATAATTATTCCTAATAGCATCATATTTTCAAATAAAATTATATCTATAAAGAAGCATATTTTGGGGTAAAGAAGTATTTTACCTTGAGAGAAAATAAAAATACAATATATTCTATATAACTTTTATAATAAAATAAACTAATTGGGAAATAACTATGTAATATAGTTTATTACCTAATGAAAATGGTAATGAGTCCATAAAATCCTTAACTCCAAAATTCATCTTAGTTAGAAATGATTTAAAACACGAGTATAAAAAATATAGTTCTATTATTAAAATAAATAAAAAACATATACATAGTTAATATATATCTTACCATCCATTTCTAATTCTTCATTACCCATATTTTAATTTTTTATCCTTAAATTTTTTTATTTTGGTGTTAGCAGTTCGGTTTCACTTGCAAGCATTGATTTGGAAGTTTAAATTGTTCAGTTTTGTTCATGGATTCATCATCCACATAATAATAATTCTAATATTATTCATTTTTTTGATATAGTTTTGGAGTGAACTTATCATTTCATGTAACGTATGTTTATGGTTCATATTTAACACAAAAAATGTCCCATTTCGATGATTATTGAATTAATCAAAAAAATTATTTATTTGTAATTAAACATTTGAATATTACCAATCCAAAATTTCAAAAAAATATTAAATGATTCATTATTATATATTTTTACTAGTATTTTTGTTTTATTATGAATGAGATTTATATTATAACACTGTCTATGTAGGATCTAAAACTTACCAAAACATGAAAAAAATAGAATAATGGAATGGGTAAGAACATTTTATTAAATAGTGATAATAAAAATTATATTCATTATTAATTGTTTTTTTTAATTTGATAAATTAGATTCAATAAAAAAATTTATGAATAAGATAAATAAAAGTGAAGTGTTAAGATGTTATTTCTTTCAATGTGTCTTAGTATGCACGTTATAGGTGTTTAATGTTTTAAGATGACCATTTACTGTCAATTATACTAATATTATTAAAAAGTTAAATTATCATAAAATTAATAATTTTATAAATACAATATTTATTAGTATAATATGTTTTTATAACCATCCATGTATAGAGGTAATGAAAAATGAAATTCATCTATCATGGAGGTGGTAGTCTAAACGTAACACAAGAGACATTTTCTTTTTCTAAAGGATTAGAAGAAGGTAGATAATGATTATTCCATAAAAATATTATCATATAATTATACAAATGAAAACTATTTCATTATATTTTTATTGATAATATATATTTTTTGGAGGTAAGAGAATAAATAAATGTGAATAAACTCGGTTAGGATAATTACAACTTCCATTGATAACCACCTTTAAAACACTCATTAAGACTTATTAAATTGATCTTTTATGGATATAAGTTTCTATAAAACATGGTAAATACAGTTTATAAGGGTTTCTATCTGATTATGTTTTTCATAATAATCATTATATTTGTGGATAAGTGGGGTGATGAATGGAATTTTTATAAGTACGAGGGGTGATATTTTTGAAAATTAACATTATATTTTATTAGATATGTCACGTTCATTATAAAAATCTCCCAAAGAGTATGATAATTAATAAGAGATAAGTATTCGTTCATAAATCACTCAAAAAAACGTTAATAGATATGATTTCATGATATTTTTAGCTTTTTTAAATTATTTTTAACCATTTTTATCTCATATTACCTTCATTGTGGTAAGTCAATTTTTACCTCAACAACATATTATTATGTCTAAAAAAATTAACCCTAAAATTTATTTTTTAATATATTTATTTAACATATTATAAAAATTTTCATGATTAAATTATTATGGTTAGTAATAATTAATCTTATTTAAAGTATTCTTAACACACAAAATAAGTTTTTAGATTAATTTTTTTTATTCCTAAAAATGACACTACACCAAAATATTTTATAGTATTGATTACCATGATATTTATTATTTAATTATTAAAAATTATTTTTTTATGAATTTAAAATAATGTTAAAATAGAATCTAACATTATGAATACTAAATTAAAATAAATGGACCGAAATAGTTTTTTATTAGAATAAAATATCACTTAGGTTCTAAAATGTAAAACATATATTTATTAATTCCAATTTTTTTAAATGACGCGACTTACTACATTAATAAATATTTAGTATATAAAAATGATTCATATATTTATAATCCATATTTATGTCATAATGAATTCAGAAAAGTAATAGTATGTGTAAGAATAATATTTTTCACTATTCACATAAAAATCAACATTTTCATTTAAGTCTAAAAAATTCATAGTAAGTTAATTTTGAAATGGCGAATACAAAAATTAATTTCACTATAAAACTAAAATTATATAATATTTAAATTTATTTTTATAAATAAAACATATTTAATATACAATAAAAAAATATTCTTAAAGAAAATATTTTTTCCCATGAATAACGAAGTTAGTTATCATTTTAGTGGATTAATTATTTGTTAGATGTAATTAATTTTTTTAGAAAAAAAATTTAATTCAATATAATAATCCTTTTTATATCATTATTAAAAACTAATAAATGTATCCAATATCACATTATATAAAATAACACAAAAAATTTATTGAACTAAAAATGATAAAAAAACATTTGAAAATCATTATATTAAAAATTAATTGTTTATATTATGTAAATTTTTACTTAAAAACCCATGTTTCCTCCACATAATATATAATTATATTATATGAATTAAGGATAGCCAGTGGTGATGGTTCTACTAGCATAGATGTAATAGTGATTTTCATGATATTCATCTACCATCACAGGTGAGTTCACTCAAGTCGTACTTGTAGAAGTTAATCATGGACATAGTCTTGGGGACAACCTAGTGACACCACCACTTTACCATGATCAAAACAATGATAATTTTATGGAATTATTATACTAGTGATTATATTTTAATAGATTTAATAATGTGGTAATGTCTATTTATACCCTTTATTTCAGTAATTATATTATAAAATTGAATTGAATACTTATAAAATGTATAGATATTTGTTTTCTGATTAGTGTTTATTATAAGAAATGATATTAAAAAATATTTTGTAAATAAGAAATAAATATATTAATATCATGACACATTCCATTCTACATTTGATAAATAAATTGCATCTTACAAATTTTAATTTTCACTCTCTAATGAAAATATATGATAGTATTCTTAATATAGTTTTGATTCATGATTTTCATCTTCAAAGATTCTAGATATATTTCATTAAATGCAAATTTTTCATGGTCCTAATGTGAAAAAATACTAAAAAAATGGTAATGAAAATAATAGGTAAACATATTAAATTCAATCATACATGTCATATACATTGACCTTTTTTTTCAACCCAAGATATATTTTGTTTTTACTATTGATTAAAATTATAACTATTTTAGCTCAAATAATATTTGAATAATATTAATCCTATTAATATCAATAAATTAAAACTTAAAAATTACTAACCCAAAATTATCCGGATATTTCATACAATATTTTAATACCATAAAATTATATAATCCTATACTTCTTGAATTTAATGTAAAATTTCTCCAAAAAACCATTCATTTTTATAAAATAAATATTAATTTAATGATAAATAAACCATAAAAATATATGTATATTTTCTTAATATAAAATAGATTTCTTGTTCATAAAATTCATTTTTTTCACAAGGTTATTAATACTTATCAACATATTTTCTAAAAATGAATTAACACTTCACCAAAATTAATATCAATTATCTTGTTATTAAATTCCATTCCAAAACTAAGGGAAATATATTCAAAAATTAATTGTTCTTCATAATAACAAAAACATCTCCCAAAATATCATTAATCAACTCAAAAAACATAATCATAATAACATAAAAGTGGTACCTATTCTTTTGAAAATATTATGAAACTAAAAATTATCAACTCCTACTAGTGTATATAGATCTAAAATTATTATCATATGATGAAATCATAACATAAAAAGTTTTCAAAATACTAATTTGAAACAAATTTATATGCCTTACATCTCTAAAAATTGATATGGGGCTTAAAAAATAGTCTTCACATATTGGCTTTGATACCAAATGAAAACCCAAATTTACCAATCTATAATTACAATATGAATTACCAATATTTAGTCACTAACACACCTAATACCATTTATATTTAGAGTTCTAGAGAGATAGAAAAATATTTAACTGACAAAACTCATTTCATTGTCATCCTTAGGACATTTCACCACTATAAAGAGAATTTTATATTCAATGATAAGTATTCAACATCACCTATAAAATTGTCCTCACATTATACCAATCGAGAAATATCACAAATAATATAAATCTTCATTACATAAGGACTTTGAAATATAATAATTATGATATTAGATTCTCATTAAGGGTAAATACCTAGTGGAAGCTATGATAGAATAAACAAGGCATGGATAATAATAAATAGATAAATAACAACAAGATATTATATATAATGGATACACAGAATGTTGGAATATATCCACAGATAAAATAGAAACATAAATAATCACATGTATAATAATAATGAATTTATTTTTATAAAATTTATAATTCAATAAATATTATTTTTATTTTAAAGATTTCATTCCAGGACATCATGTATAAATAGGCATGGTATCTTCGAAATACCAAAACTAGTTTTCCATATGAGAAATAAGAACACATAAAGGGGCTACATAATTACAAGTCCCTCTAATATGTAAATATTTCCAATATATTCCTCAAATTAATAGAATAAATTAAAAATATAATATAAAATATATATTACTTAGTAATAAATAAGCATATATATTTGAAAACTAAAAAATAAAATAAAAAAAATTTCCCAAATAAAAAAATAGATGAACATGATCATACGGAATGTATAAAAATTAGTTAGATTATATCATTCAATAATATCCTCAAGTTTTCATAATAATCAATAAAATGTGTTCGTAAAGATAAAAAACACCTTTATAAAGATATTAGAAAGTTTCATTGGAAACCAGGAAAAATAAAATTCTATTTTGGTAACCTTTAAAATCAAAAAATATACAAAACAATGGAAGTATGACTTTTATAGAACAAAAATATTAATCTATAAATTAATCTTATTAATGAATAATTATCATGATGGTTATAAAATTCAGTTATGCAACAAATTTTAAAAATAATATTTTCATATTTTTTAATGAAAGTAAAAAATAAAATATATAGAAAACATTAGAAATATTATTTTATATAATTTTGGAAAGAAATTAAAAATTAATAGAAAATGACCTTTAATGTAATGACCCATAAATTTCAAGAAATTGTTTTCTTAAATTTTTTGGAATTTTATGAGTCCGCAGTTTCTGACAACCCCTGATTCAGAGGCCCGGTGTGCCTAGAATCAATTTCTGATGTTTTGTTCGGTTTTTTTCAGTAAACGTACGTGTGGGTTTTTCTATCTTTTGAACCGGTGCTCAGAATTGAAATCCTAGGACACTAATGAACTCACAACGCCGGTATTCACTTAAGGGAACCTTTACCGCAATTGCGTTTTCTCGGGAGAAGAAGTTAATTTTTGGGGTTTAATAAAAAAGTTAAAGAAAATTTGTTGTGAACAAATTTATTTATCTTCGGTAGTTATATATTACAATGGGAGGATAATGGTGGTGGGGCCCACATGAGCCCTAATCCTTCATCTTCCCTTAACTCCCCATTAACACTCACCTTCTTTAATTTTGACAACTCCCCTCTCTTAATTTCCACTCTCCACCTTCTCTTTTAATGCCAACAACTAGGATTAATTAAATGACACATTTAATTAATCATTGTTTCTATTTGAATTAATTCAAATTGCATGGAAATTATTTTTAATTGAGAAAGACTTTAAAATAATTATGGTTGGAAAATATTTGGTGGGGAGAGCCTTTGGAGAATTAGATGAGAGGTTCATCATCTCTTGACGAAGAACGTCGTCCACTTCGACGAAGAATGCCAATTCCGCTGAAGAATGACGTTGTGTCTTCCATCCTCTTCCTCCAATGTTGATGGGACGACACCGTTCTCCGCGACGCCGTCTTCCGCAACGCCCGACTACTGCGGCGCTCGTCTTCCCCATCTCCTTGACGTGCGACATCTTTTGCGAGGTAGGGTGATATTGTATAATTTCATATATGTGATTTATACCCTCGAACATGGGAATTTATTTGTTGAATAATTGTTTGAGCCTCTAACGCGGTGGGTACGGGCTAACGAACAAGTCCGGACCCACTACCATGTCATTATTGATGCACAGATTGCTTGGAAATAGGTGAATGGAAGGGAAATGACATTTTGAGGTCGTCGTAGTGTAGAGAAAAACCCGAAAGGGCCGCATGCGCAGACAAGAGGAAAAACGGACCACCGGAATGACTATGGTGGCCCATGGAAGGTTGCAACGATGCAGGTCGCCGGTGCGGCAGCGCCGACAACCAGAGGCGGCGGCTGGGCACCTGCAGGTGGCGACACCCCAGTGCACCGACGGTGGGAGTCTGCCGTGACACCGGCTGTGGTGGCAGGGTGGAACGGATCCCATGCCGCGCGGGATCCGGGGAGACAGGGCAGCGCCAACCTGGCACCGCCATTTCGCGGAAATGCCCCCCCCACGCTCAGCTAGCCGCGGGCCGGGCTGCGCCAGCTGGGCCAGACCTGGGTCGGGTTGACCTGGTTTTGGCCGACCCAGGGTGGGTTGGGCCGGGTCGGACCGGTACCAGACCCCCCTTTTGAGACCTTTTTCGGTTAATCGCCCATAACATGATCTACAGACCTCCGATCAATGCACCATCAGTTGGGTAGGAATCCTCGGATCGATACAATCATTTCGGTATATTACACTCAAGGTTTTTGAAAAGTTTTGGTATGGCCAGGTTGGTTCGAACCCGAAACAAACTATGCCCTCGGAGTGGAAATGCTTATAACATAAGGACCAGACGTTTGATTGTCGTGCCGTCAACTACGTTGGATTCCTTTTGATGAGACGGTTCTTTTGGAATACTCCAATTGAGGTATGGATGCAGTTGGATTATGACTGGGTTGGTTCGAACCCAAAACCAACCGGGCCCCTTGAATGGAAAAGCCAATAACTCTTAGAGCGGACGTCCATTTGAAGAACCATCAGCGGTGTTGGTAATCTCGTTGACAAACGGTTACTTTGAGTATACCCCATGAGAGTTCTTGGTATATTTGAGTTACTGTCAGGTCGGTTCATACACAAAACTAACCGGGCCCCCAGGATAAAAAGGCTAATAACTCACAGACCGAGCGTCCGATTGATGCACCGTCTGTTGTGTTGAGACCCCTATGTCATGGTGGTCCTTTGAGATACTTACACCTACTAATTAGAGACACTTGGAGTATCGAACATTATCTTGTGGAGCAGATCCTTTCGAAGACAAGCAGATAGAGTGCAGAGATCTAGTAGCTGTAGACCTGACAACTGCTTGACCGATTCGACTCGGAGTGATTCGACTATCCCAGTGGACGGAGCGCCCAGTTTGGCAGTAGAACCACAGCGGAAGGAGTGCCTAGTTTGGAATCATACCTGCGGTACTCGATAGGAGGAGTACCTCTGACGACGATTAGGGGAGCGCCCGGTTTAGCGGCAGACCCACATCGGAGGAGCACCCGGTTTGGCAGCAGACTCGGGGTACACGACATGAGGAGTACGTCAGCAGTCTAATATTAGTGAGTAGAATCTCGGAGTCATGACAGGGCCACTGTACTTGACAGAGGAGGAGTTATCCATTAGTAGTGTTTTCGATAATGAAAATCTTGGTTTGAGCTGAGTCATGACCTTTGTGTTTTTATCATGATTGAGATGGGTTACATGATAACTTAGGTATATGTATGGGAATATACCTAAGTAAAGGTTATATGTTGAGATCTTTCTTTGTGGTTTATACTTGTTGGAATTTCGTGAGACCTTGAGGGTCTCGAGGTCCTTAATGAGTATCCTTATACTCACCCCTGCACGGGCTACACCCACACCTCATTATATTCTATGCAAACAACGAATAGCGCTGACCGAGGCAGAGTGTATGAGTACTGGATGGTAGCCGAAGGTGGACCTCATGAAGATTCTGTACCCAGAGGAGACGAACAGATGTGGAGTGCTGAGGAGAACATCTGTACCAACCCTTCAGGTAGGAACCTGAAGGACGATCCTGGAGCTGCCTCTATCTTACAACTGTTTGTCTTTTAAGTTATACTTTATTTTAGTTGTAGATGTACCATTCTGTTGGGATTGTATTTATGGCCCATTTGTACTTTCAGCACACTTTTTATACTTGATTAATTAGTGTTTTCTTCTGCTTGTTCTCTGGTTGTGTGTGTTTACGTTTTATAATGGAAATGTCTTCCCAGTTCTAGGGAATTACGCCATTGGTACTAGTCACTAGCCCCTGGCCTATGGAAGGCGGGCTTGGGGTAGTCACGATGTGGGCCCCGGGGGAATGGGTCATGAAAAATAGGTATATGAGGAGTCGGTTCTACAGAAAAACTTAGGACTCTGATGTTTCTTTTCTGTGAAGCAATAGTGTTTAGGGTACTAAGTGTGGTTATCAGTTCAGGGAGTCCAGTGTTGGTACGAGCAACCGACGTATCCATACACTAGGACCCTGACTTTTGATTTCTGACTCAGTGCATGAAAACACTGATTGCGGGTGTGTTTTCAAAAGTTTTCTTGAAGTCATCTCAAACCTGGTCAGCTCACCAGGTATAGTCTTTGACCGTGTCACATCTATTTCTTTCAGGATGCCTCCCTACGGACGACTAGTTTGGGCCCTGAGAGTTGTACGTATTGATAGTCCACCGAGCGACGAGGCCCCAGTACATGGTCCTCTTCCAATTGAGGCACCAGTGGAGGTACCAGCGGTACTACCACCCGTTGGGCCACCTATGCCACCAGCGCCAAAAGCAGGCGATGCACGCCGAATGAGTGCGCTGCACGAGTTCCAGTGCAAGAGGCCTCCCAGGTTTAAAGGAGAGACTAACCCACAGGCGGCTAAGGATTAGCTAGAGGCTGTGGTGAGAGTTTTCAGGCTAGTAGGGACACCATCAGACTCTCTGGTGATCCTTGCTTCTAGCCTTCTTCAGGCAGCAGCAGGTAGATGGTGGAGCCTGATGCTCCAGATGCACGTCGAGGCGACACTTCTATGGGCAGACTTCGAGAGCCTGTTCCAGGAAGATTTTGTACCTGCCACCCTTCGATTGGTGTGTATACAGGAGCTACCACATTTGCAGTAGGGAAGCATGATAGTAGCATGGTTCTCAGTGAGGTTCACAGACCTCTCGCGCTACTCTATAGATATGGTGTGGGACCCATTATTCAAGGCCCGGACCTTCGAGCAGGGGCTCAGGCGAGAGATTAGAGCTTCAGTTGTTTCTTAGAGAATCCTGATGCAGACGAGGGTGTTTGAGAGATCCCTCATAGTGGAGTGTTTCCTTGCTGATCAATATCCAGCAGCGGGACCCACCACTAGTCGACATGTAGCGGAGTCTTCTACAGGTGGCAGTAGATAGATGACATAGAGGTCCAAGAGGACCAGACCTACAGGTGGTCGACCGCACGACTCAGGATCGGTAGTGCGGGGCACCCGGAGTGGATACAGAGCCAAGAATACTAGGAAAGAACATTGTTACTCATGTGGTGGGCTTGGTCACATGGCACGTGACTACTCGACCCGCCATGCAGACAATCTGCAGATAGATGAAGGAACTCCCAGGCAGAGGTAGAGGTTCGATCGTGATGTACCTCAAGGAGCTGGCCATGCAGCTGGTGGTGGGTGACGCTTTGAGGTGTGGCCACCACCACCACCAGGAGGTCCACCTCGACTGCAGGGAATGGGTGGAAAGGGGAGAGAACATCTTCAGGCAGCTGAAGCGTATGACCATGGAGCTCCGGAAGCAGGTGGATAAGAGAAGGACTAGATCCAGGCATGGGGGACTTTATTTATAGTGCTTCTAGCTTCCTTGTTATTGTTTTTTATGGTTGTTAGGTGTCTTTGTACTTTGAGCTGAGGTAATAAAAGACACTTGTCCTTGTGACGTTTGCTTTCCTTCATTTTTGCGTACTAAGAGGTTCTGGTAAAAACAGTTGACTTGACCCTCATTTTCGAGATTTCTACTAGAGGAGACCCAGTAACAACACACTAATGCCGACAATGTGACTCAACCCTTAGAGAAAATATTAACGGTTGGATCTCTTAGTAGTAGCATAGAGGTATTACGACGTAGTCCATGGCATGAATTTGTACCGTTTATGTCAGGATTGACTGTATTAGGCAAAGGATGTGGTTCATCCAGGGGATGAGACCAAATTTCTATTTTTGGCAGAGGAGAAATCATAGCATCTCTTGTAAATCATAGACAAAGAAGAGTGTAGATGAGATCTTTGAAATTGTCTAGTCTCACCCATAGTTCGTCGAGCAAATGGTTTACAGTTTATTCTAATATCAATAGTCTCAGGTGTATCTTCTCTCAGAATGACCTGAACCTGAGACAGCGGTGATGACTTGAGTTTCTCCAGGACTATGACTTTGAGAAGGTCTATACTCTTGGGAAGGGGAACGTAGTAGTGGATGCTCTCAGTAAGAGTTTAGGCATTCAACTGCTAGGAGAGGTGAAAAAGCAGTTGGCTACCTTGCATATATTTTTTATGGATAGAGATGGTGCATCCTATCTATAGTCTCTTACAGTCACTCCTCCAAATCATCAGCAGAGTAGGCGAGGTGGCTTACCACCCGACTCTTCCACCTCAGTTGCATTGGGTGCACGATGTTTTCCACGTATCTCAACTGAGAAGATGTGTGCAGGACCTGTCACACATCATTGACCACGGGGAGAATTTCACGGAGGTTCCAGTGGAGATTGAGGATCAATAGGAACAGGTCCTGCATGGACGGTCAATTTATCTGGTGCGCTCTTTCTGGTAGCACGTGAACCTCCAGGAGAGCACATGGGAGCGGGAGTCTCAGATGCGTTTTAGTACCCTCTTTTGTTTTCCCTATTGTGTGTTGTAGCTTTACGGGGATGTAAATCCCTGAGGTGGGGGTAATTTAAAGACCCGGAAATTTCAAGGAATTTTTTTTCTTAAATTCATTGGAATTTGACGAGTCCGCAGTTTCTGACGGTGCCTGATTTCGAGGCCCGGTGTGCCCGAAATCAATTTTTGAAGTTTTTTTCGGGTACGTTCAGTAAACTTACGTGCAAGTTTTTCTATCTTTTGAACCGGTGATCAGAATTGAAATCCGAGGACACCGATAAACTCGCAGTGCTAGTATTCTTTTAAGGGAACCTTTACCGTAGTTACGTTTTCTTGGGAGGAGAAGTTAATTTTTGGGATTTAATAAAAAAATTAAATAAAATTTGTTGTGAACAATTTTATTTATCTTGGGAAGTTATATCCTATAATGGGAGGATAATGGTGGTGGGCCCCACACGACCCATAATCCTTTCATCTTCCCTTAACTCCCCATTAACACTCCTCTTCTTTAATTTTGACAACTCTCCTCTCTTAATGTCAACTCTTCACCTACTCTTTTAATGCCAACAACTAGGATTTATTAAATGCCACATTTAATTAATCCTTGTTTCCATTTGAATTAATTCGAATTTTATGGAAATTCTTTTTAATTGAGAAAGCCTTTCTAATAATTTTGGTTGGAAAATATTTGGTGGGGAGAGCCTTTGGAGAATTAGAGGAGAGATTTACCCTCTCTCGATGAAGAACAACATCCACTTCGACAAAGAACGCCAATTCTACTGAAGAACAACGTTGTGTCTTCCTTCCTCTTCCTCCAACGTTGACGGGATGACACCGTTCTCCGCAACGCTATCTTCGGAAACTACCAACTACCACGGCTCTCAACTTCCACGACTCATCGACATGCGGTGTCTTTTGGGAGGGATGAGGATATTGTATAATTTCACATATGTGATTTATACCCTCGAACATGGGCGTTTATTTGTTGAATAATTTTTTGGAGCCTCTAACGCGGTGGGTACGGGCTAATGAATAAGTCTGGACCCATCGACATATCGTTCTTGATGCACAGATTGCTTGGCGACGAGTGAACGGAAGGGCAACGACGTCTTGAGGCTGTCGCATTGTAGAGAAAAACCCGAGAGGGCTGCAGGCACAGACAAGAGGCAAACCTGACCACTGGAACGACTCCGGTGGCCCGCGGAAGGTCACGGCAGTGCGACAGCAATGGAAACGGGAGGTGGCGGCCCCCCAGTGCACCACGGGCGGGAGTCCACCGTGTCATCGGCCGTGACGGTGGTGTGGAGCGGATCCTGCACCGCGTGGGATCTAGGGAGACAGGGCGGCGCCAGCCTGGCGCCACCGTTTCGCAGAACTGCCCCCCCCCCCCACTCGGCTAGCCATGGGCTGGTTCACGCCCAATCGGTCTGGGCCGCACCAGCCGGGCCGGGCTGCACCCTACTGTTCCAGAACCAGACCCAACTTGGGTTGAACCGGTTCGGGCCAATACAGGGTGGGTTGGACCGGGTCTGACCGGGCCCAGACCGCCCTTTTTGGACCTTCTTCAGTTGATCCCCCATAACATGAACTACAATCCTCCGATCGAGGCACCATTAGTTGAGGAGGAATCCTTGGATCGATACGGTAGTTTCGGTATATTACACTCAAGGTTTTGGTGAATTTTACATACTGCCGAGTTGGTTTGAACCCGAAACCAACCGGGACCTCGGAGTGAAAACACTTATAACTTAAGGACCAGACGTCTGATTGACGTGCCGTCAACTGTGTTGGATTCATTCTGATTATAATATTCTTTTGGAATACTCCACTTGAGGTTTGGATGCATTTGGAGTATGACTAGGTTGGTTCGAACCCGAAACCAACCAGGCCCCTAGAACGGAAAATCCAATAACTCTCAGACCGGACATCCGTTTGATGAACCTTCAGCGTCGTTGGTAATCTCGTTGAGAAATGGTTCTTTTGAGTATACCCCATGGGAGTTCAGGGTATATTTGATTTACGGTCAGGTTGGTTTGTACATGAATCCAACCAGGGCCCCGGGATAAAAAGGAAAATTACTCACATATCGGGCGTCCGATTGACGTGCCGTCTATTGCGTTGAGACCCATATGTCATGGTGGTCCTTTTTGATACTTCCAACTGAGGCTTTGAGACACTTAGAGTATCGACCAGTAGCCCGTGGAGAGGATCCTCCCAGAGATGAGCAGACATCATGTAGAGACCTAGTAGTTGTAGACCTGACGACTGATTGACCGATTCGACTCGGAGTGATTCGACTAACCCAGTAGACGGAGCACCCAGTTTGGTGGCAGACCCATGGTGGAAGGAGCACCTAGTTTGGGAGAATTCCCATGGTACTCAATAGGAGGAGTACCTATGATGGCTATTAGGGGGAGCGACCAGTTTGGTGGCATACCCACAACAGAGGAGCGCCCGGTTTGGCAGCAGACCTGCGGTACTCGACAGTAGGAGTACCTCAGCAGTATAAGGTTAGTGAGTAGTGCCTTGGAGTCGTGATAGGGACACTTTACTCAAAAGATGAGGAGTTCTCCAACAGTAGTGGTTTTGATAATAAAAATCCTGGTTTGAGTTGAGTCATGACCTTTGTGTTTTTATCATGATTGAGATGGGTTACTTGATAACTTAGGTATATGTATGGGCATATACCTAAGTAAAGGTTATATGTTGAGATCTTTCTTTCTAGTTTATACTTGTTGGAATTTCGTGAGACCTTGAGGGTCTCAGGGTCCCTACTGAGCATCGTTATAATCAGCCCTGCACGGGCTATGCCCGCACCTCATTGTGTTTGATGCAAATGACAGACATCGTTGACCGAGGCAGAGTGTACGAAGACAGGACAGTAACTAGAGGTGGACCTCATGACGAGTCGGTACCAGGAGGAGATGGATGGATGTGGAGTGCTGTGAAGGACATATGTACCTACCATTAAGGTAGGAACCCAGAGGACGATCCCAGAGCTGCATCCATCTTCCAGCTATTTGTCACTTCAGTTGTAGTTGTACCTTTCTGTTGGGCTTGTATTTCCGACCCATTTGTACTTTCAGCACACTTGTTATACTGCTTTACTTAGTGTATTATTCAGCTTGTTCTCTGGTTGTGTGTGTATACATTTTATAAAGGCAATGCCTTCCTAGTTCTAGGGAATTATGCCTTTGGTGCTAGTCGCCAACCCTTGGCCTATGGAAGGCGGGCTTGGGGTAGTCATGATGTGGGCCCCAGAGGAACGGGTCATGACATTTTACAACCATATAATTATATATATTAATATTCTTGATAAAATATATTGAATATGGAAATGGTGGGAAAATAAAAATTATAAAATATTAATATTATTCTTTACAACAATATTTTTTTTTGAGAATGGAATCCAATAAAGAAGAGGGTTTACATATAAAGATGTAATTTCACTTGAGAGAAATTAAAAAATAAAATATATGATAGATATATGATATAATAAAATAATTTTTAGGCTTCTAAAATGAAAAATATAGTTAGTGAACCAATGAAAAGGGCATTGAATCAATTAATAATTTACCTTAGATATCCAATTAGTTAAATGTTATATGATTTACTAGTATAAAAAATGTAGGATTATTATTCATTTTAATAAAACCATATTCATTATTATTTCTATGACACCTAAAAACATTACCTCTAGTCTATTTAGAATTTGGATAGTTTCTCTTTTAGGGTTGGGGTGTCTTCGGGTTGAAAATTTGTGTTTTTTATTGTTTTCTAAGGCTGTACAGTTTCATACATGGTTTTAGAAACCATCCAGTAGAAACTATTCACCTAAAAAAGTGGTGGATATATGAGATGGAATGTTTTATGTGTGGTTTGGGAAATACTGTGAGACAACCATGAGACATCTGGGTTGTTGAGGTAGTGTAATCTACATTGTCTATAAACAACATAAAAAATATGACAGATAACCATGAGAACTACTTGTGTTGGGGTATTTTTGGAATTTCATCTTATTTTTTAGTGGGGTTTCCTCCCTTATTTCACCCATTCAGTTTCATCTAACAGTGGTTCCTCTCAAAGAGATACCACCCTCTCCCAATATCCTCTAAGATAATTTGTATTGATTTCATGGTGGTTCTTCATTTATATCAAAAGGTGGGATCTCTTATTATCTCATCCTCTCTTTATAACTTGGATTCTTCATATTGGTGCAATTTTCTGTATCCCTAGAGGACAAGGTGAGATGATTTTAAAGGTAATGGTTGTTCTAAATTAGGGATTTTAGTTTTTAATGGCAATGAGTTATCCCTTTAAGCCTATTTTGGTGATTTTTATCACATGTTACATGTTTCCACTAGTTGAGGTATGTTTTTCCATTCCATTTCCATTTATTAATGATTACCCAGATTTCATGATATTTTTAAAGTATTCTTGAGCCAAAATTATTGCTATAAATGTTTCTAAGTTCTTTATTACTAAACGTGTTCCATGGGTTATTGGTTTTCATTTTTCAAAATTTTGTTAAATTATTGGTTTAATGATACTTAAATATTGAATAGTGTTTTATACATTATATGTGTTTGATAAAAAATCATTGGGGGGGTTTCATGAGAAAAATATATTGATTCCTGGAGTTTTATCCCAATTTGGTTTCATCAAGTAAGTTGATGTTATTTTTAAAAATGTGTTTCCTTATTTTTGTTGGTTCCCATGACTTAAAATAAAACTTCATTTTCAGTGAATGGTTTTAACTTCAATTTTAAAATTATGTATCTCTTTAGAAATGGACATTTCATTTTTTTGTAAAAAAATTATGATTCATTTTTGATTTTTATTCTTTATTGAGCCCATTAATTATTTTTAGTATATTAATTCATTAGCGTTATTAGTGAATTTATATAATTTACCTTATAATTAATCATTATTTTTAAATAGGATTCCCAATGATAGATTTTGGGTGTGTATCAATATATGTATGATTTTCAAATTGGTTGGATTTCGTTTCCAAATGTATTTAAAGAGGGATTTCCAGATAATGAAGTTTTTATTAATAAATATATGTCCTAGTCGATACATTATGTAATTCTATTTTAATTACTTTCATTTAAACCCTAGTCTATCCCCTTAAAATAATTGTTTATACTTTTCATAATGTATATAATTATTTGAATTGTGCTTCATGTTTATATGTTTGGGTTAGGCATTAAAATCAAATGGTGTTTGTCGAAGGTGTGATGTTTATTAGATTTATATATCTCATGCCATAGAGTGGTGTTCTAGTCACATGATGTTGTTATCTTGAAGGAAATTCCATCCTCTTATCCCTAACATAGGGAGGCAAGGTCATTAAGAGGGATGATTTGGGATGTTTCCGTAATAGTTTGGTGTGATACCCAAGATAGTAACCCCTAGTTTTTTGTTACACCTATATTAGGGACATGTCACCAATTAGGCTTTGTATAATATATTTAGGTGACATTTTGTGTGGTTATTAACCTACTGACAGTAGGTTCCACCATATCTTGTAATGAAAAAAAATTACTAACATGTTTTATCAGGATTTATAAATTCTTTTATCATTGTTTATTACAATAGGAATATGAAAAGCCATTTTTTTATTATTGTGGTTATTTATTTTTAATCATCATGTGGGTGAGACATTATTTTTATGATTATTTTGATGTATTTTAGAGATTTTAGACATTATCATTTTATTTTGTATTCATATTCTTGCACTAATGTGGCTGGGGTGTCAATTTTATTGATTTATAAAATGGACGAGTGACATTATATTAAATAAATTACTTGGAATGTGTTTCTTTTGAATGTTTATTTTATAAAATGTGAGATATTAATTTTAATGGAGGTTATATTCAAAATAAAATAGATGATCATGTACTTTTTTAGATATGAAAGTAGTTTTGTCTTAAAAATTTGTGTTGTTGGTTATTTAAATGGGATTATATTGATAAGTCATCCATGACGTATGTTTTTGTAAATAACTTATTTTGATAAATTATATGTAAAATAAATAAAATTATTTATATTATTTAAAATTAAATAAAATATTATTTAAATATTTCATACTACCTGATATAATTTTATGTATCTTTAAAAGCAGAATGTGAATGGAGTCATGGTGTTATCCTACTGGCCTTTGGGTCACACCATCCATACTTATTTCATTGGGCAAGAATTCTCTAATTTTTATTTAGGTTTCATGTTATGACTTTTATGCCGGATAGTTCTCAATCCCTTTTGGTAAGGAGGTATTTTCCAGGTTATGGTGGTGACATTAGAGTCATGTGCATATTTTTGGGTTTGTCTCCCATTTTTTTGTGTAGCTTCAATAATTTTGTGTTCCAACTTCATATTCCACATATTACAATTTGGTTTAGTTTTTATTTACATGTTATTTAAATGTTCAAAGTTTATTCTAGAAATGGATTCATGTTTGGAGTCATATTTTTAGAATATTTTTTTATTTTACAATTATGAATTGATTTCTAGTTTGTATTTCATTATCTCATATTTATTTTGACCCAGTCATCCATTGTATGGTGACCATATTCTAAGTTCATTATTGGAACCATTTTTTATGATGGTTTATATTATGTAGAAATTAATCATAGGAATTTTATTATGAATCCATGGGGATTCTCACAAACCATGGAAGATCATTAACGCTCCCTGATCATTATGGTGGAACAACCACATCTGACATGTCTAGTACGAACAATAAATTTCACTAGAAAAATAATATCAGAGCCCTATTCTTATTTTTTTTGGTAATGGTAAAATGGATCTTGGACCTTCTAAACTCAAGTGGATCTTCTAGTGAGGTTCTTATTCTGCTCTTCCTTGTGTTAGATCTCATGTTTCCATTAGTCGTTGGGTGTTTTATTTAATTTTTTAGATTTATAGTGGGTTTTTAGAATGATTTTATTTATATGATGTGTTTTTATAATGAGTTGGAGGAAGATCTAGGGATTCATATTGTAAAAATTTCTAGTTTTAGATATAAATTTGAGGAAATAAATGGGGGTGTATGGTTAAGGCACACTGTCGTTCAATCCATTACAACCTCATGAAAACTATCTAGGAAGACATCCCTTGGCTGTCCCATAATGGGAACATGGTCTATAAAATAGTGTTACCAAACCATGTGCAATGCATAATGTTGGGAATTTTTCTTATTTTCCATCATTTTTTGTTTTATACTATATTTTATGGGGTTTCATTATGAATTTTAAGTGATTTTTTTGGTTAATGAATCTTTTTCAAAAAATAATTTTTTATTCATTGGTACATATTTTCATTTTGAAATACTTTTTTGTCTCCTTTGTTTCTTCAGAAAAAAGTTTCCGAGTAATAGATATTTTTTGTGTTGTGATTATTTTAATTAAAATAATTTATTGTGGTTTAAGTGAGGAAAATGTTTAAATGTTTTTGAATTTTTAGTTTAAAAGAGAAATTTACTCTAAGAAAATAGTTCATTCATCCATTCTATATGAATTTTATATGGTTGTAATCCCCATAGGTGGTTCAGAAATTAAAAAAGGCCCTATTAAGAATTATTGAAAAGTGGTTTCAAATTGTTTTTGTATTTTCTTTGGATTTGTTATTTTATCCCCTATGTTTGAATTTTTTCTGACTTGATTACGGGTCATGTTTTTGTGATGTTTTATAATGTGACCACTGAAAGATGTCTAAAATTATAGAACAGAATATCTAAGGTAGTTCACCTTGTAATCATGAACCAGTACTTCTAGTTGGAGACTTATTCCAATATTAATATGGTAGGTAAGAGGCTAGTTTTTATAAGGATTTATATAACATGTGGGATTTTATATGTCTCGACTCGTCCCTCAGGGCCCATGCCGCGACTAAGACAAGCCCGCCTTCTATAGGTCAGGGGTTGGCGAATATCACCAAAAGGCGTATTACCTAAAATAAGGAAGGCATTTCATTTATAACCTGTAAACTCACATAAATAAGTGCAAAGAAGGATACAAGAATAAAGTAAAACTATATATAGTAAACAGGGTGTGTACAAAAAGTAAAAAGGGGTGAGAATACAAGACTAACTGTATAGAACAAGTAAAACTGGAAAGTACAAGTAAACTAAAAACAACTCCTACGATCACGCACCAAGGATCCTACCTAAAGGGTAGGTACAACTCTCGAACAGTCGTCTCTGTGGTATGCCTTGTCTAATTTCAACCTCTAAGTTACCTCCAGTTCTGGTACCCTCATCCCCAGTCAATGCAGTCCGTCATCTGCACTAAACACAAAAAGGTGCGAGCATAGCCCGTGCAGGGGTGAGTATAACGATACTTAGTAGGGACCCCGAGACCCTCAAAGGTCTCACAAAATCCACAAAGGATAAACCAAAAAGCATGAAAACAATTAACAACCCTACTTAGGTATATGCCTATTCATATACCTAAGTTGTCTAGTATACCCTTCTCAATCATGAGGAAACATGAGACCCAACTCAAATCCCAAAGCTCAACTATTCCACGACGGAAGGAATACCACAATGGTAAAGACTTAGCTCACACTAGGTATAACTTAGATATGGTAGTAATGATAATTAGATGTAACTACTGAATCATCTTACTCGGTTGAGAGGCAGACCCACATAGGATCCTAAACCATCTGTCCCCCCCTAAGATCCTAGTACAGCAGATCCTCGTAGGATCCTAGAGTACTTTTGCGTGGATTCATGGAGCGGATCCATGTGGGATCCTAGAACAATAACCCACGTAGGATCCCAAATCACAAACCCACATAGGATCCTAAGGCGCAGACCCACATACGATCCATTTCTCCTGTTACATCTAGCCACAAGGTTCGTGCACTAAGCACGCTTGATTTTGAGAGGGTCCGCTCCTCAATCCACATGTAGATAATCCAACTACCACGATGTTCCATGAAAAAGTATCCCAAAGAACTACCATGTAATAGGGGTCTCAATGTGATAGACGATGCGTCAATTGGACGCCCAGTCTGTAAGTTATTGGCTTTTTAGTCTTGAGGGCCCAGTTGGATTCATGTTCGATCCAACCCGGATGTACCCCTACTTTATCCAAACACAAGTGGGGTATACCAAAAGGACTGCCTTGACCCAATGATTCTGACACCGTAGACAGTTTTTCAAATGGACGCCCGTAGCTCACGTTATGGTTGAAAGAGTAGAAAGGGTTCGAAGCTGGTCCGGGTCCGGGACTACCCAGTCGGACTGACCCGACCCGACTCGGACTGGGATAACCCGAGTATGGCCCTGGTTCTAACTCGGCCCACTGGGTCTAGCCCGTCCCGCTGGGTCCGGCCCAGCCCGCTGGGCCCGGATGGCCCGCCGGTGCGGCCCTGCCCGCTGTGCGGCCTGCGTTGGGCGGCCCACTATGGCCGGTGTCTGGGTGGCCCCATGGTGGGGTCCGCCCTAGTCGCCACCTAAGGGGAGGTGCCACCTGGGTACCTCGAATGGCTAGACTTTTCAGGTTCGGTGGCTGACCGGTCGACACCACGTGGTACCGGCAGCTGGCACACAAGACCTGGGGTCCCGCACGGCTCCCCGGCTGGCCGGATGACAAACACACCTATGCGAAGTGGTCGCACGCCGCACCACCACCAGTGAATGGCAGCAAGCCGACCACCCCCTTTTCATCACCACGGCCTTGTTCGATGGCCCCTGCATGCCCGGTAGCACGGACGCGTGCCACCACCCCCTTCAGGCGGCCGGCGGAGCGCCGACCACTGCCCTTGCTCCGCCGCTAACAACCGTCCGCAACCCTTCTCTAGCGGTGCAGTCATGCCACCTCCATCTTCACAGCCGACCGTTGTGCCATTCGCCACTCCCAAGCCCTTCTGACACCAGTCACCAGCCCCGGTTGCCAACGACTTTCCTCGGGTCACCGAGCACTCCCTGACGGCCTGTTCTTCATTCCGAAGACTCCCACACTTATCTCAGGATGTCTCCATTGATTAAAGACATCCATGGTTGGAAATTGATCAACCTGAAAACAAGCCGTTAAGAACACCAAAATCTCCAAGGGTTGTAGAGAGGTCGAGCTATGTTCGTTTGGACCGCACTCCCCACGTTAGAACGGTAACAAGCTATATAGTTGTTCTTGAATTGAGAAGAATGACAAGAATGTGTAAGGGGTATACAAAAACAACAATACCTACCTTGAAGATTCATTGACATCAGTGAGGAGAGGGAATGACTAACATCTTTTCATCGTTATTGAAGATGATCCTTGTTGTAGATCCTTCGACAGAGTTCTTCATTGGAGAAATGTTCATCGTTTGGGGGAAGTTTTTCTCCAGAGTTCTCCTTGAGTTTCCCTTTTCCAACACTCCCCCAATTCAACAAATGTAAGAGGGAACATATTAAATTATGTTTTACTAATTTAACTAGATTTGACACATTAATTAATTTCTATGTTCACTCAATTAATTGGAAAAGCAACCAAGAGTCACCTCCCTCCTTAAATAGGGAGTTCAAGGGGTCGGGTGGTCCCCATTGCAAAATTCAAATTGGGAGGATTAATATTAAAAAATAAAATAAAGATAGTTTATTTTATTTTCTCCCATGAAAAGCACAAAAACCAATTTCCTCCCTTGAACTAATACGGTCGAGGTGAAGGTATCATTAAGTGAATACCAGGGCTATGTGCTAAATGATGTCCTCATATTTCAATTCTGAGCACCAGTTCAGAATTTACAAAAACCCACTCGCACGTTTATGGAACGTACCCGAAAAAGGTTCCGAAATTCATTCCAAGCTCTCCGAGCCTCGGAATCATGCGCCGTCAATTTTCTTGGACTCGTAAAATTACCATATAATAAAAAAAAATTACATAAAAATAGTCAGGTCATTACATTCTCCCCACTTCAGGGATTTGTTTCCCTCAAAGCCGCAATACAAAAACTAAGAAAACTAGTGGGGGTAATGAGCACGAATTAGAGCCTCCCGCTCCCACATGTTATCCTAGAGGTTCCCGTGCTTCCAATGTACACACACTAAAGTTATCGATCACCCACGAAGGACTCTCTCCTATAGATCCTCAATCTTCACTGAATCCTCCAAAAACATCACCCCATTGTTGATGTCAAGCTCTCCCCAGTAAATGATGTGTGAAGGGTCGTGAATGTATATCCTCATCTGAGATATGTGGAAAACTTCAATCACCCGATACAACTGACGTGAAAGAGCTAAGCGGTAATCCACCTAGCCAACTCTGTTGAGGACCTGAAAGTGTCTGATGAACCTCATAGATAACTTGCCGCCCCAGTGAAATAACTGCAAACCTCATCTGGGTGAGACCTGTAGAAAGATGTGGTCATCATCCTCGAACTCCAGAGGTCTCTGTCTCCTGTCGGCATAAGACTTCTGCCTACTTTGTGCAGTCTTCATCCACTCCTGGATGATATGAGCCTTCTCTATGGTAGCATGTACCATCTATGGTCCTACGAGTGGTTATTCCCTTGGGTCAGTATAGAACAAAGATTATCTACAAGGTCGGCTGTATAGATCCTCCAATGGTTCCATCCTAATGGTGGAGTGATAGTTGTTGTTTTATGAAAACTCCACCAAGGGCAATTGATCCTCCCATATACAAACAAATTTGAGGACACAAGCATTCAACATGTCCTCGAGGGTCTGAATGGTCCGCTCAGTCTAGCCATCCATCTGAGGATGGAATGTGGTGCTCAAATGAATCTACGTCCCAAAAGACTACTATAACCCCTTCCATAACCAAGAAGTGAAACGTGCATCACGGTCGAAGACAATCGTCGAGGTTACTCCATGTAGCTGCACAATCTCCTGCACATAGAGGAATCCTATGCTCTCTACCAAACACTACTCTTTGTTTGGTAGGAAGTGGTCCGCCTTGGTGAGTCGGTCGATGATCACCCAGATAGAATCATGACCCCTGGATGTACATGGAATTCCTCCCACAAAGTCCATGGATATTCCATTCCACTTCAACTCTGGGACCTCTAAAGGTTGAACTAATCCCACTGGCACCTGATGCTCTGTCTTCACTTGTTGACTAGTGAGGCACCGAGAGACAAAGTATGCTATTGCTTTATTCATTCATGGTCACCAGTGATATCGTCGGAGGTCATGGTACATCTTTGCCACTCCTGGATGTACTAATAGAGGGGATGTGTGGAAATACCTAAACACTTCCTCCTGAAGTGACACTGATACAATGGTATGTCCTCGAAAAAGGATGGCGTGCTTCCCAAGTTCATAAAATTCATCAGGTGCTTGTAATGTGGATATATGAGCACGTCGAACCTCGCAGTTAGTATCCCCAGGATGTGCCTCTCGGACTCACTGAAGGATTGGGGGAATAACTGTAAGAGTCTGAAGAAAAGATGCTCCATCTCGATCCATAAAAGATATCTGCAAAGTGGCCAACTGCTCTGTCGCCTCACCTAGCAGTTGTATACCAGATCTCCTACCGAGTGAATATTCTACAACATTCCCCTTCCCAAGAGTATAGACTATCTCAATGTCAAAGTCCTGGAGGAACTAAAGCCAACGTCATTGTCTCAAGTTCAGGTCCTTCTGGGATAAGATATACCTGAGACTCTTGTGATCAGAGTAGACCATAAAATGCTCGCCCATCAGATTGTGTCGCCACATCATCAAAGCGAAGACCACTTCTGCTAACTCAATGTAATGGGTAGCGTACTTCTACTCATGTTGTCTCAGCTGTCGAGAACCATATGAGATAACTACTTTCTTCTTAATAAGGACACATCTGAGCCCGGTCCCTGATGCGTCGCAGTAGACTACGTACCAAACTCTCTCCTCTGAAAGCCACAAGATGGGGGCACTGGTCAGTCTTTGCCTTAGCTCCTGAAAAATCTACTGGAATCTCTCCGACTACGTAAAGGGTTTCCCTTTCATCATCAATGTGGATAAAGGTGCTACAACTCTAGAGAAATATAGCACAAATCCCCGGTAGTATCCAACCAAACCCAAGAAACTACGTACCTCCGTCACACTCCTGGGTGGCTCCCAATGAAGTACTGCCTCAATATTTGCTGGATCCACCGCAAATCTATCCTCTAAGATGACATGTCCCAGAAAGTAAACTTCTCATATCCATAACTGTCACTTTTAGAGCTTACCATAAAGCTAGTGCTCTCGGAGTGTGTCCAGAACTACCTGTAACTGATAGGCATGCTCCTCCTCAGAAGGTGAGTAGAACAAAATGTCATCGATGAGGACCACCACAAAGTGATCAATATATGGCTAAAAGATCCTGTTCATTAGTCCCATGAACATACCTAGAGCGTTGGTTATACCAAATGGCATAAATAAGAACTCGTATTGGCCATACCTATATCTGAAAGCCGTCTTCTGCAAATTCTCATCTCGTACTCTATGCTGGTGATAGACTGATCTGAGGTCTATCTTCGAGAACCACCGTGCTCCCTTTAGATAATCAAAGAGGTCAGCAATCCTTGGGAGTGGGTACTTGTTCTTCACGGTCACCTGTTTCAGGCACCGATTGTCAACACAATGTCTCAAGATCCAATCCACCTTCTTGGCAAACTAAATCAGGGATACCCAAGGAGAAACACTAGGCTGGATGAAACCCTTCCTCTATAATTCCTCCAGCTGTACCTGAAGCTCACGAAGCTCCGTGGGAGTCATCCGATATGCTGGTGTAGATATCGGTACCATCCCAGGGTAAAATTCAATGTAAAAGTCCACCTCCATGCGAGGAGTTCGACATGAAACATCATCAGGGAAGACATCCGTGTACTGGTCCACCACTATAGGATAGATAAAACTCTCCACATCAACCGCTTCAAGGGTAAGGCTAGCCAACTGATGAGTGATCGGCTGCACTCTCCTCCAGGTAAGTCCATCTTGTGCTGCGAATGATCCCTTCTTACCGGTGAAGGTAAAACTAGTCCCATCCTCACAGATAAACCACACTTTTCACCTAATTAAATCAATCTACTCATGGACTGTAGATAACCAATCCATACCCAAGATGATGTCGTAAGTCCTCAACACCGCTACTTGAAGATCCCAGCCGAATCTCTCGCCTCCTAGAGTAAAATCACACTGCCGAAACCAATTTGTAATCATCGAATCCTCTCCTATAGAAGTATCTAGCTCTAAGAATCGAGCCAACGACTCCACTAGACTCACTGAGATCTGAACGAGGGATGTGGTTATAAAATAATGAATGGAACCTGTGTCTATAAGTACTACAACTAAGGTGGAGTATACACAAATCGTACCTTGTATCATCTCCGAAGCACCGTGGTCGTAGGCCTCCACTGCCTGGAGCATAACTTTCCCCTATCTACCTACTACATGTAGTCGGAGTGGACCACATGGTGGTAGTGGCGGTAACACCTCGAATCGTCACCCACCGCCAGTTTCACGACCAGCTCCCCTGCCACGTCTGCCTGCTCCCTATGGACCTCCTCGGTTGAAACTCTCTCTCTTCTTGGGAGGTCCTTCGACTGTCTGATGATTATCTGTATGGTGGGTCGACCAGTCATGAGCTTTGTGACCCTTCCTGCCACATGCATAACACTACTTGGTCCTTGCAAGGTTGGCCCTGTGTTGGGTGCGCCGCAAAACCGACCATGAGTTCTGCAGTCGTTCACCTTCAGGTCTGGTCCAGTTAAACTTTTGTGACATCTATTTACTACCAGCTGCAGAAGAATCCTCTACGTGATGCCCAGTGGTGGGTCTCGTTGCTGGTGACTGCTCAGCAAGAGAACTCTCCACTAAGAGGGCTCGATTAAACACTCCCGCCTGCATCGGGAGGATGAGAGAAATCATCGAAGCCCTGATCTCCCGCTTGAGTCCCTGATTGAAGGTCTGGGCCCTGAATAATGGGCCCCTATCCATATCATTGGAGTACCATGATAGGTTGGTGAAACACACTGAGTACTGAGCCACAGTCATGCTTCCCTACTACAGATGAAGAAGCTCTTATATGCGCACTGCGTGAAGGGTCGTTGGAGAAAACTATACCCAAAAGAGGCTCTCAAAGTCTTACCAGAGAAATGTCACCTCTTCATGAACCTGGAGCATCAAGCTCTACCATCTACCTACTAATTCCTTTAGAAGACTGGCGGAAAGGATCAACATGTGATCAGCTATTGTCCCTACCAGTCATAAGACTCTCACCACGACCTCCAGCCAATCCTCAACGGCCTATGGGTCCATCTCACCCCTGAACCTGGGTGACCTCTAGTGCTGGAACTCATGAAACACACTCAAGAGGAATGAAATATCTTCTTCTAGGGATGGTGGTATCAATGGACCAATGGGTAATGGTACTGTTGGTGCCTTTGCTGGTGCCTCTAATGAAAAAGGGCCCTACACCGAGGCCTCATCGCTCGGTGGGCAGTTACAGCACGCTTTACCCGGAACCTGTGCTGGCTGTCTACGTGGACGGATCCTGAAAAGAAATAGGTTATCCACGGTCAATAAGTTATACCTTGTGAGATAACTCCAAGAGATCACAAAGAAAACTTTTCAAAACACACATGCAATCAGTTTTTTCATTTGCTGAGTGAGAAATCAGAATTCAGGGTCCTAGTGTATGTATACATCGGCCGCCACACCAACACTAGAGTCCCTAAACTGATAACCACACTCATAAAACATAACACCGTTGAAATAAAAGATCAAAGTCCAATTTTCTATGGTATAACCGAATCCTCTGATACCAATTTGTCATGACACGTCCCTCGGGGCCTATGTCGTGACTACCCCAAGACCACCTTCTATAGGCCAGGGGCTGGTGACTAGAACCAAAAGGCGTATTCCCTAAAACCGGGAAGGCATTTCCTTTATAACCTATAAACACACACAACTATGCACCATGAAAGTTTCAAGCACAAAGTAAAAATATATATAGTAAATAGGGTGTGTGGAGAAAGTAAAAATGGGCCAAAATACAAGCCCAACTATAAAGAACAAGTAAAACTGAAAAGTACAAGTAAACTGAAAACAACTCCTATGATCACCCACCAAGGATCCTACCTGAAGGGTTGATATAGCTCTCAAATAGTCATCTCTATGGTATGCCTCGTCTAATGTCCACCTCTGAGCTACCTCCTATCTTGGTACCCTTGTAATAAGTCAACGATGTCCGTCATCTGCACCAAACACAATAAGGTGTGGGCATGGCCCATGCAGGGGTGAGTATAATGATACACAGTAGGGACCCTGATACCCTCGAAGGTCTAAAAGAATCTACAAAGGATAAACCACAAATCATGAAACCAACAAAAAACCCTAATTAGGTATATAACCATACATATACCAAAGTTGTCGAGTATACCAATATTAATCATGAGGAAACACAGGACCCAACTCAAAGCCCAAAGCTCAACTATTCCATGAAGGAAGGAATACCACAAACGTAAAGACTCAGCCCACACCAAGTATAACTTAGGTATGGTAGTAATGATTATTGGATGTAACTACTGAATAATATTACTCTGTTGAGAGGAAGACCCACGTAGAATCCTAAATCATCAGACCCACGTAGGATCCTGGTACAACAGACCGAAATTGGATACCAGAGTAGTCCCATGTGGATTCCTAGAGCGGATACATGTGGGATCCTAGAACTTAGACCCACATAGGATCCTGAGGCACATACCCATGTAGGATCCCAAGGCACAAACCCACATAGGATCCCTTTCCCATGTTACAGCCAGCCACATGGTTCCCACACTATGCTCTCTTGATTTCGGGAGGGTCAACTCCTAAAGCCACTTGTTGATACTCCAACTACCACAATGTCTGACGAAGGATTATACCAAAGGAAAATCACTTAATAGGGGTGTCAACACAAAAAACAGTGAGTCAATCGGACACCTGGTTTGTAAGTTATTGGCCTTCTAGTCCCAAAGGCCCAGTTAGATTCGTGTTCGATCCAACCCGGTTGTAAACTAACATTAACCAAAACTAACGTGGGGTATACAAAAAGGAATGTCTCGATACAAGGTTTCTAATGCCATAGATGGTTCGTCCAATAGATGCATGTTGCTCAAGTTATGGATGAAAGAATGGAAAGGGGTCTAAGCTGGTCCAGGTCCGGTCTGACCCAGCCTGGGCTGACCCAAGTCCGACATGGCCAGCCGGCGCGGCCTGGCCCGCTGGGCGGCCCACTGTGGCCCACAGCTGGGTGGCCCTACGGTGGGGTCTGCCCTACCCGCCAGCTAAGGGGGAGGCGCCCCCTGGGTACCTCGAACGAGTGGGTTGTTTGGGTTGAGTGGCTGAACGGCCGTCGCCACGTGGTGCCGACAGCTTGCACGCTGGACCCATGATCCCGCTTGGCTCCCCGGCTAGCCGGACGGCCCGCCCACATGGGCGGTACGATCGAATGACGTGCCATAACTAGCGACCGGTAGTTAGTCAGCCGCCCCTCCATTGCCGCCAAGGCCTCATGTCACGACCCCTGCACGTCCGGCAGCGCGGATGTGCGCCGCCACCCCCTTCATGTGGCCGACCGAGCACTGGCCGCCACCCTTGCTCCGCTGTGGCCGACGGGCCGTGGACCTTCTCCGGCGGTGCGGTCGTGCTGCCGCCACCATCACAACCAGTCGGAGTGTTGACTGCCGCTCCCTAGCTCTTCCAACACTAGTCACCGACACAAATTGCCGGTGACGTTACTCGGGTCACCGGGCGCGTCTCGGTGGCCCGTTCTTTATTCTGGAGACTCCCACACTCGTCTCGAGACATCACCAATGATTCAAGACCACCAAAATTAAAAATTACTCAACTCGAAAACAAGATGTGAAGAACACCAAAATCTACAAGGGTTGCAGAGAGGTTGGGCCATGTTCATTTGGCCCGCACTCTCTGTGTTAGAATGGTAGAAAGCAGCATAGATATTTCTGAATCAAGAAGAACAGAAATAACGAGTAAGGGGTATACAAAAAAACAATCCCTACCTCGAAGATTCATTGATTTTGGTGAGGAGAGGGAAAGATGGATGACTATTCATCATCGTTGATGACGTTCCTCATTGGAGATCCTTCGATAGAGTTCTTCATTGTAGAAATGTTCATAGTTTGGAGGGAGTGTTTCTCCAATGTTCACACTGAGTATCCCTTTTCCATCACTCCCCCAATTCATTAAAAAGACTTGAAAACATATTAAATTATGATTAATTAATTTAACTAGAGTTGGCACATTAATTAATTTTTCAGTTGGCACAATTAATTAGAAAAGAAACCAAGAGTCATATCCCTCATTAAAGAGGGAGTTCAAGGGGTCGGGTGGTCCCCATCACAAAATTCAAATTGGGAGGATTAAAATTATAAAATAAAATAAAGCTAATTTATTCTATTTTCTCCCATGAAAAGAAAAAAAATAACTTCATCCCTCGACCTACTACGGTCGAGGTGAAGGTGTCATTAATCGAATACTGGCGCTGTGAGCTCAACGGTGTCCTTAGATTTCAATTTTGAGCACTGATTCAAAAGTTACAAAAACCCGCTCGCACGTTTAATGAACGTACCAAAAAAAAAGTTCAGAAATTCATTCCGGGCACTCCGGGCCTCAGAATAATGCAACGTCAATTTTCGAGGACTCGTAAAATTCCCATATAAGAAAACAATTACAATGAAAAAGCAAGGTCATTACATTCTAAATATTTATTTTCCAATGATTGGTTTTGACTAATGATATCCTAAGGAAATGACATGGAATGATATGGTTAATAAGATCTTTGAATCACTTATAACCCACAAGTCATCAAGAGTGAGCTGCATTTCTCCTTTGTTAAATGGTTTGGGATTATATTGGTGGAGGTACACTATATAGAACAAATAGTATGAACCAAAATATTTGGAGTGATTTAAGACTATATTTATCTAAGAATCCAAAGTTGAATATGTGAGAATTTATAAGGAAATTTAGTTCTTTCAAATACATCATGGTGATCAGTCATTGAAATATCATATGGACTATTTCACTATACTGGCCTCATTTTCTGTTGTGATAGTGGTAGATGATTTGAAGAAAAAACTACTATTTTCAATGTATTTGTCCAAATCAAAATTTTGGGGTGTTTCATTTTAGATTGAATACATTCATGGAATTGGTGTTAAATTCAATAATTGTAGAATCAGAATTGGTAGGGGATCCAACAACACTTGATGTTTCTCCACCATATGGTATTGATAAAGAGTTAATGTTAGCAAGACATTGGATCTAGTTTTGTTTAATGATTATGGGATGTATGGGTACATTTGACCTTCTTGTCTGATAGTTATGAGGAACTATAATTATTATGACTAGCTCATTCACCTTCATATGTTCAATAAGATAAATTTTTTTAAGGAGAATAAGTCTCATACTCATACATCATAAGATAAGTGATATGTTGTGTTTATTCTAAACAAAGTGTTTGAAAATATTTTTAGTTTTTAGGATGTTTAATTTTATATTCCAATTTTTTTTACTTTATTAAGTCTTCCTTGTTACTCCATTTCACTAGTTAAAATGTATTATTGATATTTTGGTTCATTGTTTATTTTCTTAATGTCAATTAATTATTATTTTATTTATGGTTGTTTTTTTTCATGGTGATAACCATGAATTTAATGTTATTAATGAATTCCATTGGTATGAATTGGGTGTATTATTGAGTATCATGGATAATGTTTTTAGTGTATGTTGTGAGAGATAATGAGATGATGTTTTCTTTCAAAACTACTAAGGAAAGGTATTATGTAGGTTCAAAATTGATAGTTCTTTCATAGTGTCCTATGAATAGAATTTAGAGACATTTTATTCCATGTAAGGATAGGTTTTGTTTAGGGCGTTTCTCATTTCTTTGGGGAGTTGTCTATTTGGGTGTCTTCGACTTGTTGTTTTTTCATGTTCTTAAGGACGATCATTTTATGCATTTTTTACATTGTTTCGTAGGATAATGACTTTGTGGTTAGTGGATTGATCTTGTTTAGTCAGGATCATTCTTTGAGTTAGCTCATTAATAATTAACTATTTTAAATTAATTATAAATAGTGGGGAGACCATCGTTCGTTCAATGCGTGTTTTCATCCATACCAAAACGTTTCTTCTAATATGTTTTGGTAGAGATTTTCCATTAGTTTATTTCATATTTTTTTAATCTTTGAAAGATAGAATGTACATATAGGTTCTGATATATGATTTTGGTAGAGTTACCAAATTAATTATTGACTAAAGAAGTGGTCACCCCAATGCATCATTTTGTTAAGGATATATTCAAAACATTCATAGATTTATAGTGGTAGTCAAATCTCTGATTGTTGAGTTTTCTCGAAAGGTAGAATGTTTGGTTCCCCTATTTCTGGTTTTTTTGGGTGTTAGTCTCTTGGTTGAAACCTTCTTTATATAGAGTTAAGTATGAACTTTACATTAACTCATGTTTTTGGATATATTCCAGTATTTCAATTTTTAGGGATATAAAGTGATATTATTGAGAGAATTTGGAAACCCTAAAATTTCAAATTCATACTCTTGAACATGTGGTTTATTGTTTCTAAAGTCTCTAGGAGTATAGTGGTTCAAACTTTTTTATATCTCATTATTTTCCAAGGAATTATAGTTAGGCCCCCAATTTTAGAAAATTTGATATAGAATTAGTACACGTCTAATAGTGGTGGAAAAGGGGACAACACATTTAGTGCAATATTTTAGAAACCTTGATAAGAAACCATGGAACCAATGGGTTGTTTAGGCATTGGATGTCACTTGGTCTTTACACGGTTTAATAAACCATCCAAGAAAACTATGAAACCTACTTTAGTTGGGGTATTATTTTCATTTCAATTTATTTTTAAGTGGTATTACTATCTTGGATCTCCTATTCAGTATCCCTTGACCATGGAATATCTATAGGTTCCCTCTTTCCCTCCCAAGCTCCACCAAGTAGATTTGAAGTGATTTCTAGGTGGATCATCATCATGATCTAAATATAAGAGATCATTGTTTCTTCTCCTATCCTTCCTCTATCAGTTTCATCAAATTTATTCAATTTTCCTTAATAATAGATGTGATGGTGAGAAAACTTTAAATGTTATGGTTTTTCTAAATCTGGCCTTTTTTTAATGTTTTTGATCCATCCATTGATGCCTTTTTGGTATATTCCGTAATAGGTGACTTGTTTTCACTAGTTGATGTATATTTATCTATTCAATATCCATTTTTAAATGAGTAACTTTAATTTTTTATATTTTATAGGTTTTTTTGGGGGAAAAATATTTTTGTATGTTACCTAATTTTTTATTAACAATGATGTTACATGGTTTGTCAGTTATAATTTATGAAAATTGGTTGAAATACATATTTCAATGGAATATAAATATCAAATAGTTTTTATGAACACTAATAGTTTATATAAATTAAATTAATGGGTTTTAATGGGAAAAAGGAATTGATTCATGGTGTTTTGATCCAATTGTGTTTTTAAATTGATGTGTTCATGTTTAAAAAAAGTGATTCCTTGGGGTTAATGTATCCCTTGTGTTAAAAATAATCATTTTTTCAACTATTTTACCTTGTGTGTAAAAGGGTGTGCTTCATTCGAAAAGACATTTCCATGTTAAAAAATTAATTATGTGATTCCATTTTGTTTTTTTATTATTTGATATATACATTAACTATTTTTTACATATTAAAACACTTCCATTCATAATGAATTTTTTAAATTTAACATTTTTTTAAAAGAAACATTGAAAAGGGATTCCCAATGATAAATTTAGGGCGTGATTTGGTGTGTGTATAATTTTCTCTTAGGTTAAATTTGGATTCCAAAAGGTTTTAAGAATGTATTTTATAATCATATAATATTTAGGTATAAATATATGTCTTGGTTGGAACTTTATGAAATTCTATTTTCTTGTCTATTATTGACACCCTAGATGAACCCATTATCAACCATAATTTATGCTTTTGATAATTTTTTTTTGATTATATGAATTATGATGAATGTTTTTGTAATTATTATGGGGATCAACATCAATGTGAGTGTGTAAGAGGTAATATTTTTATTTGATCTTCACATATAAAGAATTAGGGTGGTGTTATAATTAGATGATTACCTATTGATATAGGTAATAAAATCCTATTAGGTATTACATGAGGAGATTAGGCAGATAACTAAGGAGTTTAGGGAGGATTACATACTAGTTGAGTGTGATAGAATTGAAATTAACCCTTATTTTATGTAATAACAATCTAGAGGATGTGTCAAAGATGAAGCTATGTGAGAGTAATTTGGGTAATTAGTTATGTGACTTCTTACTTTCCAATAGCTGGTTTTACCATTACACTTTTTAAAAACTTTCACCATTATTTTATATGGTGTTTTTATGGTTTATACATTATATTTTTAGAATCCCAAGCCCACCATTATAGATTTCCTACTAAAACATGTTGTGTATTTTTTTATAAAAGAAACTGAATAATTACACAACACATTACACAATCTAGGACCTTGTTCATTATTTTAATCATTATTTAATCTTTTTATGCAAGATAAAAAATAGTGTTGGTTCTTGTGACTAAATTAAGTAATCATTGCATGCGAGTTCGAACCAAGGGTGTTTACCTCTTCATAACATCATCCACGACTAAATAATTCATATATTTATCTTATTTCGTAAACTATCATATTTCACTATTCACCAAAGAAATCACGTATTTCAGAAAAATCCCATAAAATCACCCTGGCCATTTTTTAACATGTAGAATTCAAAAATGGATTCCATTTTAAAAAAAATTAATTTTATAAATTTGAGAAATTTTATTTCTAATTAAAATAATAATTTATTCGAAAAATAAAAATTTTAACACTATAATTGATTTTATTACTTTTTTAAAAATTAATTAAAGTCTCTTAAAATTATATTATAATCATAAGAGAATAAAAATAATAATTTATGAATATATTTTATGAAAATATTTTTTCTTTTAAATAAATTTATAAATTCTAAAATTCTAAATAATCGTTTTTCTTTCACAAAAATACCAACAACAAATTTATCATTATCAAAATATTTTTTAAATTATTCTATGATATAAATATATCATATTTTCACTTATAAGATACCTAAATTTTATTTATACTTTTGTAGTTGAGTTTACTATTCTATTATCTATATTACAACTCCTAATGGTCATGTTACTATTTCTAAGGTCAAGTTACTATTACATTATTTTGAATTCCATAGTTTCTATAAATGCAACTTATTTCATTATAAATTCATAATGAGTTTGACTACATAATTCCAGAATGAAAAGAAATTATTTTATAAGTACCTCGGTTGTTACAATATCGTTATTGTTTATTTTTTCTGGAATATGTGTTTCCACTTGTTTATATTCTTACTTTGGTAGATTATGAGTAGGAATAATGGGGTTGAGATATGATTTAAATGATTATTTTTAACTGTTTATGAATTATTATAAATTAAAATTTTATTATGCATTCCCTTTCTTATACACTTCTGTGTGGGGTTTGTGTGTTACCATTTTTAAAAAGGTAGGAGCAACATAATTTTAAATAAAAGCCTCAAAATGTTCTTCATTTTAATGCTTATTTGAAAACATGTGGGAGTTTGATTTCAAAGGTGGGTGTTTTCAGAAGAAAATTGGTGTATCTTTTTCTTTTTTTGAAATAGAAGTTCATTTTTTTGAAAAGTTTAGTGGTTGGTTTTTGAAACAATAATATCTTACTATGTCATCATTGATGGATGTTTTTGTAAATATTATTATTTCAAAATGTATATTATGTATAAATTTCTTTATTTTATTTTAGTATAAAGTAAAAGAAAATATATTTTAATATTTCTTACTCCCAAAACAAATTTTATATTTATTTAAAAATAAAATATTAATGGAATCATCATGGTATCTAACATGATTTTAGATCAAAACCTAAATTCTCACATCAATCGGTATCCAGTCCCTCATGTTTTTTTTCATGTTTTAGGTTATGACTTATAGGCTGGATAATTACAACTCTTCAATAGGATGTGGATATAATTAAATTGACGGTGGTTAATTCAAAGTAATGTGGATATGTTGTGGTTCATATCACATTTTTGTTTATCTAGTTTTAGGTCATATGTTTTATCAGACTCTTAGGTCACCTCTACCCTTTTAGTTTAGATTTTATTTTCTTATTTTAAAAATGTGTTCAAATTTATATTAATTTTATTTATTTATGAAAAATTCATTGTAAAATATTATTTTTATTTATTTTTTATTCTTTTTATAATTATTTCAATATTTTAAAGTAATTTATTTAGGAATGGTCATCCCACGTAAGGAGGCCTCATGGGAGGTAGCTAGTTGGAACCATTATTCAACCCGATATATATTTTGGGGAAATTATTTTTAAGAGTTCTCTTGTGATACACTTATGTTTTTTTCTAGCCCAAGGGGATGGGGAATGTTAGCCATGCCTTATGGAGGAATGATATTGGGTGATATGTAAGGTTTGTCTGGGTCGATTCACTACAATTTTAATCCATTCCAATCGTTTAAAATTCCATATATTCTATATATTAATTATTTATCATTAAAAATTATAATTTTGGGTGTTAACTTTTCTACTTCACTTTCATGATTCAGTTTTGTGGTTTTAGTGCATGAGTTATTTTTCATGGATTCATCATCTATAGAATGTTCATGAATTGTTAATTTATTTTTCATATATTTCAAGTGTCTTTTATTTAATTCATCGAACTTACATCGATGTTCTGAATGGAATTCATAAAAATATCCTTTTCATTGATTATCAAATTAATTTTTTTGGAATTATAGGTTAATATAATTTTTTATATATCCACTTTAGAATAATTAGAACATATCAATTCATCATTATTATATCTTATTACAAGTATTTAGGTTGTATTATTCATGAAAAACACATTATAATAATGTCCTTGTGAGTGTTAAAACCAAAACACATGAACTTATTATATCAACTGGATGAGTTAGAACATCATAATGTTTAGGTTAATGGTTTGAACTTTTTTTAATGTCAAAAATTAGATTCTAGAAGATTTATTTTATGAATATAAATGAATTATAATGAAAGCAATTAATTACTTACAAGGTTTCTCAGTATTATTGTTTATTGGGGATAAATTTTATGATGAATGTTTATTGTTAACATTATTATCATATTGAAAAATTTACTACTACACACCCATAATAGTGTTATAAATATCAGAATAATTATTCAATTAAAACTTTCAAACCAATCATGTGAGTCATTGAGGAGAAATTAAATATGTTGTTCATGGAAGTGGAAGTTCGTACATAATATGGGAAATATTTTCATTTCTAACAGATAAGAGGAAGGTATATATTATATTTCACAAAAATATATTAATATATTTGGAAAATAATTATACTAATTTATTTTATTTTAATTTAAATTATATATTTAGATGAGGTGACATATGAAAGAAACTAAAAATCCCTTTGTTTATAAAATTTACTCTTTCTTTCATGTCCTCATTTAAGTCACCCTGTAAGACTTATTAGATTAATCTTATAACGAGATAAGAAACTATATGATGTGTGAATGATGGTTGTGAAAGGGTTTTGAATGGTTTTTTTATATACGAATCTTCAGATATTAAGATATTTTAGGTGTTTAACGAGTCCTTTTCTAGGTAGGAGTGTTGGAATTTTTTAATACGACCATTTTGTTTTAAGAAAGAAATGACACATTCAAAAAAAATTGGATACAAGTGGAAAATAATGGATATAATATAAGTATTGATTCATGGATTCCTAAATATAAATTTTGTAGATATATTTCTTGATATTTTTATTTTTCATTTCTTAGTGTCGACACATTTTTACTTCTGTATAACATTACCATGGAAACTTTATGTTTTTTTTGTAACATATATTTATGAAATGAAATAAAATTTAACTTATAAAATATTTTAAAAGGTAGGTTTTAATAAATTATTTTTTAGATTATTCAAATCCTAAGAGTTTTAGCATTTAATTTTAAGAAGATTACACTCAGCATACTAAAAAATGTTATAGAATTTATTTTATGAATAAAAATGAATATAAAAAATATCATAGTAGTAATGATTCTCATCATATTTTTGGTCTTATTAGAAAATAAATAATAATTTTTTTAATTTAAAGCCAATATTAAACCAAAATTATCATTCTTTATACATAATTAAAGTAAATTTACAAAAATAGTTTTTTTATTTTAATAAAAATTATTTTGGTTCCAAAATGTGAAAAACTGGATTATAAATAGAAATTAATATTTTTAGATGATTTATTTTCCTCCTTAAATATTTTTTTCCATGATAAAGTAATCAAATATTTTAATGTTATGTTAATATCATAATTATTTCATATAATTGGTGATATGTGTGAAAATAGAATTTTTTAGTACTCAACTTAAATTCAAAAAATTTAAAAAAATATTAACCATTAAATTTTATCTAGTTTTGATATGAAAAATAAAAAAAATAAAAATCAGTTTAAATAACTAAAATTAAAAAATTTAGAAATTTATGTATTAAATAAATAGTATATAATATTAAATAAAAACATTTTTTTAAAAATAAGTTTATTCTGAATAAATAGTTAAATTTGATTTCATTATAATGGATTAATTATTTCTCTGATGTTATTTATTTATTTTACCAAACATTCCTTGATTTTTTAAAATAAATTATATTGATATAAATTTTGTAAAGTAATAAATCTACCAAAAACAAATATTTTATAAAACATGAAAAATTTATAAAACTAAACATTACAATAAAAACAAATAAATTTTTTACATGAATTATAACATTTTTATATAATCCCAATTTCTATAGAAAAATACCATCATGAACTCCATGTAAATTATAAGTATAAGATATGGAATTTTAGAAGTTGTGGGTGCTGGTTTAGCTAGAATGGATCTCATTGTTACTTCCATGAGACTGAACTCATTTTTCAAGTGATTTATCCCACATTTTTCTTATAGAATTTGGCTTGGGATTGGTCTAGGGAAATCCCTAATGACCCTACCAAATTTTCAATAAAGAAATATAATCATCATAAGTAAGTATCATGCTACATGATTCCATTCTTATTGTGTCCATAATGTCTTTTCAACTTTTTTTACCCACAAATTTAATGATTATATAATAAATTAATATTTAATACTTATATAATTTATGTGGTATTTTTTTAATTTGGGTTTTTATACGAGACAACATATTTAACAATATAAATTTAAGAATAATCGCATATTTAAATTTCATTTATTTACATATACTTTTTACTATCAATAATATATTATCAACAAAAACTATTAAGAAAACAATAACAATCCAACAAATCCTCTTGTAGAATAAAGGATCTTATTTTCTCTAAACGAAACCAAATTAACTTATAGATTCATCAAAATGAAAATTCCATGATATTAATTCTTAGTTCAATTAAGAAATGGATTTCTATAAATTTTATATATTTTGGGAAATATTTAGTCTCATACACCCTTCCAGCTATTTCATGTTTATATCATCCATGTGGTTTCCATTAAGGAATTTTTTCATGACGTTAATTTTTTAAATCCTATATTCATGTTAAACATATCTGGAAAGTTGAATCAAGAATGTTTTTTTCATAAAACCATTGAAAAGTATTTCATCATAGTCTGTAAAAGGGTGCATTTTTAGACCTTAAGCAACTAGTCAATATATATAGAAAATAATGTTATCATACTTGTATAGTTTTATCTTGAACAACCATTTTCAACAAATATGGACTACATGAAATAGAGGATATACCAAAAAACAACATATTATTGTAACATAGAATCCATTCCATATTTAATGGAAAACATCCACTGTTTAACTTATATTATTTGTTTAAAATCGTTATTGGAAAAAGATACATTATTTTCTAGAAATAATGTGGCCCCTTACTCAGTGAAAAGAATAATTTATCCCCTCATTATATAAGCATCCAAGTACTCACATACAACACTTATACCCATTGAATAAATTCTTCAATTTGGTATTTTTGAATTATTTCATGTGACCAATTTTGTGTGCCTCAACTATTGATTTCATCAAAATATACCATTCTCCCACTATCTCATTTCTTGATATATTGCATTTATAGAAACAAATTCTATATCTATAGGATCACATTCTTATCTTGGTGATAAAAATGATAATATCATCTTACTTAATTCAGATATATGATAAAGATATTCTTTATTTATAAATATAAAAGTTATTTTCTAGAATTTTAATAAAATTATTCTTCACATCCCTATATAAGTGAAATATTATCTCATCCCAAACCATATCTTGTTTGGGATTTTTCATTCCACTTTATCTTGTACTTGATCAAGTGTGTATACTGCTGATTGTAATTCGTTTCACCAAAATAATAATTAACGATTTTCATGACTCATAATCGATCTAACCATGTAAAAAACATAATATTTTCCCTTTCACTTACATTATACAACTATACTATATATGGTGGAATGCATTTAGGTATTATCCCAAACACTTTTTGATAACCTATGAGTGCTTTGTTTAGAAACTGACATCTTCTATTTGAGTATATATTATTTATCTTCTTCCCAAGATGATTATATAATTTTTTCATGTATTCTATAAATTTCTCAAATGGATAAAATGTATAAATTATCCACAATATATATCATTATTTTAAAAAATAATCTTTAAAGTAATTTTTTAACAGTATGAAATTATAGATTATATGAGAAAGGTCCTACATGCGTCTATGTTAACAATTTATAAAATCTATTCAAATCCATTAACCTTTATAATAAATTGATTCTTGGTTATTTTCCCACTTAAAAAATTATGTTATATATACATATATATATATATATGGTTCAGATTACACTGATACCTTTCTTGATATATTTTTTCAAAAACTTCTAGTTTACATGACCAATATTATGATTCCATGACTAGGGTTGGTATGAGTCTTGTAATGTTTTTTTCTATATCTATTACCGTTACATGATTTTTATTTTCTAATATATATAGTTTGTCATTTATATGTTCTGTACAATAAAATATATTATCTTTACAAAATAGAATTCCTTATATCCATACATGAGAACTATACCATTTAGGTCTAAATAAAACATTGAAATGATATTCATAGTATCAGTATCCATATAATAAAAAGTTAGTAAAACTAAATTAACTATAGTCATTAATGTAAGATGGTAGTATCCTACAGCCAACACAACTAGTCTTACACCATTTGCATCTCAAAGATCCACCCCACCGTTAACAATCATTCAAAATCTACATTGTTCTTGTATTTGGATAAAAGTTTGAGAAAAAAACCTATATATAATAACATTTTTTTTTGAAATAGAAATATTTCACTTGAAGATGATCATACTTAAATCTTCACCATTATTCATTATTTAGTAAAATTTATTTTTCTAGTGGACCTTATTTCCAAAATAAAAACATATAACTTCCTATTATTTTCTCTCTCTTGAGATGTTTCTCTTTTCCAAGGGACAGTGGGAAGTCATCTTAATCTCAAAAAATTTTGTAGTATATTTTTCCTTTCCCTTAGTATTTTTCACCATGAGTACATACAATATTTCAGGATTCATGTCTTTATCCACTATATGAATCAATATTAATAGATATGGGATATATTTCTCAATATTTTTATTCATGAAATTCATATTAATATATGGGAATCATAGGGGATATAATGAGAGTGAAATATTTGTGCACATTTCTCTAGGAAAATTTAATCTGAAAATATATAAATGCAGAATTTATCCATTTATTTTGACTAAATGGAATGCATATTAAAATAATTCTCTTAGATTTATTATATAGGGTGCATTAGAGATTTCATACCTTTCTTTTTATAATTTCTGCTGATAAAGATCATTGAGATGAGACAATATTAAGGGTTCATCCATGTCATCGGGAATAATTTTGATCTCAATAGTCAGGGATGATAACATTAGACATTAGATATCTAGTACATCATCCATATGAATCCAAAATATGTTTTACTCCTTATTTTACTCCCAAGAAGGTTTTTTAGGAATAAGGGACTCCAATATATAAAAATATCAATATTAGAATAGTGTAATGTTTAAGAACTGATACCACTCTAAGAAGTTATAATAAATTAAGATATAGACATTATCCATGAAGTCTCATAGAAAATGTGATGTGGTCATGTAAATTTAAATTTTTGAAAACAAAAAAATAGATTATTTTATTTTAAAATGATTACTGGTTATAAATTAATTTAATAAATTTAATTATTCTCCCACTATTCTTCCAAATATTAATGACCCCCATCTTTTAACATCACATATATATTATTGATTATTATAGTGTTAAGGATACATATTTTCCTTCAAATAACCTATATAATTTACTTATCATATTATTTGATGTTATTTCTATATCGACCCCTACTTCAGTTTCCCAGAGCCAATGTATACATTATTAAATTCAAATCTGTTATAGAAAATCACATCCTGAAAGAATCAATAGTTTATTAGTGTTGGTAATCTAGACACATACATTCAATTCACATTACCATTTAAAACAATATATACAATAATATGTTTACTTGATAATTACATTATTCCCCCTACAATATCCCTACAAATCAATCAAAAAATACTTCTTCATATGAAAGGTAAAATAAAACATATTAAAGGGGTGATATTAGATGATTAATAAGGGTGTGTGAATAGAAAAAATAATTTATAAATATAGAATAACAAATATGGAAATTTAAAAAAATAAAACACATTCATTTTAATCAATTAATTGTGAATAATATTTCATGAATAAATTATAATCAAATAATTCTATATAAATAATCAAATGAGATTGAAAAATAATCTAGGATATTTTAAATTAACAAATAATTACCTGGAATATCAGTAACTAAATTCATAATGATGGATAAAATATTACTGACATCTAAAACATAGCATTGAGACATTGTGACATGAAATATAATACATTCTAGGCCTTTATCCAAGATATCTAATAACATCAATGCCTTTTGAATAGATATTTATATAAATGGGAAATGCCTCACCCAAAACCCAATCTAGTTTGTCTCATGAGACCTACTGATATATCAAGTGGCTAAAACGGGCCCACCTTTCACATAAAATGTAAAATTCATTCCTCGTATAAAAGGGGTAAAAGATAATCAACATATAAATTCATATTTTAACTCACATACTGATAGTATATAATTTCCCTAATCGATAAACATAATCATAAACATTCTAGTAAAAAATAATATTTTCAATATAGTACATCCCTAGTTTAACTGATCATAAAAAATCTGGAGAAATAATAAGGATTGAATTGTCGGATAATATCCCTTATAAATCATAAGTAACATCATATGATGTATTCTGATTTTGAAACTAATTTTTAAATAAAAATTGGAAACTTCCCTCAACAAAATAACAATTATATGAAAGTTACCCTTCTTATATTAAAATTAGAAAATTCATTAAATATTTTCAACATCCTTTTCCCTGAAAATTAATTTTAAAAAATAATAATTTCATAAATATTTAAAAAAAATTCCATAACAAAATTTTGTATACTTTTAGATAATTCATAAAATTATGGTCACAATAATGGGTAATTTTATACATGTTGTATATGATTAAAAGATAATTAAGTGGGTAATACAAATAGGCCAAAAATGTTTTAAAAAAAACAATAAGTAGAATAATTTAAAATATTTTTTAAAATTGTAAAATTTTTTTATTTTTTTTAAATAAATTAATTTGAGAATGTTAGAAAATTGATTTTCTTAGAAAACATGTTTTTTAAGAAAAAATTATTTTCTACGTAGGGGAAAAATAAAGTGGTATTTTCATAAAAATATTTTCATCATAATTCTATGAACCAATAATGTAATAATAGTAATATTACATGAAACTTTTCATGAATAACCATATAGGATAAAATAGATTGTGTTTTTTATATGAGGATAAAATAATTCCCTCAATGGAGAATTAAACAAAAACAATCTTGAATATTGATGAGATTGTAAAATTAACCCTTACCACTTTGGTAACTATTGTATTATAATCCCTATGATTAAAATAGCATGATGTGAATGTTTAAATATTATAGAGATAAATGAATTAATGATACAGAAGAAATAAAATATGTAAATACACCACTAAAATGAAATAAGTGATAAATACGACGTATGCTTAACAATAGTAAAAATATGATGAAAACCCCTTTCGTTGATTCAATATCGTCACATAGACTCATTATCATCAAAAAATAAATAAATTTATTTTAATTATTTAATACCAAAAGAATCTTTTTCAAGTTTATTATTCCTTTTATTTCACTTACTACTATTCTATATATGATTACTTAATAAATTATATTTACTTCAGATGTTTTGATTATATTTCACATATGTGTTAATGATGAAATTAGTAGGCTGACTATGGTCAAAGAGATCATTATTTCAACATATCCAAATTAATAATAAACAAAAAATTATAATAGTTAATGACGAATTATAATTTTAAATCCAATCATAAATTTTAGTTATAAAAATTGAACTACATTATAATCATTGAGATGGTTGGCCATACATATGCATCACTACTAAAAAGTATAGTTTTTCCACTCCCTAAATTGTGAGATCACCAATGGAGGTCACTGTTAGAAAGTAATAGTTATCGCCAAAAGCTGTCTCCAATCTTATAAAATAATGAATTATCATGCCCTCTACCTTGTCTCCCTTACGCACCCCCACCTACAAACCCTAACCCCGCAAGTTTCTACCCCTTGTACACTCACCACCACTAACATGTTGGCTATTGTATATCTCTCATCTCCCTCTTCACACTCGTTAGTCTCCACTCCTCTCACTCTTCTCCACTTGCTCCATAAAACCCTTTCCCCACCAGCACACCCACCTACCATCTCCCTCATCAAACCCTCCCCTGGATATGACTTCAGCTCCGGCTCTGGTCTGTCTCACTCACTACACCCTCCTCCTTTGGCTCTGGATACATCTCCCTCATCACACTCTTTCTATGATGGCTCCACCCCTTCTCCTCTGATCACACCTCGATCATTTTCAAACCAGCATGAAGAGTTGTGATCCACCCTTCTACCCTCACAGCCTCCCCTCCTTTGTGTCTCACTCGACCTCAGACTCCATCTCTTCCGATTTTTTTGGGTAATACTTAATTAACCACAATTTTAATTCTAATTTATGAATGTGCTTCATATTTATGATTTTTTTCATTAATTGATTTAATAATTTGAGATTTAATAAAATTTAGTTAAACCCAATATCCTTGTTTGATGATTTTATGGGGAATGGATAGATTTTACATTGTAAATTTTCCTCCTAGTTAGAATCCCATAGAAATATATTAAGGATTTTTTAATACTCTTAAGCACTACTATGTGGGATATGATAACTGAAAGATAATGAATTGGAATGGATGTGAGAAAAATCATGATTATGGTGATCCTACCAATGAAAAATGAATACACCCATTTTACTTCATTATACGAGTAGTTATTATCTACCCCATTCATATAAAATGATGTTTGGTAATTATATTTACTTGCATCAAGATAGTATTTTTCTTAGTGTTGAGTATACATGTATTTATGTTTCTTAGTTTTGTTGAACATATGAAAATGGTGTATTATAATAATAATAATTATTCTATCCATATTTTAATATTCTATAATACTATTTATGTTACATGTAGTTTTTTATATTTTTTTCATAGACTATCAGAGTATGAATGCTGACTATAATATATTGCTAATTAAAAATGGGAATGGATATAATATTACCCTAACTATTCAAATACAACATCCAAAATCCCAAAGGGATGGATTTTTGTAGTACCTTGAAAACATGTAACCTTCTTTCTTCCCAAGAGTTGGAATTTTACCCTAATACTTTTATATTAATATTTTTATAGTTTGAAATAGCCTTAAACAATTTCAACAATTGTTTAGATCCTCTCAATATATGTTGTTATTTTTTATAATTTTTAATATATGGTTTAAATTATTATTAGTTACATACTTACATTAATGTTTATCTATGAAAAAATATATATTGTTGTATATTTAAATGTGTGGACACATTGTGATCCATACACCTAACCTTTTCCTTCACAATGAACCCTGAAACACTCTAACAATTCAATTGTTGAACGTCTGCTTTCATTTTTCCATCTTCATGATGCGATTCCTTTTAGTTTCATAATCTTCTAATGGTTCATGTTATATTTATCTTGAATAAACATTAATAAATTATTGTTTCTATTTATATGTGTTTAATTTGTTTTATAAAAATGTATTTTTTCTATCATGTACAAAAGAGGACTTTAAAAAAATAGCAGGTATAAATATTTAAATATCCTTAAAATTTGATGATCATGCCGCCTGTAAATTATTTTCTTATTTTGAATGAGTATTAATTTAAGTACACATGCAATTGGTAAGTCTTTATTTTATATATTTTTTGTGATATGAAATTCAAAAAAAATGTCTATAACATGAAATCTTGTGTAAATGTGACTACTTGTTAAACAAATATTAATATGGATAAAATTTGGAATGATCTTCCAAATTGAACGTCTAAATAATATTTTGAGGGAATTATGCAGTTTATTGATTTCATTAGAGGATTTCAAGGTGACTATATTTGTTGTCCATGTAGAAATTGTGAAAACAGATATCAATTCATAGGAGATACCTTGAGGGAGAACCTATTCTTGAATGAATTTTAGAGAAATTATAATAGTTGGACTCATTATAGGGAAGAATATATTATTTTTAAAAATACAAAAATAGTTTATATAGATGTTTATGTGAGGAAGAATGATTGGATGCATGAAATTATTCCAAAAATACTATGTGGGTTGTCTCTTGAAGGCATTGACATCCAGAATGATGAGACCAATGAGATAAATTTTTGCTCTAGTGAAGATCATGATCCTTTAAGGTTTTATGAAATACTGGATGACTCAAAAACAATATTATAATATTGGTGTACCACATATAGTAAATTGTGGTTTACCATGGAGTTGTTTCATTTTATGTATTTGAATCAGTGGTTAGAAACATTATTCAAAATGAAGTTGGTGTCATTAAAAAGGTACCTCCTAGCTATTCTAAGACTCCTGAGTCATATTACCATGATTGTAAGCTGAAAAAGACCTTAGTTATTACATATGATACCATATATAAATGTACAACCAACTATATTCTATTTAGAAAGAAAAAAATATATTTGGATAATTTTATAGTCTCTAGAACTTCTAGGTGGAAATATAAAAAGAAAAATTAGTCTCATCAAAGTCAGACTGTGAAATAGAGAAAACAAATTGTTGTAAAGAAAATGTGTTACATTCCCCAAATTATGAGGTTGAAATGATTCTTTATGTAATTTAAAGTTTCTAATTTAATGATATTGAATCTGAAATTAAATAAATAAAGTGATATGCTAGCCCACCCAAAAGACTCTCTTTCATAAAAGTATTTCGATCAGACACCCCGACTTTGCTAAAGATGTCCATAACATCTGATTGGGTTTGGCAGCATATACTTTCAATCCATTCAGGTATATAGTTGGTGGAACTCATAGCTAATGTCTCACGGTGTTGGTTTTGTATAATCTTACTCTTTGACTATATATTAAATAACAATTTACATTACTTTTCACTCTTATTTATGGATGTAGAAGTTTTAGGGATAAGATTAATGTTTACCTTCACCCATTGATTGACGAGTTTAATGAATTTTGGGGTGATGGTGTGATGACTTATGACTGTGAAATGAATGAAATTTTCAAACTACGTGTTACTTTATTATGGAAAATCAATGACTTCCCATCTTATAAAAATTTATCAAGATGGAGTAAGAAAGGGGAATTTTCTTTCCCTTACTATAATAAAAGTAAAAAACTTTCTATGGATTAAACTTTCCAAAAAATAGGCATACAAGGGCCATAAATTTTTTATCCCCCCTCATCACAAGTTCAAAATGGAAAAAGAAGAATTTTAGGGTTCTAGAGAGTTCAAACCAGCACCAGAGATCATGAGAAGAGTAGAAATATTCTCACCGATTGAGGAAGAAAACATTCACATGGTATATGAGTTTTAGGATTTGGTGCCCCAACCATTACCAAATAATCGAGGTGTGGGTGGAAAACAGAGTCATAATTGGAAACAGAAAATCATTTTTCCAATCTACCTTATTGGAAAATAACATGATATGGAATAATATGTATTTCATGCAAATTGAGAATTTTTTTTCTAATAATATATTGTGGACTATTTTTGGTGTTAGTGAAAAATCAAAGGACCATGTTAATGCACGATGTGATTTGGATGAAATGGGTTTAAGTAAAATATTTCATTTATAGTTTTATGAGGGAAACAAGGTATATATGCATAATTCATAGTATACGATTACTAAAAAAGATAAAGAGACATTTATTTCCATTTTTAAGATGATCAAGGTGCCTGATGGTTACTCTTATAATATTTCATTATGTTTAAACATAATGATTACGACATTCCAAGGGTTGAAAATTGATGACAATCACATAATAATTCAAAAATCGATTCAAATCACAATTTGTGATTAGTTCTCACCCAATTTTTTTCAATCGTTGATTGAGATGAGGATTTTTTTAGACAGCTCTATTTATGAAGTCAAAGAATGGGTGATTTAAAAATTTCACAGGACAGAATTATAATTAAGTTTTGTCACATTGAGAAACTATTTCCCCCATTACTTTTTGATGTTATGGTTCACTTGATTATTCACATAATCAATGAATTAATGGATAATGGTCCATTGAAATTTAGGTGAAGTTATCCTATTGATTGGTATCTAAATACAATGAAATGATTTGTACGCAATAGAGAACATCTAGAGGAATCAACAACCAATGGTTATTTGGTGGATGAGCGTAATAATATTTGTGCAGAATATCTTAAATATGTCGAAACAAAATTAGATAAGACCTCTAGTATTCATGATGGTTCAATTTTAGAAGGAACTATATTTTATATGGACAACATTTAGTGGGTACAAGATCATCAATATATCTAGTTCGATACTCTAACAGTTGCACCATTAATGCAGTAAGTCTCTAATAAATATTATTGTTTTAACTTTTAAATTTTCTATTTTAATATATAAGTTTGAACATTTAAACATCATGTTATCTTTTTCTGTAAACAAATTAATGATTTAGATAATGAGATTTCTCATCCAAGTGACTATCCAATTCACCAATCCCATTAAGCATCAATTCATGATTGGTTCAAGGATTTTTTATGTATAAATTGATATTAATTATGAGTGAATTATAATACTAATTTTATTCTACATAAATTATAATTAAATTTTGTGAATAATATATATTCATAACCTTAGAGAGTTATGTGGCCCCATATAAATGAGAGAATTTAACTAATTAGATGACGGTCCATCAGTAGTGGCTTGTCATTATAAAGCTATAGATACTAATGGCTTTCAATTTCACATTAAATATGTTGATTGAAAACAAGAAACATAAAACATTGGAATTATTTTTCTAACCATCGACTCTCGTTATTACTATGGTCAATTTAAAAACATCATTGAAGTCATATATGCACACTGGTTGAAATTCATATTATTAAAGTATAATTGGGTTGATCCAGGTCATGGAACTAATGTCGATCAATATCAGTTTAGAAATGGTTAATTTTAACAATATGTTTTATAGAAATGAATAAGTTAATAATGAACCTTTAATTTTGACAACAGAAGAGAAACATATTTTCTTTTCTTCATTCCCATCGAATCCGAATTGGAAAATTGCTGTGAAAATTCCCAATGAGGAGTGTTTTAATTGAACTAGATGAACCCGAGAATGTTTCCTCTATTGCACAAAATCATGATAAATATACTATAGTCAAACATGAATAAGATATTCATCGGTTCAGAGAGACCTATGAAGGAGAAACAACCGAAATCTATATTTAATGAATAGTATGATTATTTTTCCACTCTTTAGTGTAATTCATTTTTTTAAATTGTTAAAATTTTAATAATGTGTTTAACTTCTTTTAATTATTTAACATTTATGTCTTCAGTAAATTTTCAAAATCAATTAATATATTTGGATAATTTTCAATATAATATTCTATTAATAATTCTTTCTATGACTGTAGGAATGTTAGGGGAATATGTACCAGATCCACATCATTCAATAGATCCATCTATGTCTTAGGTCAAGGTATCTATGAATGTAATTGTGTTTATTTTTTTAATTAATCATTAAACATATATATATGAACATCTGTCTAATTATGAATGATTTTTTTTTCAATAGGATAAAACTCGACCACTTCTTCCTCTCATAGGAGAGGACTTGGTTGTATAATTTCATCATAGAATTCTGATACAACACTAGAGGTATCATTTGCTGAGAGGTACCATCCCGTGGGAGTGACTTCTGCTACATCTATCCAGCATCTAGGTCATACCATCTGTGAACCTCAATGAATTTCATTGACCACACATGACTTGTCTTAATTCCCTCATGATACATTATATTGGCTATAGAGGGATGTTTAGGGAAGAGGACCATTTTAGTTTCTTACCTATGTTTAAAGAATAATAAAATGTGTGATTTTTTTTCTTAAATAGAATAATATTAAATTGTTCGCCAAATGTTTTTTGGCTAGTGTGTATGGAAATATTTCATAAAATGTGGAAAAATTATAATGGAAGAGTCAAGAAAGATCATTGGGTCCCAAATGTGGGTGCCCCATACATTTTGGAAAGAGTCCCGCGAGGTGTTATCTCATCTTAGTGGCATGAGGTAGTTGTATATTGGTCTATTGAGGCTGTTATGATTAATTTATTAAGTTTTATTTATATATTTATTTGAATTTTTAGCATCTTACATATTTTTAATTTGTATTAATTGAATGTAGGTGGTGTCAACACGTCTGTCTGAGAATCATGCGATGCAGGGACCACCTCACGGGCTTGGGACTATTTACATGTCCCAGATTTGACATGATGTATTTATTTTTCAATTTTTTAATTTATTATTTAATATCTTTTTCTATTATATATTTATGTGTTATTTTTATTCATTTATAGGAACAATGTTCACCAACTGATAAAATGTCGGTGTGGATGATGACTCGTGAACGAAATGAACCAGAGGTTGCAACTATTATAGTATGTTCTTGTATTGATTATCAATACTTACATGAATTTGTATATAAACATATATTTATATTTAAATATTATATAGGCTCAATTTTAATATGAGATGGTACAACTGCTAGAGGACCAACAACAACTTTACATTTGAATGGATGAGATATTCTATAGAATTATTGGTCGTGATGAACATAAATATATTTTGACCTATGAAGCGGGGATTCCACATTCTCTAGTTCACAAGTTGAGGTTGTGGCTGATTTTTTTCATAGGATGACACAATAGAATACATATTTAGAGGCACGAATGTGTGCTTCCAGGGAGTTAAATGCATAGACAATGGCTGATGTTAGAGAACTGTGGGAATATGTGCATCAGAGTGACGGTGTAGGGGATCCTACGATGCAAGTTTATACTAAGTTTAATTATTTATTTTTATTAAATTCATTATTAATATCATAATTTTTTTGTACACCCCTACCACATCAGATGTATATATCATCCATGGCCCCACATGACACATCAGATTCAAGAGGTTTGTTTGTTTTATTTTTATAGCTTCTTGTTCAAATTGATTGTTTTATTTTGTTTTTTATGTTTAGTTATTTCACAAATAACATTTTCAATTTAATTAAAATGAAATTTTACCATGTAGGGATTTAAAACCAACTAAATTCATTTAGACCTATAAGAAAAATTGAAAAAATAATCAATAAGTGCTTTCTTAGATTTCAATTTCAACTCCATGTCACATGTTGTGCATACAAAAATTTAACAATAAGATAACTTCTTTTACTTAGAAACCTCAGATCCACAATCAAGAGAAGAGTATAAAACATATTTTCAACCATTTTGCACAACTGAATGGGAAGAAACTATTTCTTTCATGCTGAATATATATTTGGGTTGACATGAAATCATGGGTGAACAATCAATGAGTCAGTTGGATCCGTAGGAATCAACATCGCATCCATCAGATGATCGTGTCACCAAGCATGATTAAAAGGAGTGAGTACCTTTATTTTTTGTTATTAAAATGACACATCTACCACGTGGGAGTCAAAAATGCACAAACTGTTTTTAATTGATGTGAAATTTTATGAGAACAATTCTCAACTCATATGTGATTTACTAGAATCATCATTGTGTCAATACGATTAACAGATTGATCGGTACAATTAAAAGTTCAATTTAAAATCTATTATCATTTTTTTAATATCTATAAAATCATGTGTGTAGGGCTCAAAACTGAAAAATCGAGCTCTGATTGACATAAAATCTTAAGTAAATGATATTTACATCATTTATAATGTACAGGATGCATTGGTATGTGGATTAGATACCTGAATTTATCAATATGATCAAAAGTGGAAATTTTTGATTAGATTTGGATTTAAGTGATAAAGTACATAAAAGATGTCAATGCTATCCTAATGGAATAGGTTTGACATGAAATCATGGGATAAAAATCATCTAAGAATTTTGGATTTTTATAAATCAACGATGCATCCACCAGATTCTCATTTCGCCTGGTATGATTAAAAATGTAACACCACAGGTAAATAAAGAGTATGAAAATTTCACATTTATCCATATTTGTGAATTAAATATTAATATAACTTTAAAGGGGACGCTATGATCGATGGCGTACCCAACATGCAACAACGATTTTCTTGGGAATCTTACGTTACACTCTAATAATAAAATAATATTATTTTAAATGGTAGTTAACGCCTAGATGTTGTGATGGCGGGAATGAATAGAAATAACTACAAAATGATTATATATTATTGTCAAATATTTTTACTCTTTACAATAAATGTTAGAGGACTAAAAATGCGAATGAATCCAATTTTAAGTATATACATTCTAATATTCTTTAAAAGGTCGATTAACCGCCTTTTAGAGGCAAACCTCTTTTAAATCCACTTTTTGAAAATTTTATGTGTTATATTTGACAAAATAAAATTCTTATTTAGAATCGGGACATCAAAATTTACTTTGTGTAAATTTTTGGTATCTTTTCGAAAAAGTTCAATTTTTAATGAATAGTGAAAAATGTTGTATTTTAAATCAAAACCTCTTTTTAATCTATTTTATTTATATGATTATATTATCTTTTGAATTGGTTTTAAAGTGAAATTAGAATATATTTTTACCATTTAATCCAATAGTGGTCGTTGGAATAAATTTCACTTTGAAATTGGACTTAAACTAGTGTCAATCTTTTGATACTTATTGTTTCATAAATACACGCTATTTGCTCTGACATCGGGAATTAATTATTAAATTAATTAATGAAACTAATATGTTTTTAATTTTGAAAAATAAACATCATTTTTGAATTAGGAATATCAAATATATCTTAGGGTGATGTTTTGGTATTTTTCTAAAAAACTTCAATTTTTGATGGATAGTGAAACCACTAAGTGGTACATATAAAAACTGATTTTCCGTTTAAATGAAATTTTACCACTCCCGTGTTTTGAATTTAAAAAATCCAACATACATGGTTTTCATTAATTAGTAAAATTTGGTTCAATGGGATTAAAATAATTTTTTGGTGAATAGTAACTGTTATGTTTTTAATCGCGATTAGAGGTAATTAGTGTAGTTTAAGGTAAGAATAATGTTTTAATAAAATGAAATGACCTATACACATGTCCTAACCCCATTGGATGTGTCATGGCCGGCCAAGAAAATCCATGGGTCAACTTGGGGACCCCATGGAGCCACTTTGGTTGGAAAATGACATAAATACCTTTTTATTTAATGTTAAAGTAAAAATGACACAAACATGAGATGTTTTACTAACACAATTTTTACATGTGGTTACACAAGTCAGAGTTTTGAGAATAAATACTAATTAGAAATATAAAATGATTACCTACATCATGATATTTTTTTTATAATTTTTAGACATTAAATATATTAAATTATTTATGACATCATGATGATGCAGCGATTACCTCATTAATAAAGGATTTAAATAAAATGAAAAGATAATATAAAATCTATGACCTAAACATTTCCAAAACCTATTGGATGGGTATATTTCTAACCCCTATCACCTTATCCACGAAGTATATCAATTTGGGACCTTTTAAATCCGAAACTCATTTTAATATAAAGGAACATTTCTTTACATTCCAAGGGTGCCCCTCCTCTCCTCTTATAAAAGGCCCCCACCTCTACCTCCTTACCCACACTCCCAAAGCCTTTGGCTCGGCCAAACCCTACCCATATTGTCTCTCCACATCCCTATCTAACTCCTTGAAGCCTAACTATGGGCATAATTCTTCCCATGGAATCCTTTGAACTCAATCCAAAGGGAGTTACCCGATTTTAAGGTAATGTCTTCACTTGTGTCCTTTTGTTTTATTTTACTTCTCTAACCCCCTAATCTCTTTTTATTCATTTATTTTGTAACAACTCCAGTATCTTCCATATACTAGGATGTTTTTATAAGAAGGATTAGAGCTACACTTACACACACCTTTTTCTAATGGGTAAAGAACATACTGTTTCTGTGGTTGGCGATTTTCTGCCTCACGAAACGATGATTGTTCAATATTCTTTTAACACCTTTAAAGGTGGCCATTATGATGTGACTGTATTTTATATATGATATATATGGTATTTGTGTTTACTATATTCTTATGTATTTTATATTTAAAACATAACTTTATTCTTTTCATGTTGTGTAAATGCGATAATTTCATATGAGGAAGTGTGGATTACCGCCCCCTCAAGTGATGTGACTCGTACATGCAATACGTGGAATGTATAAAGAATGTAATTAATTAACATATGTGACCTATATAACATATATATTATACTGGAATTATAATATATATATATATATATATATATATATATCATTTTTTTAATGCCATTAATATGACAAAAAAAATGAAAGTAGCGTTCATGCGTACGTACGGCCTACCGTCTCCATGAACGGTGCTTTTCGTTTTTTATCTCCAAATGTTATGGAATAGTATAAAATGAATATGTACTGTATATATATGATATTTTAATCATTAATAATATTCTGGAAATTATTTACTTATAACTACGTGGGCAATCATTTTTCAAACAAGTTCATTTTTGACTCATGTACCAAACATCGACAAAAACATCTGATATGAACTAACATTACTAAAAAATTATTATAACATTATAATATGTGATATGAACTGAATGATAATATATAAAGGAGGTCCTTAGGAAATTATAAATTTACTAATGTTTATTATTCAGGAATATAAAGAAACGAACAAGACAAGTTGGACTTGAGGTAAGGGATCCTACTCCTCTCTTTCTTTTTAAGTACACTCTTTTATGTCATCCCTTTTAAGCTCATTTTTCTTGTGATTTGGATGTTATTTTATATTAATCTTACTGTAATTTTTATTTTCATATGATGAGAGACCCTATTCTCTCTCATCAATCCATTTTGGAAGTTTTGAGTGGCGCCTTTAGGCTGCCGAATTTTCATAAGAGATTTAACCTCTCTTTTTTTAAGTACTCTCCTTTATGTAACTTATTTTAAGCTCATATTTGTTATGTTGGGGGATGTTATTTTATATTAATATTTCTTTAAACTTTATGTTAATATGATGAGAGACCCTATTTTATCTCATCAATCCATTTTTGGAAGTTTTAAGTGGCGCCGTTAGGCTGCCGAGTCTTCGTAAGAGATTTTTCATCTCACTTTTATTCCCGTGAGATTTATGCTACATTTGCCACAATTTCCTTTTAGTGGTGTATGTACTGACCATTATTTTACTCATTTTGTAATATAATTTCATTTATGAGTATTTAAATCAATGTTTTATTTTCCTTCTTTCACGGGGTGCATGTCTCGAAAGATACCCATGTCGGTAAGGGAACCTTTCACCCTCCTCTTTTTAAAAGACATATTTTGTTATGTCTTTTAATTCACATAATATTATGTTGGGATATGTTATTATATATCCTTTTTGATTTAAATTTTATGTCCATGTGATGAGATACCCTTTTTATCTCTCATCAAATCATTTTCTGAATTTTGTAGTGACGCCGTTAGGCTGTCAAATTTTTGCAAGGGAACTTCTTAACCCAAATTTGATTCTTTGGGATAAACTTTTACTCCTTGAATATGTCGTTCTATGAATATTTGTGAATAAACTCTGATTGTTTTACACTTAATATACACTTATATTTGGTGTATTCGTTTGTCACACATAATTAAGTAATTGATTTATCCTTGAACCAAGGATACCATCTTTGTAAGGGAATTCGTCTCAATATCCATTCATTGAGGAATATTTTGTTTTATACACAACCTTCTTTTATAAAGTGTATAAACCCCTTTGACTTTTACGTTTATCCAAAAAGGAATCTTTTTTATACGAAGCATTTTACTAAATGACAAAAGGGAATGTTTCTGTCGTACGTATGTGGCGACAACGACTTCTCTACCTCCGTGACCATTATTTGAGTTTCGGATTCCTCTACAAGCCATAACTTCTTTTTAAAAGAAATATAAATACCATGTTTTACTTTTCTTTTATTTTGGTATTGAAAATGATTTTCATAAGGTTTTTTATATCAATGTGTTTTATTGATATCTTGTGATTGAAATGTGGAAATGTTATGTTTCCTTTATGCATGTATTATCTGGTACGATTATGTTATGGTTCTTGGGAATTGTTATGAAGATAGGTGGTTCCGTGATAAACTAAGGGCGGGTGAACCCGATATAGCTCTCCAATGCATTGGGTAACGCGAAGGACTGAAACGTTAAGGTTTCTCCAAAGAGATTTAGGGAATATACTGTGGTGGGTATTCCAAACGTAACCAAGAGGGTTACTCCCTACGTAAGAATGTTATGAATGCCTCATGTTACCTTTATGTCTTATGATTTCTATGATTTATTCATGATTTGATGAGGTATGTTAAAGTGATTATGTTTTATGAGTAAAGTATGATTTCATTGATTCTTATGTGTACATGTACTCATGTTTCCTTTCCATATTTTTATATCCCTTACTGGGCTTTTTATGCTCATCCCATTTTTTTGAAATGTTTTTCACAGGTCAAGGGAAAGGTACATGATATGATGATAGTGTCAAGGAAGTGTCAAGAAATAATCCATGTTTTATTTTAAATATTTTTCCGTTTATGGGAAAAAATGAATACTATCTTTATGTAACCGATTTGTTTAAATGTGGAATGTAATGCAAGTTTTATGATCTAATTCTCTAAAACTCTAAACCTGAAAAGATCCTCAATGTGTAATCTTGTATTAACTCAAGATTAATTAAGGTTTAAGTCCGGGTCCTTATAGTTGGTATCAGAGGTCGGTTTAGACTACTTTAGGGATTAGGAGTTTTTGTTAGACACATGATTAGTCCCTATATCTATTATTTCAGTTAAATCCTTGTTTTATAACTTTTTTTAGGTCAAGTAATGTCGATTACGAATGGAAGGAGAAGGATCTAAAATGGCATTCCTATCTCTTCCTGATGACATGATTGCAATAATTATTGCAAAGTCATGTTCGGATGATTGTGAAACCTTTTATAGCATACAACTCACTTGCAAGCAGTTGTTTGAGATATCAAACACCTCCACTATACCACATTATCATCGTGGATCATGGGTTGTTTTTAGACAAATACTATTTTCACAATATTCTCATATTTTCAAGAAAGGTAAATATTATCAAGGTATTTTCAAATATTTTACCTTATCACAAGAATTTGAAGCATATTATGATTTTAAAAATGGTGCTGAGGAAGGATACCCTTGCACAACCTATTTATATTTTCTTTTAAAATATAGTCTCTCAGCACATACTTATGGTATTTTAAAAGGACCAATAATAGAATGTTTCAACTCAAATTCTGTCCAACTATTTTATAGAAATCATGTTTTATCAGATGTTTTTGGAATTATATTTCATACATGATTATTTTCCAAAACTATTTTTCTGTGAACACCCATATGACCCATGTTGTACAAGGTGTATTTGGATGGAGGAAGCAAATGATTTTGAAATATCTCTCAATCATTGTTGTAATGCATGGGACTTTTACCTACGTGAGCAAGATGATGATGAAACCGAGTGGACGCCATGATCAAGGTATGATGTTATTCATTTTGGGAATTATTTTATTTTATCTTATGGCAGTGACACAAGACTTCAAGAATTAAGATGTTGAGATCGTAATGAATTTGGATGAAAATGAGAGGTATAAGGAAACTATTGAGGTTAAAACATATTAGGGTTATTTTTGGAGTTTTATAAAAAGGAAAACACATAGACCGTGTGACAACCCTTCGCGTCGGACAAAGATGCGGGAATCGAACCCACAACCAAAGTGCGACTGGTATTTATCGCCTACCACTGGACTACGTGAAGTCCCTGGTTAGTTTGACTGATTCTTTTTAGTTAGATGATTTTATGAATTAAGAGTAAGTTGATTTTGGGTTATCTATGGAAATTTATTAACCTATCATGGAGGATATGTGATTAGGTTAATTACTTTTCAATACGAGACATTAAGAGCAACTGATGTTGTTTGGAGATAAATGTTACGATTTAACTTAGAAGACTATGTGACTAAATCCTTCAAATATTTGGGTTTCAATCCTAGTTTGGTTTACTTTGAATAATTTTATGGACAAATTGTTTATCGAATGGTCCTCGTTGAACTTTGGGTTTTGTTGGACAAATTTTGGAGATTAAGAATAGATTTTCGTTTTATAAAGGGTTATCCTTTTCTGGATTATCTGATCTTGTATTAACCTTTTTGGTTTTGGTTTTGGTTAAAGTCTAAAGACATGGGAAGTATATAGTTCTCTTTTTTGGATTAGGCGATTCTCTAGAAGTTGATTATAGTACTCTTAAGGTGAACAAGTCTTCCTAAATACTCATCTTTTAGAGAAAATATGAGTTTGTGTAAGGAATCTAATAAAAGTTGAAAGTCAACATGATAAGTGATTATGTTTCCTTATGAATAAATTCCTCAATAAAAAGTAACTTAAAACAAAAATGTTGTCTATTAACTTTTCCTACTGGGGAATCGAATACCATTTAACCCATCACAAGTTTGTGATTTTCTTGTTGTTAACTTTATCCTAAACATGTTTTTTATCACTCTCCATCAGAACATGACCCTATGTTTTCTCCTCCATGTCCATGTTTTCCTACATGGAATCCTAGTATGGGTTAACTCGGGTGACCTCTGTACTTATCTTTCTTTATTTTAAAGTGATTGTTTTACCGACTCTTGTTCCGATGTGAGACATTCAAGGATGTTTCCAAGCTCAATTTTGAAATTGAGAGGACGTAATTTCCAAAAGGGAGGAAGGATGTAACACCCCAGGTAAATAAAGAGTATGAAATTTTCACATTTATCCGTATTTGTGAATTAAATATTAATATAACATTAAAGGGAAACCTATGATCGATGGCGTACCCAACACACAACAATGATTTTCTTGGAAATCTTACGTTGCACTCTAATAATAAAATAATATTATTTTAAATGGTAGTTAGCGCCTAGATGTTGTGATGGAGAGAATGAATAGAACTAACTGAAAAATGATTATATATGTTTGTCAAATATTTTTACTCTTTACAATAAATCTTAGAGGATTAAAAATGCGAATGAATCCAATTATAAGCGTATACATTCTAATATTCTTTAAAAGGTCGATTAACCGCCTTTTGAAGGCGAACCTATTTTAAATCCACTTTTTGAAAATTTTATGTGTTATATTTGGAAAAATAAAATTCTTATTTAGAATCGGGACATCAAAATTTACTTTGTGTAAATTTTTGGTATCTTTCCGAAAAAGTTCAATTTTTAATGAATAGTGAAAAATGTTGTATTTTAATTCAAAACCACTTTTTAATCTATTTTATTTATATGATTAGATTATCTTTTGAATTGGTTTTAAAGTGAAATTAGAATATATTTTTACTATTTAATCCAATAGTGGTCATTGGAATTAATTTCACTTTGAAATTGGACTTAAACTAGTGTCAATCTTTTGATACTTATTATTTCATAAAAACACACTATTTGCTCTGACTGTGGGAATTAATTATTAAATTAATTAATGCAACTAATATTTTTTGAATTTTTTAAAAGAGACATCATTTTTGAATTCAGAATATCAAATATAGATTAGGGTGAAGTTTTGGAATTTTTCTGAAAAACTTCATTTTTTGATGAATAGTGAAACCACTAAGTGGTACTTATAAAAACTGATTTTCTGTTTAAATGAAATTTTACCACCTCTGTGTTTTGAATTTCAAAAATCCGACATACATGGTTGTAATTAAGAAGTAAAATGTGGTTCAATGGGATTAAAATAATTTTTTTTGGTGAATAGTAACTTTTATGTTTTTAATCGCGATTAGAGGTTATTAGTGTAGTTTAAGGTAAGAATAATGTTTTAATTAAATGAAATGACCTAGAAACATCTCATAACCTCATTGGATGTGTCATGGCCGACCAAGACAGTCCATGGGTCATCTTGGGGACCCCATGGAGCCACTTTGGTTGGAAAATGATATAAATACCTTTTTATTTAATGTTAAAGTGAAAATGACACAAACATGAGATGTTTTACTAAAACAAATTTTACATGTGGTTAAACAAGTCAGATTTTTGACTATAAATATTCATTCGAAAGATAAAAATCTTTCCTACATCCTGATATTTTTTTATAATTTTTAGACATTAAATATATTAAATTATTTATGACATCATGATGATGCAGCGATTACCTCATTAATAAAGGATTTAAATAAAATGAAAAGATAATGTAAAATCTATAACCTACACATGTCCGAAACCTATTGGATGGGTATATTTCAAACCCTTATCACCTTATACTCTAAGTATATCAATGTGGGACCTTTTAAATCTGAAACTCATTTTAAAATAAAGGAACATTTCTTTACTTTCCAAGGGTGCCCCTCCTCTCCTCTTATAAAAGGCCCTCACCTCTACCTCCTTACCCACACTTCCAAAGCCTTTGGATCGGCCAAACCCTGCCCATTTTGTCTCTCAACATCCCTATATAACTCCTTGAAGCCTCAATTTGGGCATAAGTCTTCCCAAGGAAGCCTTTGAGCTCAAACCAAAGGGAGTTACCCGATTTTAAGGTAATATCTTCACTTGTGTCCTTTTGTTTTATTTTGCTTCTCCAACCCCCTAAACTCTTTTTTATTCATTTATTTTGTAACAAATACATTATCTCCAATATACTAGGATGTTGTTATAAGAAGTATTCGAGTTATACTTACACAAAACTTTGTCTAATGGTTAAAGAACATACTGTTTCTGTGGTTGGTGATTTTCTGCCGCACGAAATGATGATTGTTCAATATTATTTTAACACCTTTAAAGGTGGCCATTATGATGTCATTGTATTTTATATATGATATATATGGTATTTATGTTTACTATATTATTGTTTATTTTATATTTAAAACATACCTTTATTCTTTTCATGTTGTGTAAATGCGATAATTTCATATGAGGAAGTGTGGACTACCGCGCCCTCAAGTGATGTGACTCGTACATGCAATACATGGAATGTATAAATAATTAAATTAATGAACATATGTGACCTATATAACATATATATTATAATGTAATTATAATATATATATATATATCATTTATTTTTAATTCCATTAATATGACAAAAAAATGAAAGGAGCGTTCATGCGTACGTACGACCTACCGTCTCCATGAACGATGCTTTTTGTTTTTTTATCTCAAAATGGTATGGAATAGTATAAAATGAATATTTACTGGATATATATGATACTTTAATCATTAATAATATTCTGGAAATTATTTACTTATAACTACATGGGCAGTCATTTTTCAAACAAGTTCATTTTTGAATCATGTACCAAACATCGGCAAAAACATCTGATATGAACTAACATTACTAAACAATTAATATAACATTATAATATGTGATATGAACTGAATAATAATAATATATAAAGGAGGTCCTTAAGCAATTATAAATTGACCAATTTTTATTATTCAGGAATATAAATAAATGAACAAGACAAGTCGGACTTGAGGTAAGGGATCCTACTCCTCTCTTTCTTTTTAAGTACACTCTTTTATGTCATCCCTTTTAAGCTCATCTTTATTGTGATTGGGATGTTATTTTATATTAATCTTACTATAATTTTAATGTTCATATGATGAGAGACACTATTCTATCTCATCAATCTGTTTTGGATGTTTTGAGTGGCGCCGTTAGGCTGCCGAATTTTCGTAAGAGATTTGACCTCTCTTTTTTTAAGTACTCCCCTTAAAGTCACTTATTTTAAACTCCTCTTTGTTTTGTTTGGGGATGTTATTTTATATTCCTCTTTCTATAAAATTTATGTTAATATTATTAGAGACCCTATTTGATCTCATCAATCTATTTTTGGATGTTTTAAGTGGCGTCGTTAGGCTGCCGAGTCTTCGTAAGGGATTTTTCATCTCACTTTTATTCCCGTGAGATTTATGCTACATTTGCCCCAATTTCCTTTGAGTGGTGTATGTAATTCCCATTATTTTACTCATTGTGTAATATAATTTCATTTATGAGTATTTACATCAATTTTTTATTGTCCTTCTTTCACAGGGTGCATGTCTCGAAAGATACCCATGTCGGTATGGGAACCTTTCACCCTCCTCTTTTTAAAAGACTTATTTTGTTATGTCTTTTAATTCAAATACTATTATGTTGGGATATGTTCTTCTATATCCTTATTGATTTAAATTTTATGTCCATGAGATGAGATACCCTTTTTATCTCTCATCAACTCATTTTCAGAATTGTGTAGTGACGCCATTAGGCTGTCAAATTTTTGCAAGGGAACTTCTTAACCCAAATTTGATTCTTTGGGATAAACTTGTACTCCTTGAATATGTCGTTCTATGAATATTTGTGAATAACCTCTAATTGTTTTAAACTTAATATCCACTTATATTTGGTGTATCCGTTTATCCCACATAATTATGTAATTGATTTATCCTTGAACCAAGGATACCGTCTTTGTAAGGGACTTCGTCTCAATCTCCATTCATTGAGGCATATTTTGTTTTATACACAACCTTATTTTATACGGTGTATAAACCCCTTTTACTTTTACGTTTTTCCAAAAAGGAATCTTTTTTATACGAAGCGTTTTGCTAAATTACAAAACAGAATGTTTTTGTCGTACGTATGCGGCGACAACGACTTCTCCACCGCCGTGACCATTATTTGAGTTTCATCTTCCTCTACAAGCCATACCTTATTTTTAAAATAAAAATAAATACCATGTTTCACTTTTCTTTTATTTTGGTATTGAAAATGGTTTTCATAAGGTTTTCTATATCAATGTGTTTTATTGATATCTTGTGATTGAAATGTGGAAATGTTATGTTTCCTTTATGAATGTATTATCTGGTACGATTATGTTATGGTTCTTGGGCATTGTTATGAAGATGGGTGGTTCCGTGATAAACTAAGGGCGGGTCAGCCCGATATAGCTCTCAAATGCATTGGGTAACATGAAGGAGTGAAACGTTAAGGTTTCTCCAAATAGATTTAGGTAATATACTATGGTGGGTATTCCAAACGTAACCAAGAGGGTTACTCCCTACGTAAGAATGTTACGAATGCCTCAAGTTAACTTTATGTCTTATGGTTTCTATGATTTATTCATGATTTGATGAGGTATGTTAAAGTTCTTATGTTTTATGAGTAAAGTATGATTTCATTGATTCCTATGTGTACATGTAATCATATTTCCTTTCCATATTTTTATATCCCTTACGGAGATTTTTATGCTCATCCCATGTTTTTTTTGAAATGTTTTTCACAGGTCAAGGGAAAGGTACATGATATGATGATAGTGTCAAGGAAGTGTCAAGAAAGAATCCATGTTTTATTTTAAATATTTTTTCGTTGATTGGTAAAAATGAATACTATCTTTATGTAACCGCTTTGTTTAAATGTGGAATGTAATACAAGTTTTATGATATAATTCTCTAAAACTCTAAACCTGAAAAGATCCTCAATGTGTAATCTTGTATTAACTCAAGATTAAGTAAGGTTTAAGGCTGGGGCCTTATAAAAAATAATGAGTAAATGTGTCTTGTTTTATTAAAAGGTCACATCTCGCATAAGGGGGTCAATATGGGCAAACAATTTCTGATTGATGTGAAAATTTAGGAGAAAAGTCCTCAAATAATATGTGATCTATTAAAAACAATCACATGTAAATTTGATGTGCGGATTGATTGGTACAATTAAAATATAATTTCACTTCTATTATCATTTCTATAATAATGATAAAATCATGTATTTAGGGGTGAAAACCAAGAAAACAACCTCCAATTGACATGAAATATTAGGAAAATGATATTTATGTCATTTATAATCTATAAGAAGCATCAGTACATGAAACAAATATCTAAATTTCTGTAATTGATCATTATTCATTAAACATGACTTACTACTTCTAATAGTAATTATTTAACTAATAACTATTGTAAGAAGATATTTAGTATTAGTTTTGAATCATTTCTATTTATATGATGATTTCTATTGGTAATAATATATAAACTATTTTGTTTATTCCATATATATAAAAATATTAACCTAATAAATATGCTCCAATTGTATTTGATTTATTTAGTTATGTATTTTTAATATAAATTTTGGTTTATTAAGATAGAATAATGGAATGGATTTATATATATTTGTATCATTGGAGGATTTTGGGCTATTTGGAACATTAGAGGACTTATGAGGATGTATATTTTTCATTTCTTGTTTTTTAGGACATGATGTTTCTGCTGTTTGAGTCTTTATTTTTGGTTTTCTTGGTTTTGGGTAGTGAATCTATAATTAATGTTAAAAATAATTCCAGATTAGAGACCACATATGGAGTTTACTAATAATGTAATTTTTTATCTTTAACAGCCTCTTTTGGTGGTCTCTCCCTAGTCTATTTTTCTATATCATCAGTGACCGCTAAGTGGTCACTATAGATATTCTAGATGGGAACTATAGTGATTGCCTATGGTGGTGGCTAATGAAATTTATCATTGGGCCAACTGCGACCACTATAGGCGTTCCGAGCGTAGTCTCCAATGACTATTAGCAACATCTTTTGGCGGTTGCTAATGCCAGTATTTATAGTAGTGGATGAGTAGCATTTCCATTATTCAATGATCAATATAGATAGAAGGTAAGTAATATTTTATCAACCCATAATGATAATGATATCAGGTATACAATATTAAATATTTATATATAATAATATATATCATCCTTGTGGTGCACTGATTAAAAGGTAGTAATACCTCTTTGTGAAGATAATAGTGCACACATACATGAGCGATGTCATCATCTTTTAGTGAGTGAAAAGGTAAGAAATAAAATTATATGTCATAATTTATGAATGATAAATATTCCACTAATATAACAATTATGTCATTAATACAACACATATTAATTAACATGACTCTTATTATGTTCATTGTAATGAGTTAGTGAAAGACGAATTACAATGCTTTGTGGCGTGGTAGTCCTTCATACGCATGAGAAACATTATTGTATACCCTATAGAATGTATTGTTAAAATGTATATAGGATATAATTATTGATAAGGTATAAATATTTAATATATATCATATATATATATATATACTTTATATCTATCACCATACAAAACATTGATAGGTGGTAATGGAAAAATTAATGACATCAGTTGACAATACGGTTGTCCACCATACACATGGAGGAAAACTTAATAACCCATTTGATGAAAGTGTATATGGTTTTAGTTCATGAACATAACATAAGAACATATAATTATATGGAATATATTTAGGTTATTATATCCATAAGGCTTAAAAATAATTTAATTAGGTGGAGAAACAAATAAAATTAAAACACTCATTGAATAACGTTACTTCTTCATCATGTTACATCCTTTGGATTTCACCAAAAGCCATTAAATATTTTCTTTATAAAAAAAGTATTATAAAATTATAGGAGGTATTTTTTGATGATATTTAGATAGTTTTTGGTCAAAATAAAAGGTATTTATGGTGTAATTAATAGAGGATAGGTGGAGTCTTTTATAAGTGATGCGAGTGACACACATAAATTTTGAAAAGAAAATGGCGTACCCATGTTTTTGATAAGAAAAAAAAATCCAAAATAGATTAATATTATTAATAGTAAATTATATGTTTTATATATTCAATATAATATATTCTATTTCTCTATTTATACAATTTTAAGTATTATCATTTTAGTTAAACCACCCATAAACCAATTTTTTCTTTAACCACATATTTTTTTTTTAATTTTTTGATTATTCATTATGGTCAAAAATTAAACTAATGATATTATAAAATATAAAAAAATAACATTCAAAATATATATATATATATTTTTTCAAATTTCATTGTTCATTTTGGAAAAATTAAAATTATAATTTATAATGCTGTCATGATGAGAATGTCTGTTTTCAACAAGAAATTGTTAAAATGTTTACAAAGAATTTATATCAAAATTAAATATAAAATTTGTTCACATGACCTAAAATAAATTAATAGATATATATTTTATTTAATTGTAATTTCTAACCAGTTTAAAATATTACATGAAATTTAAAATATTTTTAATGAAAATGAACTTATAAACTGAACTTGTATTTATGTTCATTATTTATCAAAAAATAAATCATTTTATAAAAATCAACTCAATTAAAAGGAAAGTGATTTTGATATTTTTATTTTAAAATAGAAGTTTATTTTTTTTAAAAATTCTTCAAAAATTGGAAAAAAATAAATTATTTTATGTTTAGAATTCATGACAAATCTTCCTTTCATGAAAATACAGGTTTTCAAAAAAAATTATTTACATTTAAATTCATTTTTATTTTATTTCTTTTCAATGTAATATCATTGAATTTATTTACATTTATCAAAATAAATTTATTAAATATTTCATTATTAATATTCATACCTTCCTTATTAATGACATAATTATAATATCAGAGTTTAAATATTAACATTTTATTATAGTATTTTTTTTCAAACCTAGTTTTGTGTTCATTGAAAGATACCAAAGAGAGAAAATTAATATAAACATAAATATATCATAATGTCTCTTGGTGTTATATTCTCTTATAATATTAGTTTTTCATGTAACATATGGAATCAAAAACAATTTTATTCTTCTAAAATATCAGGGTGTTTATTTCTCCCCTCTTAAAATAAATTGTTTCCTCAAAAATTTAACATGATCTCAATAATCAAGGGTTTGGAAATTTGAAATACCATTGTTGAAAAATGAACATCATAAAAAGGGCTAACACAATATCCTCTTAATAAGACACAAAGGTATGTACAAATGACATATGGAATAATTAATTAATGGGTTTCTATATAGGTCAATATTAGTGGAATGTAATGATATTTACATTTAATAAAACAATAAATAATTATAGATATTGATAGCCGTAATTGAAAAATTGAAAATAAATGTTCAATGGAATATTGAGGACCTAAAAACAATAAATCTGTGATGATTTAACATACTATCAGTACAACATAAATGAAGGTATTAGGGTAATTTATTTTAAAATATCCTTTTCAAAAAGTTTAGTAATTACTTTACCATAAATAATGAGAGTAAAAAAATATACAAATGTGATGTATTTATTTTTAATAGGAATATTTTAATAATTTTTTTGTTATTTGATCAATTTCCAATTCATAATTTACTCCAATAAATTAATACAACAAAATTTATTTTTATGTCTAAAGTACAAAATTTCAAATTTAATGTATCATATGATCTATAAGAGAATGCTAATTAATTTATTCAATCTATAGTTATTATGATTACAAAATGGTTGGTACATGTTTTCAAAATATGTTTAAATATTCATATATTGATGTAATAAATTTATATATAAAACTTCCTCTAATGTTAATTTTAAGCTATTAAAAAAATGGTTAATGATATTGACTATACAAAATATTGAGATCCAATAATTTATAGTAGTGTCACTAAATTCACGAAGTGAAATTTTCAGTATTCACCCAAACAACATAAATTATATATGAGTCATCACATACCAAGCATGTGATTACCATCATCATGAATTCTATTAAAACATGGTAATAAACTAAATTACCTTAAAAACATATTAATAACATTCATTCTCCCTTATTTATTATATAAGACACTAATTATTGGGTATATTCCATAAAATATGTTGTTAACTCAATAAATGATACTATAAACCACAAGTCAAAAAATCATTAATCAATTATAATGTGATAAATTATCTTCAATTTATTTTGTCCATATTAGTCATCTTTTTATTCCAACATCATTATCTATACATGGAGAATATATTAATTTTTATCTTCCCATGATCACGTGTTTTTCAATAAGTTTAACTAACATTTGAATCACCTTTCATGATGATTAGTACCATTAAACGTATTCTAAAATAATAATAAATTAAATAATACTAAAATAATATTCTTTTACATTTCATAATTATTATACCAAGTATATAATTGATAAAAATTAAAATACAATTTTCATTGAACGGAAAAACAAGAAAATCAATCATTAAACATTATTTTGGTAATAATATAAACTTAATCGTTATCTATTAGCTACTTTTAAACTATATTACATTAAAACATTGGGAATGTTTTTCATAGTTCCCCATCTATTTACAGTTCACTCACTAAAAGTTGTAATCCTTTTTATTTACCTTATAATCAGAATAATAATTTTATTTCTCTAAACACTTATATTAATAACTCCTTCACATTAAGAAATCACTAGGGTGTTTTTATCCCCAATTATCACATGTGTGGAATTTGCTTATTTCACTTATTCCATTTACCTATATTTCTCACTCTCATCATATTATTTTCTTTCTTTCCTTCAAATCAATAATTAATATAGAATTATTTATTCCTTTATATATCATGTAATACTATGTCCTTATATGATGATAATATTTTGGAGACATGTTTTAGTCAAAATATTTCATTAAGCCCTTCGAAAAAATGACTATTCTTACTCATTTGATTGCATGAATTTCTAGGATACATTTATAAATGATTTTATAAAATATATTTTATTATAGAATTATTAATCATAATATATAATACAAAAACATGTTAAACACATAACATAAAATTAAATTTAAAGAATAGTTAATCTCATAATCATAAACATGGTTTCATTGAAAATATATTAAATTTCAAATAATTAATAATATTTTTTAATAAAAATGTGAATTATCCAATGAAAGTCCTATAGAAGTGTGAAACCAAGTGCACATTAAGTCCTGTTTTCCTTCCCTATATAAGGATTGAGTAAAAACCACTTCTCTATTTTCAAAGTTATTACCCCTAGGTACATTAGTGATAGAACAAAAATCACTTGTAGTATCCAGATGAGAATTAATTTTCTACGAAAACCCATATAATATATACATTACCAAAATATTAGTATATATATATGTCATAAAATTATATCACATGGATATGTGATTAAATATATTTTTTTATTAATGTTTTTACCAAAGTTTCTACTAAATATCATTTGTTTGAAATTGTACAGACCCCAACCCTAATACATAGATATCAGTTTATACATTATTTTATTGGCATAAGGTGAAATAAAATTTTTCGAAATTGAAAAAATAGTTTTTTAGTTTACTAAACTCGATACATACTTGAAATTCACATTACATTTTAAAATATAAAATACATTGATAATTTTCATTGACAGTTCCATTATTCTTCTTAGTGTATCCATGCATATCATTAAAAAAACACATCCTCATATTCGACTGAATATAAAATCTAATAAAGTGGTGATGCCATATTCCTATTAAGTTTAAGAGAACGATATATTCAATGAATAGAAAATTCATAATAAATATGTCATAGTAAAAAATGAAACACATTCTATTTAGAAAATAACTTGAGAATAATATGATGGGAATAAATAAAATTAAGGAATTGTGCCAAAACATATAATATTTTTGTAGTCTTGTGATAAAAAATCTATAGAATTGGGTAATGCCTCAACAAAAACTCAATATATTTCATCTCAGGATTCTTACTGATGAATTGATGTGCTGTAGAGGGACCCATACATCACTTAAAATGTCCCATGTATTCGTCATATTGATGGGTAGAACTAAAATAATCTTAATCATTCATATTTAAACTAAAAACTGAAATTTAAATACTCTCCCTAATAAATAAACATAATAAAAAATCAGCTAGTGTAAATTGAATGGTATCAACATAGAATATCCCAAGTCAAACTAATTATAAACCATCTATAAAAATAATAAGGTTGGTAATATTGGATTATATCCCTATTAAATCATAATTAGAAAAAATTTATTTCTTATTATATTGAAAATTATTTTTAATGATCACAAGGAACATTCATTGATGAAAATAATTGTTCTTTGAAAATAATGATTTTAATTTTCAGAATAGAAAAATTCATAAAATATTTTCCAAATCTTTTTTGTTAAAATTCAATTTTGAAAAATAATAATTTCTTGTATATATTGGAAAACCTATCTTTAAAACATTCCTTGTAAAAATTAAGTGGTAGGATCAAAGAAATTGTGGACATGATAATGATTAATTTCATACATGTATTATTATTAAAAATGAACATTCCATTTACACTGTAAAATGTATAAAAATTTTACTTTTTTTGTTATTGAATGTAAGGATCAATTGAAAGGAATTTTTAATAAATACATCATGGGTTAAATATTTGTTTTCTATATCATTTGGGTGATTTATTATTATTTTTATTTTTTTAGAAAACATGGCTTGGGAATAAACATGATTTTCGACTAAAGAGAGAAATAATGTTAGGTTTTATTTTAAAAAATGGCCCATAAATTTTAAGTACCATTGAGGGAAAAGGGTTCTATTTGTTGAAAAATATCAAGAATTACTTGATTAAGTTAATATTGATTTATTTTATGATATAAAAATCCAATATTTTACCCAAGGGAGAATCAGACAAAAAAATCTCAAATAACAAAGAGATTGTGAACTAGAGCATTTCCACATTGGAAAATTTTGTATCATAATCTCAATGAAAGTAATAAAATTAAATAAAAATATAAATAACATGATGATAAATTAATATAAGATAAAAAATAAAAAAATAATTATATACACCACAAAAAATAATTAAGAGGTGAATATTGTTTATGTCTCATGGAAGTAAAATGTTATTTGAGAAACCCTTACCTTGACTCCAACTCATAACATAAATTATTTATCCTCATGAATAAAAAATATATACTAAATATTTAATTTTCTAATAAAAATTCCCATGTTTTTTATTTATTTATATTTCAATTATTACCAAATTATATATTATTACTTAATTATTTTTATGTTGGATGTTTCGACAATATATAGTTTCTGTGTAAAAAAATATATTTGTAGGTTGACTATAGTTAAATAGGTCATTATTTAAACATATTTTGAATAATAATAATGAGAAAATTATAATATTTATAGAAAAATTATACTTTTAAAATCAATAGTTATTTATGTTTATGAAAAATGATCTATATTATATTCATGGATGTGGTAGGTTGTACTTATTCATGAGTAGTGTTTCCATTCTTCAATGATCATTTTTGAATGAAGGTATGTAATATTTTATCATGATAAAATGATAATAAAATCTTGTATAAAATATTTTATCAATAAATATAAATAATATATATATATATATATATCATCCATGTTGTGTGGTGACCAAAAATTAGCCACATCTCTTTGTGAAGAGGGTTGTCCATAGATACATGAATGAATTTATCAGATTTTAGTGAATGAAAAGTTTAAAATAAAATGATATATTATATTGTAAGAATGATATATTTATGTATCATTAATAAAACACGTATTTCATTTTTATTAAATATATTCATTAAATTTATTATTATTACGTTCCATGTAATGAGTTAGATAAATATGAATCACATCACTTAATGAGGCGGGAGTCCGTTGTACAAATAAGTATTGTTATCATATCCCATACAGAATTGAAATTAAAAAAGTTATATATAATGTAATTAATTATTATCTAATTGTTTTATAAATATCATATATATATATATATAATATTTCCATCTTCATTCCAATATGTGATAGGTGGTAATGGAAAAATGAATTACATTGGTTTGAGAGGCTATTGCCTTCCATACAAATGAATTATGTTTTCATAACTCATTTGGTGATAGCAGAGTTGGATATAGGTAAATAACATAACATAGAAACATATAAATATATGGATGGTACTCAGGTTATTATAACAACATCTATTAATAAGAATTGAAGGAGGTGGTGGAACAATATGAAATAAAAATTCTTATTGAATAATGTTACCTCTTCTCTTAGGTTTAAACCAAAATCCTTCTAATAATTGATTTATGAACAAAATAAGTATTACAGGATGAGATAAGGGTATTTTGGATGTGATTTGGAAAGGTCATGTCTGAACTAAAAATGTTATAAGGTGTGAAGAAGAGGATAGGGGTGGAATTTTATAAGTGAGGTTAGTGGATCCCACGTAATTTTTTAAAAGAAATTTTTGGTCCCATGATTTTCACATGTCACTATTGATGTAATCCAAGTTAAAATTGTAAAACATGATATAGAATAAGTACATGAATCATGGGAATTATTTTATCCACAAAAAAAGAAGGGAAGGTGGTCGAATCACGCAGATCAAGTAACTTTTAGAAGGACAAAAAATCACAAGACTTTATGAAGGGCATGAAAATAGATCATTCACTATGAATAATATCACATTAATCATGTGATCCCCCTATGAAATACCTCTACTCTTGTGAAGCCTTAGAAACAATTTTTAATGATCCCTTGTAGCCCCTTATGACATGTCCACATTATGGCACACGATAATGTTGGGTTGTCATCTTTATCATGAGAGGGACCTCAGACATAGAAATTTGATTGGGAAATATGCCTTTGGATATATATAATAATAGAGTTATCATCCATGGAAATTTTCTCACATCACCAGGAGTCCCATTATTGGTCATGTGACACATTGTATATGGGCAACATTATTTTCCATAACAATTCTCACCTATTATCACAACAAGAATAATTGATCATGTGACGGTCCATGGACACACAGAGTGATTTTCCAAGAAAAAACTCATATGATTATACAATATCCACTATCCCTAAAAAGATTAGTACAATGGAAATTGAATAACTTTATCACAATGGAAAGATATATTGAGTGTCATGTGAAAGAGGTTATTTTCCCTGGGCTGTCACCATTGATCCAATGATTCTCCCTATGACAATCCATCAAGATCTCATGAGAGACCTTAGAAAATACTCTTTTGTCTCATGAAGAACCCTAAAATTGTTTTCTATGATCATTAATAATCCCATCCCATTTTTTCCTGATCTCATAATGATTTATAGAGATGTTGGCCTAACTATGTAATGTTTGTTTGAAATTTCTACATGATAATCAAAAATCCATTTGATCAAGTGAGTTCCAATTAAATTGGAATTAGGATGGTATTTGGTAGACATGGAATGATGTTTGATTCCATGAAGGTGATGAGGAATGATCTTGTGAACCCCAATATTCAAAAGTACCTCTACTAACTCCAACTCATATTTGTGAGATACACGACATGAAAGGCACTGTATAACCAGTTATTTTAGTCCTATAAATCTCCCAAACTCAATGTATGAAAAATAAATTTGAACACATGAAATGATGATGGAATGAGTGAAAAAGAATACATATTATAGTGGAATTCCATATGTTCCCATGGTCTTCAACTAGGAAAATTATGTGGAGTTACCAAAGGAATCAAGTTGCATGAATTTTTGTTTGGCATGATCACTCTATCAATTACGAAAATGAATTTTAGTATGTCATCTAGATCATGTGAAAGGGGTCTGACTTGTCAACTAGTTTATACAAAACCAAGAATAAGTTTAGGCATGAAAAACCTTAGGACACATGTGGAATAAAATCTAAAATAGGTGGATAACTAATGCCAAGATAGATACTCTAATCTTAATGTACTTCGCAAGACTCACATGGATCATGAGACAACACTAAGTAATTTCACCCAAGTCATATAAACAACCTTTGGATATACTATAAATATTTTTAAATGTCCTCCAGACATAATATCAAATAAATGAGATGTGATTATGAAAATTCATCCAGTTAATTTGATGATTCTTAGACATGAAAAAATGTTTTGTGAATCCTCCAAGACATGTAACTCAAGTATCACAGAATCCTACTGGAATGACAAATATTTCATGCGATTACCTCTAAACATGTCATCTAGTTCACATGAAGACACTAGGAAATGTCATCCAAGTTATGTAAGAACACCAAGACATGTCTGTGTTAATTATGTGACATCCTTCTATACATGACCTCAATTTTATGAAAAGTATACTTGGATCACTAACCAAATAATGTAAAACCCTCCACACATTTCACCCAAGATATATAAAACATGATCATGTTATCCCCAAGACATGACATCGAGATCATGAAATTACCTCTAGAAAATTCAAATGGATATTTTAATTTTATTTTTACATGTGAATTATAAAACCAAGAAATTTCAAGACTTATTTATAAATTTTTGGATGAAAATCAGGTCATGTTAGGTAGACAATGAATAGATTTCCTGCAGACACTAAGGGACATAATAACCTTTCCTAGTGAACATATTCAGACGTAACCAAATACTAATCTACGATAAAACTAGTTCATGATATAAACATGGTATGTAGGATTACTTCCTAAGGCACGAGCATAAGTGGTCAGCCACCTCATTATAAGTCCCTCCATAGTCTCAAATTGAACTATGAGAACTCTGATTCCTATCATAATTGAGATAGATAGTATGCCTTCTTAATGCCCTAGATCAAACAATCATACACCTTAGAGTATTTCCCCCATATTAAAGACATCATAAACCCTTGGACCCCAACACTTCCAAGGTCTTACCATTATTCCTCATCCATCAATGGATCAAAAAGTTAATTGTATTATGGGAACTCCATTTCCTACTATATCCATTATACATAGGACACCTTCCTAAGGCCCGATCATCATATTAATAACTAAATTAGGGACATCTCATTGCAAAAGTCCTATATCAATAAATAGTGATACAAATATTTTTATATACCTTGTTTCCAATGTAGATCAAGGATTATATGTGATTAGATATTTTAAATTATAATATCCTTTACATGATTAATTTCCTCATGAAAGGAAAACATCACTATGTATGCCACATTCGACGGAATGATATGATTTCTCCCAATTACGGGAATCCACCTCAGGGAATGTATAGATGACGTATAAAACAATGATTAATATTATTATTTTAATAATAATGATACATTATAAAGCATCTAAAGGATCGAGCACTATAATCGGTCCCAAATTTCCCTCACATATACGTCCTTTGAAAATGACGTTAAAATATATGGTTTCAAAAATCAACATAGGTTTTGATTCATGTCATAAATATGAAATATAGGATTCCACATAAAAGTTTAATCCCATAAATGAGATATTAATCATCTCCAAGGATGAATGAAAACTCCATAGTTCTTAATTATGTCGTATTAAAAGTATGTGATGCCACCATTGCTTAGAAGGAATAGTAGTTGGATGGATAAACTTAGAGACATATGGATGGAGATATTAAATGAAACCCCATTTATAGATAAAATTATTCAACAAATGATCATTTTGATAGGGTAACAGGTTCCTTATCAGGATTAGTAAGAGATTCATGAACATATCTTAAATCTATAAAAGAGACTCAATGTATGTATTAACCCACCAAAATATGTGTGATGAGATCGACAACCCATCCTATTCACCAGTGTGACATACCAATTACTTTTACATCTATAAACCATATTGAATATTTCCTTTGGTAAGAAGGTCTATACTCAGTTATGAAAGTGGGATCTTTTGTGTTGACTCAATAGAGGATTATGAAGTGGAAGACCCGGAAAGAATTATTATAAATAAATTTATCCCCTCACAATAAATAATCAGAAAAAATCCATTTCATTGCATTTAATAAATGGTTAAATCAATTTGAATCTCTCAAATTAAAAAAAATGATGAGTTTAACAACATTAAATATGGTTCATAAGAAATATTTCCACCATTGCTTGAGATTTCCATAAGAGTGGGATGGCCAAACTAGCAGTGAAAAAGGAAAATTGGGTAAAATATTCATATCATAATGGGAGTATATCATGACCAAACCAATGAGATGATCAAGGGACCTTGTTTCTAGTTTTATTCATTATTTCATATAATTATCTCATAAAACACTATTTTACCTAAGAACATTTTTTCATCAAGACATCATTCGAGAAAATCAGATACAATTATAACCTATAGCGACACTTCTTTTCTCAAATTAATTCTACGTAATTTTAAGGATAAAAAAATTATACCATGAATAAATAAAGGTTTAATTTAATATCCATACTTGGACAATACATAAATTTTACAACATAAAACACAACCATTTATTTAAATTCTTATTCTCTAGCTTCTTATTGTCCCTTCAGTTCTCCTTAGTGCACATAATCATGTGAGGATATAAATCAAAATGGAGGGGGGGGGGAGATAATATCCTAGTAATTGGATCACAACAAGAGACAATAAAACATGGGGTTATTAGAATCATTATCATCATATCATAGTCATAGGATCATAAACATGATAGAAAGAGTTAATAAAATTCTTAAAAAGTGGAAATGCATAAAAGTGAAACCTTATGTATTAGTGGTTAACTACCATGCATAGTTGTGAAAAAAGATAGAATCATGATCATGAATATTTAAATTTAACTCAGGAGGTCACCTTATTACGCAATTCATTGGAGTGCACCTGTCACATCATACCATCAACATTGCACTGAATAATTATAGGCACATCTGTCACATCATAACGTTAACATATTATACATGACAAATAAAAAAAATATCAATCATTGAAATAAATAACCCATGGGAGGGAATAGGTTTCATTTCAGAAATCATATATTCATAAACTACAAGTTCTTAAATTAAATAGGGAATACCATACTTGATATAAGAACCATCAACATTGAGTGAGAAGTAAAAGGTGTGTTTTTGAAAGAAGAGTTCTTTTTGAAAAAATTTTGTTTGAAATAAACTATAGTGGTAAACATTTATATCCTATAGAAGGTAGGATAATGGTAAAAAAATGAATTTTAAGAATTAACTACACTAAAAATGGAGTGAAATTGTGAAAAAGGAGAAGAAAAGAATGTTGGGTTTGAGGATTCCCCTTACCTTGTGTCTGAACGCTTAATTCACTTTAATGTCATATATAATGACATTATATTCAATAATTAACACTTTTATAAACACATATACATTTAATTTATTCATTATAGTTATATTAAGTTCTTATATGGTCTTTTGGATGAGTTCTAGAGTTTATCTTCATTGTATGAGAGTGTTCTTTTTCTTAGTTTTCATGAATGGTTCACTTGTACATATGAAAGGAAGTTCATGTAGAACATGGATAAACATCCAGAATTTCTATTAAATTATATTAAATATCTCCATGAGTTTAAATTATCTTATAATGAATTCGGTTATATACCATTATGACGAATCATTAGGTAGAATTTAATGAGGATGGTTTTAGGTTAATTTGGCTAGTTTTCGGATCACAACAAATATGTTTTGCTTTATCATTTAGTATTATGCATAAAATTTGTTTCCAGAACATAAAAGGGGTTAATAAATTCATATTAAAATATTTTTCAACCACTTAATGGTTTTATTAATAGCCTTGAAGACGTTTAAAGAAAAATGTAAGTGTATCACCCACTATATAGGTAAATTAATACATCACGAGTGACGTTTTAATTTTTATAAACAAAGAGAGTTGGGGGGATTATATTGATTAATCATCCATTAACATGATATCATACTATTATATCAATCATATTAGAGTTATCATGATATTAAAATAATAGAAAATGAGGATAATAGAAGAAAATAAATGAAATTTGAAAGAAATTTGAAAGGAAAAAAGAGAGAGAAATTACCTCTTGAATTATCTTATTGAGATCCTCCTCAATAAACCTAGGATTTGTGTTTGGATAAGACTAGGAGATCCTTTATGTCGGTGTGTGGGGATAAAGAAGAGTTTTGGGAAGAATTTGGACACTACATGAATCTTGAGAGGTGTGAGGAAATGAGGTTGTGATGGGTGGTATTTATAGTGGAGGGGAGGTGTGTTTTCACAATATTTAATTCATTAGTTTATTAATTTCCATCAAGACTAGAAATAATGATTATTAAATGACTATATACATTAAATAGGGCATGAAATTTCAATCCAGTTTCCATTTACATCATCCATGACTCAAGCATGATCCATAAATTCATTTACTTAGGATATTTTGTAAATTATCAAATTCCACTATTCATAAAAAATTAAAGTATTTTAGAAATATCTCAAAAAAACACCCTAAAATTTTTTAGAGGTGTAAAATTAAAAAATGAAATATATTTTATGAAAATAATTTTCTAAATATGAGTTATTTAATTTTTAATTAAAATCATAATTTATTTGAAAATTACAAATTTTAAAATTAAAACTGCTTTTCTAACACTATGAAAAATTAATTAATGTCTCATAAAATTATTATATAATCATAAGTAATAAAAATACTTATCTATGAATAAATTTTATGAAAATATATTTTCTTTTAAATAATTAGATTAATCATTAAATATTCACGACTTACAAAAATACCGACACTATAATATAATTGTATCTTAATGCCACTTATAAGATGGATACATTTTTTATAATATCAACGGTAAGGTTTATATTCACTTGAATGATTTAATATTCATAAATTTCAAATTACTATTCATACAGGTAAAATTACTATTCATAAGGGTATGTTTCTTTTCACCAAAAAATAAGTTTGACCTATCATATCCAAAAATCTTACTGATCACAACCATGTATGTTAGATATTCGAAATTGAAGTCACAAATGTTGAAATATCATATTTAAAGGTCATATATAATTTGGTAGTTTATTTACGCATTATGTGGCATTATGTTTTCCAATGTGATTTTATGTTATTATACTATATGATATTACAACAAAAAGGGATAAATTTCATTGATAAATGTTTGTGTCATTACATTATTCCCCCATTTTAAAATTTCTACCTTGAAAGTTTGTTTTACATAAGTACATGAGGGCACTTCTCCTTAATTGTATCCTCTGTTTCCCATGTTTCTTATTCATACTTATGGTTAATCCACAACACTTTGATAAGGTGGGTTTTCATTTTTTCATATAACCTTATCTCTATAGTCCAAAATATTTACTGGTTTCTCCTCAATAGACAGATCATCTTCCAGATGTACCACCTACGAGTTCAGAACATGTGAGGGATGTAGTATTTATTCTTTTGGACTAATACATGAAACACATTATAAACATGATCCAAATTTGGTGGAAGTGTATATTGATAGGCCACATCTCTTATGATGTCAACGATCTAAAAAGGAATAATGTTCTATGGGATTTTCTTCCCATTCTTTCCAAACCACATGACTCTCTTCCATGGTGATATTCAAAGAAATACTTTATCTCTAACTTTGAACTCCAAGTCCCTTCGAAATTTATTAGTATAACTCTTTTTATGACTTTAAACAGCTTTGATATTTTGTTGGATGGGTTGAATATTCTAAGTCATCACTTTTACAAGATTAGGTGAAAGTAACTTTCATTTTCAACTTTAACCTCGTAGGTTGGAGTTCTACATCACTTTACAAATAGATCTTCAAATTGAATAGTTTGAATACTTTAGTGGAAGCTATTGTTGTACGAGAACTCAACCAATAGGAGATACTGATCATATCCACCTTGTAATTATAAACAAAATGCTCTTAATATATCATCGAGCATCTGAATAGTCCTTTTATATTTTCCATCATCTTGGGTGTGATAGGCTATTGGGAAATTCAATTCAGTACGCAGGGCATGTTGAAGACTCCTCTAGAATATAGATGGGAACCATGGATCATGATTAGAGATGATCGAGAGTGGAACCCCATGCAGTCTCACCACTCCATTTGTAACATCCCAGGTAAATAAAGAATAATACATTTTTATATTTATTAATATTTGTGAATTAAATATTAATTTTACATTAAAGTTGTTTCTATGTTCGATAGCGTACTCGATACGCAACAATGAGTTTCTTTTAAAACTTACGTTGCACACTAGTAATATAATAATATTATTTTAAATGGTAGTTAACACGTAGCCGTTGTATTGGAATTAATGAATATAAATAACTAAAATATGATTATATATGTTTGTTAATTTTTTTTTTAAATTTATCCAATAAAGGATAAAGTCCTAAAATACGAAAAGAATTCAATTTTAGGAATATATACTCTAATTTTCACTAAAGGTCCACTTTTCACCTTTTAATGGAGAACCATCATTAAATATATCTTTGGTCACTCTTATAAATTCTATTGGACCAAATAAAATCCTTCTTTATAATTAGGACATCAAAATTTACTTTGTGTAATTTTTTGGTATTTTTCCGATAAAGATCATTTTTAATGAATAGTGAAAAATGTTGTATTTTAATTCAAAACCTCTTTTTAATCTAATTTATTTATATGATTAGATTATCTTTTGAATTGGTTTTAAAGAGAAATTAGAATATATTTTTACCATTTAATCCAATTGTTGTCGTTGGAATTAATTTCACTTTGAAATCGGACTTAAACTAGTGTCAATCTTTGGATACTTATTGTTTCATAAAAACACGCTATTTGCTCTAACAACGGGAATTAATAATTAAATTAATTAATGAAACTTATATGTTCTGAATTTTGTAAAATAGAAAGAATTTTTGAATTCAAAATATCAAATGTATCTTAGGGTGAATTTTTGGTATTTTTCTGAAAAAATTCAATTTTTGATGAATAGTGAAACCACTAAGTGGTACTTAAAAAAACTGATTTTTAGTTTAAATGAAATTTTAACACCTTTGTGTTTTGAATTTCAAAAATCTGACATACATGGTTGTCATTAAGAAGTAAAATGTGGTTCAATGGGATTAAAATAATTTTTTGGTGGATAGTAACTTTTAAGTTTTAATCGTGATTAGAGGTAATTAGTGTAGTTTAAGGTAAAAATAATGTTTTAATAATATGAAATAAACTTGAAACATGTCCTAACCTTATTGGATGTGTCATGGCAGACCAATAAAATCCATGTGTCAACTTGGGTACCCCATGGAGCCACTTTGGAAGGAAAATTACCTTAATATCTTTTTATTTAATGTTAAAGTAAAAATGTCACAAACATGAGTTGTTTTACTAAAACAATTTTTAAGTGGGGTTATAAAAGTCATATATTTGACTATAAATATTCATTATAAATATAAAAGGATTTCCTACATCATGATAGTTTTTTATAATGTTTATACATTAAATAAATTAAATTATTTATGAAATCATGATGGTGCAACGATTACCTCATTATTTAACGATTTAAATAAAATAAAAAGATAATGTAACATCTAAGACCTACACATGTCAAAAAACTATTGGATGAGTATATTTAGAGATTCTATCAACGTATACTTGAAATATATAATTTTGGGACCTTTTACATCCGAAAATCATTTTATGATAAAGTAACCTTTTATAACTTTTCAAGAGTGCCCCTCCTCTCCTCTTATAAAAGGCCCCCACCTCTACCACCTTCCCCACACTTCTGAAGCCTTTGGCTTGGACAACCCCTACCCATTTAGTCTCACCAAATACCTCTATTACTCCTAGAAGCCTCACTCTGGGCAGATGTCTTCCCAAGAAAGCCTTTGAGCTCAAATCAAAAAGAGTTACCCGATTTTAAGGTAATGTCTTCACTTGTGTTCTTTTGTTTTATTTTGCTTCTCCAACCCCTAAACCCTTTTTATTCATTTCTTTTGTAAAACATACAGTATCTTCAATATACTAATATGTTTTTATAAGAATAATTAGAGCTACACTTACACACACCTACATCTAATGGTTAAAGAACATACTGTTTCCGTGGATGGAGAATTTATGCCTCACGAAAAGATGATTATTCAATATTCTTTCAACACCTTAAAAGGTGGCCATTAAGATGTCAATATATTTATATATGATATATAATATGTTTATGTTTTACTTAATCATCTGTATTTTTCATTTATGTCATTCCTTTATGGTTTCCATTATGGGTAAACACGATATCTTCATTTTAGGACGTGCGGACTACCGCCCCCTCAAAGTTATTTGATTCGTTAATACCATATGTTATACATATAAAGGATAGATTGAATGATATTATATATGATAAAATAGTGGAATTATAATACTATTATGTATCATTATGTTTTAATTCCATTAAATTATGAGATAGAAATTAAAGTAGCGTTCATGCGTACGTACGGCTTACCGTCTCCATGAACGGTGCATTTCAATTATTATCCCCAAATGTAATGTACTATTATAAGTACATATATATAATTGATATATATGATTTATGTTATATCTAAATGATGAATATAATTCGGGAATTAAAATATACATATCTCTCATTTAGTTTTAATTCTATTAATATGACATAGAAATGAAAGTAGCATTCATGCGTACGTACGACTTACCGTCTCCATGAACAGTGCATTTAATTTCTTACCTCTAAATGAATATTAAATACTATAAATAAATGTATATGATGGATATATATGATATATATGATATCCAAATTATGAATATCATTCTGGATATAATGAACCTTTGACCACACGGACAACATGTAATTGTAAGAAGTCCACTTTCGACTTAAGACCAAATATCGACAAAACAAACATTATTAACTTAAATAATTACATAGTGTTTATGACATAGTAATAAATGATATAAAAGGAATAATGAACTTGAAAAAGGTTCTTAATCAAGTAGAAATTAACTCATGTTTATTATTCAGGACGTTAAAGAAAGATCGAGTCATGTCGGACCCGAGGTAAGGGACTTCGTCTCAATCTCCTTTCATTGAGGCATATTTCGTTTTATACACAACTTTCCTTTATATGGTGTATAAACCCCTTTGACTTTTACTTTTATACAAAAGGAATATTTTTCTACGAATCATTTTACAAAGTGACAAAAAGGAATGTTTCTTTTAACGTATGCGGTGATAATGACCTTTTCCGCCGCCGCGAGTATTATTTGGTCTTTGGCTTCCTCAACAAGATGTAATGTTTTTAAAATGAAATAAATACCATATAATCGTTTCTGTATTTTGGTATTGAAAATGGTTTTTATAATGGATTTGATATGTCAATATATTTAAGTGATATATTATTATCAATGTGTGGAAATGTTTTCTTTCCATTATATTTGTTTTATGATTTTATAATGGTACTTGGACATTTGATAGGTGGTTACATGATAAACCATATGACGGGTGGTGCCATGAATACCAGGACGGGTGGTTACATTATAACCTTCAATGCATTGGGTATGGAAGTCGGCCATATGGCTATTCCATTAAGTGATATGTCTGCAAGTCGACCGTATGGTTATTCCATTTTAGTATGTTTATGTCCCAAGTTAACTTTATATGTTATGTGATATTTATATGGGTTTTATGGTAATGTTTTGGTTATAAAAGGGTAAGTAATGAACTTTTATTCAGTGATGAGTTTTTACTAATTCATAAAGGTGAAATTTATTACTTTGATAAAGTATACATGGTTTACTTGTTGTTTTGATAAACTAATAGTTTTCATTCTTTGTGTATCCCTTACTGAGATTTTTATGCTCACCCCAAGTTTTTTGAAATGTTTTTCACTGGACTTAATGTGGAGTAGGGTCAAGTATGGGATCAAGGGAAGGTAATGCTATATAAAACATGGAACTAGAAATGTTTCTTTTTAAGAGTTTTAATTATATGGAAACTTAGTAGAAGTGTCTACTTTGTAATCTTTTGAGATGTAATAGTTATGTCCTAATTCTCTAAAACTCTAAACCTGAAAAGATCCTCAAGGTGAATTATTCATTTAATTCAATATTAAGTAAGGTTTAAGGTCGAGGCCTTATAGTTGGTATCAGAGGTCGGTTTAGACAACTTTAGTAGTTAGAATTATATTAAATGATTATCCAAAAATATTTTTTTGAAATGATATAGAATTTGAATATTACCATGTTGCTTCATCTGAGACATGTTTGTTAAGAGTGGTTTTTCATAGAGGAAATAGGACAGCTTTTCTGGGAAGGCATATAGAGGGAAATGACCTTTCAAATCAGTATCCTGAGATGGTCAGAATCCAAACTAAACAGTTTGCTGTAGTGATGGCTCAGTTGAATCAGGTGAAAAATGCTGGTTGTTTTTATTGATGATATTGTGATGTTTTCTAAAAGTAAAGAGGAGCATGAAAGAAATTTAAGGGTTATTTTGAAAACCTTAAAAGAAAAGAAATTGTATGGAAAATTCAGCAAGTGTGATTTTTGGTTGCAAAAAATTTCCTTCCTTGGTCACATTGTTTCTAAAGATGGCATAACTGTTGATCCTGCTAAAACAAAAGTTGTTGAAGAATGGCCAAGACCCACAAATGTAACCAAGATCCATAGTTTCCTTAGTTTGGAAGGTTACTATAGAAGGTTTGTTGAAAATATTTCACGATTATCTAGTCCAATGACTAAGCTAACTCAGTAGGGTGTTAAGTATATCTGGACAAAAGAATGTGATGATTGTTTTCAGGAGTTGAAAAGAAGATTGGTGAATTCTCCAGTTTTGGCACTTCCTTCCAGGAATGGTGAGTTTGTTATATACAGTGATGCTTCCTTGAAAGGACTTGGTTGTTTCCTTATATAGAATGATCAGGTAATTGCATATGCTTCACGTCAATTGAAAACTCATGAGGTAAATTACCCTACACATGATTTGGAATTAGCTGTTATTGTTTTCGCTTTAAAAATTTGGGAGCATCATTTGAATGGAGTAAAGTGTGAAATATATACTGATCACAAAAGTTTAAAGTATATATTCACTCAGAAAGAATTTAACATGAGACAGAGGAGATGGCTGGAATTAATCAAGAATTATGATTGTACAATTCATTACCATCCAGGAAAAGAAAATAAAGTGGATGATGCTTTGAGTCAAAAAAGTAATGCTTCATTAACAATGTTGCGTTTGGAACATGATCCATTGGTTAAGGATTTGAAGAACTTTGGCATGGAAGTTGTTTTTGTAGGATGTCCTTCTGTTTTGTTTCAGGTATCAGTGAAATATTCTCTATCAGACAGAATCAAGCAAGCACAAAAGCAAGACAGTGAGTTGTAGAAAAAGGTAGAGTTGGTTCAGAAGGGTAAATTGCCTGAATTCTACATTGATAATGATTGTGTTTTGAGGTTTCAGAAGAGATTATGTGTGCCTAGTGATTCACAGTTGAAGAATGAGTTGTTATTTAAGGCTCATAGTTCCCAGTTTTCAATTCATCATGGCAGTACTAAGATGTACAGAGATCTGCGGGAGTATTACCGGTGGGATGGAATGAAAAGAGATATTGCTAATTTTACTGTGAAGTGTTTGACTTGTCAGCAGGTTAAAGAAGAGCGGCAGTTACCAAAAGGGATGCTTTAGCCTTTATCGGTGCCATAATGGAAATGGGAAAATGTATCCATGGACTTTGTTGTGGGATTACTGAGGACATCTCGAGGTAATAATTCAATCTGGGTTATTGTTGATCGCTTCACTAAATCTGCTCATTTCCTTCCTATTAGAGATACATTCTCTCTAGATCAACTTTCTCGATTTTATCTTACAGAGATAGTCAGTTTGCATGGAGTTCCCCTCTTCATTGTATCTGATCATGATCCCAGGTTTACTTCTAACTTTTGGAAGGGCCTTCAAAAGTCGTTGGGTACTGAATTAAATTTTAGTACAGATTTTCATCCGCAGTCCGATGGGCAGTCAGAATGAACAATTCAGACATTAGAGGATATGCTATGTGCTTCTTCGATGGATTATCAGGGAATTTGGGACCAACATCTTTATTTGGTTGAGTTTTCTTATAATAACAGTTTTCATTCTAGTATACAGATGGCTCCGTTTGAGGCATTATATGAGAAGCGGTGTCGAACTCCAACTTTTTGGGATGAAGTGGGTGAAAGGAAGCTAATGGGAGCAGAATTGGTAGAAGATATGGTAAAAAAAGTTCAGTTGATTCAGAAACACATGAGAACATCACAGAGCAAACAGAAAAGTTATGCGGATAACTGGAGGAAGGATCTATCTTTCGAGGTAGGTGATCATGTTTTTCTCAAGGTTTCACTGTGGAAAAGTGTGATGCGATTTGGTAAGAAAGGAAAGCTGAGTCCAAGGTTCATTGGAACATATGAAATTTTGGAGAGAGTTGGATCAGTTACATATAGAGTGGCATTACCTCCGATTTTATCTCAGGTACACAATGTTTTTCATGTTTCGATGTTGAGAAAGTATATTTCAGATCCATATCATGTTTTGAGCCCAGAGGTAGTTCAGTTGGAAGGGAATCTCTCTTATGAAGAAAAACCAATCCAGATTCTTGACCGAAGAGAGAAAAGTGTTGCGAAATAATGTAATTCATCAGGTAAAGGTTTTGTGGAAAAACCATTTGTGTGAAGAGGCAACATGGGAATTTGAAAATGCTATGAGGGATAAATACCCCCACTTATTTTGATAAGTGAATAAAATTGCAAGGACACAATTCCCAAAAGGGGGGAAGGATATAACATCCCAGGTAAATAAAGAATAATACATTTTCATATTTATTAATATTTTTTAATTAAATATTAATTTTACATTAAATGGGTTACTATGTTCGATAGCGTACTCAATACGCAACAATGAGTTTCTTTGAAAACTTACGTTGCACACTAGTAATATAATAATATTATTTTTAATGGTAGTTAACACGTAGCCGTTGTATTGGCAGTAATGAATAAAAATAACTAAAATATGATTATATATGTTTGTTAAATGTTTTTACATTTATCCAATAATGGATAAAGTCATAAAATACGAAAAGAATTCAATTTTAGGCATATATACTCTAATTTTCACTAAAGGTCCACTTATCACCTTTTAATGGAGAACCGTCATTAAATATAGTTTTGGTCACTCTTATACATTTTATTGGACCATATTAAATTCTTCTTTATAATCGGGACAACAAAATTTACTTTGTGTAAATTTTTGGTATTTTTCCGATAAAGATCATTTTTAATGAATAGTGAAAAATGTTGTATTTTAATTCAAAACCTCTTTTTAATATAATTTATTTATATGATTAGATTATCTTTTGAATTGGTTTTAAAGTGAAATTAGAATATATTTTTACCATTTAATCCAATTTTTTTCGTTGGAATTAATTTCACTTTGAAATCGGACTTAAACTAGTGTCAATCTTCTGATACTTATGGTTTCATAAAAACACGCTATTTTCTCTGACATCTGGAATTAATTAATAAATTAATTAATGAAAATTATATATTTTGAATTTTGTAAAATATACTTCATTTTTGAATTTTTAATATCAAATACATCTTAGGGTGAAGTTTTGGTATTTTTCTGAAAAACTTCATTTTTTGATGAATAGTGAAACCACTAAGTGGTACTTAAAAAAACTGATTTTTCGTTTAAATGAAATTTTACCACCTTTGTGTTTTGAATTTCAAAAATCCAACATACATGGTTTTCATTAAGAAGTAAAATGTGGTTTAATGGGATTCAAATAATTTTTTTGGTGAATAGTAACTTTTAAGTTTTAATCGCGATTAGAGGTAATTAGTGTAGTTTAAGGTGAAAATAATGTATTAATAATATGAAATGAACTTGAAACATGTCCTAACCTTATTGGATGTGTCATGTAAGACCAAGACAATCCATGGGTCAATGTGGGGACCCCATTTAACCACTTTGGAAGGAAAATGACATTAATATCTTTTTATTTTATGTTAAAGTAAAAATGTCACAAACATGAGTTGTTTTACTAAAACAATTTTTAAGTGTAGTTATACTAGTCATATTTTTTACTATAAATATTAATTAGAAATATAAAATGATTTCATACATCATGATATTTCTTTTATAATTTTTATAAATTAAATAAATTAAATTATTTATGACATCATGATGATGCGGCGATTACCTCATTATTTAACGATTTAAATAAAATGAAAAGATAATGTAAAATCTAAGACCTACACATGTAAAAAACCTATTGGATGAGTATATTTATAACTACAATCACCTTATCCTCGAAATATATAATTTTGGGACCTTTTAAATCCGAAAATCATTTTATGATAAAGTAACCTTTTATAACTTTCCAAGAGTGCCCCTCCTCTCCTCTTATAAAAGGCCCCCACCTCTACCACCTTACCCACACTTCCAAAGCCTTTGGCTCGGCCAAACTCTACCCATTTTTCCTCTCCACATACCTCTATTACTCCTAGAATCCTCACATTGGGCAGAAGTCTTCCCAAGAAAGCCTTTGAGCTCAAATCAAAAAGAGTTACCCGATTTTAAGGTAATGTCTTCACTTGTGTTCTTTTGTTTTATTTTGATTCTCAAACCACCTAAACTCTTTTTATTCATTTATTTTGTAACAAATACAGTATCTTAAACTTACTAGGATGTTGTTATAAGAAGAATTCGAGCTACACTTACACACACCTACATCTAATGGTTAAAGAACATACTGTTTCTGTGGATGGCGAATTTCGGCCTCACGAAACGATGATTGTTCAATATTCTTTTAACAACTTCAAAGGTGGCCATTAAGATGTCACTATATTTATATATGATATATAATAGGTTTATGTTTTACATAAGCTTATGCATTTTTCATTTATTTCCTACCTTTATGGTTTCCATTATGGGTAAAGGCGATATCTTCATTTTAGGAAGTGCGGACTACCGCCCCTCAAAATGATTTGATTCGTTAATACCACATGTGGTATGTACAAATGATATATTGAATGATAGTATATATGATAAAATACTGGAATTATAATACTATTATGTATCATTATGTTTTTATTCCATTAAATTATGAGATAGAAATGAAAGTAGCATTAATGCGTACGTACGTCTTACCGTCTCCATGAACGGTGCATTTCATTTCTTATCCCCAAATGTAATGTACTATTATAAGTACATATATATAATGGATATATATGATTTATGTTACATATAAATGATGAATATAATTCTGGAATTAAAATATACATATCTCTCATTTATTTTTAATTTCATTAATATGACATAGAAATGAAAGTAGCGTTCATGCGTACGTACGACTTACCGTCTCCATGAATAGTGCATTTCATTTCTTACCTCTAAATGAATATTAAATACTATAAATACATGTATATTCTGGATATATATGATATATATGATATCCAAATCATGATTTTCATTCTGGATATAATGAACCTTTGACCACACAAACAACATGTAATTGTAAGAAGTCCACTTTCTACTTAAGAACCAAATATCGAAAAAACAAACATTATTAACTTAAATAATTACATAGTGTTTATGACATGGTATTAAATGATATAAAAGGAATAATTAACTTGAAAAAAGTTCTTAACCAATTAGAAATTCAATCAAGTTTATTATTCAGGATGTTAAAGAATGATCGAGTCAAGTCGGACCCGAGGTAAGGGACTTCGTCTCAATCTCCTTTCATTGAGGCATATTTCTTTTTATACACAACATTATTTTATACGGTGTATAAACCCCTTTTACATTTACTTTTATACAAAAGGAATCTTTTTCTATGAAGCGTTTTACAAAATGACAAAAAGGAATGTTTCTTTTAACGTACGCGGTGACAACAACCTTTTCCGCCGCCGCGAGTATTTTTTGGTCTTTGGCTTCCTCAACAAGCCGTAATGTTTTTTAAATGAAATAAATACCATATAATCTTTTATGTATTTTGGTATTGAAAATGGTTTTTATAATGTATTTTCTATGTCAATATATTTAAGTGATATATTGTGATCAATGTGTGGAAATGTTTTCTTTCCATTATATTTGTTTTATGATTTTATAATGGTACTTGGACATTTGACGGGTGGTTATGTGATAAACCATATGACGGGTGGTGCCAATAATACCAGGACGGTTGGTTATGTTGTAACCTCCAATGCATTGGGTATGGAAGTCATCTGTATGGCTATTCCATTAAATGATATGTGTGGAAGTCGACCGTATGGTTATTCCATTTATGTATGTTTATGTCCCAAGATACCTTTATATGTTATGTGATATTTATATGGGTTTTATGGTAATCATTTGGTTACAAAAGGGTAAGTAATGAACTTTTATTCATTGAAGAGTTTTTACTACTTCATAAAGGTGAAAAGTATTACTTTGATAAAGTATACATGGTTTACATGTTGTTTTGATAAACCAATAGTTTTCATTCTTTGTGTATCCCTTACTGAGATTTTTATGCTCACCCCAAGTTTTTTGAAATGTTTTTCACAGGACTTAATTTGGAATAGGGTCATGGATGGGATCAAGGGAATGTCATGCTATATAAAACATGGAACTAGACATGTTTCTTTTTAAGAGTTTTTATTCTATGGAAACTTAGTAGAAGTGTCTACTTTGTAATCTTTTGAGATGTAATAGTTATGTCCTAATTCTCTAAAACTCTAAACCTCAAAAGATCCTCAATGTGAATTATTCATTTAATTCAATATTAAGTAAGGTTTAAGGCTGGGGCCTTATACCCTTCACATATATCACTTCAAGTTATACATGTGTGAGATCTTCCCAAATTTTGATAAAGTGGGAAGTCTTGGTGAGTGGGTCCATGAAAACCCATATCACATTATTTCTGTTGGATGTCTTCGGGAGACCTGTGATAATGTCCATGGTGACATTATCTCATTTCCATATGAGTATAGGAAATTTTTGCATCATCGCTTTGGATTTTTTCACTCTAATTTAACTTCAGTACATATCAAGCACCATGAGATATATTTTGAAATATATTTCTTCATGTTTTTTGATTAGAAGTGTTCTCAAAGATTAGAGTACATCTTGGTATTATAAGGATGGATAGAGAATGTTTATCTAGGTGAATTATCAATTAGATCCATCTGTATCACAGGTGATGAAGGAAAACAAAGCCACATTCCAAACCAAATCACACCATCATCGCTGATATAGAACACTTTCAGCTTCCCTACCTATACTACATTCACCTTTTTTTAACTCCAAATCATTCCTTTATGACAATTTAATGCTCACTTTGATAAGTGGTTAGGAAATAATTTGGTAAAGGTAATATGTATTCCCTAATATTATGATTTTCAAATCCATCCTTTTCATATACATGACTATATGGTATTTCTCAATTCACATCATGGATAAAGTATCAGGTTCATTTAATATAAGAGAATCAGATACCTTATTCGCCTTTCTAATATGTTAGTGAATAGAGAAATTTTAGTATTATATTACATATAAACATCTCCTTTGACACATTTTGAGATACTTTTGTGAGAATAAATAATTTAAGCTCTTATGATTGGTATATATGTCCTAATTCTCACCATAGAGGTAATGCTTCTAGATTTTCAAGGAAAAATCATAGCTTCATGCCCCAGATCATGTGTAGGGTAATTTTGTCATCGATCATAAACTTTCATGGGGAATACGCTATCACATTATCATTTTTCATGATTACACATCCCAATCCTTTCATTTAAGCATCACTGTATTCATAAAACTTTCTCCACTTTTCGGTAAGGTGAGTAGAGGTGTAGTGATCAACCTTTTCTTTTGATCCTTGAAGCATTACTCACATTTTTTATAGACATAATTTACCAATATCCTTGTTAACTTAGTTAGTGGTCTTGAAATTTGTGAGAAATTTCTCATAAAATATCAGTAGTGACTAGCTAATCCATGAAAACTATAAATTTCCATGACACTAGATGATCTGGACCATTCCTGAGTAACCATTTTTAATGGTCCAAAAAACATCAGTCACTTGTGATCACATGTCCCAAGAACGTGACTTGATTTATCAAAAACTCACACTTGATGAACTTAGCATACTACTTCTCCTTTATCAATGACTCTAACAAAAGCCTTATATGTGATTCATATTGCTCCTTTCTCTTAGAGTAGATGAGAATATCAATTATAAAAACTACAAAAAAAATTCATGTTAATTTATGGAGACACTATTCAACAAATCCATGAAGATTATAGGGGAATTAATAAGCCTGAAGGGCATCACCAAAAACTCATAGTTCCTATACCTTGTACGGAAGGAATTATTCTGAATATCTTCCTTATTCAGCTTAAGCAGATTATATCTAGAATGAATATCCACCTTTTAGAAGTACGGATCTACCCATAGTTGATTGAAGAAGTCATCAATCCTTGGGATAGTATACTTGTTCTTTAAGGTGATACTTTTGGGTTCTCTATAATCAATACGTAATCGCATTGATCCATCCTTCTTCTTCAAAAAGAGCACTGGTGCACCTCAAGGCGATGCACTAGGGTGTATGGACCCTTTATCCAAATTCTTTTGAAATTTATTTTTTAGCTCCAATAGTTTTATTAGATCAATCCTATAGGGACACTTTGAGATATAAGTAGATCCGTGAATGAGTTATATTGAGAAATCTACCTCACGATCTAGTGGATTTATGGGTAACTATTTAGGAAATAAATCAATTTATACCCTCATGATGAGAATTTCCCCTAGGTGGATAACTTCCTTTGACTCAACCAATTGAGTGAGTTATTCCTATTCATAGCGAATCAACACCCACACCATTGAAGGATTTTTCAAAGGGATTTCATGATCTTCCTTTCAGTTGTAAAGGAGCATAGGATGGTTCATAATTTAAAAAGATATTTCCTTTTCCTAATAGTTGATGCATGATCTATGTAATGAGGCCTAATACATTCCCATTATAGCATATAATTCCACCAAGGGAAGTATCATGAGATTAATTGGACGAGTATTCACACATACTCTAATAGAAAAAGTGTACAACACTTGTTTTGAAATTATTAAACTACTTGGTGTTTTTATAGAAATTTTTACTTCAAGGTTTTGGGGATTCAATTAAATAGTCCTTGTGAGATATAAAGGAATGTGTTGAACCATAATCAAATAATACATTTTCCATTCTTGAGTGAATAGGAAGTGTACCTTATACGACTTTATTTTATTTATCTACCTCTACACTAGGTATGGAATATGACTTCCCTTATTTCATTGGAATTGGTTGTTGCTGAAGCTGATTATCTTCAAGGACTCAAGGTTTAGTGCACTGGCTTGGAGAGTGACCGTGCTTCATATAGTTGTAACATTGGACCATGAGTGGTTCTCTCCCTTCCTCAATCATATTATCCTACCTTATCATGCCTTTTTGAATCTCTTGATCTTGGTGGACTTCTATCCCACACTTGAAGAATTTCCCCATCCCATTGAGGCAGCTCCCATGATTTTTTTTCCAAAAATTTTTACATATGAGTGGTTGAGTTTTCTTTATGCCTTTCTCATTTGATCCTCCGACATGAAACCCCATATTTTGTTTTTTATCACCATAGCCATGGGACCATTCCCCATACTCTATCTCCACTTTGATAGAAAATCAAACAACTTCTTCATCACTAGCAATGTCTCGAATTTCAAGAGCCTTTCGAAGGTGTGGTTTTAATACACTATATAATATATCAATTTTTTTTATCATTGTAGATAAAAAATCCGGAAGAGTACCTTGAAAGCCTTGTGAATTTTTTTTATAGTCCATGAAGATTATCCATCCATTTTCTTCAGATCTATGAATTTTTTCTCCATCTATATATGAATATTTTGTGGAAAATACTTATTATGAATCATTATCTACAAGTTTTCCCACACAATATCTTCAATTTTATCTCTTAGCTAGTTGTTCTTAATAAAATCCCACCACTATTAGGCCTCTCCATCGAGATAATAAATGGATGGAGTTAGCTTCTCGGTCTTAGAATAGTTAAGAAAAGAAAAGATCTCCTCTGTTGAGTTGAACCACTATTCCATGAAAAGTGGATTGGATGATGCACTAAATGTCGGTGGCCATTGCCACATAAAACAATGAACAACAGGTTGCTCCCTCTTAGGTGAAGGAGGGCATTCCACATTATTCATGATATCATTCATAACCTAAGACTACTGGGTAAGCATCACAATGAAGGTTTTTACTCCACCTCGGAAAGCATTGGGGGTGTCATATGGGAAATTGTTGCACTGTCCCTTTCACAAGTTGTTGGCCTAGTTTTCCCTAGTTCCCACCATTTTCTAAAATAAATAATGTTAGAATAAATAATAAGTCAAAAAGTCATGAAAAACTAATTTATTGTGTGATTTCATATAATTTGTCCCATACTAGTGTTTTTACTAAGGTTATCTAATCCTAATTCTCAAATTAACTAAACCATGCCTCTAATACCAACTATAGTAAACCTAATTTTCTTAAATTACTTTTTCATCATTTTAATGATAAAAACATTACTCCACTAGGATCTAATGTTTTAGTGTCCTGGGAAAACATGGACTATACATAATGTTTACAATATAAAAAAATAAAATGTATTTAATTTCATCTTCTCGAGTTTCTTCTTATACCTTGATTTCTCTTTAATACACATAATCACATGAGGATAAACATCAAAAAAGGGGTGAGAAAATAGCCCAGTAAGAGGATAAGAACATTAGAAAATAGAACATGGGGTGATCATAATCATTATCATCATAATGTAGGCATAGAATCATATACATGGTTGGGAGAATTAATAAAAGGATTAAAAGTGGAAATTCATAAAAATGAAACCTTATGTCATTGTGGTTATCTACCACACATATTTTTGAACAAAGATAACATAATTTTCATACATATCTCAATTAAACTCATGAGATTCATCATATTACCCAATGCATTGGAGAACTGTATAATTTTCGGTGCACTAGCCACATCATAATGTTATCATTATCACACATGCCACATAGAACATTTATAAATCATGGACATAAATAACCCATGGAAATGAATTGGTTTCATTTCATAAATCTTACATTCATAATCATTGGATTCCAAAATTAATGATGGAATAACATCCAAGAGACCGTGGTTCAAAACTGGGTGGAGGCGAATTTATGGGGGGGGGTAATATAGTAGTAATGTAGCAGTCACTGTAGCAGTTACTGTTCGGGACTATAGCAGTCGCAACAATTCACCTGATTTGGGCCTTCGGGCCACCAGTTTGGGCCTACGAGTCTCTAGGGCCATCAGGACATCAAAGGACTTCGGGCCACATGGCCTTCAGGTCATGTAGACCATAGAGTATCCCAGTTCACATAGAACAAGCCCTAGACGAGGATCAGAGTAGCAGGAGTAGCAGCCACCAGATGTAGAGTTAACCAGATTGGAAGAAGTAAAAGGTATGTTTTTGATAGAAGAGTTATTTTGGAAAACATTATGTTTGATATAAAATCCACTGATAAAAATGAATATAACATAAAAGGTTAGATAATGATGATGATTTTATTTTTAATGAATAACCATACTAAAAATGGAGTGAAAGAGGGAAAACCCAAAAAAAGAAAACTGGGTTCGAGAGTTCCCCTTACCTTGTGTCTGAACAATTTCTTCACTTTAATGTCCTATATAATAAAATTAGATTCATTAATTAACACTTAAACAACCTTTTATACATTTAATTGATTCATCATGGTTTTATTAAGTTTATTTATAGGCCTTTTGATGAGTTATATATTTGAAATTCATCATTCTGGAGTTTTATTTTTCTTAGTTTTCATTAACGGTTCACATGTACACATGAATGAATGTAAATGCAGAACATGGATAAACATACATAATTTATAATAAATAATATTTATGATCTTATTGGAGTTATAATTATGTTATAATTATATTTTTTATATACCATAAGGATGAATCATTAATTATAATTTAATGATGATCGTTTTAGGTTAATTTGGGCGGTTTTTGGATCACAACGAACATGTTTTATTTTACCCTTTAGAATTATATATAAAAGCTATTTCCAGAACATAAAAGGGATTATAAAATTAATATTATAATTTTTTTTCAAACATTTAATGGTTTTATTGACAACCTTGAAGGCGTTTAAGGAAAATGTATGTGCATCTCCCATGATGTAGGTAATGTATTACATCAAGGGTGATGATTTCATTTTTTTAAACTAAGAGAGATAGGGAGGAGTATAGTGAATAATATTCCATTAACAAGATATAATACCATTATATAAATAATATTATAGTTATCATGACATTTAGATAATAGAATTTGAGGATTAGAGATGAAATGAAATGAAATATTAATGGAATTTGAAAGAAAATAGAGAGAGAGAGAGAGAAATTACCTCATGAATTACTCTCTTGAGATCCTCCTAAAGGAACCTAGTATTGGTATTTGGATGAAACCAAGAGATAATCAATGTGGTGAAGGGGATATAGAATATTTTTTTGGAAAAAATTCGATAAGACTTTAATCTAGATAGGTGTGAGGAAATGAGTTTGCGATTGGTGGTATTAATAGTGGAGGGGAGGGGTGTTTTCTCAATATTTAATTCATTATTTTATTAATTTACCAAAAAAAATAAATAGTGATTATTAAAAGACAAAATAAAGTGAAAAAGAGAATGTGAATTCAAAAAAATGGACATTTACATCAGCAATTACTCAAGCAATATGATTAAATTCATTTTTAGCATATTTTGTAAATTATCGAATTTCACAATTCACCAAACATTAATATATTTTAGAAAAATCTCAAAAATTCACCCTAACCATTTTTTTACATGTAGAATTATGAAATGAAATCTATTTTATGAAAATAAGTTTCTAAATATTATTAATTTAATTTTTAATTAAAATCATATTTTATTATAAAAATTATAATATTAAAATTAAAACTACTTTTATAACACATTGAAAAATTAATTAAGGTCTCATAAAATTATAATATAATAATAAGATATAAAAATACATGTTTAATAATAAATTTTAAGAAAATACTTTTTCATTTAAATTATTCAATTAATAATTAAATATTTATGACATACAAAAAGACCAACACTATAATATAATTATATCATATTGTCACTTATAGGATGGAGAAATTTTATTTATACTATCATCGGTAAGGTTCTTATTCCCTTGGCCAATTAACTATTACTAAGGGTTATATTACTATTCATAAGTTTAACATTACTATTCATAAGGGTAACATTACTATTCATAAGGGTATGTTACTATTCAACAAAAATTATGTTTTTCCTATCAGACTACAGACATCTTACTGAACACAAACATGTATATCGGATTTTGAAAATCCAAATCACAGAAGTGAAAAAATTATGTTTAAATGTCACATAGAATTTACTTGTTAATTAATGAACTATGTGGAATTGTGTTTCCTAATGTGATTTTATGTGATTATACTATATGATATAACTATAAAAGGGATAAAGTGTATTGATAATAGTTTGGGATGTTACATAACCCTTGTGGGATGATAGAAAACATCACTAGCCTCACACCTTTAGAATCATGTGAAAATTGTAAGGCATTTAGAATATCACCAACACAACACAACCATGAGACTTGAGGATAGAAGAAAGGGTCTCTAAATGCTGAAACTAATGAGTTCCCATCGTCCAAAAAATTTGTAGTAAAATTAGTGGTTATAATGACCATAACCAATGCCTTTTTAATGTTGTCTCTAGAAAATGAAAATCTTCAACTTCAATTGTGGATGCTGGATCATGGAGTCATCTATGGCACCCTTCTGATTGAGGAGCAGCTAAGGAAGGATCCTTTCAACCACCGTCAATAGTTCCATCCCATCGGTGCCCCTTAGTCTCTTTCTCAGGGAATAAGCCATCCTATTTACTACTATAAAGCTACTACATGAGTACCAATGAAGTCACATTAGGCCCCAAAAAATATCAACAACTATTAGTGGGTACATGACCATGATTCTAGAGACAAATACAACTAACACATTCTTTTAGTAATCAGTGATAAATATTACATGCATGATATGCCAGAAAAAGTATGAAAGTAAATTCATATTTTAAGAATTAAGAGGTTCATATCCTTTCTACCATGGATAAAGATCATATTCATATTCTGAAGGAACAAGGAGCAAAATAGTGAGTTTATATTCTAGGTTTAATCGAATATATTCGCCAGTATATATTGGAGATAATAATTGTGCAACCTCACATTCCTACATAAAAATTTCTAAAGTTTCACTAAATTTTGGAAATAGATTCAGAACACCACCAACATATTTCAACAATTTTATAGATAGAAATAAATTCACATACTTTTATCCCTATATCTAGAGAAGAAAAACACTTTGATTAATATGAATAAGTTGATACCCTAGAGAAACCACACATTATTTATATCATCCAGGAGGATTATTTTCATATTTTGGTAGTGGGTGACGCATTAGACTGGGCTCATATTACCCTTCAAACTAGGGCACACCAATTTTTAGTGATATATGACTTCTGAAATGTGTGTAGTGTAATCAAGAAAGACTAGAGTTATTCTCCAATGGAAATGGAATGGGATCATAATATTGTTCCAACAAGGGATTACCAAGTGAAGGTGGTACATGCCTTAGGAAATGATGATTTTTATATCTAAATAAATTGATCGAATAATAAAATGACATTATATTGGTATTATACTCCCACTCAAATCAAGAATCACCATGCGAGAGAGGCATTCATCTTGGGAAAGTCTCATATTCCTCTCTATGAATGTATTGGAAATATTGTAGAAACTCACAGAATCTAGGATCATATACCTACTTCCATCATTGGTATCCTTCGAAGGATATATAAGAGGATTCTTATAGCCATTATCTCATTCAGAGGTCTGTCAGAATATTCTAATGGGAATGCATATTTAGAATGGTCTCATATACTCATTTAATTTAAGTTTAAATGAAATGTTTTGTAAAAAAGTCACCTATATGATTTTATTCCAACAAATAATTTATAAGGTCACTGGAATAATCTATCATCTTCTCAGAAGTGGGAGAATATTCATGAATCACATGATAATTGTCAATATATTTTGGAAACTACCAAACAACAGGCTCATATCCATTCTCAATCCTAAAAGGTTGGTCATCGTATTATATCCTTGACATAGAATGGGGATCATATTCCTAATTTTCTCAACATCCATTTCCCTAAGGCTATTGGAGAAACATTTTCAGCACTTTAAGGGTATGTTGAATCTTGAAAAGAAGAAAAAAGAGATTTGTACCTTGATAGTCCTCCTCATAGTAGTGTAAATATGGATCATAGGGACTATTATCATAACAGTCACTACAGTCAACCTCTTCATAGTGATATCTTCATTGGAAAATGGATACATTCTGTTCTCAGACTCTTCCATAGGGAGAGGTGAAAAAAATAAATACATTTTTTATAGAGAGGATCTCGAAACACTAGGGTAAATCATATATAGTGACCCCATCAACTACTAGAAACACATCACCATGGTAAAAATACGTCCCAATGAAGTGTCCTCTATGATCTGACTAGGTGGAGGTGTATAATATTGATGATGACACTAACATTGATATATAGAGTGATTTAGGTGAAAAACCATCCCAATAATGTTCTTCCCCCTTTCCACATCACACTCTGAGATAACATATGATCATGATAATTAGTCCATGCATCACCTATGCTGAAATATGTGTCCAAATCATCAATGATTGAAAGATATACATTTCCCTTATCTGTGGTACTAGTGTCACCTTCATACCATCAATTTACATTGTTTTCAGGTAGAACTGGATAATATCTCTATGAATAGGGACATGAAACATAAAAATCACAATGAATGTCTACAACACACTTTCCCCCATTACATAAAAACTATTTGGAAACATATTTTTGAATACACATATTGTATCATAATTTTATGATGGGGAATTTATGCTGTGTTATATTTCATTTCTCCACAAGAATAAAAAAACTATCTAGATATGGAATCTTGTAATTTCAATTCTTTGGTGAAATTAGGGGAATGGGTAACGTGTAATGTAGTTGGTCACTATCAAGAAATCCGCCCACTATAAAAATTCCAAAACATCATTAATAGAGGGATAGGGATTCCAAAAGATCTATATAATGGGCCAATCGAACAAAAAAATATATTTTAGATACAAAAGATGATGTTTCAATCAACATGAAAACTTCAAATAGAAAATGAATCCTACCATGAGCTTCCCTTACACCCATCTCATATATGAGAAAAATTTTGATAAATAAAATAGGATACAATAAGAACTATAATAGATGCTATCCAAGAGTGACCAATACACATTAGGCTAAGAGAATAACATCTACCACCTCTACCCCCATATCAACAATCCCTGAAAGGAATCATTGTATAATAGGATTAGATGCAACACAACCCCATCCCAAATAGATATAGAAATTTATATATCAATCGCAAAACCTTGGTTCACCATATCCAAAGGGGATCCTAGATAAATCACGAGTGGTTCTAGATCAACCCCATGTCGCTGGTATTGGTGGAATTGAATCACAACTCACTTAAAAGAATCATCACATACTATACAATAGAATAAAAAATGCTAATGGATGCCCCATATAGTCCCCATCCCATTGGGATGAAAGAATTTTGATCATCATCATCACCATCACCACAAAGGGAATAAGTATTCTCCCACTAGAGAGTTAAATATTTATTCTAGGAATCCCATCAATTCTTACCTCCTTAAGACAAGGCTTTTTTATTTTGGGAGTTTTTAGAAAATAGTGACTAAAAACTCACTCAAAGTCATAACTCAGATACATATGTGAAGGGAAAGTGTGGAATATGAAATCCAAGAACGTATGGGGATAAGTTGAAATGGTCCAATATGGGCAGGGTTAGAAAAATGACCCTAATGCGTGAAGTACTAAATCAACTTATTTCATTGATAATAATGGGATAAATACAAATTACTAGAATACCTTGATTAAAGTAATCACCATAAACACAAAAGAAAATTTGAATCAAGATTAAAATATAGATGGACACAAAATAGAAATAATAAATCTTGAATAGGGTTATATAGAAGAACCATCATTGGTTATATATATATATATGGTATTAAAGGAGGATACACAACTCGAACCTCTAAATAATGAGATTTCACCTCAATAGTGGAACACTACTAATGATAAAGGGAATGCTGTGGCTACATTCCTATCACAACCTTATAGAGAGGAATTTCCTCCTATGGAGGTACCAATTTTGTAATATGAGACTGATATTATAAATATTGAAAAACTAAATGGAGAGACACTTAGGGTAAATATTCCAACGGGGTTTGTTCTCCAATTAATGAATAATATCCCTCTTCCCTTATGATAGAAATGATAGGATCCACTACAAGATAAGCATGTGATCATCAAGATGGATCCAAATCTAGGTAGATGGTTTATATAAATTAGGAAGTCAATGTTTTTTATGACTACCCTCCATTTCGGAAATACCCTCTCCCCTTCTCTAGTGATCATTCAAACATTCCACAAATTGATTGTCATTGGAATATGAAAACAGGGTGACTCATCATGTCCCACCCAAACCCTATAAGAGGGAGACAACCTACTCAGTTTTACAACTAGAACATCTCAATATTAATGAGTCCCTAGATGGAAAAATGGATTCCATTGTGGGGTTAAATGCACCTATAAAATTTTAAAACAAGCCATATCCTGAATGGTAAATGAAACCTTTTCCCCACCGAACTTTATAAGTCCATATTTATCAACCTTTTATGGTGTTGGAGAACCAAAACATCACATTTCACACATCATGTTCTAATTCAGTTTAATGATGGCCCCCATGATCAAAAAGAGGTTACAACGAAGAGGGTTTTTGAATATAATTTTGAAGGCCCATACTTTATTTGGTACACCAGACTACCAACATGATCCAATGTAGATTGAAATACATTCTTCATCAACTCATTTAACAGTCTATCTCCACTCTAAAGAAAAATGAAATCATTATCCATACGAACAGTAAGAAACCCAAAAATGAGAGTGTCTACATTTATCTCTTGATGAATGTTGAAAACCAATTCACTCATCATCCCTCACCCACAAGAGTAATTTATGTAACTTTATGATTAAAATAATAGGATGATCTATAGATTCTTCTTATCAAAATGAAGTATCGTATAAGATTCCGTGAGTTTTCAAAAATGACCAATAACCTAAAATAATCAATTCTTTAGACCCAATATAATGCATGTTTCATTACCATGTCATAGGGTAAGTGGTTTGGTAAGGTAGTGACAACCATTTTTACCTTGAAACTAGAAGTATTAGACCTTCATGAAATCCATGAAGGACCTGAATAACCCAATGCCTCCCGTCTAATGGGAGAAAAAAAGTCACCCTTGACCATGGGTGAAAATATATTAGGTTCACCCTGGATTTTAGGACGTGATGATTAAATCATACTCCTTAAAATATAATAAATTCCATGGTTATATCCTTACATACATGGAAGATAACCATATCAGTCTATCATGGACCAACAAACCCAATTTGGTAAACCTCTCTAATTTTTTTGACTACTTCTTATTCCATCGAGGGTTGGGTCATACTATATACCATTTATTCATCTTAAAATACATTCTCTATAGAATGGTTAATTTCAAATTACCGATGTTAGAAAATTCCATAGTACATGTAATTTGTGTAACTATCACCCATTTAGAAGAAGAGGGTGATATAAAATATTTTTAGACAGACATGGAAATAGGTTCGATTACTAGATGACTCAATAGAATGTTGAGCAAGCTCATTCCACCTTGAGATAAAAAAATCAAAAACCCATAATGATCCTTTAATCTAGGGAGATGACATCAAAAATAGATATTGGATAATTTAATCATTATACATAGTAAGAGACAGAAAAGAAAGTGTCATATTCATCTCTACACAAGATCAAACTATTGAAAATTTCTTTCCTAGAACATATGAATATTGATTAACACCCCAAAGATTGGGCCCTCATCATATGGAATTGAAATTATTTGCATTTTCAATGTAATACATGTGGAATACCACTTATATAATGATGAATCTTAATTTTATTATGAGTTACTCATAGATAACTATAAAGATGGAGGATTAATGTGCATGAGAAATGGATACATGGGACTACACATGAATGGTCAAACTAAACATATCGGTGACGTCCCCACAAAGAAGATATATTCTTCTGGGATATGGGGATAAGAACACCAATGAGCACAAATGAAACTATGTGGTAACTCAGAGACCAACCATAGTCATCTGAGCCCAGTCATCTTATATAACCTCAGGAAAGTGGTGTGGTTGTCTAATCAACATATATAAAAGGAAGGTCCAGCATGATCAAATCTACTTGTCGAATATTCTCCCTTGGTCAATGCACTAACAATAAGATCATCCACCTAAAACACCTCATCACATGATCCACTTAATAGGAAGTATCCATACACTAGTAAGTTCAAACCATTATCACAAAAGTAGGAAATTTGAAATAGTTGTATGATCATCCTAGTTAATCTATCAATCATGGTTTCTCTATATCTTTCAAAAGAACATATAGAATCACTCAACAAGGCCCTTAAAATCCCAAATGATTTTGATACATAATTCATTTTATTTGTGTTTTATCAAGTGGATAATAATCAATTAGCATTCCATATCACCATATCATTCACATATCAAAATGATGATGATATTATCCAAGTCAATATCAAGACCGTTTATGTTTCGGAAAAACTTGAAAATCTAAAAATATAAAGGAAACTAATTGAAAATGGTTCCAGGATCAACCCCATATGGATTTATACTGTTTTAATATTAGTTTATAGAGAATAATATTTATCTCCTAGAAAGATAACTATTAAAGGGTAAGAAAAGGTATAGAAAATATCTCTCATGAAGATCATGATGAAGGATCATTTTGGGTATCTCACATATAATATTGTGTTCAGGGATTTCTAGCCGAAAATCATACATAATGCCCCCCTCAGAAGATCTTGGAATCACATCTATGTTGTGGAACCTTTATCATTTCACTAATGCTTGAAATACTCCTTCCATGAGAAGATATACATACTACATACTGATAGTTCCATATTTGACTCTTGCAAAGCTATATATGATGAGGAAGGTTTATATAAATGGGAAGGATGAAAATCATTGGTGGTGTAAAATATATAGGTTTTATCCCACAATGGAATGGGTACTGCCCTTTAAAATCCTTGATGTATACTTGACAATGACTATATGATACCTATAATCATAATTGATGTAGTGGAATCAATATCATGTGTCAAAGATCAACCTGTCCCTATTTAGAGCATGAAAGAAAAAAATTATCTCAATAATTTTTTTCACTGCCTTTAGAAATTCAAGATGAAAATGTTTCTTCCTATAGCCTCTCTCAGCCCAAAAGTGACAAAAATGCACTCATATTTCCTACAATATCTGAAAAATAATTCATATAATAATAGGTGGAATAAGAAGAGGATGAACTACATAATGCTCCTCCAAAACACGAAGAATGTTTCTATACAACCAATGATGATCTTAGGTGGGAAAATATAAGGAATTAAGAATACCCACATTCTATATTGATTATTGTTTCCATGCCTCACAAGGAGTAGGAGAAATATCTTTCATTTCAAAATAAAAATCAATATGTATTATCCTGGAATTGTACATAAATGTATAGAATCTACAATGATGTGGCTACACTCTATATTGTATTTACCAATGAGAATTGTGGATTAAAGTATGTAGTTAGGGTGTTTCACCCCTATAATGATACTAATGATGAAGCTTATGTTAAAAATTTCTCAAATACAATAATTTTGGGAAGAGAAATACCCATGATAGATCCCCAACATCTTCCCAATAATGAAAAATTATCACAATATTATGGTTTGCATTAATTTAAGATACCTTAGTCCATATTTCCCCAATAAATATTTCCCATTTTTTATCTCACAACTCTTGATCGATGCAACATTTGGCTTCTAATCCCTTTCATTCATGGATGGCTTTTCTGGGTATAATCAAATATAGTTTCCCAAAAATATGATGAAACCACCACCTTTAGATTACCTCAAGGGATATTTTGATATCATGTCTTGACCATGGTATTAATGAATGCTAGTTATACTTACCAACACACCATGCATCATATCATTAAGTCATCATTTGGATGGATAATATAATGCCATGTCAATGAGCTAGTTACAAAATATCAATAATGATGTGATAATTTCATGGAAATTTGGACAATATTTGACAAGTTGTAGGAGCACTATCCTAATATAAATTTACTAAAATGAACGTATGAGGTAATATAAGGGAAATTAATTAGATTTCTATTCTTCCACAAAGACATTGAGGTCGATCCCAATAAACATGTTCAATCATAACAATGTCACCCCTATGAATCTCAATGAACTTAGGGGGATCCAAGGGAACCCCACATACAATCATAATTTCATAGAAAACATGGTCATAAAATCCTTGAAATTTACCATATTAATGAAGAAGGGAGTTTCAGAAAGGTAAGATGAGTAATCATAAAAATACTTTAATACTATTAAGAAATACTTGCTCCACCCACTCATCTTGATTCTTCTAAGTGAAGGGAAGTCATTCATTTTATATGTAGATGCTATGGAATGATATCTCGATTATTTTGTTGCATAGAAAAATGTATGGATTGAAGAAAATATCTACTAATTTAGTTGAATTATGTAAGGTACTAAGATCCATTATTAAGACAATGAGAATAATTTCCTCACACTCTTATTTTATTTGTCAAAGATAAGGCATTAGTTATATCAAAATGAAGCCCATTTGGTCTATCATATTGACCAACTATAATATATCATTGGAATAAAAAAATTCACTAGGTTTTTTTAACAATGGATTTTTATTATACAATAATATGACAACCAATTATTGTTATAGATGTTAGTGAAAGGGAAGGCCCTTGATGATTATGTAGTGGCACATCCAGCCTCAGAAAGCAAAATAACGGAGACCAATCAACCAGAAGAGAAGTTTTTATAGGACCATGACACTCCCCAAACAAGGGATATGAAATTTCAAGATGCCTAATAAAGCCTTATCAGTTTGATATTAGAAAATCTAAAGTACAACTAAGTTATTTTTGGGATTATATTTATTTATCGAGAAACATAAACTTTTTCCTACTCTATCAGTATCTAAATTATTCAAAAATAATAATGAAGAATACATATCCCTAATAAATTCATTGGAATTTTCCCTATAGCTAAAGATATCTAACTTAAAAATATAAGGGTATTCAGATATAGTGTTAAAATATATTAATGGTGAATATAAAATCAAGAAGAAATAATTAGTGAATCACATAGGTTATGTTAGATGACTGATGAAAGAGTTTCCTTTCAGACCCATGTTACATCATGTCCCCTGATAATAGAATGCTCATGCTGATGTACATTCTAACATTTTCATAGTTCTAGATTACATTGATTAGTACGTTGATCTCCTCTAAATCATGCACCAAAATATTATCTCATCAGTAATCATTTGTGAAATGGAGAAGATAAATCAGATCAACACCACCCCATAACATAATGAGCCAACATCTACCCCTCAATGGATAGATCCCATAATTTATTCTCTCCATAAGGGGACACTCATGATAGATTTAGTTCGAAGGGAAAATATTCTATGTTGTGTACTAAACATTACCCTTCAGGATGGCAAAAATGAGAAAAAGTCCCTAAAAATGAAAATTCTTCATAATCTTACTCCAATACATAGTATAATGGACTAATTATATGAAATATATTGTAACACAAATTAGTCATGGACCAGTATCCCCATCAAATCAAGAGGCATGGTTAATACTGAAAAAACAATAATAAATTATTATGTATAATTCACCATGAAATGTAAGGAATTCATGATTTATGAAATCTTCATTCATAAACATCTGAAAGTTATACATACGATGAAATATTCATAGACATTTTCCATATGGTGAATTGATGTTGTATGGACATATCCCATAGCCACAACCAAGCAGGTTATTTTCATCCTTACTTCTACTGCCTCATTTTACTTATTAGATGAGTAAATACCCCTCAAGGATGATTATATGAAGAATATAATTAACTTCATAACATCCATCATAATCGTCATATTTTAAGTCTCTAAAATGATATTGATGGAAAATGACACCAATTAATTTTATAGTGAGTTGAAGAAATTATATCAGGAGGTCAACATCAATTCCAACTACTCACCCCACTATCATGCTGCAACAAATGGATAGATTGAGGCCTTAAATAGGAATATGTAGAATTTAATCCACAGTGTGTCAAAAAATTGAAAGAAGAATTGAACCTCCAAGGTCCTATAGGCTTTGAGGGCCTACTGTACCACCACATGCACTAATACAGAAGAATTTATATATTCATTAGTGTATTGAATCAAGGAATTGTTTTCCATATAATTCAATTTAACCTCACTAAAAATAAATATCATAAGAAACAATCTTATGAAAAACTGTAAATTTATTTGGATATTTTGGAATGGTTCGATGAGAAAATGTTGCATATACCTCACAACAATGATGTTCAATAGAATTAGATCACACGAGCCTTCAATAAAAAGGTTCTCATCTATTCGTTCCTTTAAGGATTACTGGTATTGGATCTCAAATACCTAATGATACTGGGAAAGAAACCACCAAATTTGGAAACCAATTGGGATTTATTTTATATCATACATATGTTATATCATAATGTATCTTAATCATTATACAAAATGTATGGGAATATTTCATACCACCTACCAATATGATATTTTTATAAAATACTTGGCATAACCTCTTTCAATGCCTCCTATACCTTGGACACATGAAATTAAACTATGATAAATTTTTCTTGACTAGATGAAATTAATTTAAATATAATTATTTATGAAATAAATACTTTAAACTACATATTCTCTTACATCTTTGATGTAAGATGTTAATGTGTAGGGAAATCATCTTACTCACCCAATGTTAAAACAAAATGATACGTTCTGAACAAAAGACATTAAACTATACAGAATAGGTCCTAGAAAAATGACATTAAACATCATAGTGTATTAAATTGTTTCCACATGAATTTAAAATATACAAAAGAATTATATCACCAATAATTCACCACACATGAGCTGGATCATTGAATAATAGAAATAATGTACCCCATCCATTTGTGAGACTCTGATCCACATATGGAATCACCCCCTTAAATAACTATGTGTTTCTTGATTACTATCATTATAGGATATGTGGTGGTGTACATATCCAAAATAATGAGTCCTTCCACCAGACATCAGTCCTAGTCAAATCATATTAGACATTGTGACAACATCTTCACCACATCACATTAAAAGAGTCTAACATTGGGTACTAAGCATGGGATGCTATGGGAAAAGAGCATAGGAAGCCGATAATCAAAAAAATAGTATTCCCATATTGATTTGATTGATATAATTCCTAAGAAAAATTTATAGGTCTTCAAGGATTATTTATTGTCACATCGAGAAACCTATACCTTTATCTCATGATGTTAAACTACATGGTAGATATCCTTTCTATATGACACTAAACTGCATTGTTTCTCAAGAACTACATGTGGAATGATTCAAATCATCGAAGGATATATAGTGACTCTAAAAAAACACTATTTGGTTAATTTGGGATATTTCAACACATCAAGACACCTTCATCCTTATCGTATGGCATGATACTTTATGGCCGATGACCTCACATGATGAAACTAAACTGAATGATTTCTCAATATTTTATGCACTATGAATTTCATACTATTGAGATATGTAGGGATGAATATATCCTATATATTAGCCCAACCACCACATGGTACTAATTTCCCATATCCCATCCTTTATCTACCTCGGTGTGGGGAGATAACTCATGTCCATTCCATGTTTCTCACACTGCAAATCACACACATGGTATTAGGAACTCCAGTAAATAACTCTCAATGTCATTGATACATTTAAGTTCATGAAAAGGTTATAATAGTTGAAGATATAAGTCTTTAAAATCCACACCAGGGATCATTTTGACTTCACCTACATGTTGTAAAACATTATACTACTGTGTACCTTTCTCTAGAGGACTGCTAACTTATGTAACAGTCTTCCACCTCACTTCTATATAAGAAATATGTGTGGGTTGATAGCTATCATCATAGGATATATAGTGATTCTCATATCCTTAATCTTAGGACCACCTAAAAATCTGGTATGAACGAATATCCCATTTGTGTATGGGTCAAAAATATATAGAGATATTTTCATTATAGAATAATTTGTGGATTTAATCCTATCATCACAAGATATATAGTGATTCCCGGGTCTCTTTTCCTTGGTACAACTACAAAAAATAAATGGAATCAAGGCCCTCTATCCCTTTGGGTCAGACTAGAAAAGATAGTTTCTTGTTAAATAACTATGTGTGTGTTGATTCCTATCATCAGAAGATACATAAAAACACTAGAATCAACAATAAAATGTCAATCCAAAATAATCATCATAAAAATTATCTCCCACTATCTGTATGGGTTAGACATGCATAGTGATATTTCAAAATGGAACTACATGTGGCTTGATTCTTATCATTACATGATTTTTAGTGAGACACAAATCCCTATTCTCAGGTCCAACCAAAATATTTCATTTTCAAATAAGGGAACCTAATTCCTTACATCATGACACTAAACTACATGTTTTCCCATGAAATACAAGTGTATTGATTCTTATAATTGCATGATATGCATTGATACCCATATCTCCAATCCTAAGTCCTGCTGTAACAATAAATGTGAATAATTCCCCCCTCGGCATATGGGTCAAACCCATGTAGAGAGAATGCCATTCAATAACTCTGTGTGGAATGAATCTAGTAGTCACATGATATATAGTAATTACTCAATCTTAAATCCTTGGTCGAGCCACAAAAAAATTATAAAAAATATCCCCTCTCTACATATTGGTCAGACTTACCACAGAGATTCTATACATGAAATATGTGTGGATTTATTCCTCTAATAAAAAGATATTTAGGGACACCTAAATCTACTATCCTAGGTTTATTGGAATAATATAATACTATTAACAAATGAACCCCAACTCTATGTTGGTCAGAACTAGGAAACAAATCCATATATATCCCATTCTCTCACTCCTTAACCGACAACCCATTTGTCCCTTGATTCTCACACCGAATATTTATCATGTGATGTTAGGGAACTTGGAATGAAGATCCTTCTGATGTGACCAAGTTAAACATCATATAAATTTTTTCCCATCACAAGGCATTAAACTACATAGAAAACTTCCTTACCACAAAACATTAAAGTGCATTGAAAATATCCTTACTATAAGACATTAACCTATAAGTAAAGAAAATGCATTTTTCAATAAATTAAACTACATGAATGATAATTACAAAATACATGATTATAAAATGGTTTGTCCATCACCAATCTTAATTATTTATCAAAGGACTAAAAGAAGCTGACATCGATGAACCATAGAATAGGGTGCCTTCATCATATTTTTTGGCATTTGAACCCATAAATCACCTATCATGCCTTGATAAACTTAGGTTACCATAAATATTTCATTTCTCTTATAAGGGAGAAGTAATATCTATATTTCACCATGAAATCGATGCAAAAGGGATTTCACCTACCATGAAAATTCATCTTGTCCTTGTAATAAGGGATTTCTGATCATTGTGGGACCGATGTCACCATGGGAGAACCCAACACATTAGGGTTTTTAAGCTATCCCCATTATGATTTTTAATGCCCTTAATCTAAACAAAGATCTTTGAGACATTATTTATAATAAATTTATTAATCTCTAAAATGAATGGGGGATTACTCTTTTCCTATGGTATGTTAATTGATTTCTTATGTAAAATTTTCCTCATAACATGTCACACTCAGGTTTTCATGTCTTTGTTTTGATCCGATTCATTGGAAATATTGATATTTTTCCTAGGTATTGGGTGATATTAATGTTGAGTTTTGATGTTTCATCTATATATAATCATCCATATTTGAGTGCCTCAATTATTTTTTTGGGAGTTTTTGTAGAAATGGGGGTTACTTCATGATTTGTGCGAAACCGTGATCCCATTTCCATATTTAAAAACATATTTTGTTTCTTTTATCACTCCTTAATTTTTTTAACATTTTTGACTCATTAAACTTCATATTTTTCCTCCCATGACATATTCAAGTATATATATATTTTTTGACCCATTAATAAGTAATATGAATGGTGAATTTTGGTTATCTATTCAGGTGTTGGGCCAGCCCGTGGGCCCATTTCTAGTATTACAAAAATAATTTGTTTCTTTTTATCTTTTTTATTATTTAAAATATTTTGGGGATTCAACCAACCACTCAGGACCAAGATACCTCGACGCATCCTGATTTTTTATTTTCACTCTTTGGAAGTCATCTTAGCCATGTATTAGGGCGAACATTCTCAATATTCCTAAAATCGTCTAGATTTTATAAGGTAAATTATATTTTTCATAAATCCTTCATATTTCACTATTTTTACACCAAATCAAATTTAACTAATTCTTACAGACCTTAGGATAATATCCAATAATTTCTAGGCCATTAAATTTCCTCTAAAGGTGCAGATCTAAGGGAATATGAAGAGTCCTTCAGTTTCAAAGGTGAGATTCCCTCTCCTTTCTTCTCCCTATTCCTTATCCTTCCATTTTTATTTGGTTTCCTCTTCTACCATGGTCATGAATGTCCTAGGGTATTATTTTGGAACTATTGTTTATGGGGTTCTGGTTCATTTAGGGTGGGTCTTGATAGATCTAGAGTGTTGGGAACTGCAGAGGGTGATTTCAGGTGTGTGTTTCCTTTCCGCCACAGATTTAAGGTAGGCTATCCATTGAACAAGAATTTATCATTTAAGTTTCATCATTATAATTCTTTTAAAACCTTATTTATATGATATTTGATTCTATGAAACCTTGGTTTTAATTTTTTTGTGTGCACATGATGTTTTATGCCTTATTTTGTCAAAAAATATAGTTGTTTTGGTATAAATGTGCACTCCTTTTGTTTGATAAATTATTTCATGAGATTTTTCACCTGGATTATTTTATTTTGAATTTTTTTAAGTAGATTGAATAAATTTATGTCATGAAAATGGTATTTTATCCATTTTCAAGTTCTTAAAATAAGTTTTTTAAAGAGGGAATGCCATGTGTTTGGTAAATTTCTCGGTTGTCTTTTATGTGTCTAGTGCAATTTAAAATGATTTATTTGGATTTATAAATAAATTTTATGCATGAAAAATATTACTTTTTTATCCTTTTATGGAATTAAAATGTGGATTTGGTTTAAAAAAAATGGGTTTTGATTTGTAACATGTTTTGGACCGAGTTGTCAGAAAATAGCCCATTTGGCATCCTTATGAAAGTGGACGTGTTTTGAAAATGTAACCTTAGTGATTTAAGGAATTTATGAAAATTATATTCTACTATATATGATGTGTATACACATCTTTATTAGAAGTGAAATGTGTACCTTTTTCAAACATTTGTTTTGAGAAACGCTTAAGGGCCCATTTGGAAACATTGTGAAAAATGGGGAAATTTTTTATTATGAAAAACTCTTGTGGATGTTTTTCATGACATGATTGTATGTTTATAATGGATGGGACATACATACTGAGGAATCATTGTTATCAATTATCAGAGTGCCTCATTTTGGACTCTTTATGTTCTTTTTGATTAATGGAATGAGATTGGACCTGAGAGTGACTCGGGGTGATGTTTGTAGTGAATTATCATTATATATATGTTTTGATTTGATTCTCAGATGACATTGATTGACATTCCCCCTTTTTATATATATGGTACATGGGAACCTGGCATATTGAGAGAAAATTCTAGGAACTATTTCTACACTGGTAGTGGATGGACTGACCAGTGTCCCATAGTAGGTGGAAATATTTTGGGGTTTTTACTATGGTATTGGGCCCCTCGGTCTGTTCCGAGTTAGGGTGGCTGGGCATTGGGGCATTTTGATTTTCATCATGTGTGTCTTTCCAATGGGTATAGAGTCTCATGTATTAGAATGTTCTGGTTTTTTATTGATCTCCTAGGTTCACCCATGTCTATTGGCTTTCAGTTGCTTGTAGTGATGAGTATGATGCTTGTATATATATTTACATTTCCCTTGTTCTATGATTACTATTATTCATTCTTATATATTTCCTTTTCTTGTAAAGCGGTGGTTTTGTTTTGATTAGGTTTAAGATTTTTTTTCAAATTAAAGTGTTTTATCCTATTGTGCAAATATGAAAATGTAAACATCACTTTCCCCTTGAAAATGATATTGGTACTCTAGTTGAATGAATCTAGTTTTGAAAAGGAATAAGGGAAATGGATTGTAATTTTTTTGAGTAACCTTGTAGAAAACCATAATTTTATATATTTTAGTTCTAACTTGATATTGATGTTTCTCTTATTTTAATGGACGTGCATTGGTAATAGATTATATGGATAGCCTACTGAGTATTAATACTCACGACTATAGTTCTTTTCTGTATTTAGCCCTTGTGCAGGTTTAAGCTTATTTTCAATCGCATTGAGAGGAATGTGAATTTTTCTGTCGGAGTGTGACTAGTGGGGTCACATAGAGATAGTGGGTCATCAATTCTGGTCAGTTAAGTTGTATCATTCAGTTTCTCACTCAGTTTTGTTGTATACATGATGGATAATTCAGTTTTTTATATAAACGTGTTTTGGCAGTCCATTTCTCTTTTCTATTGTTTTATTGTTTATATTTGGGATAAATCCTTCCCTTGTATACTATATTTATTCCCTCCCTCCTTGTCACCATCCCGGGAGGATCAGGAATGCCGCTTGGGACTTGTCACGGGCTGGCCTGGGTGACCGGTTCAGGGTTGACTCGGACTGGTTCATGACAAAATGGTATCTAAGGAGGTTAGCTCTTAGAGAGACTTTGTTTATAGAGCACCCTTTTTATTTGGGTATATCAAGGTAGATGGAGTAATATTTTTGGGACTCGAGGGGTAGGTTCGAAAAGAGAGTCGCGAACTCTTACTCGTTCCAATCCTCTAGTGGCCATGAGAAGTTCAGTTTTATTAGTTTATTTGGTTCTGTTGATTGTTTGGTGTTGGGATATGACAAGGGGAGTTGGAATAATGGTCTTCGTGAGCTTGCAGGGTCTGGAAAGCCATGTGGAGCTGGAGGCATGGTCCAAAGAAGACTTTGTATTAGTGGTGTGTTTGACATATGGCCTCCATCCATATGATCAAGTCACCCACTGACAGTAGTTCCCTTTTGTTGGTCTCTTAGGCCTTTCTTGAATTATGAATTTTTTTTGATAATCCTTGTGAGAGAATTATGAAAATGGGTTTCAAAAGCATGTTTGGTTGTTGAAAAGTGGAAAATGAGTTTTCAAAATTTAATATAATAAAGTTTTTGGAATGTTGGTTTATTTTGAAACAAACCTTGGGGATAAAGAGGAAATGATTTAGTGGGATTGAATTTTCCATAATCTGAACATAAGGTTTGTTGAAATGAAATTTTTGGAAAGCATGGAATATATTAAAGTGATTCTGAATGGTTGTTTTAAATGGGGTGTTTTGGTCTATTGAAAAGTGTTTGAATCTGTTGAATTGTTTTTGGAAATTTTGTTTTAAGCGGTTGGGGTTAATCTGGAAAGGGGTTTTGTCCTTTGTGGTTTTCAGATTATGAAAAGAGACCTTGATAATTTTTTTAAAAATGGGAAGTGGCTATTTGGAATAGAATGGTTGTTTTTGTAAGTTGTATTAAATGAAATGGATTGTTTTTTTAAAAAATTGTTCTTGATTAAGCGTGGGTTGTCTTGTGAAATCTTAAAATGATTTTTGATTTGGTGGTTAATGTGACTTTGGAAGGTACATGATTATTTTTGTAATGATGATGTTTTCTTTTTGCCTTTGGTGTTTTCATGGGTTCTCACATGAACGGTTTTGTGGCTATATGGATGAATGGCCAGTATGGCATGGTATTTGAGTGCCTAGGGTGGCACATAAATGTTCATGTGAGTGATAATTGATGAAAAACCATTGGTGAATGTGAAAAATCCACCAAGTTAGTTTCTTTTTTCAAAAGTGTTTTCAACTGAAAAAAATTGTGGTGATTATTATGAACTGAAAGTTATATGGATGGTTTATCCTATGTATTAGAAGTGTTGTCTATTTAGTATGCATCATTATGATCAAGATGACATAATCTTATTGTGTCTTGATATGGGATCTTGTTTGTGGCTTAGTTTGGAGGTAATTTTTAGTGGGGTTCTAAAGATGTGTTGGATGTTGTGATGTGGCCACAAATGGTTCTCCATTGGAAAGCGTTCTAGTTGATCAACCTAAGGATTTGTTTCAAATGATAAATACACCACTTAGAATGATACCTCAGCCCATTTGTTGAAATAGAGAGCTGTTTGTGCTCGATTTAAAGTTCCTTCCCTTTATGGAAATTCTCTTGGTTGTATTAGTTGTGCTCGATGATGTTTAGTGGGTGTTTTTGTGTGTCATATTCATTCTGCTCCATGTTTGGAGTGAGAGAAAAATAGTGTTGTGTATCTTCAAGTTCTTGTTTGGGTAAAAGCGTGTTGTTGAGGAAGAGAGTTTCATGGTGTCTCTTGATCTATTATTTCTTCCTGGGAGTGTTATGTGGTATTTTGTAGAACTAAGGTATGGAGTACAAGTTAGGAATTATCAAAGCCTAAATGCAAGGCAAGAGATGCTTCATCCATCAGATCTCCAGCCATAGGTTTCAGAGTGAAGTTGGTGTGTATTCAAGAGTCCTAGGATTGTGGGTAGTATTTGTAAGCTCTCACCTCTACCATTTCAGTAAGGTAGTTCCTTTGTTTCATTTGTGGGTCCAGTGGCCCATTGATTGGTTCCCCTTCCCTCCACGCCCTAATTGGTGGGGGTTTGGATCTGTGCAGAGAATGCTGGCCTAGTTATTTCCGCCTCCCTTCGAGAGTGGGTGGATTAAATGTTAATTTTGTATTCCTCTCAACTTGGGTGGGTAGGTTGTTTCAGGAGTGTTTTGGTGGGCTTGTGTGAGTGAGGCCTGATTCTAGCTTATGTGGAATTCTTGTTTGTTTGTTTCTAGTTGGTTCCTAATGGTGGGGAGACCCACAATGGGTCTCATGGATTTTCATCCTAAGAACTTTTCTAGTTCTAGTTGTTTCTTAATGATGGAGATTCCATTATGTACTCCCCTATAATATTTGGTTTTTGTGAGTGATCTTTGGTTTGGTTGATCTTTTTGTTCATTGGGAGAAGGCCCAACAATCTGGTTCTTAATTTGGTTGTAGAGGATGTGACCTGATCCATCAGTTGATTCTTAGGAAGTGGTTGTGAGATGGTGTTTTTTTGAGGCAAGAGGATTAAGTTCATTTAATTGTGAATGATATTTTCTTTTCTTGAGAGGCTATATCAAATTGATAACGAGTCCTTAGGTTTTTATCTTTCATCTAGAAAGGTCTATGTCTTTTTGGGGGTGGAAAGATTTAATGGTGGGGAGAATTATCACACCCAGTTTTTCATGTATTTGTTTTGATCTGGTTCCTTTGCAATCTAAATCCTTTTCTTGGGTCTTGGGTGATATTAATGTTGAGTTTTAAAGTTTCATATATATCTAATCGTCCATATTTTGGTGCCTTAATTCTTTTCTTGGGATTTTTTGTAGAAAGGGTGGTTACTTAATGATTTGGGCCAAACCGTGAGCCCCTTTCTAGATATAAAAACATATTTTGTTTCTTTTATAACATCTTATTTTTGTAACATTTTTGGCTCATTCCACTTATTATTTTTCCTCCCCTAAAATATTCAATCTTGCATATCTTTTGGGACCCATTAAAAGCATGGTGAATATGGGTTATCTCTTCAGGTGTTGGGCCAGCCCATGGGCCCATTCCTAGTTTAAAAAAATATTTGTTTCTTTTATTTATTTTTTATTTTTGACATTTTTCAGTGATTAAACCTCCCAATCGAACCCAAGATACCTTGGTGCACGCCATTTTCGAGTTTCACTCTATGGAGCTCATCTGGCCGAGTATTTGGGAGAAAATTCTCTCTTCCTGAAATCGTCCATATTTTCCAATGTAAATTGTCTATTTCATAAGTCCTTAATAATTCACTATTTTTACACCAAATTAAATCTAACTTGTTCTTCAATACCTAAGGATAATATCCAAGAAGTTCCAAGCCATTACCTTTCCTCAAAGGCTACAGATATAAGGGAATATGAAGAGTCCTTTAGTTTCCAAGGTGGGATTCTTTTCTTCTCACTCTTCCCTATCCTTCAATTTTATTTTGGTTTTATCTTATTCTATGGTCTTGCATGACCCAGGGTAATGTTTTGGAATGATTTTTATGGGGGTTTGGATGTTTTTGGGTGGGTTTTTATAGATCAAGAGTGTTGGGAACAACAACATGTGATTTTAGGTTTCATTTTCCTTTCCGCCACAAATTTGAGGTAGGATATCTCTTTGAAAAGCCTTTATTATTTAATTTTCATCATTATAATGATATTATAAGCATATTTATATAATATGTGCTGCTGTGAAACCATGGTTTTAATTTTTTTTGTGTGCAAATGATGTTTTTTCCTTATTTTGTTAAAAAATATACTTATTTTGTTATAAATATGCACTCCAATTATTTGATAAATTATTCCATGAGATTTTGGACTATTTTATGGTATTTGGAATATGTTTAATTAGATTTAATAAATATATGTCTTGAAAATGGTATTTTAACCCTTTTTAAGTGCTTAAAATAAGTTGTTTTTTTAATGAGTGCATGCCATGTGATCGACAAATTGCCCTGTTGGCTTTTATGTGTCTAGTGAAATTTAATATGATTTTATTTTGTATTTATAATTAAATTTAAAGCATGAAAAATGTTATTTTGGGATCATTTTTTGGATTTATAATGTGGATTTTGTTTTACAAATAAATGGGTTTTGGTTTATAACATGTTTTGGCCAAGTTGTCGGAAAATGGAATGTTTGGAATCCTTATGAAAATGGTCGTGGTTTGAATATGTAACCTAAGTGTTTTAAAGGATTTATTAAAGTGTTTTGTTACAGTAAATGGTGTGTATACAACTATTTATTAAATTTGAAATGTGTACCTTTGGAAGACATTTGTTTTGAGAAATGCTTAAGGGACCATTTGGCTACTTTGTGAAAAAATGGTGAAATTTTTTATTATGAAAAACTCATGTGAATGTTTCTCATGCCATGATTGTATTTATATAATGGATGAGACATAATTACTAAGGAATTATTGTGATCTATTATTGGAGTTCCTCAGGTTGGAATCTTTATGTTCTTTTTTATTAATGGAACGAGATCGGTCCTTGGAGTGACTCAGGGTGATGTCTGTTGTGAATTATCATTATATGTATGTTGTGATTGGATGCTCATATGACATCGATTGTCACAAACCCTTTTTATATACATGAGACATGGGAACCTAGAAAATTGAGAGAACATTATATGAACAATTTCTACAATAGTAGTGGATGGACTGACCAGTGTCCCATAGTAGGTGGATATATTTTTGGTTTATTACTATGGGATTGGGCCCCTCAGTCTATCATGAGTTAGGGAAGATGGGTGTTTGTACATTTTGATTTTCATCATGTGTTGCCTTCTAATGGGGTTGGAGTCTCATGTATTAGTATGTTCTGGTTTGTTCTAGATCTCCTAGGTTCACCCATGTCTATTGGTTTTCAGTTATTGGTAGTGATGAATATGATGCTTGTATATCATTACATTACCCTTGTTGAGTGATTTATATTATGCCTTCTTGTGTTTTTTTTCACGGAATATGGTGGCCTATTTTTAATTAGGTTTATAAAAATGGTTTTCAAATTAATATGTTTTATCGTCTTGTGAAAATATGAAAATTTAAACATCACTCTCCCCTTGAAAATTCTATTGGAACGCTAGTTGAGTGAATCTAGTTTCGGAAAGGAATAAGAGAAATTTCTTGTAATTTGTTTTTGAGTAACCTTGTTTAAAACAATACTTTTATATCTTTTAGTTCAAATTCAGAATTTATTTTTCTCTTATTTTATAGAACATGCATTGGGAATTGATTATCGGGCCATCCTACTAAGTTTGAATACTCACACCTATAATTCTTTTCTATTTTTAGCCCTTGTGCAAGTTTTATCTTATGTTTGATTGCATTTAGAGACATGTAATTGTTTTGTTGGAATGTTACTGGTGGGATCAGATTGAGTTATTTGGTCATTAGTTCTAGTCGGTTTAGTTTTATCATTCAGTTGTTCTCCCAGTTTTGTTGTATACATGAAGGCTAATTCAGTTTTTTTATATAAATGTGTTTGGGATTTCTATTTCTCATTGCTATTGTTTTATTGTTTATGTTTGTGAAAATTGTTCAGTTGTCTACTATATTTATTCCCTTGGTGTTTGTCACCATCCCGGGAGGATCATGAATGGATCTTGGGACTTGTCGCGAGCTGGCCTGGGTGACCAGTTCATTGTTGACTCGGGCTGGTTTGTGACATAATATGTCCACACAAATCATGACAATAATCTGCATGAATTTTGTTCAAATTTCAATGAGTATAATAGTTATACTTTAATGGTCAAAATCACAATACCTTAAATATCTAGTGAAAGATACACATAACCTACTAGGTAAAAATAACACAAAGGGTGGCCTGAGAAAAATTCAAGACTCCACTCACTAAAATCTTCATCTCCATTGTTTATAAAAAAAGTAGATCATACATACTCAAGTTATAAATCTCATAGGTCCCACCTTGTAGCCCTATTAAAAGATTATCCATGATATATTAACACCATATTCAACAAAAAATATAGAATATTGATTTTACACTTATCCTCACCATGATAACTTGTTGACTAGTTGGAGATGGAAAATTTTGGGTGCTCAAAGAAATCTTCAATATTACATTTTCCCTAAATCACACAACTAGATTTTAGCCCTAAAAAATCCATGGTGTGACATGTCAACTCATGGAGTTGTGTTTCATCCCTAGGACGTCTTCCCCATTTAATATTCATTTATTAAGACTATTTTTTATGAATTACACCACCCATATTCCAGAAATCCATGTTTACTTGTCCTTTCAAATATTTCACCATCAAACAATAAAATATCATAAATCTTTCATTTCATTTGGAAATGATTTTGTTTACTTCTATTTGACCATGTTAGTGACACAAAATAGATTTAAGAAACCAAAATTAATCATATCCACCTTATATGAAAAAAAACTCAAACCCCCGTTAGCCATGGAAACTATATTGTGGAACATAGAACATGTGGTTTGGAACATCCATGGTATTTCTTACCCAATCAATATTAATCAGTCACATCTTCCAGGAATCAAATTAAACTATATGGAATATTTATGAACTTAATTCTAGAAGTTAACCAACATGGTATGCATCCTTACCACATTGGATTAAATTACAGAAATAATGTTATTTTTTCAAATGGTATACTACCACCCAAAAAGAACTAAGTTAAAAAACAATTGTTCTATAATAATAGAGTGTTTGTCCTTGAAGACTGTAAAGGATAGTAAATCAATTGTATAATTTGAAAGACCATAAAACATCCAAAATAATGGGACACAATTCCCACCGGTTTGAAAACCTAATAAGGGAGTACAAGGAAATATTTTTTCCTCTTCTCACTAGAAAAGAGATCTATGTAATCTTATAAATATTGAGCACTCAATAATAGAAAAGGAATAAATATGGTCATGAAAAAACTCATAAGAGGTTAGCCTTTGAAAAATCCATGTCCATGATCACTAAGACATTTCCTATAAGATAGTTAGGAAATACTCATTGAAATATAAATAAAAAGATATCAATCCTATGGGGTCGACCATAAGGCCTTAGAGAGGATAAATCTTCCCATACTATGTCCACTTTCTTTAAAAAATTGCATGTAATTCTCCATTTGAAAAATTAATATGTTATGTAAATTATCCATTAAAATAATTTCATCCTAATACTATTAGATAAATCACATAAAAAAGGACCTCATGTTAATGTGAATTATTGATATTTTCACATGAAAAACCAATTGTTATTTTTTTATTAAAATCTAGGTGTTCATGTTTTCATGATGTTATACGAATTATGGGTAACCATGATGAATTTTACAACATTATACCAATGATATTTCATGAACATTATGAAAAAAAGATGGATAATTATATGTAATGTTTAGAAAATAAAATATTTGATAAGGTGAAGAAAGAAAAGGATGAATATCCATATTTAAAAACATGTCCAAGGATCACAACCAAAAAAATAATGGGTGTTCAGACTACAGTAATATTTGATCAGTATAATTTTCCATGTCATCTAGAGTCTGATAGGAAGAATTCATTGAATGCTGAAGTGTTGTCTACCTTTTATTTTCCACTAATACTTGAGTAGGGTGATTCTCAATCAAAGTAGTCAAGTACTAAAATAGTTTATGAGTATTATTTAATGATCATGATGACATTGAATGAAGATAATTCAAGTGATCTAAGATCTCTTCAAATAATACTATGTGTATGATAAAGGCATCTAATAGAGTATGCAGCTGTGAAATTATATGATGAATATTTTCCATTCCTGTTAAAGCCTCATTTATTAGTTCCACCAAGTGAGACCCTTCACTGAAACTATGTAGGAACTTATCATTATCAAAAAATATTTTTCATGTCTGTATAACATGTTTCATGATTTTGTATAGTGCCTAGTGATCAAAGTCATTCTCCTCCAAATTAGGAAAAAGTCTTCGAAGACATTCCCTATGGTCACAGAATGTATCCAGTGGAATATCAATGATTGGGGATTTAAAATAATACCATATTATATTTCACCATTATTTATTCTATATAACTATCAGGTTAGGTACATCATGGGGGGTATGGTTTTGTCAACCGAAGAAGAAGAAAGAATGGAAGTTTCATGTTCCCATCTCTTTGACAATGTATCATCTACAAGTGTTATTGAAGGACCAGATTCAATAGAAATGTATTCCCCACATATGTTATCATCAACATTAAGATTGGGATGATTTCTAGAAGGTTCACAAGAATATCTAATCAACTCCATTTTTGTGATAAATAGGGTAGTCGGTGAGGCGCATGGTCTATCAACATGATGAAAAACATATTCAGCATGACACCTTTGTATGCTTCTATAGAGGCCTGGGAAAAATCATAAGATAGGAACACTAGGTAACAAATGGTATGGAGGGTAAAATTAGATTATTTTCTTCTCATGAAAATAAAATTCAAAATTCGGGATAATTCTGTGATGTCTTTATCCCTACACACTCACAAAAGGGATAGGAGAAACCCATTGAATATAAAAAATGGTTAGTGAATTAATAGATGGTTTATAGTTAAAAAATTACATGTTCATCCACACAGGCTAACAAAAACCCATTCCAAGGAGTGATTTTGTATGATCTCTTATTAAGAGAGACACTACCATTATCAATAATTCTTCTAGATAATGTGGGATATAGCATAAAGTGAAAGCAGTTGGGAAGAATCAGTATTTCTTTAACCTCATCAAATTATAGTGACATTTCCTAAACCCCAAAATATTTATTAAACTAGGATAGTAGATTGAATTTTGGATCCCAAGGGTGTTATGGTACTTATTATAATGAAAATTTTCTCTTATATAGTAGGATAAGGACAAGACAAGACCACTAAACCTATAATATATATTACCTTGTAGAATAGAGAAAAGGATAAATTTGATGCGAGAAAGAGTTAGTATAGTTATATTAATTGGATTCACCAATTCTAATCATGAATCCAACACTAGGATTCTATATTAGATTCTTGAGATAGATTCCCTAGATAAGAAAATGAATATGATAAAGAAGATGTCTAAGATACCTACTAGATTAAGGCATGGGGATATCTTTGTTCTCACCTGATAACCCCATGTGTCATATTACTCAGACATATAGAACACCCAATAGGAACATTGACTATGAAGAACCTGCTTGAAAGGGGACATGTGAAGGTGTATAGAGGTCATCCGAGCTCCGATATGTGAGATAAATATTTTGACCTAGTACATGAGGGAGATGATAGAACAGATATTAAACTCCTTACTTAATATCTCTTTCAAAATTTTAAACTTGTACCTTGTCATGACTGGAGTTTTTGTGGGACCATCCCAAACATCCATAGTAGGATGGAATTCATTATTGGTCACCCCAAGAGGAGATATATTTCCCAGTCGGTAGATATCCCATAGAATGGTCCCTATATCACTGTTGGATAGATTGAATGAGTTATTTTATTGGTACCAATCTCTAATAAATTCATTAATATGGTTTTATGATGATATATGAGTAATTGAGTGACCACATGACCTCATAAAAGTGAATAGCGTGTTTCTCATCAAAAAATTATATGCATATTTGACTAACACAAAATGACAATGCCTATTCCTGAGAAAAATTTACATCAGGCTGTAGGTCCCATTTCGAGATATAACCACTTCTCATATCATTTAGGGAGGAGATGAATATACTCAATGAAATATGATGGATGGTATAGTGGAAAAAATATACTAACCTAGGACTTGAGGGGAGTTTTTCAACATGTAGGATAGTTCTATAGACTATTCCATATAAAATTGAATGCCTTTATAAATAATATTTTTAACATAATTGATGGAAAATTGATAACCAACAGGATGGAAGACTATATTCTGGTGGGAAAATGATAGTATAATCCTATAGGCCAAATCAATATAGTAGAAACTAATGTGGTATGGGATAGCAATAAAATCCATGAGTGATAATCCTTTTCAAATCCTTGTTGTTATAAGACATGAGATACCATGGATCATAGTTTCAATTTATAGAAATCATGGCCATCTAAAAGGATGTGTTGGAAGCTTCTTGAGAACTAAAATTCATCTAAAAAACAATGAAATGCATTTTAGATGAGAGATGAACCATGTGAGTGGAAATTCATGACTCCATAAGAATGATATGAATTGTATGAACCATGAATCAATTCATGATCACATTAACAGATCTTGGTGCTATAAATTGCATGATCTGTAAAGACTTCACAAACCCCATGACCAATGGAGATATTTTGGATCACATGACCTAAAATTCATCTTGGGATTGTGTGATCTATTATGAAAACTTAGATCTATTTACCTTGATATGGTTATAAAAATTTCATAATGATAGAACAATTATATGACGGAGGCATCAGTTTATCTAAAATCATTCAATACCTCCATGTTTCCAAGGATTCAGGTCATGGATTATGTAATTAGTGATAATTGATTCATAGGTTTGTTAATTTAACTTCTCATTAAAAGTTTGTATAAGAATAAAATCTCACTAAGTAGTTCTTATGAACTAGTCTTGTGGATAGATATTCCAATCAATTATTGTAGATATGTTTTGTGAACATGATAATATGATGAGGTCTTGTAAAGGGATCACATAATGGAAGCGATCATAATAGATCAAGAACTTGAGTTCACTGGTGAAATGATCCTCTCCTCACATAACTATTGAATAGATGCTCCCATTATTACCAAGAGTTTCATAGAAGACCAAAATTCAACAAATAAGAAGATTAGAGGTGGAAAACAAAGAATTAGGCGGGAATTAACTCTCATCAGGATGAAGACCTTTTCTATATTGAATTCACTCTTGAGGTGGGAATTTATTTATTCCCACTAGGTGAGCATAAAAAATATAAGATAAAATGAATTACCCTTATAATTGGTAATATTTTCTCCATAAAATAAAGGAGGAGAAAGTGGTTGAATCATAAATATTACATGACCATCAGAAGGAAATGTGATCTCATGACCTTTATAAGGTCATGTAAATAGATCATGCACTACACATGTTATCCAATTTATCATGTTTGGCTAACTAACAAAATATCCTTCTTTTTTAAGGTTCCCATACAAGCATTGAATATCCCATAGAGAGAATGGTGTCATATTATCTTTTGTTCACAAGATCATTTTAGCATGTAAAATTATTCATGATAATGCCCTCAATTATAACCACTAGAGTAGGAGATTCCACATTTTCTTTACAGAAAAATGTTGGGATTGTTCATGATAATGCTAGCACAACGTTGTGAGACACAATATTGATAAAATGATACACTATAGATAGGTATAAAGACATTCCATGACAATAATGAAATATCAACACATGGAACATCATTAAACATTCAATGTACTATATGCATGCAGAGCGATTGACCACGAAATCACTCATAATACATCATGTGATCTTATGTCCATGTAAAAATGAGGAAGAAAAATCAAATGTAGAAGCAAGAATCTTATCTAGAAGGGATGATATGGTTATCTCCACACAAAAGGGGATATATACCCTGGCCGAATATCTTTTACCAAACAAACACCCCTATGATTAGATGTATAGATCTTGCGAGAGACTTATTACAAGTAAGTTTTTTCTTACAAAGAACCCTAGGGAAATTTTATTTGATCATGTGAATTCCTTTCGATAGTTTTTGTGATCTCATGGATACTCTTAGACCTATTTTCCTAACCTTGTGATTGACGTTTATCATGTCAACATGATCATGTAAATCCACTTGATCGACTGATGTCCAATAAGCATTTTGATGTTGGGACCATCATTCTGTCTATAAAAGATGTGTAGTTCCTGAAATGACCTAAAGAGAGATCATGTGAAGAAAAGGATACAAATATATATCATCTAAATCTTGATCATCATAGTGATATACTAATTACACAATTTGGTGTATAAAATAGGTGGAGAGGGCTATAAACCCCCCCAAAACATAAGAAAAATAGAATCGAAAAGACATAGAGAATATGGTGATAGCACAATAGTATACCTTTTGAAGAAGATGTTCACACAATATTAAGGACTTTTACCAGGTAAAATATGGTGAATGTACTAAGATATTACTTGAAATTAATATGGGATTCACATGTTCACTTTATAGATAATGTTATGGAATTCCAACATGTCATCCAAATCATGTGAAATGGGCCCCAGAAATTGACTAGGTAAAATGAAACCATGAATAAAATGAGTCACGAGAATCGTTCAGACACATGTGTAATAAAAACTAAAAATTTCAGTGAAATTATTAAAAGATAGACATGCTAGTCTTCATGTGTTTCCCACGTCTCACCCAAATCACACGATCAAAAAATCTCATGTCACCCATGTCATGTGTCACCCTTTGAACATGTCATTCAGATTATAAAAAGTCTTCCGAAAATGTAAACCACATATTATGACATCCTCAATACATGATTTTCGGTTCATGCGATGATGCTGGGAGATGCCATCCATGTTTCACGAAGACCTTATGAAATGTCATCTAGGTCCCCCACTTCCCTTCAGGTATGAATTCGATGTCCTGCGATGACCCCCAAACACAACATATTGTTCCATAAATGGAACTAGGACATTTCAGCCAAGTTATGTGGTAAAACCATGAAATTTTTATTATGATCGTGGTCTAGTATTCTGGAATTTCTATAATAGTCTTTTAATGTCCTCCAGGTTCTTCATCTAGATCACGCGACATAAACTATACATGTTAGTATAAACATGTCGACCTTGATCATGTGATGTCTTCCATACATTACCATGATATCAAATTATGTACTCCAGAAAAGTAAAACGGATCATCATATTATCATTGGAAATATCCATTAGGATACAATGATAGATGATAATATATTTAGATATGTCTAGACGACAATCATGAAATGTCAGGAAGACAATTTTGACTAGTAAGGATAACACCCCTAGACAAGATAACCTTTCCAGTTGGACATATTATGACATACCCCATAACTGAACATTGGGAACTCTAATTACTTATACAACTAGAATATATAGGATTTTTTTTAAAGGACAGTGCTATAATGGGAATCAGCCTTTGTGTAAGTCCCTATAAAACCCCAAACTAGACTATGAGATATCTAATTCCTTCCATAATCAGGATATCTAGGATGCCTTCCTATGGTCCAAGATCAAATAGGCATCCACCTCATTGTATGTTCCCAAATATTTTATACATCCCAAACCATTGAACCCCATCTCTTTTATGTGTTTATCATTATTCCTCATCTATCATCATATCAAGAAGTCAATTGAACTACAATAACTCTCATACTTTTTATAACTAGGATATATAGGATTCTTTTCTAAGGCCCAAACTACTTATTAATCACTCCAATATAGAATCCTCAATGTGTAAGTCCCATATAAATATGTATTGAGAATAAGAAATTTCAATCATTTTTTCACACATAGATCATGGATTACATGGGCCTAAGGATTTACAATGATCATATAATTAAAATAATTAATTTCCCTAGGCCATGTAATCCTCAGTGTGTATAACCCACTCAATGACATGATATGACTACCCCCATATAAGAGAATACACCTTTGGGAAGGTTCCCATGACACATATAACTATAATGAATCTAATTCCTATCACATAAAATATACATTAAATCCTTCCTAAGGATTTAGGTAAATACATGGTTCCTTTTTTCAAGAAACTATATCTAATTTATGCATGATGTTAATTGACGATGTTTTAAAAAACTCCATTATTTTTGACTCATATCATAATAAGGATACAAATGATGCCTCAAAAAGGTTAAATCAAATTCTTTATACATTAATCCCCTCTCTAGATGAGATAAAACTCAATTGTTCTTGGTTACATGGATTTAAAAATATAAGAATATTCCCATTTCAATTCATTTAAGGGTGTGGATGGATGACCTATGATACATAACCATGAATTTATTAAAAGAACCCACCAGTATAGATAAAATGATACAAACCATGATCATTTTTTGGGTTACTGGTTCCATTTTAGGATTAGTAGGATATACACATAAATACCTCAAATATATAATACAAACGTGGAGTAGGTAATAATCACCCCTAAGGGTGTTATGAGCCTGACCGCCAATCCTCTCAAAAAATCCAAGTACATAAGAACTATTGATACTGTAAGTATGAATGAAAACTAGATTTTGGAAATATCTTCTGTAATCAGTTATTTATGGGGGAATCATTTAGTGCTTCAATGAAGGATTTTGAAATGGTTAATCCGACATTAATGATCTTACATACATTTGACCCTCTATAATCAACGGTTTCAAAAAAATATCCACATATTTCCACAAAACAACTAAAAGGGAAAAAGGAGTATTATTAAGCCTTATATATGATAATGTCTAAATATTTCTTTCCATTATATTTTAGACAATTTGTTTTGTCATTTTACCCATATATATTAATTTTAACTTTGAGATAAATCCATATTTAACTTAACTGAGGTAAATGTTTTTTATTTTTCTATTATTTGTTATAGTCAAATATTATGTTTACCAAATTAAAAAATATAAATTATTTTGATTCAAAAATATGTATACTAATTTTATAGATTAAAATATCATTAATGGAAATATATAATTTAAATTTAATCCCAAAATTGGGATGATAAAGCTGCGTTTCAAAGAAAAAATTATCAAAATCATACATTGTTATTATATAAAAATATGATATGAAAAAGAATAAAATGTACTAAATGGGATTAATAACAATATAATAAAATTAATATAAATTTAAAACCAACTAAAAATATAATTTAACTTTATAAATAATTTTATCAAAATATTATCTTTAAAATAAAATTTATTATATTTCAATATTCATTAAAAAATGTAACATTTTAGAAAAGTCATAAAAGTAAACCCCACTATAGTTCTGATATGATGAATTAAAAATTAATTTCACTTTTTCATATAATTTTTTTAAAAATGGTACAAGTCAATTTTAAATTATGTTCATAATGAACAACTAATCCTCTTTTTCATAAAAGTATATTTTTTCCAAAATCATTTCTTTCTCTTTCTAAATAATCTTATTTTATTTATAATCAATAGACGGCCATTGAATTAATAGTATACATGTTTCAAACATAAAATATTATTAATTTAGTTATTAATATTCGTACCATAATATTAAGACTTCGGTTATATTTTTCATGTTTAAATAATATTATTTTAGTAGAGTATCATGTTTCATTGAAACCTCACGTTGCGTGCATTGTATGCACTAAAATATTTTAAATATAATTAATAAGAAATATATAATAATGTATTTGGGTATTATATTATCTAAAAATCTTTTTGTTTCAATTAATACATGATATCAAAAACAATTTTCTTATATTAATATATCTAGGTGTTGAAATTTAGTTAGGATTTCTTAACAACTACATTGAATCATAGCTGCTTAATCTATTTAGTGCACTACTCAATTTAGAAAACCATTACTCAGGTGTCCCATACTCATTCCTCTACGATACAAAATTTATTGTAACAAAAATAAACCCTTGATTCTAACATATTTATGTCAATACAATAATTTAATTATAATTTTCATATAATTTAGTGTACCATGATGAGGTCCAGATAAGTACACTGAGTTATGGTTGTGTACTAACTCATGCTATGGAAGGTGTTTTCTGACTAAATTTTTTGATTAATGGATTTTACTATTGTATTTATAAATATTATTTATTTTATTATTCACATACAAGTTAATATAATTTAGTTATTATATATTTAATTGTCATTGTTTGATAAAACACTATTTTTATATCATGTTTACTTTAATTTACATTTGTAAGCTTGTTAATTTATTTATAATATGTGATATTGTTTAATCATCCTAATAAACCATGCATCATATAATGAAATAAATAACTATAAATCAGTAATATAATATAAATGTCTGATTTGATCATGATACTAAATGTAATGTTTGGTTTATTAAGTGGTGAAAAAGAACCAAAAAATCTAGTGTGGAAAACAATTTTTCTTATGATTAGATTAAATTATATCAATCCTCAACTATTCTATATATCTACATGACTAGTAATATCTCAAAGTAGATCCCGAGACACCACCTTTAGTAGGAAACTCCATACTTTAATTTTTTTTCACACATTCAAGTAAAGAGTATTGACGGTTTGTGTTACCTAAAATAACCATTCATGGGCCCATACATAATAAAGGGGAGAGGTATGAATCACATATCATCATATTTAGTTTAATAAAAAATATAAAATGAAACCATAAAATAAATAATTATATAAAATAATTATTTCCAATACATAAATAGGTTGGCATACTATTATGATAAATCACAAAATGAAATTATTACATTTATATTTTCTTGTATTCATTTAAATTCATCCTAATTTAAAAAAAGTATCAATTATTTTTATCATTACAGGATTAGAAAAAGAAAAATACAAAAGTTAATTAATTGAAAAAATATTTAATTTTTAAATTATTTTTGTACATGTATTGTACTTGGAGAGTGCATCACAAGCATCTCTTTAATAATATTAAATTTCCATTTTTTTAAATAAATACATAAATAGTATGTAAACATGTCATATGAGAGAAATTGTGAATGGTTCATATCAGTTAGTGTGAACTTATAGTTCATGTCTTTTTACATGACATATCATGATATATATGCATTATAGTTCCAAGATTCAAAACATACAGTCTTCTTGGAATGTATGACGACACAACACATGAAAAATATATATGGTCTATATCGATGGTGAAGTGCATTATGTACAAGATGGGTATAAGGATGATTTCATTTCTTGTATTTTTTAATTTTGGAAACATTTTAAATGTTTTCTTTTGACCAAATGGATATTATGAAAATTTATCTGCTGGTAACTTACATGTGTTTACATGTGCTACATGACATTTATATACCAATCACATGTTGTTAATGTTTTTCATACCATGTATTCCATATGGAAATCCCTAAATGACGTTTAATGACTCAAAATATATGAATAATTAATTTCCATTAATTACGTGGCATGTTTATCATGTGGGGTCAGACAACAAGTACACCAATTATACATCCTATAGTCCCTATCAACCAGAGTGGAATAATAATGGGAAATATTGAGATATGTAATGAAGTTTTATATTGATACCCATAGTGAGATAATATTTACGTGAATCTGTCATAATTTTATTTGTACATGGGTACATGGTATGTAATTAACCATCACATTTATTAGAATTATATCATACAACTAATGACCATATATCCTCCAAATGGAATCATTTGTCATTTTACATACCTTTTTGGATCCTAGACATATGAACTATATTGAATAAGTTATCTTAAATATAAAATTAAGGGTTAAAATATTATATAAATTTTAAGAAACAAAAAAATTAATTTGTTTACATTAATTATAAATAATTATAATTTGGAATGTGACCACTCAGATACCTCTTGCATATTTTGGGGGATAGTGAAACCATTTTATGGATGCATGGTTTTGTATCTTCATCAATTTCAATGAATAATATGTTAAGAACTTGAAAAATAAAACAATGAAATCAATAAGATAAGATATATAATATTTAACACTTCCCTAACACTTAATAACACACTCAAAGACTAACTTAATAACATACACACTTACTTGATTACAAACATATTTAATTGATTAATTTTTTTATTTACTGACTCACTCACTCAATAACTCATAGTATTATTCACTACTTGACTAACTCACTTACTCAAAAACTTAATCCCTCACTCAATGGGTCACTCAATCACTCAAAGACATAATTAATCGACCAATAAATCACTAACACACTCATTGATTGACTACATGACTGACCTAGTGACTTACTTATATTTACAAACTTACTTATTTACTAAATTAATTAATTACATACATACTTACATTGTATTTAATCCATTGATGTTATGTTATTTTTTAAATAATAATTGATTTTAATATGTTTTGAGATTGGAATATTGGGGGGATTTTTAAGTACATAAGCATACATGATGAGAGGATAAAGAGTGAAGTCCCCTACTGTTATGATTATCATCATAAGAAAGGTTTCAATTTATGGAGAAAAATATTATAATATGATTCCATTAGATATTTATTTTTTTAAATATTAAAATATGTAATTGTTTTTTATATTAGAAAGTGAGTTTCTTCAACTAATCGTGATATTAATAAGGTTTTATTTTTTCGATGTTTCATAATGCTTGATGCAGAATTTTGTAATTTTGATCATTGATATTTCATATATAAAATCTATTTTGAATGTACAATTATGATTAAGTTAATATAAGGAGTTATAGGTATTTTAATTATATCATTATAATATTTCTCTTTAATGATTAATGAAATCGAAAGAAGATGATTTTTAATGAGTTGTTATGTAATAAAGAAGCCAATTCTTTTTTGATGAATAGTGAAATTGGAATGATTATTAAGAAACCACCACCATCGATATCATTCATTATGTATGCATTTTATTTTAAATTTAAAGATAGATTATGAGGTGTTGAGGAAAATTATTTACAAATAAAATAATTTTTGTATTTATTTCAATGTGTTGATGAAACTATTATTTGAGATTATTATAAAAGGTTACATGGAATTATGTTAAATAGTTTTTCTTTAATTTTTTTAATTTAATTTAATTATGTTAATAGTTATGTGTTTTTAGAGTATATTATAATTATTTTATTTAAATTTTATTAGATTCATAATAATTTAATATGTATTTAGTGTAACAATTATGATGAAATTGGAAAAAGAATTTGTAAGACATCCATATATAGAATTGAGAATGTATTGGAAATCAAATACTGAGAAAAAATATATAAATTTTATGGTTTGAAATATCTACTAAGGTATACATGATATTTTATAAATAATAAATAAAATCCCATATATAATATTTACTAAATTACTAAGTTGTGTAAGAGATATCCGATTATAGAGAAAATTAACAATGTGATACGTAAGGTCAATATTTTGATAAATAACATTAATGAAATGATACAAAACATTAAATTATTTGTTATTTAAACATAATATTAAATTCTAAGGTAATAGAGTATATTTAATATATTTTTGGTGATACATAAAAATAATCTATGGTTTAAATGACACATAATATATTTTCAAAGGTTGTATAAGATTAAAATGGTGAATTTTAAATACATTAATTTAGGTCACACTAATATATTCGTTAGTGATTAAAATAAATTAAATTTTGTTATTATCATGAATTTAACCATGAATTATGTTTATATGTAAATAAGGTTAGTGTAAAATTAATGAATCCTTTCACCATAACATACTCCACATGTGTTTATTTATAAGTGGAAACGATATAGTTGGTTTGGTAGAAATTCAAAGAAGAAGTGTCTGTGTGTTTTTTGGATTTAAAGTAGTGTAAAATAATTGATAATTTAACATTAGAGATTAAAATTATACTCAAATGATTTATGTAGTATTAAATATATGTTATTTTATTAAATAATGAAATATTCTATGAACTTTTTTGAGATTTGGAGTTCTATGATCTAGGAAATTTCTATATTGAAAACCCTCATGAGAAATAATAAATGAGACTATTATATTATATTATAATAGTTTTTTTTCATATGTTGATATATTGTAATATTTATATTATTTATATAATATTAAAATTAAAATGGAAATATAAAAATATGGGAAATTGATATACTTAGTTGAAATAATTATGATATACATTATCAATAAAGGAAAATTGAAAAAAGCGTATACCAAACTACTATAATTGAATATTATATGAGTTTAAAAAATGGATGGATCCAATTATTTTTTATGTTTTTATTTTTAGAATTAAATATCATTTATTATAAGATATATTAATTTTTTTATAAATAAACATTAGAGTAAGTCTTTAGTGAATAGTAAATATTGTGAAAATTTTGATAACCTAATTAGATTGTTCAAAAAGAGACATCCACATTATTATTAAAGTACTTGATGAAGAATATTATATTAATTAGTCTAATGGAGACCTAATCCTACCATTCTGCAATTCATGAAAGAGTATACTGAATTTGGTATCGAGAAGACCTAGGATGTTTGGTTCCAAAACTTAAGAATAATGAATGTGGGTTCTTACTAATAGTGACTGGTGATGTACTTATAATATAATTAATTCTAGATAAATGAATTGAAGCGAATCCCCTTTACCTTGGTAGATTAAATATAATAAAATATAAAAATTTTTTGGGATAACCAACACTATACACTGAGTACTAACTGACACATTATGTGTGGGTTGTGTAAAAATCCATGTTTATTTGTTGTAATATTATTGTTTAATAAATGATGCATGAAACTTGAGAGATAAATTGGATGTTTATAACTATACACCTTAGTTTATGTAGATATAGAATAAAGAGTGTATAATTTTTAATATATTCACATTAAAATAACCCATTTTTAGTTTTCTTTTACCTATAATTGTAGAACAATACTTTGTATTTGGGTTCCATGTGACACCTATGATTGTATTATGAAACTTTTTAGTTTCATGTTATACTCTGAAGGATAAATGATATTTATATATATATAAAACATTTGGTTCCAAATGAAAAAACTATGGAAAATATATCATCCATGAATTTGAAGTATAGTAATAAGAAAGATGAAAATAAACTAATAAAGCCCTTTTTAGTGAAATCAGTTAAAGGTGAATCTTTTGTAATTTAAGGTAACAAATGTGGAATTAATTTTTTAATTTATATTAAAAAATTTTATATTGAAGAAACTAGTTATGAGAAGTCTACCATTATGTGAAATGTGGGTGAAATATTTCTCCCACATGTTAAAATCATAATTAAATCAAAATAAACAATTTGGTAGAGGATATATTTGTTAAATACACTGTTGAGATGATGGGAAACAATTCTACCTCAGACATTTTACATGATGAAGTGATAACTAATAATTATATTAAATAATTTCCTTTATATAAACTAATCAAAAGCGGAGAAGATCATACACCAATGGATATATACGATTATTCATATGTGGTTTTGAAAATAACCCAATATAACTTTCCTAAAAAAATCAGTTTTATATGGTTACTTATTAGAGATATTTTGGAGGTGACCACAATACATGAATAATATGATGATTGATTAGGAGAATCATATGAACTAATGGGGTTGAAATAAAAAAGTATCATCAATCATGTTGAGGCTAATGATAATTTTAATGTAGAGCTTATCAAAATATGTTTCAGTACCTGTTAGAAATTTCGTAAAGAACCCAAATAGAAAAAACAATAATTTAAAGGGATTAAGAGAATGTATGATAAATTTGATGAATTTAAAAAAAAAGGAAATCATTAATTTCAATAATGATCAGATAGAAGAAAAATTAAAATAGAAAATAGGGGATACAAATTTCATATAAGAAATGAATGAAATTCAGGATGATTGTATTGAGGGAATAAGATAAGAAATTGAGAAATACGTAAACTATTCAATTTGAGGCTTCACAATAATTTGATAGAAGATTTGATTCAATATATAAATTAAAGGATGTACATTGTAACAAAATACCTCTACATTTTTCAAATAATATCTTGAGGGAGCCTTTTGTAAAATTGGAATTTTCTTAAATTAAATAGTAACCTTATTCCAAAAGAACATGATTATACTAATGATGTTTATATAATAGGTGAAGGTTATAATGAAAATTATGGATAATTATGGGTGGAGAAAAATTATTATAAACTTACTATTATATTAAATATGGAGACAAGATATTATAGAAAAATCCACCCCTAAAAGAATTTCTCAAAAGGAAGGTGTTTTACAAAATATAAAATGTAATGGGGCTATCCTTGTTGATATTACAAAGAGAATACCATGTTTTTTATAATATATTTATTTTTTGTATATCATAAAATAAGGATGTTGATTATTTGAATAATTTTTAAATCCACAAAATGAAAAAAATCTGTACATTAAGGTGGATCACGACATAGTTAATAAAAAGTAAAAAATAAGAAACATAATAAAAAAATTATAAATAAAATATTTTAATACATTGAGATTATATGTGGTATTTTTTATCAATATGAAATTTGAATAGGTACATTATGGTCTCAATCAACTATGAATTTAAAATAAAAAATTGATGAAAAAAGATCATAAATACTAAGAATGAAATAAAAGAATAATGAATGCGAGTAACCCTTGTAAATAAATTAAAATAAAAGTGTTCTAAAAAATAAGGATTTGAATGAAAATATATATAAGAGGCCAAAATGAGATGTAATTATATTATGGTATAATAAGATGCACCATGAACTATTGAAATCTATCCATGGATATCATGATCCAGCTCGGGTACCATGGTAACCTAATACCCGAGCCGACCCGGACATAGCTCGAGGGAATTACCAATCCCCATCAGTCAGAGACTAGAACCTTCCATCATAAAATATGATAGCGGGAACAGTTTTTCCATAAGAAATAGTGGAAGAAAGACAAGAAATTTTATATTCATACAAAAGAAACTACACTAGGAGTAAGTCTACATACAACAAGGCATAAAAATCCCCAGGTACTACAACCCAATTACTAAAAAAATGAAAAAATAACCCCAAGTTCCTTAAGGATGAAATTCACCATGTCCAACGTTCCAAATCTAGATCCACCACCAATATATCCCTTCCCTTTGATCAAACATGGAAGGAGAAAGTCTACATACACCTGTAGGAAATAGTAGGCTATGAGCCTATGCCCAGTAGGATCACACCAATGATACCATAAAAGATTCCAAATATATATATTATCGAAATTAAATATTAAAATTTTAAAAATAAATAGCTTTGTAAATTTAAAATAATATTTAAACAAAACATGATATATAGTTTCAAAATGAAGGAAAATACTTAAAGATAAGGCTTTACATTATAGTATATTTAACATTTACTAATCAATGGATTAAATAAAATAGTTACATAAAACAGTTTTTGTAAAACCAATAATGTCATGTCAAGTAGTTTTAAAACATTGGAATATAGTTATATCAAAAATATAGATTAAAAAGTGATCAACATAGTTATCTGACAAAAGGTAAGATAGTATTAACCGTCTACAAGATTCTACACCCTCTAAGTGATCATAGAAAAATGAGTATATTCACATCCCATTGATACAGGACAGAGATGACTTGTCACCCTCCCATAACTGATATGACCTTCCATAGGTATGTTTTAGAATGTTTTAATAAAGTAGAGTGTATCCAAATAACTCACCAACTACCTAAGGATTTCATGTGATATTAAATGAAAGGAAACTAGTTTTAAGACTGCATAAAAAATTATAAATCCCATTCACCCATTTCAAAAATTCCAATTCATTTCTATTTATGACCAATTTTTTTAATAAAAAACATTCCCTTTACAGTAGATAAAACCATTGGGTTTCTATTTAATCATTCTAAATCCATTTTAACAAGATTTAAATCCATTCAAAACGAATTCCATCCTTTTTAAAATTAATTTTCCACAACTAAATTCTAAAATTTAATTGAAATCCATTTCATAAAATACCAAATTTAAATTCAACAATTAAAATTATACAATTTCTAAAAACCCACCCCAATTCATTGGAATTGGGGGGTTTCTAAATTGTTGCGCCAAATCAATTTCCAATCTCCAGATGCAATGGAATTTGATTTTCATCAATTTAATTGAAATAAAGTTTGAGAAATTGAGCTTAAATCAACAATTTTAATAAATCAAACAATTTAAGAATAATCAATTAGGAAATTATAGGTCGAACCACATACCTTTTTCCCAGAACCCAACACTGGAAACATCACCCATCAATGAGAACTAAGGTGAAGAAGACCTAGAAAATCAAACTAGAAGAAAGATCCAACACCACAAGGAAAAGATACATCACATACATGATGATCTATTGAAAAACCATGATATTAAAAAAGAGGGAAACTCAAATAACAATGAATGACGCTCACACGAATATCACACGACAAAGAAATGATGATTTATCACAAAGAAATGGATTGAGAAGGGTTGGAAGGATCCAAGAATAACTAAGGAAGTCCTTGGGTCAAGATAATGGGATTCATATTATAGATATTAATGAAATAACCAATTTCTTTCTCTCTTTTGTAGCCTCTTTCAGGGTTTTACACAGTGTTTAACCCTGTTACATGCCGTGAAAGGTTTAATTTCTATAACGGTGAGGTCACATAGAATCTAAAACACCCCTTTAAAGGCAGGGTATTACAAGATGTGTAACCATAATTCACATCATGTAATACCCAATATTTATAACCAACACAACAACCATCATTATAAATAAAAAAAATGATTTGAAAAAAATTCACATCGTGTTAAGGGAATTAACCATGTGTACACAAGAAACCATGTACCATGCTTCAAATATTTCACTCAGCATCAGTTGCATGACATGTAATATCCTAGAAGTTTACAAAAACAACCAGTTTAGAGTCAAAAAATAAAATAAGTTTTAGACTTTAAAATTACAGTTAACCTCCAAATCCAAACTCAACCCTTACCCAAACAATGAAAAGGAAAACCACCAAAAGTTTTAAGATTCACCAGTCATACGGTAACATGATGTTATAAACTCCCCTCTATAATAACATTTTATACCCAGAAAGCCTATGAATAAGCTTCCATGATAAAGAGATGAGGAAAATTCTCTCTCATTAGTGTCTCATATTCCCACATTGGGTAATTATTAAAACCATGCTACCATCACTCCCAAACCAAAGGTATCATCTTCCCATGAAGTACCTTGGTCTCAAAAAGAACTATCTTGATTAGCTACTTATTCGAAGATAAATAAGGAACAATCTCAAGCTCACTCCATCTCAAAACCTAGGATGGATCTTATAGGTACTTTTTTAGATATAGAACATGAAGCACGTTATTTATCGACGTCAACAACAGTGGGAATGCTAAATGGTAAGAAACTTTACCCAACTGATAAAAAACCTAAAAAGGTCCCACAAAATGAGTACCAATCTTCCCTTGACACCTAAGATATTTATGACCCAATTAGAGTGAAACATTTAATAAAACTCAATCTCTAATAAAAAACTCCACTAGTATATGGAATTGATTAACATAAGACTAATATAAAATCTGTGCTATCATCATTCTCTAAAGAATCAGCTGAATCTTAGTGGTCGACTCCTACACCAAGCCTCGTCCAACCAAGGAACTTTCAACAACCTCTGACCATAAGAACATATATTTATAAGGACGACCATACAAGGCCTCAAAACAAGACATCCTTATCATTTGATGGTAATTATTATTATAAGATAACTCAATCATCCCCAAGTAATCATCCCAAACACCACAAAAGTCGAGAATAGAAATCCTTAAGATTCTTCCGAGTTCTCCTAGTTTGAAAATCCATCTGTGGATGGAAGGCAATGCTAAAATGGACCAAAGATCCTAGTTTCTCTTGAATCACTCTCCAAAAGTGATAAGAAACCTAAAGATCCCTATCAGAGACTATAGCATATGGAAATCATTGCAAAAGAATATTCTCTTTCACATTGAGAATTCCAAACTCCTCAACATTAGTTGTATCATGAATGAGAATAATGTGAGCCTATTTGGTCAGCCTATCGATCATAACCCATATCAAATTCATCTTTATCTGGTGACATGGAAACCGAACCTCACAATATAGAGAAAATTCATCCCAATTCTATGAAGGGACAAGAGGTGGAGGAAGTAAACCTGATAGCTTCTGGTTCTCGAACATAACCTGATGGAACATAAAGGAAAGAGAGATAAACTCAGTAATATATCACCTCATCCCTGGCCAGAAAATCCACCACCATATATCATATAACATTATTGTTGTTCTAGGGTGCACTTCCCACTGAGAATTATGAGAATCCCACATCATAGACTTCCATGCCATAAAAGACACTATAAAGTTATTTTTATTGCATAAAACACCCTTATTGGAGAACGACCACTACGAAACTCTCTACCCACTATAAAGAGAGTCTCTAATGCTACCAAATTCATCATCAATCCATTTATCATAAAGAAATATCATGAGAAGATAAGATATAAACTGAACAATTGTTAAAGAATCATTATCCACTTTTTCTTGAATACCAATATGCAACTGTGAATGGAGAGACATCAAATTACATTCTTTCTAAAATTATTTCACAGCTTGGTTTGGAAGTTTCATGATCAACAGATCTAAAATGACATTATCTTTCCTTTGGGTATAGGTGATGTCAATGTAAAATGACTATAGATACTCCACCCAATGTATTCATCAAAGGTTCAAATCATTTTGAGAGAATATATAACTCATTCTTTTATGGTAAAAAAACATGGTAAATCATTCACTATAATGGAAATGATGAAAACATTTATGTTTTTGCATTGTAACTAAAATTTCAAGGTCAGGGGTAGGGTAATTCTTCTTGTGTTTCATAAGATAACAAGATCCATAAGAAACTACATGGTCACCCTGTATAAGAACAAATCCCAATCCTGAACCTGATACATCACAAATGAACACATATCCCTTCCCAATGTATGAAAGGGTCAAAATAGGTGCAATAGTTAAAATACATTTCACATCAACAAAATAACCCTGACTTTTTTCATCCCATTAAAACTTCACTCCATTATGATTAAGAGAAGTCATCGGATAATCCATCCTTGAGAATTCCATCAAGAACTTGCAATAATGTTTAGCTATTCCCAAGAATCCCTAGATCTCAAATACATTGCATAGTATCTCCCAAGTAACAACAACATTAAATATCTTAAGATCAACTAATATACCATGTTCATACCCCACATTCCGCAAAAATATAACTTCCCAAATCAAAAAATCACACTTCAAGATCTTCACATAAAGTCAGTGAATTCTCAGCAGACCTAGAATTGTTCTCAGAAACTACACATAGTCCTCCTTGGATTTGGAGTAAACACGGATGTTGTCAAAAAAGACTACTAAATATGAATATAGATACTCAGGGAAGATCTTTTACACCCAATCCCTGTAAAATTTAAGAGCTTTTATTAGACCAAAGGTCAAATCAAGGTACTTATAAGGTTTGTACTTACTCTGAAATGCAGTTTTCTAAATATCATGTTCTTTTATTCTTAACCGATGAAAACCAGACTGAAGGTCGATCTTTGAAACCCACTTATCACCCTTCAACTGATCAAAGTGATAATCAATCCACAAAAATTAATACTCATTCTTTAACAAAATTCAATTTAGTTTTCAATAATCATCCCATAAGCATTGTGATCCATCAACCTTCTTACCGAAGAGAATCAACGTTTCCCAAGGTGAAACACTCATGCATATAAAGCCTTTATTCAGGAGATAATCCATATGGGAATTCAACTCTTTCAGTTCACCTGGTGCCATGTAGTAAGCAGTAATTGTAAATGTTTGAGTGGAAGGAACTATGAAAATAGAAAACTCAACCTCTATCACTTGTGGTAGACCAGAGAAATCTATAAGAAACACATTGGGAAACATAACGATGACTGGATGGAGATCACCACTCAAATATTCCCACTCTAGATCAAAAGAAAATTCCGATATCACTATCCCCAACTTAGGATAATAAGGTTTAGCTCTATTAAAACATGGGTCCCAATCTCCATGAAAGGCAAGAGACACACCACTGGGGTAGTAAAGTAAACCTACTAAATATTGCGATCAATAGAAGCATTATTTGAAATGTGCCAATCGATCCAAAATATGACACCACAATATTTCATATCAAGAACCATAAAACTCAAAGTAATCTCACCATCTTATCGAGAGAATAAAAATTAATTACTATATATATCATTCTCTCTATTTATACTAAGGGGTGTAATAATATCCATTGCAAAAGATAAAAGATTCATATGAAGATTTCCTATTTTAACAATATAGATTGAAATGAATGAATGAGATGCACCAGTATCAAATAGGGTAGTCACTAATGATGATTCTATAATAATGGTACCTCTAACAATACATGGACCCATGTCTCATTCCTTTGGAGACTCTTATACTGCACGGAGAATCTTTGTTCTAGATTTCTAGGGTTGGAACCCTTTTATACATGAATTATATGATTTCCCCATAGTTTTAGGAGGAGCAGTTGATCCTATTCCACTACATAGTGTAGAGAAATGATTTCATAATATCTATATATTCCCCGAACATCCTAATAATCTATAGTTCTTGGGTGCCTTAGTGAAAACCCTATTAGAATGTCTTAGATTTCATCACTGAAAGAAAACCAAATAAATTCCACCAAGCGTTGTAGGAGGTCTAGAAAAACTTTTTCATCGATAACTATCTTGAGAATCATCATGCTTCATTTTCCATTAAAGTAACTAACACTAGAACTGAGACAAAATGTAACTCTATATAAACCTTAATTTCCATTCATGTCCATCTCAACCACCATTTCCCTATGAATCACTTCAATATATGTGGCCAGATTTAACAAGAATACCTAAGAATAGATAACTAATTGAAGCCCCAGATCAAATTGTCGAGCCATCATATTTTAATTAAATACCATATCATGTGAAATAATTCACCATCTAAGAAAAGATATTTCAATAATCGGTCACTGTTTTGTTGGCCTACCCATGCTTGAAAAACTCCATAGCCTTGGCCAACACCATTGGATATGGATATAACTGGGTGGTGAAAATAACATTAAAGTATTTCCACTATAACCCCTCATGAATCCTTGCTATCACCATTTCATACCACCATCTGCGGTTTGGTCCTTCTAGCATGAATCTGGCACTCTTCACCTTGATCATGTTCGGTGATTCCAAGAACTGAAATAGACATGCTGTCTTGATCAACCATTCCTCAACATGTTGATGATCATTGGATCCTTTTAAAACTGGTGGTATCTGGTGAGGTAACACTTAATAATTATTTCTAAGGAGACCCCACTTAGGATCCATAGTTGGAGTCTGAATGAGGACTGAAGCTGGTGCTTGTCCCAGAGCTTGGATAGTGTGCACAATCACCTCGACTATATTTTGGTCCACTAGAGTATTCACTCGCTGTTGTTCATTAGTATCTTCCTCCTAGATCCAATTTTATCATCTTCTCAAAATAATGATTCTACACAACATTAACATATAAAAGGAAGACATTAGATTAACACTCTAATAGAGAAACATGGAATATTATTTCCAATAGATGGAATAACAATATTTGGATACCACTCTATCCAAATCAGAATAGAGAAAGGATTAGAACTAATATACAAGACGTCCTTCCCTAAATACCCTAGGTGAATTAAGATTCATTGTAGTGAGAGCTGCACTAGAACTCAGTTGCAATTAACTCCTATGTTCGGAAAAGATTTCAAAAATGCATAATAACTTCAAGAGAAAATCAGAACACCCTCCCATTGATACCACTTTGTACCGAACCAGCTCAGGTAACCTAGTAACCCAATAACCAAGCCCCCACTGAAAAATACCAAAGTGCGTTCTCGATCTAGATTGGTCAGAGACTGGAACCTAGAATCTTATAACATGCAAGTAGAGAATATATTCCAATAATACATAGTGGATGTAAGAAAAAAAAAGTCAATATGCATTAAAAAGAAACTCCACTTGGAGTAAGGTAATAGAATAAAAAAAGGAATAAAAAGTCCAAGGTACTACAACCCAAGTACTAGAAATAGTTAAAAGTATTCCCAAGGTCCTTAAGGACATAGATCAGCATGACCAAGGTTTAACAGCTAGAACCACCTCCAAGAATTTTTTTTAAAGTGATACAATTAAAACAATCAATATTTATTTCCTTGAAATGGATGGATTTATATTCAAATTTTGAATTTTTTTACTCTTTTATAATGAAATCATTGTTATGGTATGAGAAAACTAAATAATGGTCTTTATGTATTAAAATAAAAAACCAAGTATTTGAAATTGATAGATTCATGGTTGGATGATGTATATAACATTGAGTTTCAACCTCATTATCATAGTCAATTAATCAAGTAGAATATCAGAAGAATCCTTTTATATAGTTATTTAGAATCTTTTGAGCTAAGACCCCCTTAAATAATTTATCCCTTTTTATAATGAAATCTAACAAAAAATCCATTTTATTGACATGGTGACATTTCTAAAGAGATTATAGTGTTTTCATAAAATTATGTGTGTGTAATATTTAGAATAGAATCTACATTTTGATATTTCTACTTCATAACTTTTACTAACGACTTATATACTCTTGGACATGCCGACATGTTGAGGTAGAAGTCTGAGTACATTGAAAAATTAAATTAATTCAAGAATTATTTTGATTCTTGACTTGATAAAAATAAAATATGATTATATTTAGCTAAGGTAGTTAATATAACAACCAGAAGTTTATTATCTATATATAGGATTTTGGGATTCTATCTCAACTCACTCTACCTTATACACAAAAGTTCAATGGTGTTATCCATATGAGTAATTGTATCTTACATCACACATTGAGGTTGATGATGAGTAATAAATACCTTCCATTATCCATTTTGGGATATGTGTGGTACTCTATAACATATATAATGAACTTAAATAATAAAATTCCATACAAGTTATGGAGTGGTTTGATACTCAATTTGTCATATACACATGCATGGGGATTTGAGGCACTTTTTATTGCCCAATCAAGTGACCAATAAGAACCCAAAGGCCCAAAATTTATCATTATAGTGTTTCCTTAAGAAAATTGGGTATTATTTATATATCCCATTATAAAATGAAGTTACTATTGGAAGAGAAGATACATTCTAGACAGGGATTAAATTATCATTAGTATAGTGTGAGAATTATTGAATTCTAGGAAGTTAATTCTCAATATACACAAGACATGGAACATGAATAGATTCCATAAGTCCCCGTATAAAATGTTTTTCCTAAAACAGAAGAACTATATATGAGAAATAATGATGTTAGAGAACTAATGTTGTATGTTTTTCTGGACTCCAATAGCGGCGATTCATTGTTAATTTTCAATGATGATCCTCTTTCCTACAAAGAGAAATTAGAGAGCTCAGAACTGATAAAATGGTAAGAAGACATGATTTCAGAGGTTGATTTCATGTACTATAAACAATTTTGGGTGAAAATGGGTACTCAAGAGAAAAATAGACCTGGAAGTTAAATTGAATACTTATAATCTATGACCAGTGGATAAAGGGTTTTTAATGTTTCAAGTTATAAACTATGATGAAATCGTTTCTCAAGATTTTTTGTTTGCATCATTTAAATTTAAATATACTAAAAAAATTATTGATGACTATTTATTTTTTAGATATGTGGTATTAGATATTTGATAATGGGATCCTTCAATAATATGTCTATCTACCATGATGGTTAGTTACTCCATGAAATGAAAAAATATTGAAAACTATAGATATACATTTATGTGTTGAAGAAAGAATCCATGTATTAGAACCTTTGATTTTATGATGCTATAATTTTTTAAAATAATAATGACTGTGACACAAGTGTTTATAACTATTTTATTGGGTGTAAGGTTAGTGTCCTAGTATTATATTTCTATGAAATATTACATGTTTGAAATGATGTACCATTGATGTAGTCTGTTATTGAATCATTAAAAATATTATTTTACATTAAGGAATTAGTTGGAGAAGCCATTATTATATGGATAAATATCATTGCTGATAGATCCAAGAGGCTTCTTTAACTGCTTCAATTTATATACATCGATCGTATATTTAATTAATTTAGTTTGGAGAAAAAATAATGGATTGGTTCCAATTTCATATGGTAAGAAACATTCCATGAAAATGTGTCATCAGATATAATGGAGAAAGAGATAATGAGTGTGATACCATATAATTATGTGATATGATCAATCTTATATTCCATGTTATATACCAATCATGATATTTCCTATTCATCAGGGATAGAAGGAAGATGTCTAGAAGATCCATGTTAATAATTGTGATATACCATTGCGATTATCTTTATGTATATGGTAAGAACATAGGATTTTTCCCCATGTATGGAGAAGACTAGGATATAGTCATAATGGATTTTATTAATTCTATCTTGAAAATATATCAAAATGATATAATGTTAAAAATATGATTTTTCATTGGTATCAATAGAGAAGATGTGATTTAGAAGAGTTTAATGTATCCATCTATAAAGAATTCTATAATGTAGTCTAAGTAAACAGAAAATTATTAAAAAAAATAATTGGGTTAGATATGAAACTGTGTTCAATATAATGATTAGTTACATAATATTAATGACAGTAACAATTTATATTGTGATAATAAAACAAATGTGTCTCTAAAAAAGGAGCCAATGTCTCATTAATGGACCACATACTCTATTAGTATAACATCTTTATGGAATTCTATATTAGGTGTGATGTTTTTAGGAGATATTCTATGGATGATAACATGGTGGAACCCTTGGATAAATACATATCTGAGACATAGAATGAATATAATATGAGGGTAAGTGGGATAGATATTGTTAGCAGTTAGATCCAGCATATGATGGAATATATTAAAGTTAGTTCTCAAGAACCAACTTCTATGTACTTTATGATTATAAATATTCATTATTTTGAATACTAATAATTGTCATGTAACATAATTATTGTTCATATGAAAGATGTATTATGTGATAATGTCTTAAGATTACATATCATAGTAAAAGCGCATAATATTACTATAATATGATGAGAACATATATGTTCTATGAAATTATTCTTAAAATATATGTTCTATATCCATATTTGGTCATTTTAAAAGACCAAAATGATACACTCTATTAGGGGTTGTGAGTCACAAGTCATTGATGAAAGTTTTAATGGTATAAGCCTATAGTAACTTCGTTTCAATGAGGGTAGGAGAAGACGACCCACCAATAGAAAATAATAGGATAAATATTTCATTATATTTTTCCAATTGGCAGAAGTGTGTATTGATACGTAGTCATTATTATTATTATTAATCAGTATAATTTATCACATTTTATTATGTATTTATGAAAACCATGAAGTGGTATGTTTTTTATAAAGAATAATATGTTTGGATAGACCCAAGTTATATTGTATTAATGATTAAATTGGGAAAGTATGGGTCCCTTATATTATTTAATAGAATTTTATATGTTAGGCTATATTATGGGAATGTAATAACCTAATTAAATACATGGTCATGTTCTTATGGGGCTAGAATCATTTCATGAATTTCAACAAATGGAAATCAAGAACATTGGTTGGTGAAATTAGTGTGAAACCTAATTGATTATGGATATCATAACAAATGGATTATATTTTACAGTAATCATTAATATGTTGTTTTATATCATTATTTCGTCAAAATATTTATCAATGCATTCCTTAGAAAGTTTCTAGAAGCTATTATTTTACTACAAGTTATTCCACCTAATGCACATGAAAAAGACACCTATGGAGTCACACATTATGTTTATCAATAGCCTAAGATAAATATTATAATTATTTTACATATTGAAACAATACTTTTCTCATATTTGGTTTAATAATTTCCCCTTTTTTCATGATCACATATATTCTATCACCTAATATTTGAGATAATATTATGGGAAGAATATTTTAAAAATATTTAATTATTATTTAGTAAAAATAATATTTATTCTATATTTGAAAATAATGCAGTGGTAATTATTTATTTTATAAATATACATTATTTAAGATAAATAAATGTTTTGGTTGAACAAGAAACTTATTTTAAATGGGCTAGGGAAAAAATATTCAATACTATTTGAATAAATTCTAAAGAATTTTTTCCAAGAAATAATATTTAACTATTCAACTAGTTTTTTAAATTTCATGAAAAATAATAATATCATTTTTAATATTAATATTTGGGGTTCACTGGGAATTAGAAAAACATAAAAGGGCCCATGTGGACTTATTATTTTCTTACCATATCACTTTTTAAAAAAAACTATATTATTTCTAACAACAACACAACCAATTTTTTTATAATGATATTTTGAAAATCCTCTCAATACATAGAGATAGAACTCCATGAATTCTATATTTAATGAAGGGAGATCATTCTCTACCAACACACTTGATTCTAGAGAGAACAAGTGGATTCACCCTTTAATGTAATTCATGTGGTGATAAAGGATTAATGGTGATATTATCAGGTACTTACATAATAGCACATATAAATTCATAAAGCATCACGTGAATGCTTGTAGTTCACATGTAAATTTCATAAGTAGGTAATAAACAATTGATTTATAGGATGAAATGAAAAACTATCATGGATACATTGTGAAATTCATTAATTAATATTGAATTCACTACAAGGAATATTTTTTATTTATAAAAGTAATTATAAATCATTTTGTGATGATCCTATATTATAGTATATGAATTTAATAATTAATTAATCTTTAGATTATCTCAATTTTTTGCAAAATTATAATTCGTGTACATCTAGAAAAAATCATTAATTATGATAAATCATGTTTTCCATGCCATGTTAGTGATTCCAAAACATCTAGAACCTCTATGATAAATTTTTTTCTATGATAACAGACATTTTTACTGGAAATGAATCAAAGAAATATAAAGATAGATGATACAATGGAAAATTCATTAATTATTTTTCATAGAACTGAAATCTTTAAAAAATATGAACATTTATATTTACAAAAAATGAGGCTGAAATTAGTAGAACTCAAAGATAGAGTTGGTGAAGAGTGATTCATGTCTAAAGGTAAAAGGGTAGAATAAGGTTTATAGAAGAAATAATTCCCCTACCAAGTAAAAAAATATTTAATCAAATGTTACCTTAGATATAAATCATATATTGTAAATGTAATGCCTTATTTTAGACTCTATAATGGATAATAAAAGTATATATGAATTTGGTGATGTAGAAATGGAATCACATATCCAATCATGGAAGTTTTCTTGTAATGGAAAAGAGGATAAATCTATTCTACTATAGAATTTCAAATAATGGAATGACACGAATGAAGTTTGTCATACATTTATTAAGAATATTTCCATGGATAACATAATGAAAAATAAAGAACAAGATTTCCTTCAATTTTTTTATAAATAAAATGAAAATAAAATAAAACTACAAAGTGATATGATGAAAGGGATTTGCTATAATTGTTTTATGAAAATAGACACACCAATATAATTGAAGGAAATAATCCTTATAATCAATACTCAATATGAATAAATATAACTAAAATAAAAGGATTTTAATTAAAGTATAATGATTTTATCTATATAGTTGAAAGAAAGAGATATTAATATCATATATCATGAGTATATTATAAACACCTCTAATGAGAAGATAAAATATCCCTTTGATGGTTTCTGAAAAATCAAAAAAATAATGACATTACATTTTTAATAAATGATGTATTCTATAGAAAATATGGAAAATGGGATACAAAAAAGTAGGTATCAACAAAATTATTATTTTTTGGAGGGATTTTAAACATTATGATCATATGATTTGAATCCTGAAATCCTTTGGTTTAAAAAAGAACTCTAAATATGTCAATATCTTAATCATGGATAGAGTATATGAGGAATGATTATTTGATTAAATAGTTTCCAAACTCTATCCTCGGTTATATGGAAATGTATTTTAATTAGAGGAATTCATGTAAGGTTAAATATGTTATAATGAGATAATACACCACTATAACATATACAAAAAATAGTTTATCATCTAAAAGGCCTCTTAATCTATTTAATAGGATCAATGTGTTTGATAATAAAAAGAATCCTCAAAAAAGGTTGTATCATTCAATAATATCAAAAAAATCACACTAAATATATTGAATTGGAAGGGAAAAAAATATAAAAGAAAAACAAATGAGTTGATATTGATATGAATGATTTGGATGAAAAAATGAACCCCCATAGTAAGGATAAATAGAATAAGTAACTCATTGTTATCAATGAAGAAAGGTTCCTAAGTGATAATTCACAAAAAAACTTGAAGGTAAATCTGAATATTAAATGTAGAAAAAATTATAATATGAGATCTATAATAATGTAAGTTAAGAAAATACTTCTTTTAAGTGTGATTGATTCCATAATAATGAAAGTATAGGAAAAGGTGGGATAACAATACTCATAACCGTAACCTCGTGTGTCCATGTTAAACAAAAAATGGAGATGATTTGGTAAGAGGATGATAGGTTCATCAATAAATGATGAATTAGTGGTAGAAGAGATGATGACATTCCATTCTTAAGAGATATCAATGGAAAAAGATTAATGGGAGTCAAAGGGATAGTCCATTATAGATAGCCTCATTCCTATACCTAAAAAATTCTAATGTTAAACTATGCTCATATAGTTTATTTTTTATTTTTATTTCTGAATAGGGGAATAATTAAGGAGGATATATGATCCATGGATTTATTTTTCTAGAAAAATACATTTTATGAACGTGAAATAAGATCTGATAAAGCTACACCAAGTGGTATAATCACACTAAAGAAGAATACCAATTTGGATGCAATAAAATGTATATCATATTCCTATATTTGTTTTTATATTATTTTTTGGTATTCTTTATAATATGATGAATATTAGGATATCCTAAAGATACTATTATAGAAGTGATATCCCACAGTTGGATTAACTAATTTGAGAAATAATCCTATTGATGTCAAGACAAAAAACATTCATTGATATTTCATTCAAAAAATTATTTTTATTAATTATTATTTGAATACATAGTAATCCTTTGATTAATTTAATGGTGTGGAGTTCAAGTGGTATCATTTTATCAAATTTTTAACAAGATTTATCAATTGTTTTTGATGTTGTATATTTAGCACACAAAATTATTTAATATTTTTATAGTAATGGTTTTGTGTAAATGAGGGACAGAGAATAGATGTTGTATATAGGGAGTTGGAAAAAATAATTCAACTATAGTTTTTTAGTGAAATACAGAATAAACATGGAAAACATTGAGTAAATATTTAAAGTCTATTATTTCTTATAATATGGACAAGATGACTATGCATATAGGATTTTCCACTAACCTAAATTATACATGGCATACTTAATCAATGGAATTATTTATTATTGTGGATTTTTTCGAGATTAGATTAATTTTAATTATAGAGGTTGTAATTCAAACCAAAAATCATTTTCAATTGGTTTCTCATAATTTTTATAACAAAAATATTTTTTATTCGAAGTTATAATGGGAAACTATAAATGGGGCGATGACATAAGATAAGGACTACCTCCCTATACTCAGTAGGTGACATAATTATTGGAGGAATTCATATTAAAATATTAACATATAGGACGGAAAGTTTGAATGGGGTTTGTCAACAAAAATCATAGTACAAAGTTTATTGATTCTAAAAGGAGATGACCCCATCTCAAGAAAGGGTTTTGATCATATAATGAAAATTCAAATTTAGAAAGAGTATGTAGTTTCATGTTTATTCAATGATGGAGAGAAAAAAATGTATTATACATGGAGTTTTCCCTTTACATTTCATTCAAAACAAGGAGAATAAGAATTGAAATGAAAGGTAGGTTGTTTCATCTTGTCTAAAATATATAATTTAGATATTGTTTGAATACCAATAAGTTGTGTTGGATTTTTTTAAGATAGTGTATTTTTGTTAATAAAGTTTCTCAAGGAGAATTAGTGGTTGAGAAAATTTATATATGTTTGGTATCGTAGGTTGTTAGTTGTGTAGATATTTCCTATCATGGAAAAAACCATGGTGTGGTCAGTGGGAATTGTAAATATAAACAATAAGGTAGGTGAAACCATGCCATATATTACATTAATTATAGATACTAAGATTCTCGTTATTGGAAAACTATAATGGGCTATTCCACGAGGTCATCATGTTATAAATGTATATATATTTACAATATATTGAATCAAAAATAGGGTGACAAGGTGTTTCAATGGCCATGAAAATCATAGATGACATAGTGGAGAGAAATAGTTTTCTAAAGGCTATCTTAAAATGGAAAAAACCATTGTGAGTGAAAATTTTCCATGGTTTTTTTCATAATACTAGAGTATATGTAAATTTGAATTAAATCTTAACCTATAAGACACAGTAAACCCAAAATGTGAATAGTGGATCTTGTGGTGAATGTATTTTCAAAGAACAATGACTAAATGTATACAGGATACAATATTAGTCATAAAAATGGAAAAAATGTTATAGAGTGTAGTTTTAATCGGTTTATTATATTTGATATACTAAGAGAACACTGTGGTGTTTTAAGATGAGTTATATTGGTCTTAGTGTCAGTAAGTGTCACACAACATATGGTGGTTTTTATTTTAGTGATCCTTTAAAATATCATCAATTCTTTATAAAACATTGAACCTTGATTTAGGTCATAACCTATAATTACTTGAAGAGATATTACAACATTAATGATGTGAATTATTTAACAATTAATTAATACTTTAGAAGTATGTGTTTCCCCTTGAAGCTATTATGGAAGAATGTAGTTATGGAGATCTTAGAGGGATTTCTGATAAAAATAAAATATTTTTAGGGGTTATTTCAATATTTGATAATAATGATAGTATCTGACAGATTATTTTGGGTATGAACCCTCATTATATAAGTGATAAACTAGTATCATGTGGAATAATAAATAGGAAACGAGATATACAAGAGAGTATTTCACATATGAATATTAAGAGGAAGTGTGGTGTTTTAGGAAAGGATCTAGAAAAATTAACAAGGAATTAGAACTTATTGATGACTCTACCATAAAGAGGAATGAATTTATGTGCAGAAATAATGTGAAGTGGAATGTAGGTGTAATTATAGAAAGAAGATATTCATCATCAAAGAGGTATTCGTATATCATATAAGATATTCCCAAATGATATATAATAAAAAATATTTGTATACATTAGGATACAATCAAAGACATATTTTTTTATGAATGAATGATAAAGAAAATTACATATAAAAAGATAATCATTTCCATCATAGTGAGAATAAGATGGAAGATTCAAGGGAGTGACCCTTGGTAATGAGTGATTTGTGAATAATGATTAAGGGGAATAACCATAGTAATGAGTTATCAAGATTACCCCTTTAAATAATAGTGTTCTTATAATGATTTGGTGTATCAACACAAAGTCGATTTCATTATACTCAATGTTCCCTAAAAAGGGTGAACTATTAAAATTATCAGATCCTTATATCATTTATACATGCACATAAAAAGAGGGTAAAATGAATATTAAATTATATTTGGTAATGGAGTTTCTTTAAGTGATTTAAATCAGATCAATATATGATAGAAGAAGTATAGAAAAAGACCCTTGATATTGAGAGGTCATGATCCATTTAGGAAAGAGGGAGTTAATGTAAGAGTGATAATGTTTGAGATAATTTGATACCACGATTCATCCCACCTCTTTGGGTAATATAACACTAAACCCATATTGAGGGACATACACTATATATATTGAGTTTTTTTTTTCTGTGTGAAGGTAATTAAAGGTGATTATCTTTAGTAGAGTTGTGTAATGTTTTTTATGTTTTTAAAGAGTCACTGCAAAAAGGTGTATCCATCTAGGAAGTGATCATAATAGTAAATATAATGTTTTTTATTAGAGAAATAAATTAATCAAGATGATGATTTTATTGGAGTTTTCCCATTGAGGGAGATAATGTTTGATTAACCTTACAAAATTTATCATTTTATATCAATATATAATTTTCTAGAAAGTACATAATGAAGTAACTAAAGATGTATCTATTTCTATTTCTCTTATCATAATTTGAAAATTATTAATGCTGATGTTAGAGGGATTAATGTAAAATATTAAATAAAAAATTATCAATTTGTGGAATACATAGATGGGAATTATATGTGTTGGGATGATTATTAGTCACATTCATCATCAAAAATAGAAATCACTAAAATGTATATAATGTTAATTACATAATAATTTAAAATTTTGATATCAGCCTTTGTACTTTGTATAAAGAAGTGGGAGGGAGAATAAAATTGTAAAAGACATATTTAAATAAATATTTTATATGGTTGTTTATTTAAAATAAATAGGGGAGAATGATGAATCCATTTGTGTTACACTATAATTTTTGTCAATAAACATTGATGTAGATATGTGTTAAGTATATAATATTCAACGTAGAATCATTTACCCAAGAATATGTGAGGAGACGATTAAGATTGAGGCACCCTCAATTTGATATTATCATTCTAAATAAATATTATTAATTAATGTAAAAATTGATATAAGATCCTTCCATTTTATATGTCATTAGAGAACCATTCTCATGTGGAAAATGTTTTCATTTTTATATCTTGAGGTTCTAAAAATAATATTTATATTTAAAAGGTTATATATATTTATCATTTTAATTGAGTGAAAATGAAATGAATATATTAGATTATTTATTATTTTTTTATACATAATCAATTTATTTGGTTTTAGTAAGTTGATGAGAAGATGATGATTTTTATGTTGTTTGTTTCTTGATATATTATATCTCGATGAATATTAAGGAGAATTGTTTAAGAATAATTTTTATGTTCAATTCTGTAATTAAAAAGATGGTTATTTTTAAATAAAAGTAAAATTGGTTAGATATTTGTTGAAACATCATGAAGAATATCATATATGAAGTATACATTTTATATTAAATTCACCCAAGGTTTTTTTAGATATTAAAAAATATTAGTTACATCTAAAATAAATGATTTTTAAATTTGAATCTGATGAAAGAAAAATCATTTGATTTTATTTATGATTTAATGTTCCATGGAATTATATTGAAAAGTTCATTACATATCCGGAAAATATATTAAATTATTTAAAAACATTGACATTTTTTTGGGTGGATGATAATTTTTGTAAATTAATTTTAATTATTAGATCTAGGGGTTTACATGGGTTGTGTTTATTCTATTTTTAGAATATTTTCACTCAATGTAATCAAAATGTTTGAGGTTGGGTCAGGATGGGTCATATAAATTTTTTATATTGACCCCACCCCTCAAAAACCAAGGTTGGTTGGGATCATATTATTTAGTTAATGAAAAATTATTTGAAGTAATTTTAAAAATACTATAAAATTTTTAGTTAAATTTAAATTAATTAGTTATTTATAACATTTATAATCCTTCATATAGAAATGGAAAATCAATCCCCATCATCATCAAATAAAAATTATAAAATTATTTTGTTCAAAAAATAACTATGAAATAGATTATACTAAGGCGGCCTTGATCCATTTTTATCAAACAAAAAACAGTAATTTTAATGTCAAAATATATTAACATAGACCAAAAAAATGACCCATAAGAGATATCATCCTATGAAAAAACATAAATTAAAATAAAATTATATCTAAATAAATTCAATAAATATTTATATTCACCAAAAAAAATTTAAAGTAAATAAATATTTATTGTATTTATGTGTATATTATTTTTTTTATTTGGAAATCATTTAACAATGATTTAATTAGAAAATAAAAAAATATAATAAGATATAAATTTAATAATGATTATAGTAACCAATCATACTAAGGAGAATAATATATTGGACCTCTAAACCAAATTCATATATTGTAATAAATAAATATTTTATACAATGAATATAATGGAGTGGTAGATTTATGATTATCTTATAGGTATGTGAAAACATATTTTTTAAAAATTAATCATTGGAATTACATGTATGAGTTGTAGAATGGACCACTCACAAAAAAAAGGAAAATTGAACAATTTGTTCAAGCATAGAAGAACTGAATAATTAATTTCAACTAGCACACTCTACTACATAAATAATAAGAGTTCAATATTGAAATCTTAGTTACTAAAGAATCTGGAAAAAGTAGAGATAAACAATTACATTTCATCTTATAAGTAAGATATGAAGTAAAAAATATAAAAATGATTTATAATCAATCTAAAATAAGTAGAATAATCTTTGACTACCAAAATACCCCCATTAACATTTTATATATTATTTTGAAAAAGTTGTAAAAAAATCCATCATATTGATGAAATTAATTCCACACCAAGCCCTTTCCTTAATTGGAATTCAGTTAATATTCCTATAGATGTGGATTTATACATAAAAAAAATCCTTGATCCAATAATCAAGATGGTGATTGATTGAGGATTTGAAAGTGGAAACCGCCCAAGGAAACATCATATAGTGTGGATTCATAGAATATATAATTGGTTTAGTTCTAGGATTTTTCATAAGAATCCAAATATAAACCATAGTCATCTAACTGCCTGGTGAAATCATTAGATGTGAGCTACAAACATTCACTATAGCCAAATAGACTATGTACGCATCTTGTACAAGAGAGACCTATTAGGAGAAACCAAACACTCCACACCAAGAATTACAATGCGTTCATCCACCTAGATAGAATTAAGGCCTAAGTAATGATCCTTTTTATTCTTTATCTATCAAGAAATATTAATGAATCCCTCATAAAGGATTTGTATAGCCCCTTTTAGGTTGTGACTAAAATAATTGTTATTGAAGCTTTTCATGCATAGGAATAAAAGAACAAGGACTTAATTGACATTGTCTACTTCTCTAGGGTGGATAATTATTCAATCATCAAATTTCAAATTATCCCCCCACTTTATTAGGTGATCTCAATAGAATTGATGTCTAATAGTTTTTATTTGACAATTGAATTTGGACAAACCTTCTCTTAATGTGGAAAATTTATAATATTGGATACACATAGGGAGATTCAGACCTATCAAACCTAAATATAAATGGATATAGAAAGAGTGGGAAGAACCTATTTTTTACTACTCAGTTGGATAACCAATTTTGTTATGTTTTAACAAATATAGAGTTCATTGTTTTCCTATAGGACACCACATTAAATGTCACTCCATGATGTCCTTGACACAAATTGTATTATTTTTTTCCCTGGTCACACCACCAAATAATTTTATACTCTATCAATGGTCGATTAAATGTTCTCCATGGTGAGGTTTCTCAATTTGACTCATCTTATTCTTGGTATCATGATGCCAATTATTAGAAGAGGAGAGAAGAATAGACCCATGTTGAAGAACCCGAGTGTTTCTACTTTCTTAAAGACTTAAAACCATCCAAATAGATCCCTAAGATGACTTAAAGAGACTTTTCATTAAACCTAAATATCATCTTGAAGAAATAACCACAAACCTCATGAATAATTTCATATTTCTCATAAAAAATGTGTTCTCTCAAATCTCATATTTCACATGTAGAGGGATAGTCTATTTGAATCCCTAGGAACCATATATATCTTTACGTAAAGCTAAAACTCTACTAGAAAATCAATGGTGACACTATGCCTAATGGAAAATGGGATTAACCCACTAACAGTCAACTAATATTCATTGATTTGATATCTGGGGTGGACCCTGATGGTGATGGAAATATAAAATTTGAGTTTCTACCAAAATATTCTTGGTGTATGTTTATCTATGAAGACATGATTCTATTCTAGAATAACCTACCCCTAAATAAGAGGATGATATCCTAATGTAGTTTTCAAGGACTCAAGGGTCGTATACTATATATAGTCTACAAGATTGTGATGAATCATACTTAGATGAAAATCAATTTACATTGAAAAGAAGATCCCCTTCATCATTGATGATATGATATTAGTTAACCATGCCATTGAGGAAGATTTAAGGGTTTAGTTAATGAATTTCATTATATGTTAAGATGGGTAATTTTTAAACATTTCATTACAAGAAAATAAATATGATTCAATTTTATTGATTTATAAGAATGATCGAGGCACTGATCCATATGTAATTATCCACATATTTTCCTTTATATTAACAATAATGGATTGAAATGCGCTCTTAGGAAAATGTATATGTCCCATGGTTTCAAAGTTAATGTTTAAGTTGATAATTTTATCAAGGAAATATTACTTAAAGAATTTAGTACCCCAAGTGGCTAGATAACATCATCCCAATCAATAAAAAGAGTTGGAAAAATGAATGATTGTATAAACATGTGAGATCTCAACTAATATATCTCTATGGATGACTTTACCATTTTATCTAATGAGTTACTGATTAACACAACCACTAGATTTTATGATCGTTCCTTTATGAAAGGGTATTTAGGGAGCTTTCACGTCTAGATTCATCCTAAAGATTCAAAGAAAACTGAATTTAGAGTACCATAAGAAACCAATTACTACCATTTTCCCCTTATTATTGAATAATGATTAAAAAAACTAACTATGGTCCCTATAAAATATCTTAAAATCTCTACTGATAATGATAATGGTGTGTTACATGGATGATTTGGATGTAGAATCCCACAAATACCAGATCTATCTCAATGATCATGAAGATGTGTTTGTTATTATTCACACTTATAGCATGAAATGATCCTCTTGAGTGTGAATTTAGAGATAGATCTAGGATTTTTGTAGGCTTCATGATCAGACATAGAGTCATTGAGATAAACAAATAAAATATCATGACCATCATCAAAATTCCTTCTTTGCACAATCCTTAAGAGTTGTCAGAGTCCAAGACTATCTACCCTACATACAAAATTTTCCAAATATTTAAGATGAAAAAGTTGATCCATATTCCATGCTAATGATGAAAGGAATATATAGTCAGTGAGATTATGTATATCCAAACATATTCGATGACATAAAAATTATTTACAGAGACCCCTTATTCTAATGACTTCTATCTAATGGAAAATTTTGGACCATTATTTGACTACACATGAATTATCCATTGGAATACTGTCAACTCAGAATAATTATAGGGGAATAGATAATAGTATGTACTATCCCAGTCACATGATGTTCAACGTTGAGACATCATATTCACCAATAGAGAAGAACCAACTGTCATTGGTTTTCATGGATTAAATTATGCATCACCATCTACAACATCTTGAGATAAAACTATTCTATTATATCGACCTACTTTTGTACATCCTCATCCGTCTTATATTGAGTATGATATTGGCATATTTTCAAGTTATCCTTCAACAGTGTTTCATCTGGTTTATCCCTCATAAATTTTTCAAAGGTTATGTATTTACCTATTTTCTATCCACACATAAAAAATTAAGGATATTCCCTCTGATAATACCTTAATAGATATAATTGTATTCAGTATTGATCATGAAATTTATATGATGGAATGAAAAACTCAACGATGCCACTTAGAGATGAATTAAGAGAAGGTTCAATAAACCTATGCTCAAAAGGGGTTTCCATCGAGTTTTCCCCATCACTCCCCCAATAGACCTTATTCAATATCCATTTATCATCTCTAAGGGGTGAATAGATAATGAGTCTGAGTAACTATCCATCAACACTGGTCTATAAAAAGAATATAGATTTAGGTTTTATGGTTTTATGTGAATGGTTACATTGAGTAGGTTATAAATAAAATTAATTGTGAATACAATATAAAAAAAATATTGATCAATTTGACTGAGAATAAAAACAAATTGATGGCCCAGTTTCCCTCCATTATGAAGGAAACATTTATCCCACATTCCTAGAATGATTATGAATCCATTTAAAAGAATGGACACATATCTAAAAAAATGATATCAGGATGACATAGTCAACCATGTTACCTGTTGAAAGGTTCTCCCCCTTATCATTATAGATAAAGAAATCTTATAGGTAAATCAAATCACTACTAGTTCCTACATGGTAGGAACCCTAAATTCCATTACGATAGGAGAACTATTTAATAGAATGATTCATTTGATTGATTACCTATGTAATGAAACTCTATAGTACGACTGAGAATATCCTAATAAAATCATCCTCAAAGTGTTGAATTTAATATATTTAGATTACTCAAGTTTAGATTAGGTCCCCTATAGACAAAAAATTGATAGTTTTATTCCCTATTATTTATAAGAAACAGAAACACTTAACGTCTCATAGGTGTCCCATGTTTAACCATATTAGGCACACCTTTTTTATTTAATATTTTTTTTGATATGAAGGTTGGGAATGTTTTGTCCAATAATGGTTTATAAATGCATTTAATTCACCAAAAAGTGTGATAGGTTCTATATTCTATCTATCAAGGTGTATCATCCATCAAATATTCTCTATGTCACCAAATACTCTTTTCCCTTTACAACATGGGGATTATATGTAATGTGTCCCTACCCACCTTTGATAACTCTATGTTAAGAATCATCTTTACAACAACCAAATTCCATTCATTTTGTGATAATTTCACCCCCTCATGAACGTGCATACCATATTTATTTTTATGTTAATGAAGACACATATCATCCATTGGTTTAGTATCCATCACACTATAATATAAAATAATAGAAAGTAGTTCTCACCCACTGAGCTGGAGATGTTCTATGCAATGTTTAATATATGTTCCAAATACACTTAGTGCAATCCCACATCTTAAAATTAGTCTATTGAGAAAATAATAAAGTAAATATCTAACATTTTATAGATGACAGTGGAATATAATAATTAGATATTGAAAAAAATATGCTCAAATCCTTGTGGGTATTTCTTATAATTACTTAGTCCTCCACCCAAGAGACACCTTAATAACTAGTCTATAATAAAGAAGAAGTAATTGCTATTGAGGTTAAAATTTCTTCTCTCCATATATCTATCAATGATCAGTTCAAATGAGAAAAGAGATCAACTGATTATATAGTTGAGTTTGAATCTATAAATGGGAACACAATCCAATCACTTCACCACCTCTATGTCCATAAAAACAATTTGGAATGATCATTAATCAAGAAGATCCACATTAGTTGACATGAATCTAGAATTAATAATTCAATTGATATCTAGAAGAATGATACTAAAGGTACACTTGGAATCATATGTATATTTCACCCCCTAAAATTTTTATTCTAGAGGTGTGTACTCATTGATCACCTTGGATATGGAGCACATCAAACCTCCATAATATGAAATATTTCTCATGTATTTCTTTTCATAACCCTCAAATTTGTTAATAGTTCTAAGATGTAAGGTATAAAACTATATGGAATGAGTCTACCTCTCATGAAATTTAAATACTAAAGGAATTTCCTAACTCTATGATGTAAAATTGAATATAAATTTTTACTCTCATTAGGTATTTAAACTATGTTATCAAAGTCATAGATACATGGAAATTAACTATATCAATATTGATCTTTGTTGTATGAACCTAAACATTGTAGCTTACACATTTCTGTAGGATTAATAGTCTAAAAAACTAGATATTCATCTTCACTTATATGGATAACCTTCTTTCTGGTTATTGTATACTACAACATTATTTCTAAGAGAAGTGTGTGTATTGATTCCCATTCATTGGGATATGATGGGATTTCTATATTTCTTATCATAGTCCGAGATACAACAACTATACCCCAAATGAAATTTATTCATCCTATCCTTATATTAATGACCAACACACCTACATTGAATTACTTATTACCAAATTAATCTAAGATGATGTTACTCTTAAGATATGATCTTAACCATCCAATGTATTAAAAGGACTAGAACATTTCTTAATGGATAGATAAATAACACTGAGAGTGTTGAAATTTACTTGAAACACTTTTCTGTTCATCTATATACTCTGAGTAATCCCTGATATGGATCCCCATATTCCTCTATATCGAAAAAGTCTCAATAATGATGAATTCATAGTGATTTATAGGCCACCCTCCCATATAGGTTTAATTTCACTGAGGAAATTCCAAACTAGAATGATATGTCTCATGTTTTTAAGACATGGTTATTGGTCAACCCTAATTTTTAATTACTCATACTCAATAACTATTTAGTCGAACCAATTTATTAGACATGGTTAATCGTCATATCAAACTTTATGTCACTCAAATTTGTGATTAAAATATTACATGTCATAAATTACTCCCTATATCACCCCTTGATAAATAATTTTGGAATTGTCTAGAATTTCAATAACCGAATTACCCATTTTTGGATGATTCCAATGTAACATGTTTTGTTTTTACCCAACCACTTCCACCCATTCTTTTCACTCTCACACGACATAGTGTATATTTTTATTCTCCAAGTGTTCTCAAACCTAGCATGAATTCTAATGTAGTTTTATTTGGATGTATACTAACCTGAATGTGGCATTCAATGTAAATAATAATGGCCCCTCCTTGCCTCGATAATATGAAATTAAATTTCATACCCCCAATTTTCTCTATTTAAGGAAATCTTTACTAGTATATGGTATTATTATTTCATATCATATTTTTCTATCACCTCATGTTGTATAAGTTAAATCACTATTTTTTGATGTCTCATGACCCTATATAGATAATAAAAACATATAATTATTACAATATTAGTGTTTTATCTCTATTCAATTTTATTGTTTATTCATACTTCATGCCACAAAGAATAATGTTCACCTAGTCCAAGAAAAATAACTATAAACTATATAGAATATATCATGATCATATCTGAATAATCATATACAAAAAACACTACTTGCTTCCATGGATAATTTCCTTAAACATTGCAAGGGTCCTCCTCATGGGACGAACTATTCTACCTCAATTGTACAGAACACCTTATCCAACAATTCATGTTGTGTTTGTTTTACAATAATAGGGTAGTCTATATTACCCCAAATATGACATACAAAATTACCATAAACTATTAGTCCCACTATAAAAATTGAATAAATGTTAATTATTAGAGCAATATAATAAAAATTTTATGATCTCAAACTATGTGCACACAATTATAAGTAATTCAGTGTGGAGCATGGCTCCATTGGTGTCCATTCCTGTCTAGTTTTCCTTACCGTTAATACTACACAAAATAACACCCCCCAATATTCCATGTATAAAAAACACAAACTACATACATCCCCTATTATATTGTTAGTGTATCACAAAATTCTCAGTTCATGAAGGATTCTTTTTTTCTTTTATGATGCATATATGACCCATCCTCTTTGTAAATTTTGTAAAAACTTAAAAAAACATTATCATATTCACCATATGATGTTAAAATTCATTTTTAATATCCTTCCCACTTTTTTTAAGAATCAAGACAGAGTACCTATTTTATTACATTAATCTTCATTATATTATAGATACCCCATTTTAGAGGGTACATTCTATATGGTGTTGGATTCCTACCACACCACCTTTAAAATATTCATAGGGATTGATTACCTATCTATGGGATATGTACTGATTATTGGATCTTTAGTTTTGGGCCCAGCTATGGGATCAGTGTGCACACTCACATTTCTTATGTTTATGGGACATTTGATTATTTATATTAGGATTCCCCCACCCAATCATTTCACTAATGAATCCACTATTTTATGCCCCCTATATGGTGTGCGAGTCAAATAAATGTATAAATATTTTAAACATTTTTATTTTGGTCTCCTACCACCCAAAATTAATGACATAATTGGTTATTAATTATAATTATTTGGTATATTAATTTACACTTGGATCTTTTATCTTGTTCCTAGTTTTAGGTCTCCAATTTTTCTTTCCATGTCATGGGACCAGAAACTAATTCATTTTGCCTCATTCTCTTCTTGAGTGTCAAGGAATTGTTGAACCTATATAAAAATGGTATATGATATTTGACCATAAACTCTGGATCCTATTTGGTCAATGAATTATTGACCTTAAACTGTATCCATATCCCTTATAGTCTATAATTAGAAGAGTCCAATAGTCATATTCTTGATGATTTTCCACCACCCAAGTTTAATAGATAACCTCACCCTTATTATAATTATCATGCCCTTAAAATATTTTTATTCCATCCCTATGGTTTTTTATTATAGAAGTGGGGTGCTAATTTAAATCATGTTGTCCTTTTCATTATCGTTACATGAAAAACATCAATTGGTACATTTACACTTTCCTTAAAATATATTCCCTAAGCCTTGAGGCCAGTTCAAAAATGTTCACGATATATAGAATTAAATGTGGGATTCTCTCATTCCTCTAGATATATGGGTACATAACTATATGTATAATATATTTAACCTTAAACCCTAGACCTCAATAATACATATGGATTGAATCTAATATTCCCTAGATTGAGACATTGAGGTTCATCGGGATGAAAACACATAAAGGGTGACATGAGAAAATAGAAACCCTATGTTTCAAAATTTTTCATTTTATATGATATTGAAAAAACATAGATCATAAATGGACAAGTTAAATGGATTGTGTAGATTAACCTCCGTTCCCAAATAAATCTAGATTATGTTTAATAAACCCACTGGTTTAGGAAAATTATAGAATGAATATTATGAACTGTGTTTCCCTCTAGGTCGGAAATGTATTTATTTAAACTCTATAACATACCATCCTTTCTATTAAATGTTAAGATTGGAATTCTAGTGGATATTTAGATTATAATAAATGGTTTACCCTTGTAGTGAAATATTCATGTACTTAAACTATGTTCACACAAATCCAGACATGTTAATAGTGGCATTAGGCACTAAAATTCACATTGAGTTTCATTTTTCACAAGTCATATAGGGAGACTCACCATTGGTCCAGGTTCCAGGATATGAAATATAGGTACCCCCTAGAAACAATTTATTATAGTGTTTGTATCTAAAATTAATTATATATTTTTTATCTCTATTCTAGTAAATGTTTACCCATTATGGAATAGGAATCACGAACCTTAACTATATTCCTTTACCCATTGAGGTAACCTGTATTGGTAATGGGATTTTTAATTCACATCAAAAAAAGTATATGTCTGGTATTTAAAATACCATTATCTTTTGGTTCATGCTTTATGACCCCAGTCAGTTATCACCCCATGGCCAGAGATAGATATATTTAAACAATACAATATATAGGGCAAACCCCATTCATCCTCAAGTCATATTTGAATAAATTATTATATATTTCGGGGATTCAGTAGTCCATAATTCATGATACACCCCATAAATAATCCAAAAACATGAAAATATATCTCCCTGGATCTTGGATCCCTCTTTAAACTTCATACATCATCTATAGATATTATTTCCACAGATATTGAATTTCCTCTTCATTATTTAACATATGAAAGGACATCACTATGGTTATGGAACAATGTTGAAAAGGTCTTCCCTCCATCTAGGTAACACATACCATTTATTATCTTTAAAGAGATGGACCTTATATTTCAAATACATGGATAGAGGCCAATAATAATTTTAAATATAATTTTCTTAATGATATTATAGTGTAATACATGTTCTCAATGTGGTTCATGGTTATTATCATGTTGTCCATCACTCACCTTTCAATTTTAACATCATAAAGAATAATTTACCTTAAAATTCATCATTTGGATCAAGAGGGGACTTAAAACCATTGATGATCCTATTTCATACCTTTTGGTTTGATTTCATGATCTAATGAATTTGTATCATCCGACACAAATTTTATCCCCATCATCTAAGGCTCTCTCACATTCGGTTACATCATTCTAACCCCAAATCCTAAAATTTTTCATAAAACTTTTATAATACAATTAACAATCCTTTACCCATTTTTTCATAGAACAAGAATGAGTCATGTTTTCATAGAGATATTATATGTTTTTCTCATTAGCACAATTGATATTCCCTCTTTTTTATCCTTACCATACATTTTTAATCTATGTTTCCAATATCCATTTCATATGAAATTAACTTATATATAATTATACCTACTTTAAAACATTAAAATACACGATACATTGGTTTTTAATCAAGAGTAAAACACATATGTTTTGTTGGTCACTTACTACATAACCTTCTATAACTGAATGTTTCATGACTTCCACTATATAGGAAAAATTATGATGTATTCAATCTTTTAAATGGATAAAACAACAAATTGAAATTTTATTCCATCACGGACCATGATATTTTCAATATACTCATGTCTATACCCCTACCTATCTAAACATGAGGATTATTCCATATCCTCAATGTATTATCCAATGCTAATTGATATGTTTTTTTTGGTTTTACTCTAATGGTGAAGCTCCACATTGATTAATTTATGTATGCCTCAATTCATTACATGATTACCCATGAGTTTCCAATTTCTTCTCATATGTATGAGACATATCGAAATAGAGAGATATTAGTCTATTAATCATGAACATAATATACATCAACTAAAAGTTTTGTATTATCTATCTTGGAATTATACCTTACAATTCACATCATGGTTTGTTTTTTCCATATTGACGTGAATACTACCTCAATTCAACTTAATCCTCACCGAGTGAAATAAAAAATATATAACTAGGGTTCCTGTTGAATTACACTAAAAGGAAATACATTGTTCCATACTGTAGGATTAAAAACAATTATCCTTCATTGGTCAATTTTTATGACATTAAACATCAATAAAAGACTAGGTCCAAGAACCAAAACCTTAAAAATGTGAACTTAAAAATGAAGTGGTCCTAATTAAAAATTAAAAAAATTATGTTTCCCCATATTTCAATATAAATTTTCTCACTTCATGGTCATCAAAGAATGGCCTTCAAATGAAGAAACATTATACTAGTACATGTGACCATAAACTAAGAAACCTTACAGATCATTTCTATCCTCCCATGAGCATGAAGAGACAATATTCTTCCTTATCCCAATCAAATGGAATATGTATATTCATCACCGATTTTCATGTGTTCTATTTGTTTTTATGACTTAAATATTTTCTTTATGCACAATGGTGTTACAATAAGTGTTCTTAAACTATTATTGAGAATATTTCTAATTCATTAGAAGACTTGGTGTCCCCTGATTTGATTAATTATTCTCTTTTACAATCAAATGGGATCCCTTATGCTGAAATAAATGTGATCTATAAAACCACATACCTCATAAGGTACATTCCTTACAAGAACCATCCCCGTAATCTTGGAATGGTTTGTGCAATGAATATGGTATAATTATAGAGTGGATCACCAGTCATATATGGTACATATATTTGTATAGAAATCTTTAGTACTTTAAAAATGGAACCAATGTTTCAAATGTGTTCACTGACCATCTTCATCCTATATTCCACCTTTATCTATTGGATTATACTACAAGAGTAAAATCATTTCTCACTTCATATTCACTTTTCTTATGTCTTATTATATAAAATTTGGTGTTGTGCCCTCTTATAAAATGAGCATTAATAGGTAAATGAAGATCATTGAATATCCAAAACAATATTACCAAATCATTATGGGGTTTTTATAGAGATAGAATCCAAATTATGATTCCAAATGATATTCTGGTATTCATAACTCTTATGTCATTGAATGAACATGTATATACCCCTTGTTTCTCCCACTAAGAATCAATAATGTGTGTATAGATTTTTTTTCGGTAGTTTTCTTAATTTTATTGAGTTATATAATTAAAAATATGAAATTCAAATAGGTGATACTTTTATTTCCTTGTTAGAGAAAGATGATGGCCATACACATACTGGAGCCTCTCCCTTGTTATAAGAAAGGTTCACCATATGGTTCCACTAAGATAATAGACTATTGATGAAATTTTATCCCATGTGGAGTTGATTAAATAATTCTTTGACACCTAGATAGCTTTCATAACCCCTGATTAGTAAATGGATGAACATTAACAACTCCTACTTACATCCTAGTTTGTGGAAACACAAACTAATCCATCTAATAGGTTGATTGAGTTGACCCATCCCTTACTACTATTAACTATGACTCCATATCGTGGATCATATCATAAATGGTAGAGATGAATGATTATTTTTGGGGCACTCTCTCATTATGTAGGGTGATTTTATGCTTATCCACCCATAATTATTTGACGGTATCAATGGTTGTATCATTCCATGAAATTTATAACTGTTAATACTCTAAGAAAAACTATTCAACCAATATGTCTTGTGATTATACATGGAGGGAATTATTTTCTTCACAATAGGTCTATAACTTACACATATAGTGATAATGTGATCTAATACAGCCCAAAAAATCACCAAATGATATGTGGGTGATGAAGTTCTATTCTTTTCTACTTTCTATGAGCTATCTCGATTGCTTCACCTATGTAACATGTGACCTAGATTCATCAATTTATTTTGTGGAGGTCTATTTCTCAGGTAAATACATGAGTATTTCTATATCAAGGTCTTCATAAAAAAATAAATTATATGGGAGTTGTATCTATATTTGCATGAATCATTTTTTACTCAACCATTTAACAATAGGTTATGTAACTTCATTCACCATAAGTATTAGTAAATGATATTTTATTCCTTAACCACATCCTTTGATTTGGAAAGCTCTTTATATGGATATTATGTCATCTTCTCTTGGAAAATCCTAAAAGGTTAACTAAATGTAGAGATGTGATAAGATTCACTATTAATAGAAGAAGGTTTTATATAATATAGATTGCCTACTGATGGAAAAAAGTTGGTTGTAGAAGAATCATTTTCCCTTTTCATGATTGTTTATCAATCAACATAAAGGATTACCACATCATGATCAGTTAATAAATAATCATATGAACAATCAACCAAATGAAAATGTAATACTAAAAACATAGGATAAGTGATAATTAAAATGTATATCATGGAGACTTTATCCAAATATGATTCTATTAAAGGAATCTTCCCTCAAATAATATCTTCCTAGGAATCCTCTACTCTTACCAACAAGATGAGACATAACGTTGAAATGTATAATTCTTACATTAGAGATAAATCTACATTAATAGACACCCAATAAAACAATAAAATGGTTTTCAATTCTACATTTATTGACACTCAGTAAATAATAGAAAAATGTAATCCCAAAATAATAATATTGTATTTATATTTAAAATAAATAGGAAATTGGAAGAATATTTTTTTTGGGATTCATGGTGATATAAATGGTTAACCACCATTTGTGATGTTTTATACCTGTATACATAATCATCACTTTAATGTCAGGGTATGGACCTCCATAGATGAATGGGGATGTGGCAGTCTCAAAATATTTTTTCCTTTATAGCTTTACCACCACTCATTCTATTTATTCCCTATGGTATTTAGAAATCATATATTCCATTATTTCAGATATTACCCCCACTCACTTGAAAATTCATTCACAGATTAGAGAATAAAAGGTAGTACTCTAGATATTTTTTATATAACAGTAAATATATAAGCATCGCATTTTCTTTAATTTTTATGATATTTATTGATCTGTCCTCTAGTTTGATCTCCTTGTATTCATTTAATGAACTACCTTGAAATATATTAGTTCACTGGGATTCCTCATTACAAAACCCCCATGAATCTATGTCATGTGCTGACATAATAATGACATGAACTTCACCAGCTGGTCCTCACTAGGTCTCCAATTAAGTATCGTGCATATGTGATCAATGTATCAATATTCATCTCCACACCAATACAGTAGAGCCTCAATCTCAATGGTGTATTGAAAAATCTATAACAATTAATCCCGAGTGATTATTCTTTCAAGGCCAAAAACAACAAACTATATAATATTTCCCATGAGTATCCATTACAAATATGTGTTGTGAGTTTCTTCTAATTTTAATCCCACAATTTTAACTGATCTAGGAAGATAACATCACCGGGTACATATATTATGTATCCCAGGATCTTCCCCATATCTATACAAGATCCAACTATGGTATCCATGGTGATTTCAACATTATCTTATGATACCTTTCTTGGGATCCCCACACCTTATGATTCATATGCACTAGAAACCACACATGTATGTTTATCAAGAGAATTCCGGGCATTCTAGGCAGTTGTCACTACCACCACAAGATCCCCATTATTTTTTTCTGGGATTCTACGGCCAATACATAAATTCTTCTTGGTTTTTCAAATAATTATTACTAAGGATATAACCAAATAAACAATCATTGTAGATCTCTTTAGGATACACTAAAACACATATTTCTATGTATACATGAACATGAATGATTTCAACACTAGCTCATGAAAATATGATTGTATCCCCAGAAATATCATTGGTAAATATCCCAAAGAGATGATGTATGATTGTGGGGTACCAATCTGAGTTGACCCAAAAATAGACCAACATAATTTGTAACTTGATTCATTAAAATTAGTTGTTGGACATTTTTGGTGTGTATGGTTCATAATATGTATTTCCATCAATCCATGCGACCAATGACCATCCAAAAAAATATTATAGGTAAAACCACTCAATTATGGTTCCTCACTACTTATCAATGATATCACTAGTCCAAATAGAAAAATGAAAAATTGTGATGTTGTATATTATGTTGATCAAATACATCATACATTCTTAATTAATCTACATAGTTTAGATCCTGGTTATATTTTTAAGTGATGGCTTGAAATAATTATCCCTCAGAGAAATGATGATAAGAAATTTGTGATCAATTTTTAATGACCATATTATTTTCATTCTTGGTGGATTAGAACCCAAAAAACAATGATTTATTATGTAATGAAATTATTGTGAAAATATTAACACAAAATAGAGTACGTAGAAAACTGGAGTTGAATCAGCTTCCATAAAAAAAATTTGTTGGGTTATTCTTGAGGGAGATCACGTATAGCAGTTAATGAATGCACCCTGCCTTGAAGTGATATAATAGCTAATGAATAAATGAAAAAATTAGTGGGGATATCTGAAATATTAATAAGTTCAAGATTCATATCAGAAGATAGAAATTGAGTTTCAGGAAAAATGGAATACATATAGGATTGTACGCATCCCATGAAAACCAAACTAGAGAGTTATTCAACTTATTATTTTTGTGAAACATAAGGATGATCATACTCATAATGAATCATATATGTTCATGTGTACTGGGTATAATTAATTTAATTTTTAATAAATTAATGGAAATCCTTTAATCCATTCAGAAAGGATTTCAATAGATGAACAAACCATTCATTATAAAATAATATATATATATATATATTATATTCATTAATCAGATGCATGAAAATTATGTGCATCATATAAATTAATAAATTTAAAATAAATATATATAATATCATATATTATATATATGTATCTCATGTTCCATTTTCATTTTTCTATGTATGTTATTCATGTACATTTTCTTTTTCATCCAAAAATTCCCGACTTGCACTAAAATACCATATGGAGTTTATAAAAAATATCACACATATTTTTTATAAATCATCCAAACTCTATTCGATATAATTTTCATCAAACTCTATTAATTTTGTTAAAATTATTTTTTCAAAATTTTTCCCTTATGAATGTGCCAAAATTTGTTATCATATAATCCTTATGAGTATTGAAAAATAGTATAAAAATCCATAAATCATAGATATTAACAAAGAGTGTCCTATAGAAAATAATCATGTCCACTCAATCTACTATGGGGTCTAGTGTGATACTAATAAAATTAAAAATATTATGTTTATACAAACATTTCCAATACAAAATACATCATATAAATCATAGTATATCTATAAAATTATTTTTTCCCTGACATAAAGTGAGAACTGGACATGGAACATTTAAATCTAGTATATACACCTCATCTTTTCAGGATTAACTAAAATAGATTGAACAACAAAATGAATACCTTATATTTCATTCAACCAATGTATGATTACATAAAATTATCCATACCCACGTATCTAATCGAACCTCTTGTTTTTTAACTAAGCATGGCCATGAATTTCACCTATATATTCTATCACAGGCTATATGACTTTTATTATCATACAAGTGGCCAAGTACAGTATAGTTTTTAGTCCAACCAAAGACATGATAAAAAATATACACAACCATCCTCATATTATATATTTTTATATAGTGACTTATGTATGTTTCCTATCAAAGTATGATTGTTATCATACTATATATCTCTCTAAACTTGATTCTTAAGGATTGATAATAACTATACACCCCAATGTATATCTATGAACATATGATATTATATGAGAAATAATTTCATATATTAGTCCATGTAACAAGTTTATACTTTTTACGTCAATAACATATTATTTATATCCCATACTCAACTATCTATGATGATTTTATAAGGATCTATTAAATCCATCCTTTTCAAATAATCGCAAACCATTTTAATCTATGATGACCATCTATTAGGTCTAAATAAAATATTATACTTTGAAAGGATACATATCATTAATTTTTTCCTAAAAATTAATTTTTTAGTACACATTAATAAAACAGAAATGATTATTTACATTATTATAATTATGTGATATATTTAAAACTTTTAGAATCAATATTTTAGGAGATACTACAGGATTTTTCTATTGTTGGCGAAAAAAATATTTCTGATCATTAAATCCATGAGTAATTCATATCACATCCCTATGTGATAATCTGATAAAATAATCTCACATACCTCTTGGTGTGTAATATTTTCGAAGAAATCTAGTACTGGTGGGATATATTAATAATATTCATTAATTTTATATCATTGAATCAATATTCAATCTCTATAATATAATACCAATAAATGTTATGATGTTCTCTTATATTTCTTACAGAAACACATTATATGTACACCATAACCATATTTGGAACCCATTATATCAATTTTTTTTATTATAAATAATTTATAAATGAAATTACTATTTCAATTATCATTTTTGTAACAGATCAAAAATTATTTTAAGATAAAATAATACCCACAACATTATGATGGATAGTATAAATATTTAAATTTCTCTTTATAATTATACCCTAACATTATTTAGGATACCATGTGATACAATTTGTGTATTTGATGATTTAAATCATTATGAAATAGTGATGTTCACATATTATGGTAAATAAGTATAACCATTAAAAATTTTATTTACCCTCACATATTCAAACTAATTATGATATTAAGTAAAAAATCAACCAATATTAAATTGGTAAATTAATTAATTTATGTTTTTATTGATTCAGGACCCACTTAAACTGTTCCCTGGTCTACTTCATCAGATGGCCACAAGCATGCTTCCCTGTAATTCAGAGACTATCAGCTAGGAGTGAGGGACTAATATGGTACCATGGGTTGACTATAACATCATTATTAGAGTAGAATAATGGTCTATTCAAGTAAGTTAATAATATAAATTGATAAATAACGAAGTGGTGGACAATAAAATGTAATATAAAATCAATAGTAGATGAATAAATAATCATGAAAGAACATTAATTACCATAAAACAAGTTGTGTAAAATAATAAACGATCCAAAAAAAATGAAAAAACTGTTAGAAATATCCAAATTCGAAAGATATATCAACTACATGGTCATCCTATTATCCCAATATCCATGTCCTATCTTAGTTTATAATGAAAACATCACAAGACCACATAATCAATTTCTCACAAGGAAGATCTATGTTTTTACCCCAAATGATGTCCTTAATTGGGTTTGAGATAAACCTATTAGGGTACTAACAATTTTTTCTAATGAAATGTAATAAGTTAATAAAAATTTTATTTTCTGTATGTATAATAATTAAGTATATAATAAACTATTGAAAAAAATGTCATGCTCATGTTATTTAACTACACTAGAAAAAATATACCTTTTGTGGCCAAATGTGTAATGTAGTTTTTCATTTGAATCATATATATGGCTTTATATACAATAGAATATATATATATATATATATATATTTATATATATATATTCAAATTTATAAATATGAATACTTAGTGGACCCGTGGCATACAACCAATGGGTCACTATATAACAGTAATAATATAATATACCTTTAAATATGTGGGAAAGGTGAGGAATATGAATACAGGATATGGATCAACATTACCAACTATCCTAATAAATGATATAAAACAACGTTTCGATCATAATTCCTAGATGAGCTTATAATCATATTTTGAGGTAGTACCTTTGGGCAATCTTGTTGAGTAACAACAAATAAAAGGCAGATGACCAAAACCCCAGGTTGTAACTTTGATTAATATGATAATTATTTTAAACACTACGTCTAAAATCTTAGAACAAGGTTGAATGTGAATTATCATGTACGACAATCATAACCAAGGCCTCTCATTGATAATCATGTATAAATTAATCCCACCTCCCCTTGTATCTCATAACCAAGGTGTTTCATATATAGGAACTTGGTGTTTCTCAACAAACATCATAATCCCTTTGTAATATTTCTTTTAAGATTATAATAATAGAAAATTAGGTCATCCATTCCCTTACCAATTGAAATCATGAAATTAGTCCATTTTTGTTATAAATAGACAAGCAGTCCATGGGAATCACAAATTCCATAATATAATTAAAAAAACTCTTAAAGCATTATCTTATATGTACCCATGGTGTTAATTAATTATTGTGAAACTAACACCTTAGTAGTTTTTTTTAAATATGTAATTCAAGTTTTTATAATAAAATTATATGAATCTCACATTTAATTCAAACCCATTTTAACCAATTTATACACTCTAATAAAATAGGGTCCAAGTAATTTTACAAGCACTATTATATTTCAATTAGTTCAAAAACCCATATTAAAAAAATAATAAAATTTAGAAGAAAGGATACACCCATTGGGGTAGCCTAACCTCTCTTCATAACCCTTAAACCAAGTTGTGGTTTCATGAAAACATCAAGAGTATTCTTTGTTAATTTAATTTAATGCAATTAATAATTTATGAGAAATGAATAAAAGATACAACACGTGGAAATATGAATATAATTAATAAATAAGAAAACATGTAATAAATAACATATATACTATATAACTTATACCAAGTATGCTTCAGTCATCATCTCTTATGATATAAAGTTAGAGAAATATAAAGAACCTCTAAACACGCAACATAGAGTGCATATGAGTTTGAATAGAAATATAATCCAATATAGGAAAGGAAAAAAGAAAGTAAGTCATATGAATCATAATATTACCAAGGGTGATCTATTGAAACATTAACCAAGCGATTCTGAGCTCATATCAGGGAGATCCATGAATTCCTATGAGAAGATACAACAGGGGGAACCCACTTGAGTTTTCTATGCACATCGGGGAGAAGGAAATAAGTAAGTAAGAGATTATATAGGTAGTGGAAAATGTTTTATTTCATCCCAATAATTATATACATAGTTTTTCCTCATTGTTTGGAATACTATGAACCAAGAATGTAGTGGTACTGCAGAAGGGACAACCCCTTGCAGGGCTCAAAAAGTAATTTTTCAAATGGTGTACCTCACACTGTGATATCATCTATAATTTTATGCACATAACTTCGCTAACCATGTGGACTCAGGTGAATAGTTTGAAAAAATATGTGACAACCCTTATATGGATCAATAGTTTGGGGGACAATTTTCACTAACAATGTAAAAAAATTACGCCACCCCTTACCCTTGTAAAATTAATTTGTTTGGTTCCCCATGCTCGCAATAATAAAAAATCCCAACATCATGTCTCAAGCACAAGAACCCATCTAATAAATCACATTTATTTTCCAAAATTAAGAGATTTATATTCCATAGATCAACTTATGATTCTTCCCATACATCAAATGAAAAGTTTGAAATGTTTTGGAATTTTTAATATATTAAAAAATATTGGAAATTATAATCTCTTTACATTAGATCTTCTCACCCCAATGAAAAAATTGAAAAAATAACACAATATCTCCTTATGTTGTGAAATATACATTAATTTGGCCTTGTTATTTTTCAATTTCCAAATACACGTGCAAGCATCACCTCTAACACACAGTACTTGAAAAAAAATCTATCAAATGATTAAATGAAAAATTGAATCTTCAATACAGAACTTACGTGATCTCATCTAACTTAAGATATGATCACATCATTTTATCCATCAACATACGGTCTATGATGATCCCCACTATGGGATACAAATTTCTATATACAGTTTTGATTAATGGGTTTCCTATCATTGAAATAGTCAATAGAAACATAGGCCTAGTATACTAACGATGTTCTTATCATGATTATTAACACAAGAAACCTGATATCACCCTTGGAATAAGATAATGTTCCTTGATTCGATCTAAATGGTCAAATCCCAATTGACATTGCTTTAAATTCTAATGCAAACTTTTCCATGAAAATCTATGTCCAACTCTTACACTATACACATCATCTTTGATGAAATACATAATGTGGTTCCTCACTGACCTAATTTATCAAAACATGAGAACATATGTCAAGCCACATATGGTATACAATTTTTAAATAAACATAGCTATAGGTTCCAAACTATTATCAAATTCATATTATAATGAAACAAACCAAGGGAAACTGAGATCATTTTTACCATGCCCACTAGTGTTTGTAACTGAATTTGGGTGATTTCTCCAATCTAAACGATCCTCATTTCCCTAATGGAATCTGACACTCGTGAGCTGCCGATTTATAGGAATGGGAAAGAGGCGATAACTGATGCTTCTCCGCCTCTATCTTCTGATCATATTGGAGCTCAAGAGACTCCCTCTGAAAAGGCTCTGAGTACAGCCCCCACTATGATGGTGATTGATCCTGCACATCATAATGCACAACCCTCCTCCTCTGCGTCTGAGAAAGGAAGGGCGGAGGAATCCACTCCTGGAGTTGGGGACCTAACCCTCTGCAAAGGGGGTGCCTCTCATGTTGAGACCAAGGGAAGAGATATGGATGCAAATACGATATCATATAGTGATATTGTCTGAAGAGAAAAGAAAATAGGCTCTGACAATGAGGGTGTCAGATCTGCCCCTGTTTCAAGGAAACCAAGGAAGGACTACTCTGCAGTTCCAAGGATCGTGACCACTAGGGCATCTGCCAAGAAGGAGATTGAGAAGCTATCGAAGGAGCAGCTGGACAAACAGAAGTTCTATAAGAAGTTTCTTAAACAATACGAGACCCAATCAGAATGGGAATCAGCTGATGCTGATGACACGATCGGGTATGGGGGTGGTGACTATGAATGTTTTGACTTGTAATCTCTCTCTCTTACTTCTCCTGTTTCTGCACTTTTATTTTATTAATATTTTTTGTGGTCCAAGCTTGCTTGGATCGGACTTTCTGGCCTAATCCATTGTAAATAATGTGAAAAAATTACCACATAATAAACGATCTCAATAACCCTTAATCCTTTTCTCAAGATGGCCATTAATCAAAGAAGAAAATAACTTCACTCTCTCTGTTTAATGATGATTCATCCTCAAAGTAAACAATATAATTTCATGAAAAGGTAAATTATTATTAGAAAATTCGGATTACAATAAGATGTTGATATTAGTTTCCAACAATAACAATATATAACTCTCCAGATGAAGAGTTCATAAAAAAATTATACTTTTTGTTCATCAACTCCCAGAACCACATCTACAAATGATATTTGACTAGGTCCAACTATGGGTCAACCACCTCACAAAACCCTAAAAATATAACCATACCACTACAAAAATAATAGTAAGGTCCAATCCACTAATTTGTGTGTCTAATATAAAGATATTCACATTTGATATCCTTAGTACTATTTTAAAAGTTATTATCAAGAAATTAGTAAATCTACTCCAACCTGAATGATTTAAGAGGAATAAAACTTAACAACCAACATATTATTTAAATCCTAAATCATGTTTTATTATATACAAAGTTACTTGTGATAATTAAAGATAAACCACTTATATCTAATTCCAAATATGGGTGTTCAACAATGGTTGGGTACACAACCCACCAACTCATCATCATTATTATCTTCAAGGGTTGACATGTTACAATCCTATAAAAATCACATATAAATAATTCATACCATTCCAAAAACAATTATCTAGAACTGGTCAAAACTCCCACATAGTATTTGAAACTCATCTTCTAAAATGATAATTGAAAACTCGATTCTACCATGTCACCAGCTTATAGAATCTGTTTTTACTCTATCAAACTGATAAATTATGGCTTACACTCCCTCAACCCTAATTTTTTTCTTAAATTTGTTGGAGGAATTGGTCCCAACCATAAAAGTGTCCTAATTATCATATACATATAACATGGACTCATCCCACAACACACAATACATCCACTATTGAACTTTTGTAACAGATGTGACCAAAATTCTTATACCATGTTCTAAACTAAAAAAGGGAAAAAAGAAGCATAAAATAATTATTTAATAGATTAATTATTTTTCATAAAACTTATTTGTGATATTCTCATTCACATATTTTGTATTAGGAATATAATCTAAAAAAACTAAATACATATCACAATACCCATTCCTATTTGGAATGTCATCATCGGTATTGGGAAGTGTCAGATTCCTTTTAATGACCAAGTCACTCTACTCTATATATAACCTATAATAACATCTTAATAACACAAGGATTATATTATTACCATAAAATTCATACGTATCATTGTAAAATATCCTAAATGATGTCACAATATGTAACATTTTTTATACTTTGATAAAATTACAAGACAACATGAATTACTATCACTTTTAATTTAACTGGACCAATGACACTACATATTTTAGAGTCAAATTAAATCACTTGAAGGTTAAACTAAATGAAGAAATACTTTATCATCCGTTGATGAACAATAAGTGTCACATGACCCACTATGTGGCCAACCATGCCCTTGAAATGTATGACCTAGTATACTCAATCTTTACATGATGCTCATGATTCCCATCATAACCAACTGTTGTATGGGAACCTACCAAACCATGTGTAGTTATGTAAACAAAGAGTCATACCTAACTCTGATGGCACCCAGATAGGACCCATCATAAGAAAAATTAATTAAATCATTTAATAAATCTACTTTTCCTCATAGAGACTACCACAACAAGGTTATCCCCTTATTAAATCATAAATAATTGACTATAAAATAGGGTCTTACAGAAAAGGTCACTAGGAACATCATTGTAACATCTAAGCTCATTATAAAATAAAGTGGTAAATTGGTACCTATAGGAAATGTCTACATACCTGTTCAAGGTAAAAAAAATTAAACTACCCTTACTCGAGTATTGAAACTATGGACACCACATTAATGTTTTTGGGTCAAGGAATTTAATTGATTCTAATTTATTACATCATTTAAAATAGATCAAGTACAAGGAATATCAAGTAAAAATAATTTAAAAAACTATACAATGTTTCTTTTGAAGAGACCATGAATCATAATAGGAAATATATATTATAATTTCATTAAAAAAAATTACACATTTTTTATTTAGAAATGAAACTATCAAAAATATCATAGATAAAATTAATGTCACTTCAAGTAATAGAAGGAAAAAACGTTTTGGTTGTGTTTTTTATTTTCATTAAAGGATGCCAAAAAGTAATTAATCTTCATAGCAGATAAAAAGGAAAATTTTCATCTTAATGTGAATTTACTTAGTAAGGAACCACCAAAAATTTCTATTCAACATTGTATAATTGGCTACTAATAGATTCAATAACCATTCTATATATCATTAGTATACCCCCATGGTGTAAATCAATAAGGTGTATAAAGAGAAAGGAGACCTACAAGGATCATATCAATACAAAATGGGTCCATTAAATTCAATACATTAATTTTGATTTATTATGGATTCATTAAAAAATTAGAGTTATTATGTTGTAGGAATATAATAAAATTGAAGACCTACTTGGGTTGAGTTAATTCAATGATCCATAAGAAAATGAGACACTATATAGGTTGGATTTTTAAAATCACAGATTTTTCTACAAGGTCATGTATGATGAATTACCATTCCCATGCTATAATGTTACATTCAATTATAAGTCACAATTGGCATTAATTTAAATACAATTAGGTTTTTACCTTTGGATTAAGAATATTAAAAATTCATATATTATTTTTTGATTATATGGGTTACCAATAAAAAATTTTAAAAGACAATACATTCTATATTTTTTTTATTGGAACCCATTTAATCATAACGAAGAATGGTTCATCCTATACAACAAGTGGTCCATAGATCAAACATGTTATAATTAGTTAACTACAATTCCACAATTATGATATATTGGATAAAAATTTTAGGGTGATGTAGACACATTAATAAACAATTTTATATCATAAATATTATAAGTATTTCTATGATAGAGTAATGAAAAAGAGTAGGCATGAAAAGAGAAAATGTAAGAAAAAATCACAGGTAAACATGGTAAAAATTAAAAAAATTATGTGATATAGATTAGCATGCTATAAAATCACTATAAAAGGAATATGAGTAAACATGCTGATAAATCACATAAGAATGGTAGACAAAACATCACACATTAACAAATAATAATGAAATCTACATGGATTATCAAATGCTGGAAATGTGAATATCTATGTCTCTATCATAATGAATGTAACAATAGTTCCTTTCTATCCAAATATTGTTGTAAATCTCATAACATAGTAAGTAGTGAATGTATAAAAGTCAACTGGGTTTAAAAAGTAATCATCTAAAATAATGAACAATCACAAACATCTATACCATCCTTATCGTGTTGATGTTTCACTAAGTCATGGGTTTTCCATAACCATATATGATATATATTACAAGTTCCTAAATATTTCTAGTCTATTTTATAAAATAAAAAAATAGTTGGATAAAAGAAAAATAATACCTCTAATATCACTTTATAACATCTTGATCTAGGAGCCACTGAAGAAATGGCCCGAGTTTGGTTGTCACATGTCCTCATGCATTCCTCTTAGTATCACAGATACAACTGAATATAAATGAGTGTATAATATGAAACCATGGGGATAAAATACCCTCATGATCAGAGTATAATAATATTTTATAAAAACATGGAAATAATAAAATCATTTTGATAACATTTCTATGGAACATAATAATAATATGAAAATCCGCAATAGTTGAACAAGTATACTTAGAAAGACATGTTTATTCACAATTAAATAATTGTAACCAATGAGCATAAAAACATAAAAATGAAAATATAGTCTCAAAGTAATGAATCCATATTTAGTACATGCTCAACCGCCACTCCCATGCTCCTAGTCTAGTCTTAGTCCATAATGAAAAAATTGCATGATTCATGTCCTACAACCAAGAGGTATTTCAAGATACCAGATATGGACTCGAATATGGAGTGAGATAAACTCAATTATACAACAATAATGTTATATATTGAAATAATATCAATTATTATAAAATAATAATTTATTATTTATAATAAATAATTTGTGAATTGATAACTATAAACAATCCGAAATCATGTTCTTCAAGGAAACCGAGATGACCATACATTCTTCAGCCTAATATGGACTGTATTTGAACATTTACATCATATATATTTCTATTTACGTATAATCATTATCAATATATATATATATATATATATTCACTTTTGTACATATAGATACAAAGTGGACCTGCAACATACAACCAATGAGTCTTCATCTAATAGTAATAATATAATATAATCTCATTTTATTAAATATGGGTACATTAATAGGAATAAAAAAGGGGATATAGATCACTATTCATGACAGTACAGTAAAATTATTCTGAATTTCATCTCCAACATCATTCCTCTACGGGATAAAAATCATAATCCCATGTAGTACCTTTGGGAATTCTAATATAAGCACAACCATTAAAAGGCTCAAAAGTATAACCCTATGTAGAACCTCTGAGAAATATGATAATTATATGAAATTCCCTTACCAATATCCCAAAATAATGGGTAATTTAAATCATCATGTCCAAAAACATTAATTGAGTCCTCTCAGTGATAATCATGTGTAATGAAATCATAATTTCCATACGAGCCCTTAACCAAGAATATCTATAAGAGGAACCCAATATTTCTCAAGGCATGTTGGAATCCATTTGTTGTATTACATTTAATATTATTAAAATGGTATTTGAGATCAATCATTCCCTAATTAATTCAAATAATCCAATGGGTCTATGTAAGTTATAAATAAATAAGAAAGACACGGGAATCACCCACTTCATAATATAAGTCAACACACATTTTTTAGTCATTACATTGTATGTGTCGATGCATATATTCATTATGGATAAACCGAAACTTTAGGAGGGTCTTTGGTTACATTGTTAATTCTTGATTTTAGTAATTTGATTATATGATTCTAAAATTTAATTTGAACAACTTTTTAACCAAGGAATACATCATAAAAAATATAATCCATATAATTATACAAGTTTTATTGTATAACACAAAATTCATTGATCAAAATTAATCCATTGAACCATATGAAAAAAAAGAAACACTGAATGGGGTTGACCAAATTGGGGTTACAATTGTTAAACCAATTTGAGTGGTTTTTAAAAGATCAATGGTATGGTTTAGGTTTTTAATTTTTTGAAATTAATAATTTTGGACATTTTTATGGAATGAATGATGTGGGGAATAATTTGAAATAAATTATAAACAACTCAAATTTTAGGGGAATTCATATATACCATAATATTAACAATAAAGAGCATTCAATGGTATATTATTGGACATTGATTCCAGTTATAAAAAGAGAAATTGGAAGAATCACCAAATTCCCCAAAAATATGAAATTAGAGTGTTTATGGAAAAAAGTTCAATATGGAAAAAAGAACTAAATAAATGAAGATAGTTGAATCCAATTCATACATAGTATGACACAAAAAAACTAGACATTGAATGATTCCAAATATGTGTGAGGGAGATCAATACATTTCTCGATAAAGAGACAATATGGGGAACCCCTGGGAGGATGTACTCATACAGAAGAATAAAATAGGGGAGTAATATATAATGGATCCAATAGTAAAATGGTAAATATTATCACCTTAATGAGCCACCTGATTTTTCCACACGACCTAGATTCCTTGGTGCCAATCATGTTTTTCTACTGAGTATAAGGACACCCCCTCGCATGGCTAGGTGAAAAATGTTTCAATCCATGCTCTTATGTGCAAAATTTAATATGAAATTTCATGAATACTACTCATATTTCTATATATAGGTAGGTTTATGGTTTGAAAAACAATATTAAACCCCTTATAGGGCAATATAGTTGGGGTGAAAAAGTTTAACTAAAAATGTTTAAATACTATGCCTCCCATTATATTCCAAAAATATAGGTTTTCAGAGCCCTACACTAATGACTCCCAACCAAACACTAGAGAAATGTATTTCGCTATTAAACCATCTAAAAAAACAAGTTTGGTACCAATTATTTGATTTACATACAATATATTATCAAAATTTTCATCTCATCCATCAACCGAAAAGATCAACCTCTCATGGATTTTTAAACATTTTCCAAAAGTTATGACAATACATGTTAATAGCATCATTTATAGTCTCACAATAACAAAATTATGTTATTAATATTTTTCCTGATTATAAAATATCGTAACAATTTAGAATGCGATGTGAATAATCCATTCTATAGACATAACTCTTTTACAGTAGAGGAGATAACACTTTATCAAAAACCATCATATGGAAAAACCTAGTAGTATTCCTCTATTATATTTCACATGGTTTATATATATAAATGTTACCTTGAAAATGGCTATAATGATAGTCAAAAAATGATAATATAGGGGAACACTACTAATAAATAACCTACCCATGTAGGATATAGTGTTCTCTATCACATCTATTCCTTATACAAGAAAATTCATTGGAACCCTGATATGGAAGTACCTAAACATTTGAATGATCAATTTCAGGAAATTCAATCCTTTGAAATAAATATAACAATTAATATTCAATTGGTTTTATTTTAAGGACTCCCTAATTTAATATATTTCATATTAATATTTATCTCTTAACTATTACTTAAAATGTAATAAATATCATATCATGTTTTATTCCCTTTTTATTATTCATTACTATAATGATTTAGTTCTAGAATCCTTAGACCAACCACAAATTTAATTTATCTTCACCACATTAGTGTGTAACTTTCTATAGAATCCAAATGTTCGTGTTATTCAACAAAAAATTAAGCTAAATATTTTACTTCTATTCTTAGTGAAACATATTTATAAGTATACGATCTTTTAAATTAATGGAATAGAGAGACGTGATATTGATAATTTTCATAAAAGTAATCCCTTAGAGATAGATAGTGAACCCCATTCACTCATCTATAGAGAGGGCATAAACCTCCTGGTAAGTAGGTAGTCCACCCCTATGTCCCTCTACCGAGGGATACTTTAAATAATAAAGAATCCGATTTAGGATATCTTTATACCCTTTTATGAAAACACAATAACTAGAAAATAAACTCAATACAAAAATATCTATTACAAACCAAGTTCATGGTAGATGAAAGTTAAATTTGATGATATAATGCATAGCATGAAATTTCCTCTATCCTATAATCAATTCATTAAATACATAGTAAAAAAAATATTAATATTTTATAATTAATTTTATACACATTAATATTTAGTAAAATTTTCAAATAAATACACAATTTATTTATTTTTGAAAAAATGAGATGTTTATAAAATATTAAAAAATAATAAATAATTGTAAAATAAATATAAATTACCCAGTATATAATCTTTTTATATTTATTTCAATATGAAAAATATTATATTATATATGAAATGGAATTTATATGAAATGGCATGATTTATAAACATTTTATATTTCAATATCTATTATCTAAACTTTTATATAATTTAAATATATTATATTTTTTAACTTATAAACACATTGTAAAAAACACATTATGATTTATAAATAAACCACTCACTTCTAAATCTTATGGAATTCCACATTATTTTTCAAAAGGTATTTTAAGATCCTAACATTAAATATTTTGGAATAATGTTTCCAGAAAATATATTTAAATAATAATAAAAAATATATGATTAATTAATATATTATTAAAAAACAATTTAAATTAATATATCCGAATATACATTTTATTAGAAATTAAAAATATTTTTTTAACCATAAAAATTTTAATATTTAGAAACAATTTTTAATATTATTTCTTATTAACCATACACAAAAATCATATTCTACATATGGGTATCCTCCCCTTTACCTTTGAATAGGCCATATGAAATTAGTTGAGTGAAAGAATTTCACTGTATAAAATAATGGGTCATAGATTTAATAAGATGCATAATAATAATAGCAGTATTTACTTTTGAAAATCATTTGGAATAGGGGTACATAGGATATTATAGTTACGTGAATGCTTCACATAATGGTGGCTCTCAGTTTACCTTTACATGCCACTATTGTATAAAAGAAGTTAATTAACAGATTTTTTTTATACAGGAAATATATAGGTTAAACTTACACATAAATTCTATGAAATGGTGTAACCTTTCCATATATCCCTCACGTAATGTTATTACCTTTAAATAACTCATTTTTTTATAGGTATTATGAATATTTCATACTCCATCTAAATGAAAACATCAATGAACCTTACAATACTGCTCTAATACATTCATATGTAAGGTTAATGTGCCAATGAAGGTTCCGTAATCCCCTTGCATAAGATTAATACCTTTACACAACACATTTTTGTAAAGGTAACAATGAGGTTACAATTACGATACTATTTTTCATAAGGGTGTCACATAAGGTTTAAGGTATATTTACCTTTACATAACTGGCATGCATAATGGTATAACATTTATATATCTATCCAACATAGGGGTGAATCATATTTACCATTACGTAGCTCATGTAAGGGTATTAAATTATCCTTCAGTTTTAATAAAACATTGTTTTTTTATGAAAACAAATTATCAAAATATTTTTAACTCCTAAAGAACCTATAACTGATACCTCTAATGGGTTTTGTATGATAATATAATGATCATTTGATGGGTAAGACAACCCAAACCTAGGAGATCAATATTTAATTAATTATTGTGTAAATAATTTTATAATATTGGGTACCTATAAAACATGATTTTCATCATCTTCTATCATTATAATTCTATCGAGTGTTCTTGAGTTAGATTATGAAAATCATTAAATGAACACATCCTACCTCTAAGTCCATGCACTAGAAAAAGGTCCACTAGCTCTTCATGAGGAAACCATAAATCTGAAGGGGTTTTGGAACATTCAAAAAAATAGATAAACATAATTTTACAAGGATGATAATTTTGTAAAGAGATTGTATGCCCCCATATTCTAAAATTATTCAACCTTTTTTCATTTCTTTAGTAAACCTTTCATCTAATTCCAGGTTATGTTTAAAAATATATTAAGGCACATATTTAATGGACTGACTCGGTAATGAGTTGGGTTGAACTATAGTATCATGACCACAACATCCAAAATATCACTTTTAATAATTGGTGTAACCTTAATATATCCCAAATATCTAGATACATTATGTAAATAAACACACATGAATCCACTGATAAGGATCCAATCATTATGGTTGATATCCAATATAATGATCCCCACCTCTCAACATTAAAAATTGAAGGTGTTTTTGGTTTTGGATAACATTCTAAAAAACTCTAATTGTATGTATGAAATATAATAATAATGTAAATAAACAGTCCAAGATACATCATACAACCATAATTTTAATAAATCATCCCTTAATTCCTTGATCATATATCAGACCTAACAATCACTTGCCCACTCATCAGTAAAATATCTTCATCCAAGAAGATCCCAAACACCTTAACAATCTTAGTTGTGGTTTATACTATTAAAACTGAAAATGATTAAATATTGATGTAGTCACTCCCCAAAATTTTTCATTTCATATTTGATTGTCTTTATTTGATTTCCATGAATATGGATAGTTGTGAGATTATGGTCCTTCATCACAAGATAATCAACAACTACATTCTACTAGTAAGATCACTATGTCACATAAACAATTTTTTTGAAGTGTGTATGTCCATTTATTGATGGGAATTTTATTTGAAGAGATAAAATACATACATAAAAAAATGTTACATAAAATATACCCTTTATTCCTCATATTCATTAAATAAATCAACAAATAGTTCATATATTATACTCTCCTAGATAGAGAGATCTCATATTTCTTATATATTTCTTTTTTGTATTCATTAGTGGATCCATATATTTTATTGACATTATTAGTTTCCTTTAAAAATAATAAAATAATAAATTTGAAACATTGATGTTCTTCACACAAGTCTCCATTACACATGTATTCTTTGAGAATTTTTTGGATAAAACTGGAATGATTTATTATTTTCAAAAACTATTCTAATTGAACATTATTTGAGAAAATAAGATATTAATGAAAAAATGATTTAAATCTCATGGTGACAAAAAAAATTGAGTTTTGGGAAAACTTAGGAATTAATTATTTTCATGATAATTTAATCATTATCTAAAACATCAGATTCTCTTATAATGAGGATATTTTTGACACCCAAAATAGGACTTTGTGATATTGAGAAACATACCCAAGAAAAATTAGGAGAGATAGTTATAATAAAAAAATTTTAAAACAAGAGAAATAATTTCACACAACTTCTTTGGGGTTTTTAAATCTTTTAGTTGACCAATATAGTATATATAGGAACTAAAAATGTCCAAACATCTGAGCATGAAAAATTACCCCTTCAATAGGAATATTCGACATGATAAAAAAACATTGAGTTTTTTTGAATCACAATCCTTCCACCATGAAAATACATAGTTACATGATCACATAGGTGTTTCAAAAACTACAAATATTCTACAAGAATTAATGACTTGAAATAAAACATGTCCCTCATTTTGGGGATGAACCTCTAGAAGTCTAATGATTATTCTACCAGCTTACATAGTCCCTCCAATAAAGAAATTATGCCACTAAATATCCTCATGGAATTCTACATTTGATAAACTTACATCAAATACCACACATAAAAAATTAAATTAATTATATATTTTTTAGTTTTACTTAAAAGAATTCATCAATAATGAATATATCCCATGTAAGATGATTTTTTTTCTTAGAAATCTGAATTTCATTTATCACTAAAATTATGTGAAACCACAAAATTGGATGTCTATAAAACATCCATATGTTAATTACCATTTCTTTCAGAATACTAATAATTCCCAGAACCCCTTTTTTATTAAAAAATGAATGAGAACCCCTTTTGATGCATCATTTTTCAAAACATAGTTGACTAAAAGTTAATTTCTCATGGGCCCAACTTCCACTCTATCTATGAATACTCATGAAAAAATAAATTTACATAACCATTATTATGGAAACTTATGGCCCCAAACCTCAACAACAATAATTGGATAACAAATCCCCACACATTTTTCTAAAAAGCATATCCACTCTCGAACAATTTTCTCAAATAAACTAGTTATGTTAAAAAATGTTTGTATGCCTTACTAATTAAACATAATCCCTAGTAGAACCTTGGTTTCCTATCAATTATAATTCATTACTAAGGAATATTGATGGAATAAACCATGTCCCACTAAATAATTAATATCCACCACTAGGAATCGTAATGTGTAAGGCCCACCCTATCTACTATTGATTTATTTCACAGAACATATACTTCCTTATCAGAAATTGTTAAACAAATTCCCTTAGTGCATGGTGTTAATCTATAAAATACCACATGTGAAGAGTATATGAGACAATGAGAGAAAATATTTGGAATCATTATGTGATTATAATGTGATTTATTATGTTATGATAATGATATGACCTCAACCTTTCAGGATACCCAATGCTCAATAACCCAACAATCCCATGTTTTTTCTATATTACTAATAAAACCAACATTACCACATAAAATTACAAAATGTTTTCATATCACAAAATATTAAAATATAAACCAAAAAATAAATTTGTTTTTATCCTTTATTCTAACAATGTGTGTAGGAATCTTATTTAAGGTTCTTTCCATGTATCAAAAAAACCTTTATCTATCTCAGGGAGAGTATCTTGGAAGCCTGAATATCTTTCTAGAGTATACCTAAACTCTCATCATAGAATAGAAAGTCCCCTGATTTAAATAGACTAGGATTACCCCCTGAATTATAGTAAACTATTACATACTACCCCTATAAGATGTTAACTTTTGATATAATACATACTTGTCGAAAATATATGGGAAGAATACCCAGAATAAATTAAATGATGACCCACTCTTCTGTGACCAGACTAATAAGTCATGTAGTGTGACCCTAGGTTACCCCCACAAAATAAATAAAAAATCCAAAACTAGTTGAAAATACTAGGACTACTCATGTGAAAATAATGAGGTTCCTTATGTGATAACAACAAAATTTCCTATTAGAATATCATAAGATTGGTTTCTATTTTAATAGGAAATAAAACAATGTTTTTTACTCGGTTATTGTGCATGCGATTCCTTAGGTTATGATTGTAAGAAACTTATATGATAACTATATGACCACTTCATTCACCTATTTTGTGATAGTCCTAAGATTATAACCCTCTGTAATTAGAACATGATGTCTCTAGTGATGATATGTGGATTCCATAGTTTGGGAGACTAGGTAACATATTGTGATTAGAACAATATGAATCATATGACGAGAATTATTTACCACTAGTGATGGATTATGGTTTACAAAGGAAATTTCCATAAGATTATTTTTTTGATGACTATAATTTTCTTGGTGATTTGTTTATAGTATTCTTGATGTTCTAAACATATGTTTTATTATCTGATAAACATTTTATTCCATCAAAAAAATTCCCATTATTATACATGACGTATAATCTTGTATGATGAAAACTCAACCTCTATAATTTATGGTGTTAAATTTTTAAGTGTACCTAGATATATAAATGATTGGCATTAACATGATGATGGAACTCAGAATGTGGTTAACAAGAATGTAATAAATTTTTTAGGAATTCCTAGACTATGTAATGGGTTCTATGGAGGAATACATGGAAATAAGGCAAAAAATGACATCATATCATTCTCAAAATGGATCAAACACTATACACCCTAGTAGAGAAGTGCACCTGCCATTGAAAAACGGGAATATAGAACTAGAACAATCAAGATCAGTGTAAGGGATCAATCTGATTGGGTAATGGGTCCGATTTGAAAGTGAATGAAAAAACTGCTGCTTAAATATTTTTGGATATTTATTTTATTTGTATAATAAAATAATTTAAATAATAATAGGTTAATCTTATGTAAAAATTTATCGAGACAATTGATTTTTCGAAAGAAAAAATAGTGTAATAGTTAAACCAAAATAGTAATATATTGAAACAATTTGGTAAAAATAAGATATATTGTGATTAATCATAAAATATTCATATTATTTTTTAGTTTTATTTTCATAAGAACTTTTTTATTTCTCATACTGACTATATTTTAATTAGCCATTGATATATAATCATGAAATTGAGATAGTGGAAGTTACAAAAATTACACGATATGTATTATTTAAATCTAGTTTTATTAAATAAATTATATATTCTATATAAGCTAAAATAATTCATTAAAATAAAATTATAATTCTATTGTTGAATTTAAACATGATTTTTGGAAGGAATTAGATAACTTTATACAGAAATCATATTAATTATTAGGATAGAGAAATATATATTAATTTCCAAAATCACATGGTTGTTTAATGATTACATGCTATTCATATTACACTTATATGATTGAGGTTTATGGGAAGAAAGATATTAATAATATATGTATTCTTTAGTTTACATAACTTGACATGAAATTATTTATGAATTTGATCCTTCTACATCAATCCCATATCAATTTTATGGATTGAGAAATTCCATTTCAAATCACAAATCATCTGATGATCAAATATCAATTCATGGATTACATTGAACTTTTATTTTCAATAGGTTCATTAATATAGTACCTGACACCAAATAATGAGGGATATTTTAGCCAAATGATTGGGGATAAACACAAAATTGATGATTTAAATTTTTATATGAGTATGGTAACATATTAAAAAAATATTTTCATGGTATTTAAAATTATGCTGAGAGTTATATTGAACTCAAATGTGTGTAAATTTCTATATAAAATAGTCCTTATATAATGGACCACATTGAAATGGGAAATCAAGGGTACAATATGAAGGTAATTTTTACATGGGTTTTATATTCCCATATAATTATCTATGGGTTGTTATAGTTCAATTTTTTTATGAAAAATTATTGTTGAATATATATATCTTCAATGATTTTCATGACATTAATGTAACACACTAAGATTTTGGGAAATATATTTTAGAACATATTTAATCTTTTTGGTATTTTTCATTTCATGCAATAGTGAAAATAACTATTATATATATATATATATTTAAGAAAGAATATTAGAATGACTTATATACACTGTGAGGATAATAATGCATTACAAACAATATAATGGTTATATTTCACTATACAGAACACTTAGGTATGAATAAGTTCACTCATGGTTGACTTTCTATGATTTATTATGTGACACACATGACCGAGTTTTACTGAACAATAATATATCATTGAAATATTGTTACTTAAGATAATAAGATATAAAAAGGATGCTAAATTAGTAGATATGAATAGTATAGATTAATTTATTAAAATATACTATTTAAAAAAAAATATAATATGAATTTATAGGTTACCAATTAATTAGAAATGAATATGAAAACTGTTTGAATATAACAGAAAATATTACTATATTTATGGTCATAAATCGATTTTAAACTAATTAAAAAAATATTATTTTGAATGATAATAAGGTAATATATATGTTATATATTTAATTAATTCATTTTTATATTCATTTCACAGATTTGATATACATAATATGAGAACAAACCCAAAATTATACTTAATAATCAATATGTTTTAAGGAATTTTAACAACCTTATAATGAGGAAACCATTTAAAATCGAAATTTTGGATCATTAATGGACATAATATATAGAAATAAACATCATATTTGTATTATAGACATTATAATTAGGATAGGGTATATTTTTGGTATTTTTCTTTCATGTTTTATTTTTTAATAAATATTGACGAATAATGAATATTTGTTCAAACTTTATTTTCATATAGTTAATTTATTAGGTAAAATTGTATTTTATTTTATTAAAAAGTTTAATTAGATAGTTTTTTTAAATTAAAAAAATTTAGGTCATTTATATCAATTTAACACTAAAATTGGATATAAAAACATAGAAAACTTTTGAATGATTGTACATTAAAAAACCACATTGTCGACCTGACATCATGATTAATTTTTAAATAATTCTATCTACTTAGGTTATTGGATTTTGGAAAAATGGATTCCATATTTTAAATCATAATAATTAATAATTTATAATAAGGTATAATAATTCTTTTACAAAAAATATTAGTGAAAGTAATTAAAATTAATTACATTGATTATGGTAAAATTAAGTTTAACTAAGTACTAATCCATAAATTTAAGACTCAAAAAGACATAGAAACTTATAAAAATCCCATTTAATGGAAATATTTTGACCCTATTATACCTTTTATATACTTTTATATATTATTTTATCCACTTGAAATGTGGAGAATGTGTATGGAATTCCATTCCAAATTATTACAAGTGTGCCCCTACCCCACCACTATAAAAGGCTTACTCTTATCCAATTATTTACAACTCTAAAATAACTTAGTTTCTGCCAATATATGATAAAATATCCTCAAAAAGATCCTTAAATACTTTTTTAAGCCTCCTATGGGTATATATTTTACAAAGAAATCCCTTTTGGTGACAACTAAAAGAGTTAACTAACTATGAGGTAAAACCCTCCCTCAAACTACTTTATTTGATTTCGCCTTTCCACTCCATAAAATATTAATATTCTAATATTTTATAAAAAATAATTTATGAAAAATATAATATGATTTTTTTTATAATTTTTATACCTACATATACACACACATCCTTTTAATGGTTAACTAACATACCATTTACGTGTATGACGAACTATCGCCTCACTAAAGGATGATTGTTCATGTTTACTTAACTGCATCCCATGATTGATATTGTGATATAAAATCTTTTTATATATGTTACATAGTATATTTATTATGTATTTAATTTTCATTAATTGTTTTACAACATGTATATTTATAATTTTCAATTTTTTTCTAATATGATAATTTTGTTTGAGGATGTGTGGACTACCACCCCCTCAAAGATATGTGATTTATTCCTCAACTACATGTAATTTATTAAAAACGGGGTTAGAAAATATATATATGATATATATGATATAAAAAATATAATATTATAATTATATATACATATATATATATATATATACATATATGTGTTTTTCATTCATTCTTTTGACACTACTATTAAACAGAAATAATGTTATGGTGTTTGTATGACCTACTGTCTTTCAGAATAGTGTATTTTGATTCATAATTATATATTCTATGGATTATTATAATATAGATATAATATATATAAATGATACTTATTTCATTATTTACATTCTTGGAATCATTATAAATGTATAAATACAAAAGATATAACAAATTAAGATACCTACAATGACCAAAGTTAATAGTATCTGAACTGAATACTTAACATAGGATGGTTAAAAATTGTGTAATATTATGTTATAATATAAAAATATATGGTATTAGATATAAGAATATGGTTCTTTAAATTTTTTTATAATAAATGTATATTTATTTTACATGAGGTTTGAATGAGTAAAATTATAGCCCAAAAACAATTTAAAGAAATTTTCTCTCACTTTTCATTCCCATGAGATACATGCTTTACTCAACAACAATTCCTTTTATGTGGTGTGTATACTACCAGTGGATGTATTAAGCGTTTCTTATAGATAAAATAATTGGAATTTAAATTTCCATTTTATGATATTTATATCCTTGTATTTATGTTTCAAAAGTTACCGAATAGGTAAGTAATTTTTTCTCAATTTTCTTTTATTGGGAAACATGCCATTTTATGCACCTATATTTTTACATGGGGTGTATATTATGCATTTAAAATTTTATATCATTATAATTCTTCTTTTAATGGTACATTAAGATTCATATAATTCCATTTTATTACTTGGGGATTATTGTTCAAACTTATCATGTTCTAATAGTTTATTGAAATAATATCATCACTTTTCAAGATTGTTTATGTTTATTGATTACTTGAAGAAATATTATGATCCATATCATATGAAATATTATAAAGTTTTTTATACCATGGTTATTAGTTATTTATTCATATAATGGTTCCATTTTTCTACTCTGCTTTTCATATGATAGTTAAGAATGCATTTTTAGAAAAGCATAACTTTACCCTCTCATCAGTCAGTAATTTGTGTTCCTTCAATTTCAGTTTTTCTAAAAAGGGTTTCCAATAATAATATAATAATGTAAAACTTTCATTAAAATAAATATCCACCCATTTTTATTTTACCAATGTTTGAAAAAGAATATTCTTTTCATATTCCAAATGATGAATTTTTCTATCCATTTTACAATGAAAATGGAAACATGTAAGGATTTACCCACCATCAATTCTATGAAGATATTTTTTTAAAAGGATAAATGTTAATGTTTTTTATTAAAAATAGATTTTCAAAGTAATGGGTTTCAATAGGTTTTCAATATTACTTAATAAGTTTTGAATGAAAAATGTTTTCAAAGCAGTTTTATGATCTCTTTATATATTTTCAATGAAAAATGTTTCCAAATGGGTTTTAAAATATTTATTTATAATCCATCATGGTTATTTTTAATATAATTATTTTAAATAGGATTTTATTTTTTAAATATCCTTATTAAAATAATAATGTATATTTTCCCCTATAAATGTTGTCCAAATATCTATTCGATTATTTTCCATTTAAGATGACATCTTTTGATGTTAATCATGCATGGAAAAGAAATTTTCCAATTTTTATATTCATTTTATTTCTTTAATTGTGTATTTTTCAATGTAATGATGAATATTAAAACCATTTCTCTACCATAAGTTAATTTTTTTTGGAACTCACTTCCTTTCACGTGTTATGCTTTTGATGAAATTATTTTGAAACATGTCTTTTTTCTATATGTTAAGATATGATTACATGTTTATGAAACCCATTTTATTTTATGATCTATGTTATGATTGTCATTGATTTTGTAGAACATGTATGTAGGATTTAATTATGAGAAGGGTGGGACCTATATATCTCTAAGATTCATTGGGTAATGATAACTTTTTTATGATCTCAAAGGGTGCACAGTAGGGAATCCCATGCATGGAACCGGAGGGTACATCAGGGGACATCACATGACCGAAACAAGAGGGTACATGAGAGGAAATTGAAATCCCAAAAAGTATACATGGGAGGGTATCCCATTATGGAAACATGTACATGGGTTATTAACCCATCTTAATATGTTTAAAAGGACTAATCAGGACGGCATGACAATGGTTTTTTATATTTTTACCTATCTGCCAAAATTCCATTTTTTATTCCTCAGTTATGAATCAATGGATTTTGTTCATTATGTCCATATGATTTATGTCTTATGAACTTTTATGATCTATTATAGGATACATGTATTTTATCTTTGATATATATGTAATTATATTCTATTTTAATGATCATGTTATCATACCCTTATTCTCTTGATTATTCTTATGTCTCTCCCTTATTTACCCTTACTTAGAATCCGAGCTCACACATTTTTATGTTTCTTTCCACCAAGTTATAAATAAATCTATTATTTTTATGTTACACTGAATGGTGAAAGTCATAAAGAATCTATTTGTAGATGATGTATCTCATTAATTAACCAGTGATTATGTTTCCATGTTTCTGAAGGCACTATACAAGCAGGGTATTTAAGCTTCTATTTGTATAATATTTTAAGTATACTGGAAATGTCATGTAATGTTAATTTATGTCAATACAATGATGTTATAGTTGGAATTAGAACAATTTTTTTGTTAATGTTTGGAAAATAGGATAATAAAATGTTAGTGATATCCCTTGGTATATTTATAAGGATATGTATAAGGATGTATCTATGGATAAGTACAATGATGAGTTAACTTTTAGGAAAATGTCCTGTAATTTTGGTAAAGTATAGAGTATGTATTATCAAAGGAATATACGTATTCTTAGATACTACAAGATAATATGGATCCAGAATAGATGTACCAAGGTGTAATAACTCTTACAATATATCTCGGGCCTGACTCAGGGTAAATTAGTACAAGACAATAGGCCTTGATGCACACCAAGTTTGACACTCAAGGAGAAATGATTTAGAAATTCAAAAACACTTCCTGAACCAATATAAATAATTTGAATATAATATTATTGTGAACAAAATATTATAAACCTATGGTTTCATCGATTAAAAGTTAGGTATCATGATTTATAAATCCTATAAGTAATTTTTTCATGATTATGTTATTTTCTTCTATGATAAGTGTTTGTCACCCTGTTTTTTATCATTTTAGTTAATAGAGGTAAATATAATAAATATGGATAACATAAAATGTTTCAAATTTGGAATGTATGGGAATTATAAAAATTTATTTCCTAAGTGGAAATATTATAAAGATAACCAAGAAGGATGTATAGGTATTGGTTATGCTTTTGAAGAAAAAGAGACCACAAAAAATATGTGAATGGTATGTGATGTTCATCCAATATTTTTTACAACAATAAAAAGAATCATAAATAGATTGATGTTGAGGAACCTTATAACATGATTCAAATTTCATATTATAATATAGAGGAATTAAGGAATAATTTGAGGAAGCATGAGTTATGGTTTAAGAATAACGTTGGATGAATGAAGTGCCTAGGTATTGGAACTAAATTATTATGTTATCTAAATCATGAAATGTATAGGTATTTTAAGTAAATTTTTTCATTAAGTATGGAAGATGATATGTTTAATTGTAAAAAAGTCTTATAAAAGATATATTTTGATTAAGGGATGGTATCCATTCAGGTGATCAACATGTTTAAAATAATGTGTTTCACTTGGAAAGAGAGATGATTTATTTGGATAAAGTAAATTATATAGAACTGATTACCCAAGATTTATTTATTGATTAGTTGAAAAATTGGTCTATGTCATCATGGATTAAGTTTAAAACTTCTTGGATTAAAAGAATATGTCAAGAAACATTTCGAATAAGGAAGCATGCGTGTTTTCCAAAAAGTATTTATGGTAATTCAGGTTATTTCTATGTTTTATGAGAATATATGATGAAAGTATTGACATGTTTGAAACGTAAAAACTAAGATAAAATTTTAGACATATGAGGGATCAATGATAATATAATTTCATCATATTTTTTCAAATGTTTTTGGATTTTCATCATTTCGGAGGGTTGTAAGTTTAACAATTTATGGGATGTTTATGTTCAACATTGGATGATGATTGTAAGAATAATGTATTATATATACATATTAGGATTTGATAATATTTAATAAACCTCTCTAATAATTTTATTTTTACTGAAACTAAAGAGATATAGGATGAATTATCATGGATCTCTTGATCTGTTAGGTTCTTCATGAATAAAAAATAGTACATTATTTTTGGAGAAAGCGGTGAAGTGTATCATATTACAACAATGTGTGAGGTTTTTCCAGAAATCATGTAAGTTTATTTTGTCATTATAATTATTAATATTTTTTAAAATGATCTATAAATAAAATTTTATCATTTTGCCTTTATTTTTGATGGATCAAATGGTCCTTTAGGTTATCACAACTTTATGGATTTTTGACTGTTAACCTTATCCTAGCCTTATTATCTATAACTCACCATCAAAAAATGATAGTTAAATTTATCTTCTTTGTCAATGTTTTGACTTCCCACTATGTTACCCTATGATGTAATCTATTTATGAGTTACTTTGGGTGACTATTACAGTTCCAACATTCTTTCTTTTGAAGGAAGCTTTAATATTAATTTTAATGATTTGGGTTTCTTTGAAAGAAACATTGATGTAATAAATAATTGATAACCTCGACTAATTTTGAGGGAGAAATTCATTTTATGGATGTAATAATATAATTCCCTATGTTTTTTAAACATATTTCTAATTAATGTCATCTTTTTGATAATTTTCATTTCACGCAGTACTTAAAATAGATATTTTATATATATTAATTAACTATGTTTGGATTTTGTTATATAAAATTACATGTTAATAATACAATAAATTCAATATAGAGGTCATATTTACCTATACGGAACACCGAGTTAAGCTTATGTTTCACACAAGATTGACTTTCCTCAATGGCTTGTGTAACATGCAAGATTGAGTTTTACCAAACAATAGTATATAATTAAAAGGTTTTTACGTAATATAATAAGATTTAACCTTGATATTAAATTAGAGGTTATGAATATTATTAATTATTTTAGGAAAATATATGGTTTACAAAAATATAAGATAAATTCATAAGTTACCAATTAATTAACAATGAATATGAAAGCAAATTTAATATAAAAAAATATTATTATTTTTATGGTCACAAGGTTATATTAACATAATAAATTAAATTTCATAAAATTATTGAGTTATATTAATAATATATATATATATATATTATATATTCAATCAAATTTTTTTGATATTCATCAAATAGATTACATATACAAAAGATACGAATAATCCCAACTTTATGCATAAAAACAAATATTTCTAATAAGGAATTTTTACCACATGTTAATGGAGATCCCAATTTAAATATAATTTTTAGAACTTTTATGGTTTAAATAAATCAAAATAATATTTATCCTTTAAATGAGAACATATGACATAGTCTCTTGTAGTTTTTTTTCAGATGATGTTTTACTTGTTAATGAATAGGAAAAAATACTGAATTATAGTTCAAACCTGCCTTTTCATCTACTTTATTTTTAATGATAAATTTTATTTTTAATTGGTTTAAAATATTAATTAGAAAATATCTTTATAAATTAAAATAATTTAGTCCATTTAGATTTAATTCACTTTGAAAATTGGTATAAAAACATAGAAAACTTTTGAGTGTTTTTATTATAAAAACCTACATTATTGACCCAACATATAGATTAATTTTAAATTAATTTATTATAATTGTTTGATTGGAATTTTAAAAAATGGATTCCATATTTTGAATTATAATAATTTATAATGTATTATAGTTTTATCTATTTTTTTGAAAAATATTATTGAATGGTAAATAAATTAATTACATTGAATCCGGTAAAATTAAGTTTAACTAAGGACTAAACCTTATATTTTGGACCCAAAATAACTTATAAACTTGTAAAAAATCCATTTCATAGACATATTTTGATCACATCCCCAATTTGATCAATGTTGTTTTTATTATTGGATCCACTTGACATGTAAAAAACATGTATGAAATTCCATTGTCAAAATATACAAGAGTGTCACTCCTCATCCACTATGAAAATGCCCCATCTCCTCCACCTATTTAAACCAATAAAACCACTTATTTTTAGACATTATATGCTCAAATATCCTCACAAAAAACCTCACATATTACTTTAATCATCCCTTGGGCATAAATATTTCCATGGGATCCGATTGGTGAAAACCAAAAAGAGTTGCCCGATTAAGAGGTAACTCTCTCCCTCATACTCTTTTCTTTATTTTATTTCTCTACATCATAAAATAATATTAATTTATGTTTTTATAATCAAAATTTTATCATAAATATTCTAGGATGTTTTAATGACATGCTTTTGAAACTTGTGCACACTTCCATCTAATGGGAAACAAACATACTATTTATGTGTACAACAAACTACTGCCTCACTAAACAATGATTGTTAAATATTACATTAACTCCTCTCATGGTGGAAATTATGAAGGAATATATATTTATATTTGTTATATACCATATTTATTATTTATTTACACATGTGTAATTCTTTGACATTAAGTATCTTTATACATTGTATTTTTTTAATACGATAATTTAGTTTGAGGAAGTGTGGATCACCGCACCCTCAAAGCGATATGATTAGTTCATACACTTAATGGAATTTATTAAAGAATGGTTTAGTAATTATATATTATATATTTAATATAATTTAATAATTATATATATACATATATATACATATATGTATTTTACTTTCTTTTAACATGAAAATTTAACAAAAATAGCATGCATGCATGCGTACAACCAACTTTCTCAATGAACAATGTATTCTATTTCACACTTCTACATTATATTAATTATTATGATACAAATATAATGAATATAAATGATATTTATATCATGATTTAAATTCTTTAAATCCTGATATAAGTATTAGTACAAAAGATATAACAAATTAAGAAATATACGAGGAACAAAGAGAATATTATCCAAAGCGAATCCTTAACATAGGACGGTTAGCATTCAAGTAATATAAGGTATTAATAAAACCATTTATGATATTAGATATAATAATATGGTTTCATAAAATATTTATAATAAATTTATATATATTATATAGGTGGTTTGAACGATTATGATGAGTGTCAAGACATAAGGTAAGAGATTTTCATCTCACTTTTTTTTGTCATACACCTATATTATTTACCACCCATTAATTTTTTTGTGGTGTGTATACTACCCATGGATGTATTTTATGATTATCATACTTAAAATAATGGGTATTTACATATCCCTTTTATGATATTTCCTTCATGGTATTTATATTTGAAAATTTACCAAATCAGTAATGTAATTTTGTAACAATTTTCCTTCTTTGAGACATATTCCATGTAAGGAACCTAAATATTTTCATGAGGTGTATATACTAAATTTGAAATTTTATACCATTAATATCATTATTTTCAATATATTTTATGTAATGACACAACCCATGATGGGGCTTGAGCCACGACTACCCCAATCCCACCTCCATAGGCTACGGGGTGGTGACAAGAACCTAAGGCCCAACTAAAATATGGGAGGCCTTTTCCTTAAGCCTATAAACATACACACAACCCACATAATGAAAATTTTAAGAGAAAAAGAAAAACCGTGAAGGAAAATATAATGTAAAATTAACATGCATGAACCAATAGACTCCACATGAATACAATAATGTCAACTGAAAATTAAATGGAAAAAACACATGCCCAAACCAGAACATATCCAAACATGGAAGAAGCTGAAAAAAGAGTAACAATAGAAATAGACCCACTCCTAAATACCAACTCTAACCACTATAAATGGTTTACACATCTTTGATCCCTAATATCCTCTATGATCATGATCTACCTTTCCCCCATATATAAAATACACAACACATGTTGGGAAATTCCCCAACATGGATGATAATATATATACCTAGTAAGACACCCAGAAAAGGTGAAGGGGGAGGAGTAAGAGATACACTGAATATGAAATAAGTATAGAGAACAAGGGGTTGTAAATGAAAATGGAAAGAGTACAGCTCAAAAAAACAACATAATAAATGTACACTCATCCATACACTAGAGGATATAAATGGTGAAAAGATAAACTCCTTGATGAGTCTTCACAACCTATTACCGGATATTAAACATACAAAAACATGTGAATCTAAACAAAAAATGATTGTTTCATACACCACATGTATTTACCTCACTTGGAAAGAGGGTAACCAAGACCCAAGGAGTGGGTACTATGACAGGGTGGATATATATATACTCAATCAAAGAAGACTAAACGAGTGGATAAGTGGATCCTCATTTCACAGATCAGCCAATGAAATTGAGTAGTTTATAGTTCCATGGTAATTTCATCTCTGATGAACAACATATCATGTCTCTACCCAGGATTCAAATTCCCAAGGGGATCAAATCACATCACCACAATACTATCCTCTTTTTGTGAGACAGACTTACCCACACAATTTTTAGCCACATCACAATAACACATCTCTGTGGGAATGATGTCCCTCTTTCTCATGAGTCCTTAGGTGAAGTTGATCCACACCTCACCATTGTGCCTCGACAATTGAGGGTATTATCTTTTAGTCACTAAGGAATACAAATTCACAATCCAACTGGAGGGCATCACTCAGGATAGTCACCAGAGAATGCCACAACCTAGACCCAGCTATAGGGTGAGCCCGGTGAGTCGTCAGGGGATGCCATTTCCCAGCTTAGCTAGCAGGTCACTCCTTGAAGGTCATCAGTGACTACACTACCCAGCCCAGCTAGAGGCTCATCCTGGAATGCTGAAGAACTCAACTTCCTAGATCCTTCTGGAGTAGAAGTCAGAATAATTGGGGATTATGCTGCCCAATCCCAATGGAGGTTTAGCCCGTAATCATTAGGGACTACTATACCCAGCATAGCAAGAGGGGTATTCCTATACTTCTCTGGTAAATCTTGTGTGCTCTCTTCTGTCATCGGGGTTCATCTCTAGAAATGGAATCTCAAAATATTCATGTCATTTCTAAAAATATTCATATAAGGTCACCATCACATACTATGAAAAAAAACACTCAGGGAAGGCATCTCGCAGGGAAAAATCCGAGTCCAAACAATGGAGATACGGGAGTTAAAATATAACTTGGAAGAGACCAAGAGGAACATGATGTGAAAGGGTACCCCACATTGTGTGGTCATTCTACACTTCCTAGACATGTCTCTAACTAGTACATGTGTCCCATCTCATGTAGTAGAACATGCCTTGTAGGTGTACTACTTGTAGTATCGTTGTAATCCATGACTATGGTCATGTACACTGGCTATGTCCATGTACTAGGACCTCATATCCATGTAATCTCGTACATGGCATGTTTCTAGCTCTGTGATCCTTCAAACAACTCAATAACATGAAATGGGTTATTACATGTCATGTCAAGTGGAGTAAACATTCATCAATACCAATTTTCCCTAAAACTCCAGTGATGCGATTGAGGGACGATACACACTGTGTGTTCTTAATAATACATGGTGTGTAGTTAGAATTTTCTAGAGACCCGAGGTTTTCATTGATTCCATCCACTACTTCCAAATCTGCACCAACTGCTGCCGAGTTTGATTGATTTCACACTGAAATACCTGGAATTTTCTAAAGAATGTGGAATACTATCATCGTTCGGCGTGAATTGGCCTCATTCAAAAAATGAGGTTTTGGAGGAATATTAAACACATTGTCACAACATCGATCCTCAACAAATTTTAATGAATCATTCAGATTCATCATCCTTGCATTTTTTCATCCCAATATCCATTTCTTACTCCTGATTTTATCACTGTTAGTCAAATTCTTCATGAATACGGGCCGCCGATTGAGCTTAGGTCTCCAAGATATATTTGAATCGGGATGCATAGGGAATCCAAGGTGTGGAATATAAATAGTGTTTTTGATTGTTGTCCAATTTTTCTTGGCCAAAGATTTAAAATGGTAATCCTGATTTGATGAACAATTAATAAACAATATGTTCATAGAGATTGAGATCATACAAAGGGGGTTGAGATTGATGAATAAATTTTGAACATGGAAAAACATATAATCCAGGGTGTAGAAACACAAATGATGAGTCCTACATCAGTTGGGATCAATATTTTGTGAATAATGTTCTCTCCAATGGGGTTGAGAGGTTCCACTATGTTAACTACACCTCGATCATCCCAGATCCAAGGTCTCATTATTCATCGATGGTATTCTCCAAATGGGAAGAGAGATATCCCAAGAGGTCTGTATAAATTGTGAGGATATCCCAAGACAGAAACCCTTGAACACATATTTATAATCATTTATTAGCTCAAAAATGGTTTTATTTAATTAAATAATTGAATTAATTAAATTACATAAACACACTTCCAAAGAGAGAGAGGTCATGACATCCTATGTTGACTTATTTTATATTCCAAGTAGGGACAACACTATGTTTCAAACTGAAAAATGATCTTGTATTTTCATTATAACAACTAATTTAAGCATTATCCAACTTTCTTTAATTAACCATGAATTATCAATATAAAATATTTAATATAATTTTTTAAAATTATGTATAGTCACACCTAGCCTCATAATTTCATGTTGTCACATCGTCTGGCTCTATAAAAATATTTAGAAATATTTCAATGTCTTTCAAGGGAATAACCAGGTCTCTACCTAAATTATTCCTTCAATATTTTCATCATTGAAAAGAAAATATGACCAAACAACTTGGGATACTGAGCCCACAAATTTCACTCTTGCTCTCAGGTTCTGCCCTACACATTTCTATTCTACCACTGTACTCAAACCAAATGGATGGATTTTCCCCACAACGTCCGATCATATCGGTCTTTGATTGCCAGTGGGTTCTCATCAAAGGTGGATCCATCCACAATGTCTAGCTAACCCTAATCAATTATGAGCATGGTATTATCCATGAATCTCTTCTGCTGCGACACATGGAAAACCTCAAGCACTCGCTTAAACTGTGGGGGAACGAAGAGGATATAGAAAACCTCTCTAATCCTCTTCAAGATCTCAAACGACCTGATGAATATCAAGTACAACATACCTCCATGGTTGAACCTCAGAATTCAACATCGTAGGGAGACTCACAAAAAGACATGGTCTACCTGCTCAAACTCCAAGGGACTATGATGGTGATCTGTGTAGGACTTCTGTCTACTATGAGACATCTTCATCTATTCCTGAATGTCTTATACATTCTATAGGGTCACATGAACCAACTATGATCCCATAATAGGGGATTTTTCAATATTCAATAAGCACATGGGTGACCTCAAGGGTCTACTATAGAATGCCTCAAAATGTTACTGTAACGCCCCGACCCTAGTTACCCATAGTCAGTGCATTATTACATAACATTGGCATGATCACAAGAAAGATCAAATCTCAAAAGACCGTTTGGTTTAGTAGCCTTGGAAACACTAGATATATTCATAAGTTTTACATTACATCATTAAACGAAAAACTACTACAACAACATATTGTCTCCATAATCCACAGTCATATCCCCACATAATATCCCTACAGGTCATTCATATCTTACTTCTTTACTTCCTGGGAAAAATAAAACATAGAAAAGGGGTGAGCTCAAATGCCCAGTAAGGATAACAATATAGCAGAAACTTTCATAGATAAGAATAAACTTTTAAGGCAATGTATAACTAAAACAAAAGCCTTTCAAACATGAACTTTCAACATGGTATGGAATAAATAAAATGAAATAATGCCATTTACTTATTCACATGGATATTCTACTAATCGAATAATCACATGAAAAAATCAATAACCACTTTCATAATGTTGGAATGCATAATGCCAGACTATCATAACCACATAGTCAAGGCCTCGTGCGAAGACTACAAATAAGATTTTGTCAAGGCCTTGTCCCAAGACACTAGTTTGTCTCATGAGACCTACCGATGCATCGAGGAGCTATAGCGGGTCAACCCGTCACATATTAAGTCCAATGCATTCCCATATGAAAAGGTTTAAATATAACATAAACATTCGTATTAAAACTAGCATACGAAATTTCAATACTTTCACCATAAACTATGAATGGTATAAAAATAGCACATCCACAGTCAAACATATCACAAAACCTTCAATACAATATAGAAGTTTTGTATCATAATAAATCAACTTCCAATAATCTTAAAATCCATCAAAGGTTGTCGACATAGATGAAATCAAAATTCTTTTTAAAGAAATATCTCCTTTTATTTTGAAATCATTTAAGATCCATATAAAATAAAACATTTTCTTTGAAAATAATCTTATAAGATTGTAAGGTAAGCTTTGAAGATTTTATAACGGCAGAAAATAACCGCACTCGTCGTATAAGTTAAAAAAAACATTCTTACCTTAATTCTGTCGAAAAGGTTAAAAAGGACCTTGTTTTGAAAACGACGGAAAGATTTCTCTTATAAAAAGTCAAACAAGGGTATAAATGACTTTAACCCATATTCTTGTAAATAATAAAAATGTTTTGAAATACATTTTGAAGAAACATGGATGTGGATGATAAAGAGATCCCAGTAGATTATTACATATAAACAACCTCGGATAATGAAGAGATTGTGAAATAACCCTTACCTTGTACTTTTCCTTGGTTGGGGTGGGTTAACCTCCTGTATAATGGTGAAATAATTGTTATTAAATTATACAAGAATCATATATATTAATATGATATCATATATGATCTTTTAACATTGATTTGTTAATAATATCTTAGAATTATCGTCGTTTCGGGTGTTAACTTACTCATTTTCTTTTATATATTTTGTTACATAAGCCATGTTTGTTGTATCTTATTCATATCCAGAATGATATCAAGTCCTTAAACATCATTTTTAAATCATCAAATGATAATTATACTTGAATGGATACGATGGATAATGAATCTCATCGCGTTCGTGGAGACGGTAGTCCTTACGTACGCACGAGCGACAATATCATTCTTTTGATATTAAAATAATATATAAATGGATGTTATATCATATATACAGAATCCTTAACATGTTATATTTATTATTTACATGAGTTAAACATCATTATTATACCCATCCAAATAATATTATATTGAATAACAATTACACCACGACGTGGAGACGGTAAGCCGTACGTACACACGTATGGTGACATGTTATTCAAAGGGTGGATAGAATACTGAATATGGTTGTACCATATTTATAATAACATCACATTATATATATGATACTGGATTTATTATTTTAGAATGGTAAGAACAAAGGAAGAAGAAGTGGAAGAAGAAATGAACTTGGAGAAGGGTGGTGAAATCATTACCTCTTCTTCGGGTTCTTCCTTTTGATTTGATCAAAAGGGATCCTTAGGTTGGATTTCTGATCAAACTAAGGCCTCTAGGTTGTAGTGAGGGATGTTGGGAGAGTATTGGGGCAGAGTTTGGCCGAACCAAAAGGCTTTGAAGGTGTGAAGAAATGGGAAGGAGGAGTGCCCTTTTATAAGAGGGGTGAGGGGCACCTTTGGAAAAGCTAGAAATATTAATTCATAATAAATTCATATTCGGTATCTAATGGCTCCAAAGATGATTATTCAAAGTATAAGGTGGGAATAGGTCGAAAACCACTCAACCAATAGAATTTAGACAGGTTTGGGTACTTATATTAACCTTATCTTTAAGTATTAACTCTAAGTTAATTAGTTTCACTTTTACAATGTCTCTTTGTATTTTTATATAATATGGTTAATAAACTTACTATATACATCCAAGCGACCCCCAAGTGGTCCATTAATGATGAAACTATCATGATATAAGTCTCTTTTCCAATCCTTAGATTTTTAGGAATTTAATATCAATTAATAATATAATATTTGTTTTAAGAACTCTTTTATGTCAATTTTGACACTATTCAATAGTTGATTTTTGTGAAACTCATAACAAATTGATTACTTCGAACAAAGTAAAATAAATAAATCCTAATATATCATATTATCCTAGAAAATTAGTTTAATTCATTAAAAGTTTCATATTATATTTATTTGGGTATTTATAATATCAATTATTTTAATTTTTCACTATTATAGTAATTACTGCATCATCATTGTGTCATAAATAAAATAAATTATTTAATGTCTAAAAATTATAAATAAAATATCATTATGTAGAAAATATTTGTATATTTCTAATGAATATTTATAATCTAAAATCTAACATATATAACCCTATGTAACAATTGTTTTGCTAAAAGATATATGCTTGTGTCATTTTTGTATTCATTTTAACTTAATTAAAATAAAGTGTCATTATCACTTACAAGTGGATCCATGGGGTCCCAAAATCGACCCAAAGATGTCCATGGTCGACCATGTATCAACCAATAGGGTTAAGACACGTTTTAGGGTAATTTAGTATTATTATAATATTATTTTTTAACCCTTATTTACCGGATTTACCCTTAACCATGGTAAATAAAATATTTACCGCAGTAATTATTCAAAATGTCTAAAAATAAAAGTTACCTATTTACACAATTTGAACATCATGATTCCAAATATGGAATCAATTTTCCTAAATTCAAGACACATAAGTGGCAGAAATTAATTTAAAATTAATTCCCACTGTCAAAACAAAAAGCGTGTTTTTAAGAGATAATAACTATCAAAAGATTGACACTTGTTTATGTTCGGTTTAATTGTAAAATTATGTCCAATGACCAACATTATATTAAATGGTAAAAATATATTCTAAATATACTTTAAAACTACTAAAATTCATAATTTATCACTATTAATTATTTTGATTAAAAAAGTTGTTTTTAATTAAAATTTAGTAATTTTAACTATTCATCAAAATATGAAAGTTATCCGAAAAGTACCAAAATTTCACCTTAGGCTAAATTAGATATTCCGAATCCAAAAATGAAGTCCATTTTGAAATATAAAATATATATAATTTTAAAAAGTAGGTATTACTATTCATAACGGCTAGTTTGATTGGTTGTTAGAACTCGGTGTTGCGTACAACACACGCTATCGCATTATTCAAAGAGAAGCGTACCGTAGAAGCTTGGGGTGTTAAATTCTCCCCTCCTTCAAATAATTTCGTCCTCGAAATTTCTAGAATACTACCGCATGAAAAGAATCGGGTGGTTCTTCATCATAAGTTCCTCGGGTTCCCACGTTGCCTCTTCCATCTTATGGTTTCTCCACAAAACTTTTACCAGATGCGTCGTCCGGTTTCTCAGTACTTGTTCTCTCGTATCAAGAATCCTGACGAGCTCTTCACAATAGGAAAGATCGGGTTCCAGTTCTAATTCCTCATAGGTGAGTACATGCGTTGGATCAGGCATGTATTTCCTCAACAGAGATACGTGGAACACATCGTGAAATTTGGAGAGACTTGGCGGCATTGCCAATCGGTAAGCTACAACCCCAATTCGTTCAAGAATTTCTAAAGGTCCGATGTACCTGGGACTCAATTTACCTTTCTTACCAAAACGTATGAATCCCTTCCACAGAGATACCTTCAGGAAAACATGATCACCGACTTGAAATTCCAAATCCTTCCTTCGATTATCGGCATAGCTCTTCTGCCTACTTTGAGCTGCTTTGATGTGATTTTGGATTACTTTCACCTTTTCCACCGTTTCCTCCACCAGTTCTGGGACTACAAGTTTTCTTTCACCAACGTCATCCCAAAAGGTTGGTGTACGACATCTCTTTCCGTATAACGCTTCATATGGTGCCATATGAATACTCTAATGGAAGCTATTGTTATAGGAAAATTCTACCAGTGGTAAATATTGATCCCACATACCCTGAAAATCAAGTGAGCAAGATGTCAACATGTCTTCTAAGGTCTGAATAGTCCGTTCTGATTGTCCATCTGTCTGAGGGTGGTAAGCAGTGCTCAAATGAAGTTCAGTATCCAGAGATTTCTGAAGACTTTTCCAAAATCCTGAAGTAAAACGGGGATCACGATCAGAAACAATCGATAGGGGTACTCAATGAAGTCTCACAACTTCATTAATGTATAGTCTTGCTAGACGTTCCAGGGGTAGATCTTCTCTTATAGCAAGAAAATGTGCTGACTTGGTAAGACGATCAACAATAACCCATATTGCATCGTTCCTTCTAGGAGTCTTTGGTAGCCCCATGACAAAGTCCATCGTAATATTGTCCCATTTCCACTCCGGTATGGGAAGAGGTTGCATGACTCCTCCAGGCTGTTTCTTCCCAGCTTTCACTTGTTGACAAACCATACATCTTGACACAAAATCAGCAATCTCCCTCTTCATGTTGTCCCACCAAAAATGTTCCTTCAAATCTTTATACATTTTGGTGCTCCCAGGGTGTATAGAGAAATTGGAACTATGAGCATCATCCAGTAATTCCCTTTTTAGATCAGGTAAATCGGGAACACAAAGTCTCTTCCCGAATTTCAAAATTCCATCTTCATACACAAAGTCTCTCAATCTCCCATCATTCACAGCTTTAATCTTCTTCTGAAATTCTTCATCATCGGTCTGAGAACTCTTAATCCTTTCTAGTAAAGATGGTTTGGAAACCATTTGAAAAAGAATTGATGTTTCACCTTCCCTGGTTATTCCCATGTCTATCTTCACTAGATCCATGAAAATTGTATCCCTTTCAATTCTCATCATGTTCAAAACTCCATGGTCTTTTCTGCTCAAAGCATCTTCCACCTTGTTTGCTTTCCCCGGGTGGTAGTGTATCGTGCAATCATAATCCTTGAGTAATTCAAGCCATCTCCTTTGCCTCATGTTGAGTTATTTTTGTGAGAAAATATACTTCAAACTCTTGTGATCAGTATAAATCTCAAATTTTTCACCATAGAGGTAGTGCCTCCATATCTTCAAAGCAAAGATCACAGCTGCTAACTCGAGATCATGAGTAGGATAGTTTTGTTCATGAATTTTCAACTGTCGTGATGCATAGGCAATAACTCTATCATTCTGCATAAGGACACAGCCAAGTCCTTTCTTTGATGCATCACTATAAATAATGAACCCATCATTCCCCGATGGTAGAGTCAATATAGGAGCATTGACTAATCTTTTCTTCAGTTCTTCAAAACATTCTTCATACTCTTTTGTCCAAACAAATTTAACCCCTTTACGTGTGAGCTTCGTTAATGGGTTAGCCAATCGGGCAATATTCTGGACGAAACATCGATAATAACCTGCCAAACCAATAAAACTACGTACCTCAGTTATACTCGTAGGTGCTGGACATTCTTGGATTGCCTTGGTCTTAGAAGGATCAACAGAGATTCCATCTTTAGAGACAATATGGCCAAGAAAAGAAATCTACTGAAGCCAGAATTCACACTTGCTAAACTTCCCATATAATTCATGCCTCCTCAGAGTCTTCAAGATAATGCGCAAGTGATTTTCATGATCTTCGTAGGTTTTGGAGTATACCAAGATATCATCAATAAATACCACCAAAAATTCATCGAGATACTCCTTGAAAACTCTATTCATCAGATCCATGAATACAGAGGGTGCATTAGTCAATCCAAACGGCATTACGGTAAACTCATAATGCCCGTACCTGGTTCGAAATGCTGTCTTCAGAATGTCTTCCTTCTTCACACACAACTGATGGTATCCGGATCGAAGGTCAATCTTTGAAATGTATTGAGCTCCATGCAGTTGGTCAAATAAATCATCAATGCGAGGTAGGGGATACTTGTTCTTTATCATTATAGCATTGATCTCCCTGTAGTCGATACATAACCTCATATATCCATCTTTCTTTTTAACAAAAAGAACAGGGGCTCCCCATGGAGAAACACTAGGGAGAATAAATCCCTTATTACTCAATTCCTCTAGTTGTTTCTTTAGTTCGACTAACTCTACAGTAGCCATTCTATAAGGGATCTTCGATATAGGCCTTGATCCAGGAATCAAATCAATGGAAAACTCAACTTCTCGTTCTGGAGGATGTCCAGGTAAATCTTCCGGAAATACATCTACAAATTCTTTCACAACAGGTACATCCTCTATTTGAACATTTCTTTCCTCACCGACATTTATTTCATTCTCTTCCTCCCCAATAATTGAATTAAGTTGAGCTACTGGGGGTGGATCTAAATAAGAATTAGGTGGTGATGATTCTGCTCTAAAGATAAGGTGTTCCTCATCATTATCATCAAGAATCGTAACCTATTTCTTCTTACAATAAATCTTCGCATCATAGTCCGAAAGCCAGTCCATACCGAGGATTATATCAAACTCAATCATAGGTATGATGATGAGATCAGCAGATAAAGAAAATTTAGGTGCTCTAATGGGGACTGATTCACAAAACATTGTTGCAATGATACTTCCCTTAGGATTTTTAACTGACAACTCCCTTATTAAATCAAATTGGAAATATCTAATTTTCTTAGAAATCTAGGACGATATGAAACAATGCGATGATCCAGAATCAAATAATGAATTTGCTAAACTTGAGGAAACCATTAAATTACCTGCCACCACGTCTTTCAGAGCTTCTACCTCAGCAGTAGTGATAGCATAAGCCTGGCCTTTATCCCTTGGCCTTTTCTGAGGTAAGTTCTCCTGACGCTTAGGACATGCATTTTCATAATGCCCCATCTCCCTGCAATTGTATCACTGAACGTTGGTAGTTTCCTTATTCCCCTTGTAATCATGAGCATGGTGGCCTTTTTCACCACACTTGTAACAGACTCCCATTCCCTTCAAGCAAGTACCAGGATGTTTCTTCCCGCATTTACCACAAGATGGATATTCAACCTTTCCCTTCTTCCCCTTATTTCCATTCCCATATTGATCAGCAGGTCTCTTCTTCTCTTGCTTTGCTTTAAAGTCATAAGACTTAGAGAATTCCTTTTCGGTCTTGATAGCACATGAGACAATGTCTTCGTACGATGAAAAGGATTGTGAGACTAATGCTCGACGGAGAAATGGTTTTAACCCATCAAAGAAACGATCAATCTTACTTCTTGGGTTGCGTATATAATCACCAGCATACCTTGCTATCCTTGTAAAGTTAGCCTCATACTTTGTGACATTCTCATCCTCATTTTGTCTCGGACTCAGAAATTGCCTTTCCATATCTGCTCGATGGTCGCGAGGGAAGTATTTTTCTAAAACAGATCTTTGAACTCCCTCCATTCCATATTTGATACTTCATCATCATCCTTCAGGTTTTGAATCAATGACCACCATTGATCAGCATCTCTAGTGAGGCGGTAAACTGCCATGATAACTTTTTCCCTTTCACTGCTCCCCAAAGCCTGAAATATTTTCTCTAGGGAATTTATCCATTGCTCAGCTACTAAGGGATTTGTACTCCCATTGAACGTTGGTGGTTTTTGCCTCATGAATCGATCTATCATTGATCCTCCACGCTGCGGATCAGGATGCTCCATATGGGTAAGGTTATTATTCATAACCTGAGTAAGTTGTCCCAGTATGGTGATTAGCTGATCGGCACCAGTTGCATCACCAGCCCCACTATAATTATCTTGAGCAGGAGGGAAATCCCTACATGGAGTGCGTGCATTGATACAGTTTCCATTTCTTCCACTAGGCGCCATTTCTAAACAATGGCATAAACTAGATCAGTTTATGAATCAAAATACATAATCCCATACTTATAAAACACTTTACATAAATTGGACTATTTATGGATATAATCCATAATCATAAAAATGTTTTATTTGAGGAAGTATATACTCATAAACCCTTCATAATGATTTTTAATGAAAATGAGAGTTATCCTAAGCATATCCCCCGGGAGTGTCGTAACCAAGAGTGCAGCAAGGCCCGTTGTCATGCACCAGTTCCCGTTCGAGTCTAGCTCAAAGCGGTGTTTTCGGGTTTTACCCCTAGGTACATCTGTGCCAGAGCTGCCTCTACCTGCTCGTATCCAGACAGGGATGTATTGCTCGGAAAACTCACAAAATCTCTACAATACCAAAATTCTAGGAAGTTCTTCTATACTAATCCTCAAAGTTCATCTTAGGTCTATGTGCTCTAATCAGAGTTTATCTAAATCTAGCTTCCAAGGTTTGTACTAAACTTCCTCTGATACCAACTGTAACGCCCCGACCCTAGTTACCCAGAGTCGGTGCATTATTACATAACATTGGCATGATCACAAGAAAGATCAAATATCTAAAGACCGTTTGGTTTAGTAGCCTTGGAAACACTAGATATATTCATAAGTTTTACATTACATCATTAAACGAAAAACTACTACGACAACATATTGTCTCCATAATCCACACTCATATCCCCACATAATATCCCTACAGGTCATTCATAACTTACTTCTTCACTTCCTGGGAAAAATAAAACATAGAAAAGGGGTGAGCTCAAATGCCCAATAAGGATAACAATATAGCGGAAACTTTCATAAATAAGAATAAACATTTAAGGCAATGTATAACTAAAACAAAAGCCTTTAAAACATGAACTTTCAACATGGTATGGAATAAATAAAATTAAATAATTCCATTTACTTATTCACATGGATATTCTACTCATCGAATAATCACATGCAAAAATCAATAACCACTTTCATAATGTTGGAATGCATAATGCCAGACTATCATAACCACATAGTCAAGGCCTCGTGCCAAGACTACAAATAAGATTTTTTCAAGGCCTTGTGCCAAGACACTAGTTTGTCTCATGAGACCTACCGATGCATCGAGGAGCTATAGCGGGCTCCACCCGTCACATATTAAGTCCAATGCATTCCCATATGAAAAGGTTTAAATATAACATAAACATTAATATTAAAACTAGCATACGAAATGTCAATACTTTCACCATAAACTATGAATGGTATAAAAATAGCACATCCACAGTCAAACATATCACAAAACCTTCAATACAATATAGAAGTTTTGTATCATAATAAATCAACTTCAAATAATCTTAAAATCCATCAAAGGATGTTGACATAGATGAAATCAAAATTCTTTTTAAAGAAATATCTCCTTTTATTTTGAAATCATTTAAGATCCATATAAAATAAAACATTTTCTTTGAAAATAATCTTATAAGCTTGTAAGGGAAGCTTTTAAGATTTTATAACGGCAGAAAATAACCGCACTCGCCGTATAAGTTAAAAAAAACATTCTTACCTTAATTCTGTCGAAAAGGTTAAAAAGGACCTTGTTTTGAAAACGACGGAAAGATTTCTCTTATAAAAAGTCAAACAAGGGTATAAATGACTTTAACCCATATTCTTGTAAATAATAAAAATGTTTTGAAATACATTTTGAAGAAACATGGATGTGGATGATAAAGAGATCCCAGTAGATTATTACATATAAACAACCTCGGATAATGAAGAGATTGTGAAATAACCCTTACCTTGTACTTTTCCTTGGTTGGGGTAGGTTAACCTCCTGTATAATGGTGAAATAATTGTTATTAAATTATACAAGAATCATATATATTAATATGATATCATATATGATCTTTTAACATTGATTTGTTAATAATATCTTAGAATTATCGTCGTTTCGGGTGTTAACTTACTCATTTTCTTTTATATGTTTTGTTACATAAGCCATGTTTGTTGTATCTTATTTATATACAGAATGATATCAAGTCATTAAACATCATTTTTAAATCATCAAATGATAATTATACTTGAATGGATACGATGGAGAATGAATCTCATCGCGTTCGTGGAGACGGTAGTCCGTACGTACGCACGAGCGACAATATAATTCTTTTGATATTAAAATAACATATAAATGGATGGTATATAATATATACAGAATCCTTAACATGTTATATTTATTATTTACATGAGTTACACATCATTATTATACCCATCCAAATAATATTATATTGAATAACAATTACACCACGACGTGGAGACGGTAAGCCGTACGTACGCACGTATGGTGACATGTTATTCAAAGGGTGGATAGAATACTGAATATTGTTGTACCATATTTATAATAACATCACAGTATATATATGATACTGGATTTATTATTTTAGAATGGTAAGAACAAAGGAAGAAGAAGTGGAAGAAGAAATGAACTTGGAGAAGGGTGGTGAAATCATTACCTCTTCTTTGGGTTCTTCCTTTTGATTTGATCAAAAGGGCTCATTAGGTTGGATTTCTGATCCAACTAAGGCCTCTAGGTTGTAGTGAGGGATGCTGGGAGAGTATTTGGGCAGAGTTTGGCCGAACCAAAAGGCTTTGAAGGTGTGAATAAATGGGGAGGAGGAGTGCCCTTTTATAAGAGGGGTGAGGGGCACCTTTGGAAAAGCTAGAAATATTAATTTATAATAAATTCATATTCGGTTTCTAAAGGCTCCAAAGTTTATTATTCGAAGGTTAAGGTGGGGATAGGTCGAAAACCACTCAACCAATAGAATTTAGACAGGTTTGGGTACTTATATTAACCTTATCTTTAAGTATTAACTCTAAGTTAATTAGTTTCACTTTTACAATGTCTCTTTATATTTTTATATAATATGGTTATTAAACTTACTATATACATCCAAGCGACCCCCAAGTGGTCCATTAATTATGAACCTATCATGTTATAAGTCTCTTGTCCAAACCTTAGATTTTTATGAATTTAATATCAATTAATAATATAATATTTGTTTTAAGAACTCTTTTATGTCAATTTTGACACTATTCAATAGTTGATTTTTGTGAAACTCATAACAGATTGATTACTTCGAACAAAGTCAAATTAATCAATCCTAATATATCATATTATCCTATAAAATTAGTTTAATTCATTAAAAGTTTCATTTTATATTTATTTGGGTATTTATAATATCAATTATTTTAATTTTTCACTATTATAGTAATTACTGCATCATCATTGTGTCATAAATAAAATAAATTATTTAATGTCTAAAAATTATAAATAAAATATAATTATGTAGGAAATATTTTTATCTTTCTAATGAATATTTATAATCTAAAATCCAACATATATAACCCTATGTAACAATTGTTTTTCTAAAAGATATATGCTTGTGTCATTTTTGTATTCATTTTAACTTAATTAAAATAAAGTGTCATTATCACTTACAAGTGGATCCATGGGGTCCCAAAATCGACCCAAAGATGTCCATGGTCGACCATGTATCATAAAATAGGGTTATGACACGTTTTAGGGTAATTTAGTATTATTATAATATAATTTTTTAACCCTTATTTACCGGATTTACCCTTAACCATGGTAAATAAAATATTTACCGCAGTAATTATTCAAAATGTCTAAAAATAAAAGTTACCTATTTACAAAATTTAAACATCCTGATTCCAAATATGGAATCCATTTTCCTAAATTCAAAACACAGAAGTGGCAGAAATTAATTTAAAATTAATTCCCACTGTCAAAACAAAAAGCGTGTTTTTAAGAGATAATAACTATCAAAAGATTGACACTTGTTTATGTTCGGTTTAATTGTAAAATTATGTACAATGACCAAAATTATATTAAATGGTAAAAATATATTCTAAATATACTTTAAAACTACTAAAATTCATAATTTATCACTATTAATTATTTTGATTAAAAAAGTTGTTTTTAATTAAAATTTAGTAATTTTCACTATTCATCAAAATATGAAAGTTATCCGAAAAGTACCAAAATTTCACCTTAGGCTAAATTAGATATTCCGAATCCAAAAATGAAGTCCATTTTGAAATATAAAATATATATAATTTTAAAAAGTAGGTATTACTATTCATAACGGCTAGTTTGATTGGTTGTTAGAACTCGGTGTTGCGTACAACACACGCTATCGCATTATTAAAGAGAAGCGTACCGTAGAAGCTTGGGGTGTTACAGTTACACGCCGATGGTGGAGTGGTAGCCGTTTTTTATGGAAACTCCCCTATGGGAAGATGATCCCCCCATCTTCAGTTAAAATACAACAGACATGCTCTTATGTTATCCTATAACACCCGGATAGTGTTCGTATTCATCCCATCTATCTACAGGATAAAGGCTACACTCATTTGCAGTAGGGTCCCAAATTCCTCTTGAAGGCCTCTCCACAATCATGATGTAAAGCACATGTCACGATTGGACACAATCATTGAGGTTAGTCCCTAAAGGGGGATGATATCTCATACATATATCTGGCTGAAACTCTCCATCGAACTCATATTTTAGATGGAAAAGAAGTGAACCAAATTCATGAGTCGGTTTACAATCACATAGATTGAATTATGGAATTTCATTTTGTGTGAAATCCTTAGGATGAAATCCATAGATATAGAATCCCATTTACACTAAAGAATATCATGATGCTTCAAAAAACCCACCAGAACCTGATGCTCAACCTTCACCTAATTATAGGTATGTCATCGTGAGATGAACATAGCAACGCTTCCCCTTATATAGGACATCCAAAACTACCACTTAAGGTCCATGTACATCTTCCCCATTCCAGGATGTACAACTAAGGGAGTAGTGTGGAACTCACTTATCACTTCTTCCTACAACGAGACTGGAACCATTGTTTTCCCCTAAAACAAGATCTCATGATTTACTCCTTTATAATATCCATATAGTGCATAGCCTATGGATATATTATCATGTATAACTTTTTAGTCAATTTCTCGTATATGGGACACTTTCACATGATCAAGGATAGAAAGAGTTAGCACCATCGAATTTAATAAAACTATATGCTCCTTCTCCACCATGATTAGTTGTAGGGAAGAAAAATATTATGAAGCTTCCCACACTAGGAGAGCATTATACTTCATGGAAAGGGAATCTTTTACAATTTCTCATTTACATGTAGTGTAGTTTATATTAAAGTCATATTCCTTCTTGAACTCCAACTGATGTCACTGCTTCAGGTTTGTGTCTCTCTGAATGAATATGTACATGAGACTCTGGTGGTTTGAGTAAACCATAATGTTCTCTCCTAGAAGGTAGTGCATCCACATTCTCAAGGAAAAGACTAAAATTGTGAGCTCTAGATCCTTAGTTTCGTAATTATTCTCATTCGACATTAGCTATCTTGACCTATATGTGATGAACTCCAACCATTTCATCAACACACAACCCATTCCAGCCCCTGAGGACTCATAATAAACCACAAACTCAACTCCTTCCCCTGGTAGCCTCAAAATTGGAGTACTCAACAACCTCTGACTCATATCCTCGAAGGTCTTCTAGAAATTCTCATACCATGTAAATAAATTTCCCTTCCACGTTAGAGCAGTCAATTGGGCTGTAATCCTAGTGGATTCTACCACAAATCTCAAGTAGTACAATGAAAATCCAAGAAAACTATAAAACTCTGACAAATTCTTGGGTGGATCCGAAGAAAGGACTGCTTTGATCTACACTGGATCCATGGCTCAAACTCGTTCATAAATGTAATTCCCAAGAAAGTGAACCTCTTTCTTCCAGAACTTGCATTTTCAGTGTTTTCCATAAACCTAGTTCTATTAAAGTTAATCAACGACCCTCCTAAATTGATCTTCCTTCACCTCATCTATCATAGAGTAGAAAATTATGTCATCAATGAAGACATCTACAAACTGGTCAAAGTATGGTTTGAATATCTGGTTCATGAATGTCATGAAAAAGGATGGTGCATCTGTTACACTAAAAGGAATCATAGGGAAATCGTAGTTTCAATAGCAACATTGAAAATCCAACATCAAAATATCAGCCTCAATAACCTGAAACTGATGATTCAAAGACCATATATTTATCTGTGAGAACTATATATCACCTCGTATCTGATCAAAGAGGTCTTCAATCCTTAGAAAGGGGTGCTTATTCTTTATCATGGACTGTTTCATGAAATAATAATTCACACAAAGTCATAATATCCCACCTTCTTTATTCAAAAATAGAACTGGAACTACCATGTGTGTAACAATGGGTCTGATGAAACCTTTCTCATGATGTTCTTAAAACAACAATCTTAGCTTCTAGAGCTTAGTGGGTGTCATCTAATATGCCACAAAATATATCAGGGAAGTCCCTGGATTAAAGGGTAGTCCCATGACATCTTCTCGAAAGAAATCCATATAATATTCGACAAATGAATGATTACAGAAGCATGGTGAGTGTATAACAGCAATGGTCATACTCGATAGTTGATTGTAATTGGTTGTATCGTCTTTCTCACAACAACATATCATCCTTATATGTGGTCTCCCTCACCAAAAAAGAAGAACCTCTTCCCATATGCGTGTAAGCATATAACAAATCTATGGCGATAGTAAATACAGGCTTAGACCTTGGAATGAAAATCCATTCCCATGATAACATTGTATAGTTCCATTTAAAATAACTATAGGTCCCACATGAAACTATCTCATCCAGGAGAGGACTCACACTATCAACAGATGAATTATATGGAGGAAGCATTAACTGTGGGAACATCAAGGCATAGTTGTTCTACTACCATATCCATGGAGAGATCCAGCTCCCACACCAAGAGCTGAGATGTAAAGAATGGCTAGCACATGTGTCTAATAATAATAAGAAAAGAGTAGAGTAATCAAAAATCATACGTCAGATCATATTGTGTGTAGCTAAATCACAGACATCCAAATCCTCCAGCTATCCATGGTACTAGCCGCCAGCTCCATGACCCTTACATGGGTCGCTTTTTAGGGTGGGGGAACCACATACCATCATCCCCCACCTACATATCCTCTTCCTCTTATTTTAGATCCACCTCCCTGGGGACCACCGTGTCCCTGCATATGAGGTCACTTATCTCAGTGCTCTCTATTCCATGGTAGTTTTCCACTGCTTGTGTGGGATTATCATCTTTCCTAGTGAGGTAGTACCATTTCATGTGACCTAAACCATAAAAATGATAGAACCGCCCTTCTCTAGAATTTCCCACTGCTCTATCCTTCCATTATACAACATGACCAAGTACCTAGGTCTACTCATGAAATGGTGTGTCGTTCAAGGATCTATGGAATCTTCTTTCTTCTATAGATGTCTCCACTCTGTCTCTCCTACCACTATCTCCATTCATCTGATGTCCCTATATAAGAAATCACTCCGTAAAAAGTTCCATATCTGTCACCACAACATATGTGGGGATTCACAAGGGAATCATGTTGTTCATAATATCTTAGCAGAGTCCCGGATAGATCCTCTATTCTCAGAAGTGTCCATCACTGATCATGTTAATTGTGTAGTGTTGAAGATCAGTGATCCTCTTCAAATACTATTCCATGATCATCTTTCCCTATTGAATCTCCAAAATCTCCTAAATCTGAATTGAGCATAAAAATGTGGGGTGTTACTCCTCATGAAACTATTTCTGTAATTCTTCTCATGATAGTGTCGACTCATCGTGTATATCAATAAATAAGATTTATCAGTTACATGATTCTCAGTGGAATAGAATAACTTCGAAATCAATAATATGAACTTCATTTGAAAAAAAAATCAAGAAAATGACGACCACTGACTCCAAATAATCCTCCACTTCCTGAGGATTTGGCATACCACAGATCCTCAACGGTCTATGAAGCTGGAACTCACGGAGGGTGCTCAACATGCACCCATCCTCAGCCTTCTCTGCCAGGACTATATGTTTCTCAATGGGTGGGGGTGACACTACCTACCCACTAGGAGGTACAAGATCACTAGATGGACCCTGAACTGAGGCCTTGTTTCTCATGGGGTCGTCAGCACGAACCAGAGTTGGTATCCTGGATGATTTCCATCACAGAGGAATCCTGAAAAATATCAAGGAGTACCATAGTCATATGAGTATATATATATATATACCAAATAAAATGGAGATATGACTCATGAAATATAGTAAAACACTCAATCCTATATGATGCATGTACAATTGTTCCCTACAACAAATGTCTTAGGGGAATGAGTCAATAAGCGAGTAATCAGGGTCCTCGTGAATGGCTATGTTGACCGCTTGCACCATCATTGGACTCCCTATTCCAAGATATTCTCTAGAGACACATATATAGAATTTACCTAAACCCAACCAATCCTTTTTAAGGGTGTACTATCCAAAAAACGCCAAAATGATGGATCATGCTCTAATACCACTCTGTTTTGACCCGACCCATGCTGGGGCTCAAGAAAAAACTTCCTCGAGCCCGCCTCCATAGGCCAAGGGGTAGAGAAAAGTATTGAAGGAACACCTATACTCATGGATCCATATCATAAAACCTATACACAAACAAAAATCCCACAAAATGAAAAAGTGTAGAGGAAAAGTTAAAAAATCAAAAATTGTATATGGTAAATCGAACATGCACGATCCTCTAGACAGTACAAAAGTATGGTAGTGTAAATAAAAATTAATGGTGAAAACACAAACTCATCTAGAAAACCTTCCCAAAATGAATGAAACTAAAAAACATAACAACAGAGAGATTCCTCACTCTTGAATACCAAATATGGCCACTATACATGGTACACATAGCCCATATCACTATGCTCCTCTAGGATCATGATCGACCTATCCGCCATCTGTAAAGGAAATGACACGTGTTGTGAAAATCACATATAGGGGTGAGTATATAAATACCCGGTAGGATGAATTGAAAAGGTGAAGAGGAAAAGTAAAAGATTCATTGAAAATATAATTAGGGAGAACAAGGTATGATAAAAGTGAATGGTAATATTACATCCCCACCCAACATGAGAGTAAAATTAGACTCATATAAACACAAGGTGCTTGAAATGGAGAGTAGATGAAAACCTCATCGAGTATTTTTGACCTATAGTCGGAGAGTAGAATCATACCACCATGAGAATCTCAACATGGAAAGAACATGTAATACCCCACGCGACATCCCCTCTTATAGAAGGAGAGTATCCAAGACCCTAGTTGTCTTTAATATAATTGGATATATATATATATATATGATTAGTAAATGAAGCCTAAACTAGAGGGTAAGGGGATATCCATCTCATAGCTTTTTCGAAGAAAGCGAGTAGCTAACAGTTCTATGGTAAAGTCATCTGCAATTCCCTACATCTTCTGTGTCTTCCTAGGAGGCTGAAGTCAAATGGTCTCAAATCTCCAAACCTTTATACAATCCACTTTTTGAAATAAATGAATTATATTTATGAGTTTAGGTCTCATCACAAAAATTAATCTCTGAGTGTAAATAGCCCATCATTCTCATGAATGTTTAGGTGATGTCGATCCACACCTCAAAACCGTGCTTGTATAGTCAAGGATCATCTCTTCATGTCACCATGAAACACCACTACCCAGTACTACTGGAGGGTACCACTCAGGACAGTCACTGAGGAGCGACACTGAATAAAAACCATTGAATGGTTTTCCCGATGAGTATTGAGGGGTTGTTGCTGCCTAGACCAACAAAAGTGTCACTCCTAAAAGGTTATTAGGGACTATACTGGCTAGCCCAGTTGGGGGGTTATCCTGGAATGATGAGGAACTCCACTACCTAGATCTTACTAGAGGGTAACTCAAAATAATCATGGAATAATCTACCCAGTTAAACATGAGGGTCATCCAAGAATCATCAGGGACTATACTACCCATCCCAACTAGAGGGTCATCCTGAAATTGATCTAGAAAACCATGTCTTTTTTATCCTATCATCAGGTGTCATATCAGGGTGTGGCAACCTCGAACATTAATGACATATCTCAAAATCCTCTTTGGAGGTAACCATCATGTTCTAAATAAAAAACCCAAGAAAGGCATATCATGGTATAAAATCCAAGTCCAAAAGAAGGATATATGGGGGTTCAATTATTGCTCAAAATAATCCATGGAGAACATCACATGTAAGGGGACCACATAGTTTGTGGTCCTTCTCTGCTACCAAGCCATGTCTCTGACCAGTACATGAGTCCCATCCCATGTTTTAGAACATGTTGTATAGGTGGACTACATTCAGTGTCACAACTATAGGGGACCAGGACCATTTCCCCTGGCTGTCTCTGGGTACTCGGACCCCATGTCTATGTACAAAGGTACATGGTGTGTTCATGGCCATATGTTAATTCACAAGGATTATTCCCATGAAAATGTTAATAAAAGGGTTTTTAAGGGGAGTACACACTGTTCCATCCCTATATTCCCAAAAACCCTAGAACCTCTGCTGGGGGAGGATACACACTGAGTGTTATTAATAAAACATGAAGTGTAGTCAGGATTTTCCAGATACTTGAGGGTTTCTTCAATTGAAGCCAATACTTCTAAATCTACACCAACCAAGACCAAGGTGGGATTATTTTTCTCATAAACCCCAAGATCGGGCTGAAGAAAATGGAATCACGTCATCATTCATCAGGAATCAACCTCTTTTGGAAACGAGGGTTTGTAAAAATCTTCTACACATTGTCACAACTTCAATCCTCATCAGATTTTTGAAAAACCATCAGATTAAACATCCTTCCACTGTTTCATTTCTAGATATGTTCATTTATCGCATCCATATGGATTCCTTGGTGAGGAACGTGATGAGGGGGAAGCATAAAAAAATGGGTTGGATCATATTCTAAGAGTTCTTGGCCAAAGATAAAAAAATGCATCCATATTAAATGAACAATTAAGAAATTGTGTGTTCTTAGTGATTGGTACTGTGAAAAGGGGACGTATATTGAAGAATAAAGTTTCAGCATGCTCAAAAATTCAATCGAGGGCCTAAAAAAACAAATTATTAGTCCTACCTCAACATCGATTGATAGTTGTTGAAGAACCAACATTCCAATGGGTTAGGGATATGCCTCTGTGTTCTCTATGCTATGATCCTCTTAGACAAAAGGTTTTTTCATTATTCAAAGGGATTCTCCAAAGAAAGAAGTGAGATCATGCTGGAGGATTGAAGAAATTGTGAGGCCAACCCTGGATAAAACCCCTTAACCACATATTTATAATATTTATTATTTTAAAAGGGTTCAAATTATTTGAATGAAATAATTAATTTAATTTCTTAAATTTACCACCAATGAGCGAGGGGTCTGGACATCCCACATTGAATTCTTTTATGTCGCGCTTAGGGAAAATACTATGTTTCAGACCCAACCATAGTATCATATTTCTGATTCGATCAACCATTTAAATGTTTACATAGTTTCATAAATTAAATGCACACACAAAATATAAAATATATTAAATATTTTTAAAAAATTAGTTCTTGTCACACCAGGCCTCAGAATTGCATGCCATCTTAGTTCCTAGATTTGGAAAAATATTATAATTATTTCAATGTATTAAAATGAAAAAACTAGGTCTCTAATTTTTATTATTCATGTAATTTAAATTTATTACTTGGGGTGTATGGTTGAAATTTACCATTTTTTTAGAGTTTATTGAAACAATATCATCAATTCTTGATATTGTTTATGTTTATTCTTCTAGTGATGAAATATTATGATCCATATATTATGAAAACACATTAATTTTACTTTACTCAGGTTATTTATGATATATTAAAATATTGGTTCCATTTTCCCAATATTTGGTACATCATATAGTTAAGAAAGTTTTTTATGAAATACCTACTTTACCCTCTTGTAGGTCAGAAATTTGTGTTTCTTAAAATTCAGTTGTTCAAAAAAGGGTTTCCATGAATATTCTACTAATATATTATGATCATTAAAATACATTTTTAAACTTTTTCCTTTTACAAATATTATCAATGGAATATTATTTTCTCTTTCCAAATGAGGTATTTTTCTAACCTTTTTACTGTGAAAAATGAATGTTAATTTTACCTTGTACAACATATACATATTTACCCAATATTAATTCATATATGGATTCTTTACATGATTATAAGGATAATTATTATAAAAATATTTTTAAAATATATTTTCAATGAAATGGTTTTCATGTAGGTTTCAATATTCATTTATATGTTTTCTAGTATAATTTTTTTCACGATGTTTTCAATATCTATTTATATATTAATTAATAAGATTTATTTATTATTTCCAAGAAAATTGTTTTAAAATTGTTTTTATGTTTTAAAGATACAATTAGAAATAAGAATATATATTTTCCTAAATAAATGTTTTCAAAATATATTTTCATGTTATTTTTTTATCTATGATGACATATATTGATGTTAGTCATTACATTTTATGAAATGATCCAATGTTTCCATTCATATTTCTTCATGTATTATTTATGTTTTTATGGAATAATTCTTATAAAACTCATTTATCTTCCATGTGTTATATTCTTTTTAAGCTCACTTATTTTCAATGGTTATGGTTTTGATATAATGATTTTGAAAACTATCATTTTCATATGATAAAATATGATTACATGTTTATGAAACTAATTGAATTTTAGCGGCTATGATATGATTGATTATGATTTTGCGGCACATGTATGTATGATTTAATTTTGATATGGTTGAAAGCTACATCTCCCTCTAATGCATTTTGTAATAAAAAATGTTTTATGAGTTCAAATTGTTCACGAGAGGGAATCCCAAGCTCGAATGAAGAGGGTACATTGGAAGACATCCCATGCCTAAAAAACAGGGCACACTAGAGGAAATTCCAAGTTTGAAACAAGATGGTACACATGTGGTAATCCCAATCCCAAAGTTGGTAGATGGGCGATTAAGAAATTCTTGACATGCTATAATGTACTAGGTTGGCCTCCTTGAAACTAGGCTTTTATATGCTTATGTTGCTATCAAAATTACATGTTTTATTCCTATGTTATTATTTCATATATTATGATCTCTATTTATTTATGATTCAATTCTTATGAAAATTTAATATTTATTCCAGGAAACATGTTTATGATCTTTGATATATAGGGTATGATATTCTATGTTCATTATCATGTTCTCATATAATTATTCTATTGATTATGCTTACGTATCTCCCATGTTTACCCTTATTATGCATCTAATATCACCCATTTTTATGTTTCCTTCCCCAATTTATGAATATATGTATTATGTTTGATGTGTCAATGATGGGTTCTAGTCATCAAGATCCTATTGAGAGATGATGTAGCTCATTTAGGAACCAGGGTTTAGGTTTACATGTTTAAAAATTCACTATACTAGTATGATATTTGGGTATATGATTGTATAATTTTTTAAGTATTTTGATAATGTTATGTATTGTTAATGTACATCAATAATGGGTTTTTTATACTTAACATGATCTTTAACATGAAAAAGTATCCCCCACCCCATATAATTTACTTGTTTTAACAACTTAGATGGGATCAATAACTCTTAATGGTGGATCTTTAAATTGGATATTAACCATAAATGGTTAATATTGAAGACATAACCATGGAAGTCTTCCAAACAATGTATGGACACTCTTTATTCAATGTGATTATATTTAGAATTATAAATTGTCCTAATATGTTCATGGATATTTTGAATAGAGTATTCAAAGTTCACCTTGATAAATCCATGTAAGACTTTATCGAACACATTCACAAATACAATAATAGTAAAGGGAATCATTAATATTATTATAGGATTGTACAAATTACATTATAAAATGAGATACCATATGAGAAATTAAAAATGTATAAATTTTGGATATTAAAAATATACATCTTAGGTCATGTAATCACAACTATGAGTATATATGTGGATGCTAAAAAGATATAGGGTAATAATGAATGGACTAGAACAACATCCATAATCAAGATTCATGTTTCCATGTATTCTCTATAAACTATAAATCTTTTATGGAATGTCAATTAGGAATATAAAATATATTACCCATGTTAACACATAATGGATTAAAGTTTCTCTATATTAATGAATCGGTAAATATGTTCAAGGAGGTGTAGAAACTTTTGGTCACTATACTTGTATTCACAGTATCCCATTTTGAAGAGAGGTTTCTAATATATAGTAATTCATTAAATTATTGATTGGGAAGTTTCAATATACAAAATTTAATGGTGACTTATTATAACTCTTTTAAATTACATATACATGAGGAAAATTACCCATCAAATTATTTGAAGATATGAGTGGTAATTTATTCATTATTGTTTTTAGGAAATAATTTATGTTTATAAGTGTGACATAAAAATAGATCATAATACCTTAAGGTATATATTCCCATAGAAGGTGGTATAAATTAAATAATAGATATGGTTGAATCTAATAAAATATTGTGATTACTCAATAAATATTTATCATGGGAATGTAAACATGACATTTGATTCTTTAACAAAAATGGAAGTGTTTTTTATCATGAAAATGACCTAATAATCATGGATATAACTATGATGTACATATAAATAAAAATGGAAGGGATGGATTCCTATATTTCATATTGATTTCTCAAATGATAATATATGTGAATATCAATGATGAATAAGAGGATGATATGGAGTTATAGAAGAAGATGGAAAATATTCTAGATCTCAACCTTAAAAAAGAGCGCGTTAAAAGATTATAAACCATGATATTGGCATATTTTTTGTGAAAATAAATTTTTGTCCTAGGTAAAAAAACATACAAAAAGGGAATACTTTTGGATATTTTTACCTTGATTGTATGTGAGATGACTATTCTCCTCAAAGTAGATGAAAGAAGGATGTGTTTCCGAAGATGTAATTGATGCAATGTTCTATACCACAACAAGTACAGGTGGTGATTTACTTTTACCATTTTATTTGATGCATATGAGTATTATATCTCATAAGAAGTCTATCTATGTATTTTAGTATTTTTAACAATAATTTTTAGATAGTTAATATATATATATATATATTATGGAAAATGGTTATTTTTACAATACCATGGATTAATAAAGTGATTGACTATGCTGCATAATTTTTTACCTTGAGTATTCAATTAGATTTCCATTTTTAATATATTATTTACTCTTCTAGTAAAAAATTATTTCCTATTTTTATAATACTTTTTACAAACCATATAACGACATAGTGTTTCATTTTTAATTTCATCACATCCATTCATTGGATAATTTTAAATTGATTGTTTGTAGTGAGTGTCAAGTGACATTTCAAAAGGTGTGTAATCAGGGTTCATGGATTTATTTAACATATTCTAGTTCTAGATATATCATCTATTAGAATAAATTTATTTAGTACCATTTAGTATAATTCTTCTACACTTGTTTCTCAAACTTTACGTAGTTCAAAAGATATTGTTTATGGTGTAAAAATTGTTGTAAGATAGTAGTAACGTGTTATTTGTGTGATATCAGGAAAAAAATTCTATAACTAATAACATAAAAAATCCTTTATCCACTTATGATTTAGTGGATGTGTTATCTCATTAGAAGATGACATTGGAATAGTGAATTTTGGGTCTAGAGTAGTTAAATGTATCATAAATTGTATTTTTGAATATGTAGCTTGAGGACTACCTACTATAAAAGAATTTAGAACTATATTTGGTTAGAATAGTATAAATAAAATATTATAGAAAATGTGGGAACAATTTATTGGAAGACATCATATTCTATCTGAATAATGTTATCCTAGAACATGGCCATCAATATCCATGAGGATAAGACAACTTCATGATTTATGTCCATGATTATAAACATGTATTAGATGTCTTACACAATGAAAAATGTTTTAATTTTGTTCTGACTATTTAGAATGATTATTAAATAAGGAATTTCAAAAATAGAACATATCATTTAATTGATTATGATCCATATTTAATTATATTTATTTGGAGTGATTTTGACTGAAGTAATTGGGGATTAATCTCATATATCTTCACTTCCAGAACCATGGCATGAGATTGGGACCCTCATGAATAATTCCTACAAAAATAATAATTTGGAATTAAATTATATTCATGATTCAATCTTTAATTAAGACATATGAAAGAGGTAGGATTCATAAACATCAAAAACTACTTTCATTAGGGAATATCATGGATAAACTACCCCAAGAAGTCAATGGAAAAGAATTTAAAATAGAATGTGAAAGAATTGTGGAATGATGGAATGTAGCAGTGACACTTCATGTTGTCATTATAGAAATATTGGACACATAAAAATGGACTTATGGGAGTGTTAAATAAACTTTATAATGTACTCTTTTGTATTATGAAAAAAATAAACAACTAGAGGGGATGATGGGAAATTGGTCTTATGTGTAATGAATGTAATTGAATAAATGATTTTTTATTCTAGAGATTTATTTTAATTAAATTATTATAGTGTATTCAAATACAATTATGTATCCATAATAATTATCATGGTTTAAGGTTAGGATGGAGAGTAACAATAGGTTGTTGTAAATTGATTATTAGAAATCAAATGAAGAATGAATGTTTTATGCATTTTCATGCTATCCAACACATCCAAGGATTATGTAAAAACATAACCTCTAAAATTAATCTACTTATTATTGTATTATATATTAATTTTGTAGTTTTTATTTGTATAATCCCTTGAAATTATATGGTATTAACTCATGGTGAGGTGGATGGAACTCTAGACCTAACTTAGAGTTGATGTGGTCTCACTAATTATGTAGAATTAACATCATGAAATATGATGTTGTGGAAAGATCATATTTTTCAATAATGCATGAATTATTTTTCAAAATTTTATCTTCTATGATTTAAAAAGATTAATGATGTAGATTATAGAATGTGTGAGGGTAGCATCCAAGAGAAAAGAAATATGGTTTCAAATAAATATAATGGTGTGACACTAAAGAATTGTAATATAATGATTGTTTTCAATGATATATGAAGATCAGTTCTAGTTTGATATCATGAGGGCCTATATAATATGTTACCTTAATTGATGATTTCACAGTGCTGATGTATGTTCTTTAACTCAAAAATAAGTCAAAGATCTTTCAAAATTTCATTGTATGGAGAGAAATGGTGGAATCCATGATCATAGTGAGGCTGAATTATATTCTATATTGGAATGGAGATAATTAATGGGGGAAAATAATAGAAATGTTATATTTGATGAATAAAATATATACAAAGAAGGTGGTTTATGGAACACCATAATAGCATGGTTGTATATAATTGATGAATTATATACTGAGAGAGAGAGATACATACGAAAGAAGTTATGTTTTTGTTTAAAAAATTAATTTTTGGATGAGTTAGTTAATTGTGTATCTCATCCAATGATCCAAATTCATTCCAAAAAATTATCAGAATAAATTCCAGTAAAATGATGGTCCAAATATAATGTTTAAGAAACATTACCATGTGATTTAATTTTTATAGTGTATTCCCATTTTGATTCAAATAATTAAGATAAGTTGAAATCTATTTTTAGGAAATTAATTTTTATTCTATATAATTATTAAAAAATTAGTTCTAGACTATGGTATTACAATTGGTGATAGTTTATTAGAATCTAGAATTTACTCATTTTCAAGTAGATGTAATTGAATTATCAAAATTTGGTGAAAGATGTTTTTGGAAATTAGAAACAAGTAGATAACGATATGGTTGATTTGAGTGGTGGTTGGATGGTTTGGGAAAAGTCACAGAGAATGAATGATAGGGGAGATGAAAAAATATAACAATGTTATATAATAGAAAGTATTTATTATGATTTAGAAGTATGAAGGTCTTTTGTACTACAATTATCAATTACAATGAATGATAGATTCATATTTTTTTGAAGGAAACTATACAGAAGAAGCTTAACAATAAGAGTTGTCATGGTTAACTGAGATCACACAACTAGTGTAGAGGTTTGATTTCTCGATGCACTTAATATTTCTCAAATAATATGGGGAACCCAAACACATTGTGAGGTTATGATTCAGAATTATTATTTTTGTATTAGTTATAAATGAAATAATAATTATATTCCTTTAATGTAACAATTACATGGGAGATATGGATATTTTTCTATGTAAATAAGGAACTATAAAAAATAGGTTTTTTTTTCAAGAGAAGTAAGTTAATGGTGGAGTTTGGTACTCAACATGACTAGGTTTTAAAGTTATACATCAATCAAATGGTGTAAATTTCTATTTTATTTTATCACCTTTTGTGAAACAAGTAATGATATGGATAGTTCTTAGACATGTTTATGAGAAAATATTATTCCTTGAATTGCTAAAACCGATAAAACATTTCATTAAATAAATTTTTTTATAATAAATTTTCATAGAGGAACTATAATGTTTTATACTAATATGGAATGGATTCTTAGTCTGAACAATCAAGATAATCCTTTATAGGATCAAATAGATACCAAAAAAGTATAATCAGAAGAAGAGAAAAATTATAATATAATTACTGAATTTTTAGAGAAATAATGATAATTTATATAACAATAGGTTTTATGAAGATGAGTGTTTCTTTTTTAAATAATATATGTTGATGAAATCCTATTAGTTTTACCATTGATAGAGAGGTTGGAAGAATTAAATCCTATGTTGTCCGTATATTTCTACTTGAATGGTTTTGGTTCATCTTTGTGGATATTGGGGATAATGATCATAAGAAACATGAGTTACAAGACATTTTTCATTTCTTAATAGGGATAAATATAGATGGTACTCATGAGATTAATAATATTGTAGTTTAAGCCTTTGTGAACTCCCATAATTGTAAAATTTGATCATTAAGAGGAGATGACACATAAAATTGGTAAGGAGGATATTTACGTGGTTATATGTAATATAAATAAGTTATGTGATGTGTGATGTATTCCATTGTATTTACTCTTCCATATATTAGTCATCTTGTAGGTGTGGTTAGTAAATTCATGAAAAAAATATATAAGGAACCCTAAGAGGTTTTCTATTACATATATTAGCATTTCAATGGAATAATGAATCATATTTTCTATTTCATTATATATAATCCCTCACATTATTATATTGATACTATCATTGATGATGATTTTAATTCATCATTGAGATCCACTAATTTCACATATACCTTCAAAGGTAGCATGGTGAGTTGGATGTCATGGTTACAATAGATAGTTTCAATCTCTTCCAAGAATTTTCATTATATTTAAATTATGAATGTGAAAATGGATTTAGTGTTTTTATAAGGGTTTATATATGAATTGAGAAGAAGAAATATATCGATGTATTATACTATGGTATCCATACCATAATTTATAGGTTCAAGAATCTAGTATTTATAACATTAATGAAGAATATTCCACAGATGTAACCCTTTATTCAGAATCTTGTGGAGATTAGTGAGTTGGAACTATATAATGTCAAAGGGAATGAAAATCTACAAGATATTTTGAATAATTTAACAGAATTGGTTGATATTTAGAATTATTTTTCATTTTTTATAGAAAACAAGGATGATGTAGTGTCTTAAAATATCATACATACAATTAGAAGTATATTGATAAATACGGTCTGAAAAGTTAGTAATTATTACCTAATATAATTGGTTGAGATTCCTAGAATTAAATTATAATGGGGATATTATAAGGATTTTTTAGGTGAAGTAATTCTATAGTTATGTAATGAATCTTTTATAAGGGAGAATATTTCATATCTTCACATTTTGACATAATTAAAGGCCAAAATTCCACTAAATCAATTTAATCGAAACATAAAATAAACAGTGATTTTTAATCCATGGGATAAAAGTGAAAAATCCATAGGATAATTTACTTAAGATAAAATTGGTACAATACTTATTGACATGAATAGTGGGGGAAATAATTTATTTTTAACATGTAATTGTATTCTTGTTGATATTTTATTATAGTGAAAACATCTTTACAGTTTCTATTTGGTGTTCCAAATTGACTTACTAGATGTTTTCTACTATATAAGTTGAGAACAAGGACATTTTTAATATATCATGGATTAATTATGGGAATGGGTAAGAAAGATATTCAATTATATTTATTATTAAATTCAATTTCAATTTTTAATATATTATTCAGGGTTCTGTACATTTTGTTATTCTCATGGATTATGATAGTTTTTAAACCACATTAATCCCTTGGGATACTTATTTATTATATTTACTTTTGAGAATTTCATGATATAACTTTCAGTGTTTATTATGAGTTCCCTAAGATGTTTAGAAATGTGTGTGGATATGTTTCATGGAATACTAGTGTTGGAAGAATCTTATAGTAGTGGTTTGATCATCATGATCATCTATTATCCATATTCTACATTTCATAGCCAGGGGTTAGATAGTTTAGAAAATATTATATCCAATATAAAAAATATAGGTATCAAACTTTCTATAACAGAAGAATTATTTTTTGGATAATGCATCCAACTCATAATTCATTGTTTAATAAAAAAATAAAAAAGAATATTACAGATATTAGCTAGACCTGTTAGTAGGACCACATGAATATGGATATTATAGACAATATATCTCAATTTATTGTATTCTAGAATGTCTTGGAAGAATGTTAGAATTGTAATGGGATGGTGAAATTATACACAACATCAGTATTGAATTTTGAGAACATCACTATGGTTTACATCATAAGACTTCACAAGACCTATAAGGTAATCAATGACTTCTCTGTTGTGGTGGATCGACCCACGAAGGAATAAAAAGTCATTATCCCTTATGAGTATTTGTCACTTAATAAACATTATATTCTATATATAATTTATGTTGTGTAGTTTTATGGAGTAAACCATTCAATTATATATAATCATGATCCATGGTTTAGTAAAATATTTTTTAGTAGTCTGAAACATGCATTTAATAATGTGATGAATATTACTATGAATTAACATCCTCAAACTGATGGTAATTGGAAATGAAAATTAATACGTTTGAAAAAAATTTAACATATTTCTTGGTTGTATTGAATGTAGGTGGATATCAATATATTACACTATATTAGATATCTTATAATGATAGTTTCCACTTGAATAATAAAATTGACCCATATGATACACTAAATGAGATGATATACTGAACATTAACATGTTGGGATAATGTTAGAGAGACAGTGCATTTAAGACCATATCTATCTCTACAAAAGATAGAGAATGTTCAAATAATTAAATGAAATATTCATGCAATGTAAAATAAAAAAATAGATATATTGACAATCATCGATAATATATAGATCTCATGTTATGTAAAAAACCATTAAATTAAATAAAACCATAATTAATGGTTATGATAATTAGGAATAAGGAAAAATTGATCATAAGATAATTTACTTCCTACAAAATTGTTGATTGTGTGGGGACTATAAGATGTAATGTTTTTCTTACACCAAATCTATCTAATGTATATGATGTAATTCATGGAATAAATTTTGGAATGTGGAAAAAATATCAACCACATACACTGAACTCAATGATTATACTACTATGATATGATCTCTCTTATGGAGAGTTTTCAGTGATGATCTTGTATCATAGTGATGAAGTACCATGAAACAATACTACACATATTGTCAATGTTATATAGAAAAATCATATATTTGAGGAAGGGACATGGAATCCCATGTTTGTGATGAGGTAGAAGCACCCTCATATATGTCCATCCATGAAATGAAATTTCATTGTTACATTTTTATTATGGGTTGTATAATGCAACACCACCCTTTTATTCCATGACTATATTAAATAACAAGTTTTTCACACAACACCAAACTAAACTGAAAAAATATATATTTTATTAAGATAAAAAAATATAAATAGTTAAAAATTTTGTGAAATAAATACTAAACAACATTTTTTAAACCATAAGTGTAAAAAATCAATGATTAATTTAAAACACAATTAATGTAGTTGGGGGTTGTCTTAGTAGTAAGCACCCTGTAATCCTACTTGAAAAATGTGTGTTCAAAACCCATTGGGTGATGGTACCATAGCAGTAATGTAGCGGCACTGTAGCAGTGGTGGTACTATTGATCGACGTGCACTGTAGCGGTGGTAGGGTACTGCAGAAGTGGATGTATTGTGCAGGTACTGTAGCAAGTGGGTTACTATTTATTGATTGGGCATTGGGCCAAAAATTTGGTCCAACGGGCTATGTAATTGGCTATAAGACCCCTGGGCCTTCGGGCTTTGTAATTGGTCCCCCTCTACACAGTTAAACCTGGTATTTTCTTTGCTTAAAAAAATGAGGCTTCAACCACAACCTTTAAAAAAATTTAAAACACAATTAAATGAATATCTTCATTTTAATGTATTCTTTAAATATATTACCAAAAACATTTATATGAAAATAATGAAAAATATTTGGAATATGAGCGACAACTTTTGAGAGAGATGATTCAATAATTTGATTGATTTCAGTGATATAAAAAATGATATATATAGGAATAAAATATAGTTTTTACATTTATGGTCATTCGAAATAGATATATCTGATATGTATGTTGATGATTTTATAACATAAATGTAAAAGTAGGAAATATTATATAAATTAAATATTTGTAAAATATTTAACACATAGACACATAAACAAATATATTAATTGGAAGAAAAGTAAACATATAAATTTATTTTATTCATGGACCTATTATTGAATTTATTAACATTAATTTAATATCATAATATTTTTTCATCACCTTTTAAAAATAATATTGAAATATATCAATAATTATTTTTAAGACAACAATACTAAAATTTATTGAAATTTTTCCCCAATTTCTCTTCATGTTTTATACCTATCTCTGAAATATATATCGTTAATGGAATTATATTTCCTTTATCATCAATTAAATTATATAATTATATGTTAACTTTTAAATATTAGATTCTTGGTATCAACAGATCCAATTCATGAATGGACCTCCTATAATACCTTGTGATATCTTCTTCTAACATATTTAAATTGTTTAATTTATATTTTTTGTTCTATATATTTGACATGCCACAAATTTATGTGGTTTACGATCCCTTGAAATTATATTTTTATAAAAATAATATCCCTAGTTTTTAAGTTTCAATACCCAGATATCCTCATGGATAACATATTTTAAAATATTATTTGCATAGCCTCTAAATTCTAGTGTCATGTGCATGCCAATATTCTATTTACAAATGATGATTGGGAATGATTCATACTATTTAATACAGGGGGATTCTCTTTGACTAATATTTTATAATATTTTATCGACCACATATTTGATACTTGTTTTCTATTAAATCCAAATTGTTATATAGATTTACACGATCAAAGGTTACGGTTCTCAACATCTTGTTTGGTGATAATGGAGGTGTGATGTGAGTGTCAACATATTGAATTAAGATCCTCAAATACCAATATCAAGGGTAATTTTTTGTATTTTTTGATCTTATTATTTTCATTATACATAAACATCATGACCACTATTATAATATGAATCTGTCATATGGGGATAATATTTATATGGAGTTCCTCATTAACATGGTGAAAATGAATAATTTTATTTAAGATATTAATATAAAAATATACAGTTTGGGTGATGATGGATTGATACATGGACTGGGAGTTATATTGTAATATTAGGTATGTATCATATTTTTGGAATCCATATTTTATGGTGAATGAATCTCTAAGATGTCTGAATCATGGGATTTATAGATTGGTGTTATACTTTTCAACTCAAAAGTCTATTCTCTTAGTAATAAAATTCGTAACAATCTTATTTGTAAATATATTATTTATACCCTCTCCCATTAATTGATAATTTCTTAAATAGTTATATCTTGAAGTGGTTTCACCCTTCATGGACTGAAGACTATGTAGTTATATCATAAGGGTAATTATACAGTTGATTTTTTAGCATCAAAATGAGTTCAAGTAAAAGAGTTAATTAGTTTTTCTATCATTGGATCATTACCTATAAATTATAATTTTATTATATGTGGGTAAACCCTTATACTTAAAAAAATCATACATCTGTGATACTCAACTATCCTCTACCTTTATTCCCCACTTTTTCTGTCTTGAATTTTTTATTGTAATAAAAATTAAAACTTTTAGTCAGGTTAAATATTATATTGAATGAGACTACTATGGTACATGGGTTCTGATTACTAATTCATGATTTAAAATGACTTACTTTCTGATTACCAATCCATTATTTCATGGTATGTTGTTTTTTATGGTCGATACATATGTTTATACGCTATGGGTAGGGATTTTTGATCAATTATTTTATATTGGTATGGGCGATTTAAATTGAAATATGTGATGATTTTATATGATTACTCTCTCAAGAGAGGCAATAAATAAATTATGTATTATTTTTATATTCAAATCATTTTATTCACTCATATTTATTAATTAATTGAGTTTTACAGTGTTTTGGAATTATTTCACCATTTCCATGGAATTTATCAAAAAATAATAAATTGGAAGAATTTATGATGCTAATTGATATAATTAATTTATGGAAGTAAATGAATAAAATTTTTACAATAAAATTTTAATTATTAATTTAAGAATTATGAATTTTCCTGAAGTAATAATAATCCTGAATCATTCAGGATTCAGAAGTAAGGAGAAGTCTGGAAGTAAGAGGATTTACTTTTTGAAGAGTGATAAAGGGTTTGGAAAAGGGGTGAGATGAAATTTTAAAGCCTAATATAGGGAAAATATAAGTTATGTAAGATATTAAACATGTTTTTTGAGTTAACTAGTTGAATGAATGAAATCACAACCAATATATAATAAACTATCTATGGTATATGCGATATGTAAGATAATTATTTTTTTTTCATTTTATAACAATGGATTATAGGTATAACATTACTCATGAAAAGTAAGACATTTTTTATGTTACTTGAGGTAATTGAATTTATTATAGAGGTGAATAGCCTAGAACTGATGTGAAGCATTACATATTTGTTAATACATAAGTAATTTTGTAGAATATTTAATAGTTTTTAATAGAAAATATGTGAATGATCTTCCTTTTCCAATAGTGATATGTACCTCTAATAGATATTAATTTTATAGTGAATAAAATGGTATAAAACGAAAAATAAATTACTAAAAAAATATGATTCTATGAATTATATTATGAAAATGACATATAAGTGATATTACATCAATGTAGTAAAATTCATGATATTCTCTTTTTCTAAAAATAGAAAAATACCAATAATATTAAATTGAAATTGTTTTCATATTGGATTATAAGAAAATATGATTTTATTATTATCAATATAAATTATGAAATAATATTATGATTAATCCATATGTTATCCATCCAAAAAATTTATAGAGATTATGATTTTGAGCATAATTTTAATTTTGGATGATTTTTAATTAGGTGTGAATTTGAGGAGTGATACCACTCAGTTGATCCCTCAAGAATTGATCAGGATGCAAGGGTAAATGGGTGTGATACATATAATGTGATAGGGGAGGTGGAGTTTTTACAAATATAATTGGAACCATTTTATTAATGATTGACACATCAAAATTAGAATATAACCTTCATTTCTTATAAACAGTTTATAACTATTCAATATAATTGAATTTTGAACATCAATATTCATGTTATACACCAAATTATTTTTCATTTTAATTATATGATATATCAACCTCTCACTAATAGTTACAAACTATCTATAAGATCACTTTATTAATGTAACCAATTGATTCCATTTCATTTCCACCACATTGCATTATCTTCTATTCAATTAATGGTAATTATAATGTATGTCTTGGATAGAGTTAGAGATAGTGACCTTACTCATCATTTTCATAATTTTATTAAATTTTCTTTATCCTATTTTCAATCCCTTGAAATTTTTAATGATATATGATGTAAAGCAGTTCTCCTATGATGATTGGAATGTAATTAAAAACCGATGGGGGTAGTGAAGAATTAACCCTCTATAATGGTATTCCCCACTCATAATCATAAGAGCATATATCATTAAATGAACAAGATATATATAGTTATTTTATGTTTATAACAAAATGGGATGAATATATAATGTGTAAATAATGGGACATGATCAAATAATATATTTGGTAAAATTTATAAAAAAATTAATGCGTTAATTGTAGAGATTATAAGGAGGGATTCATTTGATTCTTTCCTCTTTCTCTTTACAGTATGTTTCTTCATTTATATTTTATTTATTATTCTATTTTATATTCCTCCATAATCCCTTTTTTAAAAACATAAAAAATACAAAAAATATAAATTTGGTGTTTGGAATAGTGGATGGTCAAATATAGTCTCCTCAATATATGTCTACGGTTATCCACTCTGCTGTACAAGGATAATTATAAATAATAATTTTTACCATATATGGATGGGTTTATCCATACCTAGTATCATTTAAAGCATTAAAATTTAATCTCTTATTGAATCCTTTCACTCTGTAAATACGTTAATCAAATTAAATATATACAAAACTCAATAAAGAAATAAATCAATCCTTAACTCACCCTCACCCATGGATGAAGTAATATTCTATATAGAAAAATAGGACAGGGGAGTATGATGGTAAATAGATGGATATAATGTGTTCAAAGAACTCATCTAGGATCTTGATGCGGACCTCGTGCAACCAATTTTACAGACATTTTCTAATAAAGAAGAAAAATTATCACATTATATTCTATGGTTCCATAAATAAAAAACTAAAGCACAAAAAGATATCACACCTCCTTTATTTGGAGAATACTCATTATAGTGAATGTAAAGAAAAACAAATAATACCTATCAAATTATTCTTAAATCCTCTAAGGGCCCTTCTTAAAAGAAGAAATAATTTCTGTTTAACAATTTATGGGGTTGAAATTTACATGGATTCACTTATTTTGGATTTATAACTATTATCGAATCCAATTTTCTACACTTATTTTTATTTTGGTGAATTTGAATTTATGCACTCCCTACAGAATAAAGATAATATATATGAAGTGACTATCATTATGGGGAATATATTTGTGTAATTCATAGATGAACACATTTTGTGTGATAAATAAGATAAAGTAGAATTAAAAGATATCAGAAACGATATGGTTCAAAAAATTAGAATTCTTTCGATTTTAATTTTGTTAAATACAATTTTGAAATAAAATTTCATATGATTTTCTAATGAAATTGGAACTTTTTTTGAAATAATATGATGTTTTGAAAGAATACATCCATTTAGTTGGGGTTAAAGAAGATGAAGAGATCAAGGATCATATTGTGATTAAATTCAATCCCCTATATAAATAATAATATATTCATGAATACAAATCCACTAAATTAGTGGAGAAAATTATTGAGGAACATTATTTACTTCTACCATCTCCATGAAATCTCTTTCTCATTTAACTTTATAGGAAATATAACGTTCTGAAAAAGATATCACGTACACCTAGGGTATCATTATGCATATTGGATTCAAATAAACATAGATGTTCCTTTTATGCAAGAAAAACCACCCTTCAGATTGAGAAAACTAGATCTTCTATGTCATTGGGGTAGTCTATATTCTATACTCACTTAGATAGTCAAAACCTAGATAATATCTTTTTCATAATTTTACATCCATTATTTCAATAATTAGACCATCTATTCTTAATTTTACAGGTTTTTAGTTATAAATATCATAAAAACAAATTTAAGTATACCACTACTCAAAAATAGTTTTATTTATCTAAAAAACCTATTTTGACATTACCAATTATTTTTTGCATAATAATAGAAATATTAGGCTAGTGTAATATATTTTTTGAGGGATAATATAATATTTAATGATATTAGATATTCTATTTTAACAATTATGGATATTTTTAGTGATTTATTTAGAAAATATGCGCTATTATGACCCATTTAAAAGTGAAAATTACTTATCAATTTTCATTAATTTCACTACATTGTAATTTATTGAGATTAAATGATAAATGAAGTGATTTATACTGTTTAATTCATGAAACTAAACTTGTTTTAGAATGTTATAAATGGAAATCTAATCAATTAACGAACCACCTATTTATTTTTAACTCCCAATATACGATACATTACAAGCACTGTTTTTAAATTTTACATTGTAATATATTTTTTAGAGTATTGGGTAATGTTTTAATCTACAAAACTCATGGGTTCTTATTTGATGTTCTATGATTTGAGTGTCTTATTCATGATTTTTTTCCATCATTAAATAGAAAAATTTGCATTAAGAAATCATTTTTTTCAATCCACATAGACCCATGATCAAAATTAAGGATTAGAAACCTTGATCTTCCTATTAGGTAATCCACAGTATAGTATAATTAAATCACTACCATCCAATGTCTTTATTGAATTTAAGACTATATACAATATGAGTGTTGATGAGAGGTATGTTATTGGTAAATATTGGGGATGAAGTTATGTAATTTTTATTGACTGAGTGTGATTTTAAATATTTTTTACTTTTTTCCATAGATTCAATTTCAATATGATAATTGTTTCTAGATTTTTCTCTAAGGAATGATTTAATGAAATAAAAAAAATAGAATGAAAATAATATTAAAAAAATTGTGGAAAGTGAATTGTCTTGATTAATGTAATGTGCATGTAAAGATTCACAAAAAGATTAAAAGAATAGATACTATGAGAGAACCAAAAGTAGGTGAGGATGTGGGAGCCACTAAGTGAAACTTCCCATGAGCCCGTGGAGATAAGGTTTCTCCTCCTAGTTTGTCTCTATCCCCCATTTGGCACAGCTTATTGTTGCTCGGTGGTGGAATCCTAGCTTGGATTGGCATAGCTGTGCGATGCTATCATCATCCTCCTCAGATCTCAGTCGGCGTCAGCATGCAGAGGTTCCTTGGGTCTCGGTTTGGTCATTGTCTCTGTCGGTGTGTGGCTCTGCCTTCGATCTACTCAGATCTCAGTTAGCATAATTGTGTAGAGTGGTATTGGATCAGATCTAGGCTAACCTTGTCATGTTGCGTTAGCTTTTCCTTCCTCAGATATTAATAAACATCAGGGACTTCCTTAGATAGTTGTTATCTTGGTGTCAGCTACATAGTGACCGAAGGGGGAAGAATCTTGCTTTTTGGTTTTGGTTTTGAATGTGGTGTTCTAGAGGTGTTTTGGTTTTGCATCATTGATAGCGCTGGTTCTATCCTCATTGGTCCTCTCCCATTCTTCCTATGGTTTCTTACATCGGAGTCCGGAGAGGGTGTGTCTTCAGTTCGGATATGAGCAGATCCATTCTCAGAGCGGTGTTTCTTCTTCAGAGTGTTCTGGATCCCCTCATCGGTGACATTCCCTCAGGGTGGTGTTAGGTCACCCAGTCATAAGTTACGTTATCTCACCTTTGTGTCCCTTGAATCGTCTTCCGATTTCTTCTACAGTTGTGGTGGTGGTGGGAGTGATGTGGAACACTAGGGTTTGACTGAGATGTTGTTTGGAGCAAATGAATCGTGAATGCATCAATATTTGATGAATCATTTGGCTGTGGGGAATCCATTTTGTGGCATGATTGTATGTTGTTGGAAAGTCCCATTCTTTCTTTGAGGGAATACCTCAGATGAGGAATTAGAAAAGGATGTCTTTACCATGCATGGCTGTTCAGATTTGGAATATTGAGAGGGTATAGCCATGCCATCGGTACCATGCCCATGCATTTCTACACAAGACAGCTTGTTGAGCAGTCAAGCAATGGTGGAGGCACGCCATAATGAAATTAATACTGGGGAAGGGTATTTAAATATAGACTTGTTCTGGGATTATTTCGGCACTTTTGATAATTGAATTAGGTTTTTTATCTATATATGTAAGTCATGTGGGGTTTCCCCCTTTACCATTAAAAGGGGGTTTATCCAAAAAATAAAATAAAAATTCAGCAATTGGACCATTCATAAAAAATATCTACTACAAGTGATACATTTTTTATGGAAATAAGTGAATAACACTAAGATTATAACCCGTTATGAATTGTATTTTTCATTAAGAGAATAAATTAGAACTCATCTTCTCCCAAAATTATTTTCACTTATAAACTATGCAAAACCATGAACCTCAATGTAGATCACATATACACTATTAAGGAATATAACTCTGTAAATATTGTTCCTAGAGTGGAGAGGGGTATAATAATTTTTATTTTAAGTCATATACTAGATCAGATAAAAGGGAAGTCTCAAAACATGATGGGTTTCATGTGGTGAAGTGGGATTGATTCATTAATGAAAGTTTATATTTTCATATATTAGAAAAATTGTCCATTTCTTCTTTTGGATATGAATATCTAATTTCAGAAAGATTACATGTTTTACTAAATTTTCCCCTTTTATAGGATTCCATGGATTATGTTTTGGGGAATTTATAGAAGTAATAACTTTATTACAGTTTTTAGTTAATTTTATATTATTAAATTAAAACTTTAATGTAATTGAGTTTTATTTATTTATAGAATTTAAAAAATCAATATATCAATTTTTTTGAATATTTTTTAAAAAATATTATATTCTGAGTTTTAATTAAATTTTAAATTTTTGAAAATAAAGAATTGATAGAATTTGATAACCATTTTATATTTTATTTTTAGGGATAATATAATGGCTAATGAAGGATAATCATAGAAGCAAGAATGTTCTAGATGTAAATGAATTTCAGGATGATAGAAGATATACTTATAGAAGTGTTGTACGATTTATCGAAAATAAATAGGATGAATACAAAAAACGATACACATGTATTAATGGTGATATGTAAGATATTAAACATTTCCAATAGAGTGGCATAATTTATACAAAATAATTCTCCACTGATATGTATGAAACTATTAATTGATGAAATTAAATGTAAGATAATTTCATGTAACAAGGATGAAAAATTGTCGATATGTAAGATATTTTGCATGATGGCTATGATACATTGGACAGTACATATGAAATTTTTCTTCTCATATTGAGGTGAATATTTGATAATGCAAGGGAATTGTAACATATTTTTTAATTCAAACTTTTTTATAAAATATAAATACATATTTCTAGTAGAAAATAAGTTTTGAGTTTTCCTTTTCCAATAGAAAGAATTGAATTTTATATGCATGGTTATTTCTAGGTATATAGTGAAATGTATGTATTTTTAGGTTATATAAGAGTCCTTATGCAATATTTTAATGACGATACATAAGGGATATTCCAAAGATGTCCTGAAATGGTTGATACATTATTTTACTGGTGGAAGAAGAAATACAGACATGGAAGTAAAAATCATAATTATATGGGAATTGATCTAACATAAAAAAAATTATTCTTCTTGTCTAATAAAATCATAAAAAATTAATTTTTATTACACCTTGTGGTATTGAATAATAAGCTGGGGGAGAAAAATATTAGGCATGAAATTTGGAGAAGGATTATTGGAAGGATGGTATTAAATAAACGAGTCTTACCACATAGATGATCCATGGGTATTTTTTTATGGGGAGATTTATGAATTTATTATGTGTAAATATGAATTATAATTTTCTAATAATAAGGGTGGAATTGTTTTTTTACAAGGGGATCTCCATTGTCTAATGGATTCTCCACAATGGACTAAAATAGAATTGTTATTTCTTATAGTCGGTTAACTTTCAAAAAATATAATTACAATATGTTCATCCATGTTTATGTTATATGTAAATCATTTTTAATTTTTATTTATTTGATAGATAAATCTCTCAATAATGTTGATAGGCTAACCAAATAGTTATATACCTTATGAAATTGAATGTTTCTAGAGTATCAATAGAAATTTTTCATTTGTTTTTGGAATTTGTACAAATTTATAGGGAGGCTGAGGTTGGGGTTCATAATAATTACCTTTATCATAGCTTTCATTTATTTTTTTACTTTGTGATTAATAAATTTTCTCTCCCTTTACATGAAAACCCGTATACAATTTAACGAGTTATTTTATGATAATTCGAATGTGATTGAAATTTACTAGTTTTGGGGAAGGATTTAGTCACAATCTTGTGGTTTCACTCCCCCTAACACTAACGATTGTAGAATAAGGCTTACTTGAGATGTATTGAGTTATTTATTATCTATACCTACATGAAAAAATAGATTATTTTGTAATAAAATGGTATTTGATCATATATTTAGATTATGTTAAATCTATGAATATTTTATGAAAGAATATTTATGGAGATTATGAGAATGGTTTCCTTTCATCCAAAACTCTTTCTATTTGTATTGTATATTTGTGTGTTTATTTTATATTTTCATTTAATTTATAAAATATACATGTCTCTCTTTTTTAAAATATTATTATATACTTGTATCACTTATTTCTTATGATTACACATTCCCTAAAAAATTATATTTATACATATGACATTGAGGAAATTGTCTGTATTGAATTAAATGTGAGATAAAAAAAATATTATTTCATTATAATATATTATTGAAAATAATATCTAAATACATTTAAACATTGGCTACTATTAGCATGTTATAATTTACGAGATTTAATTTATACATGTGGGAATATATATATATAATTCTTCTTGGACTGTTTCATTGGATTACTAGAAACAAGGTAATGTAAATATAATGAAATGCATGTGTTATTATCCAATTATATGTAAGGTTATACATATAAATAATTTTGGATTTAATGGGATTTACATAATATTTCAAATTCATTTCATTGTGTCATATATTTTTGAATCACAAGTGGGAGATTTTTTCTATAAATGACCTTTTAAAACTATAATTTTGCCTCATAGTTTATGTTATACCAATGAATATTTCTTCAAGGCATGGATGAAATTGAAATTTTGGATCTACCTATGGTTATTCACTCAAATAATTCATCTGATGAGGAAAATGATTTTTTTTGTATTATATGTTGAAATAAGAATTTTGTTAGAGAACTGATAACATTGACTGAATGGCTTGAAGGCCTATATTTTTATTGATTTTGGATAATCCCTATTTTAAAGATAAAGGTAGGAAAACTAAGACATCAATGACATTTCGAAATAAATGAAATCTAAAAATTAATAGGGTTGCAATGCAGAATAAGACTACGTAGAAGTACCCATTCCTTGAATCAAAATTGTTAAGGCACGCCTCCCCCAGAGCATGGATTCTCATCAAGCCATCCCATATAAAAAATGCATGAGCTTGGTACTAATGGCTGTGCGATACCGCCTCAATATTCAAAATCTGAAAAACCATGCCTCGTGAAGGAAACCCGCTCTGTCCTCATCTGAAGCAATTCCTCTAGTCTGTCTGAGTTCCCAACATAAATCAATCGTGAGTGCATGACACAAAAATCAAAGACTGTCCTAGAAAAATACCACCGTACGCCATGAGACACTCTCCCACCACCACCATTGAGGCCCATGAGACATTACAAGGGTCACGAGTTCTATCCATCATCACCGAGGATTAGATGACCAACATCATGCCAGGAGAGCATGACTGATGGGGGGTCTGAGTCGTCTGGAACCAGAAACAGCTATTTGGTCATGGATATATTCTGATCAGACCATAAATAAACCCACACCAGGTTCCTAAGTAGGCCAGTAATGATGGGAAGAAAATCAATATGAAAATGCAGAGGAGAACCAACATTGTTAAATAAAAACACCCAAAAAATCACCAGATTCACATCCAATCAGATGAAATTCAGGAAAACCAAAGAAAACCACCCACACAACCTCATATTAGTCGAATAAAAAAACCTCCCCCTCTTGAGGAAACATATATAAGATGCCTGGAAACATTGAAAACCCTTAGAAGGCATCTAGGTCGCGATAGACACACCGATCTAGATCCACAATGACGATGCCATATGGTTCACCAAACCATGCTCAAAACCTCACCGAACTACATCTGCGACAGAAGAGAGAGCCTCACAACATCATAGTACCACCAATGCATTGAAAAAGAGATGACATCGTCGAATCCGGGTGCTGGAATGTAGATTCCTAGAACATGATCTTGAAGAACCTTGTCAGATCTAGACATTCCACACCGAGCTGAGTACGGGAAGAGATATCGACAATGAGAACAGGAGATGGAGACCGATCTCAGTTAGATACAGAAACGTCGCACAGATCCAGTCCACACACACTCTTTTTTAAGACCAGAGATTCCATGAGAAATTCTAGGCCAAAGGGGAAGGGGAAGAGTAAAATAAGGGAAACCCTAGGCACTTATTGTGAGAGAGGAGGCTTTACTTAGAGGCTTAAGGTTGTAGAGAATTTATAACATCAGTGTTCAAGATATAATAATTTTTAAATCCACTAATAATCTCATCGGATGATAATTTAAAATTTAATATTTATTTTTTTCATGTATTATATATTATCATTGAATATATAATGTTTTAAACACATTTTAAACCAATTTTTTTAACATCCTTAATAATATATTTCCCTTCAAAATTACGTCATCAATAATATCTATTTTTGTAAAAAAAAGTTAGACATGAACACATTGTAAAATATAAAACCATTTACTAGAAATGTAAATATATACATAATTTAAAAATGATTAGTGAAAATTTAATGAATTTTAATTCACCATTATATAGACAAAATTAATTATTACAGTAGTAATTAGTTATGTGTTGTTACTCAAATTTTTTAACTTTTTTATATCATCCTGTTAATTATTTTTATTTTTTAAGATCCATAATTATTTTATTTTATTTAATAATATTATAATGTTTTCTTGTATGACATTAAAGAGTTTCATAATAATTTAATAAAAAAATGAGCATCTCATATGAGTTATTGGGATATCTCCAATGATAACTTATGTGAGTGTTGGATAACAATTTTTATATATGTACACTTTAAAAATCTGATATTTATTTTTTAATTTAAAATATTATCATCTAAATTTTCATTGACGAAATAGATATAATATTATACGAGAATAAAGGTTAATTTGTTTTACGGTACTAAATAATAGAATTGATGTCATCTTGTTAGATCCCTTTGTACTTTTTTTAATCCTATTATTTCACTACTTAGTCACTAAGAAATCATCCACTATATATGTTGTAACAATGTTTTAGTACATGATGATGACCAATACATAACATTATACATTTATTCCTTTTTCTATATATGACTGTTATCCTACTACTCTAATGCATCGTTCAAAAAATTATTATCCACCATTTAATATCTTGGGAAACCCTATTTGAATCTTGCATCCACCATATTGATATAAACAATATTCTATAAAAAGTATTCCTCATGTTTTCCTCCCTCCATTACATTAACATCAACTATATACAATATGTGGTATTCTTTCTAGAATTATACCTCCTACTATTGTACATGATCCTTCCACCATAATTATTTCATTTATTGTTTATTGTAATGCTATATGATGTTGTCTTGATTATGATTTATTCATCTAATTCAATCATGAAAATGTAGGTTACATTTATTTTTTGTTATTAAGTTTATTTATTTTACTTTAATTTTTTTTACTAAATGTTGATATAGTTGTGTAATAATGTATTCTTATATGAATACATAAAATAAAATAATTTTAAATTATAATATGAATATAAAAATTATTTGAAATATTGGAAAATGCATAAATTTATTAATAGGATTAGTTTCTAGGAATAATAATATTACCGAATTAATGGAATACCATGGATAGATGATTGATTATAATTAATGAATAATTTGTGGCATGAGATACAAGAAAGTAATTTTTTACTATATTTAGATATATATTTCTATAATATTATACTAATTTCTTTAATGAACCTTCAATATAACTTCCATAACTACAATAAAAAAAATTATTGAGTAAAAAAATTAGTGTTTACATATAAATAATGTATGTAAGTGTCCTAAAATAATAATTATGTGTTCTAGTGTTTTGGGAATATATTTCACTTTATTGAAATCCTGGGGATCTTTTCCATTTGTTGGTTTAGATAATTAAGAAAATCTCTTACATTTAAAAACCAATCATTAAAAGTGAAAATTTATAATTACAATATATTTTCACACCAAACTATAAATTTTTAAAATATATCAAGGTTTATTTTCATGATTATTGTTTTCAATTTTTATCTTGACCTCATACATGTCCTTACTCATCCTTAAACACTATGTAATGTTTTATTTAAATTATGGATGAAAAAAAATCATAGTAAGGGATATAAATAATTAAAATATTTTAGTCTAGTGAAATATAGTAATTCCTAAAAAAATATTACCTAAATAATACATTTGTACCCTGAATAAGGAACCATCTTTTAAAAAATAATTACTTTTTAAAAACAAATTCCCATGAAAATTCAATAGTAAGAATATTTAAGATAATTATGATACTTGGGAAATAATTTTCCATATAAATCATAAAAATGAAATAAAAAATATGATCAACTTACATATCTATTAGACCGAATGCATTGGAGGTTATAACGTATCTACCTATACATGATTGAAAATGGAACCACCTATCATTGGTAAACATCATTACCACATGTACCTGATATATCATAGATCCACACATGATTGGTTTATAAATTAATCACCAATAATTATAAATATTTATAATTAACCATATCAAATTAAATAAAAATTAATTCATCCATCATAAAAATATTCTTATGTAAAATAAAATATTCAATTTATTTAAATCAAATATTTATAGAAAAAACCCAAAAATAAAAAAATAGAAAATTTTATTTATCAATAACAATGTTTACATCTTGAAGAAGTTATAAATAATTATGAAATCATAGAAGTTGGAAAATAATATCATAGTATGTATGTTAAAAAACAGTTATTTTTTACATGTGAAAAAATAGGAAAGGAAAATTAAAAGGTGATTTTTTAAATCAAAAGTCTCTTACCATAAAATCGAATTGTCTCTTATGATCTTTGAATTATATTATATTAGAAAAGTTTTATTATTTAATTTTTTAAGAACCGTTTTAAAATTTAATATTCCATTTATATCACTAATATTCATATTTTATACAAATTCTTAATCACTTATATTCACGTCAGACGTTTTGATGATATTCAGTTGTTATTTACAAAATGAATTTGGTCAGTTGAATAAGGTAAAATTGATCACTAATATATCATATCCCAATTAATGATAATAATTAATATATATAAATTATAATTTTGAATAAAATAATTATATTTGGTTTTGTATAACATAGTTCATTTATATTATAGAGACTGCAGGTTGTACATACACATGAGTAACGATTCCATTTTTCAATGATCATTATCGAATGAAGGTAAGAATTATTTTCAAATTAAATAATTGTTATAAGATTAATAATAAATATTTCACAATTAAATATTTTCATATATCTCATCTACGTGATGTGGTGATTAACAATTAATCACATCATCTTGTGGAGGTGATATTCTACTTGTATGCACAAATAATATTTTCATTTTGTGTGATTATAATGGTATAGTGGTAAAAGACATATTATCTATTTATATTGACAAATATTTCATCAATATAATTTTTAAACATTAATTACATAATTATAAGCCAGTATTGAGAGTCGGTGCTGGAAAACAACTTACACCGGTTCGCTATGTGGTATTCCACCACACACATAAATGATGAATTATTTACCCATTCGAAGGAATTGGATATGGATATAGGTCATGGAACAAACCTTATAAACTCTTTTAATATTAATGATAATGAATTTTTTATTTTATAATATTTATGATTATTTTAAGTAAGTGGTATAATAAAAAAGTATAAATGATTGATTAAAAATAAAACCTCTTTTTTATACAATGTCCTATCCTTACCACCATTAGACCACTAAATTTGTTGTTAATCATAAACTAATACCACTATAATTAGGTTAAAAATTCTATAATGAGATATTATTATGGATTAGATGAGTCAATTTTGTTTTTATGTGTGAATAAATGAGGACAACGTGTTCCATTTTATAAGAGAGTAGTGGCTTACTCTTGGAATTTTGGAAAATAATAAATTAATAAAAAAATAATATTCAATATTAAATGGCTCAAAAACATTTAATTTATTGTATAATTTTATGATTAGTTTAAATTCAGTTATATTCTAATTTTTTTATATGATTTTACTATATTTATACACATTTCTTTTGGTTTTGACCCTCATTTATGCATAATATGTCTTACGTTGACAACATTGATTTTTACACTTTCGGGGTTAATATAGTTGATATAAAATTAGAAATGACCAATAAATGGATCATTTAGTTTAGTTCATTTCATATAGTAATAACATTTGAAAATATAAGTTTTTTTAAATAATTTTTTATCATTAATAAAATATTATTTATTATAAAATATCAATAATATATATTTGTATAACTATTTATTTGTATGACCTTAAATTTTTAATGATAAAAATTACAATTAGAAAAAACTATATAATTATGCCCTAAAAATGTTAATGTACTCTATAAGATTATTTTATCACATTATTTATCTCAAAATATATTTATCAAAATATTTCTAATATATTTTATTTTATTTTTCTATTAATTAATCAATTATTTCAATAAATTTGCGTAAGAATTTGTGTTAATTATATCTTTACTAAAAATTTAAAATATACTTCCATGAAGAATATTAATCATTAGATTTAAGAATTCATTCAATAGTCTAGCATATCATATAGAAAAATTCATATTATAAATATTTCACTTATTAAAATATAGCGTGAAATGTTTGAATTTTAATTAAATAAAATACTAAAAATGCAAAAACTCGTCCAAGTAGCCGAAAAAGGTCATAAATTATTTTATTTCATGAAAATATTTTTATTATGATCACAAAAAACCATTTATATTCATTAAATATTTACTTCGATGGACATATATATCAGAAAAACACATTTAATGCATTATTTTTATATTGTTGTCCTTGCACAAGAATTACAGTAGAATTTGGACAAGACACATGTTATATTACTATATAATAAACATAAAATTATAAATATATTAAATAATAGAATAAATTTATAATAAAAGTCTATCATAAAATAATATCATCCCAAATATTTTTTTTATGATACAATATTTTACTTTCATAGTGATGTATAGGCTCTACGTCAGCATTGAAAAAGATTTTCATTTTTATAGAATAAATTCTAATATATATATATGAAAAATATTCAAAAATTATATTTATATTATTTTATTATAATTTATTTATTATGTAAGTTTCATATCAATTTATATTATTTTCTTGTCTTGGTGATATCATAAAAGATACTAAATTTCATAAAAATTGTATTTTCTACTATTTACTAAATATTTAATTTCATCAAAAAACTATAAAAAATCATCCTATGATATTTATGTATTGATGAATGAAAAATAAATTCCATTTTATGAAATTTAATTCTTCTATGTAAGATAAATTAATTTTTATATAAGTGAGGAAAAAGTAATGAAAACACATTTTTTTGAAAAAATAGTGGTTTTCTTAACAATACTACTAATGAGTAAAAATTAATGTATATCAAATTAAGATATATAATTAATTAAAATGAAAATAATTTAAATATTTATTAAAAAATTTAATTATTTTTTTAAGACAATCTAAAATAAAATGTAACTTCGTAAATGGTTGAAAATAAATATAGTTTCCAATAAAAATTTCTATTTTCACTATTCATTAGAAAATCAACATTATCAAAATAATAAATAAAATATAATATGTGAAAATTATGTTATTATGATTTCAAAAATGATACTAGTTTTATAAAATTTATTAACTCAGCAATAAAATTATATAATATTCATTCTGGGAAATAATGAAATCCCATTTTTGAAAAAATCATATTTCTTCAAGAATAAATTTATGTTACTTAGAATTGTATAGTTATATTCAAAGCACATAAAAATAATATAATATTTATTTAGATCATTGTATTTTTTTAATAAATCAAAAATTCTTTTTAATAATGAAAATTTTATATTCTAGGTTATAAATACCACATTTAAATAATATATTTTTTCATTTAATCTCGATACAGATTATCTTTTACACTATTGAAAATAGTGAATCATTTTAAAAAAATAAAAGGTTTTTACATTCTAATACTATTTTTGAAATTAAATCAATTGAATTCTAACTTGGTCTTGGTAACAATGTTTTGAAATTTCAAAATATGCTTTCTAAAACACCCCATCTAAAATATTTTTAACAGATCATCCACTTTATATTTTAAAAAAGACATCTACGAAGGTCATTTGGAGTAAGAAATACAAAATTTATATATGGGGGAACATATGTGGGAATGAAAACACGTATATATATGAGAAAAATGACTTTTACAGAATAGTATTAATTTATTTAATATATGATCATGAGAAAGTTAACCATCACAATACCATAAATTAAGGACCAGTTAACAAGATATTGATTTCTAGATAAGAAAAGAAAATGTCTATTATTTTTTCAAAATAATTTTACTAAATTTGAGGAACTCATTTAATAAATATAATAATAACATTCCGAAATTAAATAATTTTTAAAGTATAACTTCTCCCCTTAATCAATTTCCCCCACAATATCAACTTTTTCTCTTGATGATAAATACTCATGATCACTTTTTCATGCATAAAGAATTATAATCAACTTATACATGTCATAATAATTGAAAAAAGAGTAAGTATTTATTCCACATTATTTATTATTTAACAAAAACTAAATTGGATAGAATAATATTAGAAAATTTTCAATATATATAAAATATTATATGATGAAAAACAATGTTAATCTGAAAAATTCAACACTAATAGTGAAAATTCAACACAGATCATTAAAAAAATAACCATTCTTAAAATTATGAAAAAAACTCTAGAATGAGATTGATTCTAAATAATTATAAGTATATGATCTCACATTCTTCCAAGATAATTTAAATATTTATTTCTATATAACATTAATGTCTATTAAAGCTTCAAACAAAAATACCATTTCCTTCATCAGAAAATCTCAAATATATTCTAATAAATTATATAAATAAACTGAAATACCAAAAATATATAATAAATTTATTTGTGATTACATAATATATTTCAAACTTAAATCCTAAATTAAAATTCCATTGTATTATATTTTCCTTACTAATATATATTTTCCAAAAAGTAAATATCTTCCAACATTACATTAATCAGTTAAAAAAAATAAATTTCCATTTGCAAGGTTATCAATATGATAAAATACTTTTTCCCAAACCAAAAGTATACATTACCCATGAGATATCATAAAAATGGGAAATCAATTTTATACTAACCCTATCATCATATAGTCCAGTTGTAGCCGATTGACCCTTTTCACAATTCATTTGTGGGTTTAATCCTCATGGATTTTCCGAACATGACATGTTTTCCCCCATCAATTGAGTTTTTTATTATATAAAACTATTTTAATAAAATATGTATAAAATTATAGAAATTTGAGAAACATACTCCAAAATAACAATAATATATTAAAAATTAATTATATTTTTTAACATCAAAGGTTAAATTATAAGCTTCATTTTTTATTTTAAAATTATAACAACCTATAACTATTGCAAGATCATAGATCATATAAACCCTAACGGTTATCAAAAATGTTAAAATAATGTCAAAAAAATTGTACACTTCCTCAAGGAATAATTCAGAGTAAACCTAAAGATTACATATACATAAACCCAATGAAATTTCTACCGAAACATCAATTATCACTTTGAAATGTAATTACATATATATTCAAATGGAATCCTAAACATTGAAATTATAATTAACCATAAAATATGTGACCATTAGTATACACATAATTCTTATTTTAAACTATTATTATAATGTCCTAATGAACAATTATCCCTAAACAATCCTATAATACCAACTATAAGGACCCGACAATTAGTATTACATTTTCTAGTGTTTTTTGAAGTAGATTTAACTTTTTGAAAACTCTAATGATATTGTATATTTATAGTCTTATTTAATTTTGAATTAATAATTAATATAAAATCAATAAATTAAAATTTTAAACTTACAATTAGTATCCATTTTCAAAAAACTTTTTTAAAAAAATTAAAACATGGTTTTGTTTTTCTCAACAACTCTTCAAAATTTTAATTTTGAGCTCATACTTCTCTATAATCTACCATAAACCTTGTGAAACAATTATAAAAATTTGGGATGGGAAAAAATATTTGAAAGGGAAATAATGTAAATATATATTCTATTTTAATTAAAAATTAAATCCCAAAAACAACCATTTTCTAAAACTTATATTTTTACACTGAAAATGGAATTATATTTTTAAAAAAATCATTATCTTTAATTTTGTAAATTAATATATTTTCTTGAAATTTAATTAATAAGAATATAAATGTAATGAAGGTAAATTGGAAAATAATTTTCCAAATCACTCATGTAAATAGAAATACCTAATATGGTCCAATAACATCTCAGGAATTCCTAAAACATTAATGTTTATAACATAACCCCCCACATGTCGTTTATCATGAGACCACCCATCATTGGTTAATAATGTAACCACCATTCCATGTATTACCATGGATCCAATCTCACATGGTTTTTAATGTGATCACACATCATCATAAAAAATTCCCATGACCTATATTAGAAGTAGAAAACATGAATTCTTGAATAATAAAAATATTTTTAGAGAAAATAATCTCTATAATTTTTTAAATTACCTATTTCCAGAAAACCAAATCATATAAAAATAGAAAAAAAATTTATTTAAAGGTATCCATATATATATATATAAATGATGTTTCAAATTGTTATGGATTCATGATGGTGGGAAATATGACTCAAGATAAATAAGTAATAAACATTCCTTTTTTACATTTCATTTAAATGGACATGGAACTTTAAAAGAGTATTTTTCTAAATCCCTTGAACCTGATTTTGATTAATCAAAAATGTTCTTTATCATCAAGAATAATAGACTTAGGTTGAAAATTAACATTATAATGAACCAATTTAAATTTTAGTATTAATTTTATTTAACTTATTTACATATTATGTACAACTACATAATCACTTATGTTCATGTCGAACATGTTATTTATATTAATTATTTATGTCCAAAATAAATTTGGTTTGTTGACTATGGACAAAGAGTTCATTAATCTTCTAGGTAAAGAACAATAATAATGAAATTATATTAATTTTTAGACATCAATATTTTTTTAAATCCAACTACAAATGATGGTTATGAAAAATTAATTACGTTATAGTCATGGAGATAGTAGGCCATATGTAGACATGAATAACATTTCTAATTTACATGGATTATTATGTAAATAATGTATGTATTATTTTAAATTTACATAATTATCATAACATCATTTATATAATCTTAATAATTGAAATATTCTTATATATATTATTTATGTGATGTGGTAATGAAAAATGATCCACATTGCTTCGTAAAGGTGGTAGTCTACACATACGCAAACACAATGTCAGCATTATTAATGGAATAGAAATGTAAGAATGTGAATGATATATTATCAATTTATAATGGCTGATAAGTCATTAATATCACATATAAATATTAACTTCATCATTATAATCCAATCTTGATAGATGGCAATGGAAGAAAAAGTGCATTGGTATGAGATGTGGTTGTCTTCCTAAAAGATGAATGATGAAATTTTCCAATTTGTTGGGATTAGATATGAAAATACGTAATTAAACAAAGATAATAACATTTTATAATATTTATGATATTAGATTAATTTTTATATAATGGTATAAGAAGGATTTAGGGATTTGGAATTATAAAAAAAACAAAAATGCATGATTAAAAAAGATACCGCTTCTAAAGACAATATCCTTTTCTTAACAACTTAAGACAAATATGGTTTGTGTTCTACCAAAATAATTAATATATATAGTGTGTAGAAATTATTTTAAGGTATTTTGGAAGGGATTGGCCAAACCAGAAGGGTGTTTATTTGTGAAAAAATCATAAGAAATGGTTTCATTTTATAAGATAGGGGAGAGGCACTCTAGGAATTTCTATAAATAATAAATTAATATAAATAATAAATAATAAAAAATGTCCAAAAAATTATTAATTAATATGTTATATTGTGTATGGGTTACAATAGACTCATCAAATAGTTATTTTTATCTTTTTACTATATATCTAATATTATATTTTAATATAAACCATTATTTAACCCCTTTGACTCTTACTATGACAACATTTATTTTTACACATGGACAGATCATATAGTTACAATAAAATAACAAAATACGAATGAATACATATTCTACGACATTATCAACCATATATTATTCTATTGGGTGAATTTACGATATTTAATAATTTTATATCATTTAATAAAATATGATTTATTAAAAAGTATGAATGTTATCAATTTGTAGAATTAATCATTACTTTAACATTAATAATATAATGATAAGACGTATAATTTTAAAAAATATTTCATTATATAACTAAAATTTCACTATCTTCTATAAAGATCATTTATCACATTATTTATCCAAATTTATATTTATTTTAATATTATTAATATCTATTATTTAATTTTTCCATTAATAAATTAATTACTATGTTAGTGTAATGTAATCATTTAATATAGTCTTTTTTTAAATAAAAATTAAAACTAAACTACTATGATTAATATAAAAATTTTATAATTTGAAATTTTTTTATAGTTGAACATGTCCTTTGGATAATACAACATTATAATTATTAAACTTATTAAAAATAGAAGTGTGACATGTATGACATTTAATTTAATAAATACTAAAAAGGTAATGAACTCATCCATGTGGCAGCAGAAAGACATAAATAATTTAATACCACTAAAATAGGTTTTGTCCAAAAAAAATATATTTATACTCTTTGAATACTTATTTTAACTCACACATATACCATGAAAACAGATTTAATGTGTAATTATGACTTTGGTGCCCTTGGGTAGGCATTCAGAAATTAGTTGGATAATCCAAATGTTATATTGCTCAAAAAATTATTTCATAAAAATAAATATCATTAATAATATATAACATGTTATATAAAATTATATCATGAACTTATCTCGGAAGAATTTATTATTTTTATGATACCATATTTGATTTCTCTATGTTGTGCCAGATAAACGTCAGGAATAAAAGTTATACTAATATTTATTGTGGATTAAGTTAAAACCTATATGTTTTAAATATTCTCAAATTATAAATATATTAATTTATCATAAATTTTTACTTCCTAAAATTTTCATAAAATTTTATATTATGTCATTGTCTTTGGGATATCACAAATGGTACTCTATTTCATAAAAACAATATTTTTTTTAATATTCACTAAATAATTTATTTCATCAAAAAAAATTATAAAAAACAAATACTTGGATAAATATGGATGTATGAATAAAAAAATAAATACCATTTTATTAAATAAAATTCCAATAATTGGTATAAATTATTTTTATATAAAGATAACAAAATGCAATGAAAAGTTGTTTAAAAAAATACTGGTTTCTTTCAAAATGCATATTCATTTTCAGAAGGGAGTTCATAAAAAATTAAATTATGAAATTTATTTAAATGAAACAAAAAATAAATATAAATACTATTAATGAACTAATTTTTCTTTGAACCCATTTTAAAACATAATTTATCTTTACAAATGGTTTAATGAAAAATACAGTTTTCAGTAATAAATTGGTATTCTCACCATTCACTGGTATATAAATATTTTTAGAAATAAAATTTCAAACTATGTAATTTTTGTATGATTATTTCAAAATTTATATTATTTTTTAAAAATTTATATATGTTAAAAAATTATTATTTTATTCACTGATGTAATGAATGTAACCCCACTTTTAAAGAAAACATATTTTTTCAAAAATTGAGTGTCTTTTAAAAAATTGTGTGATTATTTTCTAAGAAAATTAAGATAACATTAAAACTTGATATTTTAAAAGAATGAAATTTTATTGGATTTTTTAAAGGACAAGAAACAATGACATATCTTAATATACACGCAACATCATTTTTCTTCGATAACTTGTGTTATATGGAATAGAGAGTTTAACTGAACTTAAAGGACCATTTATATATTTTATCATTATAAAGAATCCAATAAATTAGAGGGTATGAACAATATTAAATAATTTAAGAATTATATATATATATATATATAAGTCTTTCAAAATAGAAATTATTTATTAATTTTTATCAAATAATGAAACACAATTTTGTCAAGTGACATTTTTGGTTTAAATCTTGTTTTTATAAATACTTTTTGAAAAAGAATAATATTTCTCAATTTTGTTTTACTAAAATAATGTAAGATATTGATTTCTTAATTAAATTTATATATTAAATATTATTATATATTAATTTTGTTTCATAAAATAGTTTTTGTTATTTATACTGTAAATATAGAACAATATTTATCTAAAATATACACTACATAAGAACCTACTATCTCACAACATCAATGAGTTTAATGATACATGAAATTTTTACACTTTCGTGAATAGAATTTGGAAAAATGTATTCTATATTTTTATTCTTCCTAATTAATAATTTCTAATAAAGTCAACTTATTTTTTCACCAAAATGAATTGTGAATCTAAAAAAATTAATTACTATGGTTATGGTAAAAATGGATTTACCAGGGAGTTAAATTATATTGATAGGAGGTAAATGAACTAAAATATTATCCTACTTTTATTTATTATGTTTAATTTGAACATATCCATTAATTTATAAAAAATATTTCAACTATTTTATACTATTATTTGAATATTACTATATAATATGATATGTAAAGATAAGATTAATAATGATAATTTTCTTCCTTTTAGTCCATATAATGATTTGGGATTGAAAAAGACTACATTTTTTAGTAATATTGTTTATTTATAAATATAAGTTATTATTCATCTCATTATATTTTAACATTAATTTTTTAGTATAAATAATTACTGATAATTCTTAATAAATTGCAATGTAGTAATTATTTACATAGAAATTAAATTAAATTTGTGATACTAAAAATAATAAAAGATAAGTAAATTTATTGAATTAGTGTATTGTATAATTTTTTATATAGATATTTCATTTTTTGACTAATATGAGAATAATATATTGGAATCCCAACATTATGTTGGTATTTTTAATTTCAATATAAATAATTAATGTCAAAAAATGACATTAATTTTATCATATACAAAATTTTATTTTTTTAAATAAACTAAAATTATATAAAATCCTACCATCCACCATGTTACCTTTAAATATTAATAAATATTATCTATTTCTAATTAATGGAATAATTCCTCTGTTATAATGAATATGTTGTCCCTTAATTACTAAGTATCATTATTTGTGTGGTTAAGGTTAAAATGAGGGTGTTGTATGTCACTTACACTTATGTTAAATTTAATTTCCAACACTCCATACATTTTAATTTGATATTATGGATTTAATAATATGATTTTTTTTATTTAAATTTTCAAATATGTATCACCTTAGTTTATCATTAAAGGTTATTATGCCTTATTTGGATATATAGATACCACTGGGAAAACCTGAAATGGTAAAAAAAGGAACCATAGATGTGATGGGAAAAAATGTTCAAAATTTTTGTTTTGATTTATGGAGGATGAGGTTCAAGACTATATCATCCACAAATAAGTATAATTGTTAATTTCGTATCCAATTAACATAATAATGACATTTCAATAATGAATAAAATTGAGAATTTACAATAATGAAACTCCTACCAACTATTAAAGGCCACTCACTCCCCTTATTTCTTCACACCTCCCGAGCTATTTGGGTCATCCAATACCTAATAATATCACTTAAAAACATCAATCCCACCATCATAGATTCCTTAATTTTTGAATAAATCCATTATTTCAAGGATTTAGTGTAATCATAAAGAGGAAACGTGAAGAAGTGAAATTGTTCTTCATTGAGCGTCTTTAGTTTACTTCTTTCACTTCCTCAGTCAATTATTATTATACCATTATAATATAAAAGCCCCAATATATTAAATTTTAAAAAATGTTATCCTGTTAAGGTTATAATCTACAACCACACACACTTCAATCAAATGGGATACAAAATAATCATTCATGTGTACAAATGTAACGATCCATCTTTTCAACAAAGGTACATATCATTTGGTTTTAAATTGGAAACAATATATTAATTTTAAATTTATATTACATCCTATGTATTTTCTGATGAGAATACATCTATTTTTAAGATCCTGGATATCAAAAAAATTTTGTTACAGACTTGGTGCACGGTTAGATTTAATAGTTCCACCCAAGTCGGATAGATTTTCTAGTACTGTGTGTTATAGAGACAAGCACATGTAGGCTGCACAATATATTTGAAACTATGACTAACTAGGAGCACAATATTTTGGCCTATTAATGATGTTGGAGAGTGTTTGAGCACATTATTTTTGCATATCTTTTAAATAGTGTTCCTATAAAGTGTACCCCCAAATATTTCTGTCAAATTACCACCCCCCCAAATAATGTATTATAACTTTTCCCTTTTTGTCTCATCCCTCTAGCAAACTAAACCATCCATTCGTACTCATTGGATATCCAAAACACATAATATAATAATTTAGAAATATTCTCTATCTGACGTGTGATCCCCAATGTGCCGGACGCTATGAATCTGTCTCGGTAAGATACACTAATATCTCAACTCCTATCTCAATTTTTCTTTACACATATTACACTATTTTGATGTTGTCCCATATGAAATATTTTTATAGAATTTTTCTATTTCTCAAATCCATTAAAAAACCATTTTATCTATAGAAAATATCGTGTGAGGTGTTTTCCAAAACCTTGAGGTCGGTGGAAACATGATCTTCCATTTGAATTTTATTCATTTCTATATTAGGTCATCTTTCCAAATGACAGCTTTTTTTTGAGAATGTCTTATTTGTTGACTCCTTCATGTCTAATTTAACCTTGTGCATAGTTACATGTTAATGGGATCATGTTTAATATTTATAGGTTATTTTCCACACTCACAGGCAACATAGGGGTGTGTCACATAGAGTGAACCATTTTGGCCAATTGGTCCAAAATCCCAGAAACCCAATTTTTCCTGTTGATTTGTTCTAAAATGTAATTATTGTTGGTATATGTGTATTTAATTTTACCCGGGGAACCTCAAAAGTGATTTTTCCCTCATAGATTTAGAATTTCCCTAATGGGTAACTTTTTAAATGAACATGTCATCCATTAATTGACCATAGATATTTATATGTTGTGTTGCCTTGTTTTAATGAGTTGAATGAATTCGTTAGGGTGAATGGGTTTTAAAGGATTTTTTGTGCTAGATACAAGAATCTCTTTATTTAATTGACCATGACCCTTCCAATTGACACTTGAGCTAAATTACTTGTTTGTATGTTATAATTAATTTATAGATTTCAAATGGAATATAAATTTTCCCTTGGCACAAATGAAATGTCCTCCACTCATGTATTGATTTATATATATTTGTCCATGGTTTTGTAATTGTTAAATTAAAATTAATATGTGGTTATTCATTATATATTTAATTCTGTTAATGAATATTCCTCTCTTATATTTATGTGGCATGGTAAGTGATTATCAATGAGAGATAATTCCTCATTCCAGTTATATTATGATTTTCCATTATATAGGTTGAGATACAAGGTAAAAGAGTGTTGAGAATGGTGAAAAATCTCACACCGTACATCAAGTGCTGACTTTACGACATCTCTCACCAGTGCTACAATATAGACATTGGGTTGAGGCATCACATTCCATGATTCAAGTGTTGAAATGACGTCTCAATTTCAATATTGGGCATTGTAGTATGACATCTCTCTCTCTTCTTGGGGATGTAGGGAATGCACCTTTTACTTAAGATTTTAGGCTCGTTAGAATAGTATAAATATGTGAGTTATGACCCTGTATCACCAACATTATTATTCCATGTATATGGACATTATCTTTCCTCACACACTTGGTTTATATATGTGGATGTAATATATATCAATACTATATATATTAATAATATATATAGTACATGTTAAAATGCTCATTCTAACAATGAGATGAAGTAGGTAGACATGATAGGTGTGCTTTAGTATCATGATCAAGAGGTTATATATTTATTATCAATTTACTTACATTCTTTCTTTTACCTGAACACTATTTACTTATTATCACCACATAGATTACCCATATACCCTATTGGTGGTGGCCTATTGATATTTTTATCTCCCACATTACTCATGCTGCATTTGGTACCTGATATGTTTTTCATCTAATATGTATTGATAATAGAAAAGTCCCTTGTATTAGTTTTTTCTTTTCTTACCTAGTTGGAGTTCAGGTGTAGAGGATCATGTATAGTCTTAGGATACTTATAGAGCTATTTTTTAATTATGTATTTTTTTGTTGGTATAACATGTTGTACTAGCATGTTAACTTTCTTATTATATGAGGGAATTTTTCATGTATCAAACACTACCATTCATTATTTTGTATTATATTTATTTGTTCTGTTATCTACATATTTACTACTTATAGATTGAGTTATCTCTTTATACTTCCATAGTTTATTGATTCTGAATGTTTAAATTATTCTTCCACTATTGCGTTAATGAATTTGTATCTATTGTGCTACTATGATTTTAGGGTATAGTATTCACACCGTACCAACCTTAAAATATATATACTAGTCAAAATCCAGTGGCATAAAAGGAGGTGTGATTGAGCCCATGTGAACCACCTTATTGGTGAACGATGTATGCAGATGTTAGGATAATATATTACAAAGTGGAATTAGATGGGGGTCCTTTCTTGATTTACAATTTGTAGAAAATATATTTTATATTGGGAATTATTGGGACTTGGTCATATGTCATTCATGGGGATGATAAACCCATGTTTGGGGTAAAGGACAAGATTCTTGAATTAAATTATTGATCTATTTATGATTATTACTTTCGATAGAATTTCTCTATTTGATGATGTAATTGAATTTCAAAGTTATTGATATTGGTTTTATTTAAATTATGATTTCTTTATTTCCTCCCAATGAAATGAGGTATTTGAATTAAATCATGCATCACTATAGAAAAAATATGATTAATAGAACATACATCTTCAATGAAACTTTTATCTTTTATAAGTATTTTCCTAGTACATGTTTATTATTCCTTGTATATATATTGAATTGTGAAGATACTTATTTTAGGTATTGGAAAATATAATTAATATTTAATTGACTTAATTACTAAAATAGTGTTTTCCTAAATATGTTATTGTAGACACCTTAAGAATTTAATTATGGAATTTTGAGCTATGGACCATCAGTCATTTGAGCTGGAATGTGTTATGGTGTCGGTTAAGTGGATTCCATACTTATTTCATAAAAATAAGAGGACATCATGTGTTGATAATGTAAAAACATTTATTTAAACCATTTAATGTTATTAAAACTTTGAAAAAAAATTCAAATGATTATGACTTCCAAAATTTGAATAATTATGTTGTGTATATGTGACATAGAGACATAGACCCAAACCTATCCTTGTAGTGGGTAGTGGTGTATCTATTATGTTCACACTACCAGTTAGGGTATGTTCTATAGTCTAGATCTGGATTTGGAAGTAGGAAGAGAAGCATGTTTGTTTCTATAGGAAGGCTTTACACCAATCATAGTTTCCTATAAACTATTGTTATATTTTCCTAAATCTATTCCAAGGTGTGTGTTTGGAATTTTAGTGTAATTTTACCATGAAATTATTCTATTTTACACCCTAATGGAAGTGAAGATAATGTTTTTTGCGGTGGAATTCCCTGAATCTCTAGTCATTCTTCCTATACAGCCACATGTGGCTCCTCTTCAGGTACCTAAGATGGGCATTGACACCATTATCCAAGTGGGTTTTATATGTATGCTTGAAACTATTTATGGTGTTATTTAACCTCCCTTAAACATGAATGAGTTTAATTATGAGTTATGAAAGTAGCGTAATCCAAAATTTTTGGGGGATGGAGGACCTTATACTATGGATCCTTGGAATGAGGCGACCCTATCTATATTAGAGTATTTAGAGAAGCCTCCACAGAATATGAAAAAGATAGATGTTTTTATGATGTGTGATTCGACTAAAAGGCTGTGGGATGTAATCAAAAAGGAAGACATACATCGTAATATTGTATGGGATGAATTCCAGACAGTTTGCTATGGCTACATTTTTCAAATATTATGAGGTATGGAAGATGTAGAGAGTTAATGAAATTTCATTATGGTAGTACGTGAATAAAAGAATATTCTTTCCATTTCACTATGCTATAGATTTTCAAAACTTTCCTAAAGGGTGAAGATAATATGACTCTATAAACATTGTTAGGTATCCATTTATAGGGAATTATATTTTTCAAGGATTCTTTCATGAGATAGATAGATTCAATTTTATGTAATCTCTATAACCTCAACTTGATGATCATTTATGTAATCATCAGGATGGAATATTTAGCTCCCTATCAATCCTATATTTAGTTCTATCATTGGTGGGTTACATTTACATAACCCGAGGGAGTTAAAAATGTGCATAAGGGAGAATGGAATCTCTTTGTGACATGAGAAGGAATTGTGTAGAAAGGGGATGGCAATGTTATAGAATAGATATCTGGTCTATTCGTCAATGACCAGGGGGTTTCATATGATATCATTCCTCATATAATAGATTGTTTCAATGACATATTTATAGAAATTTTCACTAGTCAACCTCTAGTTAAAGAGGCATATTTTTTATTGATCTTATGCTAGGGGGATCACTAGTGACCATTTCTCTTTATAGGATAGAACCTAAGTAGACTCAGGCGTATAAGAAGAAATTAAGGGATTTAGTTTCTAAAAAGGTTATATGCCCCAAATCTTCAAATTAGGGTTCACTGGATCTATTTTCCCTGAAATAAAAAACACCCTTAGAATCCTTGTGGATTATCGCAATTTAAATTATATCATTGTAAATAATAGGTATCCACTACCTAAAAGAAACAACCTCCTTGATCATGTCCAAGGAGAGAAGGTTTTTCCAAAAATCAAACAGATATTGAGCTATCATTAGGTCTATTTGTAAACTTTAGACATACCTTGATAAAATTTCAGGATTATTTTTGGCCTCTATGAGTACCTAGTTTTGTCGGTCAGACTCAGGGACACACTTGTGGTGTTTATGACTCTTATGAATTGGGATTTCCACCCATATATGGATTCATTTTTGGTTTTATACATTGAAAATATAATGGTGGATTCATGATATTGATACATCCATGAAGCCCATTTTGAGATCATGATTAATACATTCAGATAGTATCATCTCTATACTAAACTTGGAAAATACCACTTTTGGATCGAAAAAGTCTACATTCTATGTCATATTATAAAAGAGTCGGGATTTTCAATAGACTGAGATAAAGTGAGAGTTGATGTTTCTTAGGATCATCCTATGAAATTCTTTAACATTCAGATTTTCTTATGGAATAATTGATATTACAGATGACGAATCGTGGACTTTTGAAACCATTCAATGCATGTTACATGCTTGAAATAGATGGTTGTGAAATTAGTTTTTCATAAGCTTGTGAATAATGCATTGGGTAGTTTAAGGGAAGAATAATACTATTGTTTAAGGATCTGGGATGTATAAATAATGTATATTGTGACACATTTGATATATGTCTTGGAAATGATCTAATGTTGGATGAGAAAGTGGATTCATATGAGTCTCATTAGTTGAGGCCTCACGAGTGGAATTACTAAATGCATGACCTCTATATTTCTGTTGTAGTTCATGAATTACACTATAAGTGATGATACCTATTAGGAGATCACTTTGTGGTGTTAAAGGATGAAGAAATCAAAAAATATAACTATACATAATTTCATTTGATTCTTAGACAATTTAGTTTGGTTGAGTACCAACAGTCAATGGATCTTCATCTTGGCTACATGATAGTAAAAAAGAATTTTTTGGCGATGATCATAGTTGAAATACTCAAACACATGTAGTTCATGAATATAGCGGTGAATGAAACAATATATATTTATTCACATAGTTTCATTTTGAGGTTTCAAGGGACAACAGTAAGATTATACTCAAATCCATAGTAGCGAATTATAGTCTTTTGGAATGAGTAAGAATGAGGCAGCTATCTTATCCCAAAGGTCTTGTCCGAAAAGAAAGTTATTCAAATGATAATACATCTTTAGGTTTTACTGTGGATGTGGATTATACAACATTTTTAAGTTTATGTGTATGGGTCCCAATATACTATAGAGATGATTTAATGTGAGAATTCCACAAAACATTATTAGAGGTTCACCATGATCTCAAGAAAATGAATCGTGATCTACGAAGCCAGTATTGGTGTCCTCATATGAAATGTGAGACTTCCAAATTCATCTCTAGGTGTCCCACTTATCAGTAGGAGAAGGGGGAACAAGAAATTTGGGTAATACTTCTACATATTTCATCCATTCCAAAGAGGAAATGGGATTAATTATCAATGAATTTCATAACTGGCCTACCCAGATCACCTTGTGGAAATGATATTGTGAGGGTTATTGTTGATAGTATATCAAAGGTCACAAAATTCTTACATATGCAAGTGACCTTATCTATAGATGATTTATAATGAATATAGGTCAAAGAGGTTTTAAATATTGATGGATCTCCTATATCAATCATATGTGATAGAGATTCTCATTCTATTTCCCGATTCTGGAAGGTGCTATATAAGGCTTTGGATGTGTAGGTACTTCTGAGCATGTCCTATAAACAAATGACTGACGGAAAAGTGGATTATACAATTCATGTTCTGGATGACAAGTTCAATGAATTCATCTAGGACTTTTGGGGTTCCTAGAAAAAAAACATTACTCTTGTCTTTTTTTCTTCTAACAATACATTTCAAGCTACCATTGAGATGGATTCCTATGAAGACTTATATGGTAGGCCTTTTCAGTAACCTCTGTAAATTATAGGGGAAGGAGAAGTATATTTTCTTCAGCCCTGTCTCATTAAGTAGATTTTAGATTAGATCCAACTGATAAGGAAGTGCATGTTGATAGCATATTTCAGACAGTATTCTTATGAAAAAATATGCAAGTGACCTCTTGTGCATCAAGGACAGACACTCATTTTTCTTGCGATTCTGGACCAGGATTGGTAATATGTTTATTAGGAAGTATTATAATAACTCCCAGAGATTCATTAGATCATTAAAGTTTTTTAAATGGATCAGACTAATGGATTACCAATTGGAACACCCCAAGAGATACCGGTCCATGAATGATCTCTTTCATGTATCTCAACATCGCTAATACTGTACTGACCTAGATCATGTCATTCAGAAAAATGGGTTTGAATTGGATATGGATGTATCCTTCATGGAGTAACCAATGAATATAGTGGACCAGAGTATGAAGATACTGTATGGTAGGTATGTTTTTCTTATATGAGATCTATAAATAACTGATGAGTACAAGATGACACTTGCGAGAGTGAAGCTGATATACTATCTCAATAATCAGAACTATTTTCTGAGACTACATCATTACCCTCAGAAAGAAAACTTGGGGAAGAGTTTGTTTAAGAATTGTAGGTTGTAATGACCTGTATTTTAAATGAAGGTATGGGTTTTTTTCAATTTTAATACATAATTTAATCATCATAATGGTATGTTTTGACCTAAATAAGGTATATGGATCTTCATGGATTTTTCAGAGCATGGAGTTCAAAAATAATGTACTACATACTAGGCCATATGCATATTTCTAACCATAAAATTATAGAAAGATATACTTGTAAGATAAAAGGTTCTTATGAAACTATGATGGTTGAGGTTTATGGTCACACATACTATTGAAAATGTGGGATAGATTCTTAGTACATGGATTGGGAATAGTTTTCAATATGTGTTCCTAAATCGTGTGACCCTAAATTTTTGGGTCAAATTACCATTTATACCCAAATGTAGTATTAATATTTTTTTCCATTTTCCTTGTCTCCCTCCAACTACCATCAATATCCTCTCTTCCACTTCCGAGATCATGAACACCTAATTTAGGAAATGATATAGGTTCTCTATTTGGGGTATGATAATTGATCATTTAGAAGGTACAATTAATTCTGAGCATGCTCCCCTACTCTCCCAATTCCAATCTCATTTTTCTTCCCATCTATTGTAGTATTGAGATTCAATCTCATGTAACCTATATTTTTGGGAATTATAATGTTTCTCAGATCTCTTCCAACATTCTTTGAATATGACACCGATATCGAGCGAGGTTTCATCTATGTCTTTGAGGTAGGTGATCACACTATTTTCCATTCGAGTTTTGGTTGTTTCGTAATTATACCATCCCATCATATGCCATGGATTGCATAACATCTCTAATATGTTTATTAATTCACGAATAATTGACCATAGTACCTATTTAATTGTTAATTGAATTATTTTTAATGGTTATATGTTATTTTCCACACTAATGGACACCCTTATGAGTGTTCCATTTAGAACTGGCCATTTTGAAATATCATTCCACAATTCATGGAACTAAATTTTTCTTTTTTTTGTTGTAAAATGTAATTCCCATTTGTATATGTGTGTTTAATGCTACCCATGCCACCTCATAGGTGATTGGACCTCCTAAATATGGAATTTACGAAATTAGAAATTGGATAAATGAATATGTCATCCATTTATTGACCCTTGAGCTTTATAAGTGGTGTTGCATTGCTTTAATGAGTTGAATAAATTGGTTATGGTGAATGGTTTTTACAGTATGTCTTAAACTAGATATTTTCATCCAAATAATGAGTTATCCATGAACCTTTAAACTGATAGTTTATCTATATGACTTGTTTCCATGTTTTCAATGAATTTTTATGGTTTAATTGGAATTTAACTTGGCTTATTGCATGCATGAGAAGTCATTTTCCCATGTATTGCTATATATAACTATGAATTTGTAAATGTTAAATTAAAATTCATAAAATTTTATGACTTGTGTATTGAATTTAATAAATGAATATGCCTCTTTTATATTATTATGGCAAGGAAAATGGTTATGTATTGGAGGTCATTCCCCATTCTAATTATATTAATATATTCCTTTATAAAGACTCCGACATGATTTCATGGAGTGTGGAGAATGAAGGAAAATAAAACACCTTATAGTAGGTGTTGAGTTCATGGAGTTTCATAGTAGTTCTACTATATTGATGATGGGATGGAGAACCACATTCCGTGATTAGGTTTTTTACATGATGGGTCACCCACCATCATGAGTGTTTTAGTGTGATATATCTTTCTCATATTCAGTATTTAAGGAGTTTAACATTGACTTGAGATTTTGGGAACATTAGACTGGTATAGATATGTGAGTTATGACCCATTCTAACTAGAACTAGAATTCAATGTATATTACCATTAGGCATTCTAAAAAACAATTTCATATAGGTAGATGAAATACATAACTATACTTTATATATATTTATATTACTACTATATATATAGTACATGTTTAGACACTACATCTAGCCATGAGCTGAACTACGTAGACCTGCCAGTTGTCCCTTAAGGAACAGAATAAAAGGTTTGTTTTAAAATTAACATACATTCATACTTTTACCATATCACTATTTATGTATGGAACTTCTTGGATTACATGTATACAACATTGGTGGTGGCCTACTAATATTTTTAACTCATACCCTACTCGGGAAGACTTTGGTACCATAGAGGACTATCTTTCTGCAAGTATTGATAATGGAAAAGGCCCTAGTAAAGTTTTTTTACATTCTCACCTAGTTAAAGCTTAGAAGTTGAGGATCACACATAGTCATGATATGCCCATGGAGCTATTCTTCCATTTATGTATTTTGTAGTTTGTAACGATTTTTATACTTTTATATTGCCTTTTTTATTACTTCATGCTTTGAATCATGTATCAAAGTCTTCTAGTGAGGATTTTGTATTATATTTAGTTTTACAATTATCTAAATATTTTACTTCCATCTTACTGATTTTTCTATTTACACATTCATAGTTTGTTGATTCTAATTGTTTATATTATACTTCCACTATTTCTATTATCTGTTTTTATCTGAAATGATTCTCAGATTTGAGGGTATAATATTCCCACTGTACCAATCTAAAAAACATGAACCTAGTCAATATCTTCTGACATACAAGGGGACACGATTTAGGACAAGAAACCCACCATCTCGAGTCATAGGTTTTGTTTCCCATAGGCCATGATGTTAAAGTAGTGGACTACCAGCTCAAGAAAAAATGTCACACGTTAATCTATTACCACCTCTCATGGTTGGGTATGATAATGGATATAAAGATTATATATGATATTTATAACATAATTATACAACATGTGTCATTATATAATATGTAACTATTTGAATTTCAATTCTATAAGGTATTGGATAAGGTCAAATGTTTATACAACAGACTACCATGTCATGGAGTGATGCGATTAATTTTCCAGTAACACTTTACGTAGAATATAGTAAAGGTAAATATAAGAAATATATGTTATGTAAAATAAATATTTAGGATAATAATGACATATTTATCATACTATAAATAAAAATTTTATATTCATTTTACATTTTCATGCACTAACATAATGATAATGATGTTTATGGATGTGCGGCCCACCGCCTCCTCAGGGAAATGTGGTTCATGTTTTCATCTCCACATAAAAATAATGACATATAAAAGTTCATATAATTATGTAATATGATATTTAGAATTTAATTATAATTATTTGAGGATAAAATTTGAATTACATTGTTTAAATAATAATCATTAAAAAATGGAAACAAAAATCCGGAGTACGTTCGACTTACCATCTCAATGATCATAATATTTGTTTATTTTTTATAATTGTATTTAAGAATTTTTTTAAAGTATAATTGAAATATAAAAATAAATATTATTCCTTGATTATTATTAGATATGAGTTTAAATAATGACCCATTTGACCTTCATCAACCTAACAATTTCATTGTTTCCACATATTATGAAAACTGTAAAAACATAAGACTTAGACATAATTGATTAAGAAACAATTTATATCAAAAGTGAATTATAATTTATAATGAATTTCAAAAATTTCTCAAGAAATTAAATAATTAACATTATTTTAGTATTGGGGATGATAATGAACACGAGTTATGAATTGAAATTACCGTATGTTTTTTCTCATCCCACTTTTATTTCTATGAGATATATGTCATATTCATCACTTATTTTCTTTTGTGTGGTGTATATACTTTCAATGATTTATTTTATTATGATCATTAAATTATATGGGGATCTGAATGTAATTTTTTGGATATCTCATTTATTCGGATTACTATTTATAGGTTACCAAAGTGGTAGTGTATTTATGTCTCAATTTTTCTTCTTTGAGACTTATGTTATGTTTAACATCTATTTTTGAGTAGTATATACTAATAATTTTACATGATATATATTAAATATATCTATTTTTATGGAATTATATGTTATGTTTAATTTTATTCAGTCATTTGGATTATGATTCAATGTTACCATGTTGTCAAGAGTTATATGTTTCACTCTCATCGTTTATTAGGTTTTTTATGATTATACATCCAATTATTAAATATAATTATTTAAATTTTTATGAAATTATGAAATATTATTTTAATATGTTCATTTCATGGTAATACATGGTTTCCCTTCATTTTACTCTCCTAATGTACATTATATGGAAAAAGATCCTTTTTATGAAAAATAAAATTTTCTGATGAAAACTATATTCCCATAAAGACTATGAATTATGAAGATGTTTCATATTTTTTAATAGGTGCTATATAAGAATAATTGATTTTTTTCTCAATATTTTTTTTAATATATCTTTAAATGTACATTTATATGTTTTCATGGTTTTTTAATTGAGAAATATTTTAAAAATATTTTATATATTAAAATTGTTTTTATAGAAAAGATATTTTTCTAATGATATTTTCAACTAAACATTTAACGGTATTTCCTTTCATAAACTAAAACAACCATTGTTTATAATTATTATATAATGGAAATATTTTACAATGATATATGTATCATTTTTATATGATATGGATTTATAATGTATATAAGAGATTGTTATGGAACCCATTTCATTCCCACGGGTTAATAATGTTTTAAAGAGATTGTTGTTATGCCCATTTATTTTACATGGGTAAATAATTTTTAAAATATATTAACATAAATTCCAATTTTTTAAATAGGTTAATTATGTTATGAATGAAATAATTATTATTTTTATGAGTTTAATGATGAAATAAAATCACTTTTTAGTTTATTAAAGGTGTGGTTCTTTCACATTAACTATATAATGGGGTATCATAGGTATCACCAGGTGAGCTTGTTATAGTTTATATGATTGGGTGGACCAAATATTGTTTTGTGATCCTATTATAACATATATGATGGGGTGGACCTGAAACCACATAGTGAGCTCATTATAAATTATATGATAACTACACCCAGATTTCACTCTAATGAATTATGTAATGTACAATGTATTGAGATGGAAGAATGAAGGGGTTAAATAATGTTTTCTATGATAGATTTAACTAGAATCTGTTTATTTATAACAGAGGTTTAATATTTGTTAGGAAGAAAAACATTCCCTTATACCAACATGTTTCTTAATTCTTGTTTTTGGTTCATACTTTTTCTTATGATTATGATTAATATCAAATGGCTTATGATTATTGATCACAATGGCTCTTTAATTTTAAATGTTCTCATATTTTATGATATAGGTATTTATGGGTATGAGTTCATTAATGATTCAATTGTGTTCTATGATTATATCACCATACCCTTTTCCCCTAATTATGTTTATTCATGATATTCAAATGCTAATGCTATTGTTTACCCATACTAATCATTTTAGAAAACTCATCTAATTTTTCATTTTCCAAAGATTATAATGAATGAGATTGAATAAATGTTATATCGATGGGATTTCAAAGGGATTATGATGTTGTCTCAATGTGAAAAATTGGGGTTAAGTCAGATAAATTCTCAATTAACATCATGTATGATTTTTATTTAGTTGATTTTAATAATTTTCTAAAAATATAACACTACTTGGTCCCCATGGATGTAAGTGATCCAATTTTTCATTTTTCAATTATATGAACTGGATAGAAAAATGGATTCAAATTTAAAAAAATTAAATCTAGAAATCAAATTTCTTCAATTTCGGTTGAGAATCGTAGAGTGTGGGTTCTAGGATATAATAGTTGGTATCAAATGAAGGTTTAAATAAATTTGTAGATTATGGTGTCATAATGTGTGGTTATATTGAGAGTTATAGATACCATATTATTTCTATATGTTTATGTATGATTATTTGTTAAAAAATTTATACACCACTTTTCAGGTTTTATGAAATGAGTTCTCAAAGTGATCAATTTCACTTTCGGAGATGACTTATTATGATGAATTTTATGTAAAGATTCAATTTAATGTGATGTATTACATTAAATTTTTGGGAATATATTATAAGTTATATATAACCATTAGGGTTTATATGACCTTAGATATTGAGGTAATTTTGTGGTTGTTAGTTTTATCATATAGATAACTAGATGATTAAAAACTTATATAGTGAATAATTGATCAATAATATTTCAAAAAATGGTTATTGTTATATTAGTTGAAATGGAAGATAAATAGTATGAAATAAATTTTTTGGGATAAAAATATATTTTATTTAGAGATTATTTAGGAATTATGTTTTTGATTTTATTTTTAATGATGATTTTTGAAGTGTAATGTCTCAAATAATGTTTTATGCATTGCGGGATTCATCTTACGATCTTATAAAAATTTTGGGTTTATTTAATGTCACAAAATAGGTGGAATTGATTTTAATATATTTATTGGTTATATGATTCTTTAAAAGAATAATTTAATTTCTCCATGAATGAAAAACAATTATTGAATACTCATCAATTGGAGGAAAAAATGAAATCATGAAGGAAATTGGTTGAAGGTTGAAATACTACAAAAAGTAGGTAAATTTACTTATTATATTAGTATAGATGGTAAGAGAGTTACTCTACTCTAGGTAAACGATCTTGAAAGAAAAAATGGTAATTTAGTGACTTCAATTTTTTTGATCTTGTGATCTTTTTGACCATCAGATATTAATGGTTTGGAGGCCCTTAACATTTCATTGATCATTAAATTTCTTGTGATTAATAGCCTCAATCAATATCTATAATTATTTAGGATTTTCTGTTATTACCACCTATATTGTACTATTTCAAAACAAAGTGATATGTTATTCCATTAGAAAATTTTAGTCCCCTTTTTATCTTCTTAATATGATATTTTATAAACTATTTTAATGATTTGGGGTTATGAAAAAAGTATTTTTAAATTTTTCGTCCCTTTATTACCGATATAATGATGAAATTGCGTGGATTTTTTTTATTAAAGTGGGCAGGGAAGTGAAGAATTTATATTTTTAAAGAATATAATATTATTCATTACTGTATAAGAAGTTAAGAATTATCATAGATTGTGTTACACACAATATAGATTATCTTTTTTAGCTTTTGTTACAAGCAAGACATATTTATAACGAACATAAATAACCCATGATATAGTTTAACACTATAACATATCCATTAAACTAGAATTTATGAATTTTTTAACACAGTTTATGAAATATAAATATAAATAAATTTACTACACAATATAAATTATAGATCTAAATTTAGTAAAAATAAATTTATTTTTATTAAATTTATTTTATTATTAAAAAATATGTTTTCTTAAAAAATTATTTTATTGATTTTCATGAAAAAAAATTATTATCAATTTTTTTAAATTATGTAAATTTTATTTTGTAAAATTAACATCTTCTTTAGAACCAAAATATTAAAAAAAACTACTTGGAGAGATTTATTTTTGATTTTCCAGAAAATATTAATTTTTCAATGAATAGTGACAAAATCAAATATTGTTAAAAAATGTTTCACTTAAAAAAATTAGGTAATTTAAAATCCCCATGTTTTTTAAATATACTTAATGTCAAAAATTTTATGTTAAATATCCTAATATACATTGAATGAAATTTCTATTTTAAGTATAATATTATTGTTTGGTTAAATAAATATTTTTTTCTAAATAATTTTTAAAATAATAAATATTTTTACATTTTAATTATTTAAATTAATCCATAATGGGGGGTTTCTAGTGAAATTTACAGATTATATATAAATAAACATTATCATTTTTAAAATAATGATTATTAATAGTCAAAAAATAAATTTTTAAAAATATTTTTCTAGAAAATACTCTTCCTAAAAACCCACTACCTTGCCGTGTATATGGGATTAATGTGAAATTAAATGTTTCAACTTCAGTAAAGTATATTTATATTTTTTTCAAAATTTTAATTATCATAATTTGTAATTTATAATAATTTCAATATAATATTTTTTCCAAATGAATATTGATTGTATAAAAAATTAATCATTAGTGTAAATGTAAAAATTGATTTAATGGGTTGGTTTAACTGGAATGGTATGAGTGAAGATGATATAATGTATTATCATGATTTTATTTAATTATTTTATTTATTCATTGGTCATAAAAATATATGAAATATTTAAATTCTGATATACTTTTCTTTTAATATTACCCATATAATGAAAAAGGAAAAAATGAACTCTTCATCTGTTATATTTATATAAACATTTAAAATAAGGAAAAAAATTGGTCCAGTTATAGATATAATTTTGAAATATTAATTAGTTTTAATTTTTATAATAATTTATCAATAACCTTTAGATATTAAATTATTACATAGAACGGTTAATAAATTCCAATGTAGTAATTATTTTGTTGGCATTTAAATGAAACAAATGATACAAAATGTATTAAATGTTCAGAAAATTGAGTAAAGTATGATCTCAAATTAATATTTCAATGATCCTATCATATAAAAATGGTTTTAGAGTAACATATTCAAATTAAATCACAGTATTGGTATTTTAAAATCAAATTAAAAGTATAAAGTCAAAAAAGTATATTACTGTATTTTATAATAAATTATATTTTATTAATTGATTTAAAATTAATAAAAATAATATATTACTCAATGTGATATAGAAATTATAAAAATATATGAATTATGTCTAATGAATGGAAAAATATTATATTTATATTGAATATATAGGTCGATAATTAGTAAGAAAACTATAAAATTGGGTTTAAGGTTAAAGTAGTGTTTTCTACACATTACTTGTGCTAGTGTTAAGACTAATCCTCAACACACAAAATATTTTGATTTTATAAATTTTATTTCATATTTATAATAAATTTTTATAAATTTTATTTCATATTTATAATAAATTTTTATAAATTTAATAATAATTATCAGTTCACATTAGTCTTAATACATTAATTACCCAGGTTTGAAAACTACTTACCATAGTGAAAATCGCAAATTAAAAAAATATGGGAACCTATAATTCAAGGAACACGTTGATTTGAAAGAGGGATTTATTGTGTATTAGTGTATTTTTATTGAAAATGAAATCAATAAATAACTAAAATAATAAATATTGGTGGCACAATAGTTAATATTCACTTCCCAATAATAAATTCTTTTGTGTTTTTACAAGAATTCCACTCCTACTCAACTATAAAAGAGAACTCAGTCCCCTCACTTAATCATAGCTCTCAATCATTTTTCTCATTCACAACCATCCAAATTAAAAAAATTTATTTCTCTTATCCATATTCTTTATTTTTGGAATAAATCTATCGTTGTAAAGCTTTAGTGCGGACCTAAGGAAGATATTAGAAGAATTGGTTATTTTTTTCAACAAGCGTCTTTATTTTACGTCTTTGAGTAAATACATCAGTTTTTGTTATAAAAAGATGATATAATATCTTCAGTATAGTAAATAATATAATATGTGATTATTTTAGGTTCATTACCTATAACCACACACACTTCCATCAACTTGGTTATCGAATCATCATTCCTATGTACATCAGACTACCGCCCCACAAAACAATCTCATTCTCTTTCCCTTACCGCCTCTCATGGATGGGTATGATGATTGATATAATTTATATAGATTAAATTTACAAAATAATTATACTTATGAAGTCATTATATCATATATGACATTTTGATATTCCTTTATATGAAGGATAAAATAACATCTACCAAGTGTATGATAGATTACCCCCACACGAAGAGATGTGAATTATTTTTCACTAACACATTAAATTGAAGTTAATAAGGGTAAATATAATAAATATATGTGATATAGTCGAAATATTTATTATATTATTGAAATATATATCACCCTACAAAACTAATATATCATATTATTTTTACCCATTCAGTCAATGAAAAATTATAACACCATTCATGAATTTGTGGGCTACCACCTCCTTGAACATATTTGATTTATTTTTTCACCATCACATTCAAAAAAAATTGTTAAAATTAAAAAAAATAATAATTTAATTAATGATATTTTTATCTTAATTTAAATATATAATATTATAGAAATTATTTTCATAAATATCATTTAAAAATTAAAACTTCTATTTTGCATACGTACGACCGATCATATCCATAATGATAAAATTATTTTATTTCTCAGAGTTATATTTCATTACTGGTCATAAAATTATTGTTTATAAATAAATATTTTTTCTATATAATGACTATTATAATATATATGTTTAAATAATGACCTCATTTTCTATATTTTACTTACTAATGTTATTTTTGATACATAATATGAAATTGGTAAAAACATATTACATAATGCAAATTAATTAAATAATTATATATATATATGTTATTAATAATTGAAATAAAATTAATATTAAATTTTATAATGATTATAAAGAATGTATATAATTAACATTATATTACTATTTTGTAATATGATTAATAAGTATGAAAAATTAAACTCGAGGTGAGGGTTTTCCAATATCACTTTTATTTTGGAGAGATATATTCCATAATCACAAATTATTTCTATTTTGTGGTGTATGTAATTCTTGTGAATTCATTTTATGATTACAAAATTTAAATTTTATCTGGATTTAAATATTCATTTTAATATCTATCCTTCACGGGGTCTACAATATAAATGGTACCAAAGCTGTAAGAGATTTCTGTCTGAATTTTTCTTCTTTAAGACATATGTAATATTAATTCTTTGTTATTTTATGAGGTTCATATATTAATACTTTGAAATTTTAAATCATTAATCAATTTATTATAATTATATTTTATGTTTCATTTAATATCTTTCTTTCATGGGGATTACAATTCAATTTTACAAAAGTGGAAAGAGTTTTATGCTACAATCTCATTGTTTATGTAGACTATTAATGATTAAGGGTCCAATGATGACTTTTTTTACCAATATCCCAAAAATTCATGAATTTTATTTTACTATAGTTCTTTCATAATGATAAAATTTTCTCATTAACTTTCTTCAATTTGTGTATTAATGAGTTCAATATAATATTTGTATTAAAAATAAACTTCTCTCTCAAATTTTTTTTATTCTAAAACATTGATTTCTAAAAATGTTTTAAATTTTTTTTGGGAGGGGGTTCAAAGGAGATTGTATATTTTCCTCATGAATGTATTTTAATTATTATTGAAGCTTATTTTTTTAATTTCTAGGGTAATTTTCAATGAATAGTATTCTCCTAATTTTTTATGTTTTAGAATGTGTTTTAATAAAATGAAAGAATATTTTATTCACAAAATATTTTTAATCATATTTTAATTTTATTATGATTCCATATCATCAATAAATATTTTACATATGATCCAATTAGGATATTTGTAATGATTATATCCTCATTCTTCCTTTTGATGGACACATATGTTTTCTAGGAGATTATTGTGGAACCCTTTTCACTCACATACATTAATAATGTTTCTTTGAGACAATTATGGAAACCATTTATGTTCAAGGGTAAAAAAATTGTTAAATATTATACACAAGAACCCACTTAACATCGACTCTTTAATCATGTTATAGAAGGAATAATAAAGTTTTTATAAATTCTATGATAAAATTAAGTCTCTTCATAAATTATTCTTGTTGTGGTTCTTGGACATTATCTATATGCTGTGGTATCTTATATTTCACTCGGTGAGCCCCTTACTATAAAACAAAAAGTGTTTATAATAACTTCCTATTCAAATAAATTAATTTTTTTTCTAGGATTTCATTATACACATCACCATGTTAAACATACACTGCACACAACTTTGATAAGATATTTTTATAAATTCAACAAATAACATAGAATGAAATATAACATCACAAGATATTAAAATATATATATACTTTTTTAAATAAATTTATTATATAGTTTTTTTTCATGGAACAGTAAGATAGCTTTAATTACATGAAATAATGACTTTTTTTGGTATTTAATGTTACATTTAAGATTAATTTTTACTGAACCACAATATCTTATTAAGATAATATTACTTAATGTAATCAGATACAAAAATCAATTAATTTTATCATTATAAATTGGATTTAGTATCCCTTGAAAATATATGGATTAGTTCATAGGTTAGAAATTTATTTTAGATGAATATATAAACCTAATGAATATAAAGGGAATGATTTTCTAAAAATAATTTATATCGTCATGAATTATTTTTGTTCTTATAAATAATGTTTATTATAATTAGTGAGTGATATTAATGTAATATATATATTATATATTCAATCAATAATTTTTGACATCCATCTAATAGATTCTATTGTAATAGGATAAGATCAAACCCAATTTTACATATGAAACCCTATATTTGTATAAATATATTTTAATCCCTTTTAATGGACCACCTATTATATATCAAAATTTCAAAAATTTTATAAATTTACCATCTAAATATAAATTTCATTGTTGAAATAGTAACATTACAATTAAGTTAGAGTTAATTTTTGTAATTTTTCTATGAGGTTCCATTTTTGATGAATATTTTAAAATCCTGAATTTTAATTCAAAATCAGGTTTTTTAATTTATTTATAAAGACAAATTATATTATTGATTGGTTTTAATGTTTAATTAGATAAAATGTACATATATTAATTCAATATAGGTTAATGGAATCAATTTCTATTTTAATGGAATATAAAAACCCAACTTTCTTTTCAATGGATGAATGATAATTTTTATGTGTTTCATAACATTATGATGAAGGTAAAATTGTTTTTTCATAATAGAGAGTTTTTTAAGAGTATGGAATAAGGGATATCTATAACATGAGGCCAATGAAAAATTGGAAACTTGTTTGAAGCTAGTTATTCAAAAATGTCATACTATCTGAGCTTCATTGAGGAAAATAGCTATGATATAAATGGTTGTGAATATTATTTAGAGTAACATGAGAAATATTATAAATAGATAATGTTTTAATGATTTTTGGGTCTTGAAATGTGGGTTAGATTAGTGTTTTTCCAGTTTCCAAATTTCTAATATTACAATATCAGTTCATAAGAAACATGATATATATTCAAATCACTCCTTAGTGCTGATCCATTTTAACACATACAACCCCATGAGTAAAAAATAAACACAAGAATATAACTACTCTATTTATTTTGTTATTAAATTTACATATATTAAAATTTTCCCATTTTTGATACATAATTCAATGAGTACAAAAAAGTTACCATGTTTCAACAGAAGTGAATAAAAAGAACATCAAATTTATATTAAGTATATTATAACAAATAATAGTGGTGAATATAAATGTTATAAGGATGAAGGTTATCTAAAAATGGAATTCATCAAAAGTTTAGTGAACTGTACAGACCATAGTATAATGGTTTTATTGAATAGAGAAATAAAGGTTTTTTTTGAAATTTAATCAATAGTGGGGATAAAACATGATAGTTATCATTTTTTTAGAGGCTAGTATTCTAAGAAGACATTTATGGTAAAAATAAATATTTCTATATGGATAGCAATCATATGAACCCTCAAGAGAAATATTATAAAGAAAATCCATGTTGTAACCACCGAAGGGTTTTCATCATTCTTTAATTTATTATCTTCAAGGTTTATATTCTGGGGATGTTTGATCATAGTGGTATTGATTGAATATTTCATGTATAAAATACTAATGGTGGGGAATAAATGTGTTATATTAAATAGATTAGTATTATTTTTAATAAGGAATCTGAAAATGTTCATGAATAGTTTTATAATAATGTATCTAAAAAAGTTATAGAAATGGATTAAAGGGAAGATGAGGTAGTTTTAGTTGAACATCATAAAAAATTTCTTCACGATTATAACCATGTTCAAAATAATCATGATAAATATTGTAACTCAGATATCTCATATGATGAGAAAGAAATACATTCAACTCATCCAAGGGCAAGGAAGAATGATTTTGTTCAAAAAATCATTAGAGATCTATATCAAAGTGTTCAAGCCATAAAAACATCAACATCAATTTAACATATATCCTTATACTCAGAGGATGTAAAAAATGATATTTTTGATCTTATGACATATCAATAGTGGTTTTATTCCAAGAATAAAGAGATGGATAATTTTGAAAATAAAAAAAATGAGAACATGTACCCTAACCAAATAATGTGAATATTATTGGTTTGAAGTGGCAAATCCAAAATACTTTGAATGAGAAAGTTCATTTTATATGATATAATTAAAAACTTGTTTATAATGGCTAATCTCAAATTTATGGAATCGATTTTTATGAAACATATTATCTATTAGAAAAATTATAATCTATATTAATTATTCTTATTATTGGTGTAGAATAAAGATATAAAATGTTCCATATGGATTGCATGTCATCAATTCTCACCTGATATAGTGATGATGATGTTTATATGACTTATTAGTGTGGCTTTAATATTCGAAAAGAAAAAACATGTTTTCTCATGTTAAAGGACTTTTAGGATTTTGAGAAATATCTTAGTGAATTTTATTCAAAATTGAACGCATTCTAATGGTTTTGAACCCCAATAATATACAATTTGATTTTAACATCAATATAAAAGAAAAAAAAATATGTTTAGCATATCAGGATTGTGTATATTAAAAAAATTATATTTTTTAGGAATGAAAAATAAACATGTGAATGTTTTGCTGGGGAGCTGAAAACATTTTTTATTAAAATTTCCAATTTAGATGAAATGAAATACATTGTTGAATACAAATATATTGAATGAAAAATATATATGTTAATTTATCAAGATAATTAATATGGGGAAATTATAAGGATATTTGGATTGTAATAAAATGTTATGTCATGAAATAATGGAGATCGAGAAACTACTACCCCAATCCTACCTCAAATTGGCTAGATAATACTGTCTTTTCCTCCATAAAATATAAAACAAATACGGGGCCTTATCCCATGGTTCCAGTATTAAATAAACAAAAATAATCTCTATAAGATTTTTAGAGATAATATAAACTTTAAATGAAAATCATGTATATATTTATCCCAAAAACGATTTAAAATAGTAGTACTAAAAGTGTAATAAGAGAAAAAATGTAATCCCACCAAAATCTATACAATAATTCAACCTGGTCAAATGTTAGATGATTGATGTTAGTATAAATAGTAGGAATTTTTATTTCATAGCACTATTAAATCCCAAGGATGGTCAAGCTCACTAAGCTCCCCATACCTTGTGTCCTCTAAGGACTCCATTCAAATGCTTGAAATCCGCATAATACACAACATGTGTAGGAAAATACTATGTTGGTGTGAAAATAACAAAACTCCATAGAAATCAAAATAATCCAACATAAATAGAAGACACTAAAAGGAAACTACATACATGACTCATATAGAGGGAACCCAAATGATAGAGAAACTTCATCTCAAACAATTCTCAATTATAGAAGATTTTCAAGATCAATTGAAATGGAGTGTCAAAAGCGATGCGACATCACTGTAGGTATTCCCATAATCACCAAGGTATGATCAACACATAGACCATGTTTGATGAGGTCCTGACATCATATTCATCCTCATTAATCTACTTGAGACTCTAAAGGTAACACATTCTAAAAAGAACAAACTCAATGAGCTCTACCATTATTGATAGTGATCATCCAAGAGATACTGTCCAGCTGTAATAATGCTACCGTCCCTGATGGATAATGTCCAACAATAGTTCCCAACACAAGTGGTCCTGCCAACATTGTATTTCTCCCTACTCAAGGACATTGGAATCCATGAGGTGGGGACCTCCCCTCAATAGTTCCCAGTTGACATGGGATAAAAAATCGATACTATTCAGCACATACTTATTCTATAAATATAGATATATAATGTGGAATGACCCACTCCCCACCATTTCACCACAACTAATATGGTACACCTCATTATTATATAGTGAAACCTCTGAAGTACCCATAGGGATAGACCTCCTCATCAAAACATAGAGGGAGAAGAGTCTCCAAACACAATGTCTCCATAAAAAGTGGTGGGGACTTCTCCTCACAACTATTCTCCAAAACTATCTGAACTCATACTCTAATGGAGTACCCCTTCCCAACTACTACATAAATTCAACGGAGTGCACCCGTGAAGATAGAGGTCTTGCACCATTGTAAGAAATGGAAGGGATGCTAAATAGATAAAGGACCGACACACTAGTACGACATGCGAGTACCACTCTACAAATTTAATCACAATGAGGGACCTTAATGATATTGAATTTTTTATCCCATGAAATATGACCCCTACTTTGTATTAAAGGGGAGTAAAAACTCTCCTTAGATAATTCATAGGGCATACCCACAACCTAAAATGATATGGGTGTAATAAATATGAGGATAGAGGATCCAAAACATGGATCAAATGGGGAGTACCCACATTATCTGCACATCACATATAGAGGAACTGCACCCTCGTGAGATAGGTTTGTACTGAATCAATGGATAAAGGACCCACTCCATGATATGACATTGTATTACCTAATCTATCTTTCTAATGAGTTTGGAGGGCATGAACCTTAGTATGTGAATGTGAATCGATATCAAATTGCATGATCGATAAAGGGGACCAATTACCTAGGCAAGTATGGGTGTTAGGAGGATATAAGAACTACTTATTGGGTAGAGGACAGACACACTACATAAGAGGGAGTTACTTCTTTACAAATCTGATAGGTATGGGAAACCCATAACCTAGTATGTTATTTGAGTATTAGTCCCATCATCTATATATAAAAAATCCTGATATAAAGCATTGAAAATGATTTACTGAATGTAGATTCAAAATTATTATGCCTCACTTAATTATACATACATGGGTAAAGGACCCGCTACCTAAATAATTGGGAGCACCACACTATCGACAAAACGAGTCCAAGATGAACAAATCCGAAGAGGATGGGGAAGGTTAATAATCCCAAAACCTCACCAATTATCCACCGAAATATCTATCCAAGTATTAGAATAGATTAGATGAATCATTCTAGAATCACACCACAATTTATATCACATAGTACCATGAAGTATATCATTAAGTTCCATGTGGAATACTGTATAGTATTGGAAACTCAAATGACTCCAAATGAGCCCCAAATAGGGTGATACATTGGTTGGGACCTAAAAAAAGTAAAGGGTTTATATCAGAGTCTACACGGCCTATGTCTCCACCTGAACACATGGATGTGTCCTCTATTATATGGATTGGCTAGTCATGTGAGCATATAAGGTGTATACATGTTGTACATGGTGTGTGTCTCTCATGTGTCTTTAGGTGTGTTCTTCCCTACATGAACTAGCTTTCCATGTCTCCCACATTTTATGTACCCCCTTGTACAATGTGTGGTTATGTTACCTAGCCTCTTGGTCATGTCATCGACCCATGTCTGTGTAATTTAGCCCATGTCTGTGTCTCTGGCTGTGAACTTCTATATGGAAATGTCCCTTCACAGCGCTACCCTAGCCATGTCCCATACCCACATGTCATAGGCTCACTACACGTAATGAAACTCTATAACATAGTGAGTAGTCCCCAATGTTCATATTCGCTGAATTGAAAGATCACATGACATGTTACACTGAAATATGGACCATGGGATTAGGAATTCCGAATGTAAATTCTCTGAGAGCCACCCAAATCACCATATTTTTTCCAAAACCTATAGATTATCCCTAGGGGATCTATATAAGTTATAGTAGGGATATAAAACCACAAAATAGAAGAAAAAATGGATATCAAGACTTAATACTCAAAAATTTATACCATTTGGTGATTCTTTGATATTTCGGGTACACATCAACATTTTGAAGCTACTATAATGCGATCTGAGAGAAATCACCACCTATATCATAGATTGGATGCACCTACTCTAATTGGTTCCAAATCAATTTTTCATCTTTATAGGGGAGGAGGGGTGGGTTGGTTTAATGGGTTTCCTCTCCTCTTACATACACACACAAGGGGGGGGGGGAGTTATTAGTTTATTTATTTATTAAATTTATAACCCTCCGTTTGAAATTAAACCAACTCGTATTTGACCCAAATCCCACTATTTACAAATATTATTACATGAAAAGGTTATAAAGCATTATCTAAACTCAATTATGGCCTTATATTTCAAATATGATACCCAATATACAATATATTACATGATTTATATAACAATTATCGTGCATGATAAAATATAGTTAATATTTTCATTATCCCTTCCCGAAGGCTCATCGTGCCATGAAATATTGTGATGACTCAACCCCAAGAGTCATAATTATTCGTAGAAATTTATAAATGTCATAAATATCAAATACAGAGGCAATACATCTTCCCCTCTAAAAATATTTTTACCCTATAAAATAGAAAGTCTTAGTAGATGGAGTAAAACAAAGATGTCGACTTAGGATCCCATGCCAGTAAGCTCACCAAGAGTTCTCATGTTTCTTCGAAGCACACACTCAGGGGAATTCGATAGTCCAAACCACACAAAATTCCCAACTAAAACTAGGTAAACAAAGTGAAATAGGATGTTTAATTTTTCTTCAACTATGAAATGTGGAAAACATAACACACCTGATCTATCTCTATTCTTAGGGCCTAGTGATACACCACATCGCTAACATAATACACATCTAACATAACCCCATCATTATCTTCTCTAATGGATAAATTGAACCATGTACTCTACAATAGTTTCACATACAATCTGATGATGACTTTAAAAGGGTATTGATGAAAAAAGTCTTCCCAAATATTCACAGTAGGTCTTACCAGGTCCCCCATCCATGATCATCAACTTCCACACCCACAAGTGGAAAACCAAATCAGCATGGATAGTAGGATACCAATCCACACTGATAATATATTTCAGGTTATATATATACCTCTATGGAATGGTACAATGTGAAGCTCCCACATTACTAGGGATGATGAACATTTGTTCGAGAAAAACAAGGCTTAGATGGTTTGATATGGCTGGCTTAGAAATTATAGCACACAACCACACTCTACACATAAAAGTAAAAAGAACATGTCCACCACACCTTGAAACTATCCCCTTTCATAAAAACTAACTCACCCCCATGGTTTTTGTTGCTTCACAAATTTCTTCTAGGAGAAGGAAGTATCCCTCTTAGTCATGAATCTTTAGATACATTAAACGACAAAAATATAGGGTTATAACGATTCCCCGTATCACCTTGGATAAACCATGATAATGAATTGGAATGATAACAATAATGAAAAAATAGTTTCTATCAATACTACTATAAAATGTAAAAAATAAATGAGTGAATACCTATCATCATCTTGACAGACGTCATGAAAAAGAGATATAAAACATGTAGATTTTTCTCTCCCCTATCCACCAACACCCTGAGTCTGATGTGAACCACCGAGGAATAATGATTGGAATATATTGAACTATATTTTACCTATTTCAACAAACCCTTACCTTGTGAAACATTATCCTTCATGAGTAATTACCCACTCCAAATGATGCCTCTTCTCATGTGGTACATTGATCATATCACTCATAACAGTATGATTGGTCAGACAATCACATAAAATATGTCCTTGACTTTCACATGTTTAACACTACATCTCATATGGATGAAAACATCTCTATCATGGATCCTACACTGTAGACCCACATGTATGTGTCTGACTAGGGGAATGCTTCTTTCACCGTGACCCTTTCATTAAAATGCTTCTAAATAATGTAGAAACCTCAACCCCATGATCATCAACACCGAACACATCTATCCAACCCTCCACCATGAATCTTTCTACCATCAGAGCTCACTCCCATAACCTTGTAGAATATGGTAGAGAAAATGAGACCAATCCTAATTAGTGTTTCTTATGGAGCCACATATCAATTGTCCGAGCACTGAAAAACTGGTCCCAAACAATATCTTGGGTGTATCATAACAGGTATGTTAACCTCTGTGAGTAAACTTCCATGGAATTAAAACCATTCCAATGATGTAAAAGATTCTAGATACACAATAATATAATCTTTTATGGAAATTTTTTTCTATTTCATAGCCTCTGAAACTCCATCAATGTGAGTGTATCATTTTCACGGGTTAACATAACAAGACTCCACCACCGCTCGACCAAGCCCAGCAGAAGGCCTGCTAAAAAGAGAACTATCTAATCAGGATGAGTCCTCAGAAGGTGAAAAAAGAAATTGAATTCCTTAAACTAGTCATTCACTTCACATGGGTCTGGATCTCTCAGATAACATGGAGGCCTTGACCTCTGAAAATCATGCATCTTGTCATCCTTCGTACATCATGAGCTGTAATTGATGACACAACCCACTGTTCAATTGGTGGGAGGTCGACTAGTTGACCACATGGAGGTACTAACTCAAAGAAAATTCCCTTCACTAAATCCTAAAAATATGATGGATCATCAAAATAATCTCACTTTTGAATTCGATCTGGCTGTCTTTTTAGTGATATCCTAAAATGGAATAAAGACACGCCTTGATCAAACATTATATCTTGGGAGATGAAAATAGAAGGTCATGTTACCCACAACCCATAACTATATGATAATTTTACAAAAAATTTCCCTACAACCAATTCCCTAAATTCACCAACTCAATTATAATTTTCTTATAGTCATGTTGAATCAATAAATCAACCACTACAATAAAACTGAAGAATATTACACTTAGTTGAACATCAATTTTTTTTATAGTTTCTTTCTAACCCAAACCAATCTCATGACATTAATTTCTCAATGTTAAAACCACTCTAATATAACTCTTTCACGACCTGGCGAAATTGGGCTCAAGGCACGACTACATAAAAAAGCATTCAATAGCCTAGGGGCGGGTTTCTTGCACTGTGTTGGAATATCACACTAATTGAAGGCCTTAAACAATTGAACCTACACACACACACCCACAATATTATCCACGAGGCAATGTAGAGACAATTTTAACAAAGAATGAAATAGATGCATACATCTATCCCAAAAAACAATGTACAATTATTGTACTGAATGCATAAGTAGGTTAATAATACCTGCCAAAAAATCATCAAAATAATCTAACCTTCTCTGATTAAGGAAGTACAATTTAAAAAAAAACATTTTGGAAATCTCCTCATCCAACACCTAAATTCATCTTTGTTAATATAGATCAATAATAGTATCCAATTTCAGGTCCTCTTACGACTCAATCGAAAGGCATATCATTTACCAAAGACACAACATGTGTGGGAAAAGACTATGTAGAGGTTAGTATAAAAACACTCAGTAAGAAACCATAGATCCCAACCTAAAAGAATGAAATTTAATGGAATAGTCTACTTCACCCATTCATACAGAACCAAAATGATAAGGGAAAACCATCTAAAACCATACTCATCAATACACAAATAGTGAGATCAGTCCACAATGAGTGTCAACCATGATGTAAAAAACTATGAGGGCTCCCCAAATCACATAGATATATTCATCAAAGAGTCAATTTATCTTGTTGTTATAGCCTCATAACTATCCACATTATTCTAGTTGATGAACTCAAGGTAACTCACCCCCAATAGAACACATTTTATGAGATCTTCCATCTCATATGGATATTTAATTCGAGATAAACTACATTGTTAATAAAAATTCAATAAAAAAAATTAATCCAAGAGAACATGATCAATTGGGTAGAATTATAGTTCAAACCCTAGATCCAAAATCTATAGGTCCTTCCATTGTTGTGTTATATACCTTTGAAGATCATTGGAACCTAAGAGAATAGGCTCTCCCATAGCCACTACACAAAGTCAAGGGAGAACTTCTCTATTCCATGAATCTCATGAATATAATCTAAAGCGACATATAGAGATAACAGAAGGACTAACACCTCATTATTTCCCTATATATCAGGGTGTACTAGCTCATAACTATCTCTCAAAATCTCTAATGTATCCACTGGGAGAGGATCAAACCTCACCACATTGAGGGATCACAACAAATTATCTAGGTTTCTAACATAACAAGAGGAGAGTCCCACTCCATGAAACTATGCACCAAAATTGAGGGAGTTCATAATTTACTGGAGGACCCTCTTCCTGCCACTACTTGAATGCAGAGTAGTGGAACTCTATAGAATGTTGACCAGCACCCTATCACAAGAGGGGAGAACCACCCGATATATATAGTATCCACACACTTATTGGGAAGTGGAGTAACAATATACCTATCTAATCTCAATGGTGGACTCAAACCCTATATTTATAAGAGAGTACTAACCCCAAGGTAAAGAATCACTACTTGGAATGAAAAAGGAGTTCCAACTCTACCCAAAAAATGTGTATGAAATGAATGACACCTATATACCAAAGGTGAGTACAAACTTTGAGGACGGAGGACCCATTCCTTGGAATGACACTGAATTATATAATTTATATTTAAATTACATATGTAGGTGACAAAACCTAGTTCAAAAAGGGAGTACTGACGCCACAGATAGAGGACATGCAACTTGGTATGATAGGGCAGTATCTACTCTATCTGTACAATGTTTTTGGAGGTCCTAAACCATTGTATGTCTGGGGCGCTCCTTCAATAACTCCACGAATGATATAGGGGACCCATTGTATACTTCATAAGTGGAGTTACAACCCCATATGAACTAATCTATGTGTAGATAAGCCTCACAATATTTTAAGTGGACCCGCATATCAACTGAAGTGAGAGGTAAGAGAAACATGCTACCTGGTATTTTAGGTGGGTACCTACCCAAGTGTCTCTTTGATACACCAACCCAATATCCATCATTCCTCAACAACACTAAAAGTAGAATCATTATCATTATTCCCCACATCAAGAAACATCAATAGGGTAGGGTACCCACATCTTCAATATTGGGGACCACCACACAACTTACATAAAGAATCTAGGGGACTGAAATCCTGAGATGATAGGTAAGGTTACTAACCCTCCCACCTCACAAATGATCCAACCTAATCACTATCCATTTTCAGAAAATATTAGAAGATTCATTATATTACAATTATTTTTCATAACTCCTAATCCACCATGAAGTATATCTATGTATTATATATAGAAAACTACTTAAGATAGGATAATCACATGACCGAATCTGAGCCTCAAAGAATGTGATATACTAGGTTTGAATCTCCAAGAAAATAACACTATGTTTACTATAATTTTCATGGCATGTGGCCCTACCTAGCCACCTTGTCGTATCCTCTTCTACATTTCTTGGATGGACATGTGATATTACACATCATGTACATTCTATAAACGATATGGCTCACCTCACTGGGGCCTTCGATCATGTACTTCCCCACACAAAATGGCCTTATGTTTCTCACACATTATGTGTATCCCCGAGTACATGATGAGTCCCATATACCTAGACTCTTGGCGATTTCATATTCCCATTTACGTTTAATTCATATCATTTCTATGTATGTTTTCATATACGTCCACTTGGACATGGCACTTCACATAACTTCCATTTACATGTCCCATGGACACACAAACTGGACCCATAACATGGCGTGTAACACTCATAAAATAAATTTAGTCCCCAAAAGACTGCATTAATTGAATAAGATGAATACATGGAATGCTCCATTGAACTACATGAAATGTTATTGAAAATTCTTAATGAAATTCTCTACATTCCCCATGAATCACATTCATTTTCAGAAAAACCTAGTGGTAAACTTCATGGGAATATCAGGTAGTAAAAATAGGTCTCTAATACCATAATAGAATTCATTAATAGTGGTATTCCTGCATAAAACTAAAAAATATTACCTAATGGTGAAAAAATGAATCTTTAGATGTAAATCAATGATCTAATGGATCTCCACCATGATCCAAGAGGGATCAACATCACAATCAGAGATCAATAATACCTCCTATCATTCGATTCACCTCAGTTGATCCACTAATCCAAGGGTGAGTCACCTCTCCCATACTATGCGAATAAATCCTAGAAAATGGTTATTAATTAAAAATTTATTAAATAAATCACCCTCCATTTTTCACCCCATCAAATATCCTCTGAACCAGCACACAGAATAGACAAATTTTATTTCACACCTGGGGCAAAAATAAAATTATAATAAAAATTCAAGGAATTAAAAATACGATCCTATAATGAACATATAATTTATTCCATTGTTCCAATAAAACTTCATGCATGTGATAAAATATATTTTTTATTTATAATAGAACTGCACAGAGGATCTTTTGGTCTTGAAATCCAATAGAAGTTCTACGTCTAACATCAAAAACATTCACAAAAATAGCATAGTCTTTTAGGTTAATGCCATAGTCACTAAAAAATCAAATCTAGATCCCACTTCAAATTGAGCTTTGACAAATTTTTTAAATTATGGGGATGTAAAAGGGGGTATATACTAATTTTTTTTGAAATATAGATTGAAGATTATTATATATAATAACATTAAGGGATGGTATAGTGTATTATGTAAAGAAATATTATATGTATTAATAGCAACTAAGAGAATCTCACCGCATGGGTAGAAAGTTCATTCAAATAATTATTATTTCCATAACTACATTTGGGTTTAAAATGGGAGAAAGGTATTAACTGATATATTTAGTTATAATGATGCAGATTTGGCCAAAACTGTACATGATGGAAAATTCAAATCTATTGGAGTGTTTTTTATAGGATAACAAAGGATTAGATGACATACATTGAAACATAATTCTGAAAATATCTTTATTTTTTAATATTGTTATGTTATTTCCACACTTGTTGTATAAAAACACATGTCCATGAATAAAAGGTTGGAAGACTTGTTTTTTAGTATGATGTTTTAATTTATCTTGCACTATGATAATTGAATTGCAAATAATTTTACTAATAACATAGTGAAACATTCCCATTCAATGAACAATAAATTAATATAACACATCATCAATTTTCTTGTTGAGAAAAATGAGATGAATCTATAGTTTATTATTACAATGGTTAAAGTTTCTGATATCTTCATAAATACATTCATGAAGAAATAAATTATAAGTAGAGTATGATCATGGGTGTTCCAAAAACATATATTTGAGGCTTTAGTTTATGATATACATCCCCTCCCCATCACATCTTTATATAGTGTATTAAAGGGAGTGAAAAATACTGTAACATAACTATATCCATTGGAAAGTGTTTTAAATGTTAAAGAGATCATTTATTTAGGGGTAGTTTTAATGTGATTATATATGATTTCAGTAGATGTGAATTATTTTAATAGTGTTATGAAATAGATGTAGGAAAAGTTTTTCATTTACGATGAACATGTTTTTTATGGATTTTTTAAGTGGAATAATATATTTCTCATAGGTGTACAGAATAATTTCTAACAACAATGCATTTGGATATAATGTAATTGTAAGTCAATGATTCTTGTTTCTAATGCTAAGTTCACATACATAAGATTATAGTTGATGAATAAGTTACCCATTTATTTATTTATACTCATTGGTGATTTATGTATCTTTAAATACAAAAAAAAATAAAAAATGGGGAGATTGACGGGGCAAATATATATGAAAGCGATTTGAAATGACCTCTATGACATTTTTTGAAATTTTTCTCGACAGATGAATGTTTCCAGTTTTTTTATCTCTTGTGAAAACAATACCTTTTTTATTATTTAGAATATTTCCAGATGGAAGGGTAATTTTAGATATATTCATTTCATAAAAATTCTTCAATATGAAAAATTTTTCTTCTGATATGTTCAGATAATGTATTTATACTGATGATTTCAGACTAAGATGTACTGATAGTGTTTTATGTGGAGTTTTATCATAAATTTCATAAATATTTCTTCATATATATTGTTTGGTGAACAATTTTTTTCTATAACTACCAATTATGATTTTTTCATGTTTATGAGTTTTAAATTATCACATTAGAGCATTCCATGATTTAAATACAATGAGAATACAAAATTTAAGATTAATTTTCAGCATATTACAAAAAATAAATTCCTAAGGACCGTAGTATATTAGTTTCATTAGAAGCATGGAAACATAATATTCTATATTTATGAAATATATTCAAAATATCCAAAATTTATATTCCCCTTTTGGTACTCCAACTTCAAGCCTTTCTTCATATCTTAAGGAACAGAAATAATAAAAAGAGGGAGATTAGATTTCTGATAAGGTTAAAAATAAAGGATATATATAATCATAACATCGACATAATGTTATGAGAACATGAGAATAAAATTTTCATATCATACCCAACATTTCAATGATAATTATAATAAGTCATTAATTTATGATTGGGAGTTCATAAGGCATTAATACTAAGAAAATCATACACTTGAGTCATGAGAGTATAAAATTTTTATATAACCTATAATTGTCGAATATAGGTAATAAAAGAAAACATTACATCAAGGATAAATACCAAGGGCATCATAACATGTAAAAACTTAAATAATCACCCATGTACCTGATTCAGGATTGGGATACAATCCATGTTCCTTATTGTTATAGAGAACATGATAAAACATGTGTATCTTATTATTTTCAGACTTGGGATACAAATTATGTACCCTCTTTTTTTAAAGCATCATCTATATCTTATATACCCTATTTTTTATTCATATTCTATGACAATGTACCATATTTTTTTGGTATTGAGAAAAACTACTGTACCGAATTTTTTGTGCTTGTATGGAAACCCATGTACCATCTTATTTTCATTATTTTTCTAAAACCCATGTACCATTTTGTTTTTAGGCTTGGGATATAACCTATACACACAATTATTTTTTGGATTGACCTAAAACACATATAACATTTTGTTTTTAGGAATTGTATACAAACCGTATAACCTCTAATATCAAATAACATATATCAATAACGAAATCATTTGAGGGAGATATAGGTCCCACCTATCACATAATAATATAATAAATACATCTTCTACAAGATAATTAAAACAGTCATCATATTGTAACCCATGAACCAAAATTTATTTCTAAATAATTTTATTATATAATATCTCAAGGAAAAAATATATCCTTTATAATCACTTAATCATAACCTAAAATGAGATAATAATCATGTTATATAAGAATTTTATCATGGTATAACCCATATAATTGAAATAGGTTTATAAGAGTAATTACATCATAAATATAAAAAATTTAATGAAAGAATTTAAGTGGTATCCTTGGTTCATATCCCTATTAAATAATTAAATGTATGATAGTATAAAATATTAGAAGGGTAACTATTTTAAAATAAAACATGGATCATTTTTATAGAAATTAATCATTATTTTACCACATCTTTTTTAAATGAAACATTTTCGAAATACATTTCATTGAAAACCACTTTAAAAATATGTAAAGGAATATTTTAAAAATAATTTAAAACATTTCTTAAAAATAAAATATTTTTTTAAATCTTTTTATTTTTTATGGAGTATAAAAATTCATTTGAAAAAATTTTGTGACCATTTTTATAATTATTTTTTGAAAGAACTACTATTTTTTATTTAAATGAAAAATAGTGTTACATTTTCATAAAAGCATTTTTATAGGTATATTATGTAAAAATGTGTGTAAAAAATGGTAGAAATACATGAATATATCATTATAAAAATACGGAAATATATAACTCATGATAATTATTGATATAGGGTCATAAAGTTTCATTAGTGGAATAATTATTACAAACATTCTTATAAATAATGTGAATATGGATATAATATCCTACCACTTTGGAAACCTTGAATCCGAATCCCCCTGAAGGGATAAAATAAAATGAGACATAAAATATCATGAGGATAAACAAATTAATGATATTACATGTGAAAGGGTCTATATATACACATCATGAATGAATATAGGCGGTAAATATTTTATATGTCTTAATGAATAAAAATTTAGAGAAAATTACTTTACCGATTGAGTATTTTCAATGAATAATTCCATGAAAAAATATGATAAAATATATATTTAAATACACATAACATTATGGATAATAATCATATAATACATTCATGGTTAGTATATAATCCTCAAAAAGGAAAAAAGTGGCGAATATGGAAGAAGTCTTGGAAAAATAAATTCGAGACTATAAATCCCCTTACTAATTGAGTAACTTTTTAATCATGATCGCCCCTGAAAGAATAACATAAATTGAAACATTTAATATAATGAATTATAATAAATTATTTATATAAAATTTCATAGAGATTTATATACACCACATTAATGAATCTAGTGGTGAATATGGTATGCATCTCACGTATATAATGCATGACTTGATATTCCCCTACCTTAAGTCTTGACTTTCTTCGTACAAATTAGAAGCACATGTTTGATAAATATAATTTTATTATTAACCAAAAAATGAACCATATTATTTTATTTCACACCATATTTAATTTTATTATGAATATATTTTACCCTATATTAATAATTCCATTTTAAAGTTACGTTACGGGTAACAACCCCATTGTTTTTCATATATATTTTTACTTGTTTTTTAGAACTGTTTATTTTATCAATATTAAATTATTTTTAAAATTTAATCACTAATATAAATATCATATGTATATATATATATATATTATATATTTAAACATAATAAACTATAAAATATTGAAATGGGAAAATAAATAAACCGTTCATAGAGATGGTAGAACATATTTACACATGAACACTTATTTTATTGTCCTATTGAACGAATACAAATTAAATGATATATATATATCATCAGTAAATTATAATAAGTATATCATAAATAGAACATGAAATTAATAAATACATCTATAATACATTTTATTTAACTATTTAACGAATCACATCCCTTTGAAGAGGTGGTAGTCCACACGTACACAAACAATATTATCTTATTAAAAAAATAAAAATCAAAAAGTAATGAGTTATATAATAATTTAATAATAATAAATACATCATAAAAATTATTTATATCATATAAAAAATAGTATTTAAATCATTAACCCTTACCATGATAGGTTGTGATGGAAGAACGATTGACATCAATTCACAAGGTGGTGGTCCTTCATACATATGAATAAGGATTGTGTATCCCATTTGATGGAAGTGTGTTATGGTGTGGGTATTAACCATCAATTAAATAAAATAATTATATTTACAATACTGATTTTATTATATATTAATGGTATATAAGTAATTTATGGGATAGATAAAGGAGTAAAACAATAGTGGTCAGTCATGAACATTACCTCTTCCTCAAGTCACTCATTTTGGTTTGCACCAATGAAACCTATTATATTGAAAAGTGAGGATTATTAAATCAAATGAAATATTTTTTAATATTATTTTGGAATATTTTTGAGGATATAATTGTATTTAGAAGAGTGACTATGTGATTGGGGTGACTATTTTTTTAGTGGAGGAGTAGTGGAATTATGGTAAACAAAGCAAAGTAAACATGATTGGGAGGTTTTTATTACATAATACCAATTAAATAATGAAAAAAGATAATATAACGGAGTATATATTGTAAATATGTCCCACAAATTTATATTGGAAAATTATTTAGGTCATTTGGACATTTATGATTAATGTTCAACCACTAAGTAAACTCATTTTTAACTTTATTCACTGTAATTATGTTTAATTGATTTAACAAATCATTTTAGTCAAATACTAAGTTGAAAGATATAGAAATTATAATTTTTTTTATTCCAAAAAATTGATCATTTTTTAAAAATTTAATTAACATATGTGGCACAAAATAATATAAAATGTATCCCATAGATTGGATGAGAGAGCATGTTTTGAGATGAAAATGATCGAAAGATTGAACTGATGTTATATCAAATATAAATGTGAAATTGACTCCAATAGCCTAAATTGAGATATTTATATAAAATATATCTAATTATACATTATACCCATGTGTAAAACAATTTAATTATATAAATAAATTAAAAGGGAATCTTGTTTTCAGTTAGTAATAAATTTTTTTCGCTATACGAGAAAAATTAAAACATCTTAGAAAAATGAAAATAATTACCTAAATGAAATTTTGCTAATAATTTTTCTATTTTTTTATTTTTTAAAATAAAATTATAATGAAGTCAAAATATAGTTTTAAAACTAGTCAACTAATAAAAGTAAGAAAACCCCCTTTTTGGAAATTATTTTTTATCCCTAAAATTGGATTTGTTATTATTTTATGACTACAAAACATATTGCATGAACATAAAAACATTTGGTTGAAATTATTATATAAATAATTCATTAATTTATATTATTAATTGTTATTAATTTATTTATTTTTATGATATAATTCATTCATTTGAATAAAAATATTTTTTAATAAATATTCTTCCTTCGTATTCAATTGGTTTTATATCCATTTATAATTAATTTAAAACCAATAAATTAATTTTATATTAATGTGTGAAACAGAGAATCATAATTTACATTTTTGATTCATATATTTCATTTAATGTTTTTGGATAACTAAATCAACATTTTTATTATAATATTGTAGTTCGGTATAACTCAGTTTTACATGAAACACATCTATTAATATAATTTGACATTGTGTATAAAACAAGAAATATTTATTGTTTCTTGTACTGGAATCTAATCTAAGTATTTCATGCAGTGAATTATTAAAATTTTGTTCCATATAAATAAAATAACAACTTTTTTACATTATAACACTATCCGTTAACGAAATTTAATTTATTCAAAAAATAATAATTCATAAAAACTCAAGGGGTCACATTAATCTCCTGTTAAAATGAATTTCACCACCAAAATTCATATGTCTTATAAAAGGTTTAATAATTTAGTTTTACTTTTATATAAACCCAAATTATAAAAATGAATTATTTATATTTTTTTCAAAATTAATGTTGGGAACATAATTTCTAGCCAATTAACTCATTGATAGGTTTCCCCATTCTAGAACATATGTGGAAAGTGAAAACATGGTCACAAAAGATAAATATAACAATCATGTATGGCTAAATAGCGATAAAGAACATGGTCAGGATTATTTTAATGAAAAATATCTATTATACAAAGCTTCTTGAAAATGATAATTGATATCATTAAAAGTGATGATAACAAGACAAAATTATCTTTCAAGATATTTTCCAAAAGATGGATAATTATCACATAACGATATAAATAATTTATTTGATTCCCATTCATAAGCACAATCTCACACTTTGGTTGTTAGTTTATCAATTTGGAGTGCATGTATTACTCTATTAAATGATGTTGAATATGTTTTCCTTGAAACACTAATATATCCTAATAGCTTTAAACTTAATTATAACTCATTCCATATATATTTATTTAAATAAAAAAAGGGTTAGCACAAATTATCGAATATTCGTAAATCCTCAAATGGAGAGAAAAAAATTTATCTATAAAACCTTATTCAAATTTCATCTTATACCATTCCATCAAATGATAACTTTATAAACCTTCTGAAATATAGAAATCAAAAAATTGAGAAATAATGTCCCGAAATATCTCAAAACCGGGTTATCATTGATCCCCGATACATCAAAACGTAGATCTTGGTTGGAACATACCAAACATGTGAATACATTCATCATGTTCTCTCTTAAAACATGGAATTAACCTAAAGTAAAATAAAAAATTATTGAAAACATGCATTATTCCTCATTCTAGTGATTAATGGATATATTCCTTAAATCCAAAATGTAGTTAACCTCATCATAGATAGTATAAACCACATTTTCAAAAATTTTATCATCATTTATGGGGTCATAAACACTACCTGATTTACATTATGAATATCACCATATCATTATTCGAACTAAATATCACATTCTCATCTTTGGGGACTTGTTATGGGTATCCTTATATAAATTTAACATTTCCATTAATTCATGTTTCTATGTCACCATTATAATTTAACATATTCATGAAAATATATAATGAAAAACATCTACAAACTATTAATATATACTAATTATTCGTATAAACTATTCTTTGAATTCAAATACATTAATACATTCATCATTCCACTTATTCATTATATAATTGACTAACCTTAATTTTATTATTCCTTAATAATTTTTTCTTTAAATATTGAATAAAAAACATGTATACTCAATTTAAGCATTATTTTTTAAAATACTATTACAAAAGAACATACATGTCATATTTTAACCCTGGAATCTTCATTATTATAATAAATACCATTACCCATAAAAAATTTCATATTCCATCTATGATATTTTCCAAAAGACATTGATTTGAAAAATTCCCATACTTTTAACATTTAAATCATTATACAATCAATGATACCTTAGATAAGCCATTATTATGATCCATTTAAATTACTATAATTTTAATTTTCTATTTTTAGTTACTTTATTTATTTAATTCAATTAAAAAAATTCTTATTCCCCTAATACATACCCTTTTATTATCTAAACTAGGATGTAATTTTTAGAAACCACTCTATTAATGAATTACTAAAATTCAAGGATATTTTCATAATATTTGACTAATCCGTAGACTTATCCTTATATACATCCCAAAAAATATCTCTATAAATATCCCTAGTGATATTAATAAAGTATTCTCATCCTAATTTCCTATTGTTAACTAACCATTTCTTTTGATACCATCTATAGAATCCCATGCATAACATACATGAATATTTCATAATTTTAGTGGAATATTCATCATATCATAGAATTACATTCTTGAGGACAATAATGGTTTAGTGAATTTGGATACCAAGAATAAAAAATATCTATATAGTTGAATAACATTAGACATATCCCATAATGATCTTCCCCTGTTATTACTCCTACATAAAAACATTCTTCACTATTTGGTTAAAGGAGACATACTAAAGTGTGAGCTAACATTCTTAGTAAGGGTAAAGTTAATGGAAATTCTTAACAATAACATGGGAAGAAGAGTTTTTGACTATGATAATAACATTTGGAGATCATACCTTGCACATAAAATCTAATAATAAAAATTCATGGAATAAGCATTTACAATTTATAAGACTTGAATCATAAAGAAATATAATTACATGTGTCATGAGAGAGTACAATTGGAATTAGGCATATAATTGTGAAATTCAAATTATAATAGAAATTATTACGTCATGGTTGGATAACTAGACCATATTATTGTGTTTGGCTTGGGATAGTCACCAGATTACCTACTCTTGGCTTGAGATAAAACCCATACACTATCCTGTTTTCAGGCATAGGCTACAACTTGTGTACCCTCTTGTTTTTAGTCCTCTTCTACAAACTCCATAGTGTGTTGTTTTTGCTATTGAGATATATCCATTATACCATATTGATTTTTGAAATAATCTACAAAATGTTTACTCGATTGTTTTTGGGATTTGGGTACAACATGTGTGACCTATTGTTTTTGGTATTGGGTTAAAACTCGTGTCCCCTATTGTTTTTAAGAAATTGTTAACAATGTGGGTACCCTATTGTTTTTAGGATTAGTATTAAACCCATGAAACCTATTTTTTAGGCTTAGGATACAACTAGTGTACCCACAAATATAATATACCATTTAACATTATCCAATGAATTGGAAGGAGATATAGGTCACCCTAGTCACGTAACAAAATCCTTAATATGACTTACAGGAGATAATAAAACTTTAATCATATTAAAACACATGAAATGAAATGTGTATCGAAAAAATTAAATTATATCACAATCTATTGAAAAGAGAAGGATTTCATAAACATTTAATCATAACATAACAATATAATAGCGGTGGGGTTTTATAAGGATTTTATCAACGTATAACCCATAAAATATAAAAGGGCTGATAAATATCTTGTAATCATATACATAAACCATTCTAATGATGAATAATAAAATTGAACATGGATCATATACCTAATAATTAATAACATATATCAATGTCTGAAATCATAGATGGATAATGATTATGAAATATCACTTGTATCACTTCTTGAGGAAAATAAACAATCATTTAAAATAATTTATTTTTGGAACACAAAACATTGTCAAAATAAATTTTATCAAAATCCAATTTGAAAATTCTAAATGATTACTTAAAAAATAATTTAAAATATTTTGAAAAAATTAATTATTTTTGGAAACTATTTCATTGAAAATGGTCATAAAATATCATTTGAAAACATTTTGAAAACTTTTTTTTATGAAATATTGTTTTGAAATGACCTAGATTTCAGACTGAAGTGTGAAACAGTCAAATTTCCTTAAAAATAATTTCATATGTATATTAATTACCAATGAGTGGAAAAATGGTACCATCTATTGAAGATATTATGAGTAAAAATATAATCATAAAATCTTTATAATTCTTGAGATATGGGTCATAATACTTCATCAATGAAAGCATAATCATAAGCATTTTCAATAAACAATGATGTTGTAGAAATAAACACTTAAAATTTTGACAATCATGAAGGAATACAATCCAAAGAAACATAATATTTAATAAGGATGAATAGATTAATTATATTACATGTAAAATTATCTATATATACACATAATGAATGAAAATAGGTGTGTGGAATAACCTACATCACAAAAGATGGCCAATTGAGTCTAAATTACATTACAATTTTGTAAAATTTTGATCTGTGAATCCCATGAATTTGTTATCATGAAATTTATTTGTAAATATAAATAAATTTATTAATAATAATAATATAACACATTAAATTAATTTATATACACCACATAAATGAAATGAGTGGTGAATATAGAAATAGACTCACGGAAATAAAAGTGGTAATAGAAATCCCATTACAACTTGTGTAACATTTATATCATGATCCCCATGAAATATTATCATTAATTAAAATGATTAAAATAATAAAATAATGCAATTTAATTTTATAACATTTCCAAGGTATGTATATATACCACATAAATTAATCAAACAATGAATATAGAATGTACCTCACTCATATAAAAGTGAGTTGAAATTATCTTACATTATGTATTGACATTCATTGAAAATATTAAAAAAATAAAATATAATAAATATAATTTTATTATTCATCAACCAAAGAATCATTTTCTTATATATAATAAAATATATTACTTTATTATGAATTTATATTACACGTTAGTTAACAATTTCTTGTTAATGTTTTATGTTGGGTAATAACCACTTTGATTTTTGTATATATTATGAATTTCTATTTTTATCAGATTTTCCATGATCTTTTTAACGACCCAAAATTTTATTAGTGACAATTTATCTTGATCCGATTAAATGTATTATTATGTAAAATGGTTATATAGAACATATTCACTTCCTTGGTTTTATGTTTTGGGATTTCAGAATAACATTATGAATTATTATTGTTGCTAATATAGTCATTGAACAATGATCAAATGATTAGTATAAAGTTAGGGCTATAACACATCCAACATACTCAGATAAAGGAAGTTATGGACTCATCTAATAGAATTTCTCCATATAAAGACCATTTTTTAGATCTCGGAATGGAGGTAGAGTCACTAGGATTAACTCTTGACCAAGCACAATATGAGCTTGAACAAGTTACACTTGAATGGAACAGCCGACATGAGAAGTGGATGTTAATAGAGATTACCACCCAAGGGATGTTATCTGACCCAACCCATGAGTCTGTCACCATCTCACACATTACCCTTAGGTATTATGTTCTTTTTATAAGGGGTTATGTAACAAGACCTTACCACTATGATTATATTCATTAGTTTTGTATTGAATAAATAATATACATTCAAATTATAATTGTTACTTTATAAATAGGTTTTAAAGAACAAATAGTATTTTTAGAAAATTTTCAATTAAGAAATATATTTAGATAAATTAATGGATTTTTTATTTAAATAATATTTTATTAAAAATATCATTACTAAATTAATTTTTATTATATATAAATGATCATATAATTTTTTTATTAATATAATTGAAATTTTTATCATGTTTTGAAAACTGTTTTTGTCAAATTTTAAACAAATGTATGTTTTTATTTTAAAATTGACAATTCATAAATTAATAAAATTATTTAGATAAAATGAATATTAATTTTGGATTCATGACATAAGAATTATCTACTAGTGAATTTTTTCATAATTTTATGAGACAGTCGAATTTTTGGGTAAAATTTCAATACCATTTAAATACATAATGTGCTTTATAACATCATAATGACTAAATAGGGATGTTATAAAATACTATAAAATGAATTTTCGGCCAATATATGTTTTACCCTTAATAAATGTGATTTTATATTTTATTTATTAATTTTATGAATCCTTAGTGGACCCTCCAAGACTTATAACATATTTTATCCTTTTAAAATGTTTTTCTCGAGAGTCTCACTCACCTCCACATAAGATAGTATAATCTTTTAAAAAGATTGGTCATTGGCCTTATAAAATTATTTTTTTGTGTCCCCTTCAGCAAAAATCAAGAATAGAACCATGTGAAATTTTGGGGTTTTGATTAGTTTAATATGTAGTGTCCAAAACCTAAATAATATAGAATTATATCTTCTTTCTGACATACTCCCAATCAATCTCCAATTTCTCTTCAATAAAAACCTTTGAATCTCTACCAACCTCTTCCATACTCTATTTAAAATCCTCCTAGTTTCCCCAAGCTCTCAAGAGTCCTCTCTCAAGCCTATCCCAAGCCTTTGAGATCACATATCCAAGTAAGATATTTCTTCCTTTGTAAATTTTGTCCAAATTTACTTATGTTGTTATACCATTTTGTTTTCAATTAAAAATGTTGGGGTATGATTTCACACACCCCCAATACTTCACTTTTTATTTTATAATGATTATATACCTTTTTATCTCAATAATTCCTCCCATGTACACCAGTTACCATGCCGAAATTCATTAAGGAATTTACCTCTACTCATTTACATTCATTAATTATTTTATATTATGCATCTAAATTACATTACTTATGTTGGGATATTATAGTAAATAACTCCATTACTGTCCATTTCAGGTATAAATGACTAGATAACCCTTTCTCTATCTTCAACCCATTTTACGATTTATATTTGACGTCGTTAGGCTACCGAAGTGACACCAAAATTTCCATGCCAAAATCATCATGGAAGTGAATACCATACCCATTTCTCTATCAAGGGTATTCAACTTTATGAAAACATATATACTGAATGATACATTCATGTAGGTATTCCAAATTCCTTCATAGTTTAATAAATTATAATGTTCAATGACTCCATGTTATATGATCCATGTGACACACTCACGCATGATATGTAATGTTCATAAAGGGTTCTCCACGATAGTGCTCCAATGCATTAGGTAATGTTTAGTATCCTAATACACCATGTGAAATGAGGGTTTACTCATGATAATTCATGTGTAATTTGGGGTTACCCATGATAATTCATGTCTAATGAGGGTTTACTATTCTCCCTGTGCAATTAGCCCAGGCTTATGCTAATATCATGTTAAATGTTTTTGCTACATTTCCATGTTATGATATTCATGCTATGTCATGCCTTTATGTTCATGTTTCTCTTGTTCTCCATTTATATGTCTATTTACTAACATGTACTACATTATTAATGTTATTCCCTATTTACTCCCTTAATGGGATTTATATCTCACCATTTTCATATCCATGTCTCCATGTTATCCAATGTAATGCCATGTACGAATGATTATTGTTGTCATGTAAAAGAAGTTTTCAATAAATATGTTGTGTTTTATGTTATATGTTGTTATGTAATGTTCCTAATTTCCCAAGACACTATACCTCTTGATCCTCAATGTTTTTTTAATTGTATGTTTATGTAATAAATCATGTTTAAGTATGTTATAAAGTGCATGATTATTACAGTCGGTATCATAGGATAAGTTTAGTTATTTTTGGGATTAGGATTATAAAACCCTACTGAAAGCCTTAGGGATAAGAATTTTTATAATAAAAACTTCCTTAAATATTGGTCATTATTTATTAAGTGGTTTATCAATAAAATACATCTCTGTCTGGATACGAACAAGTTGTGGTGGGTCTGGCACATATGTATGTAGGGGTAAAACCTGAGAACACCACATTAAGATGGACTCAAATAGGAACTGGTGTATGACAATAGGACGTGCTGCACTATTGGTTACGACACTCCCATATGATATGATTTGGTAAATATATAATCATTGTATTATCATTTTTTAAGGGAATAAAAAATTCCCCTGAGAATATATGTTAGGAAGTAGATCATGGATTACATAGATTGAAGCCTATAAGTTAAGGAAATAAATGTAATTTATATGTTATCCATTTTTTCATTGGATTCCCCTTTATGTGTTACCCCTAACATTCCTTTTATTCAAGAAAATGTCTAGTAATAGTAGGACTTGGGCTAACATCCAGTGTGATGATCAATGTGATGACTGTTCTAATGAGACACCCAATCATATAGGAGTGGGAATCAGAGACTTTGTCATTATACTCTCTCAGTTAACTCATGTTTTCAACAGAAAAATGGGTCTTGTGGAATGTTCAACCCTCCCCCCCGAAGAATTAAAAATAAAAAATTGATTACTTCATGAGATAAAGGCTTCTTACTTTTAATGGATCATTTGTTCCCTCATCCACTGAACAATGGATCAACTCCATTGAAAAGATAATCTCCATCCTTCAATGTTCTGAACAAGAGAATCTTATTCTAGATTCTTATCGTATGTAAGGTGAATCTGACCAATGGTGGACATTGATAAAAAAAACAATGGATGAGGAAGTGATTAAGGTGTTGGAATGGAAGGATTTCAGGAAAATATTTTTCGATAAATATTTTCCAAGAACCCTATGACCTAAAATAGAGATGGAGTTACTTTCCCTCAAGAAAAAAAGACAACGAATCCATTGGAACTTTTAAGGAAAACCTCACTACACTTGCATGACATTCCTTTGGCATTATTGTTACCCCTAAATGCATGGTTGACCACTTCTTTAGTGGGACAAAACCTAGCATATAGAAAGCCCTGGCGATTCGTGACTTTGATAGCTATGAGGAAATTGTCCGATGTGCCCTCAAAGTCAAAATGGAGATCATAAAATCCTAGGGGTATCACGAGGATATGAAGAAAAAAGTGGACATTTATTCTGGATGTACGATGGATAAATCCAATAGTGCTATGAAATTTCTGCACCCCACTTTCCAAAGGTACAAAAGAATCACCCTGAATATTTTTTAAGGGGTCGAGGAAATGATTTGGGCATGGAAGAGAAGGGAACCTGGCCATTAATTTCTGAAAAGAAAAAACTGCTTCTATGACAGAAGAGAGGAATTCTCTCTTTGACCTCCATGAAATGTTTATTGCATTAACTGGAAAGAACCAAAGAACTTTTCAAAACTAGAATCTTAATCCTAGGGTTTTTAGAGGCAACCAAAAACCTCCAAGGCAGCAAGGGTGAGATTTTTCTATAACTACTATTGAATCAATTTCTGAAAACAATGTGGTGAAAGGTATGAGAGATATTCATTAAGTAATAGAAAACGTACTTTTTGATGCAATTCTTATCATGGATTTTATTTCCCTTTATAGATCAAACATAAATTGTCTTTAGAGGTAAATTACTCTCTATATGGAAAACTGACCCATGATTTTTTACAAGTGCAAGGAGGAGGATAAATCTTCCTTAGCACCATCATCTCAAGCATTGGTATTGCTGCCCTATGAGAACACATATTTTTCTCATATGATTGAGTATAAGGAAGAAACCATCCTTTAAGACAAGCCAATTGTGAGGGAATTCACTAAAATCTTTCCCAAGGAATCCCATTTTCCTCCTCCTAGAGAAGATGTCGAATTCTCGATTGATCTTATACCTGGGACATTGTCAATATCCAAGACTCTATATAGAATGGATATTGTGGAGATTGAGGAGTTAAAGAAACAACCACAGGAGAATATGGATAAATGGTTTATATTCTCAAGTGCTTCACCATGGGGTGCACAAGTCCTCTTTATCAGGAATAAGGATGGGTCAATACAAAATTGCGTTGATTATTGTGACCATAAAAAAAACATGATAAAGAAAAAGTATCCTATGTCCTAAATGGATGAATTTTTTGATCATCTATGTGGAGAACAATAGTTCTCTATGATGGATCTGTAGTCAAGATATTAACAAGTAAGGGAGATGAATGAGGATATCCCCATAACTACTTTTCTTACAAGGTTCCAGCACTATGAATTCATAGTAATGCCTTTCGGACCCACTAATGCTCCTGGAATCTTCTGGGACTTGTTGAATAGAGTCTTTTGAGACTACCAATAAAAAGTTGTGGTTGTCTTTATAGACGATATTCTAATATACTCCATCACAAAGAAGGATAACGAGGAGAATCTAAGCAATGTACTAGATAATTTTCCAAAGGATAAGATATATGAATAGTAGAGTAAGTATGTGTTCGTGTTTAATGAAATCTAATTTTTGGTTCATATCATCATGAGCAATGGGATATCTGTATATCCTTCCAAGACAGTTGTAATTGAGGGATGCTTGAGGCCATAATCAGTGGCGGATATCAGTAGATTACTAGGGTTAAATGGATATTATCATCGATATGTGAGATATTATTCACAATTTTCCAACCCTCTTACCAATCTAACCCAGAAGGGAGTACATTTTTCCTGGGGTGATGAATTTGAAGATAGAATCAAGGAGTTGAAAAGTTGGATTATCAATACACCCATGATCACACTACCCACAAGTGGGGAACTTATTTTGGTTTTTAGGTATACTTTAATGAAGTTAATGGGAAATGTGTCGATGAAAAATGAAAAATTCATTGCATATTCTTCAAGATAATTGAATGTTCATGAGAAAATCTAGACAAAAAATAGTCTAGAGTTGGCTAAAATAATATTCAGTTTGAAAATTTGGTGGCATTACCTCTTCGGGGGGAAGTATGAAATATATTTGGATTACAAAATCCTCAAGTATATATTCACATAGAATGGGTTGAACATGAACCAATAAATATGGTTAGAGGTGACCAACGACTCTGACTACTCTATCCATTACCACCCAGAAAGCGAAAAAGGTTGCAGATTCTCAAAGGAGAAAGGACCCAAAGATTCTATCACTGATAAGAATTGAAAAGGATCAAATATTCTTAGATTTGATGAAGTTGTACATGGGAATCCTAAATAATGGATCATCATAAATCATTTCAAATATTATTGCTCAATTGTATATTTCGGAAATGTTAAAGGATGCTCAAAACCATGATATAGGAATTCAGAAAAAAGTGGAAATTATCAAAAAAAATCCTGAGAGTTCAATGTTAATGAAGAAGGAATTTTTGAGATTTGGGTCATGACTATGCATTTAATACAATTTAGAATTAAAGAATGAACTTTTGGATGATGCACATATTTCTAATTACTCCATTCACCCAGGAAACACAAAGATGTATCAAGGTCTCAGAGAGTATTATTGGTGGAATAACATGAATAAGGAGATCAACGAGTATACATAAAAGGCCTCGTATGTCCAAAAGTGAAGGTATATAGGCATAAGACTAAGGGGATAATGCAACCATTACACATACCAACATGGAAATGGGAGAACATCACCATGGAAATTGTCACTGGACATCTAAAGATATCCAAAGGAAACAATGCTATCTGGGTGTTGTGGATCTTCTTACAAAGACTGCAAACTTCATTGAAATTCAATAGGATTTCTCATTAGATCAACTGGAGTGGATATACATCAGAGAAGTGGTAAGGTTGCGTGGAGTACCACTATCTATTATATCCGATCAAGTTCCAAGATTCACCTATGAGTTCTAGAAGAGTCTACAATGTGCTGTGAATAATGATCTAATCATTAGTACAGTTTGTCATCCTCAAACTGATGTCCAATCTTAGGGGACTCTGAAAACACTTGAGGAAATTTTTAGAGCATGCTCAATGGACTACAAAGGAGGATGGGATCAATATATTTCTCGAGATGATTTCTCTTACAGCAAAAGTTAACAATCAAGCATACAAATAGATCCTTTTGGAGCCCTTTATGAGAAGAGGTGCAGAAGACCAGCATGTTGGAATGAAGTTGGGGAGAGAAAACTCCTAGGTCCATAAATGGTAAAGAAATGGTGGAGAAGTTTAGGACCATACATTATCACATTTAAGCTTCTCATAGTCGACAAACAGAGCTATGCTGGTAATCATTGATGAGACCTAGAGTTTGATATTGGATACATGGTATTCCTCTGTATATCACCATGGAAGTGAGTTATGAGATTTGGGTAAAAGGAAAAATATTATTCCAAGGTATATAGGCCCTTTTCAGATCCTTGATCGCATTGGAGCAATTTCCTATCAACTAGCACTCCCAACGAACCTATCGTAAGTACCTGATGTATTCCATGTATCACTCTGGAGGAAGTAAATTCCTTAACCATCACATGTACTCAATATATAGGTGGTACCATTTGATAATAACCTCTCCTATGAAGAAAATATGGAGAATATATTAGATTTTAGGGAAAAATTTCTATGATATAAGACAATTACCCTCATCAAGGTGTTGTGAAAAAACCAACATTTTGAAGAAGCCGCGTGAGAAATGGAAGAAGTGATGAAGTAGAGTTACCCTATTCTGATTTATTATCGTAAAATAAAATTTATAGAGAGAAAAATCTTAAGGGGGGAAAATTGTAATGGCCCAAAATTTTATTAACAAAAATTCCCCTTGATCTAATTAAATTTCATATTATGAAAAAGTGGATATACAAGACATATTCACATCCTTGGTTTTATGTTTTTGAATTTTATAAATCTGTTATGAATTGTTACCATTGTTATTATAGCTGTTGAATAGTGATCACATGATTCGTATAAATATAGGGCATTAAAAAATCCAATTTACTCAAAAAAAAAAGGAAGTGATGACCTCATACAGTTGAATTGATCTATATGAAGACCATTTTTCAGAGTATGGAAAGAAGGTTGCATCATTTGGATTCTCTCTTTACCAAGACCTAGCTGATCATCAACACGTTACACTTGAACAGAAATGCTTAAGGGAGAAGTTGAAGTTAATAGGGATTACAACCATGTGATGTTATCCAAGACACCTGAAGAGTCTGTCACCATCACCCACCATACCCATATGTCTTATGTGGTTGTTATAAGAGTTTATGTAATAATACCCTAACACTATGCTTTTGTGAATTTGTTTTTGGTAGAATAAAAAATATATATTAATTTAATTATTGTTACATTATAAAAGATTTTTATATCACAAATAGTATTTTTTTGTTAATGTTAAATGAAGAAATATTTTTGGATGAATTAATGGATTTTTATAAATTAAATAACATTTTAATAATATATTATTACTAAATTACTTTGTATTAATTTTAAATAATCACATACTATTTTTTATTAGTACAATTGAACTTTTTATTATTGTTTGGAAATTATTATTTTTTCAAAGCCTTTGCCTTTTAAATATATGTTTGATTTTATATCAAAAATAAAAATTCAAATTTTTAGAAATTTTTTTAGATAAAATGAATATTATATTTGGATTCATGATGTCGTAATAATCTAACAATGAATTTTTTAATAATTTTTCGAGGGAGTCAAATTTTTGGGTAAAAATTAAATACTATTTAAATATATATTCTATTTTATGACATCATAATGACCCTAATAATGACGTAATAAAATAATATAAAATGATTTTTTTTGACAATATATGTTTTACCCATAAACTAATGTAATTATATATATTTTTTGATTAATATTATGATGCCTTAGTAGACTCTCCAAGGATTATACAATATTTTAAACTTTTAAAATTATTTTCTTGAGAGTGTGATCTGCCTCCACATAAAAATTCCGAATATTTAAATAAGATATTCCATTATCCTTATAAAATAAAATTTTCCAATCCCTTTGGGAAAAACCATTGGAAAAAACCATGGGATGGTTTGTGGTTTTGATTATTTTAATATTTAGTCTCCACAACCTAAATAAAAATGGATTCCATCTCCTTTCCGATATAAACCCATCAAATACCCCATTACTCTTCACTCAAAACAATTTAAGCTTGAACAAAATCATCCTCCCTATCTCTATAATCCTCCAAAGGATACCCAAGATCCCAAGAAGCCTCTCATGAGCCTCTCCCAAGCCTTTGGGATCACACATCCAAGTAACAGATTTCTTCCAATCTCTTTTTTGTCCATATTTATTTATGTTGTTATACCATTTAATTTTAAATTAAAAAGGTTGGGGTATGATTTATAACCTCCCCCATACATTCCTATTTATGTTTTAATGAAAATAGACGACTTTCTCTCCCATTAATGCCTCCCATGTTCACCAGTTACCATGCCAAAATTAGGTCAGGAACTTCTCTCTCATCATTTACATTAAAGAAATAATTTGATATTATGAATTTAAAATACATTAAATATGTTGGGATATTATTTTACACGACCCCATTACTTTCCATTTAATCTATAAATGATCATATACCCCTTCATCTCTTATTAACCCATTTTAAAATTTCTTTTTGACGACATTATGTTGTTGAAGTTAAACCAAAATTTCCATGCCAAAATCATCATGTAAGTTAATACCATACCTATTTCTCTATCAAGGGTATTCTCAATTATGAAACTATACATATTTAATGAAAATTTCACTTATTTATTCCACATTCCTTCATCTTGGAAAAAATTATGATTTTGAATGTCTCCGATTTATATTATCAATGTGGCACACTTATGCATTAAATGAAATGTATATAAAAGGTACGCTCTGATGGCCCTCCAATAATTTGGGTAATGTTTAGTATCATGATAAACAATGGGAAATGAGTATTTCCTCATGCTAATTCAAGTGAAACTAGTGTTTAATCATGATAATTCAAGTTCAATGAGGTTTTTCACATGCTCCATGTGCAATGAGCCTTATCACATGCTAATATCATGTTAAATGTTGTTGACACATTTTCATGTAATGATAATAAGGATATATCATTCCTTTTATGATCATGTTTCTCTTGTTCTCCATTGATATTCCTATTTCATAACATCTACTATATTTTTCATGTTATGCCTTGTTTACTCCTTTACTGGGCTTTATAACTCACCCTTTTCTTATACATATCCTCAGGTTATCCCATGCAATACTAAGTACGAATGAATTTTGTGCTCCTGTAAAATAATTTTTCATTAAAGATGTTTTGTTTTATTTTATATGGTTTTATTTAATGTTTCTAATTTCTCAATACACTATACCTCTCGATCCTCAGAGTTGTCTTGAGTGATTGTTTATGTAATAAATCATGTTTATGTGTATAATAAAGAGAAGGGTTGTTATAATCATTATTTATATATCTAAATAATTTAAAACATGATATAAATATAATATATTTATTCAATATATACTTATTCTTAAGGATCCCTAAAATATATAAATAGTAAATTAAATACATCATTCATTGAGAGGTAGGCCGTACATACGCATGAATGATGTTTCCATTTTACTGTCATATTAAAGGAATGAAAAGTAAATGATGTATATATATATATAATATAATTATTATATAATAAAAATAAAAAAATCTGTAATAAACTCATTGATAATACATTACATGTTGTGAGAGAATAATTCAGATTTCTTGGAGAAGGTTGTAGTCTAAACATCTACAAACAATGATATCATATTCTGAAAAATAAAAACCAGTAAAGTCTGTGTTATATGTTAATTAAATAAATATAAAGACATCCAAAATATTATATATATCATATAAAAAAGTAATTAATAAATTATTAATTAACTTGATATTTTTTAATGGATGAAAAAAATACATCTATTCACATGTTGGTAATCTTCCATACACACAAACATTGATTTCATATCCTATATTATAGAAGTGTGTGATGTTATTGTTCATAACCAAAACATAATGAAATTAATCATTATTTACTCTTATATTTTTATTATATATTATTTATATAACAATAATTTATGTGTTTGATAAAGTAAGAAAACAAGAGTTCTTGTTGATGAATGATACTACTTTAGTGGGAAACTTTTTTTTTGCACAAAAGAACCACCTTGGAATGATTTCTTCTAAATTTGAGGATTCCATTATGATAATGTTGATGCTCAGAGATTATTTTTTATGGTTATACTAAGACAAATGGTTTTATATGTGTTGATAGGTTAGGTGGTGAGTTAATTTTGATAGTGGAGGAGGAGTGACATTCATTAAAATACAATAACAAAAAAACAATTGGGAGGTATCCATTACATTATATACAACAAATAAGGAAATGAATTATATATAATATAGTATATTATAGAAATGAGGAAATTAATTAGTTTTTAGATATGTTTTTTACTCCCTTTTCCCATTATGATTATATTTTAACAACTTAGTAAACTCAATTTTAAATTAATCACTATAATTAATTTAATTGGCTTCACTAAATTTTTTTAGGAAAAAATAATTTAAACTTAATATACATTCTCAATTATTACTATTCCAAATATTGAAACCATTTCTCAAAATTTCAATCATATAATTGGAAGAATTTAATTTAACATTTATCATGTAGATGGGATGAGATAATAGATTTTTAATGTGAAAATGTTCTAATGTATGACATGTTTTTTTTATCAAATTTAAATGGAAAATTGATTAAAATAACCAATATTAGATTATTTGATTTACCATTGATCAAATTATAATTTAAATAAAACTAAAAATATTATATACTTATAAAAAAAATCAAAAATCAGTTATCAATTATAATTAGGTATTTTATTAATATTCCTAAAAAACAAACATCATAGAAAAATAATTGTAATTCACCCAATGTCAATTTTTGTATTTATATTTTAAAAAAGTACATTTTTTTAATAATAATTCTCAAAGATCTATATATTATAGTTCAAATTTATTTTCCATAAACATTCACCAATAAAAACCATTTAAAAAATATAGATTATAGGCATAATTTTTTATTTTTTCTTATTTTTTTGTTCAAAATATTTTAGGATGACTGTAATTTTTTTTGAATTTATAATATATTTATCCAATTAAAATTTCTCTCTAATGTTTATTAAATTAATTTATTTAGATAATTTTTTTTGTGGGCATAAAAATGGGGGTTATATTAATAAAATCCTTTATATCCAATTTATTTTTATATTTAGTTTTAATTAATTGATAACAAAAGAATTAATTTTATATAAATGTTTAAACCATTATTTTATAATTTAGCTTTTATTTTCAGGTCTTCCATTAAAATTAATAGATGTAACTATAATAATGTTTTAATATTAATATTGTAGTTTGGTAAAACTCGATCATGCGTTTAACAAAAGCTATCAATGTAACTCGAAATAGACTTTTACTTAATACAAATGTAGTATTGTGTGTAACTAAAGCTAATCTATGATTTACATGTGGAGAAATAATAACTTTGTTTTGTCTATAAATCAATCATACTTTTGTGTAGAGTATAATTTAATTTTTTAATGAAATAGAAATTATTGAAAAAATTTATTCATAAAAACTCCAGGAGGTACACATATTATCCAATAGTAAAAATTAAGGGGGATTTTTTTTTTGTATATAAAAAATTCGTAATATGTTGATATGATAGATTTCACAATAATACACTATCTTGAAGAGGTTTAAATGATATTAATGGTGTGTTAAATTTCTATAATGTTTAACAAATAATAAAATATTACAGATACTAGGATCATACAAAGGAATATAATCCAATTGAGTCCAAATAGACATATTCTATTTGTATGAAGTCCAAAATGAAGGAGTATTACTAGACATAGTCTATTAGATGAAATTTCTACTAGCATCATACAATATGCAATTAGACAGACTCTGTTAGAATGATTGATGATCAGAGTAAATAATTTATGTTATTACAGGAATTATTTTTGTTAGAAAACATATCAGATGTGTTTTCATAATAATCACCAGATAGATGTTTTTTCACATGAAGGGAAGAAAAAGAGTGTTCAGATACAATATATCAGAGAGAGTTAGTGTCTAGGAAATTTATCTGAGATGTAAAAACTATTTTTGAATTATTATTCATATGAAGAATCAATGATTAGGTGGATTCTCACAATGTAATGATTTATTTGAAAACTGGTATAATTAATTATAGGTTCAAGGATCTTTATGAAGCTATTATAAGGATATCTATTGTGTTGATTATAGAATGAACAATAACTTTTCCATGTATCATATTATAAAGATCCATTATTCATAGTTATTTAGATTTTGTTTATGAAGGTTGTGGATATCTATGTTTTTTTGAATATTTATGAATATTCTTGAAGTAATGAAATGAATTCAACTAAACTGTTTTCACCTATAGTTTAAAATTTTGATTTTTCATTAACTATGACTATAAATTTGATTCTCTCTTTTCTCCTACTAAAATATAAATAAATTGGATGCATATACAATAAAGATCTATGCACTATTCACAAATGAAAAAATATAATGTTCTATAGAGATAGATTCAATGGAGTGACTAGAAGATGATCTAAATGGAAATGTTTGAGAAGGGAATATATCCCAAAAATGAATCTCTTTGTTAAAGAATCCATTTCTAATAGATATATGATATTTGATAAGATAAAATAGAAAAAAATACACTATAAATAGTTTTAGATAAGATGGAATCAGAAAGAAAATCTGATGATGTGAAGAAATGGAAAAAGGGTATGAAATTTGGATCCTTTTTCCAAAGAGCACCAACCATAGTTTCAGGGATTGAAAACCAGGTGAATTGAGGAAAACTTTTATGTTTATAAAAAATCCATAGTGGGTGTTATTTATAGATTATGGGATATAATGATAAACATAATTTCTTTCAAGAAGATAATGTGTGAAAAAGTACAAGAATCACAGTTATAATATACTAATCTTTTTTTGAAGGTATCATAAAATTATTGCAAAAAATGATAGATAAATATTTATTTATATGAAGATCACCAGAACGACTTTTTGATCATAGTGAACAAAAATTTTAATGATATTACATTCTTGATACAACCACATGATAGTTTTAATTTATAGTGGATTTTATGGTATTATAATATTTCTAATCAATTCTAAAGACTAGATTATCTTACTCTATAGTGAAAATATTATATTATTGTGTTCATAATGAACATTATTGTGTGATGTTTTATAGTAAAGTCACTAATATTTAATAGGTGGTGAACATTTCTTCATATGATTACAAATAAAAAATAAAAAATAATCAAGGATTCACCCATTCTAATCTTATTTATCAAATAAAGCATGATAGGTAGTTTCGTGACCCATGTATATTGGACCCTTATAGATCCATGATCAGATAGAAGTAATGTCATATCAACTATATTAACAACCAAACAAGGTTCAAGTTATTTATATTTTAGACATATCTCTCATAAGTAATTAAATACATGATACAGTAAGTTTTGGAATTTAGATTTGGTATAACTAGTTCATGGTCAATCATATGGGGAGAACTATGTAATGATCACAGATAGTAGAGTAAATGTTCTCAACACAAAGAATCATTAATGGTAAAAAATTTATTAAGTAGAAATAAATATGAAAAGGTGATGTGGGAAATAAGGGAATTGTTGAAGCATACATAGCATCAACTATTATCAACCAAGAATATGAGTGGAAATTTCATAGATAAATATTTTAAAGTGGTGATTAATTTAAAAATCCATTTCATATACATGATAATTGTTTCCAAAATGAATATGTGCAATATTTTATATAGTATGATACCCATATATTTCACAGGGAAACTTGTAAAATCATCTTTCATTAATAGAGATCATCACAACAGTTAACTAATAATCCCTTGAAAATTCCAAACATTTTATTTGGGGAAAAATAAATAATAATTATAATATAATTGTAATATTATGATCCCTCCAATCTTATAGAATAATTTCCCCCATAAACACAAATGTACAAAAAAAGAGAATATTATTAAATGAATTGAGAATATAGAAAAATAAAATATATATCCACATGATAAATTGTAGTGAATTTTGAATAAAGGAATGAATTAATTATTAGGGTTGTTAATATGACCATTGGAATAGTAATTTGGCCTTTGGAAAAGTCACATGGTCATCCTAAATTGTAAACATACCATTTTCAATAGTAATAGGGCCATTATAATATACATTTCACCTCAAAATAACAAAATATTATATAATAATATTTATCATGAGTAATTAATGAATATATAAATATAAAAATGGAATAGAATTTATTTAATTATTAAGAATTCTAATAAATCAAGGTGAATTTTTAATACACATTAATATATTTTATTTCAGAAAAGTTTTAATATTTTCTATTAAAATTTTAAATAAACTATGTTTGAAAATTATTTTTATAAAATAGATTTCAATTTTTGAACCATTTTTTAATAGTTTTCTATGTTCTATATTTCTGAAATATTTTGAAATACATTAATTTTTATGGGAATACTAAAAATATAATTTTATCATAAAAGATGTATTTTAAAATACATCATTTAATATTAGATAATTACATAATAAAAATAGATGTTTTTGATCAAATAAAAACATATTTCATTTTATAAGTGAGTCATTTAAAATAAATTGACATAATTTGAAACTAAAATTTTATTTTCCAAATTCTATGGCCTAAATAATTCCATAAAATTATTATTTTATTGATTTTTCCACAATTTCTTTTAATTAAAAAATTCACTTCATATTTAATATTTTAGTATTGCATTATATTAATTTTATTTAATTCAAATATATTTTATAATTTATAAATATTTCAATTGAGTGGTTTATTTTGACTATAATAATGTATTCAAAAGTTTACCTATAAAATACACCTATCCTTATTTAAAAATAACCACTGAACCCTGTATTAGAAAAAACTCACATCCACATTACATTAACAAGCCACATTCAAATTCAAATATATTATGACCTATAGAATCCTTATATAAATTATGCAATAATCGAACTATATGATATCATGATGTTAAGGGCCAAATAAAAGGAAAATATTTAAGAAATAGGTAATATAATTTAATCCTTTTTTTCATTTTCCATTTCTAATTTCATATCCATGAATTATTTTATATTAAAAAAAATATTAAAAAATGTTAATATTATTTTAAAATTATCTTTATAATTATAATAACATAATTTTTTTTATCTTTAATGTAAGCACAAAAATCTTATCCCACACCTCCCCTTTGGAAAATTTTCTGTTAACAGCCAGTTAATCGCCTATAATGAAGTTATCAACTTCTCTTATATCTTGATAGTTATGGATGATAATTATAAAATATAAATAATATGTTAGTATTTAATTTAATTTATTCTACGCTTTGATATTTACTTTTACACATGAATTAATGACCTTGAACAAAAATAAAACAACAAAAAAAAGATATTTTCAAGGGTAAATTGATATCAAATAATTTGAACATTGGAAAATGGAATTATTGAATGTACAAAATGATTTTAATAGAATTTGTTTTAGAAATATTAACATAATTACTCTAATATATCCATGTTTGAATAATAATATAATTTTTATTCAGGATGCATAAAATTTAGGAAATAATATCAGTTTTTCGATTAAGGGATTCTCTTTCCAAAACATTGTATTTTTGTGTTATCCCTATTTTCACATTATTTTCTATGATTATATTCTTATAATTTTTTAAAAATTACCTAATAGTACTATTTCCCTTTACATTTTAAAGATATAAAACTTTCTATATGATGTGAGTTATTTCTATACAAAGGCTAATGATTTTATAAAAGAATTTTTTTTTGAAAACACATCTTTTACTATGACTGAGTTATTTAATATCTATATATTAATGAACATTTTTAACAAATAATAATATACCTTATTTATTTTCTAAACTCATCAGTTATTCCCTAAATTATTCTATGTGAAATCATTTTTAGACATATTCCTTTCCATGTGTTTATTTTTTGAGTTTGATTTCATTACATTCAATGTTACAAGCTTGATTTTGAAAATTTTATGATGTGATACGTGGGACCATAAAAATACACCTCCCATGCTCATGAAATAATGAGAGAGATATATATATATTTAGATTATTAATGTTATTAATAAACATGATTCTATATTTTTTCACAATTATGGTTTTATTATTAATTTATATATGATTTACGAGAACATGATGCTAGATTTGTTCTCAACGATATGGTATATTTTACCATTATATAATAATTTTTCATTAGTATATATATTCCATATTATATCACTTTTTCAAAATTTTCCATCATGATTTTGATAATCATTCTAGGCACATGATATTAGGATATTTAAAATTCTCACCCCTGCTCTATTTATATAGGTCCCATATTCCTCCAATTCTATTCCTCATATTACGAGTATTTTATCTTACAAATTTCATTTATGTGTATCATTAGGTGATTACATATACTAAAGATAATTTTACTTTTTTTAGGATAAAGAACATGGATTTTAATAATGTTTTAGTGTTAATAGTTATATGTGTTATATGATCATAATTTTCCCAAGGTTCCTAACCTTTCGTTCCTCTATTATATAAAATCAACGTTTTTATCATAAAAATGATATAATAGTCATGAAATAATATGTATGGGTCACTATATTTTGGTTTAAAAGACATATTATAATTTATACCTTACCTATATATATCTTCTAAAATCATAGGAGACCATTACAATAAACCTCTTATACATTGGAAAAAATCCAAATATTTACAACTCAAAAAGGTTGAAAAATGTAATATTTACAAAAAATAATTAAATGTATAATGGTAAAAAAAATCCAAAAAAAAGAAACCATCAAAAAGCATCAATTTTTTATTTTTTAAATATATTAATTATTTATGTGGAAATTACACTAAATTAATTAAAACAATTAATTACATTGATAAAATTATTAAATAAATTAAAATTGTACATAAAAATGAAAAAAAGTCCATGAAAAATTCATACATCATTAGACCATGAATAGTGTAATGAAATATTGGAAAATTATCAAGTATTCAAAAAGAATATATTTTCTTCTCTTATAAAAGGAAATCACTTCTACCAAATCAGTGTAACACATACCAAAAAAAATATTACCCAAGCCATTTAAAAAATAAATAATATGGAATTCATTTCTACATACATAATACCTTGTTCTGTATAATTTAGCTTCAGGTTTTCATTTACAATAAGATATCTAAAAGAATATTGAGTCTCCAATATATGTAATACAAACCATATGATGTTTTTATCCATAATATTTTTCATCAAATTTCATATATCCATACAAGTAAAATGACATAAATGTAATTGTTATATTGGGATTGTATTATATGAATGGACCAACATATATTTATTCTACTCCATCCACTTCAAAAAAATATTCATATGTGTATTTGTGAGAATTAACACCTCTATGAAGAAATCCTTCTATTTTTCATAAATGACTATAATTGAAGATTTTATTGATAGAATTTGATGAATAAATGATATATATATATCAAAAAAATAATACAGAAATATAAAATTATCACACATTTTATTTCCCTATAACTTCATTTTAATGATACAATCTATAAATAAATGTGATATATAAAGTATAAATTTCATTAAAAAATTTTATATTATATTATAATTTATTTGTTTCTCAATAATTGTCAAATGGAAAATATAATCATGTTTGTCTTGTGATCTATCAAATTTGTGATCAATGATTTTACAATTCTTTCTACAAAATTCATGGATGAGTTCAAAAAATGAATTTAATTTATAAAAAATATGTCCAAAAATGTAAATATCACTGATACTATGAAAATATTTTAAGATTCTTTCTAATATGGCAAAATTTCACAAGGAGTTATTGAATATTTAACTGAACAACCTCAATTTTCTATCATAGTAATGAAAAACATAGAATAAATTAAAATAATATGAAGATAAATTGTCAATATTAAACAAAACATAAGAAATTAGTTTCATTATATGGTGTCTATTAAACATAATTATATAATTCAGGATGTTAGGACCACACAAAAAATCATCTAGAACAATGTGGGGGTTTTACATATCAATTTTCTCCATTTATGTAATAATTGGTAATATGAAAGGGAATTTCATGTTTTTCTTTATATATGACCAATTTGAGATGTAATAAGTTGTTTTATATTGTAATAATAATATTTTACGATATCTTATAAGAAAACTCTTTCAATTTACAATCATTATAATGTTACTAAAGTCGCAGACGTTATTTATATCCAACAGTAACTCAATGAGATATGACAATGTTATAGGCCATGTTTCCATTTATTTTAATATTCCATAAACATGGATGTGTGTTTATCAATTATATTTTTTATTTTATGGGAAATAATATGCAAAATCATTTCCATTCATTCAAATTTATATTACCCAATTTTTACCCCAGTTTTAAACTAATTTTTTATGTCAATGTTTATTAATTTAGATATAATGTTTCACTATGAAGTTTTATTGGGTTATTAAACCATAATATTTTTATTATTTTATATTTTATATTCACATTTTTGAGGATGATGTATCAATATAAAATAATATTTAACACTATGGGTTTTCAGCAAAGGTATCTTCAACATATTAAAAATATTCTTTTCAATTCTTTTTTAAGTATCCATTATTGATGATTATTCTTAAAAATAAATGTTTTAAAAGTATTTTTATTTATCCACTTAAAAATTATATTCTATGTTAAACCATAGATTCTTTTCTTATGGAATTTCAGATTTTTCCCAAATATATCATTTTTATTTTGGATTCAATATTGAATTTTACATTTAAAAGAGTTTACCCATTTGTTTTTTTTTTCTTTCATTCATTATTCTATACAACATGTATTTATAGTTTTTTAGATTTAACATTAGGTATAAAACCATTGGATTATTGGTCCCTTCTGGTTTGGTAAAACTCGATGAATTATTTTTCAAGTATTTTATTCATCTATGTCATTATATTTGTCACATTCCATTGTAACATAAGGGATATTTTCTTTTTAAACCATCCACGTTTTATCACTATATGGATTGTGATCACGTTATTTAATAATTAAAATTTTTATTTACACAATGCATTATATAATATTATAATAAAATTCAATATAACATACATTAGATGATATTTAGGATGAAATAATGTTATAAAATTATCATGGGAAAATATATATACATTTTTTATAATCCCATTCAAAAATGGATTATTATTATCATCATGAATATTTTTTTCCATAAACCACTATTAATTATATGGTGTATGATCATTTTTACTTGATTTTGATATTGGGATAATAATTTTCAATCTATATGTTTTTATTCCCAATTGAATAATTATATTCATGTTGACTATCTACTATCTGATCACCACTTTTTCATTCTATGCATGGGTTGTGATCATGTTATCCCTTCTATTTTCATAGGAAAAATTGTTTATGTCATATATATTGTTATTCTAATAAATATGATTACTGGAAATGTTATTAATTAATTATTTTCAAAATATGTCATATGAAAAATTCATTAGACATTAACAAGTGATGAGTGGATATAACATTATATAGCCTATCTATGCACATATTGTAATAATTAGACAAAAATGTTTTGTTATTTTATAGTTTTTGTCCCAAAAAATATATATTTCCATTTGATGGTAAGTTCATGGTGTTTGAGAACAGGATGTTTTTTCTATTTTTTTGTAATTAGTTGTCCATAATTTCGGAAATAATTGGTATGGATGAAATTATTGATATAAATGTTTTGTAGAAAAATTTTATTTGAATCCATGGAAGTATTATTCCTTTATTTTAATTTTATTATAGATTTATTTTTAATTATGTAATTATACCCTTATATTTATTCCATAATTTCTCTTGATTTCATTGATTGGTTGTTTTCCCTTTCTAAGTATAAGACATTATAAATTAATATGTTTCCATTTACCTACGATAAGAATAATGGTATTAAAAAAATACAATTTCATGTTGTATATCATGTGTGGATAATTTTTTGGATATTTTTAATACATACTATAGATTATGTATTTTCTAATACAGATTAAAATATAAATCATTAGAGATTGAGTTTGGGTTTTTTGGTTTATATATAATTTTTCATAGTTCAATAATGTTATGCACATAAATGGTATATAGAGTGTTTGTAATGAAATATTTTTTTTCAATCATGTAACTATTGTATTGTTCATTCTAGGAATATATATTGAGTATTAAATAAAATATTTAACTTTTGTTTCTATGACACTGGAAATCTGATGTGTGGGTCTTGTTATCATTGTATGTATCAGAGAAGGACATAAATAAGATTGGCGAATAAGACTTTGGTTGAGGTTAATTTTTACAGGCTTCATATTATAATGTTTTTAACAAATATATTTGAAGTTAACCCAATTTCCTATGATATATATCATCATGAATAATAACATGTATTAAAAATGAAGGACAAAGTACCTAAAAATGGAATTACAAGAACCAATATTCCTCCTTAGATGGGGGTGTGATTGAGGTTGATCAATAAGATCAATTATTGAATGTACCATTCCTCAATTGGGGGTGGGGGAACTGGCCTTTGGATCAACAAATAGATCACGAGTATCATAAGTGGAAAAAGGGTTTCTATAATGTTCTTAAAAAACTAGAAAAATCTATTGGAGGAATATATGTTTAGTAGAGGCGTCCCATTTATTAAACATTCATACCTCGAACATTAGGATTTCATCATCTCATATAGTCAAATTTAGAGGCTCATCCAATGCATCATATGTTTTATCATTGTTCAGTTATAATGAACTAAATAGTATCAATGAATTATTACAATTATCTTAATCCTCTCATAAATGGTTTTCAAGAGAAGAAAATATTTGAGGTAAATAATAGTAACTATATATATTATTCTTATAGATCTAATTCATAATAAATAATATATATATATATATATATATTAGGTGTCACATGCCTGAAATAATACATTCATCATATGAAAATATTAAATTTATATGCATATATATATATATATATATGTTTATAATGCATCATTCATGATTTTTTACATGTATCCCATGAATTTAAAATTTAGTTGACAACATTAAATCCCTCCCTTGTTTTTTAATCCCATAAATAATTTATTAAAAATATCAAAAAAAATATAAATCCATTTATTCATTGTTGGGTACATTTTTTTCATAAAACATTAAATATTATGAAATAACACTTTTTTCAAATATTTTAACCTTATCCAATTGTCTGACTATGTAACCCCACAAGCATTAGAGGAATTCAAAACAATAATGAAATACTAATTTAAAATTTTTAGGAAAAGAGTTCCCTATCTCATAACAACAGTGATACTCATGCAACTAAGGGATTTAATGTTATCTCTATCAAACATACTTATAAGTCTATAATAATATTTCCAGAAAAATATGTTGAAGATAAATTTTATGAATCTTAAAAAACTCATATTTCCAGGAAATTTAGGGTCAACAAGTATTGGGGAATTAAAATCTACTATTATCATGTCATCATTTCATGAATCTCAAAAAAATACTAACCAAGTGGATGAATGTGGGACTATTCATTAATCTATCTGATAAGAACATCACATGTCCCTTAAAAATGTATCTGGATACATTATATATGAAAAATATATGAATTTTCATCTACTTCATTATCCTAATTAAATAAATATTAATTTGTATTTTCTTTTCATTTAGGTGGTCATATCCCATCTTGGTTGCACTCAAACCAATGACATGATCGGTAACATACCCAACCACCCTGAGATTATCTATGTTCATATGTTTATGTTTGTAAGTATGGTATGTACATATAAATATTATCATTCTTGATATCATTACAAACAATAACTATATTAACTTTTAAGAGAATTATAGTGAAGGATCAATCAATGCAATTATTATTTTTTAATTGCCACATGAATCTATTATTCATATCTTATATAAAACCCACTATAATAGAGATAAAAAATCAATCAAAGATAAAAATTAAATATCATGAAAACACAATATACTTTATGGTGATCATGCTTTAGTTATAACACATTGTTTTTACTTTGAGGGGATATTTATCATTGAAACATTCATGTATTGTAATGTTTCATCGCATATGAATGAATGATTGATGGAGATTTAATTTATTATAAAAAATTGATATATCTTCAAAAATACCAAAAAATATATTGAGATATTTTACATGAAATTCAACTTATTTATATATATTGCTTTTAAACATTATATCTATGTTTATTACAGGCCCTACTAATATCTTAGAGAGTTAAATTTGTGAATAACTCTAGATTTAATAATGGGATGGTTTGGAAATCATATTCAACATGTTCAACTATATGAACGTCTATTAAAAATCCATTGATTCATAAAATCACATGTCAAAATTTTATATTATATTTTATAATATTAAATCTTTCTAATTTCATTATCATTATCCCTAAAACTATTTCTATATAATATTTTCCATTTAATATTTTATAAATAATTTAAAATTTTATATTATCAATGATCCAAAATATCTTAAACTCATTTAGAATAATTGATATCCACTTATTTATTCTAAAAAATATAAACAATTACATTTCACTTTTCTATTGAACCATAAACACTTTTAAGATAAAAATTTATTCACTTTGTGTATATTCTAGTAAAAAGCATTTTGGAATATTGACGTTCACATTTTAGGGTAACTAAAGGCAACACTTTACATTGTTACATACCATAACATATCCTTAAACTCATTTGGATATTATGTAATCAGTCATTATAATATTGGAATGGTAGAATATAATAGAAAACATTGATATTTTCATTCTCATTATAACTAAATATAATTATTTACAATTTTTTATAGTCAAAAACCTAACTCATTAAGATATTATGTGAAGAATCCCTCAAAATCATTTTTTCCAAAATATTTTAATTTTTATCGTTGAATATCTTTAAGACCAAAAATAATCCCACATTTCTCTTATACATTATATTATATTAGAAATATCTTTCTAAGTCTCAAGAAAATCTACATTGAGTTTTATGAAATATAATTTATTTCCTTTGGGTAGTAATATCTAATAAATAAAACATCTTGTTCAATATAATATATTATATTTTAAGTGCCTATAATTCCCATTTCAAAATTATAATTTATTGAAATACCTCATCCATTGATAAGAAGAAAAAAATCCCTCATATTTTAAAAAACTATTGGATAATTTCCTTATCTGGGATTAACACTATTGTTCAAATATTCTCCCAAAAACATGTTATAAAAATAAATGAATCATAAATCTTTGTATATAATTAATACTCTCTTGTTATATAAGGTAAAAGTGATAAATATGTAAATCATTAAATTATATTAATCGTTGAATTGACATCAATATTTATATTATAATTCTCAATTTTATAAATATTTACTATATTTGAATAATATAAAAGAAAATATCCATCGAAAAATCATTTAATTTTTAACTCTTATTTATTTAGAAAGATTTTTAAAATAGAAATCTAGTATCGCATATATTAAAAATAGAATAATTAATTATATTACATTAAATAATATCATGTAAATCCCACAGTGTTCCCAAATACCCTCATGTATTCTATATAATACCATCTTTTTGAATCAATACTCAAAGAGAGTGAAATTTGGTTTCAAAATAACCTTAACTGGAATCTTGAAGAAATGTTTTATAATTTTTCATTTTCTAGTTTTGAGTTTAGGCTCTTTATTTTTTTTTATATTATAATAACATAGATGTTTCATCCCAACTAATTTTTTTAAACACATCAATAATATTGGATACAATTTCCATTAAATTCAATAATAATTTAATAAAAAATAAATATATGAAAAAAGAAGGCATTTCAAAACCCAAATAATCTTTTTAGGAATTGTTCAGTCTAAATTACAATATTAAATAATATTGAATATCATTAACAAACCCAATAATTTTAGTTTAGGACAAAAATTACATAGTTCAATTATAATCAAGTTCATTTTGAAATCATACATGAATCATTATAATTTTTGATAAAAATAATTATTTTCATATTCAACATCATCAACAAATAGTTGGTCAAGAAGGAACTATTCAAACATATGAAATATTAATCATACTGAATAACTTTTCTCATGTTACTGATTTTAGATATTACTTTTATATTCTCATTCAATGATTAAATTTTAATCTTATGAATATCATGTATTATAATTATTTTACAATGAAATTTATTGAATTTTATCCCACTAAAATTTTTGACCCCATATATCATATCTATTTAGAGAGCCAATATCCATATAACATCTGGTAATGAGTCCACATTGGCATTTCTTTTTCCAAATAGTTATTTGGATTGGTATTTAAGTAAATCATAAATGTTGGGGCTGTTTGACAGTTCAGTGGATAACCCTATATCCACATTCAAAATATAGATATACATAACTCTATTAATATGGTAACCCAATCTTATTATGGTATCCAGATTAGGGAAACCCAAAAAACAAGAAAAATTAAAATTATAACAAAGTGAAATCTTGGGGATCCTAGTTTTTTCATGACATATCCATGTGTGTTCTTGTGTCACTTATCATTTCATTCCATACACATGCTAATCCTATGAAATATACCATTTTTATAACCTACACAGTTGGAAGATCGAGGTCTTAACAAGTGCTTTCTAATAAATAATCTCAAACATAATATTATAAGGGGGTTTAGTCTAACTATATTTTCTTATTTTTCCATTTTATCTATGACTTGTTCCTGTGAAATTAGTTTGGAATTATATGTGTGTTTTTATGGAACTTATCATTTCATTCCCTCATTTACCCATTACATTGTTGAATCCCACTTTCATCAGGATGCATGGTAACCTCATTGGTATATACCTCCATTTGGATAGTCATACTAACTCTATTTTCTATCCTATGAACCCAAGGGTCTACATTGAACTAGATTTTTGAAGTTACATTATGAGTATATTTGTGTCACAATTGGAAAGGAAAATCGGTGCAAGAAATGTGTGGTGTATAAAAATTGGTTGGATTTCTTCTCAAACTGCAATAGGTTGGGCCGCGCTTTGGATTGATGTCATTGAGGCGTTCATCGAGCTAATCAGAAGGCTAGTAGAGCCAGTAGCAAGGCGTCCAAGGTTCATGTTGGATGTGTTATGGAGAATTAGCATGTTTCTAGGATGGATTGCAGTGTCTGGGGTGTCAATGACTACAATGGACGTTATTGGATGGGCATTCACTAGACGTTAGAGCATGGGGAGGGGAGCCAGTTAGACAAAAACATGCGGGTGGAAAATGTGCCCATGGAAGCCGACTTGGGGGCTATGTTGGGAAAACAGAAAGCAGTACCTATGATTAATCCAAAGGTCTCCAAGGTTTTAAACTAGTTAAGATAAGTCTTAGTAGGACCATCTAGGTTGAGGAAAGAGTTGGCAGGACCCATCAATGAAAATGGGCTGGTTCTGTTTGATAGTAGGGGATGAATGATGGATAGACACATATGTGAAATAAAAATATGATGGAGGGGTATCTACGGTCCGGGAACGGAGGGGCGATGAGGTAAATGTGGACGCTACTCATTAAAATGAGGTGTGGCTTTCAATTGGTCCGTAGATGGGAAGGTAGAGCCCAGAAAGGGGTATGCAACTCCCAGCTAAATATGTGGGACATGGATGCTCGAGTTTGATGGCATGTAATTCTATCCAACTGAGTAATCATTTTGAAGGCTTAGAAGATGATTCTACGAACCATGTTCTTAATAAACAATTGGATTCTAAGGAGGTTCATATGAATAAAACTATTGGGGATGCTACTAGCCATTCGACTATTGAGGATAGAAGCCCGTGGAGATATAAAATTAATAGAAGGAGTATAAATAGTAAGGATTATTCCTCACTACCACCTTCATTGGAGACATGGTCTTCTAATGAGATGAATGGAAGGAATGCTGAATTTGAGGGAATGGGTATCTAGACTCTTGAAATTGTGTTTATCTCTTAATAATAGGTTGTGGACTAGGTTTTGCTTCTTAATGCGACCAAAGAGGAGGTGACAAAAATGATGGTGAGTTCCATAAAGGTAACTCTAAATGAGGAAAAATACTCTTAGATTAGAAAGAAGGATCTTATTCTAGTTGGGTGATTCAATAAAGGGAGGATTATCCACAAGGAGTACATCCACTCATGGGATTAGATGGATTATGAATTTGAAAATATATTGCTAAGTGATCCAGGAATGTAGGTTAATTATATCTCATGGAAACTATATAGTTAATTGACATTTGGTAATATTAAACTAGTTTCAATAAATTTGTTTATAGTGGTGGAACTATTGATCAGATTGGGAGGTACACTGGATCAGATAGGTTTCTCTTGGTGATATTTTCTTCTTTTAATGTGATTCCTTTGTGGCTCTCACCAACAAATTATATGGGGCTACATCAGATGGGGTTCAGAGCATTTTTCCTACACTAGTGCAGGTCATCTGGACTTGGTCGTATGAGAGGGTATGACTATGCCATTGGTTTCGTGCCCGTGCATTTTTTATGGGAAAATCTACCGGGTGGTCATGCATTGATGTAGGTTGATCAATATGATATTATTTCAGGGGAGGAGAAGACCCTGTAGTTTTTCATCGGGTTTTTTATTGTTTTTTTCTGTTTTAATTCTGGCCTTTAGTTTCTCACTTTTTCTGCAAAAGTGTTTGGATAATAAAAATTATAATTTCTAGTCATTTTTATTCCCACTTATATTGTGAAAGCATTTTTATATATCATAAATTTTATATAATTTATCATTATTTGGTCCTCGGTCTTATCATTCATTAAGAAAAAAATTTACGTGGCTCAAATAATGTTTCATATAAGGAGCCTCTAATTTGAAAATTTTCAAAATAATTAGTTATAAACTATCCATAATATTAAATATTACAATTTAATATTATATCTTTATTTAAAAATGTATACAAATTTATAAATTATTTCATATGATCTATAAATAACTACATTTATTTCAAAATCATAAAATTGTTCATATATTTTATTAAACGATATTTAAAATAATAATATTTAATATATGGTAAAAATGATTTCTAAAGTTTATTTTATCAATAATAAACAAGTTCTAATTTTTTAATTATTATATAAAATAACCTTATATATATATATATCCCAAAATAAGTTTTATTATGATTTAGAAACATTTTACAAAAAAACAATATCATTAAAAATGTGGAAATCATTTTTTTTCACTTTTTTATTTACTCTGGAATATTACCTCTACTCTACATATGGGTATCATATTATTAAAATCATGAAGATGTTTTGCATAATGGTTGTTGTTGTTTTTAATAACTTTTGTAAAGTTAACATTTTTCCCTTTAATATTCTCAATATCATTGTTCAATGGTAATACATAGATTATGTTTATGAAACTCCCATGGGTAATGGTATAATCGTTACAAAACTTTTTTGCATATGGGTATTCAATAATTTTCATATGTGGAATAAATTTAAAGTTGAAACACCCTTATGATTTTATTGTACCTTTATTAATATTGATAAAATTACATAAGGTCCTTATATAAACTCTATAGGTTTGGGTACTTATTCTATTTAACTACCTTTCAGATGTGTGAAAATCATATATTGTGGCTTTTGTAAGGGTATAATGTAAACATAAATTAGATTTTCCTTTTTGTAGAGATAAAGGAAGTTTTTTTAATGGTACTAGAATCTATATTAGAAAGTAAAAAAATATAATGGTATCAAATGTTTTTAATGATTTATATAAGGGTAAAACCTCAACATAGCCAACCATTATATGGTTAAATAAAATTTTACAATTACCCAGCTCATGAAAGGGTTTATAGTTAGTTTCTTATTTTACAAAAAACCCATTATTTTCCTTTTATTGAATACCAGTCAATATAATACATTATAATTCTTGATGAAAGTCTCCTTTATGAAACAAATTTGATTTATAGGATTATATAATACTCATATATAGTGGATGAAAAACCAAAAACCAAAGGATTCTTATCTTAACAGTAAATAGATTTTGTTATAAATGAAAAAAAATTAACCCTACATAAATGTTAGTTGTTATATCTATTTTCATTTATTTGATGGATTATTCTTGAGAGAGATCACTAAAATCAAGGAATGAAAGCACGCTTCCTCTACAGAAGAAAGACTATACAATTGATACCTGAAGGCTTCATGAGGTTACCATTAGTACAAAGTGGTTTTATAACATTCTCAATGTGATAAATAGATATATGGCAGGAGAAATATTCTATAGGGGCTCTACAAGTACCACACCCCGAAGCAATTGATAAAATAATTTAGTCCCCTTTTATGACCACAAATAAAGTATCCTCTATGCCATCATATGTTTTATTTCTATTATGTTATTATTCATTGAATGGTTTCAAATAAATAATTAAAATAATTTCTTTCAATTAGAAATTGTATTTAATTGATTAAACCATTATAGATAACTAATATATATATATATATATATTATATTCTTATGCGTCACATTAATAGTATATATATATATATATTACCACAAATATCAAGGGTTTTAGAAAGAGGACCCTAAAATTATTAAATAAAACGTAAAGTACAGAAAATTAGGCCATACAAGGGTAGTACAAGAACGGGAGTATGTAACACCCTCTATATCATCATCCACCATGCTAATTCAAACATCATGGACTTTGAACGACCACATGCTGCTCAGCTCTACAATGGCCCTTTTTGAGAGGGCTTCAACAATCTGATTTGCCTCCCTAAAAACATGTGATACGAAGATCTGAAGGTGACTGGCCCGAGTTAGACAAGAAATCCAATAAGGAAGGAGGCAACAATGAACATCTCTAGTACGTGTTCCAAAACCTTAATGACAAGTTATGATTCAGATTCATTCCATAGAGGTGACCAGTTGTGACAACCAGCATATTTGATTGCATAGATCACAACCCAAAGTTCAGCTTCATATGTCATACCATGAACAATAAAATGGTGGAAGGAACCTTTGATAAAATCGTGAAAAGTACGGAACACACCTCTACATCCCGAAGGTCCATGAAATCTTGAAGAAGAACCATTAATGTTATCTTTGATACCAGAAAGGATTAGTGGAATCCATTTGACAAACCTGAATTCAAGAGGCTGCTTCGGCTTCCCTTCCACACCAAGCAACCAAAAAATTAGCAAGTCCTCAATGGAAATCTGCATCGTGCCAGATTATACTACAGCAGCAGTATAAATATCCCTATGTATGGAAAAAGAGTCTGCATGGAGACAAGAATTGTGACTCCCAAAGATCTTCGGGTTACGTGTAGACCAGATAACATGAATGGCTGATGCACCAGCCACAATAAAGAGATTGTGTATCTGCACACTCTTTCCGTCATCACAGAGTCGTGACATGAGCTCCTCATGATTCCTACAATGGTAGACATCAAAAAAAAAACATCGATCCAATATATTTCCATATCTCCTTTCCATAAAAATTGTCCAGGAAGAGGTGTTGGAAAGATTCTTTAGCCCGCATGCATAGGAGACATGTAGAGGCAAGATGGTGCCCCTTTTTCTATAGATGATCATGTGTAGGGAGTCGATTCCTCCAGATCCTCCAAAGAAGAACCATTCTATATGGTTGAAAAACGAGGAATTTAATTAAAGCAGCCTTCTGGGTGGTCTTTGTAATTTCACTAGGTTCACTACATAATACTCTTTGGTGTTGAAACAACCATGTGAATTGGGATTCCAGATCTAGGTATCCTTATCCATGCAAACATAATTCTGTATTTCCAGCATAACTTGATGGGTAATAATATCGGTAAGAGCTTGATATTGGCACATGGCATCAACCATAGTCATCAAATCCCTGGTAGGGGGGTATAGTGGTGATATCAATTGGGTTGTCAAACCATGATATTTTCAAGCAATTAAGCATAGAGTCTTTACTAACCAGCCACATTGAGTGATACATAATTTCATGAAAGGAGTGTCGTATAGAGGAAACCAATAGTGCAGATATCCTCTAAATAGCCACTGCTTGAACCTGCAGGACATAAATTCATCTGAACACTCATCAGAAGACAACAGGTTCCAAGTAAACTTGTTAATGAAGCTATCATTGAATGTTTTGATGTCTTTGGGCCCTAGGCCTCCCATCTCAAAAGGAATGACACATTCCCTCCAAGATACTGTTATGAGTTTCCTCTCATGCGCTGAGCATGTCCATAAGAAGTTTCTGACCATGCGTTGAAGATTATTCAACATATTTTTGGGCCATCGATAATGTGAAAATGAATACACTATTTTAGAAGTAATGACTGAGTTGATGAGACAAATCCTCCCATCCTGTGACATAGTCTTTCCCTTCTAGCTATAAAGATAATTGATCACTCTAGAATAAAAATTCTCTAGGAGGTGGTGCTTGACATTTCCCCAGAATTAGGGGACCCCAAGGTAAGTAAAGGGGAGAGAGCACTTATACACGCCAATGGTTCTAGAAATTCTATTTTTCTTCCCAATGGAGAGACCATTTCCAAAAATGATAAAGGACTTACCCTAACTGATGGAATGTCCAGCAACTTCCTCATAGTGATTAAAGAAAGATTTGGTGGTACCGATAGTGGTCATGGAGGGATGCCCAAACAAGAGAATATTATCAGCATAAAGCAAGTGAGAGGGAATAATATTATTATGAAAAACCTGAACTTGTTTATAAATTACAAGATGAGTAAGCTCAATGAAGAATCTACACATGTATTCATCCGTAAGAGCAAATTGTAGGCCCGAGAGAGGATCCCCATGACGAACACCCCTAGTGCATTGGAAGTAGCCCCTTGGAGAACCATTAACCAGAATGGAAGACCATGTAGAATTGAGAATGGTTGAAATAAACATAATATAGCCACTATAGAAAACATACCTCTTGAGGAATTTAAAAAGAAAACTCCATTTTACAGTGTCAAATACTTTGGATATATCAATCTTGAGGGAAATCCTCCCTTTCTGCAAGGTTCTTTTCAAATAATTGATACCTTCAGAAGTAGTAACTAAACAATTTTGAATGCTTCGACTTGGAACACACCCAAATTGATTAGGAGTAATATGGTCTTTAATAATCCGAACCAATATATTCACCAAAATATTACAAATAACTTTTGGAATGGTGTTCCCAATAGAAATTGGCCTAAAATCCCTGATATCAACTATAATGTATTTCTTATGTATATGTTCTATAAAACTCAAGTTGCATCCATGAGGAAGAGATGCATGTCTAAAATACTCTGTAATTTCAGTACCCATGTCATCCTGAAGAAGATCCCAGTTGAACATGAAAAACATGTTGGGGAACCCATCTGCTCCAGCAGCACTCTCCATGTTGAGTGAGAACAAAGCCTCCCTAATCTCCTCCTTCAAAGGAATCATTGTGAGGAGACAATTTTGATTCTCATTAATACAAGGGTCAATGCTATGAACTATTTTATAAGTGTTGTCAATCCTGTCTTCAGAATATAATGTATCAATGTAGTGAAACACTCCATTAGAAATTGCACTTTCAAAAGTGTGAAGAAACCTGTTAACACTAATGGATTTCATCCTTGCTCAAACATTCTTTTCCTTATGAAATCTATAATAGAACCTTGAGTTTCTATCACCTTATTTTAACCGTCACACATTTAATCTACTATGGGGAAGCCTCTATTTGACATTCACTAGGTCATCAAGTCCTGAATGTGCTTCAATTTCATCCCTAGAGGGGCTATCCATGTACTGATTACTAATTTGGAGGCTTGCAAGTCTTTATTCGGCAATATGAATCTCAAAATCTAGGTTAGAAAAAGACTGCCTGCTCTAGTCTTTTATAAGTATATTGACATTTTGCAGCTTCTCTGCAAAAATATGTAGTGGACTGAAAAAATAATCCATTCTCCAGGCCTGCATAACAATCTCCCTGCACCCTGGAGTGGTGATCCATCCATTATGAAAGTGAAAGGGTAAGGGAGATGACCTTGCAGTTGGGATGGAAATTTCCAGAATTATCGGATTATGTTCAAGAATGGTGTTTGGAAAAAGTATGACCTGAAATTCCAGTGTGATCATTCATATCATGCATGTGAATAAAGCAATGATGAATCTTGTTAGCATGTCTGCCATTTAGAGTGTATCTGCTCCATGTGAAGGTTGCACCTATAATAGGCACTTCAACGAAATTACATTGGTCAATACACAAAGTGAAATTAGTGGAGGCAGTGTGGTTGAAGATGACTCCAGTTTTCACATCAGGCCTTAAAAGAACATTAAAATCCCCCAAGAGCATCAATTTATGGTATAGTGACCCGAATATATCCACAAGATCGTTCCATAACTCCTTTCACATGATGTAAGAAGTCGCCACATAGACACAATTAATCACGGGACTAAAACCATGGACATCAAGGGGGGATGAGATGCATTGATGCATGATAGTAACTGAAGAAATGCATATGCTATTATGTTTGAATACCCAAATATTGTCCATTTTTATGTCATGAAGGTTGTGAGAAACCAAATTGTATCCATGAGAGTACCATTTAAATCCTTTCCACTTACAAAATAGCATCTTAGGCTCCACAATGCCAATAAGCATCTGTTTGTGGGACATAAGAAAATTTCTAAGGGCTCTTGCCGATGGGGGGTTCCCAAGACCTTGACAATTCCAGTAGAAAATCTTCATTGGGGGGGGGGGGGTGGAGTTTTTCTTTGTGTCCATGGCCCCCCGCTCTATGCCACATTAGAACAACCCTTACCTTTCTTGCCTTTGCCGTTATTTTTCCCTGAACTTTCCATGCCCTCGTTCATAGTTGGAGTAGCCAATGTGGTTGGTTCAAATAATTCAGGACAAATTTGACCCTCATTCTGACTTACTTATTCAGTGGTGTGGGCATCCTCAGGTTTATCTGACCAACATGTCCAACCAAGGGGGGTAAACCTGTTACTAGCATGTGGGTGCTCAGAAGTGTCTTTGGCTGCGTGAACCTTCCGGGTAGCCTTGGCATGAGGAACCTACAAAAAGGGGCCTTCAGATTATCCATCATGCCCATGAACAGCACCAGGGGCAGAGGGTTTGATCTGTGAGAAATCAGAAATAGTTGCCTCTTTATTTTGGAGATTCTCAGTTGACACAATGGGATCGATCAATGTAGGATTAGCGGTCTCATATCCAGTAGTCAAGGGGTTTAGAGCAAGCTCCTTAATTGGGGCGGAATCCTCCCCATGAACAGAACTGGGGTCAAGATCACCCACCTTCAGGAATGGGTAGATGTATATCATGCATATACAATTTAGTGTACATCCAAAATATATAAGGGCTAATATGTTAAGATTGATCATAATTGAAAATTTATATGTAACCCCTTGGTATGTTATATGATTTAACATTGTAAAAAAAAATTTCCCTTTCATTTGTAGATTTGTTTAAGAGAAACTTATGTAAATCCATATAGATAATTATAAGTGACAATTACATGTAATGGCTAACATCATGATATTTTTGATAATCGATAGAATAAATTGTACTTCAAGTAATTACAACCACGTCTAGAAATTAAAAGTGGATGTTGGATGAATAACAAATGTTTCTAGAGTAAATATCCTTAGAATGGGAAATAGTTCCACAAATATATCTTCACCAGATGCATGATAAAGATCCATAATGTCACACTAGATTTGACACACATGATGGAAATGTTTTTATTCATTAAATTTATATTTATGAACTACTATGATGTCTATTAAAATGTTTAGGTAAGATTACCAAATCAAAATGTGACCATATATTATAGTGATGAAACATAGAGTTACCTTTTTTAGGTTACATATAAATTTATATGTGAATTTCAAGATAATGGATAAGTATAATTGTGAGAGAATATATTACAATGATTTTTGGTAGGGAATATATTTATAATGCTCATATAAAATGGGTATATTTATTTGGAATATTGTTTTATGAATTACGAGACAACTGAACTCAATTAAACATATAGTTTACCAATAATGATATTTGTTAAAAATGTGTGATATAGGATGAACTGAGTCTGATACATGTTGAATTTTAATAAATAGAAGTTAACGTGATAGTTTTATAAATTGATAAATTATTAGATTAAATTTTAATGTCGTTATTATGGTAATTCTCTTATATGATCATCACACATGTTTATTATTTTTTGTTTTAGTAATATTAAAATCATGAATGAAGAATATAAACAACATGTACCATAAGAAATATGAAAACTATCCCCAAGAACATCAAAACATATTAAAGGGAGGAATGAAGAATATAGTGTCCTTTCTATTCCATTACAATAATCAATAATTATAATTAATAATGTTAACATACACAAAATATAGTAAATAATGGAAGGATGGAATATTGTAGAGATTCCAGTGAAAAAGATTATGATGTTAGGTATCATCAATTTTATTATTATTAATGTTTTTTCGAAGAATCATGGGAGAAATATTTTAAAAATTATAGTTGAATTTTTTATGTGTTGGGAGAGAAGGCGCCATATACATAGTTGAAATTGAAAGATGGAAGTAAGGATTTTTTCTTCAATTCCAAGAATGCTATGAATTTTGAGTCATAATTTCCCAATACAATTTCAATTGAGGGAAATATTTTCTAAGAACCATGGAAACAACAAAAGTCATATAAAACTACTATTACTATATTACGTAGTGAGTTTCTTCTCTATATGTTCTGTTGATCTATGAAAAATATATTTTCACCAACTATGGGATATTGAGTTATGAATAAAAACACATAAAGGTATAATTATCTTTAATGTAATTTTCCATGGTTATGGTAGTTATTATTTATTTATATATATTTTCTTCAATTAGATTATTTATATGTGATATTTGGAGTGTGTCAACTCTTCATAGAAAATTTATATTATAAATTATTTTTATAGATAAATAAAATTCCACATCCTAAATAATCCCATGGTCATCTAAAATAATATGGTTAATGATTTGTTCTCTATAGAAATTACTCTAATATCATGATTTAAATTTCAAGGAAAAACTTTATTTAATAGGGTAGAATGTGGAACCCAACAATTTTAATACATAATTTCTTTTAAATGATCCATATTTGGTTTATAGCTTTCCCCACATGAAACAGAAAACATAAACCAAACCATTATATGTGTATGTAAAATTTAATTATTTATGTATGACAATTAATAACTATACGTTGAATCAAAATGAAAAAATTACTGTAACCCCTATATGAAATATATCAAAAAATAAAAAATAAACGATAAATTTTGTATGAATGAAATAGAATGAGGTTTCCTAAAACGACAAATAAGATCATTTCATATTTTAAATGTAATTATCTATAAACGGATTTTTAGAAATATTAATTATTGTTTCATAGAGTGAATGATTAGTAATGGTCAATTAAGTTTTATTTTAATAATTTGTTAACACCAATTTATTTTCAAAATGATATGAAATATGAATAATAAAATATACTATTTGAAAATGTTATATTCTAATAAGACTTTTTGTTCATTATATTTTATGATATTGTGAAAAAATTAAATTTTTAACTTTAAAATTATTATTTTATAAGATGAATATCATTTATGGATTCATAATATCCATATTATAATAATTTAACCTTTATGTATTTTTTCATAAATAATTAGGTTTTAGTGAATAGTAAAGAAGTAAAAACTTTTCAAAAACATAGACACCCTTGAAACATTATCATAATACATGAATGAAATAAATATTATTGAAATATTTTTAATTAAATAAAATAATATTTATTTTTAAAATAAATAATTTAAAATTTCTTTATTTCTGTCAAACAAATATATATCATTCTAGAAACATATGAAATATTTTAAAATAATAACTATTTTTATTCTCATAAAATATAAATAAATATTCATCACTTGTATTTATTAAATATATAAAAATTTATTCAATATACTAGATTAAAGTTATCAAATTTTTTAATACACCCAAATTTAATTCTTTTAATAAAATCATAACTATTGTGATTATGGTCGATGACCCTAATCAGTGTAAATGTGTTTTTAATGACATATTTTTCTTGTATTGTATAATTTTGTCAAATAAATTAAATTACCAATTAATTAAATAATTACCCTAATATTAATTAAAAATACATACATATTTAAATTAAAAAAGTGGTAAAAATTCTATATAAGAACGAAGAGACATAATGGATAAGAAAATCAGGTATCAACCATGACAAAATTTCTATAAAAAATATTTTTATTTAATAAGTAATATTATATTTTTAAAAAACTAAAAAATATTAAATTTTAATTAAATTTTTGTTCAACACATCAAAATTATTTAAAATTGGGTTTTTATTTGTAGTAGAACATTAATTACATAGTTTAAAACTAGTTACGAAGGTAAAAAAGAAATCATAATATTAAAAACCTAGGATTGAACAACTTCCAACATCTTAATAATTGTGTATAATTAAATTCATGAGGATTTATAGAACCATACTAACCCTAGAATAATTATTTATATATTTTGGATGCATTGACCTTTCTATAGTGTAATGATATCTTTCAAAATTAAAGGTGATTCCAAAAAGTGTAATCTTTTCATTTTTTAATGGGGATAACATTCACCTATTAAATGATACAATAACCAAAATAATTGTTCATTAAATGAGAAAAAATAATATTATAATAGAAATAAATTTCACATCCTCAATACCCTATTTTATAGAATATAGTATTGGTCCATAATTTTAAAGGGCATCTCAAAGTCAAGATCGAGTCTCTGGTGTATGTATTACCAACTATTTAATATTATCATTCAAATATTACAATTTAAAATCTCATATATTTTAAAAAATATAATTAAATATTTTTAATATTATACTAATATATTATTAAATTAATATAACAACCATTATTTATTCCTCTCCATCCACTAAGGGAATCAAAATCATTGTTAGTGCTTATGTACAAACTACTACTTCCATAAATTGACATCATTATTTTACAAAACAACAACTCATGGATGGTTTTAAGGATGGAACTGATGAATAAGTATGATATGTATAATATAAATATTATCCTATAATGATAAATTATTATACACTTTATTTACCTCCCTTTAGATGAATAATGGAAACATTAATCAGACATACACTCACACTAACATCTCAAAGAGTAATATGTTTCATTAATCATATTTATCCATCTTGGATGGATTTAATAATTTATCTAAGTTATATGAATTATTTCCTTAACTATTTTAATATTCTAGATACTATAAAACTATTTTATAACCCTTTATACTATGGTTAATATACACAAGTTGTTATGAAAAAATCATCGATCAATCTAAAGTAACTGATGAGGAATTGGAAAATATATAATTTTTAAATAATATATTTTAATAAATAGTACGTATATAATTAAATATTTAATAATATGTTTTTTGATATTATATTTTATAAACATTATTTTTTTATTTATGATATTAAGCATAAGAGTATAATTAATCGGGAATAATGAAAATGTTTTCAATATCAAATTATTCTCTTTAATAGGTGACTTTTATTGTTCTCATAATTTCATTTTTTTGTTTATAGAATACTTTTTGAAATATAATATCATTAGAAATATTTTAGTTTTTGTTTTAACTTTCAATTATAAACTATTACTTTTAAGTGGGTTTGATTAAAATTTTAATCAAGCAGTAATGGATCTTTGTCTCAAACGATAATTCCCAAATATAGGTTTTTTATGCACCATGATTTAATGTTAATGGTTTAATCACTATGAATGGATATTTTCATTAATTTTTTTCAATAACGGTAATTAATAATAAAAATCAGTTCCTTATCATCAAATGAATTTTATAAAGTAATTACCAATAGTAATATATTTTGTCAACTCAAATTTTTTTTCATTGAGTTATAATGTCTCTTATTGAACAACAATTGTTTCATTAACTTTAATATTTTACTATATTCTATTTAATATTATTAAATTCAAATTTTTTTTCATAAATATTACTATTTACCCTATTCTTTAACATATTAATCATAAAATTATTAAAAATGATCACTTTATTTATTTTTAATTCAATATTATTTGTGAGTGTTTTTAAAATTAATAAATTTAAAAATATTCCCATAAACCACTAGAAAATAATTTCCTAATGTGGACCCTAAAATTATCTCATATAAATAGTTTGAAAAAGTTGCTATTTTTTTATTTTTATTCCATTTTCCTTCTAAAATTGGAAAGGATTTATCCTAATTGGGATTATGTTTCCTAATTTACCCTCTAATACACACATATAGACACACACACATGTATATATATATATATTAGGGAATTGAACTCATGGTATCAAATAATTCCATTCATGTCCCATTATTTTCTTATACCATTCAAATAATTATTTGGCATTGATATTTTTCATCGATATAAATATACATATGGTTTAATTTTCTTATATTGTGGTTTTCTCCTTTTGAAACGACCCCATTAATTATTATAATGGATTATGGACATGTTATTCAAGAACTGACTAAGCAGTATACTTATTGAGCTATAAGGTCTAAGCATTTATTTTTACATTACCCATGTCCAATTATCTTCTCCTATGAATTTTGTTATTCTATTACCATATGGAAATTTTCTTTTCATATGTTATTATTTAAATAAAAAATTTTATTATAATTTTACATACGAATGGTTTAACTATCCATTTTATGAAGAACGATGAGGGGAAATCCCACTATGATTAAGAAAGAAAAAGCCCTCTTTTAGAATGGGAAAGAGGAAAACCATTATAAGTAGGGCATTATCCATAAAAAACAACAACAGAATGAAAAGAAACAAACATCAAGGTTGAAATCAAATAACCTCATCGCCCCCCTAAACCAGCATCACTAAGTGAGTCCCATCATGAAATTGTATTTCCCACTCTGCCAAAAAGTTGCACAGTGCTGGCATCGAAACATGTCAGATTATATCCCCTCAATTAATTTATAGGACTCATGAGTTGATCTTGTTTATTAATTTTGGAGTATTCATACCCAGAACATGGTATTTACTTGAGCGTAAGATAATTACGTGTATGATCATAATACATTTCTTATCATATAGAATTGGTTGAGTAGAATTATTTACATAAATTATAAGGAACCAGTTATTGACAATTATAAGATTTTTCCCATTATTATCCAAGGGTACATTATGATTTTAAATTAATTTTATAATTGAATTTTTGTATCATATATTCTATATATATTATTTTTTCCCTGGTTATACCATGATTCAAATAGTGTTATGTTTTCCATTACTGAGCATGGGAGATCAGCCCTTATTATGTTTTTATTTTCCCATGTTATCATGAAATGAAGGAAACATTATATGTTTAATTGTACATCCTGTATGGAATTTTTTTTGATAATGAATTATTATAGATTAAGTAGAATATTATACATGTAAATAATAAATATTTATTAGGTCAGAAGGATGAGAATTTTTATAGGACTTATTTTTTCCCTAACTCCATAAAGTAGTAAACCTAAATGTTCTTTTGAATATATGAAATGAAATATTTTATTTAATCTCATTAACTATTTAATAATTATTCCAATGCATCTATAGGTGGTTTTGAATAAATTTTACCATTTTTGTGATTATGAGTACTAGATCCATGGTTGTAGGTAATGGGAATCATAATAAATCATACACGGTCCTAATTGTACTCCATGATTTACACTCACCTGGTATATGCGATGGTTAATTAAAATTATTATTTTTAAACATTAATAGGGATATATTGTTTATATGCTTTGTGATAAACTTAAAAAGGAAGGCATTTATATTTTTCATGACTATCCCAATATATTTTTTAAATTATTCCATTGTCTTCATCATAATCATAATGTTGATTTGGAAATCGAATTCAATCACAGGGTTGTGCCTATTTCAAATACATTGTATATACTGAACCTAATTGAGTGATATGATTTGGAGATAAAACACATGGATAATATGGAAAAAATTCATATGCACTATTTTTCAATATACTGTGGACCTATTCTTTTATTGTTTTAAAGAATGATAGGTCATTGTGACTTTTCGTTTTTTATTGTTAACCTAATAATGTCACTATCATCATTATTTATCATTTACCCCATATTCGTTTCATGATTAATCAACTATGTGGATCATAATACCTTTCAATGATTTATCATCTATCTGGATATCACCAATGAATAGTAAAAAGAATGCTATATAGAAAATAACATTCCATATAAGGTTTGAAAACCATGACTTTAATGATATTGTATTTTTTATTTATAGACCAAATGACATGTTCTTAATTTTATGAACATTGTCTATAAATATTACATATATAGTTTTTCTTAATTTTTATAAATTTTATTCATATATATTTCAAAAGAAAAAATTAGCACTATGATCAATAATGTATTGGGAGTAAAACTATGAGAAATGAGAATTTGAATGGAAATTTTTTTAACTATGAATTTTTTAAATAGAATGAATCATTCATTGGTTATGTAATTACCTGTGAGTTTATATATTTAGATCCATTAATGATAAATGATATTGTAAAATGGAAGAGACTAACCATTGTGAATGAGATATATAGGATTCTATAAAATAATATACACTATAGAATTTTTTTTATAAATTTATCATTAATATAAAAATCCACTAATAATGTTGAAATAATAGGGTATATGTTCCTTTAGATGTATGATTTTTTTTTTCAGGAAACTCAATATATTTTTTGTTAGTTAAACATGACTCATAGTAACCTATGGTGGAAAAAGATTTGTGATAAACACTTATTCATACATGAACTAAATATGATATTTTATCAAAAAAATGATATTGTGATTGCATTCACATCACATAAATTGACGATTCATGAGAAATAATACGAAAATCATTATTTTGATCTATTAATTCTCATTGTTTCATTGAAAATTTAGATACATTATCACTATGGGAAAAATTTTAATGTATATTCCAATAATAATATCAAGGGTTCTGTTTTATCACAGAATTTGTTTAATATGAATTAATTTAATTGCATGGAGTGGATTAAATATTATATCTAATAAATACTTTACAACTGTTGGAATCAGAATAGAGGATCAATTATTTAATTTAGATGGTTTATTTAAACTTTTCCATTGTGATAATTAAAAGTTATCTAATACATATGATTTTTTATATAAAAAACATTTAATCATTATAGAATATAGAAAATACAATCATTTAAAAATTAATATTAGTACATTAATTAATGTGAAGATTAATGAGGCATAGGTGGAGGAATTATAACTATAAAAGTTGATAAGTATTGATATTGATTTTAATTGTAACTATAATGGAATAATAATATTTAGGTACCCGATATGCATCACTTTAATACTTGAATTAATGAATGATAAATTTGATAGAGAACATAGATCATTATTCACTATATATCACAGAAATAATAAATTTATAGAGACATCAATGATAAAATAATGGGAAAAAAATAAAAGGGGTATTTTGAAGTGTGTATTTCAATTCTTAGTACGTTTTATAGTTAAAGGTAATTTTGAGATTAAAATAGGGATAATGATACCATTACAAAAAATGTATGGAGACAGGAAAAATTATTATTGGTTGCATAGTAGGACTCCCCATGTTAATATAACACACATATCTGTATTTGGGATATATTCTATTGCCTCAAAAATTAATAATATTTCATTGGTTTTATAGAATATATCTTTGAAAAATATTATTTAATTATCATCTGTATAGATTCACATAGTAATGGTTTTAATTTTATTTGATTGAAATTGGTTGTTTATATTTCTGCTATAAAGTGGTTCTTAGAATGTATCAAATAAATAGTTTTGAATTTTTAATTATATATAATACAAAAAAAAATTATTCATTCTGAGAGATCCATTAAATCCCATGAAAATATACATAGGGATTTATCTTTGGTGTGGAATATAGTTTGGGATCTACACCTTCCTTAAGACAAAATTTCATAAAATATTAAGATTCATTTGATTATTTGGATGGCTCGGAATGAATCCATATTTCATATAATTTTATACTCAATATAATATTGGGTGAATGTTGAAAAAATTAGTTATTCAGACCTATGATCAAAAAAGAAACAATAGAGAAGTTCATATCTATTTAATAATAATCAAATGTTGATGAGAGTTATTAGAAAAATGGAAAAAAATTATTATTGATAAGTAATCGTGGAAAAAGTATGAAATAAGTGATTACATTTAATATTTAATATGAATAATTTTATGAGATTTAGAAAGATGCTGATGTTGATCTATTGATATATAATACTTATAGATAACCATATAATAGTTCATGATGTTATTTATTTATTTATTTTTATGAATAACATAAAATACCATTTACATGAACATATCCAAGATGTGGTACAACTATATAATTTTTTATTAGGAACAACTGTTAGATATTCCTAATCGAATAGTTAATGTTTTATGGTATAAGGCCTCTCTCCAAATCAATGGATTTTTAGGAACAAATACACTAAAAAATCTATGTGGGAACCTAATAATGTGAGATAAAATATTATAATAATCTATTTCCATTATAATATAATAAAATCAAGGAAAATTATATTTTCTGAGGTATAATGCAATTCCATAATAATTTATTACATATTTCCCTTGAAAAAATTTACATTGTTTGGTAGCTTGGGGTGAATTAATCATTAAACATAATTAGAAAATTTATTATTAAAATTCAGAATGATAGAAATCATTTTATAGTTAAATTATAAAGAATAAATAAATAGATTTGTAAAATAAAAGTTTTCTAATTTATTTAATAAAATACAATTTATCAAAATAGTCAAATTTAAAATTATGTTTTAAAAAACTAATTTTCTTAAAAAGTAATAAATTTTATGTATTGAATAAATCAACTTTATTTATAAAATATAAAAACTGAGTAATTTAACTCATTAATGAAATTCATTAAATTTAAATTTAATAATAGGGAATAGTGTTTTAGTAATCATATTATAAAAAATAATGGGTTTTATTATAAATAATATTTGAATTAATATATTTTTATATAAACTTTATTATGACATTTTAGTATCGGTTTCATGGAATATTATTGTTCATACATTTATCTAAATTAATTTAAAATAATTAACTATCAAATTGTTATAAATTATTAAAAATTCATTTAAATCTAAAATAATGTATTATTATAAATACAATTTTTATATTAGTAAATAATATTTATGAAATTAAATTATCTTATTCAATGTAGAAGAATATTTTTAAGGAAATTTTCATATAATATATTCAAAATAATAAATTATGATTCATTTATTGGTTATTAATATTCATGGAAAAAGTGTCAATTCATTTTATTCTTCAAGAGTATATTTTTTCAAAATATGGGTTTGGAATTACATATGAACATATAATTGATTTAAATATTTTACATTTAAAAATTGAATAATATAATATTAGAACAATATTTGAAATAGATATCTCCAAATTTTTGTTAATGGTGAATTTTATTTTTATTCATAATAAATTGTTACCATGATAAAATGTCATTCAACATGGATAAATATAAAATAGTTCTAAAAGGGATAATAATAATGGATAAGGAATTAAATATCTAAAAATGTTTTAACAAATATGATATGGATTTAAATATATCAAAATATTATATGAAATATTATTTAATGATGGTATTTTTACCTACATACATATATCATGTATAAAATCACTTTTTTCTCATTGACAAAAGATAGAAATTTGTTAAATTTAATAGTTCTGAATATTTTCAAGGGCACCAATTCTCCCTCTTATAATGTGGAACTTATTTTATTTTGACTAGTCCCATGAATTAACTTAGTTATAACCACCATTATCTAACATAATTAAATTCCAAGTCTCAACCCCGTGTCCTAGGAGTTTTGATCTATAAAAAAGAACCACCTAATAACGATTAAGGTGTAAAGCAAAGAAAGAATCCCAAATAAGGAAAAAATTATAAAAAAAGTTATATTACTTTATTTTCTTATTCCACCTCCAAAAAATATTTTATAACAATAACAATGTGATGAAATTAGTGTAAAAAGAATACAAAAATGATATTATGTTGCAGTAACATCCATTATCTACAACCTCTCTATCCATTGTAAAATTAATTAATCCCTCGAGTGTGAGTGGAGACCACCACCACTAGGAAGTGATATTTTTATCTATTAAAATCTTCCTCATATGTATGTATTCGATGATGGTTTATTAATATTCCAAAATTTTATGTTAATGAATAGTCTTGATAGTATTCAAGACACATAATACCTAGATTAAACAGGCCACAATATATAATTATTTAAATGATAATATTATAAAATAATTTTTGAATTGGAAGGTATGAATTGGATTAACTATATTGTTAAATATATATAACGGTCTAAATAAAGAAAAACATATTAAATATTTCCTAGGAATGAACCATTAAATTTTTGGTAAATTCATTTTATTCAATAAAAATATGATTTCATCCAAAATATTTTTTATGAAATATAATAATTACATTATGGGAAATTTAGTATATATATGATATAAAGGGTAATATTATTTATGTTATTTTCAAAATTATTTTATACTGAATTTTTTGGTACTTATTGGAAATGATTGATTTTATAGTAAATAATGAAAAATAATGATTATTTTAGAAATAAGTTTTTTTATTTTAATAATTTAAAAGATAAATTTTTGGATTATGATTTATTCAATGTAAATTTAGTTATCATATATTAATAATAATATAATTATTTTCTTTGAAATAAATTTTTTTCAATGTAGTATAAAAACATTTGTATATTTATAAGGAATTTTTATAGGAATCTTTTTTGGTCGCATTTTAAGATACAATGTAAAATTAATTTATTCTAATTCCATAAATAAAATCATTAAAATGGATTCAACATTTTTAATTAATATAGAGTTTTTTCATTCTGAATATAAATGGTTATAATATTTTTTGAACATATAATGAAGAAAATAAGAAATTAAAGATACAATTAATATTATAAGGACTATGAAATTACACTATCAAGTTATTTTAATCTATTTTTTAAGGTTATTTTAGAAATTTATTTCCAAAATTAGAAAATTTGGGTAATTTTTTCATATTATATTTACATTGATAATTCTAGTATTTTGGTAAAATATGTTGAATTTTCTTTTAACATTTTTCAGTTTAATTTCAAAAATATTTTTCATTTGGATAAAAATAACTTATGGATGGTTTAAAATATTCATTTTAAATATTAATTTTTTATTTTCTTCATGGTAACACATATGTTAATTATATTGATTTATTAATCACCATAAATTAATTTTCGACACTATAAACGAATTTTATAAATTAATATAGAAATAAAATAAAAGACAATAAATATATTAAATGTAATATAATTTAGATTAATTTATTTGTTACTATAAAATTTTACATAAATATAACTTGTTAGATACATATGGATGTATAATATTTAAATTTTTTCTCTACTATTTTGTTTTAAAAAGTCAATTTAAATGAATGTGGTCACAAATGAATTTATTTATAATATATTTCAAAAACTATTATACTAAATTATATAATAATAATTCAAATAAATAATATAGAAAACAAGGATGATAAATTTAGAAATATGCATCCCTTATCCCTTGATTGTCCCATTTTACTTTATATGAAATATTTATTCCATTTAATAATTTAAAAATTATTACCAAGGATAAAGTCAAATTTGGTTAAAAAGGGGATAATAAAAAAGAAATGGTTTATCAAGATATGAATATATATCAAAATTTGATTATATGAATATAAGAATACCATATAGTCCTTATATTTGAATCCATGTATGTTTGGAACCATATTACAATATTATTAGACATATACTATTATAATAATTCATTTATTTTAAAAAATTAAATAATATGTATTTTATTAAAAATTATATTTTATTAAATGATTTAAAAATCAAAAAAATATGCATCCATGAGAATTTGATTTGGTGTGAAATATCATTGATGGTTCATTAAGAGACCAAATATGATATTATAGTATCTATATCAACCAATAAGTTGAAAATGAAAACATTTTTGTTGCTATAATTCCCAAAAGGGAAAAAAGAGGGTGAAAAAGGATAATGGGGAAAACATAATCTAAAACAGTACCATTTTAATTTAATTAGGATTTGGAATCATCAAATTTATATATTCTAATAATAACAGTTTTTAACCAATTTTATATTAGTGTCATAATTTTCTAATTTATTCTTTACTAATTTAGAAGTTTCATATCCCCAAACTTATAAAGGGATCATCATCCCTACTTTTCATCATATATTAAAATTTTATTTGATAAGAAAATCAATGAATTTTTATATTACATAAAACACCGTAAATTTCATACAGGTGTCTTTCAAATCATATAACCATCATATGAAAGATTGTTGTGTGAACCTAAAGTGGATATCTGAAGATGTGGTATAGTTCTTATACAAACATTATTTTTTTATTTCTTTTTCAACCACATAAAAATATAATTCACCCATGAAGAAATAAAAACACATGTATCTTCATTACACTAAAAATTTATTATGTTTATTTAATATCATATATCCATATTAACTTTGAAAAAATTGGAAATTAATCCATAGTTCATGTGCACATAGGACTACCACCTCACGAATCAATATAATTCATTTTTCATAACGACTTCCCAGAGATGGTTATAATGATTTATTTAAGGAAAGTATATATCTTTAATAGCAACGAGAAAATAATTATACTATGAAACTAATATATCATCTATATTTTTACCTTTCCATTCTTTGAAAAATAATAATGTCATTTGAGGATATGTGTGGACTACCACCTACATAAAGAGACATGATAAATTTTACATCACAAAATATCATTGATTATATATGTATATATGAATATTTATAAAAAAATGTAGTATTTTTGATATAATTTTCATTATGAAAAGTTAAAATAATAATCACCTTCATTTATTCATGATCAATGAAAAATGGAAATTTTATTCATGAATACAAATGGAATACCATCTCAATTTTTTTTAATATAGTTATTTTTTCACAACCATCATTAATTATTTTTTTTCAAAAATTATTTTTGTCTTGTTTTTTATTTTTTATGTGAAGACCTAAACCCACGCTTCTAGGTTCAACATAGAAAAACACTCTGGATATTTTTTTTATAAAATTCGTCTAAAAACACTCAATATATTATACATTTTAGTGATTTTTCATGTATGTAGTATTTAGAGAATTAGACGGGTTCCTTACAACATAACCAAACTCTAATAAAATAATATAAAATACAAAAATACCCTCCATGTGTGATACCACTTAAATAAAATACAAATAAAAAATAATTTCCACAAATCCTAGGAAAAATAAATTTTAAACATAGGGTAAGAAAATAGTTTTTTGAGTGTGGGGTTTTAAAATCATTATTAAATAATTTTAAAATATTTATTTTGAATATTTTAATACTTATAAATATTTTCTCAAAATATTGAAATATTAATTTTTTTTAAATATTTAAAACCATAAATTTCCGAAATATTAACATTTGAAAATAATTTTTTGAATTGGACAATTTAAAAATAATAAATTTTAAGTATTAATTATGATACTCAACATGCCATAATAAAACCACAAGGCCAATTATCTATATCTAATATGAGAATATTTCACCTTATGGTCATGTTTTTACTCCCAATACCATAACTAAACATTCGATACTCAAGTGAAAAAAAACATAATGGTTATATTATTCTAAATAATAACCCAAAACGTCTCAAATTAATTCATAAACTATTATCATTAAAAAATATAATCTTATATAATTGATATCATGGAATAATTTTTTTTTTGAAAATTTATAAAATAATATTGAAGAGAAATTTGTTCTTATAAACGACTATTCTTATTTAAATTTCATAAATATAAATGCATAAAAAATAAATTAATACTGGAATTAAATTTCTTTATGATTATATAGATGATGCCACATCTAAATTATGAGTGACATACTAGGATGTCTGGTGTTTTTTCATATGAAATGACATATTTTATTAGGACTCAATACATAAAATTGAAAAATTTATTTAAAATTATTAAAAACACAAATTACACATAAAAGTATAACTACATGAAATAATAATCATAAAATCAAAATAATATTAAATACCCATTTAAAAATTTATGTCAAACAATAAAAAATAGTGTATTTGTTTTATTTTACATTCTAGATCAGAAAATAAAATTACTAAAATTGAAAAATCTTCTCCGAATGAATAATGGAATAATATATATATATATATATATACATAAAAAGTTATTGAAAATAAATATTTTTTTGGATGAGGTGTAATTCCATTCAACGTTTGAATATAAAATATAGACTTATATATCTAAAACATAACACGGTACAATTTTGAAATTTATAACATCATATTGGAATTTGAAATTATATAAATATAGATAAATCTACATTTTAAATTAATATAAATCCATTATAAAAAATAAAAGTTATGATATTTAAAAGAAATCCCTCAAAAACTATAATTTGCTTTAAAAAATTGGCGTTCTTAAATATAAATTTAATACATTCTTTTATAATATATATTTCATATACAAATAAAGATATATATATATATATCATTGTAAATGAAATATAAATTGATGCATAAAAAAAACTTACCTTGATTTGATAAAGGAAGAGAAGTGCTATTATTTCTCTAACACAAAGGTCTTTGAAGGAGGAGGACCATGGTAGATAAAGAATCATCCCGTTTTTTGGTGTGCAAATTGTGATAGATACATATATAATAAACCACAATATATATTATTTTATATTCAAACATATCAATTAATAAAATTGAATATTGAAAATTAATTATTTATAACAAACAATTTAACATATTGTAACAATATTCCATACAAATATTATTTCGCATATAAATATATAACAAAGAAATTAAAAATTAATCAAATAATCTGCTTAAAATTTTAAATAAATATGCATTAATGAAATTAATATTATTTAAATAAAAATATTTTTTAAAATATTTAAATTTTGGTAGAAGTACCAATGGAAGCTCAGACAAAATACAAATTAATAATTTTTAATTTGGATAAAAACTTATTTTGATTATAAAAATATTTACTTGTATAAATTTTTTTCTTCAAAATATTTCATTAAAATTTTAAAAAAGAAAATAGAGAAGTAAAATAACAATTCTTTTGGAATTTCACAGGGTGTTTCATTCTACCTCACAAAAATGAATCATTCAGTCACAATTAGTCACTGGATAATAATAAATTCCAAATTTTAAACATAAAAATTAGAGAAACTGTAATTGTTAAAATTATGTACTCTTCCAAAATATCTAATCTCCAATTCTATCTAGAACATTATTCTGATACAAACTTTAATGACCCAAACACGCATTTTTCAGTTCATCGTATAAAAACACTATTTATTTTTTATGTAGAGTAAAACTAAAAAATATAGAACATTTAATGAATTTTTGGAGATTTTCCAGTATAGGATTTTTGTAATTATAAAAATTTTGTAAAACATACTAAAACTGTACAAATTAATGTATATTAAAAAATCCTTTGTATATGCTGCCTCTTCAAAGAAATACACTTCCAAATGAATTTCAACTAAAACCGGGGAAAATAAATTTTAGAAATTTGGGGAGAAATTATTTTTTGTCAATAATGGGATTTATAATAAATAGTAAAAGAATTTATAATATGTATTCGGAATAAGTAAATACATTGAATTATGTTTTTAAAACATTGAAATATAATAATTTTTATACTATGTAGAAAACCATGAATTTCCAAAATAAAAAAAATTTTAAAAAATTTTCAAAGATTTATCCATTTAGAAATAATAATTTTAATTGATTAATTATGATACATAGATATCTATATGAAAACTATAAGTCCACTTAGCCATATCTCATATGGGACATTATCCCCTTAATTTCATGGCTTCACTCCCAATACTATTACTTACCATTCGATACTCTAATGCCAATTTTAGGAATTTTTTACAAATAATCATGCCTTTCTAAATCATAACCGAATATTCTTTCAAAATAATACATTAATTATTCTATTTGAACGAAAATAGTCTAACATACTTATTAAGATCATATAATCATTTTTCTAAGAACCTCTAAAATTATATTTAGGATAAATCTGTTCTTATAAACAAATGTTCTTATTTAAAAGTCATAAATATTGATTTATAATAAAATAAATGAATACTTGAAGAAAAAAATTAATGTAATATATATTATAACATTGATGATGGGCATATTTAAAATATTAATGACAAACAAGGAAGTGAAATGTATTTTTAACATGAAATGAAAAAAAATTATTTATATTTAGGACATAAAATGATAAAAATTATTTAATATTATAATAAATATAAATTACAATCAAAATGATAACTATGTGAAATGATAATCATAACATAAAAAAAATTCTAAAATACCCCTTTAAAATTATAACTAAATAAAAATCAAAATAGTTTTTTGACACATTATTACAATTTTGATCAGAGAAAAAAAATTACAATTATTGACCAATAATCTTCTAAAAACTAATTTTATTATATATATATACCTATAAATTTCATGAAAATAAATAGTTTTTTTGTATTTCATGGAAGGGAATTATATCCAAGAACTATTTGAAAGTAAAAAAAAAGAATCATAGATTTCTAAACAATACTTGAAAAAAACTAATAATTTCTTACATCCTTATAGAATTTAAAAATATATACATAGAGAAAGATATAAATTATAAATGAAAACAATACCCTTACAAAAACCTTAAATTAAGATATCTGTAAGAAATCTATTACAAGATATAAATTGATAAAAAGATAATATGTTTAAAAATAAATTAAAAACAACATCTTATATTATAATTTATGATATATATATATATATATATATATATTGAAAATAAATTAATGGGTCAAAAAAATACAATTTAACCTTTACATTGATTTGAAAATGGAAGAGTAGTGTTGTTTTTTCATGAATACAAACGATTTGGAAGGAGGAAGTACTTTGGAGGAGAAGAATCATGTATTTTTGGGGTGTGAAAATAGAGAGAGATACACTAATATATATATATATATATATATATATATATATATTATATTTAATTATATTAAAACATATCAACTAATGAAATTAAATAATGAAAATCAATTATGTTTTGAAAACAATATAACATTATGTAATAATATTACATTCTAATATTATTTCTTCTATTAAAATTTTAGAAATAAATTAATAATTAATCAAATTATATAAACGAAATTTTAAATAAAAGGGAATTTGAAATTTAATGTACATTAAAAAATTTAGTTATTAATATATTTAAATTTAGCTACAACTGCCCATGACAACTCATGATTACAACAATGTAATATTTATGAATTTGGATAAAAACTCATGTTGATAAAAGAACATACGTTACTTTCATAAAATCTTATATAAAAATTGTCCTCCTAAATTATAATGAGGATAAATACTTAATTGAAATAAAATTACTATTTGAATTTACTGGGATATTTAATCAAAGATGATGTAATAATGAACTCTTTGACTACAATTTTCCTACCAATGTCATTTTTTGCATATCATTTAATATCTTCAAAACATCTAATGTCAACATAATTGATTAATTAATTGAGTAGACGATTTTAATTATTAAAAATAAAAGTATTTATAATAATTTGAATATTCTTATGAAACATAGTAATTAAAATAAATATATTATATATTATGATTTTAAATTGACATAGAAAAATACTAATTGAAATTTTATACCACTTGTTAAATTATATAACTTTTTCAATATAAATATTTTAATTTATATTATATTCATTATTATTACATTCTTTCAAAAGAGAAAAAAAATTATTATAACAAATATGGAATAAATGTCTACTCTCTCTACAATAACCATTATTTTATATTTCAATTTCATTATAATTTTACATGTTATCTAAAAATACTAATCCTCCATCCATTTTCGTTATATATTTTAAAAAAAATGGTTTTTAAAAGCAATGGTGGATTTGGATATTGAAGAGATATTTCCATAGAAGGTTAAAAGTGACTAATAGTGGTTTTATTTATTTTATGATAATTAGGCATTTTTTATTATGAGGAGTTATCCTGATATTGCTGATAATGATGGGTGTGACCAATATATCTCAATAATACATTGGTAAATGATTTTTTCTACAGAAAAATATTTTATAAGCAAACTCTATGTTTGTTAAATTATATGTTTTATTGGAATGAAGCTATAAATTATTTTCAAAAGTCACCTACATTAATTTTCTATGCCCCCTAATGAGTTTGCTTGAAAATTTTAAAATTAAAATTAATCTTAATTATCGCTTTAAAGGAAGGATTCTAAACATTTTATGGAAAATTATATGGTTTTAAGAATGATTATTTATGGGTTAACATGTTTTAAAAAAAACTAGGATTATGATACAGTATATATATATTTTCTAATAATATTATTTATGAAACAAAATTTCTATGTAAACCTAATTTCCTAAGTATGTAACATATTATTTATGTTTAAATTTTATTATGTTAATGGATAACTATTTTTTTTATATTATGCAATTAAAATGACTAACATGTGTCTTTTTTTCTAAAACTCATCCATTACTATGATTCATATTCCCATCCAAAATTTTGAATTTTGTTTCTAGGGTTTTATGTTTCGTATGAAAAAATAATAAGTGAAGATGAAAATTATAATGATTTTCCATGAGAATAAGAAATTTTTATTCTCAAAATTATTGTATTGAAAACTAATAGATACTGAGTGGATGTTTCAAAGAAGTATTTTTTGGGTTTTTTATGTATGAGTTATGAAAAATTTCACTAGTTATCAAAACATAAAATGTACACTGTAATGAGTAAAGTTAATTATTAATTAAAAATAAAAATATGGGTTGAATATGGATTTTTTCATATAACTGGCATGAAATTAATTATAGATATTAAATAAGAGGTTAGGATATTGTTTGATGTGTATAATTAGAATATTTATTTTAATTTTTGTTTCATTATATTTTTTTGAAATAATTTATTAGAAGTGACACAGAAATATAGGTTATTTTTTTATGATAAGTATTTTTATTTTTGGTCATTGTATTTAGAGAGATAATAAACATAGATATAATATATTTCAATGTTAAATTATAATATAATGTCTTTTGTTATATCATTTGTATGTACTACATTCATATTTAAATGAAATATCAATTTATAATTTTAATAAAGTTTATTATATAAATTATAGATAATTCACCAAGATAAAATAAGAAGGATATCACATAACTTTTTTATAAAATATATATTTTTTAATTACTGATATCATGTTAAAATTTTGAAAAAAAAAACATTAAATGATTTATGAATATCCAAATCACCTAAATAAAAGTATTTCATACCTCAAAAAACTATTCATATCCATAAAATTTCAATGTAATATTGTATATATATATTTGATTCCAAAAATCCCAACTCATCCCTCTCATGCAACAATGTAAATACCAACAGTGAATTTACTTTTTCATTTTTGGGGATATGGATATCATAGTGGATGATAAATGGGGTATTAAGAGAATAGTAGTAGACATGAATGTATGGTTTTATTTTATTAATTATTTTATTTTAAAATAATGATGGAAAATTATTTGGTTTTTATTGATGAAACATTAGAACATATTTAATTTTTTTTTTCAAATAAATTATTATGTAATACGATGACAAATCATTGATAATTGTTTATAAGGATGTTCAATTAATGTTGTTTTTATATATCTATATTTTAGAATTATTTAATAGGGTCATTTTGTCATTTATATTTTGATATTTTTTTAAACAAATTCAATCATGAACACCTAAAATTTATTTTTAGTTAGTCACGTGTTGAAAAATATGAAAAATATGTAACATTGAATTAATTTTTTTGACATGTGGCATAAATATTGTTATATTTTTTGGAGACAATGAGGGATAAATAAAAATATGTGTTAATATTTGTTCTATTATATGAACATAATAGGAAATTATGATTATTTTCAATTTTGGAAAAACAAGATTCATAGGAATCATCGGAGGTTAAAATGGTTATTTTATGATTTTTAGTACATATGTTTTATCATAAAGAAAAAAATTTGATTGAAAAGTATGTTAGTGATTAAGTGATTATAGTTATTCCTGAAGAATCTCCCTATTTTTAGAAATTTATATCATTATGGAAAATAGAAATATTTCAAGATTTGAATGGGCATTATTAGAAAAATAAATCATAAAGTTTCATTTGGAAACATTAAGATTTTAATGTTTATTATGGTTATTATGGTTATATATTAAAATAATTATTATATCAAATAGATTATAAAACTACATAATATAATTTTTTTGTGAGGATTTAAGTGTGAATGATGTTATTTTGAGATATATTTTAAATTTATCATAGATGAATATGTGATAAAATCCTTAAAATATTTTGGTATTAATCATAGTATGGAATATTTTGAAATTTTTTTAGAATCGTTATTTATGGAATGATATACTTGTACTTTGAGAATTAGAATTATATTTTGGATATTAATGTAGTATTACATAGTAATATTTATTATTTATTATGGGAATAATCTTATGTTGTGATATATATTTTGGTCTGGGTTTATGTTTTAAATTAAGAGGAATATCTTATTACACTTTTTAGAATAATGTTAATTTTTAGACGTTCATTTTATAGATTCAGGAATAAAAATTTCAACTTGATTAACAATCAGTTGGGTAAAATAATGACATTTTAGTGGTAATTATATAAAGGATGAAATTATACATTCCTTTTAAGTATATTTCCTAATTTTCTTAGTCAATAGGATAATGTGATTCCAAAAATCCAAAAAAAAAGGATCATTAAAAAAAATACCATCCCAATACATTTTTTTAACGAATCAATGGAAATTTTCACACCACATTGTAATTTTTTTGGCAGACATATAATTTCTCATGATTATTTACATTATTCTAATAAATTTTATCTATCACTCTTAATAATTATCTTGAAATTAAAATTTTCCTACAAATCTATATTTTCCATTCCCACTAATTTTATACATTTCAGAATCCTAGTTAGTTTTTGTAGACACCATTATATTTTATTGATGAACATTGAAAAGAATTGAATATGTGAGCCTCACTTAGACACCAAATCCTGAGTTGAAGTAGAAATATTCTTTTATGTTGGAAGAAGGTGAATATTGTATTTCCATGTCTTATGACAGAAAATGAACTCGACTTGGATCGACAAGATCATGCTGTGACTCTTCATTTTTCATGGGGGGCAGTGATGGTAGCGAAGTCACCAACTCGAAAGGGTGATACTGTAGCCCGGAACTGATCCCAATTAGAGTTTCAGGAGCACAACCAAAATGGAATGGATCATTTTTTCCCCTAAGTCCCCTAAAACACCATCAATGTACAAGGTACCTACGTTTGACCTACATGGGTGCCACCCACTTGTCTGAAAAAAATCCTTCGCCCAGGGTATTATATTTTTCTATAAATAGACCATGGGGTCTTCATTTTTATGGATGAATTTCCTTGAAGGCCATTTTCTACCATGATATATCTAGTACTTCTCTCAAGTCCTCTGAAACCACTATGTCATTTCCTAATGCCTAAAGAGAGGGAATAAAATTTGGATACTGACACATAAGTGCATTTAGTATTAAAAAACTAACACTTGCATGGACCATTCTCCTATCCCACCCAATTTAAGAAGACTAACATGATTTAGCCTTCCTCAAACATGAACACTCTCTATTATCTTATGGGAATAACTACTAGGAACCCTTATGTCTTGAGTAATGTCTCGCAAAAATTTAGTCATCCATGTTGTTCATCACCTAAGGTTTCATCGGTTCTCCCAAGCCTAATTGTGTGGATCAAATTTACATGACCCTCCTTGGTTCTCTAAACCCATAAACCTATGAAATCATTCCATGAAATCTTTTTCAAATCCACTCTTGGGAGATATTCTTCATCACATTCTCTCTTTTTTGAAAGGGACCATATGTATACCTCAACCAAGTCCTCTAGAATTAAAAACCCTTATTGAAAGGCACATCCGGGTGTCTTACAATTGGAATTGGATTTCTATGTTCAGAGGTTTCCCACACTTGACATATAATAGGTTAAGGATCCACGATGTGTCTACATATTTTGATATCTATGGTCACATGGAACCTTACACCTTGGAAAATGTTGCAGAGTTTCTAGTTAGGGATTCCTGTGATAATACTTTATCCGCCCCTTCTCATCTTGAAAACCTGAAGCCTCAACTTACGAATATGGAGTGTTAGGATCAAACATGTTTTCCCATTAGACATGGAATTATATCTTCCTTCTACCGCGGAATGAATTTTAAGGCAACCATACTGATGTAATCCCCAAGCCTTTTTGGTTCGTGGTTGCAGTCTTGTTCCTCTATACCTCTATGACCTTCATTCATTTCTTACATTGGACTCTCATCCAATATAATGTGAATATAAAAAATTTTCATAGTCATGACCTCTTTTACCATATCCCTTACCTATTCCATTGTAGCACCAGCCTTATCCACTGGTGAAGGAGGATAGCTCTGTGGGTTGTCAAATCTCATACTTCCTCTTGTTTCTCACATCGAGCATGACTCAGGTGGGTATAGATGTTAATGATGATCACCACAACCACACAATATAGATAGAGGATTATACTATGAAAACAATGATTCATATTAAATAGGATATGTAGGAAAGCCACATAGGGTCTGAGATAAATGGGAATGCTTTTTTAGAAAAATCTAAAATCATAATTCTCTTAATCAGGGCATCCTCCATAGGTGTATGCCCCAAGTTAAGCAGCCAAACCACAGGGAGAGAAAAGACCCCTTGTGGTCCCTTGACATGGGATATCGTTCTCATGATTATAACCCAACTTATCATCTCACAGGGCCATACACCCTACAAGACATAGCCTAAAGGACCGCCATAGGTGTGGGTCCTCACTACTGAACTATGATGGCTTAGATTTCAATCCAAATGGGATAGATATGAAGCCTACCTAATGTTCAAACCAAACATCTAAACTAAAAATATTATTCTAGAAAATATTACCACCGGGGTCTAATTAAACATGGAAACACACAACCCTTCTAGGTTGTTTTGTGCCAGTTCAACATAACTCTAGCATGAAACATTGACTAGGCATATTTCTCTTAGATGGCCTTGCCACATGGTGTAAAACTATTTAGGTGGGTCCCTTTAAAAAGACCACAAAAATAATTATGTTCCATATTATGTTCAATCAAACTACAAGGGTTATTATTCCTTTCAAAATATATCAAATCTCATCTCCATTGATGACGATAAACTCCAGAGCGACGTTCATCTATGTGGATGAATAAAATCTCTAGAGTGCCCCACTGTGTGTCTAGAAAACCACCATCATTTTAATAATGATCAAACAATATCTAATTAATATATAAGAGGATTACACTAATGTAGAACCTCATATACATACATAAATCCAAATCAATGAAGAACCAAAAATACAAACAGATGATTCAAAATTTCATAAATGCTAACAATTCATTGCTAAATTCCAAGGTAAACTCATATGATAAATTATAAATTAATAATGGAGTCATGAACATATCATTAATCTATAATTTAATCCACAAGTAGGCTATAATTACCCATAAAATGGTGCAATGATCCCAACCTCCCATCATGTCGACCAATGGGAGTACTTAAGCATCATAGGGAAAAATCCTTAGTGAGCATATGTATAAGGCCCCAGCCTTAAACCTTACTTAATCTTGAGTTAATACAAGATTACACATTGAGGATCTTTTCAGGTTTAGAGTTTTAGAGAATTAGATCATAAAACATGCATTACATTCCACATTTCAATCACAAGATATCAATAAAACACATTGATATAAAAACATTATGAAAAACATTTTCAATAAAAAAATAAAAGAAAAGTAAAACATGGTATTTATTTTTCTTTTAAAAAAAGGTATGGCTTGTAGAGGAAGCCGAAACTCAAATAATGGTCACGGCGGCGGAAAAGTCGTTGTCACAACATACGTATGAAAAAAAACATTCCCTTTTGTCATTTAGTAAAACGCTTTGTATAAAAAAGATTCCTTTCAGATAAACGTAAATGTCAAAGGTTTTTATACACCGTATAAAATAATGTTGTGTATAAAACAAAATATTCCTCAATGAAAGGAGATTGAGACGAAGTCCCATAAAAGACGGTATCCTTGGATTAAGGATAAATCAATTATATAATTATGTGTGACAAACATATACACGAAATATAAGTGGTTATTAAGTGTAATAAAATCAGAGGACATTCACATATAATCATAGAACGACATATTCAAGGAGTACAAGTTTATCCCAATGAATCAAAATCGGTTTAAGAAGTTCCCTTGCAAAAATTCAATAGCCTAACGGCGTCACTTCAAAATTCAGAAAAAGAGTTGATGAGAGATAAAAAGGGTATATCATCACATGGAAATAAAATTTAAATAAATAAGGATATAGAAGAACATATCCCAACATAATAGTATGTGAATTAAAAGACATTACAAAAGAAGTCTTTTAAAAAGAGGAGGGTGAAAGGTTCCCTTACCGACATGGGTATCTTTCGAGACATGAACCCCATGAAATATGGACAATACAACATTGATGTAAATACTCATAAATGAAATTATATTGCACAATGAGTAAAATTATGTGCATTACATACACCAATCAAAGGAAATTGAGGCAAATGTATCATAAATCTCACGGGAATAAAAGTGAGATGAAAAATCCCTTACGAAATCTCGGCAGCCTAACGACGCCATGAAAAATATACAAAAATGGATTGATGAGATAAAATCAGGTATCTCATCATATTTACATAATGTTTACAGAAATAGTAATATAAAAGAACATCCCCCGACATAACAAAGAAGAGCTTAAAATAAGTGACATAAAGGAGAGTACTTAAAAAGAAAGATAGAGGTTAAATTTCTTACGAAAATTCGGCAGCCTAACGGCACCACTAAAAACTTCGAAAATGGATTGATGAGAGAGAATAGGGTCTCTCATCATATGAACATAAAAATTACAGTAGTATTAATATAAAATAACATCCCAATCACAGAAAATATGATCTTAAAAGGAATGACATAAAAGAGTGTACTTAAAAAGAATGAGAGGGGTAGGGTCCCTTACCTCAAGTCCAACTTGTCTTGTTCATTTCTTTATATTCTTGAATAATAAACATTGGTAAATTTATAATTGCTTAAGGACCTCTTATAAAGATTATTATTCAGTTAATATCACATATTTTAATGTTATAATAATTTGTTAATAATATGAGTTCATATAAGACGTTTTTGTCGATGTTTGGTACATGAGGCAAAAATTGAACTTGTTGGAAAATAATTTTCCATGTAGTTATAGGTACATCATATCCATAATAGTATTTATGTCTTAAATATCATATATATTCAGTATATATTCATTTTATACTATTCCATATCATTTGGAGATAAAAATTAAAATCACCATTTATCGAGATGGTAGGCCGTACGTACGCATGAACGCTACTTTCATTTTTTGTCATATTAATGGAATTAAAACAAAATGATATATATATATATATATATATTTTATAATTCCAGAATTATATCCATAATTTAGATGTAATATATTACATATATATCCATTATATATATGTACTTATAATTGTACATAAAATTTTGAGATAAGAAATGAAATGTACCGTTCATGGAGACGGTAAGCCGTACATACGCATGAACGCTACTTCCATTTTATTTCATATTTAATTGAATTAAAACAAAATTATAAATAATAGTATTTTAATTATAGTATGGTATCATATATAATATCATTAAATATATCTTTTATACGCACCACATATGGTATCAACGAATCAAATCACTTTGAGGGGGTGGTAGTCCGAACTTCCTTAAATGAAGATATAGCGTTTACCCATAATGGAAACCATAAAGGTATGCCATAAATGAAAAATACATAAGATTAAGTAAAACATAAAAATATTATATATCATATATAAATATAGCGTCATCTTAATGGCCACCTTTGAAGGAGTTAGAAGAATGTTGAATAATCATCGTTTCATGAGGCAGAAATTCGCCATCCCCAGAAACAGTATGTTCTTTAACCATTAGATGTAGGTGTGTGTAAGTGTAGCTCGAATACTTATTATAAAAACATCCTAGTATATTGAAGATACTGGATTTTTTACAAATGAAATGAATAAAAAGAGTTTAGTGGGGTTGGAGAAGCAAAATAAAACAATATGACTCAAGTGAAGGCATTACCTTAAAATCGGGTAACTCCCTTTGGTTTGAGCTCAAAGCCTTCCTTGTGAAGACTTATGCCCAAAGTGAGGCTTCAAGGAGTAATATAGGGATGTGGAGAGACAAAATGGGAAGGGGTTAGCCGAGCCAAAGGCATTGGAATTGTGGTTAAGGAGGTCGAGGTGGGGGCCTTTTATAAGAGGAGAGGAGGGGCACTCTTGGAAAGTAATGAAATGTTACTTTATTTTAGAATGCGTTTCAGATTTTAATTGTCCCACATTGATGTTTTTTTAGGATATGGTGATAAGGGTTCGAAATCCACCGATCCAATAGGTTTTGGGCATGTTTAGGTCTTATATTTTACATTATCTTTCCATTTTATTTAAATCATTAAATAATGAGGTCATCTCTGTATCATCATAATGTCATAAATAATTTAATTCATTTAATCTCTAACAACTATTAAAAAATACTATAATTTAGGAAATATTTTCATATTTCCAATGAGTATTTATAGAAAAAAATCTGACTTGTATAACCCCATGTAAAAATTGTTTTATTAAAACATCTCATGTTTGTGTCATTTTTACTTTAACATTAAATAAAAAGGTATTTATGTAATTTTCCAACCATAGTGGCTCTATGGGGTCTCCAAGTTGACCCATGGATTTTATTGGTCGGCCATGACACATACAATGAGGGTAGGACTTGTGTCTAGGTCATTTCATTTTATTAAAACATTAATCTTACCTTAAACTACACTAAATACCTCTAATCGCGATTAATAAACTTAAAAGTTACGGTTCACCAAAATATTATTTTAATTCCATTGAACCACATTTCACTTTTTTAATGAAAACCATGTATGTAAGATTTTTGAAATTCAAAACACAGAGGTGGTAAAATTTCATTTAAATGGAAAATCAGTTTTTATAAGTACCACTTAGTGGTTTCACTATTCATCAAAAATTGATGTTTTTCAGAAAATTACCAAAAATTCACCCTAAGTTGTATTTTATATTCTGAATTCAAAAATGATGTCTATTTTACAAAATTCAAAACATATAAGTTTCATTAATTAATTTAATAATTAATTTCCGCTGTCAAAACAAATAGCGTGTTTTTATGAAACAAAATGTATCAAAAGATTGACACCAGTTTAAGTCCGATTTCAAAGTGAAATTTATTCTAACAAAAAATATTGGATTAAATGGTAAAAATATATTCTAATTTAACTTTAAATCCAATTAAAAAGATAATCTAATCATATAAATAAATTATATTAAAAATGGGTTTTGAATTAAAATACAACAATTTTCACTATTCATTAAAAATTGAACTTTTTCGGAAAAATACCAAAAATTTACACAAAGTAAATTTTGATGTCTCGATTCTAATGAAGAATTTTATTTTTTCAAATATAACACATAAAATTGTCAAAAAGTGTATTTAAAGGAGGTTCTCCATCAAAAGGTGGACAATCGACTTTTTAAAGAATATTAGAATGTTTATGCTTAAAATTGGATTCATTCGCATTTTTAATCCTATAACATTTATTGTAAAAAGTAAAACTATTTGACAAACATATATAATAATTTTGTAGTTATTTCTGTTAATTCTCGCCATTACAACAGCTAGGCATTAACTAGTATTTAAAATAATATTATTTTATTATTAGAGTGCAACGTAAGATTCCCAAGAAACTCGTTGTTGCGTATTGGATACACCATTGTGCATAGCATCCCCTTTAAAGTAATATTAATATTTTATTCACAAATATGGATAAATATGAAAATTTCATATTCTTTATTTACCTGGGGTGTTACATCTTTCCCCCCTTTTTGGGAATTGCGTCCTCGCCATTTTTAAAATTGGTCTTGGAAACTTCATTGAAAATCTCACATCAGAACAAGAGTCAATAAATCAATCACTTTACAATAAAGAAAGATAAGTACAAAGGTCACCCGAGTTAACCCATACTAGGATTCCAAGTATGAAAATATGGACATGGAGGAAAAAACAAAGGGTCATGTTCTGATGGAGAGTGATAGTAAACATGTCTAGAAGAAAGTTAACCATAAGAAAATCACAAACTTGTGATGGGTTAAAAAGTATTCGATTCCCCAGTAGGAAAAGTTAATAGACAACATTTTTTATTTACGTTACTTTTTATTTAGGAATTTATTCATAAGGAAACATAATCAGTTATCATGTTGACTTTCAAATTTTATTATATTCCTCATACAAACTCATATTTTCTCCAAAAGATGAGTATGTAGGAAGACTTGTTCACATTAAGAGTACTATAATCAACTTCTAGAGAATCACCTAATCCACAAAAGAGAACTATATACTTCCCATGTCTTTAGACGTTAACCAAAACCAAAACCAAAAAGGTTAGTACAAGATAAGATAATCTAGAAAAGGATAACCCTTTATAAAAAGAAAATCTATTCTTAATCTCCAAAATTTGTCCAACAAAATTCAAAGTTCAACGAGGGCCATTCGATAAAAAATTTGTCTATAAAATTATTCAAAGTAAACCAAACTACGATTGAATCCCAAATATTTGAAGGATTTAGTCACATAGTCTTCCAAGTTAAATCGTAACAATTTTCTCCAAACAACATCAGTTGCTCTTAATGTCTCATATTGAAAGATAATTATCCTAATCACATATCCTCCATGATAGGTTAATAAATTTCCATAGATAACCCAAATCAACTTTATATTAATTCATAAAATCATCTAACTAAAAATAATTAGTCAAACTAACAAGGGACTAGACGTAGTCCAGTGGTAGGCGATAAATACCAGTTGCACTTTGGTTGTGGGTTCGATTCCCGCAGCTTTGTCAGATGCGATGAGTTGTCACACGGTCTGCGTGTTGTCCTTTTTCCAAAACTATATAATTCTTAAAACATTCCACAAAACGAGATAAAATCTTCAAAAAAATAATCATAAAATATTTTAACCTCAAGATTATCTCATGCCTTTCATTTTCCATCATAACATATAATAACCAATAATTACCTCAAAAGTAAGGATCATATAAACCATAATGGTTACCTTTATAATTATTACCTAAACATCCACATCGATTGGTCATCTCATACATGATGCATTACAGAACATATCAAGGTTCAAGTGGATGATCATGACTCTTTAATAGTTGGTTTAGAACAACCACGAGTTTCCTCATTAAATAACCAATTTCATCCAGTCTCTTAATCAGAGAACCACCACAGTTTCCTTCAAACATATTGTCACTTTGGTTCCTGCTAGATCCATCCATTCACTAAAAAAAGAAATTTCAGTGTGAGTATATCAACAAAACAATCATGTACTAATGAGGAAGATAACCACTAATATATACTTACTTATTCACTTTATATATAAATAGGACTCTTTCTGAAATCCTAACCATTAAGGTAATGTCACTTATGCTCAGAGGATATCGTAACCTCTAAAGTTATCTAAACCGACCTCTAATACCAACTACAAGGCCCCAGCCTTAAACCTTACTTAATCTTGAGTTAATACAAGATTACACATTGAGGATCTTTTCAGGTTTATAGTTTTAGAGAATTAGATCATAAAACCTGCATTACATTCCACATTTCAATCACAAGATATCAATAAAACACATTGATATAAAAAATTTTTGAAAACCATAATCAATACCAAAATAAAAGAAAAGTAAAACATGGTATTTATTTTTCTTTTAAAAAAAAGGTATGGCTTGTAGAGGAAGCTGAAACTCAAATAATGGTCACGGTGGCGGAGAAGTCGTTGTCGCCACATACGTACGACAAAAACATTCCCTTTTGTCGTTTAGTAAAACGCTTTATATAAAAAATATTCCTTTCGAATAAATGTAAATTTCAAAGGGGTTTATACACCATATAAAAGAAAGTTGTGTATAAAACAAAATATGCCTCAATGAAAGAAGATTGAGACGAAGTCCCATACAAAGACGGTATCCTTGGATTAAGGATAAATCAATTACATAATTATGTGTGACAAATGAATACACGAAATATAAGTGGGTTTTAAGTGTCATACAATCAGAGGAAATTCACACATAATCATAGAACGACATATTCAAGGAGTACAAGTTTATCCCAAAGAATAAAATTTGGGTTAAGAAGTTCCCTTGCAAAAATTCGACAGCCTAACGGTGTCACTTCAAAATTCAGAAAAAGAGTTGATGAGAGATAAAAAGGGTATCTCATCACATGGACATAAAATTTAAATCAATAAGGATATAGAAGAACATATCCCAACATAATAGTATGTGAATTGAAAGACATAACAAAAGAAGTCTTTTAAAAAGAGGAGGGTGAAAGGTTCCCTTACCGACATGGGTATCTTTCGAGACATGCACCCCGTGAAATAAGGAAAATACAACATTGATGTAAATACTCATAAATGAAAGTATATTACACAATGATTAAAATAATGGGCAGTACATACACCACTCAAAAGAAATTGTGGAAAAATGTAGCATAAATCTCACAGAAATAAAAGTGAGATGAAAAATCCCTTACGAAAACTCGGCAGCCTAACGACGCCACTTAAAACTTACAAAAATGGATTGATGAGATCAAATAGGGTCTCTAATCATATTAACATAATGTTTACAGAAATAGGAATATAAAATAACATCCCCCAACATAACAAATAGGAGCTTAAAATAAGTGACATAAAGGGGAGTACTTAAAAACAAAGAGAGAGGTTACATCTCTTACGAAAATTTGGCAGCCTAACGACGCTACTCAAAACTTCCAAAATGGATTCATGAGAGAGAATAGGGTCTCTAATCATATGAACATAAAAGTTACAGTAGTATTAATATAAAAGAACATCCCAATCACAAGAAAGATGAGCTTAAAAGGAATGACATAAAAGAGTGTACTTAAAAAGAAAGAGAGGGGTATGATCCGTTACCTCAAGTCCAACTTGTCTTGTTCGTTTCTTTATATTCCTAAATAATAATATTTAGTAAATTTATAATTGCTTAAGTACCTCCTGTAAAGATTATTATTCAGTTCATATCACATATTTTAATTTTATAATAATTGGTTAATAATATGAGTTCATATTAGACATTTTTGTCGATGTTTGGTACATGAGTCAAAAATTGAACTTGTTGGAAAATAATTTTCCATGTAGTTATAGGTACATCATATAAAGAATAGTATTTATGTTTTAAATATCATATATATCCAGTATATATTCATTCTATACTATTACATAGCATTTGGAGATAAAAATTAAAAGCGACGTTCGTGGAGACGGTAGGCCGTACGTATGCATGAACGCTACTTTCATTTTTTGACATATTAATGGAATTAAAAAAAATGAGAGAGATATATATATGTTATAATTCCAGAATTATATCCATAATTTAGATGTAATATATTACATATATATCCATTATATATATGTACTTATAATAGTACATATCATTTTGAGATAAGAAATGAAATGTACTATTCATGGAGACGGTAAGCCGTACGTACGCATGAACGCTATTTTGATTTCTATTTCATATTTAATGGAATTAAAAAATTATTCTACATAATATTATTTTAATTCCAGTATGATATCATATATAATATCATTAAATAGATCCTTTATACGTACCACATATGGTGTCAATGAATCAAATCACTTTGAGGGGGCGGTAGTCCGCACTTCCTTAAATGAAGATATCGTGCTTACCAATAATGCAAACCATAAACGTATGACATAAATGAAAAATACAGAATATTAAGTAAAACATAGACATATTATATATCATATATAAATATATTGTCATCTTAATGGCCACCTTTGAAGGTGTTAGAAGAATGTTGAACAATCATCGTTTCGTGAGGCAGAAATTCTCCATCCCTAGAAATAGTATGTTCATTAACCATTAGATGTAGGTGTGTGTAAGTGTAGCTAAAATACTTCTTATAACAACATCCTATTATATTTAATATAGTTGATTTTTTACAAAAGAAATGAATAAAAAGAGTTTATGGGGTTGGAGAAGCAAAATAAAACAAAAGGACTCAAGTGAAGACATTACATTAAAATCGGGTAACTCCCTTTGGTTTGAGCTCAAAGGCTTCCTTGGGAAGACTTCTTCCCAAAGTGAGGCTTCATGGAGTAATATAGGGATGTGGAGATACAAAAATGTTCAGGGTTTTTCCAAACCAAAGGCTTTGGAAGTGTGGGTAAGGAGGTAGAGGTGGGGGCGTTTTATAAGAGGAGAGGAGGGGCACTATTGGAAAGTAAAGAAATGTTACTTAATTTTAGAATGATTTTCTGACCTTAATGGTCCCACATTGATGTTTTTCGAGGCTAAGGTGATAAGGGTTCTAAATCCACCCATCCAATTGGTTTTTTACATGTGTAGGTCTTAGATTTTACATTTTCGTTCCATTTTGTTTAAATCGTTAAATAATGAGGTCATCGCTGCATCATCATGATGTCATAAATAATTTAATTTATTTAATGTCTTAAAATTATAAAAAAAAAATATGATGTAGTAATTCTTTTTAGATTTCCAATTACTATTAATAGACAAAAATCTGACTTGTATAACCCCATGAAAAAAATGTTTTATTAAAATATCTCATGTTTATGTCATTTTTACTTTAACATTAAATAAAAAGGTATTTATGAATTTTCCAACAAAGTGGCTCCATTGGGTCCCCAAGTTGACCCATGGATTGTCTTGGTCGGGCATTACACATACAATGAGGTTAGGACATGTGTCTAGGTCATTTATGTTTATTAAAACATTATTCTTACCTTAAACTACACTAATTAACTCTAATCGCGATTAATAAACTTAAAAGTTACTATTCACCAAAAAAATTATTTTAATTCCATTGAACCACATTTTACTTTTTAATGAAAACCATTTATGTCAGATTTTTGAAATTAAAAACACAAAGGTGGTAAAATTTCATTTAAACGGAGAATTAGTTTTTATAAGTACCACTTAGTGGTTTCACTATTCATCAAAAATTGAAGTTTTTCAGAAAATTACCAAAAATTCCCCCTAAGCTATATTTGATATCCCGAATTCAAAAATGATGTCTATTTTAAAAAATTCAAAACATATAAGTTTCATTAATTAATTTAATAATTAATTTCCACTGCCAAAACAAATAGCTTGTTTTTATGAAACAAAATGTATCAAAAGATTGACACTAGTTTAAGTCTGATTTCAAAGTGAAATTTATTCCAATGACAACTATTGGATTAAATGGTAAAAATATATTCTAATTTCACTTTAAAACTAATTCAAAATATAATCTAATCATATAAATATATTAGATTAAAAATGGGTTTTGAATTAAAATACAACATTTTTCACTATTCATTAAAAATTGAACTTTTTCGGAAAATTGCCGAAAATTTACAGAAAGTAAATTTTGATATCTCGATTCTAAAGTAGAATTTTATATTTTAAAATATAATACATAAAATTGTCAAAAAGTTGATTTAAAAGAGGTTCTCCATCAAAAGGTGGTTAATCGACCTTTTAAAGAATATTAGAATGTTTACGCTTAAAATTGGATTCATTCATATTTTAATCCTCTATCATTTATTTTAAAAAGTAAAAATATTTGACAAACATATATAATAATTTTGTAGTTAAATATGTTCATTCCAGCCATTACAACGGCTAGGCATTAACTACTATTTAAAATAATATTATTTTATTATTAGAGTGCAACGTAAGATTCCCAAGAAACTCATTGTTGCGTATTGGGTACGCCATCGTGCATATCATCCCCTTTACAGTAATATTAATATTTTATTCACAAATATGGATAAATATGAAAATGTCATATTCTTTATTTACCTGGGGTGTTAGATTATGCCTATAAAAAGTAGGTCCTTATAGATATAGAGCCATTAGGTGTTACCAGTTACAAGAATAAACCCACTGGAAAAATATCATAGAAAATTATTCCTAAAAAAATCCCATTTCCGAGGGAAAAAAAGATTATGATGATGTGAATCCATAACCAAGATGACAGAGTAACCTACAAGTTAGGCCCCTTCCATTCTGAAAGACAATGATGTCTAGATAGAGAATTCAATCTTGGATGTGTTCATCCAAAAAGACGATTATTTTCCTAAGTTCATTGTATGTAATATATATATATAGGTATGCGCTTCAAAGAATTCCATTTAATCCATGGGATTCCTTTACATTATCACCCATGAATTCCCCATATTCCACTAAGGAAGGGTATGCTTTCGATCAAAGAACACCATCACCGACATAGACACATTAATGAAGGGTTACCAATGCAATGGTTCATGAGTACCATCAGTATGGTACTATCCCAACCTTATAGGCTACCTAAAATTCCCAAAAAATCATCAATCAACCCAAGTGATCTAGTCAATGACAATTGATCGTCATGAAGTAGATGGAACCCACTACCATCTTCAACTATTTCAAGAGATCATCCCTAAAACAAAATAGCCTCTCCCACCAATATTTTTAGGGAGGTGGATCAGGAGGACACCTATGGCCTTTTCCCAAAGAGTCATTGGTCCTTTTAAAGGGATTCTGCCAAAAATTTCTTGTGCCAATTACGCTTGGTAGTGAACCCTCAACTTTATGAGGGTGTCATATTCATCTATCCGGTCCTCATCCCTTATATCGAGACACCCAAAATGCCCCACCAAGGTTGAAAACCGGCCAACAGGGAGTATTTTCTTACATTTTCCCTCCACTGGAGAATACCACCATCCTAGTTTGTTGAAAATTAGAGAGTGGGAAAATATACACAATCCCCTTCACATAACCAACTAGAAAACTCTCCTCCTAGCATTCAAAGATGCTTGCAAACCATATACAGTGGAAACATTCAACCAGGAACATACACCTTCCTGTACCCACCAAGCCTACCAGAAGACTTGTTTGGAAGCACATAAAGAAGTATACCAACTATTATTGGAAGAAAATAGAGATATATAATATAAACTTTCCAATATTTATCAAGGCTTCCAAGATAATCTTATGAAAGCTCTTGGAGAAGGCAGTCAGAATTCACCGATAGAAAGTAGGGTGAATACATAATTCTTTTCCCTAACACATGAGTACTGCCAATATCCACTGGCAGGAAAGGGAGGATAGGAGGAGGCAAATAATCCTACCTGAGACATGGAATGGATTTATATTCATGTAACACTCACAAATTTCACCAAAAACATTCTGAAAATGGTGAAAGGGCTGGTGGAAATCCCTACCTATATTCTATAAACTTATTAAAATATTTTAATGGTGGTGACAACAATACCATTGGGGAAAACACATATCTTTATCCCTTTACCTATCGTGTCTCATCATCTTTTCACCCCAGAGCTGATATATTCCATTGGTTGTTTGGCTTGCTTGGGATGCTATTGTTTCACAGATGGGATGTTATGATGATTACATAATTTTCTAAATTCTTGAGTTAGAACTTGGATGTAAAAGAGATCAGGCCTTCATCAAAGAGTAAGATTATGGGTGGCAAGGAGCTCCAAGGGCACGTGGGGGCTGATGAATTCAGTCTCGCTTCACACAAGGAGAGGGTTACATCAACCAATCCTGCTTTTGGACGATGGAATGGTGAACAGCTACGGTTGCTAACTGGAAATCTTCAGTTTGGGGTATTTAACAGATGTGAGTACGATTGTATGTCTATTTTTTCCTTTAATTTCTAGTCGGTGTAAGTTCATTACACCTCATGTGTACACTGTTATTCATTTTTCTTTAATAAAATTTTTGGGGATGATCTTTAAGAAAAACCACTCCAACCAGATAAAATCTTCTTATCCTAATGGAAATTACTAGGTATGCATATACACCTAACCATGACATCCTCTTCTCCTAGAATGTGTCCCCAACTGTCTATAAAAATGATTCCAAGAGAAAGTCTCATAAAAAACAGTTGGGGAATAATGAGAAAATCTATATTTAGGATTCACTGTATGTTGGAGTTTTTGAATCTCTTACACATTTATCTATTTCTGCTCAAGATCCAAACCACCCGTTACCTACTTATTAGAGAAGTACCAGTATCTCTAGATGTCCACACCAGATTCTTCCTCATAAAGGCTTGCATCATGACAATACGGTAAATCTCAATAGCCTATATCCTGATTATAACCATGAAAACTCTCTATGAGTCTATTTGGAAAGGGAGAAAGAAGGTATACCCATTCCCATAATCAATCATGGTGGTCCTCCCCATAATGGAATTCTCTACGAATGTTCTCTCAATTGAAGTGATTCACATTTCAATGAATATTAGTTAATTTGGAATGTAGTGATGAGAAATCCATCATATATTGAGGAAATTTTCAAACAGAAGGCTAGTCAAGTCTGATTCCTTGTTACTAGAAGATGAAATCCTTTCTCAGCTGGATGAAATCCCAAGGCAATGGTCATTATTTGAACATAGTATCGTTCATTCACCTTCAAACATTGATGAAGAAATCCTATCCAATGCCATTGTTTATGATTAATCAACTCAAAAGCATCCACGCTGGTCAAACTAGGTTTAGGAACCTATTTTTAATGATGAATAAGATCTATTCAACATGATGAAACAACTCCCTAAAGATGATATAAATGTTATTTTTTGGCCTTTATCCACCTATCAATATATAATTCTAGAGATTTTGGTAGCAAATTGAATACATGACATCTTCCTCAATATATGGAAAAATATTCACCACCTAAAAAATTTATTTCTATAGGATGAGTATCAAAATGAAATAAAAGAAATATAAGGGTTAAAACACTTAATTGATTCCTTTAAGTTTAGGACATCCTGTGATTCAATACCTTCAACTAGAACTCATACAACTGAACTGTCAGGGGATTCCCTCTGAGTTACTATTCATAAAACTATTCCTGGAGAGTCAACAAATAAGAGGAGAAGGTATCATGGAAGTTGTAGAAGAAGGAGATACGACATAGATAATGAGAGAATTCCTACAATGTTCCATGGTTCTGCTATGATCATCAAAGCTGTTATTGAAAATTGTACAAATAAAGAGTCTATTTCATGTTAGTAGGAAGAGGATGTTCTAGCTCATGAGACAGTCCACACCAAAATGAACATATAAGGTGTGCATACCAAAAACTAGAGGCTCATTCAAAATTTTGTTATCCCCTCAAATAATAAAACTATACCACCCCAAATAGAGCCTAAAAAGGGGAATGGTAAGGGTAATACCACGTCTCATATTCCACCTGAAGAAGGACAATCCCTTTCTTTAGAGGAGATATTTTCTCAGAAATTATAGTGAATGATAGAGTTGAGAAGAGACAATGTAGAGTTACTTTGAGGCAGTTTTCATTCTAGATATATTCCACAAGTAGACCCTCAACTCGTACTTCCAGCTGGCACACCTCAACAAAGAGGGTTTGACTCAACAACTGAAGCTCATAGGGAAAATTTTCTCAATGTGGGACATCAACTAGAACTATATTTGAATCCCTCAATATGAGATCAAGAATTCCAACAATTTGGCACATAGAAATATCAAGGTCGGGCACATCTTCATATGGTTTCCCCTATTATATACCCACGAAAAATACCAGCGGTGCCACCACAAGGTGTCCAGGTAGTCATCATGCTTATTCAGGCTACAACCACTATTTACATAGGTTCTTGATCAGCCAGATATTCCTCCAATTAATATGAACAACATCGAGTCACTAATGAAACGATTGGAAGTTATGGAAGGATGGTGGTCTCCAGTAGAACCAGAGAACATGGATTGCCCTGAATGGATGGATCCTACCCCTCCTCCTTAATACTTTTTTAATCATAATTTTCCAATATTTAATGTATTTGAAGATCTGAAGCATCACATGACACACATTGTCTCAGGTTGTGATCCCATTATGGGGACCCATGAGAAGTTGGATATAATGAAACATATATGCTTTGTGCAATCATTTTGGGGACCAGCCATTGTATGGTATAAGGGATTACATTCTTGGTTGATCACATGATGTGAATATCTTTTATAGATGTTCCTTTTATAGTTATTCCCAATGCTGTAGAAGCTGACGTTCTATAATATCAAAACACAAAAAAGAGAGAATGGAAAATTTTCAGACTTCATCTCTTGGTGGAAACGATTTACATATTCAGTGATCCAACTGCTCCCTGAAGAAGACGTATTTACTCTCTATGTTAAAAATCCCCTTGATGAGATATGCACACCATTGAACCCTTTAAAACACATTAGAGGATAATGATATCTAGATGAACATGAAAAAAACATGAAAACCTCATCATTATGTCAACATCCAAGTCTCAAGTAGCTCTATCAGCTCAAGAAAGGATAACATGAAGGTATATGTCATTATAGTTAAACTTATATAGGCCCTTGTATCTTCTCTTACTTCAAATCCCAAATCATTCTATAGGGATCCTCCCCCCGAGAATCAGAAAATATTACTACCTCATCATGATGAAAAATTAGATTAGAGGCAAAAATTGTTTTAGGAGTTAAAGAACATGGTCTATTCCATTAAGAATGACTAATTAACTAGAAAATTTATCTTCGATTTGGAAAACAACTCAGTATAGTTTCCTATGCCCAAGAATCCAAAAAAATGGAGGACAAAGATCTCCCAAATTATTTCCATATACATCAAATTTTGGGGAATCCCAATCACAATTGTTTTGTTTTCATGGACCTTTTACAGGTGATGGTAGATTCAGGGTAAGTGAAACTAAAAAAATCATTAGCCCATGTAACATGCATTTATGTTATTGATTTGAAGAAGGACAGAAAGTGGAAACAAGTTAAAAGAAATAATGTATAGAATTTTGATGACTTTATGGTTAGAAAATAGTCAATCAGACTGATGCAATTCAGTGAACATAGTTTAAATAACCAACTGTGCCTCTTATACATCTGCTATAACAATTAAAGCCTCACCAAATGATATATCCTTTGAAGGATAATCCCCAAAAAGAGACATGTCCATACGGATAAGATAAAAAATGAATTTGAGATTGTGTCAAGGTAAAATTTGTCATTAATTTTGTATATTTCATTCCAACCATCTCAATATCACAAGAACCATCCGGCTAAACGGTACAACAAAATTAACCCCAAATATAATCTATATAAAATGAGGAGTTGATTTTTGGATTCATTAATGTTATTAACTTAATGAATACATACTAAAATGATGATAATGAATATGGAACTAATTTACCTACACATGATTGAGGATATAATGGTGGATGTCCTCAGGGTTGAGGATTCATGGGAAGTCATGGTTATTCTAGAATCCATTACTTCAACCACACCGCTGCGCAAACCATCTATGAAGTCAAAACTCAAGGGAAAGTTCTCCAGTGAGGTCAAAAGGAATAAATGAGTCATTCTTTTACACATTACTAGGTATTCCCTGAAATTATTAAATTGTAAGACATGTTAGAGGATACACCACCACCTCCATTGTAGGTAGGCATCCCTAGATGGACTAATCCACCAAGGATAGAAATAGTTCAAGATCCTATCCCAAAGAATGACCCATACAAATTAAGAACATTGACTCATAAAGGACCTAAAAAGGGAATATTCACTGCATAAATATTAGAAAATTGGACCAAAAAAATGATGTCTAGAAGAAACTAGACCATGTTATAGCTATGTTTTAAATATTGATGCTCATATTCCATAAAAATACAACTTGGAAGAATAGATTGAGTCTTTATTAAGAACTCGAGAATTTGAAAATGAAGATACTACTGTGGAGGTATATCATGTTGAAAATGATCTTACAGAATGTCATGCAGTCATCTCCGTCATTGACTAGGATGAGGATGATTTCATAAAAGGACATGTCAGACCCTTGTATATATTCAGCATCATAAAAGATAGAAATATCCAATGGGACATAATTGAAAATTTCTTAGGAGTCAACCTCATCCCAGTTCAGACACATCCTCAAATCAGACTCAATGAATATTACTTGTCTCCAACCACTTTGTTTTTACGAGGCTATGATAATAATGAGTAGGATCCTTTTGGATATATTAGACTAAGAACACGGTTTAGAGATCTTGTGACTGATACAGGATTCATGTTGTTCCAAAAGGACTCAAAATTCGATGTGTTACTAGGAATTCCATGGACACATCACCATGAATCCATTCCTTCATCATACCACCAATGTATCAAATATTCTTTCAATTGTCAAATTAATTGTATGGTGACGAGGAAAAGTTTAGATCCTACGGGACATAATACATTGATGTAAGGTTCTATCACTATGAAGGGAATCAATCAATGTATAATGATTCCACACAAATCAATGCCCCGCACAGTTTGGAGATGATCTCATTTTAAATTTTAAGTAGCACAGTGCAGATTACGTTTTCAAACCTAAGATTTGGTAAATTATTTATTAAAATTCATTTATCCTTGTTTATATTTTTCATTTATTGCAACACTAAAAACAATTTATTTTAAATTTAAAAAATATGTTTGGCTGGCATTATATGAAACTCCATGTTAATAGTAAACTACATGAAATGTAGATATTGTCTTTCATTACAAGGAATATCACCATTAGCTTGTGTTATATGCAATAATGACTTCTCTCGATGACTTGCATAACACACAAAGCTGAAGTTTACAAAACAATAATATATTATCAAAACATGATTATTAAATATAATAAGATTAAACCTGGACCTTAAATTAGTGTCCATGAATATTATTTACTAATTTATGAAAATATATGGTTTAAAAAATATAATATGAATTCATTGGTTACGAATTAATTATAAATGAATTTGAAAACCGATTTAATATAAAGGGAAATATTTGTATGGTCAAAAAGAAATTTTAACCTAATAAATTAAATTGTAATTTATGTCTCTGAAATCACTATGTTAGACATTCCTTTCACATGTAACATAATTTTTTTACTTGACACTAACTTCGAATACGTTAAATGAAACATCGACTTGGCATACAATGCACATGACACCGAGTTTCTTCAAAAAAAAATTTTATATAATTATTTAAATGATATAATTATAACCTAGCCATTAAAATATTAATAGGAATAGTAATAAAAAAATTTCAATAAATTTTATATTTTTTATATAAATACAACATATTGATAATGAAATACATTATTTTTAGTAATGTAGTTTTTTTTTAAAATATTTTCTTCACGAAAGAACCACTTTAATCTCCTTCTATGAAATGTAAAAAAATATATTATACATACATTTAGACAATTAATTTTATAAAATAAAATTTATTATTAACTTATAGTGTCAACATTAGACTAGTTTGAAATGTTGGGATTTTTATGAGAGATGTCATTTTTTGATGAATAGGAAAAAATATATCTTTTTAGTTAAAAAATTCCTTTAGATTTAATTAATTATTAATGTAAAATGACATTACAAATTTTTATACAAAATTGGATAGATATTATATATATTAAAACATTTTAATTCATTATAATAAATTTCATATTGAAATTGAATATAAAATCATTAAAATATTTTGAACATTTTTTTAATTTAAAACCCTTTTATATCATCCTGTATGTGGTATTAGTATTCTTCTAAAATTTTCTACTACTGTGATTTGAATTTGGAAAAAAATGAAATAAACAATTTTATTGAGTATAATATTTAGTGTCTAATAAGGAAAAGTTAATTTTTACCAAAATGAGTAGTAAAATTGGACGAAATTAATCACATCAATTGATCCCAAATTAAGCTTAATTAGCAGAAAAGCCTTAAAATTAAGGGCACAAATGATCTAGACACGTGTGCAATTCCAATTTATTTTCTAAATTACATCCCTAAACCTTCCATTATTGATTATTTTTTGGTTTGAAATGAACTTTTTTATGTAATAAAAAGTGTACACCTATCATGATACTAAAAAGGCCAAGTGCATCCTTTCCCTTAAATATAAAAGGTCACCACCTCTACCCACTTTTTTACACATCACAAACCAATTCCCTCACCCATCATCTACTCAAATAAGATCCCATATAACCTAAAATTCTAATAGAAGCCTTAACTTGGGTAGAATAAAAATAAAGGATTCCTTTTATACCAAACCAAAAATAGTTACCTGATTAAGAGGTTTGAATGAGTACGATGAGTGTCAAGACACACAGTAAGGGGATTTGATCTCCCTTTTTATTTCCATGAGATAAATTCATTATTCCCAACCCATTCATTTTTCTGGTGTGTATACTCATCATGTATATATTCAATTATACATATAGTAAAATATATAGGTATTTACATTTCCATTCTTTGACCTCTATTTCATAGGGTTTATATTGAAAATGATACAAAATATGTAAAATAGTTCTTTAATAATTTACTATCTTTGAGAATCATGATTTTTTCTACACCTATATTAGTTTTCAGGTGTATATAAATCAATTTTAGTTGATATATAATTAATATACTTGTTTTCATGATATTTTAGGCTTCATGAAATTTCATTTTACTACATTGATAGTAGGATCCCATGTTACCATGTGATAAGAGTTTATTAAAATAATCACATCACTTTTGGATATTGATAATGATTAATATTCTTCAACGGAATATTATGATCGAACTCTCAATAACACTTATATGGTTCATTCCCCACTTTTTATTCAATATATAACCATGTAATTGTACCATTTTCAATTCATTGGTAGTTAAGATAACTAAGATTAGGTTTTTAAGAAATGACGAACTACATCTCTCTCTTCTATCTAAAATTTATTTTATTTCAAAACAATTTTATAAAAAATGTGTAATTTTTTTTCAAATGATCTCTAAGGATCATTTTCAAGTGAAGATAATTTTAAAATTTCTTTTGTAATTTTAAGAGTATTCATTATATGTTATCAAAGGTAATTTAAATGAATTGGTTTTCAAAACATTTTCAACATTTCTTTATAATTTTCAAATGTATCTTCAATGAAATGTCATTCAAGATGTTTTCAATCTCACTTTATTAGTTTTCAATGTGATTTCATTGAAAAATGTTTTTAAAATCTTTTTAATCTTATTTTATAAGTATTCAAGTAAAAATGTTTTCAAAATGATACCATGTATTCTTTATAAGTTTTCATTGTATGTTTTAAGAAAATCATTTTCAAAGGGTTTTATGTATTATAGATACATTATAATAGAAGAAAAGGTATTTTCCTCATGAAACATTTCTAGAAGGTACTTCAAAATTCTTCTCCATATAATATGACCTCCATTGATGTTTCTCATTCCCTTAAAAAAATGATCAAAAGGTTATATTTATATTCAATATATTAATAGGTTATTTTTAATGTCATGGTCTTTATGACACCCATTTCTCTTTCACAACTAATATGTTATGAACCATGTTTCTCATTCTCGAGTTATATGTTTATGAAATCTGTTTCTCTTCCACAGTTTATATGAGTTTGAAATCTATTTCACATCTAATGTTATGATTTAAGAAAATTATTAAGCAACTTATCTCTTTTCCATATGTTATGTTGTGATTAAATGTTAATAATACCCATTTCATTTAACGGGTTATGATAGGAAGTTTATAAAACCCATCTATTTTATGAGTCATCATATGTTAATAGTTTTAATTATCTTCTAGAACTTGTATGATGTATTTAATTATGATATGGTTGGGACCTATATCTCTCTCTAATGCATTGGGTAAAAATATGTTGTATATGAGATCCAAAAGTATGCGGTGTTTGCCCATCCCTGAGAACAAGAAGGTACAGTGGTTTTAGACCAATCCGAAAAGAAATAGGTTACATGGGTTAGATCCCATGCCTAAAATCAAGAAGGCGTATGGGTTGTTGCCCAATCGTAAAAAAAAGACAGCACATTTTTTTTATCCCAATCCAAAAAACATGATGTTACATGGGTTGTATCCCAATAAAAAATTAATGGGGTACACAGGTTTTAGCCCAATCTAGAAAAGAATAATGTACATTGGTTGTATCCCAACACTAGAATAATGTTGGTGCATGGGTTTCTAACCAAAGCACAAATAATGTACATAGGTCGCAGCCCAGGCCTAACAAGTTACAAAGGTCTTGGTAGGTATCCTTTAAAGAATTTTTATATTCTTATTTGTACCACAAATTCTATATCATATTCCTCAATTATTATTTCAGGGTATATATTCTATATTTCCATATGATCGATGTCTTCTGAAGTCTCATGCATTAAACCATGATTCATTTTCTTGGTCTTTAAAATGTTTTGTATGATCTTTTAATGATATTTACCACATTCTTATACCCTTATGTTTATTATATGCAAACTCATTACATTTTTTTACCCTTACTATGCATTTGAGCTCACCCCTTTCTTATGTTTCCTTTTCCCATGATAGGAAGAATGGTTTTAGATAGAAGTACTAAAGGTGGATATTTTCAAGTGATACATTAAAGATCATTCACTAGAATAAAAGGTTTTTGTTTCCATGTATCCAATGATGATAAACTATTATGGTTATCAGGCATGTATTTTTTAATGTACTGAATAATCATATAAATTTTTTTAATATCTATGTATATTAAGCCTAGGTCACTATAACATTCTTCATATTAATGAAATTGAAAGGGATGGATAAAATTTAAGAATTCATTCAGCAACTTCTGTAATGTAAATCAAGACAGTTGAACTCGATGGTTTTAAATACGTTATCAACCCTTTCAATGAAAACGAAATCTTGATTAAAATATTTTTCATTACATCATCATAACATCATTAAATATCTTATTCAACATTCATGATGGAATATTGTTTTCACTCTTATGGAAAAATATGGGGATGATGATGCTCAATCCTTCATCTTCCCTTCAGAGCCTCAACAAATCATGTTTTTTAGTAAAAATATTATGTGGTCATCATGAATTGAAGTGAAATTGAAAAGAATCATTATTAGTCCCTTTTTACCATTTAAGAATCCAAGAAGGTTGTTTTAAAGAATGTGATCCCAGAATGATTTCCTCATTCTCTAAATTTACAAAATAATGCTCCCATCTTCATTCTAAGAAGATCACATTATCATATCCTCCGTAGAATGAAGCACAAGAATTGGAGCATGAGGAAGAGAAAGAAGATCTCAGGGACACCCTCAAGCATTTGATGAAGGATTCTCCACTAACATGGATGAACTCAGATAGATAAATGTAGGTAAAAAAGAAGATCCATGACTACTCTGATTAGTCCATCCATGAATAATGAATAATATGAGGTACACATATACTTATTAACAAAGCTTCATGATGTGTTTTCATGGAATAAGATAGACATTTTAGGACTTGACCCTGTAGCGGCCACCCTCACTTGGGTTTCCCAAATGATCATTGTGGATTAATGAAAGCATCCCGGAGGATACACCCAACTCACGCCTCCATAGCTATGGTTGAAGTGGACAAACTCATAAAATATGATTTTATCCAAGAGGTACCGTACCTTTAATTGATATCCAACACATCCCAACTGAATATTAATAATGTAAAATTATATTTTTCATCGATTTTATAAATATAAACTATTATTTTCCAAAGTATGACTTTTAAGTTCACATCATAGAACTCATGATTGATGTAATGGATAGTTTTCGGGCACTTTCATTCATGGATGTCTACTCATGGTACAACTAAATATGGACATACATAAATGATCATGAATCCATAACCTTCACATCCCATCAGTGTGTGTTTTGGTATTGGGTAATTCTATTTGGCCTGAAAAACGATGGTCCAACAAACCAAAGTGATATATATCACATATTCAAAACCTTATTATGTAATTTTGTTGAATTCAATTTTCATGACCATGTGTTCAAATCCTAAAATAGTTGGGATCACTTTGTGGACCTAAAATCCATCTTCATTAAGCTTCATCAACATAATCTGATGAGGGAACCTTTGAAATGTTCTTTTTTGGTATCTTCAAGTAAATTTATTTGCTTCATCATACACCATCATGGCATCGAATTTGATGATGAGAAGACTAAATCTATCCTTGGCATGTCACCTCCTCTAAACATAATAGATTTGAGATGACATCAAGGATAAATGGACTACATTCGGAACATCATAGCCATCCTAATAAGAAAATGTTTACCCTTATCCAAATTGATTATAAAGGGTGTCACATATCAGTGGACTAATAAATGAAAAGAATTGTTTGATGCCCATAAGATATACCTCTTGAGTCCACTAGTTTTAAGGAAACATATTGACGAAAATCTATGCATTCCTTACGTGATATCTTTAGAGCGATCACAGGGTGATTTCCTCTCACAAATGATTTATTATATAAATGAAAAAACCATTATAATATTAGTCTAACCATGAACTATACAAAGACTTGATATTCATATATTGAGAAGATATACAATGCATTAATATTTTTAGTTCAGAAGTTGAGGCAATATCTACAACATCATGAGGTCCATTAGGTTTCTCATAATAATTCTCTCAAAATTATCCTAATTAGTCCTATTATAATAGGACATGTAACATGATGGGAGGTTATTATATAGAAGTTTGATATAGAGTTCATGCCTCTGAATTCTGAAAAAGGCCTGACATTTGTAGATATCTGTGATGAGCACCCACCCGTAGAAGAAACATCATTCGATATTGAATTACATGATAATGAATTATTTTCTTTTTCATGATAGCCCCCGAGCATGGGAAATGTATTTTGAAAATGATTTTGAGAGTCAGATGGGGAAGAGAATGGAATACCCAAATTAAAAAAAACTAGATTATGAATTGCGAATATCTCCCCAGAAAAGGTAGTGTTTCCATATTATATCCTATTATTAGAAGGTGGTACTTACAGTGAGGCATAATATCTAGCTCACATTTCAGGTCTAGAATTGGAACTCCTAATACTGCTAAACCACCTAGAAATGATGGGTCATTCAAAAATTATAATCAAGAAAATAAATAGGTATTACACTATCATAAAACAAGTGGTAATTCATCTATATGATTATGAACTAGGTCTATTAATAATATTTACATCAAGGACTTCATTAAATCTCATCCCAATATCATAGAATGTACAGGAAGATGCATTGTAAGACGAACCCACATCCGTAGAAGATCCAAATTGGGACGAATCAATGATCAATATTTCCCAGTGTCTTGTGGTTTCACCTTTTGTTAGAATCAGAACATATAAAACAATGAAATCAATCCCATACATTATCCATATAGTCCAATTATGGGATGGATGGCTCCCATCATGGAATATAATTAATATATTGTACTTCCACTAGATAGATTTGGAAGATAGAAGTTAGGGAAATAAGCAGTTTATTTCACTCTTTATTATGGAAAAAATCAACAGAATGTCATCTTTTAGTGAGGATTTTATGGAGTCCTTCCCAGGTGTGTTTATATAGAATAGAATACATCTCTTATGGAGTACATATAGTAAGGATATAATGGTGGCCACAAAATAAGGTATAGGCTCTCTTATCAAATACTAATTCATGGATTCTTCTAGCCATTGATAACACAAGATTTCAAGATATTCACTAAGAATTTTCGTCTTTTCCACGTGAATCCCATCTTCATCAATCAGCCCTTAGAGTTTCTACATATATCTAAATACTCATGGATATTTTATATTTATGGAATGGATATAGTGAGACCCTATCCTCTTGGTACAACTAAGTAGTTCACCTACAACAATAGAGCTACTGATTTACTATCCAAATGGGTTGAGGCAATACCTTTCAACGAAGTCAGACCCAAACATATTGATATAATTTTTAAAGATAATATAATTACCAAATTTGGTGTCTATGACACAATATTGATAGAAAATGACACCAATTTATTTTTTTGTTGAGTTTGTGAAGATTTATCAAGAAAATAATATCATGTCCAACCAATGATCCTACTATCAGGAAGTAACTAATAAACTGATAGATTCTTATAATAAGACTCTATCAAACATACTCTAGGAGATGGTGGATAAAGATAATAAGTCATATCTTGATAAGCTCTTGCATTATTTTTGGGCTTACCAGACTATTATCAATACCGCTACGCAAGCAACTTCATACTTGTTGGTCTAAATCAATGAATCATTTTTACCCATTTAGGTTTAGTTTCCAACACTCTTTCTTTCTATTTTATATCCACTCTATTTATATAAACAGTTTCAAAATTGAATGAATGAAAATAGATTGATAACCTTGAGTCACCTGGATGTCTATTAGAATCAGATAGCACTAGATTTTGATGAGAAAGTCTACAGTTGTTCATTCCTCCAAGGAGAATAGGTATTGTTCAATCAATAAGGATTCCTTATGAATTTTTCATTCCTCTATGTTTTGAAAATCATAAACACTCCATCTTAAGAAAAATAATATTTTCCCTAATATTTGTCTCAATAAAAAAAAATCCTTCTCCATGGAAATTTATCCTTACCTATGTTTTCATTGTTCTTTTTATAGTTACTCTAAATATAAATAATTTTTTATTCATATATCTAAAATTCAGTTTCACTTTTAAATCCTCGGAACCCTATAAATTCTTAGATATAGAGTATTCTATTATCAGGTTATGAAATTCAGACTCCGAATTCACTTAAATTCAGACTCCGAATTCATTGAAATTCAGACTCTGAATTCTCTGAAATTCTGACTCTGAATTCGTAGAAATTCTAACTCCAAATTCTCTAAAATTCAGACTCCTAATTCATTAAAATTATTACTCTAAATTCTCTAAAATTCATACTGCAAATTCTTTAGAATTCAAATGCCTAATTACACATAATTTGGACTCTGATTTCCTCATAATTCTGACTCCGAATTCATCAGAATTTGGACTCCAAAATCCTTATAATTTAGACTCCAAATTCCTCAGAATCTAGACTCCGAATTCATTGGAATTTAGACTATGGAAACTATAGAATTTATGTTCTGAATTCCTTGAAAAACCGAAATCCAAATATCCATGTTTTATAGTATCCAAATTGATTATTTTCTTATAATCCTAACATTATTTTTCTTTATACATGGAAAAAATATATTTGGTTAAGAAACCTTTTTTTCTTACACTTGTTATTGTTATGAAACAATGTTGTACATTCTGTTTCTAACCGACATTTGTTTGATTGACATGTCTACATATCCCTCCGAAATTCAAGGAAAAATATGATCACTGGAGGAGGGAGCTGACTGTGGGAGAAGTGACTATAAATAAAATCTCATTTGAATGAGATTGATATAGTTCAATAACTTTAGAAATTGCATTTTGTAGAAGTGATTTCTAGAGAGAGACTCTCATTCCTTGTGAGAACTAAACATCTTGTTCAGCTTTCTTCATGTGACTCTGATTGTTGTTGTGTACAATCGAGGACTTCCAGGGATAGGATGAAAGAGGTGCTGACTACCTTAAAGTTTTAGGAAATCCATGTATTTGAATACATAGGTTTTGAATAACTTAATGTTCAATGGTTTGTGGGGATAGAAAGAAAAATTCCAATATTCCTATCGAGGGATTACCCTAGTGTGGGTAATATAGACATTCTTACTAGTATAAATTAGGGGACCTTTATCCAAGGTTGTTGGATTCCCTACTCTTTGTGTTAAAAGATTTCATACTTTTTACTTGTTTTTTTTGAATTTTCATTCCAATATATTTTTATAAAAGAAGAATGTATAAAGTTCTTATAATTTTTTGTTCTTTTTTTTACTCTGATAAGTAAGATTCTATACACATTAAGGTCGAATCTTTTCCTGGTAAACTCTCCTTAAGTTTAATTTCCAGAACCACATTTCTAGAACCTAGAATGTTTGTAGAAATAAAATAGGACTTGCTAATTTACCTCGTTTAACCTTGGTAAACATAGTTTTCCTTAAGGATAAAAACTAATGTTTTTAATCATACAATTAACCCCCCTCTTGTAATTGAGCATCTACATTCATATTTTGATCCAAGAATTATTTCCCGCGAAGGTTTCTAAAATACTTATATACACATATATGTTTTCTTGCTTAATATTTCATTTTTCTAAATATTTTAATTGCTTAGGGATTTCTATCCTTGTTAAGAAACATTAACGGTTAACAAATTTTTTGTGGAATGATATTTTCATTTAGATTTTAGGAATGAATGTTGGTTCAATTGAAAATACACATCCTATTGAACCACATATATTTGATGGGAATGATTATGAATATTGAAGAGATTGTATGAAGACTTTTTTTATTAATACTAAAGTGGACAATTTTGTCATGTTTACTGGAGATTACAATATTTTTGATAAGGAAGTCAAAATGTTCACCAATCCAGAAAAGTCAGAATATCAACTAAATTACAACTTACACAATACACTGTTGTGTTCCATGACTAGGAATATATATAGTCAAATTTCTTCATGTGAAGATGCTAACTATATTTGGATGAAATTTGAGATTACTCATTTTGGTAGATCCAATGTTATAGAATCTAGAAGAGAAATGCTTAGAGCTGAATATCCTTTATTTTTATTTCCTTATGGACAACTTGTATGAAAGGTGAAACAAAGGTTCACGAAGATTGTTAACAGTTTACAATCTATGGGTGAGAAAGGTTTAGATGATGAGGCACTTGTGGACATGATTGTATAGATCATTACTAATGAGTGGAAATCCAAGAGAACAACTATTGATGAGAATAGGAAAGTATCTCAAATTACATCTGATGAGCTCTTTCGAACTCTTCTTCAACATGAGATAAGAATGAAAATAAATGCTGATTTGAATATGGAGAAAAATGGAAACAGAAGTGTATCCATCACTACTACTAATGCCAAGACTCCTGAAAGGGTTACAAGATCTAAGTCAAAAAAAGTCATTGTTTTTTCTGAATCAAGTGAAAGTGAACATTCTGAGAATGAGCCAGCTAATCTTTCTAGAAGGATGAACAAGATATTCAGGAAGAAAGACTATCAGTATAGATTTATGAATAAAGAAATAAAATACAAAAATGATTAATATGTCACATTTTATGAATGAAAAAGATAATGGCATATCAAATCTTGTTTCCTTATGCTTAAAAAAGGATATAAAGTAATAGAATTATAAGAGGAATAGAATGAAGTATTAAAAGGCTAATGCTAAAAAAGTTTTGAAAGCCAATAAAACCTAGAGTGCCTGTGGTGGGGACTCTTCTGATGAATCCTCTAAGTATTAATCTTCTAATTAGAATAATATTGGTCTACTAGCCAGACTACCCACTAAAAATCATTGTCTAAAGGTCAGGGTACACAATGCTGAATCTATCAAAAATATATCCTAGAATGGAAAATATATTGATGATAAATACAATAAGACTTTAGATAAAGAATCTTATCCTGATGAAGAATTATCTATTACCTACTTATGAAGAAGTATCTAGGTTTGATAAATCTATGGATAATTACAATTCCAAACTATAAAAAAAGATTGATAATGTGAATTCTAGAATTTTTATTTTAACAAAAGAAGTATGAGATCTTTCTAAATATCCTGATTAAAAAAATTTATTTAAAAAGTATTTCCAAAAGCCTTGATGAAATTAATTTCTAAAAAGGATAAACATTCTAAGGATCTTAAAAATATAATTTCTATGAAAATTATTTTACAGACTAACTCTTGTTCTAAAACTAATGTTTTTGATGATAAAAACATAGTTATTAAACTAAATTTAGAAATATTTTCCTTGAAGATCTATTTGTCAAACTTTACCTCTCGTAAGGAAAACATTGAAAATATGTATTCCCAAATTTGACCCCTAAGAAATAGTTCTGAATTTGGTTATTATCAATCTAAACCAGTTTTTAGTAATAACTATTTTGTTCCTCAAAGGACTCCATTATATACTAAATGTTAGTGTGATGGACATTGGGACAAATTGCTCATTAAACAAAACTCACTCATTATGTTTACATAATGATTATTTTTCTACGAAAATGTGGATTCCTAAAATCTTTGTTTTGAAAATTTCTAGATACCAGAAAATTTGATTATGAATGTCTAACACTCCTATTTCAACGGAAAAAAATATAGTACTAACAAGAATACATGGTACATGGATAGTGGATGTTCCTGTCATATGACTAGTTACAAAAACATCTTTGAAAATATTATCAAGATGAAATGAGGAAAAGTAACTTTTAGAGATAATGCTCAGGGAGAAATTATTTCTATATGTAACATTTTTATTCTAGAAAAAACCATGATTTCAATTATTTTATTTGTTAATGGTCTTAATTACATCCTCATTAGAATAAGTCAATTATGTGATGAAGGTTACCTTTTGAATTTTTGGAATGATAAGTTCTTTGTATACAATTCCGAGGAAGAGTTTTTTCTTTCTTCCCATAGGAAAGGGAATGTATATACCCTAAACATAGAAGTCCTTAGGAGCAATGAACTACCTTGACTTAGTGAAATGGAAGATCAATATTGTTTATGGCATTGAATATTAGGACACTCTAATCTTACAAATCTATGAAAACTCTCTAAGAAAATCCATTTCAAGGATCCACCAGAGCTTATATATGATTCTTCAAAAGTTTGTGATCCTTGTCAATATGGCAAGAAAAATAAATCAAATTTTAAATCAGTCTGTCAAGTCTCAACTACTTATGAATTACAGTTGGTATTAATGTATCTTTTTAGTCCAACACAAACTGCTAGCATTGGAAGGAAATATTATGTATTTTTCTTAGATGATTATTAAACTATATTTGCATGGGTCTATTTTCTAGTAGAGAAATCCAAAGATTTTTCTAATTTTAAAATTTTTAGAGCCCATGTTAAAAATGGGAAAAATGTTCCATTGATAACTATTCATAGTGATCCTCGAAGAGAATTTCAAAATTCTTATTTTAAAACTTTTTGTAGTAGAAAAGGCATTACTCATAACTTCTTAACCCCAAGAAAACCTCAATAAAATGGTGTTGTTGAAAGAATAAAAAGAATTATCAAAGAGATCACTAGAACCATGATGAGTGTATATTAGATAGCTAAACAATTTTGGGATGAAGTAGAAAGTACTGCTTATTATACTATAAATTGAGTTTTAGTTAGACCATTTTATAATAAAAACCCCTATGTATTGTGGAATGGTAGATAACCGAGACTTTACTTCTTCAAAGTATATGGTTGCAAAGTATTCATTTTAAATACTAATGATAATTTACATAAATTCACACCCAAATTTGATATTGGAATTTTTCATAGCTACTCCAAAACTTCTAGGGATTATAGAGTTTTTAATAAAAATACTAGTATTATTGAGGAAGCAATACATGTTAAATTTGATTAATGTGATCCTTTTTTTTAAACAACCTCAACATACATCTTAGGATGTGTTTCAAAAAACATATTTTCAACCCTTGGAAGAAGATCGTTCTGATAAAGAAAATGTTCAAGAAAATATTTCTAAAGCATTTTTCCCAGATTATTTCCTACCATATTTTGGTGAACAAGTTTTAAAAAACACAAATCAGTTGTTTCTTAAGAATCAAACTAGTTATAGTATCCTTGGAGATGTAAATCAACATGTAAGGACTAGAAGTTTCTTACAAAATGTAGTAGTTCATCTAGAATTATTTTCCCAATTTGAACCAAAAATTACTGATGAATCTTTAGGTGATTATGATTGGATAAAAGCCATATAGGATGAGCGAAAGGAATTCGGAAGGAATAATGTCTAGACCTTGGTCGATAGACCAAAGGAAACTTCTGTTATTAGAGTAAAATGGGTATTTAGAAATAAGTGTTATGAAAATGAAAATATAGTAAGAAATAAATATATAATAGTTTCTAAAGTCTATAATAAAAAATAAGGAATAAAATACGAAAAAACCTTGGCCCTAATAGCTAGGGTTGAATCTATCCGTATTCTATATGCCTTTGCAGCATTCATCAACTTTAAACTTTTTCAAATGGATGTTAAATGTGTTTTCCTTAATGGATATGTCCAAGATGTTGTTTTTGCTGAACAACCTTCTGGTTTTGAAGACACAAAACATCCTGATCAAGTTTTCAAACTTACCAAAGCTTTGTATAGACATAAACAAGCCCCTAGAGCCTGGTATGATCGACTTATATGATTTTTGTTACAAAAAAATTATGTTTAGGGAAATGATGATCCAACCATCTTTATAAATAAATATTGGAAAAATGTTTTCATAGTCCAAATTTATGTTTATGTCATTATATTTGGTTCAACTCAACAATCATTAATATATTAGTATGCAAACCTAATAAAAGCTGTGTTTGAAATGAGTATGATGGGTGGGTTATCATTTTTCCTAGATTTTCAAAATTTTCAAAAAATATATGGAACATATAAAACCCAAAATAAGTATATTAAATATATTCTTAAAAGCATGTATATGAATACATTAAGAGTATTAGTACTCCTATTGGTACCTCAAATTTTCTTGATCATTATAAATCTGGGATACCAGTAGATCAAACATCATTTAAAGGTACGATAGGAAGTTTACTATACTGGACAGTTAGTCAGCCAGACTTAATGTTTTTAGTATGCTTATGTGAAAGATTTCAATCCAATCCTAAAGAATCCCATTTAAAGGCAGTGAAAATAATTTTTCACTATTTAAAGGGAACTATGGATTTAGGACTCTTTTATACTTCTGAAAATGATTCTGTTATTAAATGTATTTATGATGCTAATTTTGGTGGATGCAGAATAGATCGGAAAAGTACATCTAGAACTTATCATTTCAAAGACGATTCATTAGTTTCTTGTTCATAAAAAAAACAGAGTAGCACTTTCCACTACTGAAGCTGAATATGCAGCAGCTGGAAGTTATTGTGCTCATGTGTTGTGCATGCAACACACACTCACAGAATATGGTGTCAGTTTTACCAAAACCCATATATTGGGTGATAATACTAGTTATAATGCCTTAAGTAAAAAACCTACACATAACAAACATGAAAAACACATAGCTATCAGGCATCACTTTCTCAGGGATCACACACCAAAAAGAGATATCATTCTTAAATTTATAGGAATACAAGATCCAATTGTTGATATTTTCAGAAAATATTTACCCTCAAATATATTTTAATACATTAAACAAAATATAGGAATTATAACTATAAGTTAATCCTCAATATTAATTTTTTTTGAAACATATCTTCTTACCGTAAGAAACTCCTTTTCAGAGTTGGGTGGGGGTACATTTTCAATTTAGTCAACATTTGAAATCAATATTTTCGTAATCAAAATTTTCATAATCAAATTTTTTGTTAGAATAAATGTTCTAACAAGAATTTTCATATTCATAATTTTCCTAATCAAAATTTTTGTAATAAAATTTTTTGTCACCAAAGTTTTGGAAATCAAAATTTTCATAAATAGTTTTTTTTAAATCTAATGTTCTTAAAAATGAATTTACCTCATTACAGATAATTATACTACAAATCTAGAAGGTATGTTTTCTTTATTAAATTTTCATAATAATTTTTTTCCATGTTGGCCATTTATTTTTATTGAAAATTATTATATTATGTTTTCCTTAAATCAGAACATTTTATCTTAAAAACCTCAAAAGATCAGAACAAACCAATTTCTTTCTTTGGATATCATCTCAACCGTCAGATCTGATCAAGTTTTTTCAACCGTTGGATCAATCAATGATGATGAAATATCATCACAAACACTATATAAGGACCCCCGATGGTTGTTCAACTTTGATTCTCAAAGATTTGGTGTGCTGAATCCGTTGGCTATACTTAAGGATGTTATGAATCATAAGGGTTTTCTACAATTCTGAATGTCTTTGCAAGCTTCTTCTTAGAAAGAAATGTCATTTGTAAAGGAAATATCGGAATGAAATATATACAAAGAGAGGTTAGTCGATTGAAATTTATTTACTAAGTATGATTCTATCATTTCAACGAATATCAAGCCGAATGGATGGGAGATCTTATGTGTATCAAAACTGAAGGTGCATGATCCGGTTTTTCTAGAGTTCTTGATTGAATTCTATGAGTCTGTATGTTTCTTCAACAAATAAGGGAGATCCAAGTTTTCCTTCATGTGTTATGGAAAGACTTACTCCCTTTCCTACACTTTGGTTTCATGTCTAATTGGAATTCCATATTAATGTGAAGTTGATTTTTGCACCCATAAATCACTGGATATATCAAGTTTGTTTGAGAAGGAAAATGATTTAAAGTGCCTTGTCTTAAAATAAGCGATGACTCAAAATATTGTTCATCTATCTATAAATTTTTGGATTCTTGAATTATGGGTTTAAGGATTAATTATTCTGAGAAGAGTGGATAAGTATTCCCAGAATAAAAGTGAGATCTATATTCTGGATTATTTGGGGAATCTCAGGAAGATAAATTCGGTAATTTATATCGTCATTACAATTGAGAATATCAATAATGGAAATTTGAAGTCTCAAATAATCATGTATTTGGTTATACTCTCGATGATTATAGTTATTTGTATTGAGTGGTTAAAAATTCTTTTTAGTTCCATGTTATGGAATTTTAATGTAAGGTTATTTAGTGATGATTCTCTCAGAATGATGAATGTTGGGTTGAGTAGTAAATCAGTAGATTTATATGATTTTTCGTAATTAGAAATTGGAGATTTATCAATGAAACCTGAAGTGGCTGAAACTTCCAAGAAGGGTGGAAGGAAGAGGAATGTGAGGGAGCCTAAAGGGAAAGAAAACATTTCTGTGGATAAGTAAACTAAATCAGAACAACCTAATCCAATGAAGAAAATACATATCCTGATGAAGTTGTAGCTAAGTGGAGAGAGGGAAAAAAAGATTAAGAAGAAAGGGGATCCTAGTTTTATCTTGGACCTTACAGAGGAAAATTCCATGAAGATGGAGTCTACTAAAAATCATTAGAAGCAATAGAAATAGAAGAAAAAGAGGAAGAAAATGTCTAATGTCGAGTTATTTCAATCCCTTCTTAAGGCTGCTAAAAAATCCTCTGAAAAAATTCAGGTACCAGAACTGATTTCACAAAAATCACATCTTCTCACTCTGGGAAAGAATTTGGTGATTCCGAAACCGGAACCAGAAGAAGAAATACTCCATGAGGAAGAAGTGGAAGAAGAATAAGAATAAGGAAATTGTGATACAGATGACATGATAAGGAAAGTAGAGTAATATCATGAGAAGGAGAGTCTTTCTGAGAAACTACTTATCCAGAATTCAAAAAACAAATCATCAAAACATATACACTAGAAAAAATTAAAAGGTTCAGGATGAAGTGAATAAAATACTTGAAAAAGAAAGAATCAACCATGAATTTATTCAGCCCGAAGATCTTATGGTACGAACCGATAAAGAAAACCACGAGGAAGAAAATATTTTTCAATTATTAGATAGTAAGCATGAATCACCCAAAGTAGAAGAGGTCATTTTAAGAGATGATAAGGGAAATAAGGTTTTGGTTAATACACTAAAGGAATATGTTGTGAAAAATAAAGTTGTTAGTGCTTCTTCAAAAAAGAAAGATAATTAGATAGAAAAAAATCTTCACAAACCAAAATCTCTGATTCAGAATCATCATATCTTGGACATGATTTTGTTGTGAAATCTTTGAAGAAGTTGTTTAATACCATTCCTTTATTCCTAAGTATAAACTCAAGATTCCAGATGCTTTAGCATTCGATAAATACAAAATTAGATTTAGTTTCAAGGATTTTGGATAATATATTTAGACATGAGGCCGATTTTAAATCATTCTTCATTGGTTTTGAATCTCTAAAAAGATCATGCAAGAAGATTAAATATTGGTCAAGGAAGAAAATTGAATACCTGAGAGTCTTTGATGAATCTCAAGACAATGTGAATGATGATTTTGACACTGAATATGGGAAGTTTAAAGATCTTACTAAGAGTTTTGAAGAAAAGATGACTCTCAAACAAACAACTACGAAGCAAGAAGATAAGGACCTAAATACCAATCTTAATTCAGTGTTTATGAATTGGAAAAGGGAAATGGATATCAGAATTGAGTTTAAAGAGAATCTTGTAAAGTAAGAAGAAGTCTTGAAGGCTCATGAAGATATTCTTAAGGCTCAGGAAGAATAGATCAAAGCCTCAGAAAATAAAATGTAGATCAGGATCGACTGCTCAGGCATGTGGAAAAAGATCACAAGGAGATAAAGAAGATAAAAAACATTGTAACTAAGTTAATGCCGAAGGATAAATAAGGATAATTTTTTTTCTAATCTGATCTTTTGTTGTATTTTTCCATATTTGTACAATTCTTTCCTATCATAATGATATTCTCGATTTTCATATTGTGTTTTTGTTGTATAGTTCTCATTTATCAGGTACCATATTTTTCCCATTAACTTCATTCCATTGTGTAAATCAGAAAGGGGGAGAAAAAAATGATAAAAAGAATACAAAGTAATAAAAATATTTCCCTAAATAAGGGGGTGTTCATCTAAGGGGATGTTATTTTCAAAGATGATTTTTGTATGCAAGAAAATGAAAAATATCATTCAAGAAATCATGAATATGATCCTTAAGTATTTCAAAACCTAAGGGGGATTAATCTTATTAACCATGATTCATAAGTAAAGGGATATATGTTTTTATTTTCATGTATACAAAGAAAATTTCTATGTATTTATATTCATTTTCATAAGGATATTCGTGCTTTCCTAAAAGGGGAGATGGCTGAGTTAATAAGGTTTCCTTATGAATTTTTCATTCCACTATGTTTTGAAAATCACAGAAACACTAATTTAAGGAAAATCATATTTTCCCTAAGGTTTATCTTAATAAAGAAATTTTTTCCCCATGGTAATTTATTCGTACTTATGTTTTCATTGTTCTTTTTATAGTTACAGTAAATTAAACTCATTTTTATTCGTAATTCTAAAATTAGGTTTCACTTTTAAAACATTGGAAAACAGTAAATTATTAGATATAGATTATTCAGTTTTTAGTATCTGAAATTCAAACTCCAAATTCTCTGAAATTCCGACTCCAAATTCTCTAAAATTCAGACTTCAAATTCTCTGAAATACATACTCCGAATTCACTAAACTTTAGACTCTAAATTCTTTAAAATTCAGACTCTGAATTCTCTAAAATTCAGACTCTGAATTCTCTAAAATTCATACTCTGAATTCTATGATACTTAGACTCCAAATTCTTTGAAATTATAACTCCCAATTATTCAAAATTCAGACTCTAAATTCCTCAGAATTGGGACTCTAAATTACATAGAATTTCGACTCTAAATTCATTAGAATTAAGACTCCAAATTCATTTGAATTAAGACTCCAAAAACTATAGAATTTAATATTCATATTCCAAGAAAAATGAATACGAATATCCATGTTTTATAGTCTCCAAATGTTTATTTTCTTGGACTCTAAATATTATTTTTCCTTAGACTCTGAAAAATTAGATTTGGTTATGAAACCTTATTTTACTTACACTTGTTATAGTTATAAAACAATTTCATACATTCTATTTCTAACAAACCATTATTTGAGTGACACATGTACATATATCTCCATAATTGATGAAAAAATATGACAATTAGAGGAGGGAGCTGACCAGTGGAGAAGTACCAATAAATAAGTCCTCATTTTAACGGGCTCGATATAGTTCCATCACTGTAGAGATTGCAAGCTACTGAAGTAATTTCTAGAGAGAGATATTCTCATGCCTTGTGGATACTTAACATCTTTTTCAGTTTTCTTCGTGAGACTTCAATTTTTTCTTTGTACAATCAAGAACTTACAGGGAAAGGAAGGTATAGGTACCAACTATTTTAATGTTCAAGGACTTCCATGGATAAGAAGAGAGAGGTTCCGACTACATTAATGTTCGAGGGCTTGCGGAGATATCAAGACATATTTCAATATTATTATCGAGGTCTTACCCTAGTGAGGGTAAGAAAAACATTTTTAAAAGTATACATCAATAGACCTTTATCCAAGGTTGTTAGATATCCTAATTTTTGGGTTAAAAGATTTTATACTTGTTACCTGTTTTGTTTCTTGTTTATTTCCACTGTATTTTGATAAAGGAAGAAATTATAACCTTCTTACACATTCTTGTTCTTTTCTGTACTATGATAATTAAGACTCTATACACTTTAATGGAGAATAATTTCTTTGTAAACATTCCTTATGTCTCATTTCTGGAAACACATTTTCGGATCCTAGAAAGTTTGTAGAACTAAAAGAGGTCTCATGAATTTACCTTGTTTAACCATGTTAAACATAGTTTTTTTGAGGTTAAAAACAAAAGTTTTTAAACTTATAATTTACCCCCCCCCTTATAATTGAGCATCAAAATTCATTTCTCGACCCTACAGGTATTGGTACTTATGACTATAATGATACATGTAAATAATCCTCTAAAGCGTGATCCAAAGTAGGAAGGACCTTACTCCGTACATAAGGCCCACTCCAATGGAACTTATTCGATAATATAAAGGCTATAGATCTCATTTAAACTCCAACCAATGAACGTTTATTGAGGAAATAAATTGTGTAATCACACAATGTTCTTCTTATCAACAAGATGATAAACGGAGTCTCACAATATTTCCACACTACAAGACATCAAAATTTATGGTTAATGTATACCATGTTTGATGTTAGGAAGACCCTAATACACCCTTATTAGACACTCCTTGTGGTCACTCAAACGTAAAATTTACTCCCATCTCTAATCCTCAATCACCTCCCCCCTCCAAATCACATTTTTTTTCATTTTATGAATAAACCAGTTTGTGAAAAAGTGGGAACCTCACAATCAAATTCAAACATACCAAAACAAGAAGCAAGGTAGATTAACGTTAATAGCAGATTATAAAGTATCAGAAACCCGGATCCACGATTCAAGATTTAAAATTCAAAATGAAACTTTAATGAACTTTCAAACAGGTCACTATCGCACCACCTCAGTAAGAAAGACATCTTGAATAACGCGAGTGGCAGAAACCTCGATCCATGAACTGGAACGCCCCCCTCATTACTACCTCCACACAGTTACTGGCACAAATGCCAGCTATCAATATGACCTCTAGAAATAAATCACTTCATTGTAGCCAATGTATAATCGAAATCACCTTGCATAGAAGTAGGAAAAATGGAAAACCAACACTGAAGGAAATCAAAAAGGGAGAATACAACCATAGACATGCCTCCTGGAACACCCACAACTCGCACGAACCCATCCCAAAGAACTCCATGGAATCCTTCCCACCCAACCGACCTGGAAAGGGGAAATGAACCTAGAAGCTAGAGAAGCGTTCCATCTGATATCGAAACCAGAAGACCTTTGAAATGTGTTGGGGGAAACTTGAGGTCTTCGTTGTCGCTGTTGGGGGAAACCTCATTTCCACTCCCTAATGGAACTTAGTCCCCATTTATAAATATTTTTTTATTAGAAAAACATTGGGAATAAGTCTCAAGGACTACAAACGTCTTGATTCTTCCCCCACAAAGAGATACAGGGATACCCATATCATCTATCTTGGGTATAGCCAGGATTTTTTTTTCACATCAAGTGACCTCACATATTTGATTCCTAACAACTAACAGAACAGTTCACCATGAACTATTTGTGGCTTGAGTCTCACTCATAAGAGTTACATGGTGACACTCTGATATCGAATCTAGGGTCTAACCCCAATAGAGAAACCATTTCACTTTTCTTTTTTTATGAACAAAATCTAGAAGGGGAATTCCTCTAGAACATATGGCTTGGTTCTCATACCATTTTTATTCTTGAGACCAAAAATTATTCTAGAAAATATATAAAAAGTATTAAATCCATCTTCCTTACTTCAAACAATAGTTGGTGTGGGGAAAACTATCAAGAATTACATGTGGTTTGATTCTTATCCCAACAAGATACATATTGAACACCAGATATCCTATCTCAGGTACAAAAACAATGTTAAAAGAGGTCCCATCACCCCCTGTGTTCATGAATCAAACCTGAATAGTGAGCAGTTTCAAGTACTATGTGTGGCCTGGTTATTTCCATAGAAAGATAGTTAGTGAAACCTAGATCTCTAATCCTGGTTCCATCAATAATTTTTGAAAAATAAAAAACCCCTTCTTTTTCCCCATTCATGAACCATATCTACATATGGAACCTTTACAATGGTTATAGTAGTATTCTCATTACAATTGGGATGTGTGGTGATGCTTACACATCATGATTTTGACACATCCCTCAGTCACGATAGTTTCCTTAGTCCTATTTCCAATATAAAAGTCATATTGGTGTGGAAAAAACATTAAAGAACAACATTTATATTGATTATAATCTTTTTGAAATTCATAGTGAGGAATAGATCTCCAATCATGGGTCTAATCATGATTAAATCATAAATCCCAATTAGATCTTGTGAATGAATATGATCTACATAGGAAGCCTGTCCGGGGCCATTTAAAGCTTGATTATCACTCATATTGGATACATCATGATGCTGAGGCTCGAAATCATGGGCACAATCACAACAGGATGAAAATAATGCCTCTTTTCACCAATGTGTTAGTCAGATCTATCTGTAGATATTCAATACGAGTTCTCATCTTATGTGTGAACCCATATTCAATGAAACCCTCATTATCCTCCACCTATGAATTCAATCAGGGTGGATGAACTATATTTAATAACTTGGTATATCTTTATTTTCATCCCATTGACATATGTAGTTATGTTTAGATATTCAATCTTGGGCCCAACCGCATCATAACAAGAAAAATCCCCTACTCTCATATGTTCAATTCAGATCTACAAGGTGAGATCTAATAAAAGATATGAATTTATGAATGAACATGTATTTTTAATAACTACATATGTCTTGATTCATTCCCCAACAAGATATGTGGTGACACCTTGTTCCTATACCCTGGTCCAGCCACAATATTATTTTTCACATCATAATTGCCAACATCATTTTATTAAAATGATGAACTGCATGACCAACATCCTCGTTGCATGACTTCAAACTGCATGAAACCTCCTGTACTACATGTGGATTTATTCTCATCCCATTGAGATACATAGTGAATCCTTGGACATAATCCCTAGCCGAATCCATGGCGTAACAGAAAATTCCCCTTATCCATAATATAATAAAAAATAAATATAGGTGCTTTTATTTTGGGTCCTCTCCTTAGAGATCACACCAAGGAAAAATGATGATTCTATATTCTACATATGTCTCAGATCTATGCAAGGGATGCCAACCAATGAACAATATTAGTCCAAATGATTACCTTGTGCGTTTTACATTTCCTCTTTCTCTTCTCATACTCCTAATCCGGAATACATTCATGTCTTCATAACCATACCTTATATTCTAGTGGTTGAATTTCTGATACTTTAGATCTCCTTTACCTTATTATGTAGTATGTTCCCCAGTTACCCTTGCACAATTCACCCACAAAACTTTCCTACTTGCCTTTGGATTCCACTATTTTTCTATGTAGTATGCACCCTAGCTATAATTACATAAAAAACCCCCATAACGTGTTTTTTAATTAGAAGTAACTTAATTCTTAGGTGAAGCCCTTTTTGTCCCTTTACGATTTTGAAGATGGTATACTGGAACCTATAAATCAAAGGTCACCCCTTCTATACCTATCCCATATTCTTTCTCTTGGACATAAATTCACAAAGACAATGGTTTAAATGTCCCCCATCATATGTTCAGAGCATACTAGAATAATCTTGGCCCATTTGACCACATACCATCCATTTTTTCCATAATATTGGTGTCCTAGACGTATGACCTAGAACAACATGCACCATTCATCATGTGATTGGATCAGACCTATGTATATAATCAAATTTCTATCACTTTTTAAATTAAAATTTGAAATACTCTTTCTGTATTAAGGTACATTCTCTACGAAAAAACTCTATGATTAAGGGAATCTGAATCTTCATAAACCTTTATCGTCATTTGGAGATATGACATCATAATTCTTGGGAGATCTTCTTCATGACCATATAGTACATTCCCTAGATTTATTTGCATATGTCACCCCCATTTTGGGGTTATCAGTCAAATGAAGCTAGTATTTTGTTATACTGTATGTTCCCCAATTTCCCATGCATAAAATAGCCCCCATATCGGGGTTTTCAATTAGTGTTAACTTCATTCTTGGGTTACACTTCATCTAATTTCATAACCCTTTTTCACATACCGTCATTAGGATCCCTAAATCACTGAATCACAGTTTTCAATTTTCTCCATCCCTACCTGAATATAGTAGAATATTTTCCAACAAATTACAGAGAATAATAGAATCATCAAACCAGTGGTCAAAGAAAGAGACCTTACATTATATCCACTATTTTCATTTCTTCATGACTTTAAACAACAGATCCCCTAATTTCCTGGTTTCATGACATTAAACTGCACAACATAATGTCCTTGTTGCATGACTTGAAACTCTAATTACCCCCCCAATTTCCATGTTGTATGACTTTAGACATCACAAAATAATATAAAAACTCCATTTTACCCCAAAATGCATGCTCATTCACACATAAAATTCATGTAGGAGTGGTTTCCCTTTCATGACTTTTGTCAGTAAAAGTGATTCCTTTTTTCCTTGAACATCATTCCTTCTAAAATCCACTCACTGTCATCTTGATACATCCAAGTCATAATCATTCATTGTTCATTAGTAAGATAATGTTAGAATTATTAAGATATCCATTACCTGACTAAGATGTATCTGCCTAAGGTGGTATTCTATAAGAACTCCTCCAAAATGGAACTATCTTCTTGAGGATGTCGTGACCTGACCGTGCAGTACGTGTCCTTGTTGTCCTTGCATAAAACAACCCTTATAAGATGTTTTTCAACCATTGGAAACTTTTTTATCATGATAGACCTTATCTATGGTTTAATAACATTTTTAAATTTATAGATCACAATGTTGTCTCAATAGTCCGCTTGGAGGTTTCTAAAGAATATCAGAACATTCCAATCTAACAAGACTTTTTAGGTTATAATTTTAATTTTCATGGTCAAAATAGTTTGACATAAAAATAGGCATTTTTATTCCAACATGAATGAGTTTAAAATCCCCCAAAAAAGAGACACAATAATCACCAGGATGAAAAGTCTCAAAGGGGATCCCTGGAGTAAATGTCAATTCTCATCTTTGAGGACCTACACTCTACATGGTTTAGGAAAAAATTAGCAATTAAAATTTTAAAAGGCACACAATTTGTTATGCCAAAAACCTAAAAAGGGAGGCCTAAAAAATCCAAGTGTCACCCGCTAAGTATTATATATATTGAGCATAAGAATGAATATAGGTGATGAAGAAAAAGAAAACAATTTTTACAGGGTTTTCAAAACAACCCTAGTAACAGTCAAACTATGGTCACTAAACCCCTTGGTTTGGGTAAAAGTTAATGTCACCCTATCCATATCATTGTAATTATGACCAAATGATATGTCAACATAATTATATAGATATTAGTTTTGAAATTATGATTATAGGAGGAAAATATGGATGAAAAAATATATGATTAAAAACACAATTATTTTTATCTATAGATAAAAATCGGTGGAACGTCCACAAAATAGAGTATCTTTATCTTTACTAAGATAGTATTTTTACATAGTTCCTCATCAGTTCAATGGCCTTAAAATCCTTGTTAGATTCATGTTGAGACACATTTATTCAACCTTCTTCATTCTAATCAGTGTGAAGAATCATATTCATTGCAACTGAAATGGAAATTGACCCTTTTACTTTGTATTTTATATATGCTTTTGGTTGTATAAAAGTGCCATACTTTTCCTTATAACCATATTCGATTCATTCTAAACGAATATAATTCTATTGGGGGGGGACTTTTATAGACATCGTGAAATGTGTTCCATGTACTTCTCCCAAAATTGATGATGTGAACCTAACTTTGAAATGAAATTTTATGTTTAAGTAGAAATATATATTCATACCAGAAGAAGGAGAATATTGGATTTCCATGTTCCATGATTGAAAATGTGAATGGATAGGATTGAAAATATTGTGTTGTGACTCTGAATTTTCCATAGGGTTCAATGATGGCAACGAAGGCATCGAGTAGGAGGGATAAGACCACAACCAGACATTAATCTCAAGTAGCGGTGTGTGGGTACATCAGTTGTGGTACGGAGAAGATGTTTTCACCCAGGTCTTCTAAAACACTATCGATGTGCAATGTACCTACGCATGACCTATCTATACGCCAACCACTTGTGCTACCAAGAAATAATCACCCAGGGTCAAATACTTTCTTATAAATAGACCTATGGGGTCTTCATTTGTATGATTGAATTTTCCTAAAGGTCAATTTATGCCCTTATTGGCCTATTACTTCACTCAAGTCCTATAAAACATCAAAGGTAGTTTTCTAATTCCAAATTAGAGAGAATAAAAGGTGGATAGTGATACTTCAGACCATTTTGTAACAAAAAACAAATAACACTTTCATGAATAATTCACCAAACCCCAAGATTTAAGAAGACTACCACGATTCTCCCTTCCTCAGACAGGAAGTCAGGATATTATCTATTGGGAATACCTATTAAAAATGTTGAAGACTTGAGTCAAGTCTCGTAAATGTGTAGTAATATAAGGTTTTCTTCACCTAAGGTTCCATTAGTTCCCCCATGCCTACTTAGGCGGATCACTTTTATGTAACCCTCCTTCGTTGTCTATGCCCTTCATGATGCACAAGCATTTCATGATGCCTCCATCAAATCCACTCATTGAACATATTATCCTTCACTAGATACCTTGCCCACATGTGAAAATGTTGAAACCACCACCCTGACCTACTGATTTAAAAACCCTTAGGGAATGCACATCAATGTGTCTCCCCTTTAGATTCGTATAACTAGGGTAGGAGTTTTCCAAAAATGTCCTATCAGAGGGTAAGGATCCCCATGGTGTCTATATATTTGGATATCAATAGTCACATGGACCCTTACCACAGATTTTATTTTATGGAGTGTCTGGTCTTGGATTTTGGGGATAACTCTCTATCATCCCCTTCTCATCACTATAACCTAGATGCTCCAGCTCACAACATGGAGAGTAAGGATCACACTTGGTTTTCCCTTCCACATAGAATGTGATCCTCCTTCCACTACAGAACCAATTTTAGGGAACCCATCCTTGTGTAAGACCTTATCCGTTCATGCAGAGGTTGCGGTCCTTCTCCATTCCATATTACTTACCTTCATTCCTTCCTTACCATGGAATTTTGTCCAAGTTAATGTGAATATAGGGAATTGTCATTGCCCTGTCCTCTTCCACCATAGGCCCAACCTCTTCTGACATAGCCCATACCCCTTCCACCATTAAAGGAAAAATATTATGTGGTTTTTCAAATCTCCTACATTCTATTGTTTCTCTAATATGGCATGACTCACATGGGTCTAGATGTTATCAATTATCATCAAAACCACACAATCCACCTGAATGGATGAATTATTAAAACTATGATTCATGAAAATTGGGATACATAGGAACCCTAGTTAGGGTCCGAGATCAATGGGCATCCTCTTTAGGAATAATCCCCAATCATAATTAGCATCATCTAGGCATCCTCCATAAGAGTTAGCCCCAAGTTATTCCCCCTAAAACAGTAGGTGTGAAATCATCTATCATTATCCCTTCCCAAGTGGTATCCTTATATAGTGTAAGCCCCATCCTATCATCTCAAATGGACATAATTGCACATGATACATACCCTTATGGACCTCCATATTCATGGGTCCTCGATACCAAACTACGTGGTCTTTGATTCTCCTCAAAATGTGATATGTAAGAATCCTCCCTAAGTTTAAAACCCAATTCCTTAGAGAACCCTATTATTCTGGACCATATTTCGAGAAAGGTCTAATTATAATTTGAATATTATATCCCTTTCAGGTTTCTAGGGCCATTGAGGCATATGTTCTACATAAAACATTTACTAGGCATCATATGCTTCGACCTTCATGCCCCATGATGTTAAACTATACGGTTCGGTCCATATAACATGAAATAAAGAGGTACAATCTTCTCTTTTTAGTGGAACTGAACTACATGGGTTTTAATTCCTTACATAATTATAAGTAGGAATCTAACCTATTGGTTCGTTCCCCCCAAAAAATCTTTCCTCCCTAGAAAACAATAAAATCAAGAGTGACCTTTGTCTTCCGGGATGAAAAAATACTCTAGTGTTCCCCACTATGTGTAAAGAAACCAACATCATCATAATAACAACCAAAGAATCAGTATTTAATATTTTGTAGTGTACCATTGATAGAGATCATCTTATATATATAGATATATAAATAAATCAAGAACATCAGATACATAAAGATGATATTGAATTCCAAACTTTCTAACAATTGATTACTATATTCCAAGGGAAACTCATATATTAATTGGTACATTAATAAATGATTAAAGAACATATCATAAATCTATAAGAGTGTCCCATAGTAATGAATAATTCCCTTGAAAATGGTGAGATGAGATCGACCATCAATCCTATTGGAAAGTGTGAGTTATTAAGAATCATAGTTAAAAATCTATAACGAGCACCAACCATTGAAATGTAGGCCACATTGGAAATTGAACCATTGGGTGTTTCTGATTCAACAAATTAACCCGCTAAAAACCATAAGAGGATAATGATTCCTAAAAAAAGTTCATTTCATAGGGAAGCAATGTTATTCCAAATGAATGATTTTTTTTTCATTTTCCTCTTTTAATGTGGATGTTTTATTAAACATTTTATGATGTGTGATATCAAAAAATATGATTTGAAATGTCAAACCTTTTATTATAGGTAATAACATAAAAATTTTGGATGAAATTTATTAATGAGGTGTGGGGGGGAGAGAATGTAATATCACATGATTTTAAAACTACAACCATGTTTTATAGTGTATAAGATACATGATAATGAGCCTAACAAACCATGAAATATTGTTGTTTTATTATGATTGTAATAACCATGACACTCAATATGTGAGTATAAATTGGAATAACTATATTATAAAATTTATTTAACATTGCATATAAATATTTTTTTGATTAACTATTAGGAAATATTCACCTAACTTTTACTAGTGTCATTTTATTCATCAAAAATATAATTTATTAAAAATTGGGTTTTATTGTTTTTTATGATCAGAAATAAAAATTAATTACAAGAAAATTTTTAAAATTTATATGATAAAATAATATAACTTTTGAAATAATAATTTCAAAATTATTTTGGAGTGATTTACTGGGATTGTTAATAAAAAATAATTTCCTAATGAATTGTGATAAATATTTACTTTGATTAAAAACAACAATTTTATTCCATATTTTTCAAAAGAATATCCAATTTATTTTAACACTTTTATTTAATTATAAATTAGAATGATGGCTTAATTAAAATAAATAGTTAATAAACACCAACATAACATTTATTTTATTAATAGAAAAAAATAAATTATTGTAAATATATTAAAACAAATATGTATAGGTGAATTTTATGTTTATATCTATTAGATAAATATACCATGTTAGGTTTTTTTCTGTTTATTATATTTTAATTCCATCAAATTAATGTTTTTTCAAATGTTAAATTGTGTGAATACTATCAAAAATGGAGTTAATTATATTTTATGTTAAATAATATTTAATTAAATTTTATAAAAAGTATAAAAAACATGGATGGAAAAAATGTTGATGATAAATGGTGAGACATTTCTTCCCATTTCTATTTATCACACAACAGTGAAGTTGTATGTAAAATTATAACTATTCATTGTTAAAAATGTATTACAAAGAATAAGATTAAAATTGGTTCACTACGGGATAAATTCAATATATATAGTTTAAAATGATCTAAAAACCTATAAAAACATGTAAATTTGATTATATTAAATAAATTATCATCATTTTAAAGCTAGAAATGTTTAGCACCCTTGGTTTTAAGTAATTTAACCTTATTTTATGAATTTTAAGTATCTAAAGTGTTTGGGTGTTGTTTGGGGGGGGGGGGTGGAAACCTTTGTAATATTTTTTGGGATTTAATAAAGGTTTATGGTTGGTGCATGATAAGTGGAAACCATGAAACCTCCCTAGGAAACTATGTACAACAAGACAATGGCAAAGGGGTTGGTGCACGAGCATGCACCTAGTTTTCTAAAACCATGCAACCACCTAAGTGAAACTGTACGACTTGAGATAGCGGTATTTAGAATTGTTGTGGAATGGTTTGGAAACCATCTGAACCAATCATGTGAATTTTATTCTTAGGATAGAATATGGAACATAGTTTGCGCATGGTTTTCATTACTGTGTGACTAACTGTGAACGGGGTTAAAAACTAGATCCACAAAAAGTGGATCTGATTCAAGATTAAAATTTTAGCCCACATTGTTTCCTCCAACTGACCCTAACTCACTAACTTCTTCTTCCAAAGGTATTAGAGGCTAATTCCATCGATCCAAAGGTAATTTAAAGGACTCTTTTGGTGCATTAATGCTAGATCCTCAGAGAAAGTATTCCTTGGTGGTAGTTTTCCTTAGTTTCCCTAAGATCTAATTCTCATTCACAATCAGATTCATATATCAATATCCATTTTAGATATATATATATATATATATGATATTTTATGGCAAGTATTATGATATTTGGAATTTTTGATGAATGGAGACAGGATCTACGGCGGGTTTTGGGATTTTCAACATGATTCTCTTGATGTTTTCATGTCATTTAATGTTTTCAACATGTTGTTAGAGTTTAGAGGATTTAATATATACTCCTCTATTTAAAATATGTATTATTAGTTTCAAATTGATTAATTTTAATGAAATTTTTTGCAAAATTGTTCTGTAAAGCATTGTAGAAACATTCTTTATTGATGGTTTGTGGCTTTGTGTAAAATTAAGGAATTGTTTTGCAATGTTCTTTGATAAATTATTTTAAAATAGTTTCATGGATATACTTATTTAAAATTAGTTTTCAATATAATGGTTTTTTATTTAATTGTTAATTGTATTGAAATATATTTGGCATGGTATTGGATTGGGAAAGATTTCATTGGCATGGTTTTGGGGCATACTCAGTTTTGTGTGTTCATATTACATTAGGAGGATTTGTTAACATATGACCTTATGATCAAAGAAAAATGTTTAATGGTAGGTGGGATTTAATTACCTAGTGAAAATTTGTTATATTAAGGAGGGACTAATAATGAGTATGGAAATATCATAACAAATCACGAATGGGTGCAATCATTGGATTCTGGATTTGAATGATTTATACTAAATTAAATATTGGAAATGGTTTTAGAGAATTATTTAGTTTCATTCAATAGATGTCGTCTTTTTAAGAAATATTATATTCTATGGTACTTATTTATATTTTGATGAAAATAGTTTTGATATTTTTTATAAAGTATTTTATATAAATGTTCCCACATGTTCAATCATAGTGGTGTGAGTAGTAAAGCATTTGGGGAAAATGTAATGAGATTCATTACTCACCCATGCATTGTAAATTTTATGATTTTGAATATATCATTTATCAGTATATGGAAAATGGTAAAGTATCACATTTCTCTAGTAGTTATTAGTTATACTTGGGATGTCTATGGATTTTGAGCCTGATGTAGTTGGTGTGTGGGAGTTTTTTAGAGTCATTTCTTTATCATTATTTTTTAATATTCTCTTATGGTAAATATTGTTTTGAATTTTGAAATAAATTTAATGATGATTTTATTTTCATTGTTAGCATTACTTATGTAGTGGTGAATTTGGTTATGATATGTTTTGTTGGTTTAGTAATTTTGAAAATGGAAAGTCATCTTACACATGTTCACGAGGCCCTTGGAATTTATTACCATCATCAAACATCTTGGGGATTTAGCTTAAGCAGAAGTAGCTATTCCGAAATGACTCAATACAATGAGGATAGTTTGGATATTTAAATTGGTCTCAGCTTGTTGAATCATTTCATAAAAAGTAGTCTTAAGTTCTATCATTGATGGAGTTGGAATGCATTCTATTTTATTCCTTGTGCCGGGTTGGCAGAAAGGAGTTGGATTATTAAGATGTGAAACATATAGAATAAAAATACATATATAACAATTTTATATTGAAAATATTGTTACTAAGGAGTTTGGTACATAATCATTTTGGATACACATATTAGAATTGGTATCTAATAGTAATGGGTTTATCCAATGAGACAAGCCTAACAAACATTAGAAAAATTACATCCCTATTAGAGTTCATATTTCATTTTTAGTAATGATATATGATTTTTTGAAATGAATTGATTTGTTAAAAAGATAAAATTGTCTATAAATGTGATATTTTGAAATAGAGAATGGTAAAAATGGATTTATTTTCGAATGCATAGATTTTTTTTTAAAAATGGTAGAACATGAAATATAATTGGATTTGGATATAACTGTTGTGAATGTATGATGTTTTATAATTTCAAATGTAAATCATTCAGTCAATAAAGTGTTATATTTATGAAATTTTTTTAGTTTCAAAGAAATGGATCCTAGTAGGAATCGTAAAATCTAAACCGAGGAAGCTGTGGTAAATGTGGTTTCACCTAATCTATAGGTGAACCAACAACCAATTTTATATAATTTTTAGGAATTTAATGCTTTAGATATATGGAACAGGAGGGATGAACCAATGAAAATAGATCATTCTATTCAAAACATGAAGCATAATCCAACAATCATTCAGGGTGATTCTGAACCTCTAAAGGTATAGGTGTCGTTGAAAAGGATGAATCAAATCATCGATTTCATTGGCACACCAATAGAGTTGAATATCATGCTTGAATCTTATATTATAGAAGATATTGAATTCTAATAGTGGGATTTATCTATGAAGGATTAATTAGAACAATTAATTCATTTTTATTATTTTGAATAATTATTTAACAAAATGTTCTATTCTCATGTAGTCAAAATTCATATAATGATATTTTTCTTCAGTTAGAGGAAGGGAAGTTTTTGTATCACAGAGAATGTGGATAAATTCATGAATTCACTATGCTTTGCACTAGAGTATGGAACAAAAGAAACCTTGAAGGCACACATTTTTGAATCGGGGTAGACACATGTGATTTTCGTAGATATTTATGTGATATATATTGTCAATTATATAGTGACGATCAATAGAGGGATGATAGAAGAGAGTGATATATCAAGAGATATGGGAGGAGGAAGCATGTTGATATATATGGGAAATTGTGGGAAATATAACCCTTCCAACAAACACAATAGGGACACCTATTTTCAACATGGGGGTGGGATTAAAAATTAAACTATTGGATCGATGAATCTTTCTCCAAGACCCGCGAAAAAATATGGATGTCTCCAATGTGGTTACTTTGACCACATAATGTGAGTGTGTATGAAAAAATCAAGAAAATTTAAAATTTAACAAAAAAAATTGGACATCATGAGATATATTTCCACATTTCTATGAGGGTGGGTGTTCATGAAACTTATTAGGGGTTGTAGGAATCATATTATTAGATGGGGAGAGGGTAGTAGAATACCTCTAATTTGTAGAAATTATATGGCCCGAGTGATTCTAGGAATACCATTACTCCATAGGTAATGAAATTTCAATATGGAAATACATAATAAATCACAACTAGAAAACAATTATATGGTGCTGAGAAGGTGATAATTTATGATCAATCTGAACCATCAACTATGACAAGTACGATTCTTCTAAATAATAACGTTATGAAAGATATATTTGATATGAGTGCATCACATTCCTTAATTTACAATTTTAATATTTATATGATGTGTTTAAAGGTTGAGATGATTCTTTCTATGATAAAAAATAAACTCCTTTTGGTCAAAGATATTTTTTAGAATTTATGTGTATATAATGTTCAATATCTATTGATGGAGTTGAGATGATATGGGTATTCTCTTTTCTAGAGATGGATTTCTATGATATAATCTTAGGTATGGACTGGTTGTAAACTTTTAATCCTTACATTTACCGTTATACCATAAAGGAATGTTTTATAAAAAAATATGGGGTCGAGCATCTCTATTGAGGAGACACACATGTAATGGTGGGTGAAAAAGTCTAGTTTTCACGAGTAGTTTGAACTACCTCATACCGGTTAGGATAATAGACCACAAAAATAAATCTAAGAGATTGATGATTCAAGTTTTATAGTAGTTTTTGATTAGTTTCCAGATGCATTTCAAAAAAAAACTCTCAAGGTTGCCACCTATAAGAAAAGTGGAGTTTATGATTGATCTCCTTCTAAGGACCAATATTATTTAATATATATATTATATGATGGACAAATAAAATTAATTTAATTGAAAGTGTGTTTGGTAGAGTTGTAATGCTATGGTTTAATTTGGCAGAGAATGTTCAGAAGGAGGATTTTGCAATGATATATTTTAGGATTAGATATAGGAATCATTTGTATGTTGTAATTCCTTTTAGTCAAATTAATCCACTCGATTTTTTTATATTATTGAGGAATTGGATCATTCAGTGAAATCTAGATTCATTTTCTATAGTGTTTGTAGATGACATATTGTTGTATTTTGGGATAAGGGCTGAGCAAGAGAAACACATAGGTATATTGTTGGGAATCTTAAGAGATAATCGTATGTATTACCAAATATCATTGTGTGATTTTTAAACACAAGAGGTATGTTCTTTATGGCCATGTAATCATTGAAAAACATGATTATTTGGATCTGGAAAAATAGAATCTTGTGTCTCATGGAAAATTCCAAATAATGCCTTCGAGATATGATGTATCCATGGTATATATTGTTATTATCGAATATTTTTTCATAGATTTCAACCACTATCTTCACTAATGATTTATTTGATAAAAAATAATTTTCCATTCCAACAGAATTTGGAATGTTAGATATATTTTTATGATATTAATTTTTTCCATAAATCTTCACCAATATTGATTTTTCTAGAGTTAGTACATGGATATGTGGTGTATTATGATGCTTCAAGATATGATATGGGATGTTTTATCACGAAAGGAGATCAATTTTTTGATTATTGATCAACACAATTGATGTTTCATTAGGAGAATGACCATATTCATGATTTAGAGTTAACCATAATATTCTATGCTTTAAATAAATGTCCTCATTACCTATTTGGTGAGAATTGTTCTTATTATGGACAATAATATGTTGAATCATATTTTCTCAGAAAGGTATTTGAATATGAGAAAAATAAAATTGTTGGAGTATCTCAATATTTTAAACATTGACTAGGATTATACACTAGGAAAGAGAAATTTAGTAGAAGATGCATTAAACTGAAATTCATATGCTCAGTTGGAAAAAAAAGATTTAGAGGATTGGTAGTTGATTTCATTCCTAGCCTAAATGAAATTAGCATGTAAAGAACAGGGTGAAGTAGTGGTGTTCATTTAATTTCTATCCATTCCTAATTTTCCAGAGATGGTTAAAGTGGAATAGACATCCTATATAGAATCTGTGGCTTTGAGTTCAAAACACAATGGTGGGGAGACCATTGAGGTATGGATTTTGGGTGGGAATTATATATTAGGGTTCCGAAATCACATGGTTAGACCTATTTTTTTCCAAGACAACATCTTCATTATTTCCACCATTCAAGAACGTTTGTTGTACCTTTAATATTAAATATATATAAGAAGTTGAAATCACAAATTATGGTGGGTTATAATGAAGAGGAATGTGTCCTTGCTTTTTTCATAGTGATTAAGTTTTTATTATGTTAAAGAGGAGCATATGAGACCCATAATGATATTGTAGTATTTTTCTATTCATGTTTCAAAATCAAATAATTTAATATGGATTTTGTAACAAGTATCACAATAATGGTTAAAAAACATGATTCCATATATGTGATAGTGGATAGGATAACAAGGATAGTGAATTATTCTGTTTTTATGAAAATTTTAAGGTGGAGGACTTGTCCAGAATCTCTATAATTGTAGTGGGATATAGGCATGGAGTTTCAGTTTGAATATTTTCGGATGGAGATATATGGCTTACGTATCATATATATATATACTTAGAGAAATACCATGGGACTCTGGGGATGATTTTTATGGCATATTATCCTCATAATGATGGCCAATTAGAGAGGATGATATAAACATTGGATGATATGTTGTGGGATTTTAAATGGGTTTTTGGATCATTGGAAGACCATGTGCCATTAAATTAGCTATAATAAAATAAAAACAATTGGGACTTAATATATAAAGATCCTTTTGAGTCATTTCATGTGAGTCTTTATCTTTAAACACTTTATTGGGTGGGAACATGTGAGTCCTCACTATTTAGTCTGAGCAATGTCAAATAAATAATACAGAATATTATGTTGAACATGAAATGCATGGGGATAGATTAGAGTCATAAAAAATAATAGTTTGACCATAATTGATGACCATTGTAATTATTATGATATATCATGATTTCTAATGGACATCCACAAGGCATTAACATCATCGTTTTGGGTTGTAGGGAATTTTCTGTCTTCAAAACATTGGCCCCTTTGAGACACTGGAATGGGTTTGTGAGGTGGCTTATCAGTTATCTTTTTCTCTATGGTTTATTTTGGTGTATAATGATTTCTATGTATCTCATTTAAAAAAGAATCATCCTGATATTAACAATGGGATAAAATGGTATTACATTGAACTATAGTAAGATTCATCATTGGCACCACATCTAGTAGAGATTTTGGATAACCAAGATAAAAAAGTTTCATTACAAAATAAGCTGTCTACTACTGGTTTTGTGGAATCATGGCCAGATTTAAGAAGAAACACTAGAGAATAGAATGAGATGAAACACTTGTGTCCAGAACTCTTTCAAAGAAATGATGGTTGTCTACATTTTAAAGACATAATTTCCAATGGTGGTGAGAATGTAGAACACCCCGGTTTCAACTATGTATCCCCTATTTTGTGAATTTTAACTATTAAATGTGTTTTTGTGTAGTTTGGGAGGTTTTGGAGACCTTTTGGGAGGTTTTTTGGGATTTTATAAAGGTTCATTGTTGTTGAACGATTAGTTAAAACCACGAAACATCCCTTGGAAACTATGGATTATGAGACATAGGTTAGGGGTTGGTGAATTGGAATACTTATAGTTTTCCCAAACAGTTCGTTTTCCTTGGATAAATTGTGAATCTGAAGACAATGTTATTTGGTATAGTTGGAACATGGTTTAGAAATTAGGTGAACTATCCCTGAGGGTTTTGTGCTTGGGATAAATTCTAGTGTATGGTTCCTATATGGGTTGTCTAACCATGCCACTAACTATACACAGTTTAAAAACTAGATTAAAAAAATGTGGATCTATGTTGGTATTATTATTTCACCCACAATTTTGACCTGAAATGATTCTAAATCATTATTTTCTCTTACCAAAGGTAGTATAGGATTCTAAATTTTATGTAGAAGTGGTCTAATGGATTCATTTGGGGTGTTGATGTCGAATTCTCATGGTAAGTCATCATTCATGGTGGTTTTCCTTAGTTTTCCTTAAATACAAATTTTCCCTATCTCAAATTCAAAAATCTAAGTATTTTGTGGGTAGAACTATTTTATTTGATGCCAAATATGATGATATTTTTCTTTTTTTATAATAGGGGAGGGGATCTAAGGTTGGTTTTTGATGTTTCAACTAGATTCTATTGATGTTTTATTTCAATTTTTAGTTCTTCCAATGTTTTATGAGGTATGTGGATCCACACTATACTCATCTGTTTATAATATGAAGAATTATTTTGAAATTGAGTTAATTTAATGAAATTAACTTTTAAATTGGTGTGAAAATTATATTACAATCCTCCTTTAGTGATGGTTTTATTTTCGTATGAAATTATAGAATTGTAGTAAAATATTATTTGATAAATGATTAATTTTTTTGTCTTTGAAATAGTTTATTAGTTTGACTTATTGAAAAAAAAATTTCAATATTTTTTTATTAAAATGGTATTGGAATTTACATAGTTTTGAAATTAGAATGGTTTTTAAATGATTATATTGGCATGATTTTTTGGCACACTTGGTGGTGTGTGTTCTTATTGCACTATGAGGCCTGGGGAAAATATGACCTTGCACATGGTGAAAATAGTGTAAAGGAACATGAGATTTAATTATATTATTATGACTTTTTATATTAATGAGATATTAATCACGAGCAAGGAAATATTATAATGAATAATTCATGGGTAGATGTGTGGGTTTTTGTATTGTAAATGGTTATGAAAAATGGGATTTATGATATCGTTTTAGAACATTTTTTGATTTCGTTCCATGGAATTTTTTACTGTTTCGAGTAATTTTTTAAAATTGTACATGTTTCTATTTATATATAAACTATGTTTATAAATTGTTTTATATAAAATTTTTATCATGTTCTATCTGAGTGGCATGAGTAAGGAAGGCATTTTGTGAAAATATAGCAAGTTTCATTACTCACCCATGATTTTTCACTTTGGTGATTTTACAAATATCAATTACCTAAAAATAATAAAAGGTAAATTATCACATTTCTCAATTAGGCCTTAGTGATACATTCACTATTTGTGGACTTGGACCATGAAGTTGTTGGCACATGAGATTTTTATTTATAGTCTTTATGTTTTTTTATAGTAGTCTTTAATTTTGGTACTATTTTATGTTTTGTTTGATATTAATATAATTTTGAGTTTTCATTCCTTGTTATAATACATCAAGTCTTGGTTCATTTGGAAATGATTTTTTTGTTTGTTGAGTTATTTCAAAAAATAGAAAATTTTCCACCACTTGGTCATGAAGAACATGGCATTCATTACCAGCCTTGGCATCTTGGAAAGGTCCCTTATGGACATATATCTATTTCTCATATTTAAAAATCCAATGAGGAGTGGTGGTATGTTACAGAAATGATTTTAACAATTTTACATGAGTAAGAGACATATTATATTTTAATAATTTATATATTTCAAGACAGATATGATATATAATAAAAAATAATAATTTATTAAATGATTTAAAATTCACCAGAATACAATATTATTCCATATTATTATTATGAAGATGAAAACATATACCATGGTCCATTAATGGTGAAATTTTAATTTTATAGTTAATATGTATACTTATAAATAGTAAAATAACATTTTTTGTGTTTGCCATCAAAAGGGGAAAAAACAGTTTAAAAAAATATCTGCGGAAAAAGAATATAAACATTTCCAATTTTAATTGTATGAGTTGTTTTAGACTCAAAATCATTTAACAATAAATTTATTTTTATTTCAATATTTTCTACAATGATATTTTATTTATAATAATTTATTAATTTTTGAAATTTCGTGACTACCCCTACACAGAATTGTAAAAGGTAACCTCATATAATATTTTGATCAAACACAGAATTCAATTTGGTATAGAAATTACCTAAAAAAATATTTCTTAAATCAATATCAAAGCCATATTTTCCATGTTTTAATCACAAACCCACCCATGGAAATCATTTGGTGTAAACTAATATAGGTTATCTAATGAAGAGGTATATCTCTTAAGAAATTATTTTGTATATATATTTTTTCACTTCATTAAAATATTATACAACCATGATGAAAATATAACACAATTATATAAAATTTATTTAGATATTAAAATATCAATTTAATAACATATTTCCATAACATATTCAATCAAATTGGAAACAATACCATCATTCTTCAGTATGAAAAATTACCACCTCACAAAGTAATGTAATTCATTTTCCATCCCAAATTCCCTCAAATTTTTATATTGATAGAGTTAATATAATTATGAGATTTTGAAAACATAATTTAAATTTTATAAATTTAATATATCACATATTTTATTACATTTATATTTTTTGAAAAATGATAATGTTCATCATGTGTACGTTTAGACTACCACCTTTATTATGTTATGCTATTAGTCTTCCATCATCATATTAAATGGATGGAATTTTTAATAATATTTAAATAAATATAATAGTATTTGTAACATAATTATTATCTTGAATAGATAAAATAAAACTTACCTTCTTTACATCTTGACCATTGAAAACTGGAATCATTAGTAATTATTATGAATGGGATACCATACTAATTATTTTAATGTAGAACATTCTTCAAAAAAAATCATTAATAATTTTGTCTAAAAATTAATATCAGGTGATTAATATCATTTATTAGATTATTTAATAATGTCATACATTACCATAGTTAAATTATCGATAAGATTTTGTATATACGAGTCGAATTTCATCCAAAAATGTCCAATATGAATAGAATATATTATGCAATTTTATATATCAAGGTATTAAAAATTATAAAATGAATAATCAAGATGAAAAATTTTATTATGAAAGAAAATATTTAACATATGTAAAATTTTAAGAAGATAATGAACTTACATGATGAGTCAGACATGAGGTTAGGGACACATGACATTAAATTCCTCATTTAAAATATTTTAAATAGTTACTTTCTAAATTTTATCTTATATATATATTATTAAATAAATTTAATGTAGTTGAATGTCACAAATACATTTTAAAGGATGTCATATACCACTTTTTATTTTATTATAATGGTTATTATGAAGTAATTTTGGACATATTATATATGGATCATTATGAAATTCTTTAAATAATTCAAAATGAATATTTATTTGAACATATACAATGCCAAAATAATATCCCCTGAAAAGAAATTATGTTATACTTTGATTACATTATAATAATCATTATTGTATTTATAGAAAACCCCTACTTCCAGTAATTTGGTTATTTATATTTTTTAAAATGGGTTTTTCGATGATATGGTATTCCAATACCCAAAAGTGTTTTTCTTATGAGTATGAATGATTTTTTCAATGTTTTTACAAGATTGAATAATAATAAATTGATTATTAGTATGGGTGATATTTATATAGTTCATGATGATGGGTGACTCAAATATATCTCACGATGACCAGTGAGCCTTATATATCCCTCCAATTTTTTGGGTAAGGATTATGTCTTGTAAAGAATTATCTTGGATGTTGAGTGTATTGTTTATCTAATTGTAATGGTTATTGTAAGTGTTTTACTAAGATAATATATGAGGTAATATTCATGAAACATAAATTATAGATAGTGATTTCTCATCAAAAACTTTTAACATCAAATGGTAAGGTAATAATATTCTTAATGATGAATTATTACCTTTAATTCTAGAATGAATGTTTTTATGAAAATGTTTTAATAGATTCCTATTTTTATAAGGATACCCTATGATTATTAATTTAACTTTAGGTTCTATTGTCACTCAAGTCCCACATAAATTTATAATATGTTATTTTAGATGAATATTCGTCACATTACAAATTTAAATTCATAAGGATAGTAATATTTATTTGAATTTGGAAACTTGGAACAAAATCATCTAACATGGGGAATGGTCTTCAATGATTTCCACAATGAGCATTACATTTATTAATTCTAAAAAAAATAAATTCTTCAAAATCCATTTTAAGAAATCATAATGATGAGTATGATCAAATCCTCAGTAAGGTTAAATAAATGAGATGTTTAGGTATAACATTCATATAATTGTATGATAATGTGAGAATAACATTTGAAGATAATAGCCTGAATATAAAATAAAATAAACACGAATCATTAAAAAGAGATTAAATGTTTATAAGAAAGGAATCATAATTGAATAATGATTTAATCTATGATATAATAATAGAAGAATAATACATGAAAATTTGGTAGACACACACATATATAATAATTGTTATTGTAGTTAAGTTTTACTGCCAATGAAATCTTAGAAGAATGGGTTCACTACCCACACCATATTAGTAGTCAATTTTCACTCCCAAGACTATCATATTTGACAATATTCACCCACAGAATCATCTTAGTTGTCATGGTTCACTCCCAATACTATCCAAGTATCCCATGTTCACTACCAGAAATATCTTAGTGGAAAAGGTCCATTATTGAAATGAGTTCACACCACATTATATACAGGTCAATATTTTGAGATATTAAAAATTACCTAATTTAATTTATGGAGATATAGGTAATACCCATCTCATAATGAAATCATATAGATATGTTACAAAAGATAATAAAACAGTCATCGTATCTTAACCCATAAAAAGTGAATGGTGTTATAAACATCCAACAATTAACCATGAAATGAAATGTGGATCCTAAAATTTTCATCATATCATAATGACTAAATTGAAATTGGAATAATTTTTTTTACCATTTCATAACCTATGGAAAAGGGGAATGTTTTATAATCATTTACTTATAGAATAGCATGTGAATTGAAGAGGGTTTTTTTAGCATTTAATAATGGTATAACCCATGGAAGAGAAATGGGTTTCATAAAAAAAATTTCATCTTAAAAACAATCCATTCAAATAAAGAATAATAATGTTCTCCTTGTATCATCTCCCAATTAAGTAAAATAATATATCAAAGGATTTCATCTTATATGTAGAAGTATTTTGATATATCACTTAAAGAATTTTTTACGAAAACTAAACTTCATTTAAAAATCATTTATTTAGTTAATTGTTTTTAAATCCTTTATGATGGTCCACCTATTTTTAAACATATTAATTAATCTTGAATTATAATATAATTTTTTTAGAACTAATCCTTTCCAAATTTGAAAAGTCATTTTAATTTAAGAACCAATTTTAAAAACCCTATAGATGGAAAATAACCATTAAATATTATGTAAGAGGATTTGTAAACCATTTCAAAAACATATTAAAAATCAATTTTTTTTAAAATTTTTTCATTAAATTTATCATAATATAAAGTTTAATAAATATTTTGAATAAATATTTAGAAAACATGGCTTTGGAATAAAATTGATTTTTTACTAAAGAGAAAAATAATGTCATATTTTCATAAACAGAGTTTTTTAATTATCATAATTAAAATATATTGGGAAAATTGTACCATTAAATAGACATATCATTTATAACCATAAGAGATGAAAAATAATATGAATTATGGAGTGATAGATCATTTAATTTCATCAATGGAAGAATATATATAAAAAATCATGATAAATAATGATATTTTGATAATAATATCTTACAACTTTGGTAATATTGAATCATAACACCCATTAAATAATAATATTAAATTATGCCTAAAATATATTTAAATAAATTTTATTCATGATACCAAATTTCAACATGGTGGAATAGAATCCAAATAAAATTTTATTGGTGGATAACATAACATGTGTCATAATGATGGAAAATTAAGATGGAAATCCATTCCCGATTTAGTGAATTTTCAAAAATAAAACCCTTGAAAATCATATCATAAAAATGATATGTAAATAAAAAAAATAATCAGTATAAGAATCAAAAAATAAATCTATGGGTAGTATAAACACCACATCTGAGAAATATGTGGTGAACATGGCCTATGTCCCATTGAAAATCATACTGAAACAAAAATCCATTACTACATGAATAAAATTTGAATATTGATCTTCATGATAAAATAAAATAAATTTAAACATTTATTACTATATAATCCTTTAAATTCATCATATAAGATGACATATGGAAGTATATACACCACACAAAATAAAAGAGTTGTTAATAAGGAATATGTATCAATGAAATAAACAGGAGGCTATAAATCTACATACATAATGTATTGAATTTTTTCATACATGTTAAAACATCATATATAATAAATAAAAATTTATGATAAATCGAAAAAGGAAAGATATTTGATATATATCATTCCATATATTATTTTATTATGAAATTATATTATATATTTATTAAAATTGCTATGTTAACATTACATTTTGATTAGTTGAGAGGGAAATTTTTTATTGAGGGTATTAAAAAAATTTTAAAAAATGGAAAAACAAAAATAAAACAAATCATAAGAAAATAAAGGATACACAAGCTTAGTGGGGAAGAATCGGTGAACCCCAAGAGCATCAACTTGAACAATGAACATACAATCGTATATATTCAGGATTGTCACTTTTTCCCAATTTAATTGATCATGGATTCATCATTTCCTGAATGTAATCCATTATGTATATACATATAATAAATATTCAGTATGTTTTTATTTATAATAAACTATAAATAATTAAAATAGGAAATGAAATATAATATACTAGAAGAATGTAGGATTTATGAATGAATGAACAATGTTTTCATTTTATTATCATATTTTATAAGAAATAAAAGTAAATGAGGTATATATAATCATTAATGTAATATTATTATGTCATATATATAACATCAGTCTATTACACCCATTAATAACACATTCCATTTAAAATTCAAAGGAATCATATCGCTTAGTGAGGCTATAGTTCGTCGTACACAAGAAAGACTTTATCGTATTCACACAAAATGAAATAGCATAATGGTATATGTTATATAATAATTATATGATAATTGATATATAAATAATTTAATATATATCATATATAACCTATAAAAACACCTATAATACCAACCATGAATGTTAGAAATGGAAGTATGAACTACATCAGTTCGTGGGGCGGTCATCATCCATACTTAAGAACGATTATATTGTATCCCCTATGATTTGAGATTATAATGTTTTACATCATAACCATAACATAACAAAATATAAAAATATTTATGATATATATCATTTTATATAACCCTGGAATAATTATTTTTTTATTTTTTTAGAGAAGGAATCAAAATAAAGATACACGTTAATGAATTTTGCCTCTTTTTAGGTAATTCTTTTTAGTGAGAACAAAAGGAGTTCCTTGGATGGATTTCTAAACAATATAAGGATTATAGTTTTAGAAAAAGGAATTTTAGAAGAGATTTGTATTGGTATTTTCTGATCCTAATGGATTTTGTAGTGTTATGGAGTGGTGACAGTGAAATACCTTTTATAGTGGAGGATGAGTTGCATTATTGTAAATACAAAACGTTAATCACTATTAGGATGTATACCTTTTATATTCTTCCTCCAATAATAAGCCATATTCGAGAAAATAGGATATTTTTGTTGTTATATGGAAATCATATGAGTTTTTTACAAATTTTTAGGTTATTTCCCCTATTAATTTTAATTTTAGTCCCTTACGAAACTCATTTTTCTCTTAATAGTTGGGAATAAATTTAACTGTTTTAAATAACAATTAATATAACAGATTTTTTTTCTATATAATACATTATAGATTATTCTAACTCCAAATATTGAATTCATTTTGTAAAATTATGATGAAATAAGTGGGATAAATAAATTTAAAATCAATCATTTATAAGGGATGAGAGAACATGTTTTTAATGAAAAAATGTTAATAAGTTAAAATGGTTTTATATAAAATTTTAATGTGAAGTTGATTAAAATTAAATTTATTGAATTAATAGATTCTAAATCTTACTAGATAAACATTAAATCCAATACAAAATATATTTTATCACTATAAACTATTTAAATAAAAATTCATTTTTCAATAAAAATTTATTATTATTTACTATTTATCAAAATATCAATCTTCTCAAAAAATAACCAAAACCACCTTAAGATAATTTTGATGTTCCACATTTAAAAATGAAGTTTATTTTGTGATTTAAAAATTATTAAATATGAAAAAAATTAGTCTTCCAATAATTGATCCATTAAAAGGTGGTAAGATTTCCATTTAGAAAAATAAAATTTATTCTGTGTAAAATCAGATAAGATAAATTTTAAATAGTTTATTTAACATATATATATATAATTAAAATAAACCATCAAATTTTTATTTTTTTTATATTCATTTTTTTCATAGAAAATTATTTTTTCAGAAAAGGAATTTCATTATTTTCAAATTTTTATTAATCATGTTTCCAATCAGTTTGTAACCGTAGAATTAATTCTATATACATGTTTATAACATATTTACATAATTCAATTAGTATAATTCAAAAATTACATTCCAATGGAATGTTGAAGAATCTAATAATATTTTTTAAATAATATTAGTGTATGGCTTTTCAATAGAACATGGTCTTGTATGTAATGATTGCTCTTAAAAGGAAATGGAATTGTGTGTAACACAAGGAAAAATAGTATCACATATACCCTAAGACAATATAAGTGTTGAATATATTGACATATTAACAAAGATTATTTTAAAAAAGAAGAAAAACATTCTGTAGTGTGAAATAAAATCCATTACAGAATTTTAATTCATTCAAATAATAATATTTCATGAAACAAAATACTGATACATTTAACCCCCCAATAAATGAATTAATCTCTAAAATATTTTTAGGTTCATTTATGTTTTAATACTTGAATTTTTCTATCATAGGAACCCATAAAAAAATTAGTAAAACTTCCTTTAAAAATGTGAAGTTGAAACATAACGGTTACCCACATTATATTCTGACTATGTTTCCATATAGGATAGCATAGGATATTATTTTTTCATAGAATAAAAGACTAAATAACTATATAGATTAATGAATATCACTATTCACTCGAATATGGGTGATCCCGATAAAGTTGGCTTCCATAAATGAATAATCCATTTAGTTCGGTAGATGTCATTGATATCATCACAATTTGATGATAACATGAAATTAATTTATGTCATGATATATTTATTGAAGATGAATACTATTTAAAAGTTTTTGTACATACTTTATACCAACCCATTTTAATGATGAATATCATCCATTAGTGTTTCCTTGATCAATTTTCAACTTCATCACTTACATAAAAATGATGGTAAATTCTCAATTCATATATCACTTTCATACCATAATATCAATAATTGATGATATGTAATTTAATATATCTTTAGTTTTCAACACAAAAAATCGTAGGAATAGGTTATCTAATATAAAGAAATCCACATATGATGAAATAATATTTTAATCACTAATGCCTTATCTGAATTTTAACATAATCCATTACACAAATGGTTATCCCTAGAAAATTACTAGAGATGAAAATCTAAAACATTATAATGAAGGTCACTATATTTCCCAAAATTAGCTTAACATTGATTACCCATATATCAGAAAGTATCTTTTGGTGTCCCCATACTAATCATCTGAATACCTTTATCACGTATTCAATTAAATCATGGTAATTACTTGAATTAGAATAATAAAATCTTGAAAAAATACATAGTTATTTATTCCATACAAAGAACATAGATTATTAGGTATATTCCATAAATAATTAAATGCTTTTAGCTACATCAATGATAACATAAACTAATTTATAGACAAATAATTTTTCAAATTTTAGTTCATCAAAACTAGCCAATTAACTTTATCCATATCCAGAATAACATTATCCACGATAAATCCAATTTTCTCAACATTAATAACATATTAAGGGTTACCTGGCCATTTATAAAATATCACCATTCCATTACATTGTATTTATTGTTCATCAATATCATTCTATATAATTTTGAAAATCCATAATGAAAAATTTACTTCATGATTCATATAGCATAATTCTTGTATTCTAATACATATACATGCAAATTATCCGACCACATTATAAAAAAATTAACAATAATTCATCATTATATTCCTAAATAACCCTTTAATAAAATTTCATATATTAATCATGTCCAAAGATTCATAAAAATCAATATAATCATTGGTTTAAACAATAATTTTAGAATAAAACATAAATTTCATATGTTGATCGTGGTATCTTTATCATCAATAGTATGACCATTACTCTTACAACCATATCAATTTACTTCATGATATTTACCACAAGGACATTAATTTTCATAGTTCCCATACATTCAACATTTATTTCATTCAATATTTAATGATAAAAATGGGAGTCCATTATTCTCATCCATTAAAATAATTGAACCTTTTTAGTTTCCATTTGTAGAAACTTTCTTTGAATCATTATTTTATATAGTGAATACACTATATTGTACCTATAAGACCTCAACATGGGTGTTTCTTTACTCATTATGGAAAGAAAGAAAACAAAATATTCATTCCTTTGTAGTCTCCATTACAATAATTATCACTGAAATATTTCATTATATTATCTGTGAGTCTGAGAGTTGATTAAAGTGAATGTTGTGAATCATGTTCTATAAAAATTGAGCATGAATGATCAAAATTTTCCTTACTTCATTGATCATCCCATTGGACTGCTCATCAAAGAATTGTGTGTCACATTGATCATTAAGCTAGTTGCTAATGGTTCCCTCCAGAGACTAAAACATTAAAGGATAGTTTTATCAACAGCTATCACAGTATAAAACCAAATAATCATGAAACATTACTTATATGATGTTTAAATAATGACACAATATTTTACTAATATGAAACATTAGGATTTTTCTAGATCAAACCTGATCATCATTTTTTTGAAATCCTTCAAGGTAGTTCGTGAAATGTTTTTGATATTTTGAATAATATCCCTTAGGAGTGTCAAACCAGGTGTATAGTAAGGATCATTTTCATGCACCCATTCTTAAAAGATTCATATTCAATATAGTGTTTTTAGGATTGTTATAAGGACCCAACCATAAAAATTACATATTCTAGCTATTTCGACTACATTCCACTTCTTTATAATCCCAATGATCTTTTTTATATAGAGTTTTATAAAGTTAGGATATAACATATACATATCCATCCACAAGATTACAATGGGGGTTCTAATAAATTAATATCCATTTTATTGAAAAAATTAAAAAATTCACAGAAAACAATGACATGATTTCTTTGAAAAATATGGACATCCTTCTTTCTCATAAACAACCATATAACATGTGAAAAAAATTTCAGAATATGAGATGAGAATAAATATCTCAGTAATGATTATTAAAGATTGAAATAATCCATTTGTCTATGAATACTTAAAATCATATGAAATCATTTTCACAAAGACATAATTTTCACCCATATATACTTACTTTGTGAAACATGAGATTTCCATAAAACATTAAAGAACATATATAAAACCATAAAGGTATATTTGGGTAGTAAATATTTATATTGTAACCCTCACAGATACTTTATTTTTTTTAACCCTCGTGACTACCTTATAAAGTATCCCTCACAGCTACCTTATGGTGGAACCGTCATAGTTACAATTGGAATAATCATACGTCCGAACTCTGACACACACATACAAATGAAATGGAGGGAGAAATATGTCTCACCCTTAATAATTTAAAATTTCCAAGAACCAAATCATAATAATAAAACATTAATAATTTCATAAAAACACTGCTTTTGAATTTTGTAAAATAGGATTTTAAAAGAGAAATGTTAAAAAAATCCCTTAAAAATATCATAAAATTGAAGTGTTGATTGATGGAATGAAATAAATATGTGAATACACTATAAATACAAATAATAATATATTATATTAATTTAATTCATTAAAAAATTAGTCTTAGTACCATATAATTAATGAAATACAAGGTTAACCCAATGAATGGAAACTAGGTTAATAATTCACTTACCTTAGGTTCATCTTACATAAAACATGTTTGAACCTCCTGTATAATGTTTTAAATGGTGTTATTAATATTTTAAATACATATATTCATTTTTATAACATATTATATGATCATTTTGTAAGCAAATTTGACCATTTATTAATAATATTTTCTTATTTCAAATATTACATGTGTGTTATTTACAAGATTTCCATGGCCAGTTTGTAATATATTTTCTTGTATAATGGATAAAAAGCATCGAAAGTGGAATGAAATGGGGTTAATATGTTTCCAGAAAATTAAATTTTTACATAAATAATTTTTATTATATATTATATGGATTAATTACTAGATAAATCACTAGAGGTATTTAGTTAGATCATTTTGGAGGTTCTTTGACAATCATGAATAAGTTTCATTGCATACCTTTAATATTAAGAACATATGTAAATTATAGATAATAAGAGAGTTTATATCATACACATTAAAAACTATTTTATCCATAAAAATGGTTTTACATCAATATTTGAACTATTTAAATGAAAATCAGAGACATCGTCCTTAATGTTAGTTAATTGATGCATCACAGATGATGTATTTACTTTTAGAGGAAGATGAAGAGGATATGAAGAATTACTATGAAATTTTCAATAAATAGATAACAATAAAACACACATATATATTACTAGATTTTTTAGGCCTCTTTGATATTTGGACGGGAATAGAGTATAATCAAATAATTGAATTTAAAAGAAAAAAAGAAAATGAAAGAGGATCTTTATCTCTTGATCCCTTCTCCTTGAGATCCTCTTAAAGGACTTTGGTTTGGCCTTTTGGGGAGACTAGTAGGTCTCAAATGTGGGGAATATCTATCATAAGAGGATTGGGAGAAATTTATAAAATTATAAAAGGTTGATAGTTGTGAGAGGAAGAGTGGGATGTGTGTGGTATTAATAGTGAAAGTGAGGGAGTTTTTCATTAATTTAGAAGGACACGTCATTGTTTTTATTTTCCTACCGATGGTCTTTCCCAGGGTTTTTTCCAATCTCATTGGCCACTAGGGGCACCTAATATCATATTTTAATCCTCAAGAGTCAACTATAATGATTTTATAATTATTACATCATTATGATGTAATCAATCTCACTGAAAAACCTAAAATGTTATTTTTTTACAATTCACCAAGAATCAAGTCGGTTTTATCAGACAGTGAATTACTTAACGTTCCAAACCATAGATTTTCATTTTTTTAAATTCCAATCATTAAATTAGAAAAATTATGTTTAAAATCTAGTTTACATCTATCTACTTTAAATAATGATTTATTATGAAGAGACTCATAGTTTTATGCATTTCAATTTATTTTTAAAACTATGGGCTGTCACATTCTCCCCACCTTCTATAAAGTGTTTCCTGGAAATGTATCAACTTATTAAACATGTCATGGTACCTTTACCTCATAGCATTTTTATATTCCCATGTTTCTTCTTCATCCATGTGGTTTCTCTAGAATCCATTTAATAGGTTTATTACCTTATTCAGTAATACTTGTTGTCTTTGATCAAGAATCCGAACTGGTTTATCTACATAAGAATGGTTATATTCCAATTGAACTTCTTTAGGGATCAGAACATGATATGAATCTGGAATATACATTCTCGACATTAAAACATGATAAATAGTTGTACCTGAGATAAACTTGTAGGAAAAATTACTCGATAGGCAACTGGTCCATCTTTCTCCAATATTACATGATGTCCAATGAACCATGGACATATGTTTCATTTCATACCAATATGAATAACAATTTTCCATGGTGAGATTTTAAGAAAAACATGATCAACTACCTTGAAATAATAGTATTACCTCTTGTTATTTTTAGGTCTTTTCTACCTGCTGTGATTTTTCCTCGCTTATTGCTAGATCATCTCCACTTTCACAGACACTTCATCTACAAATTCTTCTCCACTAACTTTATTTCACCTGATTTCATCCAAAAAATCTAGAGTTCAGTACTGATTCTCATGTAATTACTCAAAATATTACATCTCCATACTGGAATGAAAATTATTATTGTAAGGAAACTAAACTAATGAAAGACATTGCTCCCAACATCCCTGGTAGGCCATTCAACAAGCTCGAAGCATATCCTCCAAAGTATGAATCATCCATTTTGACATCCCATCTAATTGATGATGAAAATATTTAATGAAACATAATTATTTTACAATCAACTTCTAAATTCCATTCCAAAAATTATACGTGAACATGGGATCACTATCAGATACAATGGAATGAGGACCCTATATAACCTGAAAATACCAGTGTGGTACAACTGAAAAATATGATCCAAAGACATAATATCATGAATAACAAGGAAATGAGTATATTTATTTATTCGATCAAAAATATCCTAGATTGAATTATTACCTTGATGAGTCTTTGGTTGTCCCACAATGATGTATATGTATATATTTTACCATTTCCACTATAGAACTGGTGTAGGCTGAAGCATCAACTTCGTTAACTTCTACTCCACTTTAACCTACTGACATGTCAAAAACTTCAGGGTAAAATTTTCAATATATCTTTTCATTCCATCCCATCAGTAATACTCTCGAAGGACTTTCTACATATTTATACATCTAGGATGAACTGAAAACATAGAACTATGAGCTTCTCACAATAATAAATTCTACATATGGGAAACACAAGGAAAAAACACTATTTTTTCCAATATTAATACATAATCTATATCAATGTTAAATTAGGGAAACATTTCCCAATTAACCCATGCTACCTTTTTCTATATATCCCTATCTTCCTTCTATGTTTTCTGAATTCTTTTGGGAAAATATTATTACGCTAAAACCAAAAAAATAGAGGAATTACCTACTACGACAACATCCGTGCCAAAAATAATTATATCATTGATCAAAGAGTCTTGTACCGGTTGTAACATAGTAAATGATGAATAATGTTTTTGACTCTAGGAATCTACCAATTTGTTTGCTTTTCCAGGATGCTAATTGATCATTCAATAATAATGTTTTATCATTTAAAACCAACTTCTCTACCTCATGTTTAATTGAATTTGATTTAATATATACTTCAAACTTTTATGAATAGTATATATTTTACATTTGGATCTATATAAATAATCCCTTAAAATTTTTAATTCTAAAACTACAACTGATAATTCCAAATAATGGGTGTGATAATTTAACTCATGATGTTTAATTTTTCATCATGAATAAGAAATTAATAGATCATTATGTATCCGAACACAACCAAGTCCCTTTAATGAATCATTATTATAGATAAAAAGACTCTCTATTTCTAGAAGGTAGTTTCATAACTAGAGAATTCACCAATAATACTTTCAATTCTTGAAAACAATCATCAAATTCTTTTTTCCTGGTGAATTTAAATCATATTTTGGTTAACTTAGTTGGAGGATTAGATAACCATGCAATGTTTTCAAAAAACCAATGGTAATTTCTGAAAAAATAAAAAAAACTACAAATATCCGTTATATTTTTCAATCAAGGATATTCTTTAACAACATTTCTTTTAGAAGGATGAATAGTTATGCAATTTTTAGAAACAATGTTACGAAGGAAAGCAGTTTTTTGTAACCAAAATTCACTCTTTCCTTATTTTCCAGACATTTTATTTTCTTTTATGGTTTTTCAAAAAACCCTTCAATTTTTTTCATGATCATATTAACTTATTGAATATTAAATAATTTCATCAATAAAAACAACCTCAAATTTATCCAATAATTCATGAAATATTATACTCACAAGATACATGAATACTTTAGGTGGATTAGTTGACCCAAAATACATAACAATAAATTCATAATGACAATCTCTAGTTCAAAAATCTATTTTTGGAATGTCATCCTTATTCACCTGTAGCTAATGGTACCCATATCTCATGTCAATCTTGGAAAAATAATAAGATCCCTAGATCTGATGAAACAAGTCATCAATGCGAGGAAACATATACATATTATAAATAGTAATATTATTAAAATATTTATAATTGATGACAAGTATCATGGAACCATCATTATTTTTAGAAAACAAAACTGGGGATCCCCATGGTGAAGTTCTAGAAAAAATAAATCCTTTATTAAGAAACTATTGCTACTGAATTTTCAATTCAGGAATTTCAATTTGAGAAAATCGGCAAGGGGATTTAAAATTGGATTATCACCAGGAACTAAGTCAAGTGTGATTTCAGATTCCCGATCAGGTATAAAAAGAGGTATTACATCATGTAAAACATAAAATTATTCATTTACCACTAGAACAACATAAATATGAATAGTTTCATTATTTTTAACAAACTGATAAAGATGAAATTCATTTCCATCTTTAAATAGTTTCTCATCTTCTTGATATATTATCAAATGTATGGATTTTTTCTTGTATATAAAATTCAAATCATTCTGAAAAACAAATTCGTTGGCTCTTTATTCAATATTAACCATAAAATATGAATCCAATCCATACATAGAATGACATAAAACTCTACTAAGGAAGAAAAAAAGGTTTTTGGAAATGTATTTCCACATATAACAATAAGAACATTTTTAAATTTTCTTTTTTTTGTAAAATTCTACTATTATTTTAACAATGATTTCTGGCCTCATTTTTTGAGGTGAAATTTCTAATTTACCAAAATATTTCTAAGAAATAAAGAAATTTTAGACACCGAGTCAAAAATGATATTAGAATAATATGATTAAATAAATAATGTACATGATACCACTTCATTTTATGATTCAACATCTGCTGACATCGTTGCAAAGGATCTCATTACACCTTTATTTCTTATAGTCTAGCTGCTCTCAATCACTCATATCATTCTTTGGGGATGAATTTTTATAATGACCCATCTCACCAAATTTGAAACACATCACAGTTTTCTTATCAGAATGTATCTTAAGGAATTTTTCATTAAAATCTCATTACATATGTCTCAAAATACCATATCGAAAACACTTTCCAATTTTAGTAATTCATTCCCCCCTATGATTTTTACCACACTTTTCACAAAATGGAAACTGAACATTCCTACCATCATATTTCATTGATTGATTATTAGCCATCTCTTGCCATATGGACCTCTTCTTCTATTTACTATCGATGTAGACTTGATGAAAAGAAGACACCATTTTTAACCTCTCAGCACAACAAAGAAGTTTTTCATAACTTTTGAATTCTCAGGAGGACAATGCCCATTAGTATCTTGGCTTCAATACTTTGTAAAAATGGATGATTTTCATTTAAATATCTAGAATAAGATTTGTGGAATACATTTCCAATTTTCTAAAACATTCATCATACATGACCACATAATCTTCCACTTTTTTCCCAATTCAAGTAATTTATTCCCCTTCCTATATTGAACCACCTTATGATTATATTTTTCAAGAAAACACATTTAAATTTACCCCAATTCATTGCTTTAATTTCCTCATTATCCTTGATATTTTTGACCATTGACCACCAATGATTATATTCACCTTACAAATGATAAATAGAAAGACTGGAAATTTGATTATCTAAATAACCCATAGTATTGAAAATCTTTTCAAGGTATTTATTCCATCCTGTAGTAGCTAATGGGTCAGAAGATCCCCTGAAAGAAGGAGGGTGTTGCCTCATTAAATGTCCCTCTATCATCATGTTCCATTGTGGTAGATCTGGGTGTTCTCTTTCAAGGATTCCCCTCCATTTATTTTCTAGGTAAGCTAATCTATTTTTGATACAAACTAATTGGTTCCAATTCCAAATACCCCCAGTTGTATATTTGGAATGATATTAGCCTCTCTAATCCTTTATACTTCAGCTTCTATGTTTATTCTGTATATAACCATTCTGAACAGACATATCTTATATGAAGCAACATGGTAATCATTAAATTCGTTACCATTTCAACATAAAGATAATTTAAATATCATTTATGTTATTCTATTAACATTAGACTATCTCATAAAGTTATCTAAACCATGCTATGATACCAAGTATAAGGACCTAGCATCAAACATTTCTTAATCATGATATTTCAACTGGATATATCTTCTTTAACTTACCAATGATCTTTTTATTTTAGTTTTTTTATAAATTTAGGACATAATATATACATATCAACCCAGAAGCATACAATATTTGTCCAATTAAATTGGTAGGCATTTCTTCCAAAACATAGAACTTATAACACCAAACAACTATATGATTTAGTTGACAAATTTTGACTTCCATCATTCTTTACAGAACCTTATAACCTATTAAAATCATTCAAAAACATGGGATGAGAATAAAAATATATGTAAGGGATATTAAAAGTAGGAAAGAACCCATTAGTCGATGAATACTTAAAAACATATGAAAACATTTTCAAAAAGGCGTACTTCTCACACATTTATACTTACTTTGTAAAAAATGAGATTACCATAAAACATTAAAGAATATATATAAAACAATAATGGTTTCTTGGGGAATTACTTACCAATATTGTAACACTCATTACTACCTTTTGAGTTTTAACCCTCATGACTACCTTATAATGTAACCCTCACGGCTACATTATGGTGTAACGATCACAGTTACACTTTGATTAACCATACCGTCATCCTCCAAAAATTAAATTCCCTATGAATTGGATAGAGAGAAATATACGTCCCAACCTTTGAAATAATCCACTCCAAATAACAATGAATTTATCATTAAACATTAATAATTTGATAAAAACATTTCTTTTGCGTATTGTAAAATGTAATTTTAAAAGAGAATTTCTAAATAAAATACCCTGTAAAATATCATATAATGGGAATGATAATTGATTGAATTAGAGGAATATCTTTATACATTTTAAATACACAAAAAAACCAAATACTAATTAAATTCATTACAGAAATAATCTTACTACCACATAATTAATTAAATTGAAGGTTAACCTAGAGAATGTAAACTAAGTTAAGAATTCACATACCCTGTGTTATTCTTACTTGAAACAAGATTAAAACACCATTATAATAGTTAAAAATGTTTTATTTATATTTTAATGAAACATCATAATTTTTATAACACCTTATAAGGTCATTTTATAACATTATTCGAACCATTTATTAATGATTTATTTTTATTTCCATTGTTTCGGGTGTGTTCTTTACATGATTTCAATGGTTAGTTGGTAAATGATTTTCTTATAGAATAGAATAAAAACACAATATGTGGAATTAAATGGAATTAATATGTTTAAAAAACATTAAATGATTTCATAAATCGTTTGGATTATTTAGTATAAGGATTAATCGTTTGATAAATCATTAGTGATATTCAATTAGTTCATTTTGGATGTTCTTCGATAATCATAAAATTGTTTTATCATTTACCGTTAATATTATGTGTATACATTAATTCAAAATCATAAGAGAGTTAATATAATACAATTTAAAAACTATTGTAACCATTAAATGGTTATAAAACCATATTTTAAGGTTGTAAATGAAATTGAAGACACATCATCCACGATGTCTGTAATTTGACGCATCACGAATGCTGTTTTTATTTTTAGAATGAGAGGAAGAGGTGGGTAATAATGATTATGAAATTTTCCATGAACTTGGTAAAAATACAGAATATATATAGTAATATATATTTCCTTCCACTCTTATAAGTGGATGAAAATAGAGTATAATAAAACTAATATATTGAAATGAAAATGCGTGAAAATGAAAGAGGATCTTTACCTCCTGATCTCTTATTGTTGAGATCCTCCTTAAGGCCATTGGTTTAAGACTATTGGTTATAAAAATAGGTCTTTGACGTGGGGAAGAGCCTTGGGAAGTGTATTTGGACATATTTATATATAAATCAAAGCTTTATAGGTGTAAGAAGATGATGGGTTTGAGTGTGGTATTTATTGTGAAAGTGATGGAGTTTTTAGATAATATCAAATGACACCTCATTAGTCATATTTTCAAAACTATGAGATTTTTCATGGTTTCTTCCCATGGTATTGGCCACTTGGGTTATCTAATATCATATTTAATCCTCAAGTGTTGACAAAAATGATTACATCATAATGATGACATCAAACACAATACATTACATATAACATTATTTTTCTTATTCACTAAAAAATAAGTTGGTTCCATCAAACACCAAATAACTTAATGATCACAATTTTAGTTGACTATTAATTGAAATTCAAATCATATAATTGGTGAAATTATGTCTAACATGTAATTTAAAACTATATACTTAAAATAATGTTTCATTATTTTAAGGTTCAGGGTTTCATGTAATTCAATTTATTTTGAAAACCCTGGGGTGTTACATTCTCCCAACCATCTGGAAATTGAATCCTTGAAATTTTATTTATATAATAAACAAGAAAGGGTGCCTTTCCATCATATAATTTTTAGAATACCATGTTTCATCCTCAATCATTTTGTTTCTAAACAAAATCATTACCCGATAGATTACTATATTATGAAATACTTGTAATATTGAATCAAAAATCTGAACATTTTTCTCTTCATAAGAAAGGTTCTCTTCCAACTGAACTAATTTTTTGCTCAAATCATGAAAAAAATCTAGAACACTCATTCTCAATATCAAAAAATGACAAAAATATTGTTTAGTTTAGATAAACATAGAGTCTAAGCTACTCATTAGGAAACTGGTCAAAATTTTTCCAAGATTTCATAATGTCTAATAAACTGTGGACTTAACATTCATTTCATTACCAAACTCATAACACTTTTCGATGGTGATATTCTAAGAAAAAAATTATCACATACCTAGAAATAAAATTCTTTCCTCTTGTTATTTTTATTGCTTTTTTTCTTGCTTGGAGATATCCACATCTGTTACTGGATCCTCTTCATATTCTCAGCCACTTCTTCAACTAATTCTGGTCCCATTAATTTCCTTTCCTTAACATCATCAATAAATGTTGTAGTTCAACATCACTTCCCATATAATGCCTCAGATGGTGCCATATGTATACTGTAATGAAAACTGATATTATAAGAAAACTCAAATAATGAAATATGTTGATCCAAACTTCCCTTATAGTACATTGAACAAGCTCGAGGAAAATCCTTTGATGTCTGAATCATCTGTTCCGACTTACCTTATAATTGAGGATTAAAAGCTATACTAAAATTTAACTCTATTCCCAGTGAAATTATAAGTCCTTTCCCAAAATTTGAAGTGAAACTGGGATCATGGTCATATATAATTGAAAGAGGAACTCTATGTAACCTAATAATATATTTGAGTTACAGTAGAGAAAGATGATCCAAGGATATAATATCTCAAATAGGAATGAAATGAGAAGATTTAGTCATTAAATCAAAAATAAACCAAATTTTATTGTTACATTAATATGTATACAGTAGTGCCACAATGAATTCCATGGATAAATTTTTCAATTTCCACTCTAGAACTGTTAAAGGATAAAGTATTCCATTCAGTAATGACTGTTCTACTTTAACCTATTGGCATGTAAAACCATTCTTAGAAAATATGCAACATCTCTTTTCATTTGATCCCACTAGTAATACTCTTGAAGGTAATTGTTTATATTTTTTCAGAAAATATAAACTAAAAAAACAAACTAGAAACTTCACAAAATAATTATTTCTTCATTTAGGAAATACAAGGGACACATAATATTTTTCCAAATCCCAAAACATAAACTTTATCAATGTTAAATTCTGGAAACCAACCCATTTTAACAAAGTGTAACTTTTTTTGATTCTCCTCGTCTACCTTATGCACTTGCTAAATTCTGTCTTACAAATACGACAACACAAAAATCTAAAATAAAATAGTAAATTTCAGGAACCAACAAATTTCATGAAAAGATTCATTAAATTATGGATCAATGGGTCTTCTTACAACCAATCATAATTAATGATGCATAATGTTTTTGACTCATGAAATATTCCTCATTGTATAATTTTCTATGATGGAAATTGAATGTGAAATAATGATAATATATCAATTCAATCCATATTATCTACCTCATTTTTAATTGATTTTTATTGAATATATACAACAGACAATTGTGATCAATATATATTTCACATTTGGATCCATTCAAATGATGCCTCCAAATTTTTAAAGTGAAAACCACACATACTAATTACAAATCATTTGTGGGTTTATTTTACACATGATGATTTAGTTACTTGGATGTATAAGAAATGAGCAGATCAATATGAATCAGAACAGAACCAAGTCCCTTTAATGAAGTATCACTCTAGATAACAAACTATCCATTTCAAAAAGTTAGTGTTAGAAATGGAGCATTAATTAATATTTTTTTTTAAATTCCTAAAAAAAATCATCACATTGTATTGTACATGTGAAATTAACTACTTTTAGAGATAACTTAGTTAATATCCATATAACCGTGAAAATGTTTCAAAAAGACTACTTTAATTTCCTGCCGTACTATGAAAACTATGAATCTTAGTTATATTAGCAGGTCCTAGAATTATTTTTGACATTATTCATTTTAGTAGGATGAACAGTTATTGCATCTTTATAAATAATTTGACCAAGGAAAGAAATTTTTTCAAACCACATTCACACTTGCTAAATTCTCCAGACAATGTATCTTATGTTAGTACTTGGAAAACAAACCTTATCTATTTTAATGATCCTATTTTCATATATAATAATCCAAAATTTCATTAATAAACAAATACAAAATTTATCCATGAACTCATGAAATATTATATTAATAAGTTCCATGAATACATAAGTTGAATTAGTTAACCGAAATGGCATAAAAACAAATTCAAATGACTATATAAAATTTGAAAAAAAATTCATGGAATTTCATCCCCCTCCACATTTAGTTGATGGTACCCAAATCTCATGTTAATCATGGGAATATACTAAACTCCCATGAGCTAATATGAAAATTCATCTATGTGAGTCAAATGATACTTATTCTAAATAGTAATATTATTCAAATATCAATAATCAATGAAAAGCCTCATTGAACTACATTTCATTTTAATTAAAAAAAGAGGGGATGCCCTATGGTGAAGTGATAGGATTAATTAACCATTTTTCAATAAATGACTAAAAATAATTTTTCAATTCAAAAGTTTATTATGATCCATTAAATAACTGTTATTTGAAATTGGATTAAAATCATGAACTAAGTGAATTGTGAATTCATCTTCCCGATCTAGTATAACACTATGTAACTCATAGGAAAAAACAACAAGGTGTTCATTTACTACTAGAACTTCATAAATCCAAATAGTTCTTTTTTTCCAAAATATGAGCAAGATAAGATTCATTTTTATATTTCAACAGTTTCTCAGCTTCTTGATATGTTATAAATTTATTGGTTCTTTCTGGTATAAAAACATAAAATATTTTTGAAAAAAAATTATTTATTTATATAATCAATGTTAACATAATAAACAGAAATCTAATTCATACCAAAAATGACATAAAACTCTTCTAATGGAAAACAACAAGGATTTCAGGTAATTTATTTCTTCATATAACAATAGGAAGATTCTTAAAATTCATTTTTGTTGTAATATTTCCCCTTTGTGTTTTATCTTCATGTTATAGTCTCACTTGTAGAGGAGATATTTCCAATTTACTAATTAAATTCTTCGAAATAAAAGAATTTATAGACCCCACATCCCACACAACTATAGAAAAATAAGATTAAATAATCAAAGTACCTAATTCCACTTTATTGGATGGCTCAACATATACTAACATAGTCACAATGGATATTACTACACCTATATTCTAATAGTTTGGCTTCTTTCAATCAGATGGATCTTTCTTTAGGTATGTATTTGTATAATGAACCATATAACCTCATTTGTAACACCTTATAGTATCATATCGGAATTGATCATAAGATCATTTTTATTAAAATATTAGGTATTTTTTACCAAACGTACCACATGAAAAATGGTTCCTAGTCTAAGAAAGGCATTCCCTAGGGTGATTTTTCCACACTATTCACATATTAAAAACTATAAATTCATACCATCAGATTTATTTAATTTATTTTTACCCATCTCTTCCCATATGGACCACTTCTTCAGTTTTTCATCAAATTATATTTGATCATCAGACAACACTATTATTACCTTCTTAGCACACCATATATGTTTTTAATGACCTTTTAAATATTAAGAGGAAAATTCCCTTCATTATCTTGGATACAATTCTGATAAAAAATGGTTGATTTTAATATCATGATCCAGAATAATATTTGGAGCATACTTATCTTGTCAGATCGTTTCTTCATACATGGCCTCTGAATCTTCCTCCTTTTCCTCAATTCAAATAATTACATCTCCATCTGATGTCAAGCCACCATAGGAAAACATTTTTCAAGGAAAAACTTTTAAATTCATCACACTATAGGGCTTAAATATCCTCTCTATCCATGATATTATGGATGTTTGACCACCACTGATCAGATTCACATTCAAAACAATAAATGGGAATACTATCCTTTTGATTATCTAAAAATCCAATAAAATATAATATATTTTCAAGGGATTTAATCTATATTTCAGCTGCAACTGGGTCAAAAGAACCACTTAAAGCAGGAGGGTGGTTTCTCATATAATGTTCCACTATCATCATGTTCTATTATGTTAGCTCTAATTGTTCTATTACATTGATTCCACGTTCGTTCACTTCCTACATCATATTATCCATTACATTAACAAAATACTTAGTTCCAATTCCCACCATTCCTGGCTGTGTATTCTGAATGTTATTCATCTATTGGTTCCTTCCAACTTCAGCTTCCATGTTTCATCTGTGGAAATCCACTCTGACCAGATATATCCTAAATGAAGCAACATGGTAATAATTAAACTCTATACCACTCAAACTTAATCAAAATTTAAAAATAATTTATTGTATTCTATTAACAATATACTAACTCTGAATATTATCTAAATTGTGCTATGATACCAATAATAAGGAGCCAACCATAAACATTACATAATCTAGCTATATATACTATATTTCACTTATTTACATTCCCAGTGATATTTTTGGTTTACTGTTTTATAAATTTAGGACACAACATATAAATATAACCCCACAAGTATACCAATTGGGTTCCATTTAATCAATATCCATTTCTTCAAAGACATAAAATTTTTAACCCAATACATCAATTTTTTTTTAACAAATCATGGATTCCTTGTTTATCTTAAACTTACTTATAACCTATGAAAAAAACAAAAAACATGGGATGATGATAAAAATAATAGTAGGCGATATAAAAATAATGAAAGAAATCATTTCTCCTTGAATAAAAAAAACATATGAAATCATTTTTACAAAGACATATTTATCACCCATGTGTACTTACTTTGTCAAACATGATATTTCCATATAACAATAAAGAAACTATATACAACTGTAAAGGTATATTAGGGAGTTAATTAAATATATTTTACCCCTTGTGTATATCTTATGATTTTAAACCCTCGTGACTATCTTACAATGTGACCTTTATAGCTACATTATGGTGTAACCATCATAGTTACACTTGGAGTAACCCTATAGCTGACCATCAACATACACAAACCCAATTCATTAGATGGAGATAGAGGTCCCACCCTTCATAATAAAGTATGCATGATAAAAATAACATAATCATAAAACATGAATAATTTCCTAAAAAACATCTTTTGAATTTTTTAAAATGTGATTTAAAAAAAGAATTCATAAGGAAAAGACCCTTACAAATATCCTATAGTCAAAGTGTAAAATGATATAATGAAATTAATTTTATTATTCCATATAAATACACATAATAAAAAATAATATTAATTAAATTAATAAAAATAAGCATATTACATAATAATTAAGAAAATAGAATGTTAACCCAATGAATAGAAAATGCGTTAAGAATTAAATTACCTCATATTCTTCTTATTTAAAATTTGTTTAAGACTCATTAATAATGGTTAAATGAGTGTTATTAATAATTTAATGATACATATTCATTTTTACAACACCTTATATGATAATTTTATAGCACCATTCGACCCATTTATTAATAATATTTTGTTTTTATATTTTTTCAGTTGCATTCTTTACATGATTTCCATGGTTGGTTTTTAAAGGATTTTCTTATTGAATGGAAGGGAAACAATTGAAGTTGAATGAAATGGTCATAATATGTTTCCATAAAATTAAATTATTCAAAAAATTATTTTTATTATATGTTATTTGGATTAATCATTAGATTAATCAATAACGATATTCATTTAGACCATTTTGGCAGTTCTTTGACAATTATGAACTAGTTTCATAAAATACCATTAATATTATTTGAATAAATTAATTATAGATCATAAGAGGTGTAATATCATAAAAATAAAACATTATTTTAACCATTAAAATGGTTTTAACTTAATATTTTAATGAATTAATGGAAAATGAAGACACATCGTCCATGATGTTAGAAAATTCACACACCACTGACTGTGAATATATTTTTACCAACAAGATGTAGAGAATAGGAATAATGATGATGATTTCTTTACACAAACATGAGAAAAATATATCATATATATATTAATAGAGATTTATTTCCACTAGTATAAGGGTATGATAAGATATTAAAAGAATTGAAATTAATTGAAAATAAAACACAAGAACATGAAAGAGGATATTTACCTCTTGATCTCTTCTCCATCAGATCTTCTTAAAGGCCTTTGGTTTAGGCCATTTTTTGAGAAAAATAAGTATTGAACTTAGGGAAGATCCTATGGAATGGGATTACATATAATTTAGTCAATTATAAAATCTTGAGAAGTTTTATAGGTAGAGGGGGTAAGAGTGCTACTAATAGTAAAATTGAGGTAGTTTTTAATTAATTCAAGGAACAACTCATCAGTGGTATTTTTAAACCCACAGAATTTACCATGGATTGTTCCTATGGTATTTTACACTTCAGACACATAATTCATATTTTGATTCTAAAGAGTTGAATAGATTGGTTTTATCATTATTACGTCCTTATGATGTCATCAAACACACAGGAAAACATAAAACTATATTTTTACTATTCACTAAAAATACAAGTCGGTTCTATTAGAATTCAAAAAACATACTGATCCCAACCATGGATTTCCTTTTTTTTAAATTAAAATCATATAATAATAAAATTTATTCTTAATGGAAAGATTATAACTATCTAAATGAAAAAATGTTTTATTATATATAGACTCGATGTTTCATGGATTTATATTTATTTTTAAAACCATGGGGTGTTACATTTGTTAAATCTATGTACATTGGTTTCTGATTCATGGATAATTTTAATTATAATAAATATATTAATTTCTAGTAAACCACATTTTCAATCCCTTAAAAAATTATAGGACAATTTCTTATATATTAATTCATTATTAGACATATCCTTAGAGACATCCCTTGACATATCAATAGAAATTTCCCTATGGATGTCAGTAAAATTTTCTAATTATATTTTCCTAGGGATGAATAAGACATATATTTGAGACCATCTATATCGACCTAGGATTCTCATACATGGATATTACATCCTTGTAGAGAAATATTAAAAAAAATTAAAGATGTAATTTTTTGTATATAGTAATAGTTTTGTGTCCTTGGAAACATGGAACACCATCATAAATCATTGTGAAATATCATCAATGTATCCCAGAATGATCTTACCATTTAGTAATAATACATAAAAAATAATTTGTAACACGGGGAATACAATAATAAGAACAAGTGAGATGAGATGTTTAATAAGGTTAAATAAAGGGGACATGTTGGTATAACATTAACACAAGGGTATTAGAACATGATCATAACATTTGAATATCACACATTGATTATAAAATAGAATATATATGTCTCATATAATAATGGATATTGGACCATAATGCATGAATAATAAGGGAATCATGAAGGAAATCCATGAGATAATGACAAAGGAATAAGATATTAAATTCATGTAGGCACATAATCAAATAAAACTGTTTTAAAAGTAGTCAAGGATAACATCCAATGATATCTTAGTAAAATGGTTTCACTCTGAAAAATATTTTATTAGTTATGGTTCCCTCATTATATCATCTTAGAAGTAAAGGGAAAACCAAAAACAATCATAGTAGTCAATTCCCATAGCCAATACTATCTTAGTGGTCAAGGATCATTCCCAATAATATCATAGAAGAAAATTTATTTTCTGAATAGAGTCCACTCTGTATTCTAGCTACGTATATGTCATAAGATATAAATCATAACCCATGAATTATATAGAAATATTGGTCCCAACCACAATATAATGAAATCATACATACACGTTCCACAATATAAAAATCTATTTATCTTATTCTAACCCATAATAAGATATGGTTTTCCTAATCATATTATCATAACCCATGAAATGAAATGGTTATCCAAAAACTTTCAACATATCATAAAATATTTATTGAAATAAATATCATAACCATTTCACAAAATCGTATGATATGAAAAATTAGACATGTTTCATAGTCATTTCCCCGTATAATAACATGTGAAAGGATGTGGGTTTCATTAGCATCTTATCATTATATATCATGTGGAAGAGAAATGTATTTCATAAAATAAATTTCATATTAAACATAAAACCTTACATGATATTATAATAAATGAGACCTTATATAATATCCCCAATAAATCATACACTATTAAAGAATTTCATATTAAATGGAGAATGATTTTGATACATTAAATGTAGCATTTGTTAATGAAAATTATGTTCGTTTCAAAAAAGATTTTTTTATACAAAAAAAATTTAAAAAGACTTTTTCTTTCAAATAAATTTTAAAAAATTAAAATGTAAGATAAAAAACCATTAAAACAATTCTTGAGTAAAATCTCTTTTAAGCTCTGATGACCCGATTTTAAATCATAAAACATTTTGGAAAAAAATCTTTTAAAATTAAATTGAAATATTATAAATTATGATTTGAGAACCATTTTAATTTTTTTTAAAATAAAAATATATAACAAAATTTCATCTAAAATTAATCTTAGAAAATAATTTAAAAGTTTAGATAACATTTTTAGAAAATTATGTATTTTAATAAAACAGATTTCTGACTAAAGAGAGAAATAAGGTCAGATTTTATTAAAACAATTCTTAATTATATTAAGTACTACAGAGTGACAAAGGTTAACATTACTTGGATATATCATGAATAACCCGAATTGAATTACATTCATGATAATTAATGATATTTATATCATAAAATGTTATCAATGGAATAATAATAATAAAAACCCTGATAAACGATGAGATTTTTGCGATAACCTCCTACCACATTGGTAAAATGTAACGATTGTCCCAATGAAATAATAAAATTACATACATCATAAAATATAAATATAATAAGGATAATAATGTTATAAAATTACCAATATATGTTATACACACCTCATAATAAAATGTAGGTGTATAACATAATATGTGTCTCAAAGAAGGCATATAGAAGACAAAATCCTATACCGACTTGGTTAGTTTTGAATTTTAAAGCCCATGTAATATATCTATCATGAAATGGATATGTTAAAACCAGTAAAAATAATTATAAAAATAATTAAATAATTACATTGGTATTATACATAACACATTATCAAATTGGTGGTTAACATGGATACTGTATAAAAGAATGTGAAATTGAGAAGGAAATCACTTACTACATGTGTGCCTTTTATATTGTTTGATATAATGAAGAATATCATCAATTGAGATGTTAACTATTTTTAAATAAATTAAATAAATAAGATAACATGGAATATGGAATTATTTACACCACACAAAAGAAAAGGTGATGAATATGTCATAGGTATTTCATAAATAAAAGTGAGACTAGAGATCCCCTAATCATAAATCCTGATATTCATTGATCATGTGAAAACATCCAATATAATAAATATTATAATATTAAAAATATATAAAATAACAATGATATATATATAATACCATATATTATTTTATTAGGACATTAAATATTCAATTTATTAACAATTCCATGTAAAAAATACGTTTCGGGTAAAAACTTCATTCGTTTTCGTTTATGTATTAACTTGTTATTTTTGTTCATTTTCTTTGATAATGAATTCATAATTTTGATAATGTAAATAATTATATAAATTTAATATTATTTATTATATATTTAATTTTTATAAACTATAAAATATATTAATATGAAATTAAATGCACAATTTATGGAGATAATAGGCTTTTTGTATGCATGAATGATGTTTCCATTTACCTGTAATGTTTTTAAAGAATAAATATTAAATGTAATATATATATATATATATTATTTATAGTTGAATTATAAATTCATCTATATCACAATATTATATTAACCCCATCATTAAAACCTTCCATTTAAAGCGTGAAAAAATCATATCGCTTCACAAGGAAGAAATTAGTTGTACACTCAAAGAACATTATTGTATTTTCACAAAATAGAAAGCATGAAGGACTGCGTTATATAATAATTCCAGAAGGATAAAGTCATAATAAATATCATATGTATCAAATTTAAAATATAATCCCATCATTATTTACAACCATGAAATGTGGTAATGGAAAAACGAATAACGTCAATTCACATGGTGGTAGCCCTCCGTACCCATGAACGAAGAATGTGATTCCAATTTGATGGGAGTATTTAATTTTTTATGACATAAAAATAAAATAAAAATATATATATGTATATTTAGGACAATTTTTTAATATAATAATGATATAAATATAATTTATGGTTTTGGAGAAGGAAATAAAATAAAAATGATCAGTGATGGAAGTTACCTCTTCTTCGGTTAACATTGTTTTAGTTTCCACCAAAGGAATACATTTGATAACATTAGAAAAAGTGAGGATTATATTTTTAGAGGATGTTATTTGGGAATATATATGGGTAGGTTATCTAATATAAATTCTTCTTTAACAGGTGTAAACAAGTGGGGAGAGTGAATACCCTTTTAAGCAAAGGAGGAGTGACATTGTTGAAAATAACAAAATATAAACAATATTGGGAGTTATACATTACATCATTATTCTCAAATAATGAGTATTGTTTTAAAAAATAAGGTACATAGTATAAATATGGACATTAATTACGGTTTTTTAAATATTATAGGTCATCTTTCCCCTGATGTTTAAACATTAGTCACTTAGTAAACTCATTTTTCCTTAATTATTGTGATAAATTTTAACTGTATTCAATAACCACTATGCAAAAAATTAATTTGGACGTATTATAAATTTTAAATTACTGTGAATGAAAATATGGAATTAATTTTGAAAAATTAAAATCACATAATAGTTAGAAATTAATTTAAAAATATCCCCACATAGGGTATGAGGGAACACGTTTTTATAGTGAAAAAGTTAATATAAATGAAATTTTTATATCTAATTTCATTGTAATATAGATTACAATGTCCTAAATTATGTTAAAAAATTTATAATTGAAATAATATTTATTAAAAAAATTCAATTTATTATTTATCATTACAAATTATTTAAATGATAATTTAGTTTTTAACTAAAATTCCACAGGTTTCACTATTCATGAAAAATGAAACTGCCCAGAAAAATATCAAGAAAATCACTTGAAGCTTATTTATTTATATTATTTAGAAAAATAATTTTTTTCAAATATAGTTTTTTATTTTTTTAAAATTTACTTTCAAAATATGTTTTCAATTAAAGGGTGGTAAGACTTCATTTTTTAAAAATTCTTGTATTTATGCGTAAAATATCATAAGATGAATGTGAAATATTTGATTGAATATATTATATATATAATTCATTAAAATAATTATATCAATTTTATTTTTTAAATTTATAGAGATAAAATTTGTTTTAGGAATATAATTTTAGTTTATGTGAAATTAACATTCTCTATTTTCAAAATGTTCTAACTCTTATATCAAGTAATTTAGTAAGAAAATTATTCATTTTATATACATGTTTAAAGCATATTTCCATAATTTTTTATTGTTATTCATTAGTAAAATTTAAATTTCTTATTTAAAACTATAATAATAATAATTAGTACATTACCGTTCAACAAAATTTGGTCTTTCTTGACATGATATCTATCATAGAAAATCAAAATTGTGTATAAAATAAGCCAAACATAGTGGTTCATGTAACAAAATATAATATAATTTTTTCTTATAGAGAAATCATAATGTTTTGTTTCATATGAAACAATAATAAATTGTTTTAGAATGCATTTTAATCCATCAAAATATATTATTTTATTAAATAATAAATGATTCATAAAAACTAGTAGTGTTAAATTTTTTTATATAAATTCATTTTGGAAAAAATTTGGGTTGTAACGTTGAATTATTATGTCAGTAAACAATTAATATTTATTGAATTTTAGTATTTTAAAGGAATAAATCTCTTTCATTATCTCATGGTCATCAAAATTAATAATGATTTTATTTCTTATTTTATGGTTCCCCTTGATGATATTTTTGTTCTCATCCTACGTTTGTAATTTTTCCCACATGGTTTTTTAATGATTATGAACAAAGAAGATGTCAAGTCGAAATTCATAATTTTTTTCCATGAAATTAATACATAAAAATTTTGAAACGTTTATCACTACAAATAAATGTGATACTAAAATTATATTTCCAAAATATGTTGTTTGACATTGTTATGTAAATTTAATGACTAATTATCTTAACCTATAAACAATAAATGACCTGAAAACTATAAGAAAGAAAATTAATATCCATAAATTAAAATATGTATTGAATAAGGATAACAACATTAAATATTTAATGACTATATATGAAATTTATAAAATAATTATTATTGTAGAATGATAAATTATTATTTACATTCCTTTCTTTCCATATAATTAAGAAATAAATCCTTACTCTTATGTATGTGAGGACTGCCACTTACAAGGATAAAAAATATAATTTATCCACAAAAAATATAATTTATAGTTCTAAATGTATATATAATTAATTAGTATGATATTTATCATATGATTTGAAAGAGATATCACTCAACAAGTAGTATTGATCTGATCCAACAAACTAGAACATGCTTTTAAAATAGAATAGCTAACCCCCAATTATTGATCTTAATGAAGAATTGTTATTAAATTGTTAATTATATATTACAAGGGATTTATATATATTATGAAATTTGTTAATATGTTCCAAAATTTTTTATACAATATATTTAAATTTATTATATCTTAGAATATAATAAATAAGGATCATGTATGGACTTATGGTAATTGTTTATGATATAATATAACTTTTTTTTGGGGTTGTTTATATTATAATATCCATTAAGTGGATTGGGTATTTATTCATTATTAAACCTAAATTACGTTCTTATCGTATTTTAATTCTATTTTTTCGTTTATTATTTCCATTTTTCCCCTTCATAATTCTCAAAATAATTTAATTTTTTTAAATAGACCATATTTATTTTTTAATATGGGCATTTTATTCTCCATATACTAGTTTATAAACATTAATTTATCATAGTTTTTATATATATTAAAATTATTTATAAATATATTTTCTATTATCTTATAATTTATTAACATATATTTTAAATTATTATTCCTGTCAATTTTTAAATGTTCCATATTTTAGATTATTCTTAATTGTATAATAATGAAAGTTTTTTTTATTTTTTGTGATATGAAATAATTTTAACACTTTTATATCCATTATGTTTAATGAGTATCGAAATACGAGTGTACATTAACATTAAAATATAGAAATTCTCTATTTTCTTCAGAATTTAATTGTATTTAAAATTTCATTATAAAACAAAATATTATTTCATATTGAATTTAGATGATTATTTCTATGACTTTTACAAAAAAAATCACCTATTTTAATATCATTTAATGAAAATTATGAATCTATGGGTATCTTCTCTAATGTTCCAATTATTTTTGTATCTATATATTCTTTCTCATGACATTGGAATGATCTGTTCATGAACCCTATTTCATTCCCACTTGTTTTCTATACTATGTTGAATATTCTATTTATATCAAGAAACATATATATATATATATATGGATTACATATTATGATTGTGGAGAACATAATTATATATCTCAATAATTGGATGGATAATTTTTTATACCTCAATAGAAAATATTAAATGGAATGGTTTTTCAGAAAAATCCAATATGGGACTCTATCCACTTTGTTAATGGAAAAAAGAATTAAACTGAAACCTTTCTAGGATTCTATCAACTAATTTATGATGGTATTGATAGTTAGACATAACTATGGAAGTTATTCTTTATTTTTATGTGTAGTTAACAAATTTATGTTTTTTGATTATAAACTTCCCTATAAACTCATGATTCAATTTTTTTGATTCATCGCCCATATGAATGGTGAATGTTCTTATGATAGTGACTTATTATATGGCTCAAAATTTATGGACTACTAAATTTCATGTTAATTTTCAAATGTTATGATCTTTTTCCCATATCTCTATTCTTACATCATCCTCTCATATGTTAATCAATTTATATCACTATTTTTTTTATTTATTGAAAATTTGTGCATTATATTTTTGTGTGTATTAATTTAAATATTTTATAAAGAAACATATTAAATAAGAAATGTATACCATTCATAATATGTGAGGATAAATCTCCATGAGATATCGAATATTATTCATGATTAATATGAGTATGTTACTAGTCTCCAAAACACTAAAACAATGTTATTATAGTGTGCATATTATTGAGTTATATAATAAAATATAATATAAAATGAAAATGCATAAATATATTTTATGAAAGGGTATACTCCAGGTACATGGATGGAATATTGTTATGATCTTCCATGGGGCCTTCCCATAACAAACCCATAGAAAATCTTCAAAGGTTCCAACTTGGTTAACATTTAGGTTGAAAATGCTATCATACAAACACAAGTGGTATCTTGAAGGTTAACCAGTGATGCTCAAATTTATGGTATATGAATGTGAAAACCTAGTGGCCAAACTATGCATCCTATCACATTCATTCAAAATATAAAATTATAATTGTAATATTATTCTTATTAACCAGCTTTATCTGACCTCATTTCTCCCATTGGAATAATAAACTTCAATGAAGGATTATCCTCATTAAACATGTCCTTAACTGGAAAATTCAATACATACCATTATGTTTTAGTGGTATTTTCTTTAGGTAACATGATCCTAGTTCCATCACATCCCCTATTTTGATTCTATTCACCTCTTTCCCTATCCTGGTAATGAAGAACTTGGGTTCTTTTGGGACAATATTTATTTTATAAATTTTAGTTTATATGGTTTTATCTTGTTGTATTAGGATTCTTAGAAATTATTGAAAATTTTTATTCCAACACACAGTACAAGAAATAAATTAAATTTAGAATGTGTCATGAATAACACAATAAATTTAAAACCATTATTTCATATGGTTTAGATTTCATTTTATAATTTATTACAGGTTCCATCACATATTTAGTAGTGATTTAAAAAATGATTTCTATTTCATCTTCCCATTAATTGAATGAAAAAATAGTACTTATTGGAAATAAAGTCTTAAAATGGTTTTCAGATTCCATGCACACCTAATGTTTGAATAACAATTTTTTCTCATTTAACTAAAAAAATCTGTTTATGGAACCATTATATAATTTTAATAAATTACCATAATGGCATGTCACAAAAATATTGGTTAGGTGGCTCATTGAGGATGACAAGATACATTCATTTGTTGAAATTTTATATTTCTTATATAATATCATATTTTATGTGTTATGAACATATTTTTTTCCGATGGAATCTACCTAATCCCCATTGGAAAATTATGAATATGTTTTCCCCATGAATAAGAGATCATAAAATTTTCCCATAATTTAATTAATTGTTTTTATAAATGGATATTTTTATGTAATTTTATGGATAAATTATTCCATAATATTTAAATAATTTACTAATTCATAAATGATAGGGGGTTTTCTATGATTTTATATTTTTAGTGAAGATGAGCATTATATTTTCATTGATATGATTTTATTTATTATATTAATTTTTTGGATCACATAGTTATTTAATGTGAATTAGTGGGTAGAAATATGGAAGACCAAATAATCCCTTTTTAGATATTATTGAAACTTTACTATGGAATGTGGGAATATGGGGATATTTACTTTTCTAAGTAAGACTCCCCTCATTCATGATCTATTTAGTAAAATCAAGAGCTAGGAAAGGTTGTAGAAACCTTTTACTAGTCACTGGATATAGTGATTATATATTTATTATTCTAGGACATCCTATAGGCCCCAATGTTCTAATTCTTATTGGTATTTTATCTACTGATATATAGGTCTATGTATAATTAGGAATTTATAATATTTCTATTTCATTAAATATTACGAGTACAATCCCTTTACCCTTTTTTAATTAGATTTATTTTAAAATAAATACAAACCATTTTACTATTCCATTAATTAACCTATGATATTTAAAAATAAATTTTAATGAATAATCTAATTTTAATTTTTGTAGTGTAATTGATGCTTTTTCAAAGGGATGTAGTTGGTTATTTGTTTACAGAAGGAATTATAGATAATGATTTCTTAATTAATCTAAAAGTTTATGCAAAATGTCTTATAATAAATGGTTAGGCGTGGGATATATGGTGTCCCGAGATTACCATAAATTGAAATTAAATCAATTTTTATGAAAATAAATTACATTATAAAAACACACACCTAAGGACTATAATTGATTAGTGTCATTAGAAACTAGGAAGCATAAAAATTTTCATATACGTGAACAACATAATATCTCTCTATGTTCATTATAAAAATAACCCCGCTTAGACATATCATACATCATGAATTTCTCTATTACCTGGGAAAAGGAAACATAACAAAGGGTGATATCAAATGCATAGTAATGGAAAATAAGGGTGATACGTATACATAACATGATAATAAGATTAAGTGGGAATAATCATAACATTTTAAAACCATACAATATGAATATTTCATGAACCAACCCAGAGTTCAATCCAACCCAACACCCAACATGGTCCATGGCATGGTAGAAATAGCATTATTGATCCCCACGAGCTTGAAACATGTCCCTAGGTATCAAGAAGGTGACATGGGAATGATTTCACCCATGTAAATAACATTTCAAACCAATTATAATAAATAAAACACAACTGAAAAATCATAACCAAACATGGCATAAGAGTTTTTCAAATTCAAGTGTGCAACATCATACAAAATCCCAAAAGTGCTACAACCAAAAAGGGTATTAAACTATCCCAACAACCCTTTTCTAAAGAGAGGGGTTACATCATTAATCCATAAACAACACCAACACCATGAAATGTATACCACTAGCATCCCAAACCACTATGTCCAAACACCTTTCCCATACATATGTCAAACAGAACCATGTCTACTTACACCCAAATAAGTAAGTAAGGTGTGAGCCCAATCCTAGTATTATTCTACCAAAAAATGGATTCTATTCTATTAACATTATAAGATAAATAAACTAGCATGTTTTATAAAATAAGGACTAAAAATACTTCCATGGAAAAAAATTAATTGAGAACACCCTTGAATTTCAAATAACCAATATATTATATTGTATTATTATGGTGAGTAAAATATCCCAAAAGATCACTACGTCCTAGGAAAAACCTATAAGAACTGCCTATAAATGGGAAACTAGGTATATCATATCCCAGTGAAAAGTGGTATTGAAACCATAACCAACAAAATTTTCATCCTCATGCCACTAGGTTGGGATACCCTATAGGATTAGTGTTCTTTAATCATCATTATCATTTAGTTATTGTTGTATAATTATGCCCACATGATGTATATAGGATGATCCACATCTAGTTCAAGTATAATAGTAGTCTTAATCTTCCAAATTAGATACCTAGGTATCCCTTCATGTTCAATTTTAATTCCACATATCACAAACCATATCATTTTAAAATAAAAATATTCCAAAAAAGAAAACAATTCTTGATAAGGAACCACTATCACAACCAAAATCAATATTAAATCCCAACATACACCAAAACCATTCTAAAACATGTTATAAACCACATGAACTATTTTTTAAACATGATTCACAAATTATAAATAATATTCATTATAAAAAGCATAGGTTCACACATGAAACACACCAATTTTTCTTTAAAAAATATACTTTCAGGAAATAAATATGTAAAAACCATTCTAAAATACACTTTTAAGCATATAAATAAATCATACATCACATTTAAACACTGAAAAATGCATATAAAATGAATAAAATAATTTTTAATCATGGAAACATCTACCACGATTATTTTTTTATGTTTATACAAGTGAATGTATGGAAATAAATGTTTCTTTAGTCTATCGTGTGCTAAAAAAATAGAAACACTAACCTCATGGGAAGAAGCATCCAGAAAAAGGTGGAAACCAACAACCACACCCTATTAGGTCACTATTGAGGAAATATTTTACCATAAACATCATTATTAATCCTAAAAATTAATATCCAACCCTAAAACATCAACCTACCCACTAGAGAAAAAACCCCAATGCAAAGAGGAAGAAACCCTAGAAAAGATAAAGAAACCATATGAGTAGGGTACTTACTTAATGAATTGTAGATAAACCACAACATATCCTCTAATAAATTCAATATCCAAGGGTGGAAAAGGGATGGGTGAGACACCATGGGTAAAAAATATTAAATGGGGATAAAAATATGTCACTAGGGTAAGACATATAGGAGAGAGAAAACATAAAAATCCACTTTTTTAATGATCCGGACAGGTCTCATGATTTTCTCAGTTGAATTTCCAAACCATGCGGAAACTATTCACCCATTACTATCTAAGTAGGACATGTTGGAGAGTTTTCCCATATGGTTTATAGACCGTGAAATAACCATGTGATAAGTCACTATCCAAAACACCATTTGGATGCACGGTTTGGAAAACCATGCACAAAAATTGTAAAAGACTTTTTTTACCCAATTAATCTCAATTTCCCACAAAAAAAATATGGAATCCCAAAGAGATAAATAAATAATGAAAATAAATAGAGAAATATCTTAAATTAATATCATGTATGTGACAATTCTCCCCACTATGAATAATTTCCGCCCCCATTACGTCAACTTGAAACATGATCGGTGAATATGGATGCATATTGTTGCTCATCCCACGAAATCTGATCCCATGTATCTTGAATATCATTACCATGATTCCAAAGAACATAGAAATATGAAATTTTGTTCACTTGAATCACATTGTCATAGGAATCTAGTTTCTACTCTTCCCACTGAAACATATATAAATCTGCCTCTATTTTAAATTCTTCTCCATTCAATACATGAGACAGATCTGTTATATTATTTTTTCTATACAGAAACATTAAACACATCATGATGTGAAATCAAATATAAAATAAAGGACAACATGTATACCACTAGAAAAATCTGCTCGATAATCTAAAATGATTATACATACTGTTATGTTAGCTCTTAGTGCTTAACCAAACAATGATGACCTAAGAGAGGTGACACAGTTGGAACACCAAATCTTCAATATAAAACTCAAGATCACAACATATATCGTTGAAATATGATTTTTGGAGAATTTGAACTATCTAAAAGTGCATCCAGATCAGATTGACTTTCTTAAATGTCACTTGCACTATTCTTGGGCCTCACATTGAGGTCTCACCCAACACAAAGGTGACCAAAATGGCTAATCATAGAGTGCCTCAAAAGTATACATTAATATCGAGGATTGGTAACTATTATAATATGAAAACAATATGAATCCCAAATAATTATACCATAAACCAAAAAAATCTGAAGCACTTGCCCAAAGCATGTCCCCCCAAATCTGATTTTCCCACTCCATATGACCTTTTATTTTAGTGTAGTGTTTCATGACCAATATGACCACCGAACCCTTTTTTTGATAGACTTCCCAAAATTGGAGTTTAAATGGGTATCCATATCAGAATTAATTACTAATGGCACACAATGAATCCTTAAAACCTCTTAAACATATATCATTTCAAACACATCCACCTTTTCTGAATCTCAGATCAAAATCAAATGGGTAGTTTTGGAAAAATGTTCGATGTCTACCCAAATGGAATTCCTTCCTTGCGGTGTATGAGGAAATATGATAATGATGTCCATGGTGATCTCATCTCACTTCAAGGTAGGAATGAGTAGTGTCTAGAGATAACTAGAGGGCCTTTGATGTTATGTGTTTACCTACAGACATTTATATCCCCTTGATTTGAAGGTAGATATATTATGTATCATACATAGAAAAAAAACTACTAATACACATACTAATACATCATGGTGTCACCATAGTTATTGGCCTACTAATAGTAATGAATATCCTACAACACCACCTCTCACAGAGATAAAGACACCACAAAGAGGCCCTTGAAACATTAAAATACCTTTGGAGAAAATGAATAATTGGAAGGTGCATCCCCACATAAAAATAATACATATATTATGGGAACAACTCATATATAGGCTGATCATATTTAATCAATTCTAAGAGAGAAATAGTCGGCTGAACACTTGACAAGAACAAACCTCCAATGTGCTCCTTGGTCTCTATGTGCATCTGAGAAAAAAAAAACCCATCACGATCCACTCATCACAATACTATTTCAACAAATGAAATATAAAAATGGTTCTCAAGGAATTACTCACAAAATTACCTTTACCTAGGGTACAAAATATATCAAAATCATACCCTGAAAGGTACTCAACCAAACAATTCTATCTCATATTTAGATATTTCCAAGAGAAAATATAGGTCATGATCTTATGATAATAAAAAAACACTGACTTATCCCCAAATTATAATGATGCCATATATTTAGGTAATTCATCACATATATTAACTGCAGGTCTTGTGTTAGGTAGTTCTATTAATGTGGTCAGAGTTGGAAAGAACAATAAACCACCACTTGGTCATCCTGAATTAGCACATACCCTAGAACCATAAAATATGCATTGTAATAAACCACATAACACATTAAATTTTATGGGAATATTAACACAAGAGTGTTAGACAACCAAATATATAGCTCCTCAAAGGATTATTAACACTCTTTACTCTATTCAAACATCACCCTATTCTGGGTGATTACTATCATGGGTGAAGCAAGCTGAGAGAAGTCTCAGAAAAACTTCATGTAATATATGTCCATACATAGGAATCTTTTGTTCTCAAACACATTCCTAGGCTACTCCTATGAAACAACTACACTGATTTTATTTAGGTCCACTATAACCCCTTAATCCGAGATCACATGGCTTAGAAACATTAACACTTTAATCCCAATGGCTCACATAGAAAACATTGAATTGGGATGATGATCATGTATAATTATCAATATGATCTAGAACTAATAGTCATTCTATTCATTACATTTGAATAAAATAGCATGATTCCCACAAATACCACAAGGAGTGGAGATACTAGTAAAATACTATATTCATGGGTCCCATAAAAAAAGTTGGACCAGTCATTAAACCTAATGGCATGACCAAGTACATAGAATAGTCATAAATTCTTTAGAAATACTTTTTTTGGGATTTCTACCTCTCTCACCCTAACATAGTGATATATAGAATGAAAAAAAGTAACATAGAAAACCACCTTTTCCCCATTAGTAAATAAAAAAATTCATCATATTGGGGAAATTATTGTTCTTTCCTTGTTGGTTATCTTCTTTAACTTTGAGTAATCAATACACAACCAGAGAGATGCATCAGCATTCTCTGAAAAAAATAATCCACCATACATGTACGGTCAACCACATAGTCATTGGTATTTAGCTTAAATATAAATACATGAGAATATATCTATGTTAATACCCACCCTTAGAACCTCTAAGTCTTCATCTTCTTCTTGGAAATGATTTCAGGTGCATACTGATCATGCTCAACAAAGAGGTTGGTGTACTCCATCATAGACTGGTCCCCCTGAATGATATTAATAAATTCTTATTAATTGGAATATGCCAAGACACATGGTTCATAATGTTCATTGAAAATTTATTTTCAGTATTTTCAGTTCATCATCTAATGCTTCCAGTATTCACCACTGAGTCACACCACCAACAGCTAGTGCCTTCTTGAATTAATGAGGCTCATTTCCCCAAAACCGCTGATGTATTTTCATGGAAATCAAACATTCTATCTAATTTCTTAATCCATTGTCCTTTTTCAATAAGATTATGTGCTTACATAGTAGTATGGTGTCTTGCTCTTAAGAAACTCAAGAGCCTTTTCCTTCCTAGAAACACGCTCAGTTTGTTTAATAGGAACAAGATCGGGACCCGATCCCTATCTCAAATATTGAACATCATAGTCAATAGATTCCCCTAATATATAACCAAATAACAAGATAGAAACATCTATGGAATATTCCCTTTTTAGAAAATGATGTGTCTAGGGAGGAATTTTTCTACAAAAACCGATAATTACAAGGGAAACCTCCAATATGACCTTCAGAAAAATCAGTGATAAAAAAAACCTCAACATACCATAATTCTAATAAAATCAAATCCATCACAATAACATGAAAACTAATCCACCCCACCTACACCCAGTTTCCACATACAACCTGCATCTATTAGGTCTCTCCTAGAGGATAAATAAAACAAAATATCCAAATATATAATGGCAACTCAAATCTTTTCACAAGGTCTACTGGCCCGACACCCTTCTCGTAACTATAACTTCAAGTCCTGATATCCCTAGCTCCTGTCTGCCAAGACTAATCTAAGATTACATTACCAAAAAAGGGTGAACCTAGATCTGATATCATTTTTTCTTAAACCAAGAGGGAGTTAAATCCAACCTGTAAACTAACATGGTTCATTCCAATGCTCGAAGGGAGTTGTCGATGCCCAAAAGAACGAAACAAGTTCCTAGGTATCAATAATGAAACATAGTAATTATTTCACCACATTAAATTTCTATAAAAAAGAAATAATAAAAAAACATAAACTGAACAATCAAAATTAATCATAGAATAATAAATTTTTAGATTCAAGTTCACAAGATTAATAAAAAACCCAAACGTGTTAAAACCTATAATGTAACAAAATATATCCAAAAAATATCTTATTTTTAGAGGGGTAACATCCTAAAGCCATCACCACATCCATCACCGCCTAATAAGGACCACTGGCATCTGAAAACACAATCTTCAAACGACTTTCTATTACCTGATTCAATCATAACTAATTCTACTTACACCAAATGTTTTAATTTGGGTGTGATTACAATCCTAGTAAGAATCGACAAAACAAAGTGATTACATGATATAAGCATTATAAGATAAAAAAAAATTCATGTTTTACAAAAGAAAAAAAACATTTCCATAGAGAGCCTTTTAATGGAATATACCCTTTATTTTTAAATAACCAAAAAAGTATGTCATATGATGAGAGTGAGTATTATATAAAAAAATAACTATTAGATGGGATAACTAGAAAGGAACTATCTATAAATGAAACATTAATTACATTATATAACTATGAAAATTTTATAGAAACCATGACCAACAACAATATCATTAATTGGCCATAAGAAGGGGACACCCTAGGGGCCTAGTGGACTATAATCATCAAAATAATTTATCTTGTCTTGTATAATCAATCTAGCTATATGAATTCGGGATGATACACTTACGAGTCAACAAGAATAATAGTACTTTTCTTCCCATCCAGGTACATAAGTTTCCCTTTGTTCACAATTTTCATTCCATATATGTCAAGAATGTCTCATAGGGCCCATGTAGTGAATACCCCAAGCCCACCTTCTATAGGCTAGGGGTTGGAGACTAGCACTAGAAAGGCATATACCTAAAACCAGAAAGACATCCCCATTAAACTTGTAAACTTCCACAAACCAAGCATACAACAAGGCACAGGAAAAAAGTGAACAATATAGTAAACATGGTGTGTAAAGTATGTAATGGGGCTAGAATACAATCCCAACTGGAAAGTACAAGTAAAACAAAAAATAGCTCCTATGAACACCTGCCCAGGATCCTGCCAGATGGGTATGTACAACTATTGAACGATCGTCTCAGTGTTACGTCTTGTCTAATGGTCCCCATCCAAATAACCTCATATCCTGGAACCATCATCCTCAATCAATGTTATCTTTCATCTTCACAAGACACAACAAGGTGAGGGTGTAGCCCGCTTAGGGGTGAGTAAAACAATACTCAGTACGGACCCCAAGACCCCCAAAGGTCTCTTAAAATCCACAAAGGATAAAAAATGAAGCAAGACCTCAATATCAAAGCACGAAGCAATAGTCATCAACACAGCCTAGGTATATTCACGAACACATACATATGTTATCAATATATACTCATCACACACATTAGGGAAGTATACCACAAAGGTAAAATGAAGAAGGTATAAGTACCACATATGTAACACCATGAAGATGGAAATACCACATAGGTAACACTATGAATGTAAGTACCAAAATGGTATCACCACACAGAAGAATACCATGAAGTTATCACCACAAATAAGTGTTCCACAAATATAAAGACTCAGATCACACAAGGTATAACATAAGTATTATTTTATATTTGATTAGCTGTATTGCTAGATCAACTTACTACGTCGAGAAGCTCTATTGTTGACCCACACAGGTTTGAAGATGACCCACACAGGATCTGAAGATGACCCACACTGGATCTAAAGATGAACCACATAGGATCTATAGATAGCCCACAAAATATAGATAGAATCTGACCCACACATGATCTGGTGTTGACTCACACATGATCTATAGATTCTTCATGTACATCCATCCATAGGGTTCCCACACTAAGTGCGCTTGATTATGGGAGGATCCACTCTTCAATCCATCGGTCGATAATTCAACTTCCACGAAGTCCCATGAAGAATTATCTCAAAGGACCTCCATGTCATAAGGGTCCCAATGCAACAGATGATACGTTAATCAGACGCTCGGTCTGTAAGTTATTATCGTTTTTGGTTCGAGGGCCCAGTTGGATTTGGGTTCGATCCAACTCGGCTATACTCCAAATTTATCCAAAAATCTAGTAGAGTATACCAAAAGTATCATCTCGATCCAAGGAACATAGTGCTGTAGACGGTTTTTCAAATGGATAACCAGTTCTCAAGTTATGGAAAAAAGTTGTCTCAAGGTCAAGATAGCCCGGGTCCCGTCCGGGCTTGGCCCGTTGGGCCGCAGACCGACCCGGCCTGCAAAGGGGAGGCCCGATGGGTGGCCAACATTTGGGATTTACTACCATGGTGGGGTCCACCCTAGCTAACACCCTGGGGAGGCACCCCCCTGGATTCCTGAATGGCCAAATGGTTGTTCGGTTTTGGCCATCTTGTCGTTGCCATGTGGCGCCGCCTACTGGTACGCGGGACCAATATGAGTAGTCCCACATGGCGTGGCATGGCTGGCCAGGGAACCTTCTGGCTCTCCTCCTAGTGGCGCGATGGCGCCGCTTTCCTCCAGTGGTTGGTCGATTTTCGTCCTCTATCCAGGTGCACCACCATGTCTAAGCAGCCGCTACCTCGTCCTCTACCGAGGGTGCGGATGTTCAACACCCTGCCTCCACGCAGTCGGCAGGCAAGCTGGCTGCCACCATCCACCACTGCGGCCGATGGTCTGCTACATCCTCCGGTGGCGTGGTTGCGCCGCCGCCACCTCCGTGACCGCCCATTGTGCCAGCCGCCTCCTTGTACTCTGTCGATGTCTTTCACTGGTGACGTGGTCGGGTTCTGCTCAACCCGTTGTTCTACCACAAAGAACACGTCGACATTGTAGTAGCAGAGGTATTAGGTCATGTTCATTTGGCATGTACCCTCTACACTAAGTCAGTAGTAGGTGGTTCATAGATTTAAATAAAAATTCTTCATGAAGATCAAAATTAATGATTTCTCTACCATGATTGTTGGAGATTCTGTGAGGAAGAAGACAAAGACGATGAATACACGGACATTTTTCACTCCCGCAACACACTTCCGAACCACTCTCCAATGTCTATTCAACATTCTTGATCCAAAGAGTTGTTCGTTCTTCATCATATTTCCATGTTTCCTCCATCAAGAGTTCTCCTGCAATTTTTTTTGCCAACAATCTCCCCCTTGAGAGGTGAGGATCCAAAATTAATTGAGTTAGGTTTCTTAATTCAATTAATGTTGTCACATTAATTGGGGGGAATCTAAGAGTTAACTCACATTAAAATAGGACTTCAGGTGGTCCTCACCAACAAGATACAAAATGATGGTTTCAAGAACTAAAAATAAAAAGTAATTTATTTTATTTTTCTTCTCCCACGAAAATCTGAAAAACTAACTCCCACCCTCAACCTACAAAAGTAGAGGCGAAGGTATTTTAAAGAAAATATTGGGGCTGAGAGTTTAATGGTGTCCTTGGATTTTTATTCTGATTACCAGTTCAAATGTAAAAAAATGCCGCTCACGCTTTCATAGAATGTACTCGAAAAAAGTTCACAATTTCAATCAGGGCACACCAGGCCTCAAAATTATGCTCCATTAATTTTTATGGACTAGTATTAATTCCATATAATTAAATAAAATTACATGTAAAATTATCATGTCTTTACATTCTCCCCACCTCAGGGCTCTACATCTTCGAAAGCCACCACACAAACTAGGGAATCAAGTGGGGGTACCGAGCACGAATCTGAGAATCCCACTCACATGTGCTCAACTAGAGGTTCTCGTGCTACCAACATAAGCACAACAAAGGTATCTACCACCGAAGAAGGACCCTCTCTTGTTAGTACTCAATCTCCATTGGATCCTCTACAAACGTCACCCCATCATCGATATATAGCTCTCCCCAGTCAATGATATGTGATGGATCATGTATGTATCACCTCAGTTGGGATACACGGAAAATTTCGTGCACCCGGTGCAACTGAGGTGGAAGATCTAAGCAGTAAGAAACCTTGAAAACTCTGCTGAGGACTTGAAAGGGTCTAATAAACCTCAGAGATAACTTTCCACACTAGACAAATCTCCACAATCCTCATCGAGGTGAGATATATAGAAAACATGGTCCCTATCCTCTAACACTATAGGTCTCCATATCCTATAAGCATACGACTTATACCTACTATGTGCAGTCTTCTTCTACTCCAGGATGATCTGCACATTCTCTGTGGTAGCCCATACCATCTCTAGTCCCATGAGGGCAGACTCCCTAGGGTCATTCCAGAACTGAGGTGATCTATAAGGTCGACCTTATAGTTCCTCAAATGGTGTCATACCGATAGTAGAGTGATTTTTGTTATTTTACGCGAACCCCACCAAAGAATTGTGATCCTCCCAGCTGTGGATAAAATCTAGGATGCAAGCATGCAACATGTCCCAAAGGGTATGAATGGTCCGATCTTTCTGACCATCTGTCTGAGGATAGAAGTCAGTGCTCAATCAAAGCTGAGTATTGAATGCCTCATGTTATCCTTTCCATAACCGTGAACTAAAATGAGCATCATGATCGAAGAAAATCATTGAAGGCACTCTATGAAGCCATACAATATCCTTCACTTAGAGGCATCCCAAGGCCTCTACTGATCCATTCACTTTGATAAGAAGGAATTTGGCCGACTTGGTGAGTCGATCAAGGATCACATAGAGGGAATCATATCCCTTGGACATGCATGAATGTCATGTCACAAAGTCCATGGAAATTACATCCCACTTCTACTCTCTCACCTGTAGTGGCTGAACAAAACATACTGGAACCTGATGCTCTGCCTTCCTTTACTGACAAGTGAGGCACCGAGAGACAAACTATGATACTGATTTTTCCATTCCCAGCCTCCAGTGCTGACACCGAAGGTCCTAGTACATCATCGCCACTATTGTATGTAACCCTATAGGGGACATATGGTACTCCCTCAAAACATCCTCTCGTAGAGGCACTGATTCCATAGTACTCCCGATGAAGAGTTATCCCCACCTTTAGAAAATCCATTAGGTGCTTATCCTGTGGATATATTGGCATGTAAAGCCTCAAAATTAGTGTATACATGATGAACCTCCCTAACTCGCTGAAGGAGTGGGGAAGTGACTGTCAGATACCGAAGATAATCTCCTCCATCCCTATCCACGTAGGGTATCCGCAAAGAGGATATCTTCTCTGTCTCTTCACTCAGCAACTATATACAAGATCTCCTGCTGAGAAAATCTGGTTCTACGTTCCCCTTTCTAGGAATATAGACTATCTCGTAGTAAAAGTCATGGAGGAACTCTAGCTAACGCTTCTATCTCAGGATCATGTCCTTCTGATAGAATATATACCTGAGACTCTTGTGATCAGTGTAGACAGTAAAATGTTCGCCCATCAAGTAAGGTTGCCACATATTCAAGGTGAATACCACTACTGCTAACTCTAGGTCATGGGTAGCATAGTCCTACTCATTCGGTCTCAGCAATCGAGAACCATATGTGATCATTTCTCGCTCTTCTATCAGTACACATATGATCATTGTCCCTGATGCGTCGTAGTAGACTTCGTACCCAATGCCCTCCTCTAGTAGCCTCATGATAGGGGAACTCTTTAGTCTCTACCTCAGCTCCTCAAAACTCAAATTTCATCTCTCCGACAACATGAATGGATTCCCCTTTTTTATAAATGATGATAAGGGTGCCCCAACTCTGGAAAATTTAGGAACAGACCTCCGGTAGTAACTAGCCAGACCATGGAAACTCCGCAACTCAATCACACTCATAGGTGGCTCCAAAGAAAAAAAAATCCTTGATCTTTGCTGGATCCACCACAACTATTTCCTTCGAGATGAAGTGTACCTGGACGTGAACCTCTCAGATCCAGAACCGGCACTTCAAGAGTTTACCATAAAGCTAGTACTCTCGGAGTGTGTCCAGAACTATTTGCAGATGATAGGAATGATCCTCCTCTATAGTTGAGTATATCCGGATATAATCTATGAAGACTACAAAAAAATGATTTAGGTATGGTTGGAAGATCCAGTTCATGAGTCCCATGAACACTACTAGGCCATTGGTGACACTGAATGGCATAACCAAGAACTCATAGTGGCCATACCGACATGTGATGTTCATCTTCTGCAAATCATCATCTTGTACCCTGAGTTGGTGATAGCATGATATGAGGTCTATCTCCAAAAACAACCATGCTCTATTAAACTTATCAAAAAGATCATCAATACTCAGTAATGGACACGTCTTCTTCACCGACACTAGGTTCTGGCACTGATAATCCACACAGAGTCTCAAACTCCCATACACCTTAATGAAAAACAAAATGAGTGCTGCCCAAGGTGAAACAGTAGGCCTAATGAACCCCTTTCTGTTCAAGTATTCCAGCTATACTCACAGCTCTCGAAGCTCCGTGGGATCCATCCAATATGCTGGTGTCGATATTAGTGGTGTCTTAGGGTACAAGTCGATATAAAAGTCCACCTCTCTACGAGGAGGTAGACTTGGAACATCATCCGGGAAAACATGGCATACTGGTCCACCACTAAAGGATAGATCAGACTCTCTATGTCAACCACTTCGAGGGTAAGTCTATCCAACTACTGTGTGATTGGATACACCCTCTTCTTGGTAATTCCATCCTATACTATAACGATTCACTTCTTTCTGATGAAGGAAAACTCGGTCCCATCCTTGTGGACACACCACACTTTATGCTTAATACAGTCAATCTGAGAATTGACTGTAGATGACCAATCCATACCAAAGATGAAGTCGTAAGGCCTCGATGCTGCTACTAAAAGAACACATCCGAAGATCTCACATCCAAGATTAATCTCACACTGCCGACACCAGTGTGTAATCATCGAATCCTCTCCTGTAGGAGTCTCTAGCTGTAAAGATCTAGCCAACGACTCCATCGGAATCTCCGAGATCCAAATGAGGGTAGTGCCAATAAAAGAAGTGACCAACTCCTATGTCTATAAAAACTACAAATAAGGTGGAGTAGACAGATATCTTACCTCAAATCATCTCCAGAGCATTGTGGTCATAGGCATCAGCTGCCTGGTGCTGAGCTCATCCATGTCCACCAGCTCTCTATGGTCGGGGTGGACAACCTGGATGTGGTGGCAGTAGAACCTCGAATCACCTCCCACCGCCTTCTTCATGGAAAAATCCTCTACAACGTCCTCCTATTTCATGCAGACCTCTTCAAATGAATCATCACCTCTGCCCAAGCGGTCCTTCAACTGTTTTCTAGTCGTCCGTACGGGGGGCCAGGCAGTCGCGAGCCATGTGACCTTGCCTGCAAAATGAGTAACACTACATGATATTTGTATGTTCCACTCTGTCTCGAGGGACCCACACGACTGGACCAATATCATGCGGTCATCCACCTATAGGTATGGTCTTCTTAGACCTCTGCTTCATCTGTTTTCTTCCCACAACAGATGACTCTGCTACGCGATGTCCGATGCTGGGTCTCACTACTGGTGACTACTTAGTAAGGAATCCTTCTACTAACAGTGCTTGCTCTAACTTCCCCTCCCACATCTGGATGCTGACAGAAATCATCAAATCTCTAATCTCTCATCTTTTCTACTACTCGATGGTCCAGGAACTGATGAAATTGTCCCACACCATTTCGGTGGAGTAACATGAGGGGTTGGTGAACCTCGCTGAATATTGAGCCACAATCATGCTACCCTACTGAAAGTGGAGAAGCTCATGTATATGAACTGAGAATATGGTAGATGGGGAGAACACTTCCCTAAAAGGCTCTCGAAGTCCGGCCAGATGAGAGTGACCTTTTGGTGAACCTGGAGCATTACGCACCACTATCTGCATGCTGCTACCTGAAGAAGACTAGCGGAAAGGATCACCATTTGATTAGTTGGTGTCCCTAATAGTAAAAACCTCTAACCAAGGCCTCGATCCAGTCCTAAGCCGCTAGTGGCTCTATCTCTACCTAGATCCTCGATGGCCTCTGGCACGGAAACTCATCCAATGAGCTCAAGCGGCGTGTATCCTTGGTCCCTGGGGCTGGTGACATTGGCTGCCCAATGGGTAGTGGTGTTGCTGCTACACCAACCGATGGTACAACTACTGGAATGGGGCCCCACACCGAAGCTTCATCACTCGGTGGGCTGTCATCACATACTTTACCTAGAACCCTGTATTTCTGTCTTCGTGTAGGCATCTAAAGAAAAAACAAGTGCGCCATTGGCAATAAGTTATACCTGGTGAGATGACTCAATGTGATAAAAAAAACATTTCAAAAACACACACACAATCAATGTTTTTGTTCACTATGTTAGAAATAAGAATTATGAATTCTGGTGTATGGATACGTTGGCAGTCGCACCAAGACTGGGCTCCCCAAACTGACAACCACACTCATAACACATAACACTATTTACAAATCAAAAGATCAGAGTCCAAGTTCTTCAGTAGAACCAACTCCTTTGATAACAGTTTCCAATTCAAGTACCCTAGGGCCCATGTTGTGACTACCCCATGCCCACATTGCATAGGCTAGGGGCTGGCGACTAGCACCAGAAAGACATATCACTAAAATCGAGATGGCATTGACATTGAACCTGTAAACTCACACAATCCAAGAACACAAAAATACACAAGAACAAAGTAAACTATATAGTAAACAGGGTTTGTATAGTAATTAAAGGGGCCAGAATACAAGCCAAACTGGAATGTACGATTAAAACTGAAAATAAATTCTTTGAACACCCACCAAGGATCCTTCCTGCAGGATAGGTATAGCTCTCAAACAGTAATCTCTATGGTACATCACGTCTAATGTTCCCCCTCAGAGAAGCCTCCAGTCCTAGAACCCTCATCCTCGATCAATTTTTTCAATCATCTACACAAGACACAGCAAGGCGCGGGCATAGCCCGTGCAGGGGTGAGTATAACAATACTCAGTAGGGACCCTGAGACCCTCGAAAGTCTCTCAGAATCCACAATGGATAAACCATGAAGTAATTCCTAAATCTCAAATCATTAAGAAATAGTCATCCACACTACATAGGTATATTTCCATACATATACATAAGTTATCAATATATACTCATCCCACATGTGATGGATGTATACCACTATGGTAATACCACAAAGGTAGAAGTAACACACAGGTAACACCATAATGATATATGTACCACACATGTAACACCATGAAGGTATGTACCACAAAGATAAATCCACAAAGAAGAATACCACAAAGGTATCACCACACAGAAGTGTTCCACAAAGGTAAATACTCATCTCACACCAAGTATAACATTAGTATGTCAGTATAGTTGATTAGCTGTATTTCTAGATCGACTTACATTTTCAAGAAGATCAGCTGTTTACCCACACATGATCAAAGATGACCCACACAAGATTAGAAGATGAGCCACACAGGATCTGAAGATGACCCACACAAGATCTGAAGATGACCCACATAGATTTTTAGATGACCCACACTGGATCGGTTGAAGCTAAACCACACAAGATCTGAAGATTATCCACACAATGTATGAAGATTATTCAATTACAGCAAGCCAGAGGGTTCCTCCACTAAGAGCACATGATTCCGGGAGGATGCGCTCCTTCAACAATCGGTCGATAAATCAACTACCACTAATTCCCATGAAAAAGTATCTCGAAGGACCACCACATCATAAGGGTCCCAATGCAATAGACAACGCGTCAATCAGATTCCCGATCTGTAAGTTATTAGCATTTCCATTCCAAGGGCCCGTTTGGATTTGGGTTTGATCAAACCTAACTATACTTAAACATTATACAAAAATAATTTGGAGTATACAAAAATACTATCACAATCCAAGGATCCTAGTACCCCAGACGGTTTGTAAAACAGACACTCTGTTCACATGTAATGACAAAAAATGAGTATCATTGTCCAGATTGGTCTGGGTCCGGTCCGACCCGGTTTGGGTCAACCTGACCCGGTCCAGGTCCGGTTCGGATGGGCTGGGCCACGACGGGCGCATCCCGCTCGGAGCGGCCCAACGGGAGTGGCCCGTTGGGGCAGCCCTGTAGGTGGCCCATGGACGGGGTGGCCCGCCATGGTAGGGTCCGCCCTAGCTGACCCCTAGGGGTGGCGCCCCCCCCCCCCCGGATTCCCGAACGGCCAAATGAGAATTCGGTTTGGGCCTTCTATGTGGCACCACATGGTGCTGCTTGCTGGCATGCGGGACCCGACAGAGTGGTCCTGCGCGACATGATGCCACTGGCTGGGGCTCCGACCTGCACTTCTCCCAGCAACGCGAAGGCACCGCTCACCTCCCACGACTGGCCGGATGTCGACCACCCTCCAGGTGCACCGCCACGGCTATGTATTCACAGCCTCTTACTCTACCGGTGGCACGGACACGCGCCGCCCTACCACAATGCGGGTAGTCGGCGTGCTGGCCGCCACCTTCCACTGCCGTTGGAAATGGGCCATGGCCTCCTCCGGAGGTGCGGTTGCACCGCCCTAACCATCGTGGTCACCCGGCGTGCCAGCCGCCACATTGTACCTTACCGGCGTCGGTCGCCGGTGATGTTGTCAGGTTCCACTCAACCCATTGATCCACCATGAAGAACATGTCGACATTGAAGTAGCAGAGGGAACAAACCATGTTCGTTTGGCCCGTACCCTCTATGCTAAGTCGGTAGTTGGAGGTTCATAGATTTAAATAAATAATTCATCCCGAAGAACAAAATTAACAATTTCCCTACCACAATCGTTTGATATAGCATGTGGAAGAAGATTAAGATGATGGAGATTCCGACGTCTGTCACTCCCACAACATGGTTTCAAACCATTCCATAATGTTAGTTCAATGTTCTTGATCCAGAGATTTGTTCGGTCTTCGTTGGAGCTTCCATGCTTCCTCCACCAAGAGTTCTCTAGTAAGATCATTTTCCAATGATCTCCCCCACGAGATGTGAGGTTCCAAATTTAAAGGATTTATGTTTATTAATTCAATTAATGCTGGCACATTAGTTTGGGGAATTCTAATATTTAACTCACATTAAAAAAGGAGTTCAGGTTCTCCCCAACTCCAATATTCAAAATTGAGGTTTCAATAAATAAAATTAAAAAGTTAATTATTTTATTTTTCTTCTCCCCAAAAAATCCAAAAATACTTACTCCCACCATCGACCTAATGCAGTTGTGTTGAAGGTCTCTTTAACGAATTTTGGAAATAAGAGTTCCATGGTGTCCTCAGATTTCAATTTCGTGCACCGGTTCAAAAGTTATAAAACACTGCTCATGCGTTCACTGAACGTACTGGAAAAAAATGTTCATTATTTCATTTCGGGCACACCGGGCCTCAGAATTAAGTGGCATTAATTTTCCCAGACTCATAATAATTACATATAATTTTAAAAAATCAGGGGAAATTCTTGAGTCATTACAATATGTCACATACAACATCACTTTCACATACACATACTCCAAAAAATATAACTATGACTGATAAAACACTACATTCAAAATAAAAACCACTTTTAAATCCCAATAAACACATAAAACCATTGTAAAACATGTTTTTTACCATGTTATTTGTTTATTAAATATGATTAATAATTTATAAATCACATAAAAAATATATGAAAAGGGTCCATACTTGAAATACACCCAACTTCCTTTAGAAAATCCACATTCAGGGCATAAGCTTGTCAGAACCCTTTATAAAGACATTTAGCACCTCACACAAAAATCATTGTACTCATTTAAACATGAAAGAAATAATATCAAATGCCTCAAAAAATTAAGCATGGAACTACCTACCTCATGTGAATAAATATACATAAAATGGTGGAATCCAACTACAACACACCAATTTAATCCTAGGGAGGTATGATAATTTCATAATATATCATGATTAAGCCCTATAAAAAAGGATTCAACCCTAAAACATCACACATACCATTAGAGAAAATAAATCCCAAGGAAATAATATTAAAACCATAGAAAAGAAGAAGAAACCATGAGAGGAGAGGACTTAATTGAAGAATCATTGAAAAAACACACCAAATCCGCCACAAAATTGATGATGCAACGGATGAATAGGGTAGGGTGGAGGAAACTAGGGAGAAAAATATCTAAGGGAAATATGTGAGTCTTTATGGTTAAATATTAGGTATGGAGAAAACATAAAAATATGATTTTTAAGGACTGAGATAGGATTCACTATTTTCATACATGGTGTTTCAAACCGTGTGCAAACTTTGTGCCCCTTAATATCTATACAGAACATATAGCACTATTTTTTTACATGGTTTACAAAGAAAATTCAAACTATGTGATATAAGTCTATCTCGAAACTCCTCATTGAGACACGGTTACCAAGGTAAGGACACACACTTTAGGAAACTATGTACCAACCATGTGCACTATATTGTTTGACAATTTTTTTCGATGTTTCCAAAAAATGAAAACCCAAAGGGAAAAATAATGACCAAAAACAAATATATAATTTTCTAAAAAAATTACAAATGTGACAATATCAAGGATCATAATAATGAATAATTTAGAAAATATTAGTATTTCATTATACATTAATCATAGGTTAATCAAATTACATTAGACATGTGATAATAACATTCACATAATAAATGGATCTACTACATACACATAATCAAAGAATTTCATTTCTATATTAGTCGAAGATCATTATTCAGGATATCATATTAGAATGGGTTAACTCTTAAAACCATCATAGTAGTCAATGTTCACTCCCAAAATCATTGTAGTGGAAGAATACCCTTACTGAATAGTGTTTACTCATTGTTTCAGTATTGTTTATCTCATTAGATATATGTAATTATTCGATGTGTTGGTGGGAGATATAGGTCCTATCCATAACATAATTAAAACTATATTTATGTGTACTACAAAGATCATAAAAATTCATCATATTAGAACACATGAAATAAAATTGTTATCATAAAAATATGATAATGACATAACCTACGTAAAAGAGATACTTTCAGAATCATTTAATCATAGAATAACTCATTAAAACAAGCAGGATTCATAAGAATTTCTTCATAGTATAACAACTGGAAGAGAAACTAATTTCATTAGCATCATTATATCATAAATAAAAACATTAATTGAATTATAATAATGATATCCATGGATAGTATCACCAGTATGGCATAGGTAACATCCAAAGATGAATTATTTGATGGAAAATGATTTTGATCGATCATTTAAATCATTTCTTGAGAAAAACATACATTCCGTATTTAAAAGAAAATATTTAAATGTAATAAAATATTAAACCAATTATATTTTAGTATAAAATTGGAAAAATATATATGAATGTTTAATGAAATTATTGGTCATGAATATCGATTTTTTTCCATGTCGTATATGTTAAAACAAACATTCCATACCCATTTTTACTATAATCTTAACAGAAATTTTATGGAAAATGCATGAATATCCCATAAATAATTTTTTTTGAAAAAAATAAAAAACACGGATACTAATCACTTTAAAAAATAATTTGGTGAATAATGATTAATTTTTTATATAATTTTTAGATAATATGGTTTTGGTATAAAACAAATTTCTAACTGAATGTGGAAAAACAATATGATTTTCTCTTAAGAATTTTGAAATTATTTTATGTAATAATGTTTAAAATGATACATTTTAGGATAATATCATGAATAAAAATTGTATTATAAATTTTTTGAGTTTCTTAGTTGGTGATACATTATATTTTACCATTATAATCATGATCACAAACAATCCAGATAAATGATGAGATTCTAACATAATATCATGATGACTTTGATAACATTATATTGTAATAATCAATAAAGAATAAAATAAAATTAAAATTAAAATAACATGAGTATATATAAAATGATTTTATTAAATTTAATAGTGTATTTATATACATATAGTGAATGTATATAGGTTCATAGCATAATTTATGTCTTAAAGGTGGACAATTGAGACAACCTGATATTTTATAACATAAATTCTTCTATACTCATTAAAAATCATGTATAATAAATGTATCTTTACTATAAATCCTTTATTCAACCATATTAATACAAATACATCAATATATGAAAATTTTATGTCATATTATTACCAATTTATTAAAAATTCATGGTTAAAGTAATGTTTCCTGGAATAACATGTTTTTTCTGTAATGTTTTGATTTGTTATTTTTCATCCCCTATTAATGATCATGGATTAATAGAATTTAGTATTTAAAACATTATATAAATATCATATATATTATGTATATATGTATTTATAGAAACTCATGAAACTTAGTGATTGAAAATAAAAAACATCGTTCATCGAGATTGTAGGTTTTACATACACGTGGACATTGTTTCCTTTTTTTTTGGTTGAATTAAAAAACATTAAATGATATATTCAAATTCAATAATAATTTTTATTTCATGTATATATTTTCCTATAATTAATACCACTGTTAAGACATTCCATATAAATAATGAATGAATCACATCACCTCATGAGGTGGTAGTCCGCTATGCCGATAAGAAACGTCATAATATTCCCACAAAACAGAGAATATGAAAACATATGTTATTTAATAATTTCATTATCATAATAAAAACATAAATATAATACATAAAAACTAATTCAATAATTTCAACCTTCCTTGAATGTTGGTAATAGAAAAATTAATGTCATCGAATGGCGATGCGATATTCTAACGTACACACAAATAATGATTTTATAAACTATCAGATTTATATATAGATAGTTATAGGTAATTTACTCAACATAAAAACAAAATAGTGTTTTTTGATTAATGTTGAAAATTATATATTAATGGTACAATATTAATTGAATTAGGTGAGAATGATATAGAACAAAAAATATTATGGATTAACACAACCTAATTTGGGATGTCCTCCGTAATTAATCACTAAATGCCTAAATAGGATTGATTTATTTCATAAATTATGATTAAACTATGAGGGGAGGAAATTTTGTGAGTGGTTTGGATATAAATGTTTTGAAAAAAATGTGTATGTATGTGTGCATATGAGGGGATAGGTTTTAGCCTCTCACAAGTGGTAGAAAGGACACACTTGTTATTTTTGAAATGAATTGAGTGACAATGCATCATTCATATGTAAAAAAGGGTAAAATGGGACAATATACATATTTAGAGGACTAATATATGAAATATTCAAAATAAAAAGTTATTATAATAATTTATTGGTCATTTTTACCCTTATTATTTTAGTTTAATCCCTGATAAACTGATTTCTATCATACCAGATGTAAATAGTTTTACTACATTCACTATAAATTTTGCTGAAAAATTAACATGAAATAATAAGATAAGGTAAATTATTATTATTATTAATATAGTGACAGTTTCTCAAAATTACATGCACAGAAGAGGAAATATTTAAACTAAATCCATCAAACATGATAAGAATTTCATGTTTTAAAGAAAACATTTTCAAAATATTACAAGGTTTAAATATCAATTTAAATAAGAAATTGATTAAAATAACATACATTGGATAAATTTATGTATATTTTATCCAATTTAATTTAAAAAAATTTAATTTATACATTATAATTTTAAATAAATTAAAAAATTATGTTTTCTATTATATTTAAATACTTTAAACAATTCACCAAAAAATGAAAGTGTTCTCAAAACCCAATAAATTGACCCTATTATAATTTTTACATAATGATTTTACTAAATATGGTTGTTTTATAGAATTAATTTTCCAAAATTCACCACAATTAATCTTAAAATGGTTCAAAAATTACACAAGAATGATTTTTATTAATAAAAAATATTTTAAAAACATATAATGATTTTAACAGAAATTAAGTATTATTTTTCAGTATATATTTTTTATACAATATAATTATACATAATATTTTATAAATTTATTACTATTTATAACACAAGGTTTATGTTCTTTGTTATAATGACAATGTTTGAAACATATTAATAATAATATATTGTTGTTTTGATAGGACATTGTATCATATCTAATACAATATGACCCATTGTTTCTTAAAGTGCAAAGTACCAATGAAATTTAATATATTCAAAGAATGAAAAAAAATTCATGAAATTCATTTTGTTACATTATACCCTAATAAAATGATTTTATACCCTAAAATTTGTCTCTATGGGACCAAATAATGAGAATAATTATGCCTCATCATATCCTCAAGATCCCATATAGCTACTTTAAACTGGTGGGTTTCCAAAAAAATATTGACTAGGTTAGTAGTATCACTACATATAATATTCTTGTTATGATCATGAAACTCCACTGGTTGTTCCTTAAAATAATGATCATTCTCTAGGGGCATGATTTTTGAGTTTAGTACATTTGAATGGTTAGGATTGTAAGTCCTTGAGAGAGAGATATTGAACACATCATGGACTTGAGGGAGGTTTGATGGGAGGGATGATAGATATTATATATTCACGATATATAAAATAATTTAAAAGTGATAGAATACCTAGGGAATTGTTTCACTTTCCCCATGAATCTCATAACCATATTCCGTGGATGAATATATATAATCACGTTGTCTCCACCATTAAAACCTCAATCATGCCAATGATTACCAGCATAACTTTTTATTTACCTCTAATCTACTATGATGTGTTGCTCAATGGATATAATATTCTCTAACATTTCATATACTATGTCAAGTACCAAAACACCCACTAATCAAAATTCATTCCATTATATTGGAGCTCCATTTTTATCTCCATAGGGGGATTGATAAGGAATCAAATAAATTATTGAGTGAAATATATTATGTTAGGTAAAATAAACTAGAGCAAAGTGTTCATCCAAACCACATTAAATCCAAATAATTTGATTTCAAAATTTACTCTATGATTTTAATTGTTATTTTTTACTGAACATTTATATAATGATGATATTTAGTGATAAAACACAACATCATCTCAAGAATTTTTTATGTATTATCTTTATCATTTTGTTATTCAATGGATCCCCATTAGATACAATGCAACGTGATTTTCCGTGATAAAATAAAACTTCCATAATGTATATCCAATAACATGAACTAGATAGAAGTATTTTTTGATAGAGATAATGTCTTATAATATAGTATATGGATCGAATAAAACCCAAATTTTTTCCCTTTAATGGTTTTGGGGTTTTTAATGAAAAAATATGTGCTCATGATTTCCCGTTCACATTATGGTATGGTTAATGGATGTAAAACTACCTTATTATTTGTTCATTCATCCTCAATATGTCGAAATAGATATCACCAAGAATAAAAATACAATCTTTCCCATAATTACATGTGACTATATGAACTCTTTCAAATTTCAATACATCTGAATAACTACCAAATTTAATAAACAATGATGAACTATGATATTCCAATAACAAATACTTCATCAGATTTAGTATGGATGGAATGAGTACAAGTTTCTTAAAACTTATCATTCTTTAATGATCAATGTTAAACTCAGGAACATTTTAAACAACCATTTTTTTCTCATCATATTCCTTCTGCACCAATTTAATCATCACTTGCATAGATGGTTGATCATTCAATTTGGAATTTCATAAATAATTAAATTTAATAAGGGTTTCGAAATCAATCATTTTCAAATCTAGAAATATTCAATCTTTTTCATCCTCTTCATGAAATAGATTTCATTATCCTTTTGACTCAATGAACTGGCCAACCCATTCACTTCATAGGGTGGAAATGTATTGATCATTCTAACTCATTTATCATATATATCCATCATATATTATTCACTTTCAAATCATTATATGTGAATATATTACATAAAAAATTCATTACAAGTATAAATATAAATTATTTCCATTTAATTATAATTCCTATATATTATTGAAGAAGAATTTACTAGATCTGACTCTATATCATGATTTTTGTAATTTTTTGTAAGAGTCATCAATTTTCACGAGGAATAATTTTTAAGAATATTATTCTTCTTAAGAACACACGAAAATGAAATAATGGATTTGTCATTATATAAAAGAAAACCCTTCCCCACTTCATGATTCTATAAGAATTTGTTCACTGACTAATATTCAATTTAGTTCCTCAAAATTATCCCAACATTCATTTTTCCAGGGAACATGGCCCCTTTCTGAGTTAACATTCTCAGATGATTATATAGTCATGATAAATTATAAAATAACCATCAATAATATCCAACTAAAAAAGAAGAATATAAATATTATTCATCATTGTTAGTTTGGGGTAATATCTAATTTTTTTCATCTTCGACATATCTACTTATACACCCTCTCTGAAGATTATATGACCAAAAAATGAATCACTTTGTATCCAAAATTTAGAAATTTATAAACTTTTTATACAACTTCTCCATACTTAGGGAAATTATTATAATTATAATGTTGTATTCAGGTTATTACATTCTATTTGGATAGATAACAATATCAAATGTTAAAACTATCAAAAATTGATCACGATACTCTCTAAAGAGTTTATTCATTAAATCCACTAATATATCATGAAAATTCATAAGTATGAGTGGAATCACATTATATTTATATTTTCAATACCTTACATGGAATGTTTTCTTGGGTATATCCAATATATTTAATATCAATTGATGATATTAAGAACAGATTTCAATCATAGAAAATTATCAATATCTATGAAAAATTTCAACAATACGAGTAATAGGGTACTTATTCTTATTTTTGAAAATATTCATCTCCTAATAGTAAATGAAGATTAACATTTATCCTTTCTTCAAGATAAATAAAATAAAACTTGTACAACTGTGTCACACAATAGACCATATGAATCAATTGATAAGAATTTCTTATATTTTCATTTAAAAATATTTTATCTCAATCGAGTGCATTCTATAAGGATTCATTAAAACTGGTGTGGAACTATATATGAATTCTATTGAGAAATAAACATTATATTTTGGTTGAATACATGTAAATTATTCTTGACAGGTATCATAAAATTCTAACAAAATAGGAATTTAATTTACGTAACAATTCTCCCCATCCATCTAAGATAAACGTCCCTTATGAATGAGAATTATTACCCCTGAAAAACATAAAATATAAAAAATAAGTTCTTAAAAATATTTTCATTGATATAAGATCATTCTATGGTTTGTAATATCTAACATGACACCGATTCACCTACTAATGATGAGTAATTTATATATTGAATTTAAATCTATGACTAAAATGATATAAAATTCGACTAGTTGAAGAATGAAAATATTAGAAAGAATCAAAATCAAAGAAATATCAACAAGAGATGAATCATACACTCGATATCTGATCATCACACTATTCAGGGTTTTAACTTCTAATACCACATGTAATTGTTCTGGTGGAATACAGATATCCATTTAAAATTTATCATATATGAAATAATTGATATATTTATAGTCAAAAAAGGCATTTTAATTTCTAGAGTGGATGGTAAATGTACCTATCACCATATTATTAGTAAACCCTTTATAAGAAATATTGAACTACGAGACTTCCCATTGTATCATGGCCATAAATATGGCTATGGTTGATCACAAACATTAACCTTCATATTTATTAATTTGTATGAATATATCCCATTGTCCTTTTATTTGAAACATTGGAGTGTTGGTTGGGTATTTGGAAATTATTTCTGTTTCTTTTCACCATTAACTATCTTTTTTCCATCACTTTGGATATCTATTTTCCAATGACCTTTCCTTACACAATTAATTTTTTACTATACTCTTATAAGAAATTCCTCTATGATTATTCCCAAAAAATTAGTATCATGGAAAGATGGCCATCCTCTCTCCATGGGTTTTATATTTTTCATTGAAATCCACATTCATTTTCTGGTGAAAAACATGATATTGATATATATCTCCAACCAATATTTCATCCTTTACATAATATCAAACAATCTATTAAAGGATGTTGATGTTTCATAGGGATAATACCATTTAGAGTCATGGTTTTAATCTAAAGTTGAATAGATCAACATTACCTTCTATTTGGATGATGATACTAGAAGAGAAAATCTAATGTGATAAAAAATTACCGTCATATGTACCAACATATTCATCATTCTTTTTATTTATTTCATTGAAAACCTTCCTCATATCCAAATGATTAATACAAGGAATATACTTTTTAAATAAATATGTTCTTAGAATTTTTATAGTTAATAGAGTCAATTTTATCATGTTGCATCATATTATAGAAAATATTCCACTATAGAACTTATTTATATTCCAAATAGTAGATATAAAAATTATGTTTTTCACATTCCAAAAACTGTAGAATGGAAGAAAATTCAGTAGTACATTTCTTTTTTATATGAACAAGTAAATCAGTGGATCCACTAATGTTATTTGGATGTCATACCATGAAGGAGTGGAATATTGTTCACTCATTTGTTTGGAATACAATAATGATTCATAGCATGAGAATGTTTTTTTTATCAAATGAATGTTGTTTTTTATTCCTTCTTCCAAAAATATGGATTCATGGGAGGGGGATCATTGATCTTCCATTATACTCAGCATTAAAATGGTAACTTTGGGTTACATATATAGAATAAAACTAATAATAATATTTAATGGAACAATAATAATGATGGTTAACCACATAATCATGAAAAATCCACTTATAGTATGCCTACATGATAAAACCATATTCTTCGATATGTGACACCTTAGGATTGTACTAGGTCATTGTGGGCATCATCTATTTTAATCCCCAATGTTGGGTTATAGATAAATTGTGAATATCTAAATAATATTCCACGAGAGTGTCAAACTAGGTGTGATGCATGACCCATTGTTTAGTACTAGGAGACGATCGAGTCCAGATCAAATCACTATTTTAAATTTTTTAGGCCTAGGTACATCTATTTTAGAGAAACATAAACTTTTAGTATATACACATGGATGCAATTTCATATAAACCACATGATCTATAATTTAAAAAAAATTAATGAAATTTTATTATACATTGAATCGTACATATAATTATCCTTAGATACATTTATAGGCACACACTTAGAAAAATATATTGGGCTTTGAATGAATATTTCTCATTCTAGTTTCTAAAGGCTAACTATGAAAACTATTGATTCCAACTATAGTGACCCAAAACTATAATATATATATATATTAAATCATTTTTTATTAACATTAAATATATTAAACAACCATGAGACTAAGGAATACAATATTTCAGTGACTTTGAATATTTGGAAACAGAGAAATTTACCCATTAGTGAGTTATGTCTTCTATCACTATTTTAATCTGAAGTTTCACACTTTTTATACATATCATATAGAATTCAATTTTTCAAAACCTAGGGAAATAAAACAATTGAAAGTGAATAATTTGATACTCAGTTTTTGTAATAAAGGGATAGATGTTTGAATAATATGCACATAAGAATATGAGATCCTGGTCATAATACTAAAAAACCATACCCTTTATATCATAAATCATTTTCTTAAATCTTGGAAAAGGATTAGAAGTTTATAAAAAATTAATCAGAAGATAATTATTGAACATGAGACATGAAATCATTATATTGGAATATGACATGGATTTATGGAATAAAAATAAGTGTTTAATTTCACTTACATATTATCCAAGGCCCACATAAAAGGATATAATATTAGAATGGGTTCCCTCTTCAAACTATAATAATTTGGTAGGTTTGCTCAGATGACCATCATAGTGGAAAAAGTACCTTATTGAACCATGGTTACTCCTCATTCCACTCGTTTCTATCTCATGAAATAAAAGTTCATACACAATGTGATGGGGGAGATATAGGTCCCACACATCAAATTATTAAAACCATATTTATGGGTGAAAAACATTCATAAAAATACATCCTATCATAACCCATTAATTGAAATGTGTGTTATAAAAATTTAATCCCAACATAACCTATGGAAAATAGAAACATTTCATAATAATTTCATTCTAGCATAACCAATGAAAAGAATTTTTTTCATAATAATTTAGTCATGGAATATCATCTTTACGAGAGACTAGTTTCATAACCATCATTCTTATAATGACCACAATTTTTCATTAAGAAATATTATATAATTTTCATGATAAGAAACCTAATAAATGCAAAAAACTAGGATCCAAATGTTTAGTTATTGGCAATGCATTCTTTCTATATATGTTAAACATAATGAAATATTATTTTAAAAACCCAAGATTTTATAAGATATATTCTTTTTAATTTTTTCATATCTTCTGTTGTAGGCTACGCCAATATTATCTTACGTTATACGCAACACCGTAATAGCTTTCAGTATACGCAACACTAATCATGGATCGTGTTACACACAATTTCAAGTTTGTATGATAGTAGTTATTCTATGCAACATTTAGTGTATATATATATATATATTCAATTTATAAATTATATATGGTTAGATTTTATTATATGCAACAAAAAAGGAGTCTTGCATGACATGCAACCCGGACTTGGCTTGCATTACACGCAATCACAACCTTCCTCGATAACATGTGTTGTACGTAATACCGGGTTTCACTAAACAACGATATATGGTTATAATATTATTATAAACTAGATGTTAGGAATAGTAGTAATTAAATTTCAAATTTTATGACATTATAATTCATCTTACACATTTTATAGAACATGGTATGAGAACAAAATAAATTTTTTGGGTAAAATAATTATTTTTTAAAAAATGCAGTTTTACTGCCTTTTGATGGCGCAACCACATTAAATCTAGTTTTTATATGTATATAAGTTCAATTTGGAAAAATAAATTTTTTCTTTGGAATCAGAATATTAATATTTACTTTGGATAATTTTTTTATATTATTCTGATAACTTTCATATTTTAATGAATAGTAAAAACACGCTATATTTTAATTAAAAACAACTTTTTTTCATCGTAATAATTTATATGGTTAAATTATAATATTTAATTCTTTTAATGTATAAATATAATATATTTTTACCATTTAATATAATTTATGTCATTATCATTTAATTTACATTGAATTCATAGGTAAAATCATTTCAATCTTTTGCAATGTTTTAACTTTTCAAACTCATTTTCTTAATAGCGGGATTAATTTTAAATTAATTACTGAAACTTATGTGTTTTGAATTAGGAAAAATGGATTCAATATTTGGAATCAGTAGGTCCAAATTATGTTAATAGTCTACTTTTTATTTTTGGGCAATCTGAATAGTAACTACGGTAAATTTTATTTACAATAGTTAAAGGTAAATCGGGTAATTGAGGGTAAATATAATATTATAAAATTACCCTAACACTTGAATTAATATAATTGGATGATTATATTTTGTCCTATGACATATTTTGGTCGAAATGGAATCCATTTGAACCCACTTGTATTTGATTACGACCTTTAGTTTATTTTATTTAAAGTAAAGTGAAATATGTCTCACTCAAACATTAATAATTCAATTATTTTTAATATAAGGTTATACCGAATATAAATTCTGGTATAAATACGCATTTGAAAGCTAAAATATTTTTCTTTATCATGGTAATTTTTTTTTAAAATTTTAAGAGTTATTTAATTACCTTATTATCTTATACTTTAATGATGCAGAAATTATTTATTTAGTGAAAAATGAATTATATAGTTTTTATTGAAATAGTAATGCATATAAAAAGACCCAAAAATATGAACAAAACATAATGGTAGAGTATATATAAACCTTAAACATACACTAGGAGAATTTTTGACCATTTGGATCCTTATAATGGCGATTATGACACTTATTTTATTTTATTTTAAATGATTCCAAAGTTTTCACCTTCATAATTTAATAAATATAAAAATTTACATGTTGTGATTTTAAGATGATAAATTCAAGTAAAAGTGTTTTTATAAAATATATTAGGTTTATATTCATCATAAGATTTTATGTTTAATTTTTATGCAACAAATAAGTATATTAAATAATTATACAAAAATGATGTACTAATGATTTTATTAAGAGATATACAAAATTAATGGTTTTAAAAATATTAAAATAAAGAATATATGAACTATTTAATGTGCTCGAGGAATTATATAGACAAATTATACATGTTAAGAATCTATTAAATAATTTGGTTAGAATATATCCTCAGTTTGGATTTTATTAAAATTAACATAAATGAATAGTGTCAAAATTGACACTATTGTTTTTTTATAAAAATTACATATTGTAAAACTGTTTAGAAATCACAAAAAATTTAAAACTTATAAATTGAAATTTATATGGTCTAAAATTTCATAAATCATCCAATTATGCACAATTCACAACACATAAGTAATTATTTATAACAATTTAAAAATTAGAATCGTATTACCACTAATGAAATTAAATAGATTAAATAAGGATAAATCATTTTGATAATGTTTAAAAAAATTCCCAACTAGTCCAAATATTATTTTTTGTTGAGATTAAAACCCTATATCATCTAATCATCGGATTTGAGTCATTTTGGAGGTTTTTATGTGGGGTTTGAATTTATATTAAACTAATATTTTTGAGGATTCCAAAGGTGCCCCTCTCCTCCCTAATAAAAGGGAACATCCTCCCTCTCATCTTTACACAACTTTGAGCCTCCAAAGTCAGCCAAACACTGCCCATTTCCCTTCACAACTTCCATAGATATATTCTAGAGGTCATGGTCTTCTTCAAAGAACAATTTTAGTGCCCTAAGAGGAGGTTTCAAATAGGTTAGTCGAAGAACAGGTAATATCTGTTACCGATTCTTTCAAATTTATTTCTTCTTCTACTTCCTCTTATTTAGTTGTTTCATTATGAAGTAATAACATTAGTATCAATCGTATAATGATATGTTATTATAAATATGAAACAACCCTATTCCACCTTCTATCCATCCTACGGAAAACGAAATCATCGCGCATGCGTACGTACAGAATACCATCTCCACGTCGTGGTGTAATCGGTTTTCCACCACCACCTTACTTGGATGGGTATAATGGTGTAAATAAATAACTACATATTCTTATTGTAAATTGATAATGATTCTTAAATATTATACAAACACTTCAATATAATTCCCTGATCATGGGAATGATATCATCGTTCGTGCGTACGTACGGATTACTGTCTCCACGAACGCGATGAGATTCATTTTCAATGATTAACCAATCAAGTATGATTAGAAAGTATATATAATAAATAATAATGAAAGATGTTAAATAATTAATATACTGTATTTATGAACATATATGTTTCATTTAGTTAATTCCATTTAATTCAATAAGGAAACGAAAACAGCGTTCATGCGTATGTACGGCCTACCGTCTCCAAAAACGGTGTATTTCTTTCCCTTAATCAATATATTATGTATATTCTGAATATAAATTATATATAAATAATCTTTTATACTCTTTAATTATGTAATCATGATCTACATAATCATATTAATAATTAAATGTAAAAAAACGGACGATAAATGAAAATATTTTACCCAAAACGCTACATTAACATGAATTTACAAAAGAACGGGTAATATAGAGTCATAAGTGAACCATATATGATATCATAACAATGAATATGATTATTTAATAATTCAATGAAATTATTTAAATCATTATAAAGGAGGTTCAGATATATACTAAGCATATCGGACCTAAGGTAAGGGATAACTTTTCCAATCACGTTTTTATCCGAGATTGTTTATTCGTAAGTATTTACTGGGGTTATATTTATTATCCATGTACCTGTTTTCTAAAAATGGTTTCATGTTTGTTTAAAGTCTTTTTTTCCTATTTTTGTCTTTTTCTATATGGTATGTAAGGAATCTTTCTGTTGATTACCATACGAGGTACTTTTTGTCTTTTCCGACAAAAGTATGAGAAGAATGTTATTTTTAACTTATATGGCGTGAATGGATATTTACAGTTTCATAACGCCTCATATTCCTGAATCTTACTCTATAATATTTTATGACTATTTTCAACAAAATAATTTTCTTTTAAAATTTCATGGTATTTTGTGAAATGAAAATGATTTTGAAGAAGAAAAGTTATTTTCCTCAAGAATTCATTTCAAGTGTTTTATCAAAACCATTTTCCATATAATATGACATTATTTCATATGTGTATGTTTCAAGTATAATGTCTCTATGATTTATATGGTTTCACTTTTCTTTTGATGAAATGATATCTAATTTTTTATATGGATTATGTTATGATGGAATGATGTTTATGAAACCCAATTTATTCTTTTGGTTATGATGAATGATTTATGATTGTTTTGTGGCACACGTAAAAATGATTTCAATAAGAGATGGGTGGGACCTATATCTCCCTCCAATGCATTGGGTAAAGATTTTATATCTCATGATATAGACATGGCTGAAACGGAAAGTAAACCTGGTTCAGTAAGGGACTTTGTCCACTAAGATAGTCTTAGCAGTAATGCCTTGGCTACTATGGAAATCATATCATGTGCTTAATGAATTTCCACAATTACAAGTTTTATTCCAATGCTATTTTATCATGATTGATGTTCCATTATGATCTATGCCTTACGTACTTCCAAGATTAATGTCATTTATCAAGATCATGATGTTTAAACATTATGTTCATGTTTTTAAGTTCAAATATATAAGGTTTGTTTTATTTTCTCAATTCATATCCTTACTGAGCATTTGAGCTCACCCTTTTTATGTTTTCTTTTCCCCAGGATTTAAAGAAATGTTGTAGGTAAGAAAAAAAGGGGAATATATTTATGGGAGATGATGAAGATCCTTCACCATGATTAGATGATTATATTATGAGTTTTCCAAGACACTAAAATATTACGGTCCTTGTGTGTCTGTTTTTGTAATGTATTAAGTATTCCAAAAAAGTAATTTAATGTCCATATACGTCAAGGTTCGGGTCACTATCATTTTTATAAGAGGAAATTTTTAGTTAACCTTTGGAAACTAGGGTGCGAAACCTTTTGTGAGATCCCTAGAGATATTCCTAAGGTATGTCTAGGGATGTCCCTAAGGTTAAGTATACGTATTGGTTATAGTCCTAGAATTGTGGTGACGATCTTAGAATTAAACCTAAGATGTAAGTTATTGAAGGTACCCCCCTTTATTATGTTGTTTTCACTATCATGATTTTTACCTCTCAAACTATTCTTTTTGGGTTTTAGATGATGGCTGGAACCCAAAGGAACCGTGTTGATCAATTTAATGGACAATGCAATGATTTTTCTTCTGAAAAAACCAATTTCATTGGAAGATGGAGTGGAAAATCTTATTTCTATACTTACGAAAGCTATGAATCATTCTGGACTTCCAAATGAGCAAAAAAGGGAACAATATTCTATTGAGTCCTTCATGAGGCAACGCCCACCTTCTTTCAGTGTGTCTTATGATCTACTTGTTTCTTAAAAATGGATCAGTAACATTGAAAAGATATTTTCCACACTTCGTTGTTCAGAACATGAAAAAGTAATTTTAGATGTTTACCATTTAGAAGGTGAAGCAGACCAATGGTGAACTCTAATTAAGAATACAAGGCCCCAAGATGAAATTGAATCCATGGAATGGTACGATTTCAAGAATTCGTTTTTCAGTAAGTACTTCCCTCGTATTCTTAAAACAAAGATGGAAAAGGAGTTCCTTGAGCTTAAGCAGAAGGATGATGAATCTGTTGGTATATATGAAGCGAATTTTACAAGACTTTCAAGGTATGCATCTGGATTTATCAACCAACCTGAAATTAAATTTGATCGATTCTTCAGTGGCTTAAAACCAAGTCTTCGAAGGGAGTTAGCTATAAGAGACTTCAGTAGCTATGAAGAAATTGTGCGTTGTGCTATCAAGGTAGAAATAGAAGTTATTGTAACATATCCATATCATGGTTTTGACAAGAAAATAATGATGGAGTCTAAGGAAACACCTCAGAACAATGGTGAAAAGAAGGTGAATGTTTCTTTATGCCGAAACTGTGGAAAGAAGCATGGTGGAGATTGTCTTAAAGGGACTAGAATTTTTTTTAAGCGTGGAAATGAAGTTCATCGAGCATCTCAGTGTCGAAGTAATTGAAAAAGGGTTGCTAACGATGTGGATAATGTAAAGACTGTAGATAACGCACCACCAACACTTCAATGCTTCAAGTGCCAGGAAATGGGGAATTATGATAATCAATTCCATAATCCAAGGGTTAATGATGATCGACGTGAGCATCCTCTTAAGGAAAAGGACAAAGCAAAGTCACATGCGATCACTATTTGTGATGTTGAGTATGAAAATGATGTTGTGTAATGATTAAGTGTTTATGTAATGGGATTTCAAAATAGTATCAGGGAATCTCATTTAGGCATTGTGGAATTTTGGAATATCTATGTATTTGTTTTCAATAATTATATGGTACCGGTAACCATGAAAATTTATTGTAATATTTTTGGAAAGTAGATGATATGCGCATAATGAAGGGATAAGGTGATAATGAGATGTTTGATAGTATTACTGAGCTCATGAATAATGTAAGGAAAATGTTATATCATGAGTATATAGAATTTTGTGGGATTTTGGTATATGGAAAGAGTTAACTTTTGATGGCCTTCATGTTTTCACTAAGGTTCTATGGTAATTTATGTTTCAAGAGAATACATGATTAAGGTATTCACATGATTAGAATGTTACCAACAAGATATATCATATAATATATGGTGGATAAATGATGGTATTCACGTGATTGGTAGTTGACATTTCTTGTAATTGTTTTCTTTATACAATGAGCTAGGATAGATGTATTTTAGATAAGCCTAATGATTGGAATGAATTAGGTTGGGCATAAGTTAGTATTGTCTAAGGCTAGAACTTTTTTGTTATTATTGATGGAATGTTATAATAGTGTAGTTTAAGAAAAGGGACAACATGCAGAATGGGTGATAACCCGTCGCATCGGACAAGGCTGTGGGAATTGAAACCACAACCGATGTGCGACATGCCTTTATCGCCTACCACTGGCCTACAGGAAGTCCCTGGTTAGTAGAAACTAGTTTTATTATATTAAGTGGTTTGATATATGGAGTATAAGTCCATTTTAGGTACCATATATGATTTTTTGATAACTTTTTATAACATTTTGTTTGAGACAGATGGAATGACCCATCATTCTATCACATTATATTCACGAATTAAAAATTCAACTTCATTTCTTTAAGAGATGAATTGGAAATTGTCCAAGGAATGACCAACGGTGAGATTTTACCAAAATCAAGTAATTATTTATTTTAATTAAACAATTATTCAACTTTAGGGAAATTGTCTTGAATAAAAAAATGTTATCATAGTGACCTTATATCTGATGAATCAGATGGTACCTTAAATCATCACAAATGTATGGCTTTGTGAATGTTGGCTTTTTCATAGCCGTGTTCTCTACCACTCTCCATCAGAACTTGATGGTTAGATTTATATTTCATATCCTTATTTTCACCTATGTTCTCATATATGGAAACCCAGTGATGAGTAACTTTGGGTAATTGTTATGTTTCATACTTTAGTTTTCAAAATTAAGTTTTAGTATTCCTTTTTATGACGTGGGTTTCTATGAATAGTAAACGATTTATAACCCCGATGAATTTTGAGGGAGAAATTCTTTTTAAGGGGGATAGAATGTAACAACCCGAGATTTTATAAGATATATTGTTTTAATTTTATTTCACATCTTATGTTGTATGCTACCCCAAGATTATCTTGCGCTATACGCAACACTGTAATAGCTTGCAGTATACGCAACACTAATCTTGGATCGTGTTACACACAATTTCAACTTTGTTTGATAGTAGTTATTCTACGCAAAATTGAGTGTATATATATATATATATTAAATGTATAAATGAAATATGGTTGGATTTTGTTATATTCAACAACAAAGGATTCATGAACTACATGTAACCCTGACTTGGCTTGCATTAGATGCAATCACAACCTTCCTCGACAGCGTGTGTTGTACGCAATACCGAGTTTCACTAAACAACGATATATGATTATAATATTATTATAAACTAGCCGTTATGAATATTAGTAAATACGTTTTGAATTGTATTACATTATAATTCATCTTACACATTTTATAGAACATGGTATGAGAACAAAATAAACTTTTTTGTTAAAATAAGTATTTTTCGAAAAATACCGTTTTTTCCGCCTTTTGATGGCGCACCCACATTAAATATAGATTTTTATATGTTTATAAGTTCAATTTGACAAAATAAAATTATTTTTTGGATTCATTATATTAAAATTTACTTTGGATAAATATTTCATATAATTATGACAACTTTCATATTTTAATGAATAGTAAAAACACGCTATATTTTAATTAAAAACTACTTTTTTCATCGTAATAATTTATATGGTTAAATTATACAATTTAATGGGTTTAAATTATAAATATATTATATTTTTACCAATTAATATAATTTAAGTCATTATAATTTAATCTACATTGAATTCATAGGTAAAATCATTTCAATCTTTTGCAATGTTTTAACTTTTAAAACTCGTTTTCTTAATAGCGAGATTAATTTTAAATTAATTACTGCAAATTATGTGTTTTGAATTAGAAAAAATGGACTCCATATTTGATATCAGTAGGTAAAAATTATGTTAATAGGATACCTTTTTTATTTTTGGGCACTATGAATAGTGACTACGGTAAATTTTATTTACCATAGTTAAATGTAAATTGGGTAATTGAGGGTAAATATAAAATTATAAAATTACCCTAACACTTGTCTTAATATATTTTTATGATTATATTTCGTCCTATGACATATTTTGGTTGAAATGGAATCCATTGGAACCCACTTGTATTTGATTATGACCATTAGTTTATTTTATTTAAAGTAAAGGGAAATATGTCTCACTCAAACTTTAATAATTAAAGTATTTTTAATATCAGGTCATACAGAATATAAATTAGGTTATAAATAGTCATTTGAATGATAAAATATTTTTCTTTATCATGGTAATTGTTTTGTAATTTTTAAGTGTAATTTAATTACCTTATTATCTTATACAATAATGATGCAGAAATTATTCATTTAGTGAAAAATCAATAATATTATTTTTATTGAAATGGTAATGCATATCAAAAGGCCAAAAAATCTGAACAAAACTTAATGGTAGTGTATATATAAACCCTAATCATCCGCGGGCCAACTTTTTGACCATTTTTATCCTTAAAATGGTGATTATGACAGTTATATTATTTTATTTTAAATGATTCCAAAGTTTTCACCTTCGTAATTTAATAAATATAAAAATTTACATGTTGTGATTTTAAGATGATAAATTCATGTAAAAGTATTATTATGAAATATATGATATTTTTCTTCATCATAGGATTTTATGTTTAATTTTTATGCAACAAATAAGTATAATAAATAATTATACAAAAATGATGTACTAATGATTTTATTAAGAAATATGCCAAATATATTGTTTTAAAAATATTAAAATAAATATTATATGAAATATTTAATGTGCTCCACTAATTTTATAGACAAATTTGACATATTTGTAATCTATTAAATATTTTGGATAGAATATATCCTCTGTTTGGATTTTATTAAAATTAAAATTAATGAATAGTGTCAAAAATTTTACTATTTTTATTTTATAAAAAAATATAATAATTTTTTTCTAAAAATCACAAAAATATTTAAAAATTATACATTTAAATTTATATGGTCTAAAATTTCATAAATTACTCAATTATGGACAATTAAAAATACATAAGTAATTATTTATAACAATTTAAAAATTAGAATCTTATTACCACTAATGAAATTAAATAGATTAAATAAGGATAAATCATGTTGATAATGTTTAAATTAAATTACCAACTTGTATAAATTTTACTGGTTGTTGAGATTATAACCCTATATCATCTATGTATCATATTTCAGTCATTTTGGTGGTTTTTATGTGGGGTTTAAATGTATATTAAACTAATATTTTTGAGGATTCCAAAACTGCCCCTCTCCTCCCTTATAAAAGGGAACCTCCTCCCTCTCATCTTTACACAACTTTGAGCCTTCAACCTCAGATAACCTCTTCCCATTTCCCTTCTCAATGTCCCTAGAAATATTCTACAGGTCCTGGTCTTCTTCAAAGACTAATCTTAGTGCCCTAAGAGGAGGTTTTAAAGCGGCGTGTTGAAGAAGAGGTAATATCCATTAACGATTCTTTCAAATTTATTTCTTCTTCTACTTCCTCTTATTTAGTTGTTTTATTATGAATTATTAACATTTGTATCACTCATATACTTCTATGTTATAATAAACATGAACCAACCCTATTCCACCTTCTATCCATCATATGGAAAATGAAATCACCGCGCGTGCGTACGTACAGAATACCGTCTCCATGCCGTGGTGTAATTTGTTTTACACCACCACCTTACTTGGATGGGTATAATGGTGTAAATAAATAACTATATATGGTTATTGTAAAGTGATAATGATTCTGAAATATTATACAAACACTTCAGTACAATTCCATGATCATGGGAATGATATCATCATTCGTGCATACGTATGGCTTACCGTCTCCACAAACGCGATGAGATTGATTTTCCATGATTAACCATTCATGTATGATTAGAAAGTATATATAATTAATAATAATTAAAGATATTAAATAATAAATATACTGGATTTATGAACATATATGTTTCATTTACTTACTTCCATTTAATTCAATAATCAAACGAAAACAGCATTCATGCGTACGTACGGCCTACCGTCTCCCTGAACGGTGTATTTCTTTCCCTTTATCGATCTATTATGTATATTCTGAATATATATTAAATATAAATCATGTTTTATATTCTGGAATTATGTAATCATGATCTAAGTAATCATATTAATAATTACAAGTTAAAACACGGATGATAAATGAAAAGATTTTACCCAAAACGGTAGTTTAACATGAATTTACAAAAGAACGGGTAATATAAAGTCATAAGTGAACCATATATGATATAATAACAATGAGTATGATTCTGTAATAATTCAATGACATTATTTAAATCATTATACAGGAGTTTCAGATACATACTAAGTATATCAGACCTAAGGTAAGGGATAACTTTTCCAATATTGTTTTTATCGAAGATTGTTTTTTCTTAAGTATATACTGGGGTTATATTTATCATCCAGGTAACTATTTTCTAAAAATGTTTTCATGTATGTTTAAAGTCATTTTTACCAATTTTTGACTTTTATTACATGGTATATAAGTAATCTTTCTTTTGATTACCATATGAGGTACTTTTTTACTTTTCCGACAAAAGAACGAGAAGAATGTTATTTTTAACTTATACGGCGTGAATGGATTTTTACGATTTCATAACGCCTCATTCTCATGAAGCTTACTCTACAAGATATTATGACTATTTTCAACAAATTAATTTTCTTTTAAAATTTCATGACATTTTTTGAAAAGAAAATGATTTTGAAGAAGAAAGGATATTTTCCTCAAGGATTGATTTCAAGTGTTTTATCAAAACCATTTTCCATCTAAGATGACATTATATCATATGTTTATGTTTCAATTATAATGTCTATATGATTTATATGGATTCAATTTTCTTGTGATGAAATTCTATTCATTTGTTTTATATGGATTATGTTATGATGGAATGATTTTTATGAAACCCAATTTATACTTTGGGTTATGATGAATGATTTATTATTGTTTTGTGGCACACATAAGAATGATTTCAATATGAGATGGGTGGGACCTATATCTCCCTCTAATGCATTGGGTAAAAATTTTATATCTCATGAGATAGACATGGCTGAAATGGCAAGTATAGCCAGTTCAGTAAGGGACTTTTTTCACTAAGATGGTTTTGGCAGCAATGCCTTGGATACTATGGAAATCATATCATGTGCTTAATGTTTTTCCACAATTATAGGTTTTATTCCCATGATATTTTATCATGATTGATGTTCCATTGTGATCTATTCCTTATGTAGTGCCATGTTTTATGTTATTTCTCAAGATCCTGATGTTTAAACATTATGTTCATGTTTTTAAGTTCAAATATATATGGTTTGTTTTATTTTCTACATGCTTACCCTTAATGAGCATTTGAGCTCACCCTTTTTCTGTTTTCTATTCCCCAGGATTTAAAGAAATGTTTTAGGTAAGAAAAGAAAAGGGGAAGATCTTTATGGGAGATGTTGAAGATCTTTCACGATGATTAGAAGATTTTATTCTGAGTTTCCAAAGACACTAAACTATTACGGTCCTTGTGTGTCTATTTTTGTAATGTATTAAATATTCTGAAAAAGTTATTTAATGTCCATGTACGTCAATCTTCGGGTCTCTATAATAATTATTTATTGAAAATCAACTTCTATATTCTTCTAAATTTCTTGTTCTACATAGTCTGTATAATAAAATGAATATATACATCAATTAAATTAGTGAGATAAAATAATATTAATATGATTAATAAGGGACATGAATCAAATAACACAACATAGTTTTGGTTAAATACCCTCACACAATTGTTATCAAAGATATGATTATGGTCACAAGTGATATATGAGCATAATAATAACATTATCATTGTGAATAAATCTTCCATCATGTTCAAACATAAAAGACATTATCTCATGTGATATATCACATATACAGTTCATTAAATAGAAATGAATTATTGTCCTAGCAATAACATCATAATATTTACAAAATTACGCATCCCACAGAGAAACTATTGAAATCATTTCCATGAATTAAACCAAAGAAAGGAAGAAGTTTCATAAATATTTAATCCTCCCAGATTTCATGATGATAAATGGTGTTACCATATGAAAAAATGGGAAAAAATATTTGTTATAAGAATCATCATTTTTTTTTCAAAAAGGTGAATCAATTGAAGTGGAATGAAGATATGTTTTAGAAAGAAGGGTTATTATCGGAAATCATTATATTTGACATAAAATCATGTAGGAAAAATTTGTATCACAAAAGTAATATGGAAGGATAATGAAATTTTATTTATGTAACATTATATCACTATTAATAAAAATAATTTCATTAAATAGGGATAAACGAAATAAAAATATATGGTTTTGATAATTCCCATACCATAATTCCATCATTATTTCATCACTTTTGATCTCCATAAATGTCAAACATAGTTTTATAACACACTAATATGAGGGTTAGTTTTAATAATTTATAGAAACATGTATCTGTTATAATCATTGGATTATATTTCCTAATTTCAATTGATGAAATTGAAGAATTTTGATATTATTATTTTCTTAAAACATTCCCATTTTATTTTAATTTCCCTTTTTGAATTCTATGTAATTTTTATAAAATAACGATTAACTCTGAAATCATATAATACATGTAATTATTTTTTTATATATGATATACATAATTAATAAAATCAATAAATGTTGGTGGTTATATGAATTATCTAGGAAATGTTCCAGTAGGTTGTCAACCAACATTTTATGTGACGATGTAAAAATAGAGGGAAAGGGTAGTAAAAATTTTATATTATTTATAAATATTATCATTCAAATATTTTAATATCATTAATATAATTTTAAATTTAATTATAAATAATTATATTGTGTATGTATTTCAAATTAATCAATAAAAATAAGAAAATAAGGGGAAATGATTCCAGATTTAATAGCAACTTACTCCCTCCATGGTGTACATTCTCTTGTACATCACTATAATAGCCTTGGTTATTGGAATTATATTCTTATAGAATATTTATTTTTGTTATATGTGTCTTTAGAGAGAGGATTTGGGATGATCTTGTGCTTTGGATTTGGTGGGAGGAGATGGTTTCTAATGGAATGGAAATGGTTATCTATACTTGTGGAGAGGGGTATTTTAGAATAAAATATTGAATAAAAAATATAATAATGGGATATCATGTAATCGTGAATTTTGGTCTATATAACACATATATATATATAATAATGGTGTTATGACTTTATACGCCATTTATAAATCTAATTAACTACTGTATTAAAATGGAATTTTTATAGAAAGGAAAATATCTATTTTATGGAATCAATTTTGACTATATGTTTTGGAATTTTCATTATTGGTTTAGAAATAATGTTTATTTTATTTTTATAACTAATTTTTGAAATTAGATAAACCGTGGCTGAGAATCAAGTTCTATAAAATAGTATGTCATAAATATTTTTTCGAAATATGTAATTTGAGATACACTAATTATAGGTAAAACAATTTTCTTACTAGTCACCTGACTATTGAAGTATCAACGAAAATTACCAAAAAACACCATTGGGAAGTTTTAATAAGATAATTATAAAAAATATATTATTTTTTTTCAAACTAGATTTCTAAAATAAGTATTTTTTTAATTATAAAATTATTATTTTTTGAATAATAATTTAATATATTTTTTATTAAAAATGATTATATATTTTTCATAAGTTTTTTAATCCTGAAATTTATTTTTTGGGATTATACAATTTTTATTAGTCAAGGTAAATATTATTTATATCATAATTTTTTTATTTTGGAGAAATTTTTTTTTCCAAAAATATGGTTATTGTTACTAATGGTCTGCTTACTATTAAAATGGTCACCATACTATTATAATGGTCAAAATACTATTTCAATGACAACATTACCTCATATATGCCACTCCATTCATTAATTAGACATTAAAATTAATTACCCTCAATGTTCCATTTCTCAATTTTTAATAATTTCGATTGGTTAACTAATACTTTTTTCTTTCCTATAGTTTTGGAAGTCGGGGGGAATGATTCTAATAGATTTGGATAATCTGTAATTTTCCATTTTCTTATTTAAATTTTATATTTTTTATCCATATTTAATGGTCGAAATTATAGTTGGATTCATTTCTAAATAATATAATAGTATTTATTAATTAAATTATATCATTTTTTATTTATCTATATATTTTAAATGTATAATATTATATAATATGAAAAAACACACATTTATTCAAGAAACAAATAATACTAATAAACCCTTGGTTGTTACATTATCCCCCCATTAAAAATTTCATTTATGAAATTTTAACTGATTTTTTAATTTGATAATAATTGATTGTATTTTTTCTTCATTTTTTCTTATGGATCCCTTTTCACCACTCAAAATTATGGATCATACGAATTTTTTTGAAAAGTGAGTTATTTTTTTACATAAAACATTTTATCTATAAATAAATATAAACACCGTTTATTCTTCATTTGAATTTTTATTATTCCGTTGTCCCACCATAGAAGTCAATACATGCAAGGGATCAAGTATGTACTTCCGTTAGAGTGATACAAGGAACACATAATGAATTTGAGCCATACTTCATGGATGTTAATGAAATAATGAAACTTCTCCTTTTTCATCAAGAATCTCAAATGATAAAATTTACCTTATGATGAGATTCCATTTCATTCCAAAACATATAACTCTATTCCCCAATGATATTATAAAGAAATATTTGTATCCAAACTTGAATTCCAAGTCCCATTGATGGTTTTCCATGTTTCTCTTTTTTTTTTACTGTGAGAAAATTATATACAATTTTTTATGGCTTCAATATTCTCAATCATCTCTCACACAAGATCTGGTATAATTATATTTCATTCACCGAATTCTTCCCATCATGTTGTAGTTCTACATCACTTTCGATAAAAGGCTTTAGATGGAGCCATTTGATACTCTAGTGGAAACCATTGTTACATGTGAACTCAAAAATGGTATATGTTTATTCCATACACCATTGAATTCCATTTAGACGACTCTAATATTTTTCTTGAGTATTAGAATAGTCTTTTTAGATTGGATTTCTGTTTGGGGGTGATAAGCCTTGATGAAATTCAATTCAGTACTCAAATAATGTTAAAGTGTCCTAAAAAACAGGGTTGTGAATCTTGGATCCTAATAATAGATGGTCAATAGTTACCACATGTAGCCTCACTACATCCTTCTAATATATCATTTATTGTGGTTCAAGCATGAAACATATCTAAATAACAATGAAGTGGGAAGTCTTGGTGTGGTGATCAATTGAAACCCATATCACATTTTTTCCTTTGGATGTTTTTGGGATATCTATAAAAAATTCCATAACCACATTTTCCCTTTTCCACATGGGTATTGGAAATGGCTTCTTCATCCCTTTTGACATTATTCTCTCTACTATAGCTTGATGAAACAACACACACCATGAGATATAATACACAATTTCATTGATCATGTTGTCCCACTAGATGTTTTCTCGAATTTCATGGTACATCATGGTACATAAAGATGGATTGAGAATGGAAAACTATGTGAATTATCTAAAAGAATAATTTTTAAATCAGTTGATGAAGGAACAAAAAAAACTAATTCGAAACAGAATGACACTATCAATCTTCGATTTGATACTCATGTATCTTAGATACCATTACAACATTAAAATTCTTTCCTAGCTCTATTTCATCCATTTATTCCCATTGATGTTCTCATGGAAACCATTTTTGGAAATCATTTGGGAATGGTATGTTGTATTCTATCCCGTTATGATTTCATGATCCATCCATTTTATATCCAGGAAGATAGGGGCTTTTTAAATCGGTATAATAGATAGAGTAAAATAATATTTTTGTAGAAGAGCATCTCTTACCTTATTCAACATTCATAGATAGTATTGAATTCAAAAATAATGGTCCATGATTTTATCTAACCATCTAATTTGATGCATGTTGATCTCATTTATTCTGAATATATATTTCAAACTCTCATGATATGTATACATGTCAATCATTTAATCATACAGGTAGTGCCACTAAATCTCTAGAGTAATGATCACATATTCTAACTCTATATAATGTGTTGGGTAGTTCTTCTCATGGATCTACAACATTATTATGCTTTCATCTATCACTTTATCACTTTTCGTGAGTAAACTACCCAAGAAATTCATCGATAAATAAATTTATATAAAAAAAGTTATCCACTTATTGGTAGTGTAAGTACTTGAGAAGTGATTTCACTCTTATTTTATTCTATAAATCATTCCTCACATTATTGCATCCAGATATATGTTACCCCTTTTCTATGTTAACATAGTTTGGAGGATATAAAATCTGGATAAATTTCATTAAAATCTATGGTGGTACAGTTCTATGCTAGGAAATCGATAAATTTTTCTAAAACAGTTGATTCTTTTCCATTCCTCAATTGAAATATTCTTTGAAGGGTCCATATGAATTCCATCCCTTATAATCATGTAACATATGAATGTGACTTTTTTCTACCAAAATAATCACATGATGATCTTAGTTTACATTTTATCCTTCTTTAATATCACTATCAAAATTCATTAATTCTCTCCATTTCAACATTAATCATAGATAAAATTTTAATATCATCAATAAACACTTCGCCAAATTTGGGGATGTTGTGTATAACAACTCTATTAATCAAATCCATGAAGATGAAATGGTAATTACTAAGTCTTAATGGAATAAATATGAACTCATACTTCCCATACCATGAAAAAAAATAGTATTTTGACCATCTCCCTTCATTACATTTAATTAACGACATCTAGAACGAAGATCAAACTTTGAGAAGTATTAGACTCTTTGTATTGATCCAAAAAATCACTTATCGATGGTATATGATAAGTTTTATTTATGGTTATTATTATAGCTTTTGATAATCAATATAGATCCATATTTATCCATACCTTTTCTTAACATAGAACACAAGTGAACCCTAAGGGGATGCACTAAGGCATAAGAATCCTTTGTCTAAATTCACATTAGATTCTTTTATAACACATCAAATTCATTTGGGTCCATCCTATATGGTAATGTTGATATATGAGTGGTACTAGGTATATGTTCTACTGAGAACTATACATCATGATCTAGGGGAAGTTTGAGTAACCCATTGAGAAATACATCAGTGTACACCTTAACAATGTTCATTATCTGTATGTTGATTTCATCTATTAACAAAACTATTTGTGATATGTATGCTTCATAATATGGTATCAACACCCAAAACATTGAGGGATTTTTCGAAGGATATTAATAATCATAACTAAATTTTTATAGGTGAATTGTATAGTTCAATATATGAAAAGAAGTTTCCTTTTCTATAAATTTTATGCATTCACTATATATTGGGATTCAATTCATTCTCAATATAGAATCCAATTATACAATTTGAATTATTATGAAATTATATGGAATAATACACCCAAGGCTGATTATAGGATAAGATTCTAATACTTTTTTTACAATGATTACACCACTATATGTTTTAAAATAAATCTATACTTTATGTTATTGTGAATTTGATTCAATAGTTCAGGAAATGGTGTTGAATTGAATGCATATAATGAGAATCATATAATTTTTTTTATTAAATTAATATGAAGCGTACCTTTTATGACATCATTTTTAACCTCCAGTTTAGTTGTAGTTATGGATAATCATTATCTTTCTCTTTTAAATTTGGTTCTTGCAAAAGGTGATTACCATTAGGGATGCATGTTATAGTGCTATGGATTTCATAGTTCCCTTTCTCCAAGTATATAAAGAACTAAAAAATTGGTGACTAATTAGGATGTTCCTTAAAATCATTTATCATGTTGGATAAATTAATTTTATCTCAAAAATATTAGTGAAATTTGTGGCCTTATGTCCCCCACATGAATTATTTCCCACTTCCTTTCAAACAATTCTCATGATACTTTATCAATTTTTTTTGAAACATGGTTAGTTGAATCCTCTTTCCTCCTTTTTCATTTGACCAACCAGCATGAAACTCCATTCTTCTTCTGGTATCTCTATAACCATAGGACCAATTTAAAAATTCCATGCATACTTTGAGTTCATATAGAACCAGTCCTTCATAACGCTAAATGCATTGGATAGGTAGATCATTTGTACCGTGTTGTTTTGTACCACTAAAAAAATATATCTATTTTTATATCACTATTGATAACAAATCTCGAGGAGTATCTTGAAATCATTGTGATGTTTTCCTATTTTGTTGTGAAATATTCACTTTCCTTTTGTTTCAACTCTAGGAATTACCTCTCTATCTTGGATCAAAGTGTATGAGGGAATTAATTTTTAAGAAATATCTTATTCAAGCCATCACACTCCATCTCTTCAATTTTATACATTGGGTTTGTGTTATTAATCAAAACCCAAAATTAGTCATTGTCACTATATAAAGTATACATTTTGAATTTAATGCTTTCATTCATATAAAAATATATCCAAGCATATCTACATTATTCTGTTATCCCACCGTTATTTGACAAGTGGATTGGATGTTTCACTAAATGTCAATGCTTGTTTCCACATAATGGACTCAATAGATAGTTGATCATTCCTAGTTGAAGGTAGACATTCCATGTGGTTAAATTTATTATTCATAGTCAGAGATAGGTGGGTAATCCTTACTATAAAATATTAAATTCCACCTCTTATGGAACTGGTGATGTCATTCCGACAATCATTGCATTATCCCTCATGTGTGTTGTTGTCCTTGATTCTCCTAGTTCCCTCCACATTCTAAAATATAAATGGTTTTAACTAAATGTAATTAAATAAGTCATGAATAATTAATTCTTTTATTAAAATAACACTAATAGCATGTCTTATGGGGTCATTATGTTTATCCTTTTCAAAAATGATTCCCCTAAAATGTTTGACCTACACATTGAAATATACTTCTTTTTTCACTCTTGTTTTATAATCTTAATCACTGAATAAACTAAACCATGATATTATACAAACTATAACAACATGAACATTCCATACATAACTATTACATCATTTTAAAAATAAAAAACATAATATTGATAAAAATCTCGAAAAAAAAGAATAGTGTCATAAAAAAAATAGTCTAATTCATAACATGATCATAATAAAACATTAAAATATGTGAACAAATATGCTTATTTTTTCTTATAAACCTCAAGTTCATCTAATTATAAGTAATAACTTAAGGATACACATCCAAGAAAGGGGTGAGCTAATAACCGCACAAGAGGATGAATAAGGGACATAAATCTATATAACATGGTTGATCATAATAATCGTCTTCATATAAAAATCAAAGGATAATATTAAACATTATTTGGAAAATGTATGATAATTTCATATAATGTGGGAATTAAATAAATTGAAACATCATGTGATAGTATTCAAATACCACACATAGCTGGGAGAAATGTAACTATCTTGTTAATCCATAACAAATGTACATAATCAAAACATCATCATTTTGAGAAAATTTAGAATCATGTTAAAGAATAATACATATTATCTCATAATATAAATTAAAGTTCCCAGTGTATTATATGGATGTATAATTTTTTACCCAATGGACACATTATAATATTTACATAATCCTGCATGGAATATAAAATGTATCACAATCAAATTCATGAATTAGCCTATGTAATGAAATGGTATTTATAAATATTTAATCAATTGTGATTTTATGACTGTATAAGGGGTTAGAAAATGAAAAATGGAAAATCATATTTTTTATAATAACCATCAATCTTATGAAAAAACAACAAAATAAGGAGGTACAAGACATGTTTTTGAAAGAATATTTCATTAGGAAAACAATTATATTTGTTATCAAATAAAGTAAGAAACATGTATATCACCAAAAAGAAATTGGATGGATAATAATATTATATTTAAGGAAAATTACATGAGAATTAAAATAAAATATTTTTTGAAAGGGGGAAACCCATAGATAAAAGGTTTTGTTCGAGAATCCTCATAACATAATTCTCTCTTTCTTTCATCGCTTTTGTGCCTCCTGAATTTTAAACTATTTTTTAAATTATTGATAGAAAACATAATTTTAGTCATTTACTAATCTATTTATGAATTATAATTATTGGATTATATTTCATAATTTTTGTTGATGAAATTTTTGAGTTTTTATATCATTTTTTTCATTGTAATTTCCATATTTGATTAATTTCACTATTTTTGTTTGAAATCATTTATAGAAAGGTATGATTAACACCATAAACTTACAATACATGTAATTATTTACTTATATATTTTACATTTGATTAATATTATCCATACATTGTGGTAGTTATAATAAAAATCTTGTCATTGTCTTTGTTTGTGGTTAACTACCATTAATGGGACATTGTCAAAAGAGAGGGAATGTGAAGTATGACTTTAATAATTTTCATAAATATGATAATAAATTAATGTTAAAATAATATATATATAATGTTAATTTACATAGTAATATTTTTATAGTATATGGTATTTAATGATATTTGGGAAAAGAAGAAATATATAAATAGAAGAGTGAAGAGTTAATAGAGACTTACTCCCAACATTATGTAGCTTCTCTTTTATGAAAAAATAACTCCCTTGGTGATTATAGTTATATTTATCTAGAATATCCTGAAGTAATCTAGGATTCCTTGGAGGGAATATTTGGTTAGATAATGGCCTTTTCAATTGGTGAGAGGAGTGGTTTTCCAATGGCATGTAATGGGGTTGTACATTCTTGAGGATATGGAATTTTTGGAATAAAATATCGAATAAAATAATATATCAATGTTAAATAATTAAATATAGAGATATTTACAATATATATATATATAATAAATATAATATAAATTCTTTAATAGTTAAAATCCTTTTTTAGTTATAATTTATATTTTTATGAAATTGGAATGTGGAAAGAATGAAAAAAATTATTTTAAGGAATAAGTTTTAAATTTAGTTTGTGGATTGTAATTTTTAGGTTTGGAAGTTAATTTTATTTTATTTTGGGGACACAACATTGAAATTTATTATATCATTGAACAATATTAATTTATAAAAATTATTATGTCATAATTATGCCCTGAATTATCTAATTTTAGATAGACCAATTATGTGATAACGTATATTTATACTATTCACCAAAAATTTGAAGTATTTTAGAAAAATACCAATAGAAACCTTGAACTTTTTTGTCATTATTATTTAATAAATGATATTAATTTTATCAAAATAAATTTCTAAAATATGTAATTTAAATTATTAATATAAAAAATGATTTGTACAAATAACATTAAAATACAATTTATTAAAAATGTGTTTTATTTTCTTTGAGTGTTTTAATCATGACGTTTATCTTATTGGATTATAATTTTTTTACATAAAATAATAATCGTTTATATTATTTATATAACAATTTATTGTTTTTGGGAAATATTACTATTTTAACTCTCAGGTTACTATTCCAAACATTCATATTAATATTCCCATCAATCATGTTACTATTTAAACGATCACATTACTATTCAAATAACCACAATGCCTTCTATATTTACCAATACATTCTATCCTGAAACATTCAATTAAATTTCTATAAATTTTATGAATCTAAATTTTCAATTATTTTAACTTGTTTAAAAACATTTTTTTTATTTTATATAATGTTGGCTTTTTGGGTGATGATTCAAGTAGATTGGGATGATCCATATTTCCCCATTTTAGCTTTCCAATTTAATATTTTTTGATTGTAATGATAATAATTTCTTTGTATTCATTTCTAATTAGGGAAATATTAGGTTTTAATAAACTAATTCTTTTAGTTTCCCACTATTTTGTGTCTGTAAAATATTATATAATATAATATATAACACATTTCATCTAGAATATAATAATAATAATAATAAAAACCATTTCAAAGAAATTCCATCATAAAAATAAACCATTTAGAAAATAATAAGAATTTTATTCTTGTATCATATCCCTAGTAAGTAATAGGATACATAAACTTAAAAGTTTTTATAAGGGATATGATTTTGATCACTCATATAAACCACTTCTTGCTGAAAACATCATTTTTTCATTGAAAAAACAAAATTATAAAACAATAAAACATAAAACATTTTGAAAGTATTATTTCTTGAAAATAACTCTAAAAATTTATAAATTATTATTCAAAATATTATTTGACATGTGATTGGAAAACATTATTCATCCCGTACATGTAAAAATGAAAATAACATTCACATTTTTATTAAAATCTAAACTGACATTCATTTGAAAATGACATGAATATTCATTGTAATTTTTTTGTAAAAAACTAAAAATTGGTAAAAATTAAATTTTTAAAAATTTTATAATAATAACAGAATTTTTTTAAAAATAAAAAATCTTTCTTTTAGAAGAAAATAGATTTTTGATAGAAGTGAAAAATAGACAGATTGTCTAAAAAATTAAAAAAAAATTAAGTACCAAGGAGTGTAAACATGATAATTTTACATGATAATATCATTAATAAATATATGAAAAGAAACATAACTATGTTTATTTAGATATGTACCAATATATTTTTTCATCGGAAGTATAATCATAAGAAATCCCGAAAAATAATGGGATTCTAACAAAAAATAATCACCACATTGGAAATTTTGGATCATAATCACCATGAAAAAATGAAATAAAATAGAACATTAAATATCACGAGGATTAATAATTTCATGATGTTACATGTCAATGGGGATATAAAAACACCTCGTGAATGAATATAGATGTATAACATAATGTACTTCTAAAAGAGGGAACATTGACACCAAAATCCCATACCTAATATATTGAATTCTGTTGAACTCATTAAAAATATACGTTATCATAAATATGAATTTAATATAAATATATTAAAGAATAATATTAACATATTTCATAACATATATGTTTTTCTTATGACCTTTTATTATGAATTTATTATTAATTACAATTAGAAGTCATGTTTTGTGTAATAACTTCTTTTTTCTCCATATATGTCCTGATTTATAATTTTTTTACCTCTTAAATTGATCATGATTCATTATATATATAGTATTATACATGAAATAAATATAATATATAAATTCAATTATTATGTATTAGATTAATTCATGAAATATAGTGGTTGAAAGAGAAATACATTATACATAGAATGGTAGGTCGTACATATGCTTGAATATTATTTCAATTTTAATTTCATATTTCATGAAAAGAGTTAAATGATATTATTATTATTATATTTTTTTGCATATACCTCACATTTTTTTCATTAATACAATCCTTGTTATATTCCATGAAAATACGGAACAATGAAATCATTTTGTGTGACAGTAGTCCTCCACAGACAGAATATATGTTTTTATGTTCCCACGAAATAGTGTACAACAATTTAGGTGTGTTATATTAATAAAAGAAAAATAATAACAAAATAAATATAATATAAAATAATAATTCATTTATTATATCCATCATTGATAGGTGGTAATAAAAAAATTAATAACATCGGTTTGCGAGGTTGCAGTCCCGCGTACACAAAAATAGTTACTCTGAAACCCATTTGATGGAATATGAGATAATTATAGTTCATTAAATTAACATAAAAATATATTGGTATGTTTAAGGTACTTATTTTATTATATCATAGTTTTATAAAATGTATTTAATGGGTTCTAGGATGAAATAAAAATAAAATTCTCATTGATGAACATTTCCACTTCTTTAGGAATCCTCTTTTGGTTTGCACTAAAATCCTTTATAGGATGGATTCTAATCAAAATTAAGTCACATATGATGAAGGGAGGGATATTGGGATGTAATTTAACTAGTTAGTGTTTGATCAATAAGGGGTTTAATATGTGATGATGTGAGGATTGGTGGTGGACTCCTATGCATTGGAGAGTGGACACACATTGTATTTTGGAATAGAATTGAGTGCTCCCACATTTTTCATATGTCAAAAGGCCCAACAATTGATCATTATCAAACCATACTGGATTAATGATCTATATAATTCCTTAAAATTGTTTTTATACTTGTTTTATGTAATTTTACACATTATTTAATAGCACACCCTCCCAGTAAAGTCATTTTTATATTAACTGCAATAATTAGTTTTTTACAAATTCAGTATTCATTTTGGTCCAAAATAAATTCTACCCTATGAGATAATATAAATTATTATTATTATAAATATTTAATATATATTTCCATGTTCCTTTCTATAAATTTTTATTATTTAAAATTATTCCCACATATGTGACAAGAATGCGGGTTTTTAAAGGGAAAATATTTAAATGCTTACCAAGTTTTATATCAAAATTCAACATTAAATGAATTATAAATAAAAATATTAGACTAATTTAAATAATATTGAGACAATTTAACTTTGAAATAAATTTAAAATATAGGAATAAATTTAAAATATAGGTAATCATTATAAATATATTAAAATAAATTTAAATTTTCAATTGAAACATAGTTTTTTAGTATTCATCAAAATATTAAAAATATCAACAAAATCCAAAGAAATCAACTTAAAATAATTTTAAATTATTATTTCCAAAATTATGATTATTTAATAAAATTTATTTATAATATTTTAAATCCTAATTCTTTATATAAAAATAAATAAAAATCATTTTTAAGGAAACAATTGTTCTGAAACATTTAAAGACATTACTAAAAAATAATTATTTTAATCAATATGTATTCATTTTATAAAATTATTATTCAAAATATTTAAAGATTTTTTTTACTATTCATACAACTATATTTAATTTCATTGATATAATGATCATACTTTAATAATATTAATTATATATAATGGTTTTTTAAAACTGAGTTTCGTGTGTAACATAAGCTAACCCAATGATTTGTGTAGCTTAAAATATCAATAATATTAAATTTATTTTAAAAATTAAATTCATAAAAATTTATTCTTTTAGAGAATCTATATGGGATACCAAAAAGTATTTTTTTAATATTCTAATCATATCACAAGTTCAACCAAGACACACTTGGATATAACATTTCTCTTTTTGTTTTTTTATGAGTTATCAGTTGTGCATGTAGATAATTGTTTATGGTTATTTTTTAATTTAAAAATAAAATTATATATTTTATGTATAATAATTCTAATATTTAATAAATTTTTTCTAGACTTTTAAAACTCATATTGGGATGAATTTTTTGTATTCATTTTTTTGAAATGTTAATATATGTGAGCATTGTTTTTTTTGGTTTTTTAAAGTTTATATTATATTTTGAAACAATTTACTCTAGAATAGTAACCACATAATGGTATGGGAATTTTATACCAAAAGATGAAGTTGAATTTCATGTTTTATTATTTATTCATATGTTAAAAATGTTTCAAATCATTTTAATTTATTTCAATGGTTCATGTTTCGAACATATGGTGATTAGGAACATTCCTTGGACCATATCGAAGGCTATATCTGGTGCCTAATTCCAATTTATCTAATTTTGGCTCCTAATTTACTATATTTTCATAAATTTATCCTAAAACAATCAATAAAATTTTATAATTAACCCAATAAATATGAATCATTACTAATTTTAAATCTGGTGGAATATTGGCAATAATTATTCTACTATATTAATTTATACACATCATATGAAAAATCATATATTGATTTCCCATTATATGATTTTTTAAACATAAATCATTTTATCTATCAGAGTTAATTATTTTTCAAATATTAACTCAAATAATTAACATTTGATAATTAATAATAAATACATAATTACATAGATAATAATCCATGATGCCACAAAATTAAAAAAAACCTTAATATAATTATCACTAATGAGGCATTAGAGACTCAGTTCACTCATATGTTTCCTTAATGACTCCCTACAAGGACTTCAACACATTTTCCAATAATTCAAAGGGTGATGAATATGATACACTATATAAAGTATATCTTGTGGAAACTATAAGATCTTTTCATAGTTGAAATAATATCACAAACAATATCAATTTCATCCCTCACATGCCTTAGAATGTACCCATAAATGAATGTAAAAAATAGTTTATTGTGTATACACATCCTTAGAAAAAAATATTATAAAAAAGTAAACAATAAAATCACAAAATTAAATTCTAAATAAAAGATAAATCCAAATTGGTTAATGGTATATACTATGTATAACCCTCCATGAACCAATAAAAATATACCCAATCACCCATTATTAACATGATACTTTACCTCATTTAAATAAAGGCACCATTATGTCTACTTAGATACCAATGGGGGCCATAGAAGGGTGTGAATAAAACTCAGTAGACCACAACCATTAGTGTCAAAGGAATATGTAGTTTGGGTCTAATGTATATTGATATGATGCTATTAAAAAGAGTGATATATAACAATTAATAATATAAAAATAAATATATTAGTAACCAATTAGTCTAATGTGGAACTCAATGTCAACCATATCATCTTATAAAAGTGATAGATGTATAATTTCATAGAATAATATTCATATTAATATCTAGTTTGGAATAAGATATCAGATTAACTATATCAATTTTCCCCAATCTATTTGTATATATTCTTGGAACAATAGATCCTGGGAGTCATATTTAAGTATCCAAATCCAAAATAATTATAATAATTAGAATTATATATCTTAATATTATTTTCAAGCCCCTTAAAAGATATATCATAGTGATAGTCCCATCAAAACCTGGAATCATATCATGGTCACCAATAAATAATTATCCAAATAATAGGACCACTAATCCAGATAATGATGTAACAGTCCCCCAATAATAATTTCAATAGTATCCTCTTAACCATGTTTCTAACCATAGTTTTTCATTTCATCATCCAAAAATCAATCAATTTCTATTGGTAAAAATTGATCAATTATATTCAATGAGATTTTACACCTAAAAAATTAAAAATTATTCCCTTTATATTAGGTTATTTCCCAAGTATCTTATAAGGTATATTAGTAAATTGGTTTTCCATTTACCCATATATAGTCAGCACATTAATGTAACATAAATTTCATGTCATTGCACACATTATGCAGTGGAATCTATTTAAGTACTCACATGCCAACAAAACAATTATATCACATAATCGTGCATTAAGAATCAATATTAATTATGAATGGATAATCATACAAAGTTTTGACATAATCACACTTTCTAAACAAAAGAAAAAATCCCCAATACATGGAGGGGTAGATTGAGACTACCTACCTCATGTGAAAATAACTCAATTAATAAGGATTGATATATGAATCTAGCTAAGGTTTCCAAGGAAACTAGATTGTCGAAAAACATATGTTTGTTTAGATTTATATAATAACATTATAAGAAGAATTAATGATATATGTCAAAACATAGATTGATATACTTAGAGGGATCAAATGAAACCATTGATTCTTCAAATGATGACTATTTGAGAGATAGGAGTCCAAAACTAAAATGGAATACTCTATCCATATATACAAATTGATTTTATGTTGGGGATAATGAGTGAGGTAGGAGATAAGGTTTTCAAATAAAATTATAGTGATTAACCTTATTAATATCCAATCCAAGATTCTCATAGTCTGTAAAAATATCTCCAATATATAATGTATCATCCAAAAAATGTCCTAGTAAGAATCATTGAACAAAAAAGGTGGATAACATATGCATCAATGCCACCATAACATTCTCTAATTGTCACAACTCCTCATGTGTGTGTACATGCTACCATAAAACCCTAAATAGAGTAATTTTATTCCCATATTGGTATTTTCACTCTAATACTCTACAAAAACAATATCATCTAGAAATAATGTATCAAATTATACCTCAATATCATATGTGATGATGAGATACAATAGATCCTGATAATACCACCAATGTTAGAACAAATGAATTGTAACGACCCAAAAATTCATTAATGAAAGTTACTCTTGATCTAATTAAATGTCATATTATGTAATATGGTTATGTAAAAAATATGATGTTCCATGGTTTTATGTTTTTGGATTTTAAAATACAATTAATAATTGTGACTGTTGCTAATATTGCTGTTGAACAGTGGTCAATTTTCTAGTATAAATATAGGGTTTTAACAAATCCAATTTACATAGACAAAGGAAAATATAGCCTCATCTAGTATAATTGCACAATACGAATACCATTTATTGGAGATCATAATGGAGGCAGAATCATATGGCTTTGTTTTGGACCAAGACCAAGCCAAGATTCAGCACGTTAAGTTCAAACGGAACTGCCTATGAGAGAAGTAGAAGTCGATAGAGATTACCACCAGAGAGATGTTATCTGTGCCACCCTAGAGTCTGTCACCATCACACACCACATCCTTCAGTCATATGGGAGTTTTATAAGGGGTCATGTAACATGCCCATATAAGTATTATTATGTAAATTATTTTTTATAGATAATATACAATCATTTTATTAGTTTTACTTTTTAAATAGTTTTTCAAGAAAAAATAGTATTTTGGGTTAATATTCAATGAAGAAATATATTTTGATGAATTAATATATTTTTTAATTAACTAATATTTTAATAAATTATTATTACTAAATGGTTTTTTTAAATATAAATGATCGTATAATTTATGGGAATAAAATTTTAATATTTATTAAGATTTAAAATCCGTTTTTATCAAAACACTTTAATTTTTGATAATTGTCTATTTTTATTTTAAAGGTAAAAAATAAAATATTTATAAATTTATTTAGATAAAATTAATTGTATATTTGGAATCAAGTTGTTGAAATTATCCAATGGTGAAATTTTCATAAATTTCTTAGACAGTCAAATTTTTGGGTAAAAAATTATATACCGTTTAATTATTTAATGTGTTTTAGGACATCATAATGACCCAATAGTGATGTAATAAAATAATATAAATGAATTTTGTTTCCAATATATGTTTTTTGATTTATAATAATGTGATTTTAGGTTTGTTTGATTTATTTTACAATGCTTTTGTGGACCCTCCAATACTTATAAAACATTTTAGCTTTTAAAATGATTTCCTTAAGAGTGTGACTCTACTCCACATAGAAAAGCCTAATATTTTAAAAAGATAAGCCATTGGACTAATTAAATAATGTTTTTCACTCCCATTTTGAAATATCCATGGACCAAAACCAAGTGATGGTTCATTTTGTTTGATTAGTTTAATGTGTAGGGTCCAAAAAATAAAAATAATGAATTCCCTCTCTTTTCCTAGATGAACCCTCCCAAGCTCCCACTTCCTCTTCACTGAATGATTTTAAAGATCAACCAAACTCATCCCTCCAATATCTATAATACTCCCATGGTTCCCAAATCTCTAAATAGTTTTCTCTCAAGCCTCTCCCAAGCCATTGGGATCACACTTCCAAGTAAAACATGTCTCCGTTTCTCATTTTTATCCCAATTTATTTATGTTGTTATGCCATTTTATTTTCAATTAAAAATATTTGGGGTATGATTTTTAACCTCCACCACAATACCCTACTTATGTATAAATTATTATATAATCCTTTCACTCTTATTAATTCCTTTCATTTACACCTGTTACAATGCCTAAATTTTGTAAGGATTTCCTCTATCCTAATTTATATTCTTGCAAATATTTTGTTTTATGAATATAAATTCCATTAAATATGTTTGGAATATTATAAATATAACCCCATTACTTTACATTTCATTTAAATATTATGATACACACCTTTCTCTCTCATCAATCATTTTGATGAATTTGTATGTCATGTCGTTATGCTGTCGAAATTGCACCGTGAATTTCCCAGCCAAAGTAATTGTGTAGTGAATACCATGCCCATTTTTCTATCATGGATATGCACCTTAATGCACATTTACATATTGATTATGGATTTCCATGTATGAATTACACATTCATTTATGGTGGAATAAATGACGATGTATAATGAATCAATGTTATATGATCTATGTGGTACAATTATGCATGAAATGAAATGATTAAAAAGGGTGGGCCCTGATAGAGCTTCAATGCATTGTGTGAAGATTATTATAATGATACTTCAAGTGAAATGAGGTTTTACCCATTATAATTAATGTGAAATGAAGGTTTACTAATGATTTATGTGTAATGACCCTTGTCTCATGCTAATATCTTGTAAAATGTTTTTCCACGTTTCCATGTTATGTTAATCATGCTATATCATGCTATTATGTTCATGTTTCTATTATACTCCATTGATATGTCTATTTCCTAACATGTATTTTATTTCTCAGGTTATGCCTTGATTAATCCATTACTATTATTTATAGCTCACCCTTTTCTTATGAATGTCCTTATATTATCCCTTACAATGCTTTGTACGAAGAAATGTGGTGGTCATGTAAAAGATGTGTGAGGTCCACAAGGCTGAATACCCTGAGGGGGGGGGGGGTGAATTAGGGTATGACTAATTTAAAATTAAAGCTCGTTCTGATCTTGTATCATTGTTAAGAAATACACTATTCTCTATCTTTCTTGTTGCACAATATAAATATGAAGTAAAGCAATCACATGACACAACAATTTTACTTGGTTCACCACTAAGGGCTACGTCTAATGAGCATACGAAAATAGGTTGTCGGTTGTACCAAATTACAATAAAATTAACTAGCTGTGGAAAACAAGGTTTGGTCATAATCACTCTGTCCCATAAACACTGCCTTTACAAGGTTTACGGTCAGCTCACTACTTTCCCAAAGGTCACTCCCTATTTCTCTCTCTCTGGCTTACTGCTGATAGAGAGGATCACCTTCTTTCTCTTCCTTTGCTCAATGCTCTGGAAGGAATCCACGAATAGTTTATAGACCTATAGGTCTCTTCATTTGCATGAAGAAATGCATCTTTCTCTGTATGTAGATGCTCTATTGAAGTCCAACTTTCACCCGTAGATGAATATCTCTTTGCACCGAAGGTATCAGGCAAACTTCCAGCTTCCACGCAGCCCGAAAACACTGCCAGAAAATTAACCTTACTTGGCGCACAAGTCTAATCCAGTGCACAAGTATCGGGGTGCATGTCACAACTAGCGCACAATTCTTCCTCAACCACTTTCACAACACAAGCTTCTGCAACTCCAAACCATCCCGACTCACTTCCTTTCTCGCCTAAACCACCTCATGCATGCAACTAACACTTGGCGCGCAACTTCCAACACTGGCACACCAGTCCCACTTGCGTGACACACCAACACTTGTGTGACCACTACACCTATGCGACGGGGGCTCTGAATCTTCAAAGTGTTGAACTCCGGTGAGAAATGAGGATGGGTGGTCTAGTATTTATAGGCATTTTGGACACCCTGCACGATGCCGCGCAGATCTCCCCTCGGCGCAAAAGACTTGGCGTACAAGTCCTCTGTCCCCTTAGACACTTGCACAACCAAACCAAATACCTACACAACCCTTTTTCATTTTCCATATTTTGATCTTCTGATTTTGAAAAACAATAGGAGCGCAAGTCCTCAAGCTTCCAAGGCATCTACACACAAGTCTCTTTCAGGCGCACAAGTCACTTGCACGACACCACTAATACTTGCACGACACTTATACATTTGACATATTTTGATGATCTGATCTTGAAAAACATATGGTGTGCATGTTTCCAAGCAATCATGTACACGACGCTCAAGTCCCTTTTCCAAAAACCACTTTTCTTCATTTTTCGATCCTCCAGATCATCCATTCCTTTGTCGAAGTTCTTGACTCAAAAATTGATTGTTAACCACAGATCTTGAACTTTATATTCCATCATGAAATCCCCTTTGTCAACAAATTTGTATGTCATGGTTTGTATTTTCAACAATCACAACACAGATGGTCACTTCTTCAACAAACACAATCACCTCAAAAATACTTCAATGATGCCTTGAGGGATTTTTTCTTAACAATATGTTTTGTTTTATGTTCTAAGTTGTTATGTAATGTTAATAATATTCATTGACACTAATAATATCGATATTATATGTTCGATCAAGTGAATAGTTTTATGTAATAAACTATGTTTAATTGTGTAATAAAGATCAGGGTTGTTATAGTTGGTATCAGATGATTTGTGTTGTTATTTTTGGGATTTGGATTAGAAAACCCATGTGAAATCCTTAGGGATAAGACTATGTTTAATAAATACATCCTTAAATTTCGGTGAGTGTTGAGTACATGATTTTTCAAGAAAATAAATCCCTCTCTTAATACGAGCAGGTAGAGGTGGCTATCAACCATATGTATATAGGGGTAAAACCCAAAATACACCGCTTTGAGCTAAAATCAAATTGGAACTGGTGCAACACAACGGGCCTTGCTGTAATATATGTTACAACACTCTTGGGGGATATTCTTTGGTAAATTCATAAGAATATTATGAACCATTATTAAAGGAATAAAAAAACTCCCCTATGGATATATGTTGGGAAGTATAACATGGATTACATAGATTTATGCCTATAAATTATTATGTTAATGAAATAAATATAATTTAAAAGTCATCCCATTTTGTATATGGATTCCACTTTATGTTTTAATACATTATAATACTCATCCCTATGTATGTATTAGATAGAGTTGAATAAGAATCAAAAAGTGAAAGGTAGGGTCATATTCTAGGGTTCTACACATTCTTTTATATCCCAAAAGATTAGTTGAACAATCCCAACACCACCTGAAATCATGGATGTAAGGATGTCAGTGAGAATGAAAAATGGGGAAATAATTGAAACACATGAATATAACTACTCCCATATCATAATTTATGGTTTAGACTTCTCGGATAACCTATTCATACTTATTCTAGTGGAATTTTATGCAATTATAGGATTGACTTGGCTTTCCTTATATAGAGCCAACATAAATTGACGTGATAGGAAAATCACTCTCCATATGCAGAATCGACCCCTGATTCTATTCAAGTGCACAGAGGTGGATGAATATTCGTTATCACCATAATATCAAGAATGGATATTATTTACCTATTATCATCCGTATCTAGATAAGATGATTATGTCTAAGGGGGAAACTGTTGGGCGGAAGAAAAGCGAGGGAAAAGATGGCAAGAGGGGGGTGAATTGCCTTTTAAAAGATAAAAACAAAATAAAATTCAAAGTTGAAATGCAGCGGAAAATAAAAGATGCAAGACACACAAAATTGATAACGGAGTTCGGCCAAAACCCGGCCTACGTCTCCGCTCCCAACTCAACCGTTGAGAGATTCCTACCGCTTGCTTTTCAATGGTTTTACCAAGAAACCCACTAGGCTTTGAGGTAGCACTAGGACCTATTACAGCTTGCTTTTATTGGTTAAACAAGAACCCACTTACTTTTAATGGTTAAGTAAGAACCCACTAGCCTTTTTAACGGGTGAAGGCTAGCTCACCGAAACACAAGCCTTTTAAAAGGAAAGTCTTGAAGAAACCTCTTCACACCTTAATGGTGGTGTGAAACCCAAAGGAAAGAGGGGATGAGAAAATTGGGAGTTTGTAGGCACAAACTCAAATTTAAGCTCAAAAAGAATAAAACAATAAAACCCGTATGTGAGGAAGACTTGGGCGCCAAGGTATGATGGAGTTGATGTAGCGTGCTCTCCCAAGCTTCTTGAGGGTGCTCTTGAATGTGGAATTGGATGGAGCACTTGGGGTTCCCTTGGAGGAATGCACCGGAGGTATGCCAAATGATCAACAAGGTGTCCGTGGGCTTCCGTATCGTTCCGGTAGGTGTCTGGGGCTTCCTTGGCCTTTATTTATAGGCATGGAACCCTTGGGGAGGCTTCGGAGCCGTTGGATAGGCTTAAAGAGCCGTTGGGAGCCAAGTGGGAGTTGACTGGTCAAAGCCAACGGCTAGTTTGACTGGGCTACCGGCTGGCCGGTACATCTCCACCGGCTGGCCGGTGCCTTCGTAGAGAAGAAGAGTCTTGATCCAGGCTCTACCGGTCGACCGGTGGAGGAGCCACCGGCTGGCCAGTGGCAAGACAGTAGCAAATACTATTTGGGCTGGGTGCCACAGGTCGACCGGTGACAGAGCCACCGGTCGACCGGTGGAACCTGGCAGTGGGAAATCCCTCTGCCAGTTCCACCGGCTGGCCGGTGCTATCACACCGGTTGGCCGGTGGACTGAATTTCAGTCCATTTCTTGTCCATTCTTGGGCCAATCCTTTGGCAATCTTTTGCCTATCATCCACAACACTTAAAAACAATGTTAAACATATATGAATGTGATTGTGATCATGAAAATCAAAGAGTGTGGGGTACAACAATCTCCCCCTATTTTGATGATCACAATCACTTATCTAAGCAATGTAAAAACTTAAATTAAAGGCATGATTTAAATGATAAATTGAAAATAAATACTCAGCATGAGAGAAAAGATTCTCCCCCAATCAATCAAGAAATTTCTCCCCCTTTGTGATTATCAAAATAGAATGGGGCATAAAACTTGATTGAGGGAAGCGATGAAAAACGAGATTTTAAATCAATTTAAAATGATATCAATTGTTGAAAATTTTGAAATGAAAATTGAAATGAAAATTTGCATAACAGTTTGAATTGAAAGTTTTGAATCAAAAATCAATTGAAATTTGAAATTTGAAACCAAATGAAATTTTTTAAATTGAGATTTTTGAATCAAAAAAGAATTGAGAGATTTGAGTGAGAAATTCGAATTGAATATTTTGAAATGAAAAATTTGATACCAAGTGTTGAAATTGAAAGTTGGAATCGAAAATTTTGAAAATGAAATCAAAAGTTTGAATCTAAGACAAGGTTTTGAAAAATCTCCCCCTAAATGAAAACAATAAGTCACCGGGGAGAGGGATTTTGAAAAGAGACAATTTTAGGCCCGGAGAGACTCGCAAGAAGGGATTTTTCAATCCACACTTGCCTTGTAGCGGGTCTTCTCCTATAGAATTCATCCGAATAAAAAATCGATTTGGGTTGACCATACCAGGCGTTTTTACAATTACATTCATAAATTAGGTGCCCGGGTTTCTTACAATAATTGAAAAATTTGAAACTAGAGCTCCCCCTTACAAAAACAGTTGGAGCATGGGAGGAGGAGGCTTGGTTGGTATAGCCAAGTCCATGAGTGGTCCTAGAAATTCGTTGGGAACCTAGGAGATTGTTCAAAGTTTGTTCCCCTTGGGTGAACTTAGCTAGGGTCTCCCTTAGGTCCTTGATGGTTGATTCCATAGAATCAACATTTGGAAAATTTTGGATTTTAAGGGTCAACTCTTCCTTCTCTTTGAGAAGTTGTTCTTTTTCGGAAGAGAGTTTTTTGAAATTCTTTTTCAAAGAAACAAATTTTGACGATAAGGCATGAAAACCATTTTCTAATTGATCTCTAGCGTGTGAGAGTTCTTCATAAGAAAGATGATTTAAAGAATTTGAATTTGAAGAGCAAGAGGAGGAGGAGGAGGAGGAAGATACCTCATGTTTTGCCATTAGGCAATTATTACCATTGTCGCTCGAGGAGAAAGAAGAGAAGGAGGAGCTATCACTCCACGTTTTCTTTGAAGCCTTCTTCTTCCCCTTTTTCTTGGCCCTTTTCTTGTGGAGTGGGCAATTGGGTACGGATTTTGCACCGGGTTCTTGCTTTGGAGCCTTGCTAGTACCTTCATGGGTTAGCTATAAATATTTCCAAATATCATGCGAAGTAGAGCAAGAAGAAATATGATTAAAAACATTACGATCTAACCCACAATGTAGAGCATTCATGGCTTTGCCATCAAGCTCGAAATTTGCAATGTCTACGGGGGTCCACTTAGACTCATCGGGAGAGGAGAGGGAAAATCCTTGCATAACAATTTTAAAAATTGGATAACCAATTCTTTTAAGAAATGTGGTCATGCGGGTTTTCCAAAAACTATAATCGGCTCCATCAAAGAATGGAGCACGATCCAAAGAATGTCCTTCAAGAGTTTGAGAAGAAGAAGCGGTAGAAGCCATCAAAAAGAAAATAGGATCTTTAATTTGAAACTGGTTTAGGGAATTACTCAAATACGTCCTCTGATACCAATTGTTGGGTCGGAAAAAAGCGAGGGAAAAGATGGCAAGAGGGGGGTTAATTGCCTTTTAAAAGATAAAAACAAAATAAAATTCAAAGTTGAAATGCAGCGGAAAATAAAAGAGGCAAGACACACAAAATTGATAACGGAGTTCGGCCAAAACCCGGCCTACGTCTCCGCTCCCAACTCAACCGTTGAGAGATTCCTACCGCTTGCTTTTCAATGGTTTTAGCAAGAAACCCACTAGGCTTTGAGGTAGCACTAGGACCTATTACAGCTTGCTTTTATTGGTTAAGCAAGAACCCACTTACTTTTAATGGTTAAGTAAGAACCCACTAGCCTTTTTAACGGGTGAAGGCTAGCTCACCGAAACACAAGCCTTTTAAAAGGAAAGGCTTGAAGAAACCTCTTCACACCTTAATGGTGGTGTGAAACCCAAAGGAAAGAGGGGATGAGAAAATTGGGAGTTTGTAGGCACAAACTCAAATTTAAGCTCAAAAAGAATAAAACAATAAAACCCGTATGTGAGGAAGACTTGGGCGCCAAGGTATGATGGAGTTGATGTAGCGTGCTCTCCCAAGCTTCTTGAGGGTGCTCTTGAATATGGAATTGGATGGAGCACTTGGGGTTCCCTTGGAGGAATGCACCGGAGGTACGCCAAATGATCAACAAGGTGTCCGTGGGCTTCCGTATCGTTCCGGTAGGTGTCCGGGGCTTCCTTGGCCTTTATTTATAGGCATGGAACCCTTGGGGAGGCTTCGGAGCCGTTGGAGAGGCTTAAAGAGCCGTTGGGAGCCAAGTGGGAGTTGACTGGTCAAAGCCAACGGCTAGTTTGACTGGGCTACCGGCTGGCCGGTACATCTCCACCGGCTGGTCGGTGCCTTGGTAGAGAAGAAGAGTCTTGATCCAGGCTCTACCGGTCGACCGGTGGAGGAGCCACCGGCTGGCCGGTGGCAAGACAGTAGCAAATACTATTTGGGCTGGGTGCCACAGGTCGACCGCTGACAGAGCCACCGGTCGACCGGTGGAACCTGGCAGTGGGAAATCCCTCTGCCAGTTCCACCGGCTGGCCGGTGCTATCACACCGGTTGGCCGGTGGACTGAATTTCAGTCCATTTCTTGTCCATTCTTGGGCCAATCCTTTGGAAATCTTTTGCCTATCATCCACAACACTTAAAAACAAAGTTAAACATATATGAAAGTGATTTTGATCATGAAAATCAAAGAGTGTGGGGTACAACAGAAACCATCCTTGAAGACACGCCTATTGAGATGGAATTCGCTAAAGTGATTCCTGAGAAATTGTTCGGTCTTCCCCGAAGTGGAGATGTTGAATTCTCAAATAATCATATACCTGGGGTGTTGGAAATATGCAAGACTCTATATAGAATGGAAATTGTGGAGCATCAGGAGCTAAAGAAACAACTATAAGAGAAACTGGAAAAATTGTTTATACGCCCAAGTGCTTCACCATGGGGTGAACTAGTCCTCTTCGTCACGAGTAAGGATGTGTCAATGTTCCTTTGCATTGATTATCATGTGCTCCACAAAATCACGATAAAGAAAACGTATCATCTACCTTGAATTAATGACTTGTTCGATCCACTACATGGAGAAAAATACTTATCCAAGGTAGATTTGTAGTCGAGATATTACCATATAAGGGTGAGTAAGGAGGACATCCCCACGAATTCGTTTCGTAAATGGTCATGGAACTTTGAATTTCCTAGTAAATCCTTTCAGACTCTTTAATGATCCATAAATCTTTAAGGAGTTGATAAATATATTCTTCAAAGATTACCTTGACAAATTGGTGGTTGAATTAATAGAATATATTCTAATATAATCCAAAACCAACGTGGATCTTAAGAAGAATCAAAGAACTGTACTAGAGACCTTGAGAAAGTAGAAGTTCTATGCAAAGTATAGCAAGTGTGAGTTCTAGTTCAAGGAGGTCTCATTCTTGGGTCATATCATCCCAATCAATGGGATATCTTCAGATCCCTCCAAGACTACTACAATTGAGAGATGGTTGAGGCCAACATCGGTAACTGATATCCATAGCTTCCTAGGGTTATCTAGACATTATTGTCAATTTGTGAGAAATTTCTCAAGATTTTAAAACCCTATTACTAAGCTAAATCGGAATGGATTCAAGTTTTCTTGGAGAGATGAATGAGAAGTAGTCTTCAAGGAGTTGAAAATGAGGCTTATCACTGCACCCGTTCTCACACTACCTTGAAGTGTTGAACATTTATGGTATTTTGGAATTCATCGAAGAAGGTCTTGGGTTGTGTGTTGATGAAAAATGAAAATTTCATTGCCTATGCTTCAAGGAAATTAAATGATCATGTAAAAAAAAATCCCGCACATTATTTGGAGTTGGATGCTGTAATCTTCACTTTAAAAATTTGGCGGTATTACCTCTTTAAAACTAAGTGTGAAATATATATTGATCACAAACTCCTAAAATATATATTCACACAGGAAGAGTTGAATATGTGCTAATGAAAATGGTTAGAGCTAATCAAATACTATGACTATTCAATCCATTACCAACCTTATAAAGAAAATATGGTAGAGATGATCTATGTAGAAAGGACCTAGTGATTCTATGATTGATGTGAATTTAAAAGGATCTAATGTTCTTAGAGTTGATGAATATGGACATGGGAATAATAAAGAAACAAACATCATAAATTCTTTCACAAATTAATGCTCAATCGTATCTTTTAGAAAAGATAAATGAAGCTCAAAAGGATGATCTGGGAATTTATAAAAAGTGGAAACTATCAAAAAACAAAAATCCTCAGAGTTCAATGTTAATGAAGAACGAATTGTGAGATTTTGGACAAGTATATGTGTTCCATCAAATATGGAGTTAATGAAATAACATTTGGATGATGCATAAAGATCAAATTTTTCCATTCACCAAGGAAACCCAATGATGTATCAAGATATCTGAGAGCATTATTGATGGGATAACATAAAGATACAGATCATTGAGTCTACATCAAAGTTCCTGGTAAGATACCAAGTGAAGGCTAAGAGGTAGAAGTCTTAGGGGATGATGAAACCATTACCCATACCAGTATGGAAATGGGTGAAAATCACAGTGGACTTTATCACTGTATTTCCAAAGATATCGAATGGAAATAATGCTTTAAAAGTTGTTGCGGATCGTCTTACAAAAACATCACAATTCATTTAAATTCAAGAGAATTTCTCATTGAATCTACTGGAAAGGATATTCAATAGAGATGTGGTATGGATGCATGGGGTACCAATATCGATTATATTCTATCGAGATCCAAGATTCACCTCTATTTTTTGGAAGAGTATTCAATATTTTTGGGATACTGAGTTGAACTTCAGTATGGTTTATCATCCTCAAAATGATGGTCAATCTGACCGGACTATCCAAAAACATGATGACATGTTGAGAGAATTCTCAATGGACTTCAAAGGAGGATGGGATCAACATATTCCTCTATTTGAGTTCAATTACAACAACGGTTTCCACTCAAGCATCCTAATAGATATTTATGAATCCCTTTTTTGGGAGAGGTGCAAAAAACCAGCATGTTGGGATGAATTTGGGCGGTGAAAACACCTAGGTCTAGAAATTTTCGATTAAATGGTGGAGCCGGATAAGACAATCCAATAGAACATTAATTCCACTCAGAGTTGATAAAAGTGATATGCTAATAATCATCAATGAGACCTAGAGTTTGATGTCAAATACATGGTATTCTTCTTCATATCCCTATCGAAGAGAGTTATGAGATTTTGTAAGAAGGGAAATCTTATTCAAAGGTACATCGTCCAGTTTAGGATCCTTGATCGCATTTGAGCAGAGGCCTATCGACTAGAATACCGACCAAACTTATCTCAAGTAAATGATGTATTCCACGTATCACTCTTGAGGAAGTACATACATGACCCAGAACATGTACTCAATATAGCGGTGGTATCATTAGAGAATGACCTCTCCTATGAAGACAAGCAGGTGATGATCTTAGATTGTAGGAAAAAAGTTCTATGAAAGAAGTCAATGAGACTCATCAATGTATTGTGTTGAAACCACATGTTTGAATAATCAATGTGGCAATCATAGTAAGTGATAATGTAGAGTTACCCTCATCTATTTTAGTGTGTAAAAATGAAATTTCAAAGAAAAATTTTCATAATGTGGGAAGATTGTAATGACCCAAACATTCATTAATGAAAATTCCTCTCGATCTAATTAAATGTCTTATTATGTAAAATGGTTTTGTAAAACATATGAACTTACATGGTTATATGTTTCTAGATTTTAAAATACAGCAATAAATTGTGATAGTTGCTAATATAGTCATTGTATAGTGATCAATTGATTAATATAAATATTGGGATTTAAAAAATCCAATTTACTTAGACAAAGGAATCGATTGCTTCTTCTAGTAGAATATCTCCATATGAACCCATTTTTTGAATCTCAGAAAATAGATGGCATCATTGGGATTTGATTTTCACAAATCCCAACTGGATCATCAATATGTTATGCCCGAACAGAACCGCCTATGGGGGAAGTGGAAGTAGATAGACATTACCACAAGAGCGATGTTATCTGAGCCACCCCTAGAGTCTTTCACCATCACACACCATACCCTTAATCCATTGGAATTAAAAATAATGTTTTACACTCCCCGTTTGAAATTTTTTTTGGAATAAACCATAGGTATGGTTGGTAGTTTTGATTAGTTTAATGTGTAGGGTCCAAAACCTAAATAATAAAGAATTCCCTCCAATTTCCTATATTTACCCACCCAAGATCCCATTTCCTCTTTACTCAAAGCCTTTAAATCTCAACAAACTTCTTCCGTTATCTATCTATAATCCTCCTAGTGTTCCCCTAGCTCTTAAAAGTCCTCCCTAAATCCTCTCCCAAGCCTTTGGGATAACACTTCCAAGTAAGGGATTTCTTCCTTTCTAATTTTTATACAAATTTAATTATGTTGTTATTACCTTTTATTTTCAATTACAAATGTTGGTGTGTGATTTATAATCTCCACCATACTACAGTAATTATATTTGAATTATTAGATACCCCTTTCTCTCTCATTAATGCATCTCATGTATACCTGTTACTATGTCGAAATTCTATAAAGAATTTATCTCTCCTCATTTACATTTAGAAAATTCTTTTGTTTTTGAATCTAAATTCCATTAAATATGTAGGGATATGTATATATAAAACCCCATTAACTTCTATTTCATGTAAATATGATGTCAGACCCTTTCTCTCTCATCAGCCATTTTTATGAATTCTTATGTCACATCGTTATGCTGCCGAAATTGCATTACAAATTTCCCAGCCAAAGTCATTGTGTAGTGAATACCATGTCTATTTCCCTATCAACAGTATTCAACTTTACACACATTTACATATTTATTATGGATTTTGGTATATTAATTCCATAATCCTTTATATTGGAATAAATGATGATGTTTAATAAATCCATGTTATATGATCCACGTGGCACACTTATGCATGAAATGAAATGATTAATAAGGGTGTTCACAAATAGCACTCCAATGCATTGGGTAAAGATTAGTATCATGATAAGTCAAGTGAAATGAGATTTTACTCAAGACAATTCATGTGCAATGAGGGTTTAGACATGCTCCATGCACTAGGAGCCTTGGACCATCTTAATATCATGTTAAATGTAGTTTCCACACTTCCATGTTATGTTAATCATGAAATATCATGCCTTTATGTTCAAGTTTATATTATGCTCAATTAATATGTCTATTTCCTAACATGTATTGTATTTTTCATGTTATTATTTTATTACTCCCTTACTTGGATTTATATCTCACCATTTTCTTATGAATTTCCTTTGGTTATCCAATGCAATGCTATGTACGAAGAAATATTTAGGTCAGGTTAAAGAAGTTTTCAATAAAGATGTTTCATTTTATTTTCAAAGTATTTGTGCAATTTTCCTAATACCCAAAAAAACTATACCTATAGATCCTCTATGTTGTATCAAGTGAATATTTTTATGTAATAAATTATTTTTAAGTGTGTAATAAATAGCGTGGTTATTATAGTAGGTATCAGAGGAAATGTTTAGTTATTTTTGGGATTAGGATTTGAAAACCCAAGTGAAAGCCTTAGTGATTAGAATAATTATATTAAAAATATACATAAATTTTTTTGAGTATTGAGTAAGTGGTGTTTCAGGAAAATAGATCCTTATCTTTAGACGTGTAGGTAGAGGTGGCTCCGGCACAGTTGTATCTGGGTGTAAAACCTGAAAATACCGCCTTGAGATAAACTCGAATGGGAAATGGTGCACAACAACGGGCTTTTCTACACTCTTGGTTACGACATTCCGGGGATATATGCTTTGGAAAATTCATAAGCATAGTATAAACCACTATTAATGGAGTTCAAAAAAATTCCCCTAATAATATTTGTTGGGAAGTATATCATGGATAACATAGACTGAGGCCAATAAATTCACAAGTTAAGGAGATAAATATAATTTATATGTTATCATTTTTTTCATTGGATTCCCCATTATGTGTTAATAATTTATGATACTCATCCCAATGTATATATTGGATAGAAGAGAACCAGAATTTAAAAGTGAAAGGTAGCATTATCTTCCATGGTTCTACGCATTCATTTATATCCAAAATGTGTATTATAACAATACCAACACCTCAAAAAATCATGGAAGTAAATATGATGATGAGAACGAAAAATGGGGAAATCATTAAAACACTTGAATATAACTCCCCCTATCATAATTAATGGTTTCAACATCCCAGGGAACCTCTTCATACACTATCTGGTGAATTTTCATGCAATTATTGGCATGGATTGGCATTCCTTATATAGAGACAACATAAATTGTTGTGAGAGGTAAATCACTCTCCATATGGAGAATCGACCCCAGATTCTGAACAAGTGTAAGGAGGAGGATGAATCTTCTTTAACATCATCATCTCAAGCATAGATATTGTTGCTCTATGAGCTTGTGTATATAGATTAGATGATTGAGTCTAATGAAGAAATCATCCTCGAAGACATGCCTATTGTGAGGGAATCAACTGAAGTGATTCTCGAGGAATTTCCTGGTCTTCCGCCTATAAGAGATGTTGAATTCTCAACTTATCATATATCTGGGGAGTTTACAATATCCAGGACTACATATAGAATGGATGTTGTAGAGCTTGATAAGCTGAAGAAACAATAAAAGGAGAATCTTGATAAAGGGTTTATACACACAAGTGCTTCACCATTGGGTGAACCAGTCATTTTCAACAAGAATATGGAAAGGTAAATGCATATTTTCATTTCTTTTCATGAGATCAACAATATCAAAATAAAGAAAAAGTATCCTTTTCCCCGAATTGATGACTTGTTTGATCAGCTATGTTTACCAAAATACTTCTCCAAGGTGGATTTGCAGTTTGGATATAACCATTTAAGGGTTAAGGAGGAGTATATTCCTAAGACAGTATTTGTACAGGTTATGGGCACTATGAATTCATAGTAATTCCTTCTAGACTCACTAATTCTCTACCAATCATTATGGACTTTCTGAATAGTTTCTTCAAATATTACATTGAAAATTTTGTCGTTGAACATATAGAAGATATTTATATATACTTCAAAACCAAGGAGGATCATGAGGATCATATAAGAACTGTACTAGAAACCTTGAAAAAGGATAAGCTCTACATAATGTAAATCAAGTGTGTGTTCTAGTTGATGAAGGTTAATTATTGGGTAATATCATCAAAAGAAATGGGATAACTGTGGATACCTCTACGACAGCTACAATTGAATGATGAATGAGGCCAAAATTGGTAATATATATCCGTAGCTTCCTAGGGTTAGCTTGAAATTATCGCTGATTTGGGAGAAATTTCTCATGATTTTCAAACAAGTGGAGAACTTTTTTAGTATTTATTGATTCTTCGAAGAAGGGCTTGGGTTGTGTGTTGATGAAAAATGACGAAGTTATTGCCTATGCATCAATGAAATTGACTGTTCATGAGAAACCTATCCCACACATGATCTGGAGTCGGCTGTAATTATCTTCAATTTAAAAATTTGGCCACATTACCTCTTTGGGGAGAATTGGGAAATATATACGGATCACAAATGCCTCAAGTATATAGTCACACAGAAAGAGTTGAATATACACCAACAATGATGGTTAGAGCTGATCAATGATTATGACTGCTCAAATCTATTACCACCCTCATAATGAAAACTAGGTGGAAGATGCTCTAAGTTGAAAGGGCCCAGAGATTATATCATTTATGTGCATTGAAAAGGGTCCAATCTTCATAGATTATATGAATATAGAAAATAGAATCAAAAATAATAGAACACCATTAACCCTTTCACAAATGAAGGATCAACTATCTCTTTTGGAAAGTTTAAAGGAACCTCGAAATGATGATGTGGGAATTTAGAAGAATGTGGAAACTATAAAAAATGTAATATCCTTGAAGTTACATATTAATGAAGAAAAAATTGACAGATTTGTGACAATACTATGTGTTCCATCAAATATAGAGTGAACAAAATAACTTTATTATGATGAACATAAACCAAATTTCTATATTCACCCAGGAAACACAATGATGTATCAAGATATCTGAGAGCATTATTGTTGAGATAACCTGAAGAAGGAGATCTCCGAGTATACATCAAAGTGCCTGGTATGTCGGCATGTGAAGGTCGAGAGGAAGAATTCATAGGGGATGATGAAACCATTACCCATAGCAGCAAGTAAATAGGAGATCATCACCACAGAATTTATCAATGGAATTACAAAAAACATCCAATGTAAATAATGCTATCTAGGTTGTAGTGTATCATCTTATAATGAATACACAATTCATTTAAATTCAAGAGTATTTCTCATTGGATCAACTGGAAAGGATATACAATAGAGATGTTGTAATGCTGCATGGGGTACCACTATCGATTGTATTATATAGATATCCAAGAGTCTCCTCTATGTTTTGGAAGAGTATTCAACATGATGACGATATTGAGCTGAACTTCTGTACAAATTATCATCCACTACTGCAAAATGGACCTATCCCCACGGTTCTTCAAAAAACCGTGGGTATAGGGTACCCTATACCCACGGTTTTCGAAAACCGTGGGCATAGAGATTATATAGGAACCTATACCCACGGTTTTCCAAAACCGTGGGTATAGGTCATCTATACCCACGGTTTTTACCAAACCGTGGGTATAGGTATTTCTCTTAAGGCTTATACCCACGGTTTTTTCCAAACCGTGGGTACAGGGTTTTCTCAAAAGGCCTATACCCACGGTTTTGAAGAACGGTGGGTATTGGTGTTTTTTTCGGAAGACCTATACCCACGGTTTTTCCAAACCGTGGGTATAACTTTCCTGTAAAATGGCGGGGAAAAAAATTTCGCGAGGGAAGAAAAATATTTGGTGAAAATATGGTTTTCATTAATATAATAATAAACATACACAACAAAATAAAAAAAGTATTCACATCTTGGTTGGTCAGGTATACTGTCGTTTGAATGAATCCACTGTTCGAATCTCGCTGAGTTTTTTTTCTAATAAATTACTTATAATTAATATAAGTAAACAGATGTCTAAGTAAATAAACAATATTCCCGCAGCTTAGTTGGTTCGGAGACTTCTATCCTACAGCCGGTGCTGTGTTCGAATCACGCCGTTCTCCTTTTTAGATATGCAGTTATATTATTATATTAATATAGATATATACTTATATATCAAACGCGTTGATAGCTCAGTTGGTTTGGAGGCTTTTATCCTACAGCCGGTGCTGTGTTCGAATCACGCCATTCTCCTTTTTAGATATGCGGTTATATTATTATATTAATATAGATATATACTTATATATCAAACGCGTTGATAGCTCAGTTGGTCAGATAGGGGCGCGTCCGGTTGTGGCGAACCGTGTTCGAATCCCGCGAATTCCGTTTTTGGAATTTCAATACCCACGGTTTTGAAACCGTGGGAGTAGTGGTGTGCCACGCTGGTACGTCAAGGTGCTGCATAATGACATTGCTATACCCACGGTTTGGGCAAACCGTGGGTATAGCCTCCGACCCCTATTGCGACGCCTCTCAGCCCCACGGTTCCCAAAACCGTGGGTATAGGTTATACCCACGGTTTTGGGGGCTATACCCACGGTTTTGAACCGTGGGTATAGGCCGTATTTCCAGTAGTGATCCTCAAACTGATGGCCAATCTGATCAGACTATCCAAACAATTGAGGACATGTTGAGAGCATTCTCAATGGACATCCAAGGAGGATGAGATAAATATATCACTCTAGTTTAGTTCTCTTACAACAACTGTTTCTACACAAGCATACAAATGGAACCTTATCAAGACCATAATGGGAAGATGTGCAGAACACTGACACATTGGGATGATGTTGGGGATCAAAAAATCCTAAGTCTTCAAAAGGTAAAATAAATGGTGGAGAAGGTTAATACCATCAAACATCACATTAATGATTCTCAGAGTCTAAAAATGAGTTATTTAGATAATCGTTGATGGAACCTAGAGTTTGATGTCGGAGACATGGTATTCCTCCACATATAACCATGGAAGCGAGTTATGAGATTTGGTAAGAAGGGAAAGCTCAGTCCAAGTTACCTCGGCTCATTGGAGATCCTTGAACGCATTGGAGTAGTTGCTTGTTTACTATCACTCCCACTGAACCTATCTCAAGAACATGATGTATTCCATGTATCACACGTGGGGAAGTACATACCTGACCAATCGTATGTACTCAATCTAGAGTTGGTACCATTAGAGAATGACCTCTCCTATGAAGAGAAGTCGTAGAAGATCTTAGATTGTATGGAAAAAGTTCTATGAAATAACACAATTCCCCTCATAAAGTTGTTGTGGAGAAACCACACGTTTGAAGAAGAAACTTTTGAATTAGAGGAAGTGATGAAGTAGAGTTAGCCTTATATGTTTTATTGTGGGAAGAGGAAATTTCAAGGGTGAAATTTCTTAAGAGGGGAAGATTGTAATGACCCAAACATTCATTAATGAGAATATCTCATGATCTAATTAAATGTCTTATTTTGTAAAATGGTTATGTAAATCATGTGAACTTCCTTTGTTTTATGTTTTTAGATTTTAAAAACCAATATGAATTATGATAGTTTCTAATGTAGCCGTTGGAAAGTGATCTATTGATTAATATAAATATAGTGCTTTAACAAATCCAATTAGTCAGATAAATGAAGAAATGGCCTCATCCAGAAGAATTACACCTTAAAAACCCATTTTTGGAGCTAATAACTGAGGTGGAATCATTGGTCTTTTCTCATGACCAAGACCATGTAGAGGCTCAACATGTTATGCATGAATAGAACTGCCTACGAGGGAAGTGGATGTTGACAGAGATTATCACCCGGGTGATGTTATCCGAGCCACCACTAGAGTCTGTCACCATCACACACCTTATCCTTCGGTCATATGAGAGTGTTATAAGGGGTTACTTAATAAGAACCTAGAATAATGATTTTGTTAATTATTTTTGTATAGATAATATACATTCATTTTAATATTATTAATTTGTAAATAGTTTTTTTAAGCACAAATATTATATATGATTAATATTCAATTTAGATATATATTTTGATGAATTAATTGATTTTTAATTAAATAATTTTTTAATAATATATTAATAACAAATTACATTTTTAGTATAAATTATCATCTAATTTATGGGAATACAATTGGAATTTTTATTAAGGTTTGAAAGCCATTTTGGTGAAAATCCACGAGTTTTCGACAAATATTGATTTTTATTTTAAACGTAAAATATTCAAATATTTAGAAAATTATTTAGTTAAAATTAATATTAATTTTGGAATTAGGACTTTGATATTATCTAGTGGTGAAATTGTCATAATATCCTGAGACAAATGAATTTTTGGGTAAAAATTAAATAATGTTTAATATTATAATGTGATTTATGACATCATAATGACACAATAGTGATGTAATAAAATTATATGTATGGAATTTTCGGCCAATATATGCTTCACTTCTAAAATAATGAAATTTTAGGTATGTTTTATTTATTTTAAAAAGCATTAGTGAACCCTATAAGACTTATGAAACATTCTAACTTTTCAAATTGATTTCCTTGATAGTGTTACTCACCTCCACATAAGAAAGCATAATATTTTAAGATGTTATTCCATTGAACTAATAAAATAAATTTTGACACTCCCATTTGGAAAAAAACAATGGGAAAAATAATGGAATGGTTTGTGGTTTTGATTATTTTAATGTGTAGGGTCCAAAAACAAAATAATTACGAAATCTCTCCCTTTTCGTATATAAACCCACCATGCTCCCATTTCCTCTTCACTAACAGCCATTAAAGCTCTACCAACCACTTACCTCCTCTCTCTAGAATCCTCCAAAGGTGACCCTATCACTCCAAAAGCCAATCTTGAGCCTCTCCTAAGACTTTCATATCACACTTCCATGTAAGGGATTTCTTCATTTCTCATTTTTATCAAAATTTCATTATGTTGTTATGACACATTATATTAAACTACATATTTTGGGGTATGATTTATCACCTCCCCCATACTACACTCCTTATATTTTAAGTATTAGATACCTCATTGTCTCTAATTAATGCCTCCCATGTACACCTGTTACCATGAAGAAATTTCATACGAAATTTCTCTCTCCTCATTTACATTCTAGAAATTATTTTGTTTTATGAATCTAAATTACATTATATATGTTGGGATATGTATCTATACAACCCCCTTACTTTACATTTCATTTACATAATATGATATACCCCTTTATCTCTCATCAACCATTTTTATGAATTCTTATGTCACGTCGTTATACTGTCGAAATTACAATGTGATTTTCCAAGCCAATGTGATTATGTTGTGAATACCATACCCATTTCACTATCAAGGTTATTAACCATTATTCACATAAACTCATTTATTATGGAGTTTCATTTATGAATTACACATTCCTTTGTCATTTAATAATTGATGTTTTTAATGAATCCATGTTATATGAACCATGTGGCACACTTAAACATGAAATGAAATGATTAAGATGGGTGTTCCCCTATAGCGCTTCAATGCATTTGTTAATTGTTAGTATCATGATTATTCAAGTACAAAGAGTTGTTACTAATGTTAATTCATGTTAAATGTGGGTTTACTAGAACTCCATTTTCAATGATCCTTGGATCATGCTAATATCATGTTAAATGTTGCTTCCACAATTCTATGTAATGTTTATCATGCTATTTCATACCTTTATGTTCGTGTTTCTATTATGCTCCACTAATATGCCTACTGAGTAACATTTATTATTTCTTTAATGTTATGCCTTTTTTACTCGCTTACTAGGATTTATATCCCACCTTTTTCTGATGAACTTCCTTAGGTTATCCCATATAATGCTAAGTATGAAAGAATGTTGTTGTCATGTAAAAGATGATTTCAATATAGATGATGTGTTTTATGTTCATAGTTGTTATGAATTGTTATGAATCCCCAATGACACTATACCTCTAGAACCTCTATTTTTTATTAGGTGAATAGTTTTATATAATAAATTATGTTTAAGTGTGTTATAAAGTGCCACATTGTTATATGAATAATATTCTACATTACACCATTGTGGTGTGGAAAATCCAACCAAATTATGACAAACCATATCCATTATACAATCTAAAACATCATAACATAAAAGAGATCCAACTTTTCAAACTTATGGGTAGTGAAATTTCCAAAGCATGTTGATTTGAATAAAAATTACTTTTCTATAATCTAAAAATAGATATTTCACATTTAATTTTCAACATATGACTTAATCATTCTCTAAATGGGGTTAAATATCATTTATTCAAATGAAAAGGATCATATGTCTCATGCTGAGACTTGTTTAGAAGCACGATAAATGAAAATATTATAACCAACATAATTTATAATGATATTACCAACCCTAGATGGCCATAAATTGTTCCATGTACATTGAACTATGGAGTAAATTATTTTCAATGTACTATGTTAAAGAGAATTATTTCTTACATTATCCATAGAATTCCCTGATGAGTTCTCTTATAATTTCCTAAAAAATTTCATTAGTATGGTTTAAATTTTCATCAGTCTATCGATGATAAAAAGTACTTAGGTACACTTCCATACTGATCTCCTTCGTTTTCCGTTCGATGTGTGAAAGGTGACGTGGGAATCTAAATCTGAACTAAAGAACTATTTTACTTCATGTATATGATCTAAAAACTAATAATAAATTTTCCCGAGATCATATATTATGATCTTGACCTAAATTCTTATAAAAATTTAATTATTTAGTAAACCGATGAAAATAATCCCATAAAATAACTTTCAAGATGGTTATAGGTTATAGAAAAGTCTTTAATTCCATAGTGAATGCATTAAATTTCATCCCAGTAATTAGTAAGAGATACAAACTACTACTAGATCATTGTTTCTCAACTATTATCTATTGATATGTAGATTACCATGTTAAAAATCCTATCATTTACTTTTTAATCCATAAGCACTAGTAATTATTAAAAATAAAATGATACATTATGCAGAACATAGAAATAACACCTACATAAATGAATGGAATTCCCCCATCAGTTCTTCCATAATATTACTAGTAAATAAAATAAGGCTATCAACATGAAGAATCCATCATTCATCAACGGTCCAATTCGCAACAACTCCCAAACATATATGTCATCCCTTAAGACATATCACCCTATGTGATATATATTTTTCTTATTTATCTTATAGGGATGTGAATAAGTAATGGATACATATATATGATCTAATTTAACGAAATAGTCCTCCACATACAAAAAAATCTCTAAAAATAATAGACATAATTAGACACTCTCTGTTGTACTCCCGAATATCCTATATCACTATCTTCTAGATCAATACATAAATAAAGACATGTTATTTAAAATAAGTTGATATTTTTTTTAATAATTCTCATTTTAATTTATTCCAAATAGATGAATTACATATTTTATAAATCTAATTTTCTTAATGAAAACCCCAAATGAATAAAATATGGAATCTTATGAGTTAGGTAAAAAATGCATAATTTTTTGTGTAGATTTGGATATAAAAAATTATCCTCCGAAAATATTATTAATTTTTTTTAGGAATATTAGGAATGGTAGAACTCCCTATTTTAAATACTTTTGATTATTTACAATAATACCACTCCTCCCAAACTAGAAAAATCCACTGAATCTACAAACTTTTTCAAAATTCTAAAGGATTTTGGATCATACAAAGAGTTACCAAATCACATAAAAAATTATATACTCTCATTATAGAATCCACAATATTTTATTAATGAATTCCAAGTAAGTGATTTAGTTCAAATCAAATGGAATTTCTTGAATAAGTGGTTGCTTTCATCAATAAACATTTTTGTTCCATTTCTTTAGGAATCCCATAAATTTTATAATATCATGCTCATATAATTGCCTCAGTATTATAAATAAAATAAGATTATTTTATGTAAATATATTAACCAAATATACACACACTTACATAAAATAAATTACAAAATCATCCTTCGTGTGTACAACAAAAGGCCACCATGCAAACGGATGTTGTTCATTTTTCAACTAACAACTTTAAAAGTTGGGAATAATAATGAAAAAGCTTCGTATATATGATATATATGATATTTATGATGGGTATATGTTTATTTATTTGTTAATATATAACTCATACATTCATGATTTCTATATTTGCAAGGATACGATAACATAATTCATGTGTATGATAGACTACCACCTTTCAAAGTGATGTGATTCATTCATATTTTACATGTAATGAATTAAAGATGGATCTAATAGAATTATTTTATATATATTAAATTATAATTATAATTTTATTCTAATATATATATATATATGTAATTTAATTTTCTTTTATTCAATATGTGAATGTGGAGAATATAAAAAAATATCTGTTTATTAACTGAAATGTAACATTACCAATTAATTGCTAATAAAAATTTAATATAATGGCATGATAAAATATATTATGGTATGATTTAAATTAATAATATTATTCTTATTTATAATGAAAATATATTTATTATACATGATTTTTGATCTTGAATTAAAAATTTTAAGACTTAAGGTAAGGGATTTTTTGATCTAGAATTTATTTATAAAAGAAACATACCATATTCAGCACATATTTCTCTTGTGTGTCACATAAAATAACAAAGAATGTATTATATGGTTATAATATCCCAATTTTATGGATTTGTATATTAATTTTATGAAATATATTAAATGGCATTTTTAGTTTCTATGTAACCACTTGCTAATCGATTTTGGTCAAAATTTTCCTTATTGGAGATGTTTTTAGGGTATAAAAAATCAGAATAAATAAAGATCATATACTTCTACATGGACATGTTATATCATGAATCTCCTTATTTTTCATTATAATATAGTTCTAAATTAATTTTATTCATTTATGGGTATATTGAGTGAACATTAAAAAAGTGGTAAGAGTCTTTTTTTATAATATCAACATTTATTAGGATTGTGTATGATTATATATCTAATGTTGAAATATTATAATTCAATATAATTCTTTTATCTGCATTTTATTTATTATATTTTCAAGTAAATATACCAATTTTAAAATATTTGTTTCATAAAAAATTTTATAATGTATTTTTTTATGAAAATATGACTTTGACTCTCCTTTCGGTCGGAAATTAGTGTTCGTAAAAACTAATGATTTTAATAATATTTTATGTTTTAAACTATATTTTAAATGATTTCAAAATATTAATTTTTTTCACTGTTATTTTTCTGGTAAATTATTTTTAATTATTTTTATTATTTTCAAAATTAAATGGATATTTTCCTCATTAATATTTTAATGAAAATTTAATTTTATTTCCATTCATAAATTTAAAAACCCTTGTAGTTACTTATTCTCCAATATATAGATTTTATATTGATACTATCCTTATAATATCAGCAAATGAATTAATATTTTTTCAAATATATTGTTATAGAACCCATTTTTATTGATATTGGTTAATCATATTTCAAAGATAATTTAATGGAACCCATTTCAATTTATTGGTTTGATCATGTTTGAAATAGTTTATTAGATTAACTCTTTCTTTTCCATGTGATATTAGAGTTAAAAAAGAAAAAATGATAGTTTCTATGTGATTTGTTTATGTTTCAGTTCTTAGAAATCTTATACAATTGGGAAGACCAGAGAGCACTGGATGAGCATGTTATTGTGTAAAAGATGGGGTTTCCTTGATACTATAAGGTGAGACAATTATAACATAGACTATGGGTTAGGCCAGATATCTCAATAGTAACCTGTTATAGCAATGATGATGGAGCGTCCTAGATAACAGTAAGTGATCCAATTGTAGCTTAAATAGTTGGTGCACCAAGACAATGCTCCAATTCATTGGGGGAATAATCCTTGTCCTAACAAGAAATAAAAAAAAGATTTACCAAAAGAATTTCTATATGGAATTAACTGAAACAGAGTTCCTTATTACCCATATTTAAAACATATAATGAATGTTACACCACATGTTACAAAAAATGGTCTTAATTTTTTTTATGGGTTTAAATGTTTATCAAGATCGATATTGATTCCCATGGTTAAAAATTTTTGTTTCTAGGGGATATTATATTGACTTGTTTTTATATTTTATTATCAAGTTATTTATGTATATGATCTCTTTATGATTCTCTCATCCAATTATATTATGTCATAATACCCTTATTCAATTCTTATGGTCATTGATGACATTCAATTTCTAATGCTTATTTGTACCCTTTCTGAGAATTTAACCACACCCATCATTTATTTTTTGTTCAATAAAATGTAATGAATTATGTTTAATGATTTATTTCTATAAATATTTCGCATTGACGATGTTGATGGCCAAATTTGAAATAAGAAATATTGGGTTAAATGGGAGAAATGTTCAGTTGATGACATGAGTGCTGTTTATATTGGGGTTTTCTAAATTCTCTAATAATGTAAACCTTAAAATTCATTAAGAATGTAGGAGGTCCATGATTACCCTTTTTGTTATATGGTTTGGATTGAAAAAATTAGCTCACAATTATCTGAATCATAGATGGTTATGGAATGTTATAAATTTCAACACACAATCATGGAGTGTGGGTTCTTGGTCGTTATAAGCTTCAAGAGAATATTGGAGTTCTGGAGAAGCCTATTATTAATATCAAGTTACATTAAAAAACATAAATTAATAATATATTTAAAATTATCCATCAATAGGGGGAAATATACATTTAAATTAAATATCATATTATAATGAATAGGACACATGGATGTTTAGCACTGTTAATGTATCTAACATCACAACCTCAAGTAGTTAACATCATTAAAATGGAACCACCAAAATAAGTTTTTATAAAGAATTTAATATCTTAGGGATTTCATTTATCACTATCAATATTGATTATTTTTTAATGAACCCCACCCATAAATGGAATTTTTTCACATGTACATAAACTTTTTATGGAAAATATTTTACACTTGTGAAAATAAAAGTTTGTTCTATTTGGAATCATTGTTAAATGGCTTGATATTATATTTTATTAACCCATGGGGAGATCTTATACAATATTATATTAACTTATTGATGAATGTATTTAGGATTTTATGCATTTGGGTAGATAAAGATAATTTTTAATTAATTGGTATTGATATTTTGGTATTCATACATAATACGTGGAGTATATTAAAATGATGAAGTATTTGTAAGGAGTGTGACTAGAAATTCATCAATTTCAATGAGGTTCGTCCTAATAAACATTTTTCTAAAAAAATATCATCTTGATAATGAATAATTATATCATTGGGTGTAGTATTTATTTAATTAATTAATAAAATACCATTTCAAGTTTTTCAGATACTACAGTTATAATTTAGAATCCAAAATATCTTATTGAATTTGTATAGATTTGTTTTTACCATGTTTAAATTTAATAAAAAAACTCCATTGACTTGTATTTGGTGGTTATTATGTTACATTGATACAAAATATATGGGACCAAATTTAACTGTATCTAATAGTTTAGACATATAAAAAGACTAGTAGCATATATAATCTTTATGTTCCATTAAAAATCCTAAAATTCACAATAATTTTCATTGAAATTTTATTATTTCTAAATGATTATACATTATTCATGAAAATTAATAGTAATTGAATCATGGGTAACTATGAAAAAATAATTTTTTGAGCTCTGAAGTTTATTAAGTGATAAAATAAAATGGTTGTTATAATAGAATAGTGAAGACATTTAATATCGAATAAATAAAAATCAAATAAATCAGTGTTACTGTTAACATGTGAAAATAATATATTGATAGATAATATAACAATGGAAATAAATAATCACATTTTGATAATTAATTTTACTCTCAATGATATAATTCATAATACTAAACATTTTAATCATATTGTATATATATTTTGATAACAAATCATGTATAAGAGGATAGACATGCTCCAAATATCCCAAACTAGTTTGTCTTTTGAGACCTATCGATGCAAAAAATGGATAAAAAATCTAGTTACCATTCGTCACATAACAAGTCCAATGAATATATAATATGATGGATTTTTTCTAAAAACCAATATAAAAATATTACAAATTTAATTACACATAATCACATGTCTCAATAATAAATAATGTTTATATAGAAGTATTGGGTATATATATCACCCATGATTCTAGATTCAACATTGTAATATGGATATCATGGTGAATAACCATAAAAACAGTAGAAAATATAGAAAATTCACAATGACATGGATTGTATCATAGAAAATTTTATAACTAGGTATGATACATTAATAATAGATATTACACAATAGGTAACAATTAATGATAATATTGGTGACCAAATAAATGACAAAATATATTATCACAAAATAAATATTATTTTTGTGAAAATTTAATAGATTTTGAGGGTGGTATAATAAGACTAAATTCCAGTTTCATATAAAAAAATGTGTTTGTATTAATGAAATATAACATCATCATATATTTATAGTTAATATAATTTAATGTTTTTATGAAATAAATATTATGAAAATGTTATGTAAATACATCACTTGATAGAATCCTAAAAACTATTGAAAATAAACTCCATTGTTCCTAAAATTATTTTCTAAAAATAGAAAATCTAGAGAATAGTTTTCTAGGCTTTATCTCAATATGTTACTTAAGAAAAATATCAGAGGATTTGGTTCTATATGTAAATGATGAGACTATTTGGAACTATTATCTACCTTATCATATAAATAAAAATTCTTACGACTAAATAAGAGTAAAAATGTTCTCAAGTGTTTCACAAAGTTGGAGTAATTGGAGGGTGGGTTATAATATATTCAAAATTATGTGTAATTTTTTATTAATATATAAACATAGACCATGGACATTAGTATGATGCGAAATTGAAACAAACAACCACTAAATAGTTTTAAACTAAGAAATTTGATTTTGAGGAGATGGTTTTATTTTAATTTATAATACTATGAACTAATTAACCATAATTTATATTATTTAATAAATCTAATACATTTTTATTCAAAATTTAATGTTTTTAAATTAATAAAAATTATATAGTTCTAGTGAAAATCATTAATTTTTTATAAAATTAGTTTAATTATTTAAAAATAGGTTATTTTTATTAATAAACAAATTTTTGATGAAAAATAATCTATATTATATATTAAATCATTTTAATATAATTAATATTTCACAATACATATAATATATTTATACTATATTGTTTTATTTTTTAAGACAATCAATTATCAAAAACAATTTATCAATGATTCAATATTGTAAAATTTTTATGGGGTGATGCTTAATTCATTTTAAGTTTTATGATATTTTTTTATATGTTTATGATCAACATAATTATAAAATAATGGCACATAAGTAAATAAAAATCACTCATTTTTTCCAAAAATTAAAAAAACATCTCTAATAATTTTTTTATTCTGATATATATATATATGGCTATTTATATGACAATTCACTGATAGATTTAAATTAGTAAAAATTATTAATTACATTTTTCATGTTATTTATGTTTTTTAACACATGTTTGTTTAATTAGTAGATTGTTGATATAATTGTTATAAATATAAGTATCTATTATAAAACACTAACTATTGATTCTATAATTCCATCGACCTCTCTAATATTCATATGATCACATTAAGCATTATATGAAGACATCATTCTGACCTATAATGTCTTTCAAATAATTTCTATTATTCATACACCATTTTATTCCAACAATTATAATTTTCATCATAATTTTATTTTATCTTTTATCATCCACATTCTACTTAAATAATGATCCTATAGAGTTTATGATTATGGTTTTACACTATTTTGATATATGTTATCTATGAATTTGTATGGTATTTATCTTTATTGTAATTTTAATGTTTTGGTTTTACTAATATGTGTTCTTTAATTTTGAGGTAATAATAGAATGTGGATAATGAAATAGTAGTAATAATGAAGTGTTAATTTACTATAATAAAACATTGGGTGTGATATTGTTACCACTATAAATCACGTCATCTTTGAAGATTGTATAATCTAAATTACATTAAAAATAGTATGATAATTCATCAACATTACTTCCTAAAGCTCTCACTTTTCATTATGTATCATCTTGTACAAATTAATTTTAGTAGCCACGTTGTATAATGTAACAGTAGTTATTATAGAGTTCTATGAATCCTGATATAATCTTAATTATATGCAAGTGAGGTTCAATTTCCATTTATTAAATGGTATTTTTTCCGAATTGTGTCCTCAAAATAATTCAAGAAATTTATCTCATGAAATAAATCATGTTTATTAATATAGCCATGTGGCATGGTAAAATTCAGAATCATAGATAAAATTATCTACAAAATTATAAAATTCCCAAATCCCATTTGATATTTATTTCCCTTCATAATGAACCATATAAAAGACATCTACAGTGTATATTAGTAAAGAATAGATCCACTCTATGGAATTGTATATATGTACAATGATTTTCAACATCGCCCATATTTCTATATAATGTTTATTCATGTGACCTTCAATGACATGAAAATTCATAGTGGTGTCCTCAATCTATTATAGATTTAATAGTTTCATTTTTCCAAATTCATCCAAATAGTTTAGTGTATGATATATATTACTATGAAAATAATATTTTAGTCTAATATGAATGCTTGGATAGATATTATTGTTGAATAAAAATTAAATACAAGAAGGATACTCGTGTCATTTTACATGAAGTAATTTGATCATAACTTCATTAATATAATAATGTATTTGGATAGTCCTTTTAAACAATCTATCAATTTATGGATGACACTATATTCAAAAAATGAAAATATTTTTTTATTATTTTAATGAAACATCTATAATTTGGATCTTAAAAGTTGGACATGATCATATAAAACAAATAGAGGAGAACCAGGAAGTCATAAAAAATAATTACTAAATATATTTTCAATTAATTAACGTTTTGGATCATGTATTATTACTATTAAATGGATTCTACTTTTTATGTGATACAAAAATCCATATATTTCATCCTTCTCCATAGATGATTTTAGGATTCAAATAATAATGTCTGTGGTTATGTTTTTTCATATCCCATTGGGTAAAACTAAATGTTTCTCAAAACACATTAGGATTTTCTTCATAACTATTACTAATTGGAACACCTTGAATGTTCACATAGATTCTAAAATTTATAGCTTCATGTTGTGAAACATGAAAATTTTGCAAAAATCCCAACTAATTACTATTGTTTTGGTTTATAGGTTGCAAATTTACCTATTTTATTAATCTATATAATCCATAATTATATTTGTAATTTTTTTGGATATCTAACCTATTTATAAAAATAAATACATATTTTTCATAGATTATTAATGTCAACGTCCCATTATTCATAGATTTCCTATTATTTTGTAAATATTTTTCCCCAAGTTGGGACTTATTTATCTTCTCCAATTAATATGGTTGGGAAATCCCATAGAGAGGGAAATGTTTTTTACCTTCCTTGATATTATCTAAATCAAAATTTAATAAACCTATTATTTTTAGATACTTTTATATACTCATAATGGAAATCGTACTTTGATTGTCATTATTCAATGCATCATCGACCTTTTTTATTTTCATAATTAAAATAAATAAAGAATTCATACTCAATGAGTAGTTTTATCTATCTCTTTCAAATAATATTGGGATTATTCTTCATAAATAAATGAATCAATGTATTATGATCCATATATAATTCACACAAGTCATTAATGATATAGTCTTTCCATATAATCATTGAAAAAATTTACTACTATTATCTAATGATCATGGGTTAAACAATATTGTTTCTAAATATTCCATTTAATTTATGCATATGAAATAACTCACTAATTTTTAATAGTGATACTAGATATTTCCCTATATAATGTATTATAATATATTTTAGTTCCATCAACCCCTGATGGTGAAGATAACATTGGAACATAAGAAAAAATATTGATTGGTTCATCAAAACATAATTTTTATTCTTTTACCCTTGTTAATTATACCCATTTTTGTTTCAACATAGATAAATTATTTCATAATCAGGTAAAATATAGAAAAAAATATGTGGTAGATTCCCACAAAAGAATAATAACTAGGTATCAAAGTTATATTTATTATAATTTGATATTCATCAACTTATTTGGTGTTTTAATTATGGATATATTTTTTTCATAGAGAAATTATTTCCTTGAAATGAATAATGATTTAGGGAAAAGTCTAAATAGAAATATTTATATATAACTCCATTCCATTAGGAGAATAAATAATAATATTTCATGGATTTTAATTCTCCTTAACTCATTTAAGTTATATCAATATATTTTCAACCATCTTAATAATGGAAATATCATGATAATCATCGAATACTATATTAATAATATCTATAAACACATAGGGGAATTAGTTTATTCTATGTAAATTTATTTAAACTCATAATTTCTATATATCATCTGAAATTTCATTATTTATAATATATTTATTTACTCATATTTTATGTGATGATTGATGAAGATAAATAATTAAAGAATATTTTGTATCTTTTGGATAGTCAAACATTTCATCGATATATGGAAAAACAATTCCATTTATTTAAATAATGATGAAAAGTTCTCTATAATTAATGAAAAGACATATATTCCAATCATTCATTTTTTAAAATATGATTGGATATTTCCATAGTGGGACAATTATGTTAATTAATCTCTTTTCAAAAAACATAAATAGTTATTTTGGTCCACCACCAATTCCTTTTGGAAAATTAATTAGAGAGGAAAAGATATAGTCTTTGAATCATTAATGAGGTCAATGGGAATTTACAACCCACACTAAAAAACTACTCTATGTAATTCTATATGAAATACATCAATTTATTTTTATAAAATATTTAAATCCTGTAATTTTAGGATACCATTCCTATCATTATTTTTATAATACTATTATTCTTCACCCATAACTTCTTTAGGATGATTTACATGAAATTACTACAGAAAATGCTCTCATAATCAAGTTAGGCCTCTAATAAAAATTGATTTCATTCCTCTACCTAATATTATAATCATCGTCACTCATAAATGGATTTTGGAATTATATATTAAGTGTAAAATATACCCAAATGATTTTTCTAATGATAATAGTAGGCATAAAAATGTTTTCGATTATAATGTATCAATGAATTTTACTAATATGACATAATATATCTTCCATCTCATTATATTTTCACTAGGATTTTAATTGAACAGTGAAACATAATGTGTCAAGAGATTATTTAATATTATCATAGAACATGATTTATAATTAAGAGTATATTTTGGTGGACAAAAATAATAATTTAAGAAGAATTGTGATTTATACCAAAATACATTCTACCAGGTAATTTGACAAATTAATTTCTATGATAATAAATTCATAAGACCAAACATGCTAATATGGGAAATTCTGAGGTAGATTCCAATGAAATAAATGGAATTTAATTATATAGAATATAATTTATGTGGGATTGAACATTATAAATTCATGTGTTACCTTTTCCAATTCATTCAAGGGATTTATTCTCATTGTAACTTACCATGTTTTTAAAAGGATTTACTATGTTCGATAGAGTACAAGATATTCCACATCATGCATAACTATACAACAAAAGTTTATTATGATTAGGTTAATGATATATCTTAGTTGTATAAATAGTGGGTATGAATAAGATTAAATAAATTATGAAAATATGGTTTCCACATGTATATATAATTTTTTTACCATTTATTTATAAATGAATTTAAAATTAATTTTAAAATAAATGAATATGTTTTTCTAACAAACAATTTAAATGTGAAAAATTTTATTTTATATCAATAAATAATAAAATCAGTAATTTGGGATTATTTTAATGATATATGTTTATAATATATTCTATATAATGTTTATAATATACCAAATGTGTTTTATAGACAATATATACAAACAAATCCAATTAAATGCATGAAGTATTTTATTTTTCAAAAAAAGTCGATTTTCCGTCTTTTGATTGAAAACTTATTTTAAATATATTTTTTAAAAAAAATTTATAAAATATATATTAAAAAATAAATTATTTATTTAAAATAAAAAATATCAAAATTTACATTCTTTTAATTTTGGGTGTTCTTCTAATAAGTGTCATGATTTGATGAATATAAAAAAATACAAAATTTTAATTGAAAATTGATTTTTAAAAAAATTTATATATTGTCATAAATAATATATTTGAATGGTTTTAAAGATAATAGATCATTTTTAATCATTTAAAATAGTTTTTATTGTTGGAATAAATTTTATATTGATTTTTGATATAAAAACATGTCAATATTTTAAACATTTTTTTACTTTAAGAATAAGTTTTCTCAATCCGTCAAATGGATTAAATTAAAATAAATTAAATTTTATTCTTTATTTTGAATTTTGAAAACAATTATTCCATATTCTTAATCAGAGTATCCAAATTTAGTAAATAGTTCCCATTTAGCTTTTCACTTTATAAATAGCATCTTTAGTAATAATTGTTGTTACTACGGTTAATGGTAAATCATGTAATAAAAGGTAAAACCTATAATATAAATATTAAAAAATAATTCTAATACTTGTATAATATTTATTGGATGAATATTTTTCTTCCATAATCATTACTGTATCAGTTATTTTTGTATTTATATCAATTTAGATGATAATATAAAATTTGTAACAATTTATTCAATAAAAAGTAAAACTTGTCATACATTTGATTTCGCAAGTTAATTATTTTTTAATATGGGATAATATAGGTGATCTATTAGAATAAGAATAATATGTTAAAATGTGAATTTTTAGCATCATCAATATTTCTTATAAAAATTTAATTGAAAATATATATATATTTATGGCTTAAACTATAATTTTTCAATAATTGTTTAATTAATTCAAATATCAAGTAAATTATATTAAAATTTTTAATATAAATATAATTTGACAAAATTAATGTTATTAATGAATTTTAAATATGTATTTGACATGTTTTATATTATTAAAAATAGTATTTTTTTTGATGATATCATATTATTATGGTATTTTATAAAATTCAAGTAATAAATAGTATAGAAATTGACATTATTGATTATTTTAACATAATTTAGATTTTTTTAAATGATATAAAATCATTAAAATGATAAAATTTATAAAATTATTGACATAATTATCAAAAAAATCACAAATTACTACTTTATTGATATTTTTTATTATTTTTATAACTATATTATCCCACAAAATGTAAATTACACAGCATCCTTAAAAATAAATATTTTTATATCAAAATCACACTTAATGAAAAAGATGGAAACCAATCAAGTTCAACATCAAGGACGAATGATTGAATTATGGAATCAAAAAATTATTAAAAATGAGACTATGATTATTGGAGTCGCTTACGAGATATAGCTCCCACTGAATTGTCAAAACCTTTGTAAGAAGATCCTCCTTCCTTAAATATTCAATATGATGAACCAACTGGTCCTAAGTCTAGATATACTCCTTTAAGTATATCTTCTCTTTATTGAATCCCTATTTGAAAATTTGGTCTTGTTGGTCAATCCCGCACTTTTGTTTCTTGTTAACATTATTTCAGACCTCTCTTTCTAATATTTTGTTAAAAAGGTCCTTTAGATCATTGATCTAAAAAACCCATCCCGGAACATCTATCTTAGAATGATGAATTAAGTTGATGTATTTAGATGTACACCCAACACCATTTTCTGCCACATCAACCTTTACACTTCTCTGTGAATTACACGATATCATGATAATAGTTTAAATTTTAACGGGTTAAAACAATAAGATAAGGATTAAAGAAATTTGAAAAGTTATTTAATTTTCATTGGATTAGGGGATTTCCCCACATTATCATACTAAATTCTAAATAACTTATTTTGGATCCATTTTTAATATAAAATTATTTTATATTAATTTCTTATTTTGAATATTTACAAGAGTGCCCCTCCCGTCTCGTATAAATGAGAATCTCTTATTATATATAAATTATATTAATATGACAATTGTTAGGAGATAAGATCTTCTAAAATCCAATCCTAGAATCCTTTCCTATAATGTATATATATATATATATATATATTAATTTAGGATTAACATCACCCTTAGCGGACTTAAGGTGTCATGAAAATGAGATCATTCAAAGAAGATGTTTAGTTTTAATTTAGTTTTTTATTTTATTTCTTATTCATCAAACATAAAATATTCATAAATTATGATTACATAAAAAAATATCCTAAATATATTTACATGTTATTTATTTAATTTAATAATCAATATAAATATCAAATTCCATCCAAAGAAATATGTTTTTATGTTCCCACAAAATAGTGTGTATGAATTTATGTGTGTTATACTAATAACAGAAAAATAATAACATAATAAATATAATATATTAATAGTAATTAATTTATTATAACCATCATTGAGATGTGGTGATCAAAAAATTAATATCATCCGTTTACGAGGCTATAGTCCTCCGTACACAAAAATGGTGACTTTGAAACCCATTTGATGGAAAACGTGATAGCTATAGTAAATTACATTACCATTAAAATATATAGGTATATGTTAGGTAATTATTTTGTTATGTAATAGTTTTATGAAAATAATTTAATGGGTTCCAGGATGAAATAAAACCGAAATTATCATTGATTAACCCTACCTCTTCTTTGGGTATCCTCTTTAGGATTTCACTAAAATCCTTTATAGGATGTATTTTCAAGGGAAAAAGTCCTATATGATGAAGGGATGGAGGTTAAGAACTAATTTTACTAGTCAATGTTCGATATATAATGGTTTCAATGTGTGATGACGTGGGGATAGGTGGTATACTTTTATACATTGGGGAGAGGACACACATGGTATTTTTTAAATGAATTGAGTGCTTCATAATTTTTCATTTTTCAAAAGGCCCCAAAAATGAGAATTATCAAACCATAGAGGATTAATGGTCTATATAATTCAATAAAAATATATTTATACATGTATTAGGTAATTTTACACATAAATGTTTTGTTTACCCCCTAATAAACCCTTTTTTCTATTAAATGAAATATATATTTTTTATGAATTCGGTATTAATTTTGGTCCAAAATATATTTTACCCTATGAGATAATATAAATTATTATTATTCAAAATATTTAATCCAAATTTTCAAATTCCATTCAATGAATTTTCATAATTGAAAATTAATCCAACATGTTTGATGAGAATGAGAGTTTTTAAAGTGAAAATGATCAAAATCTTAATAGTTTTTAATCAAAATTCAACATTAAATTGATTCTAACAAACAATATTAGATTAATGGATATATTATTAAGACAATTTAACTTTAAAATAAATTTAAAATAAAACTAATCATTATAAATTAATTAAACCAAATAGAAATTGTTTACTAAAATATTGTATTTTTAGTATTCATCAAAATATTGATATTTTTACAAAGATCCAAAAAATTAAACCAATGATAATTTTGAAATTAATATTTTCAAAATTATGTTTAATTAATAAAATTTTGTTTCTATGAGTTTCAGACCATAATTATTTTATAAAAAAAAATGAATTTTTTTTTAGGGAAATAGATGTTTTAAAACATATAGAGACATTGCTTACATTTAATTAGTTTTGACAACATATGATCATTTTATAAATATATTGGACGTAATAATGAAAAATTAATTTTTAACTATTCATACCACTAGATTTAATTTCTTAGATATAATTTACATATTTAAATAATATTAATTATATATCACATTTTTGTTAAAACTCAGTGTCATCTGTAATGTAAGAAAACCCATTATTGCGTGTAACTTAAATTATTAATGAAATTAAGTTTATTTCAAATAAATTCATTTCATAAAAAATTATTCTTTTATAGGGTATGTTTGGGATTAATAAAAGGTATTTTTTCATATTCCAATCATATAACATGTTTAATTAGGTTACACTTGGTTTTGATGTTTTTGCTTTTTTGTTTTTTTATCAGTTATGGAGGAAACTAGTAATGATAATTCAATTGTTCATGGGGAAAACTAGTTATGGTTTCTTTAATTTAAAATTATAATTTTTTTTATTTTATTTATAAACATTATAATATTCATTATATTTTAGCTAGACTTTTACCATTCATATTGGGATGCATTTTTTATATTCATTTTTTAGAAATGTTTATATATGTGAGCATTGTTTCAAGGTCTTTTGTAGTTTCAATTATATTTTTAAATAGTTAACTGTAGTAGTGTGACCACATAATGGTATGTAAAGATTATACCAAACAAAGAAGTGGATTTTCATGTTTTTTAATTATTCATTAGTTGGAAATTTTCACACTCATTTTAATTTGTTTCTATGGTTCATGTTTTGGACACATGGTGTTTAAGAACATTCCTTGGGCCATATCGAAGGCTATATCTGGTGCCTAATTACAATCTAGCTGATTTTTTTTCATGATATACTATGTTCTTAAATTCATCCAATAATATTCAATATAATTTTATAATTTAGTCAATAAATATGGATCATTTTGAATTTTCAATCATGTGGAATATTTTTAATAATAAATCTTCCATACTAATTTATACACGTCATAAGAAAAATAATATATTGATTTCCCATTATGTGATTTTTATTCATTTAAATCATTTTAATTATCAGAGTTAAATATTTTTCAAATATTAACTTAAATAATTAATGATTAATAATTAATAAAAAATACGTAATTACATAGATTATTATCCATGGTGCCAAAAAAATTAAAATACAAACCTCAATATAATTATCATTAATGTGTCATTATAGACTCATTTCACTCATATGTGCCCATACTGAGTCATCAAATGGCCCTAAAAACATTTTCTAATATTTTAATGGATGAGGACTATGATCCACCATATAATGTATGTCATGTGGAAACTATATGATCTGGTTATAGTTGAAATAATATCACAAATCAAATAAATTCCATCCATCACATACCGTAAAAAGTACACATAATTGAATATAAATAACAATCCATTATGTATACACATCCAAACATAAAACTATTATAATATAGTAAACAATAACATCCCAAAAAAATATCAAAATAAAAGATAAATCCAAATTGGTTCCCTGTCTATACAATATATTACCCTCTCTGTACCAATCACAACATACCCAATAACCCATTATTAAAAGGAGAATTTCCATCATCCATAAAAAGACACCATTATGTCTGCTCTGATACCAATGGGGGATAGAGAAGAGTATGAATAAAAATTAGTAGAGAACAACCAATATTGTCTAAGGAATATGTATTCTGATTCTAATGTATATTGATGTTATGTAATTAAAAAAGAGTGACATATAACAACGAATAATATAAAAATAAATATATAATTAACCCATTAGTCTAATGTGGAACCCAATTTCGACCATATCATCTTTGAAAAGTGATAGATGTTTCATTTCATAGTACAATATTCATGTTCATATCTAGTTGGGAACATGATATTTGATGAACTATATCAATTTTACCAGAAATATTTGTGTATATTATGGGAGAAATATATCCTAGGAAATATATTTAAGGATCCAAAACCAAAATAATTATAATAAATAGAATTTGAGATATTAATATTGTTATCAAGACCCCTAAAATATATATCATAGTGATAGTCCCATCAAACCTCGGAATCAAATCAGGGTCACCCAAATATAATTTTCCTAATAACAGGATCATTGATCCACATAATAATTTTAGCATCCCCTGACAATAATTGTAATAGTATCCACTTAATCATATTCTTAACCATAGTTATTTATTTCACCATCCATAAATCAAAAAATATCCCTAGATAAATATTGATCCATTATATTCAATGAGAGGTTACAAATATACAATTTAATATTATTCCCATGATGTTAGGATATTTCATAAGTATATTTGAAGGTATATTAGTAAATTGGCTTTCCAATGTCCCACATATTATAAAAAAATTAATTTATCCAAGATTTCATGTCTTAGAACACATTATGTAGTGGAATCTATTTGTGTCCATTTATGCCAAAATAACAGTTATATCCCATGGAAGGGTCTACATAACATAATCATTCATTAAGAATCAATTTTAATTAGGAATAGATAATCAATCAACAATTAGGCACAATCACACTTTCTAAATATAAATAAAAAATCATCAATACCAGAAGGGATAGATTGAGACCACCTACCACATATGAAAAAACCCATTTACTATGTATTGCAATATGAATCTTTCCAATAGAGCCAATGAAACTAGATTTTCAAAACAAATATTTTGGTTTAGATTTCTATAATAACATTATATGATGAATTAATGATATATGTCATAAACATAGATTGATATACTTGGAGGGAAAAAAAGAAACCATTGACCATTCCAAAGATGACTATTTGACACAGAGGTTTCCAAAACTAAACTGGAATAATCTATCAATCTGTAAAATTGAGTATATGTTTGGGTGAATAAGGGAGGTATTAGATATGGTTTTAAATGGAAATTAAAATGATGAACCTTTTTAAAATCCCTTCTCTGATTCCCATTGTATACTATGTTCCCAGCAATAGTTTACCACTACAGGCTCAACAAATAGTCATCAGTAGAAGTAGAGGAGTATGGCTATAATTTTTATTACAATATGGATACTGTATTTTAACTGATTTTTGGGTCGACCTGAAGTCGACCCAGCTACTATTTTTCTTCTAAAAGCATTGTCATTGATCCCCCAAACTCTCTAAAGGTATCTCTTATTTGATAATAACCACAAACACAAACACACACACACACATATATATTCAGGTTAATAAATGTAGTTTGACACATCTAAATAGAAATTTATGTAATTGTAATGGAATGGGTGTCAAAATATCTCCACTAAATAATGTATCATCCACCAGATGTCCTCGTTAAAATCATTGAACATCACAGGTTGATAACATAGGTGACTGTCCCCCACCCCGTATCATTATCCAAATCTCACAACTCCTCATGTATGTGTACATGCTACCATAAGACCCTAATTAGAGTAATTTTCATCCAAAATATAGTATTTTAAATCCAATCCACTACACAAACCATATCTTCCAAAAAACATATATCAGTTTCTATCACAATATCATCTCTGTTGATGAGATACAATAGGTCTGAATAATACTACTAATGTTAGAACACATGAATAATATTCTATATTACACCACAGTGGTGTGGAATAGCCAACCTATACATGAAAACCCTATCCATTAAACAATCTAAATCATAATATAAAAGGGATCCAACTTTTTCTTCATATGGACATTGAAATTTACAACCCTTGTTGATTTCTATAAAAATTAATTTTCTCAAAATAGATATTTATATTTTAGTTTTAAACATATGACTAAATTATTCTCTACTTGGGGTTTAATAACATTTGTTTAACTGAAAATGATCGTATGTCTCATGTATGAGAATTGGTATAATGTGTACTAAATGATCATCTTATAACCAATACAATTGATAATGATATTACCAACCCTATATTTCTATAAAGAGTTCCATCTACATTAAACTATTGATAAGTTTTTTTAATGTAATATATTAAAGGAAAGTGTTTCATACAAGATCCAGAAAAGTACAAGATGAATTCTCTTGTAATGTCCTCTTGAATTTTATTAGAAAGATTAGATTTTCCTGAGACTATTGATGATAAGACTTACTTATATGTATATCCATACCGAGATCAATATGTAATCCCTTAATTATATGAATGTTTAAGCGAGCATCAAAATCTAAAAATAAATATTATTTTATGTTATGTATATGATCTAAAATATAATAATACTTTTTTTCAGACCTTATATTATGATCTTCACCTGAATTTTTATGAAAATTTTCTTATTTAGTAGCCTGATGAAAAGAAACCCATTCAATGTCCTTATTCCTGGTATTTGGTTATAGAACAGACTTGAATTACATATTGAAAGCATTATATTTCAATACAGTAATGATTAATAGATACTAATGACCAGTTGATCGTTGATTCTCAATCATTATTTATTGATAGGTAGATCACCATGTTAAAAATAATATCATCTACCTTATCATCCTTATGCACTAGTAATTATTACCAATAGCATGACACGTATTTGTGGAACATATATATTCCACCTACTTAAATGAATGAAATTCCTCCATCATTTCTTCATGAATATAATTGGGAAATAAAACAAGGCCATTGAAATAATGAATCCAACATTCATCAAATGTCTAACTCACAACAACTCCCAACTATGTATGTTATCCCTTAGGATATATCACTCTAGGTGATGGAATTTTTTGTTAATTATCTTATAGGGAAGTGAATATTTAATGAAAAAATATATATGATATACCTTAATGGGATAGTCCTCCGCATAGAAGTGAATCTCTAAAAATAATAGACTTCATTGGATACTCTATTTTGGACTCCCAAATATCCTATATCACTATTTTCTAGATCAATTCATAAATAATGATATATCATTTAATATATATTGATATATATTTTTTAATAATTCACACATTAATTTATTTCAAATGGATGAATTACATATGTTATAAATTTAGTTAGCTCAATGAAAAACAAAAACGATTAAAATATAGAATCATATGGGCTGTGGAGAAAAATTAAAACAATTATTTATTTTTTTGGTGGAGATGTGGATATAAAAAGAGATCCCTCCAATATATTATTAAACATCATTTAGGGAATATTAGGTATGGTATAACTCCCAATATTAAATAATTTTAATTATTTACAATAATACCAGTCCTCCCAAACTTAAAAGACACACTTAATCTCCTGAATTTTTCAGACCAGAGAAGCCTTTTAGATCATCCAATAAAAACCCAAATCACATAAAAAATTATATACATTCATTCTAATATCCACAATATTGTATCATAGAAAACCATGTATGTTATTTATTTCAATCCAAAAGGGTTTTCTTGAATATTTTTTTACATTCATTAATAAAAGTTTTTGTTTCATTTTGTCATCAATCCCATTTATTTTTTTAATATCAAGCACATATAATTCCCTTAATATTATATATAAACTAATATTATTTTATGTTAATGTATTAAGTAAAACCACACACACATACATCAAATTGATTAAAAAATCAACATTCTTGTGTACAATAGACGACCACATTTCCAACCGATGGCGTTCGTTTTTCAATTAACCAACTTCAGAATTGGGAATAATGATGGAAAACTAATTAAAAATTGTATATATGATATTTATGTAGGATATTGGCTTTGTTATTGATTATTATAAAACTAATAACTTAATGATTTTTATATTTGTGAGGATTTGATAACGTCATTTATATGTATGACGAACTACCGCCTTTTGAAGTGATGTGATTCATTAATGCTTTACAAGGAACAAATTCAGGATAGATTTAATAGAATTATTATATATATATATATATTACATTATTATTATATTGTAATTATAATATATATATATATAATTAAATTATATTTTATTCACTATGAGAAGTTATATTATATACGAAAAAATGATGTGTTTATTACCTGAACCGAACCTTATCATTAAAATGAATATAAAAAAGTAATATAATGTCATGATAAAATATTATATTGTATGATTTAAATGAATACTATTTTTATGATTTATAATAAAAATTTATTTTTTTATACATGATTCATGATCATGAATGAATAATTTCAAGACTAAAGGTAATGGTTTTTTAATCTATCATTTACATCAATGAGACACATGCAATATTTAGCACTTATTTCTCTTGAATGGAATATAAACTCACATTAATTTATTATATGATTATTGTAAATGAAATTATATAGATTTTTATATTCATTTTAGTAACTATATTTAATATTCTTTAATGTGTCAATTTTACCAATTTGTAATCAATTTTGGTCAAAAATTTCCATTATTGATGTGTTTTTTAGGGTATACACCTATCAAAATAAATAATGTTCATATACGTCCTCATTGAAATTTTTTTCATGAATCTCATTGTTTTTCATTATAATATAGTTTTAAAATCATGTTATTCTTTTAAGGGTATACTGATTAAAGATTTAAAAAGTGGTAAGAGTCTATTATTACAATCTCATCATTTATTGGGATTGTGTATGATTATAAATGCGTTGTTAAAATAATACAATTCTATATAATTCATTTATCTAGATTTTTTATTATATTTTCGAGTAATTATACAAAATTTCCATTATATTTTTCATAAATTTTTTATAATGAATTTTTATGAATATTTTACTTTAATTATCTTTTTTTTCGAAAAATAGTGTTCATAAAAAATCATTATAAAAATTTATTATGTTTTAAACAATATTTTAGATTATTTTAAAATAATAATTTATATGTTTTCAAGTTTATTTTCATGGGAAATTATTTTCAAAAAGTTTTATTATTTTCAAAATGAAATGGATATTTTCCACATTGATGTTTGAAAAGTAATTTAATGGTATTTAGATTCATTAATTAAAAAATCCCATATAGTTACTTATTCATAACTATGGAGATTTGATATTGATACTATTTTTATTTTTTCACGAGATAGATTAATATTATTTCAAATATTTTGTTATGGAAGAAATTTCATTTGTTTTTGGTTAATCATATTTCTAAGATAATCTAATGGAACCCATTTTAATTCCTTGAGGTGATCATGATTGAAATAGATTATTAGAGAAACCCCTTTCTTTTACAAGTGATAATAACGTTTAAAAAGGAATAGTGATAGTTTCCATGAGATTTATTTATCATGTTGTGCTTAGAAAACTTATACGATTGGGCAGCCCAGATAACATCGGATGAGCCTGTTATGGCGTAAAATATAGGGTGTCCAAGATTTCATAAGGTGCGGCCATTACAAATTATACTATGAGTTATGACAAATATCTATATATTAACCTAGTATAGCCTCGATGAATGGGTGTCCTAGATAGCAGTATATGATCCAATTATATCTTAAATAGTTGGTGCACCTAGACAGCGTTCCAATGCACTGGGTAATGTTCTCTATCCTATCAGGAAATAAAAAAAAGAGTTACAAAATGTTTTCTGAAATTTATTTAAGTTTAATCAATTTAATTATTCTATGGATTTAAAAATGGTAATAAAAGTTATTACAAATGTTACGAAAAATGTTCTTATGTTTTTTTATGGGTTTAAATATTGCTCATGATCGATATTGATTCACATGGATAAGGATTATTGTTTGAAATGAATCTTCCTTTGACTTGTTATTATATTTGATTATCTATTTGTTGATCGATATGATTTCTTTTAAGACTCACTCATTAACTTATATTATGTCCTCATATAGTTATGCAACTCTTGTGGTCATTGATTATATCCAATTTCTAATTCTTATGTATACCATTTTTTAGAATTTAATGACACCCTTTATATAGTTATTGGTTCCTTAAATTTTAATGAATTATGTTTAATGATTTATTTCTATAAATATTTATCATTGAAGATTTTTATGACCAAATTTGAAATAATAAATATTCGGTTAAATGGTAGAAATGATCATTTGATGACTTGGGTACTATTTATATAGGGTTTTTTAAATTAATATAATAATATAAATCTTAAACGTAATTGAGAATGCATGTGTTCCTTGATTACCCTTTTATTTTATAGTTTGGATTGAAAAATTTTTCTCACAAATATCCACATCATAGCTAGATATTTAATGGTTCCAATTTCAGAACACGATCATTGAATGCGTGTTCTAGGTTGGTATAATCAGTAGGAAATTATTGGAGTTTTAGAGAAGCCTGTTCTTGATATCAAGTGACATAAAGAACATCAATTAATTTTAGATTTGAAATTATCTAACAATGGGGGAAATATACATTTAGATTAACTATCAATTTATAAAGAAGATGTCTCATGGTTGTTTAGGTCTGTTAAAGTATCTAATATCACAACATTAATTAGTGAACATCATGAAAATGGATCCACCAAAATAAATGATTATAAAGAATTAACACTACTGGAAAACTAACCTATACCAACTATTTGGAACCATTGGTATAGGCCTCCAAACCGTTGGTATAGCCTATACAAACGGTTTGGAGAACCGTTGCCATGTCAGCCATTGGGATAGGTCTATACCAACAATTTTGGAAACCATTTGTAGAAGTAATATGAAAATCTATACCAACGGTTATGGAACCGATGGTATATGTATTTCAAAAAAAACATTCACTGGGATTTGATCCCAGGACCCCCTTGTTTATCATTGAACGACTTAACCACTAACCTAACACGACTTTTCTGAACATAATTACTGAAATATATATATATATATATGTATTGTCATAATTATTTTAAATTTTTATTTATATAATGTTCTCAGTAAGAAGATCTGATAAAAATTCAAAGGACCTATACCAACGGTTGTCCAAACCGTTGGTATAAGTCGACCTTTCCCAATGGTTTTGGAAAACCGGTGGGATTGGTATACCCTTTCCCAACGGTTTGAAAAACCGTTGGGAAATGTTTCCAGAAAGTGGATGTTTCCCAATGGTTTTCCAAAACCATTGGGAAAGGTGGCCTCAAAGTGGGCTTTTGGAACTGTTTGGCCAAACCGTTTGGAAAGGGGACCTATACCAACAGTTTTTACAAACTGTTGGTATAAAAGTGTTGGGAAAATCTATATTTCTAGTAGTGTAAATTTCTCATGGATTTCATTAATCCCTAGCAATATTGATTATTTTTAATGGACCCCACTCATAAATGGATTATTTTCACTTGTACATAAATTTATTATGGAAAATATTTGACTGATGTGAAAATTAAAGTATGTTCTCTTTGGAAACATTGATAAATGGATTGATATAATATTATATTAACATATGGGGTGATCTCCATCAATTTTATAATAATATATAGATGAATGTTTTTATGTTTTCATGTATATGGGTATGGAAAGTTAATTTTTAATTGATTGGTGTTGATATTTCGGTATTCATTCACAATATGTGGAGTATATTGTAATAATGATATATTTTTAAAGAATGCGACTTGAAATTCATCACTTTCTATGAGGTTCTTATAGATAAATATTTTTCATTAAAAATATCATATTTATAATGAATAATTTTATCATTGGGGTAGGATTTAATTAATTAATTAATACAATACCGTTTCATGTTTTTTAATTACTACAGTTGTAATTTTGAAAACAAAATATCTTTTTGAATTTGTATTGATTTTTTTACCAAGATAAAATTTAATAAACATACTCTATTGTCATGTATTTGGATTTTATTCTTTTACATTGATACACAATATAATGGACCAAATTTAATTTCAAGTAATAGTTTAGAAGTATAAAAATACTAGTATAAAATATAATATTTGTGTTCCATTAAAATTCCTAAAATTCAAATTAATATTCATTGAAATTTTATTATTCCTCTGTGGATAAAATTTATTTGTGAAAATTAAATGTAATATAATCATTGGGAACTCAGAAAAAATATATGTGTGAGCTCTGAAAGTAATTTACTGAAAATATAAAATGGATGTTATAATGGAATAGTGAAGACACATTTAATAGGAATGAAATAAAAATCAAATAAATATATATTAATATTAACATGTGAAAATAATATATCAACAGATAAAATAAAAATGGAAATAAATAATGACATTTGAATAATTAAATTTATTCTTAATTATATAATTCATAATACTAAACATATTAATCATATCATCTAAATTTTTTGATATCAAATCTTGTATAAGAGTACAAACATGCACCAAATATCCCAAACTAGTTTGTCTCTTGAGACCTATCGATTAAAATAAGGGATAAAGAATCTAGTTCCCATTAATTACACAACTAGTCCAATGAGTCTATCAAATGATAGAGTTGGGTTATAAACCTTTATAAAAAATTACAAATTTAATTACAGACATTCACATGTCCCAATAATAAATAACTATTATATAGATGTAATGGGAATATAGATCATCAATGATTCCATATTCAATTAAGTTATACAGATATCTTGGTGAATAACCATAAATATAGGAGAAAAAATAGGATATTCACAAGGACATGGAATGTATCATTCAAAATTTAAAAACATGGTATTATACATTAATAATAGATAGTTTACAATAGGTAAAAATTAATGTAAATGTTGGTAACCTAATAAATGAAAAAAAATATTATCATAAAATAAATACAATGGTTTTGAGAATATAATTGATTTTTAGGGTGGTATAATAAGATGAAACTATAGTGTCTTATTAGGAATATAAGTTATTAATAATGAAATATAAAATCATTATATATGTAAAGGTAATATAATTTTAAGGTTTTATGAAATAAATATTATAATAATGTTATGGAAAATCATCAATTGATAAACCTAAATAAATTATTGAAAATAAACTCCATAGTTTTTTAAAATTATTCTCCAAAAATAGGAAATTTATAGAATGGGTTTTGGGACTTTATCTCAATATGTCACATAATAAAATCTCTTAGGATTTGGATTCAGATATAAATTATGATACTATTATCAACTATTATCTACCTAATTATATAACTAAATATTCTTGACTACAAAATAAGAGTAAAAATTTTATAAAGTGTTTCACAAGGGGGGAGTAATTGGAGAGTGTGTTGGAATATATTCAAAATTATGTGTATTTTTTATTAATATGTAAACATAGACCTTGGACAATAGGTTGTTGAGAAATTAAAAAAGAACCACTAAATTGATGTAAACCAAGAATATTGATTTTTAAAAGATGGTTTTATTTTATCTTATAATTCTATGAACCTATTTACCATAAGTTATATTATTTAATAAATGGAATACATTTTTATTAATAATTAAAAGTTTTACAAATAATAATGATATATTTTCCCTGTAAAAATCATTATGTTTTTTTAAATTTAGTTTTATTATTATAAATTAGTTTATTTTGATTAATAAACACATTTTTATTTAAAAATAATCTATATTATATATTACATGATTTTAATATCATTATGATGTCATAATACCTGAAATATATTCATAATTACTTTTATTTATTAAAAAATACAATTATCTCAAAAAATTATCAATGGTTAAATATTAGAAAATTTTGATGGGTTGATGCCTGATTTATTTTAAAATTTTATAAAAAATATTTATATATTTTTACGATTGACAGAATTATTAAAAGATGACAGAGGGATATATAAAAATCACTCATTTTTTACAAAAAATGAAAACATCTTTAAGAAATGTTTTTCATTCTGATATATATATATATATGGTTATTTATATGCCAATTCATTGATATATATAAATTATTAAAAATTATTAATTATATTTTTTTCTTGTTATTTTTGTTTTTTAACACATATCTGTTTAATTGTCATATTGTGGTCAAAATTGTAGAAAATATAAATAAATATTCTAAAACTCTAAGTCTTAATTATCCAATTCAATCTACCACATTAATCTTCAAATAATCACATTTCCAACTATGTAAGGACCTAATTATAACATATAATGTCATTCTAATAATCTCTATTATTAATACACCGTTTTTATACTAATAATTATAATTTTTTTCTTCAAAATATGTTTTTACCTTTTATTGGCCACACTTTTCTTCAAGAATAATCCTATAGGGTTTATGATTATTGTTTTACACTATTTTTTTATATGTTATCTAAGGATTTTTATGGTATTTACTTTTATTTTCATTTTTAGTGTTTTTTATTCTAATATGTGTTATTTAATTTTTAGGTAATAATTGAATTTGGATCATGAAATAATATTCATAATAAAGTGATAATTTACTATAATAATACTTCTGGTGTCATATTATTACCACTATAAATCATATAATCTTGGAATATAGTGGTATCTAAATTATAATAAAAATAATATGATAATTTGTCAACATTACTTCTTGAAGATCCCACTTTTCATTATGTATATTATTCTACAAATTAGTTTCACAAGGCATTTTGTATAATGTACCTATAGTTACACAATAGTTCTATGAATCCTGATATAGTTTTTATTACATGCATGTGAGGATCAATTTCTATTTATTAAACGGTACTTTTGTAGAATTTGTTCATTAGTTTAAATCATTAATTGTTACTCAGGAAATAAATCGAGTTTATTAGTGTAGCTAGGTGGAATGGGTAAATTAGAATTTATTTTTCTAATTATCTATAAAATTATAAAATTCCCAATTTTCTTTTGACGTTGATTTCCCTTTTTTACTTAACCCTATAACCCACATATATAGTGTGCATTAATAAATAATAGATCTACTATATGAAATGATATATCTATCCACTGATTTTTCACATCACTCATATTTCTAATTTAAAATTTATTCATGTAATCTTCAATGAGAAGAAAATTCATGCTTCTATCCTCAATCTTTTATATAATTAGAAGTTTCATTTTCCAACATCATACAAATATTTTAGAGTATGATATTTCTTAATATTATAATATTCTTATAGTTCAATTTTAATTCTTGAATAGATGTTTTTATTGAATTATAATTCAATAAAGTAAGGATTCTAATTCCATTTTCCTTGAAGTAATTTGATCAAGACATCATTAATATATTAAGGTATTGGGATAGTCCTTTTATATTATCTATCAATTTATGGATTGCACAATATTTTAAAATCAATAAAATTGTTTCGGTTATTATAAAGATACATTTATAATTGGCATCTCAAAAGTGGGACCTGATTATATAAAACCATCAGAGGAGCACCATAGAGTCCTAAAAAATAATTAGTTAATACATGTTCAAGGAATTAAAGGTTTGGATTCTCTAAAATTATTATAAAAATTATTGTACTTATAAAGTGATATATAAATCCCAATATTTTATCTTTCTTCATATCTATTTTCTTGATTTAAATAAAATTTTTTGTTCTTATGTTATTCCACATGCATTTAGGTAAAGATTAATGTTTCATTGAAATTATTGGGATACTCCTCACATCCTTTAGTAATTTGAACTTCATGAATGTTCACATAGGGTCTAAAATTTGCAGCATCATTTTGTGCAACTTGAAAATTTCTCTATAATCCATATTAATCATTATTATTTTAGTTCATATATTGTTATTTTAACTATTGGATTAATCTTTTAAATCTAATTTTTTTTTTATTTTTTTTATGTGTATCCAATTATAAAAAATCATTACATAACATTCATAGATTATTAATGTTAAAATCTCATTATTCATGGGTTTTCTATTCTTTTGTAAAATGTATTTCTCATGTTGGGAATTATTTATCTTACATAATAAATATAGTTGGTAAATAACATAGAGAGGGAAATATTTTTAACCTTTCCTGATATTATCCACATCTAAATTTACTAAACCTATGATTTTTAGGTACATTTATATACTAATAATGTAAAAAATACCATGATTGTCATTATTCAATGCAACATAATGATTTGTTTCCTTCCAAAATGAAAATGAATCAAGAATTCACACTCCATGAGTAGTTTAATATATCTCTTCCATATAATATTAGGATGGCTCTTCATAAATACATGCATCAAACTATTCTGATCCATAAATAAGTCACATAATTCATCAATGATATAGTATTTCCATATCATCATGAGAAACTATACAACTGTCATCTAATGATCAGGGGTTACACAATATTTTTTAGGAGTACTTCATTTAATTTATTAATATGAAATTACTATCTTATTTTTTATACAGATACTACTTATTTTTCTATGTAATGAATCTCAAAATATTTTAGATCTATCCACCCCTAACAGTGAATATAACATTGGTAAAATAGGAAACATATTGATTGGTTCATCAAAAAATTATTTTCATTATTTTATCCATGTTAATTATACCCATTTCTCTGTCAACTTAGATAAATGATTTCATAATCATGTAAAACGTTGAAAAAATATGTGATAGTTTCCCAGTAAAAAATAAAAAATACGTATCTTAGTTATATTTATTATAATTGGGTATTCATTAAATTATTTGATGTTTTAATTTTCGTTATATATTTTATGAATGAAGAATGTATGTCCTTGAAACGAATAATGATTTAGGGAAAATTCTAAATTGTAATATTCATATATAACTCCATTCCTATAAGAGAATCAATAATTATAGTCTATGGATTCTAATGCTCCTTGAAACATTATTCATATATCAATATATTGTAAACCATATCAATAATGGACATATAATGATAATCATCGAAAACTATATTAATCACATATATAAACAAATAAAGGAATTATTTTATTCAATGTGAATTTATATAAAATCATAATTTCTATATATCATATAAAATTTTATCTTTTTATAATATATTTAATTACACTTATTTTATGAGAATATGGATGAAGATAAATATGTGAACATTATTTTGTATTTGGAGGCTAGTCAAACATAATATCAATAGATGTAAAAACATTTCTGTTCATTAGAGTAATGATAATGATTGGCCTATAATTATTTAAAAGACATATAGTCTAATTATTCATTTATTAAAATATGATTGGGTCTCTCTATGGTGGGATAATTATGTCAATAAATCTCTTATCATAAAACTTCAATAGTTTTTTTTCTTCCTCCACAAATTACATTTGGGTGATTCTTTAGAAAGGCATAGTTATAGTATTTGAATTATGGATGAGGTCCATGGGAAATTCCATCCCACGCTGAGGAATAACTCTATGTAATTCCATATGAAATACACCAATGTATTCTTATGAAATTTTTAGATCCTATAATTTTAGGATTACATTCCAATCCATATTATAATAATATTAATATTCTTCATCTATAACATCCTTATGATGATTTACATGAAATTAAAACCAAAAAAACTCTCATAATAAAGTCAGGCTTCTAATAATTATGAATTTCATTCCTCTATCAAATATTATAATCATTGTTACTCATAAATAGATTTTTGAATTATATATTAAGTGTAAATTATACCCAAATGATTATTCCAATGAAAAATGTATGTAAAACAAAATTTATTTCAAATATAATGTATCAATTCATTTAATTAAAATTACAAAATATATCCTCGATATAAATATATTTTCACGAGATTTTAATTGAACAGTAAAACCTAATGTGTCAAGGGTTGATTTAATGTTCTTGAAAACATGATTTATAAGAAAGAGTAGATTGTTATGTATAAAAATAATACATTAATTAGAATTCTCATTGAGACGCAAATTCATTCAATCATGTCATTTGATAAATTAATTTCAACTATAATTATTTCTTAAGCCCAAAATTGTTAATATGGACATTTCTGAGGTAGATTCCAATGCAATAAGTGGTATTTAATTGTATATAAAAGTATTAATGTTTGATTGAACATTATTAATTCATGAGTTATATATTACTCATTTATTCATGGGATTTATTACCATTGTAACACACCAAGTTTCTAAAAGGATTCACTATGTTCGATAGTGTACTAGATATGCCACAACATGCATAATTGAACTACTAAATATTATTATGATTATATTAATGTTATATAATAGATGTATGAATAGTGTTTATGAATAAGATTAACTGAATAATGAAAATATGTTTTCCGCATGTATATATAATTTTCTTACCAATTATATATAAATTAATATAAAATTCTTTTTAAAATAAAAGGAAGTTTTTTCTAATAAATAATTTAAACCTAGAAAATTATATTTTATTCCAATAAATAATAAAATCACTAATGTTGGATTATTTTAAGGATATATGTTAATAATAAATTCTATATAATGTTTAAAATTCTTCTAATGAGTTATATAGACATTTTCTAAGAACAAATCCAATTGTATACATAAAAAATGTTTTTTTTCTAAAAAGGTCGCTTTACCAGATTTTAATGAAACACGTATTTTAAATCTAATGTTTGAAATTTTTAAAAATTAAATATTAATAAATAAAAATTTTATTTTTAATAAAAATATAAAAATTTACTTTCATCGAATTTTTTGTGTTTTTCTAATAAGTCTCCTGATTTGATGAATAATTAAAAGATACTAAATTTTCATTGAAATTGCTTTTTCAAAAAATTTATTTGTAGTTATAAATAATATATTAGAACTGGTTTAAAGAATAATTATATCATTTTTTATAATTTTATCAAATTTTTATATTTGGAATCAATTTTATGTTGATTTTGATATAAAAACATTTCAATATTTTGAACATTTTTTACTTTAAGAATTAGTTTTCTCGATCCGTCAAATTTATTAAATTTAAATTAAATTAATTTTATTCATTGTTTAGAATTTTGAAAAAATTATTCCATATTTTTAATCAAAATTTCAAAATTTAGTAAATAGTTCCCATTTATATTTTCTCATTATAAATAGAAACTTTAGTAAAAAAATTGTTACTACTGTTAATGTTAAATCATGAAATTAAAGCTATAAATAATTACATAAATATTATAAAATTACTCTAATTCGTGTAAAATATTTATTGGATGAATATTTATCTTCTTTTATCGTCAATGGATTGATTATTTTTGTATATATATTAATTTAGATGATAATATAACCTTTATAACATTTTATTTAATGAAATGTAAAACATTTCATACCTTGGTTTTCACAAGATAAGTATTTTTTAATATAGAGTAATATAAGTGATCTATTAGACTCAGAATAATATTTTGAAATGTGTAATTTTTTATCATCATCGAGATTTCATTAAAAAAATTATGGATAAATATATAAATATATAACTTATAGAGTGATTTATTTGTAATTGTTTAATTAATTGAAATATCAAATAAATGGTATTAAAATTATTAAAATACATATGACATGAAAAAATTAATTTCATATATGAAATTTAAGGATGTATTTAAATTGTTATAGACAATTAAAAATATTATTCTTTGATGATATAATATTATTTATATATTTTTAAAAAGTCAAGTAATGAATAGTGTATAAATTGACAATATTGATATTTTAAAATAAATGACATTTTATTAAATGGTATAAAATCAATAAAATTATAAAATTTGTCAAATGATTTAGATAAATATAAAAAATTCATAAATTACTCATAAATTACTATTTTTTAATATTATATTGACTATATTATCCCACAAAATGTAAATTACACGATACCCTTGAAAATAAATTTTTTTATTTAAAAAGAAATTTTATGGAAAAAGTCTGAAACTGCACAAGTTAAAAATCAATATTAAATTATTGTAGTATTAAATAAAAAAATCATTATAAATTATACAAATATTGTTGATGTTTTACCCTATATAGCTCCCATTGAAGTGTCTTAATCTTCTTATGCAAATCCCCCTTGATTAAATCTTCAAAATGATTGACCAGCTGGTCCCATGTTTGGATACACTCCTTGTAACACCCCAGGTAAATAGAGAATATAACAATTTTATATCTATCCATATTTGTGAATAAAATATTAATATTACTTTAAAGGGGATGCTATGCTCGATGGCATACCCAATACGCAACAATGAGTTTCTTGGGAATCTTACGTTGCACTCTAATAATAAAATAATATTATTTTAAATGGTAGTTAACGCCTAGCTGTTGTGATGGCGGGAATGAATAGAACTAAATACAAAATGATTATATATGTTTTTCAAATATTTTTACTTATTACAATAAATGTTAGAGGATTAAAAATGCAGATGAATCCAATTTTAAGCGTAAACATTCTCATATTCTTTAAAAGGTCGATTAACCGCCTTTTGATGGAGAACCTCTTTTAAATCCACTTTTTGAAAATTGAATGTGTTATATTTGACAAAATAAAATTCTTCTTTAGAAACGGGACATCAAAATTTACTTTGTGTAAATTTTTGGTATTTTTCCGAAAAAGTTCAATTTTTAATGAATAGTGAAAAATGTTTTATTTTAATTCAAACCCTCCTTTTAATATAATTTATTTATATGATTATATTATCTTTTTAAATGGTTTTAAAGTGAAATTATAATATATTTTTACCATTTAATCCAATAGTGTTCGTTGGAATTAATTTCACATTGAAATCAGACATAAACTAGTGTCAATCTTTTGATACATTTTGTTTCATAGAAACACGCTATTTGTTTTGACAGCGGGAAATAATTATTAAATTAATTAATGTAACTTATAAGTTTTTAATTTTTTAAAATAGATATCATTTTTGAGTTTGGAATATCAAATATAGCTTAGGGTGAATTATTGGTAATTTTCTGAAAAACTTCAATTTTTAATGAATAGTGAAACCACTAAGTGGTACTTATAAAAACCGATTTTCCGTTAAAATGAAATTTTTCCATCTTTGTGTTTTAAATTTAAAAATCCTACATAAGTGGTTGTCATTAAGAAGTAAAATGTGGTTCAATGGGATTAAAATAATTTTTTTGGTGAATAGTAACTTATTAAGTTTTTAATCGCGATTAGAGGTAATTAGTGTAGTTTAAGGTAAAAATAATGTTTTAATAATATTAGATGACCTAGACCAATGTCCTAACCTCATTTTATGAGTCATGGACGACAAATAAAATCCATGGGTCAACATGGGGACCCCATGGAGCCACTTTGGTTGGAAAATGAAATAAATACCTTTTTATTTAATGTAAAAATTATAATGACACAAACATGAGTTGTTTTACTAAAAAAAATTACATGGGGTTATACAGGTCATATTTTAGACTATAAATAGTAATTGGAAATCTAAAAATATTTCCCGCATCATAGTATTTTTTTATACTTTTTATACATTAAATAAATTAAATTATTTATGACATCATGATGATGCAGTGACGACCTCATTATTTAGCGATTTATATAAAATAAAAAGATAATGTAAAATCTAAGCCCTACACATGTCCAGAACTTATTGGATGGGTGTATTTAGAACCCTTATCACCATATCCAAGAAACACATCAATGTGGGACCATTAAAATCCGAAACTCATTCTAAAATAAAGTAACATTTCTTTACTTTCCAAGAGTGCCCCTCCTCTCCTCTTAATAAAGGCCCCTACCTCTACCTCCTTAACCACACTTCGAAAGCTTTTGGCTCAGCCAAACCATACCCATTTTGTCTCTGCACATCCCTCTATAACTCCTTGAAGCCCCACTTTGGGCAGAAGTCTTCCCAATGAAGCCTTTGAGCTCAAACCAAAGGTAGTTACCCAATTTTAAGGTAATGTCTTCACTTGAGTCCTTTTGTTTTATTTTGCTTCTCCAACCCCCTAAAATCTTTTTATTCATTTATTTTGTAAAAAATCTAGTATATTTAATATACTACGATGTTTTTATAATAAGGATTCGATCTACACTTACACAAACCTTCGTCTAATGGTTAAAGAACATAGTGTTTCTGTGGTTGGCAATTTTCTGCCTCACAAAACGATGATTGTTCAATATTCTTTTAACACCTTTAAAGGTGGCCATTATGATGTCACTGTATTTTATATATGATAGATATGGTATTTATTATTACTATATGCTTCTGTATTTTATATTTAAATCATATCTTTATTCTTTTCATGTTGTGTAAATGCGATAATTTCATATGAGGAAGTGTGGACTACCGCCCCCTCAAGTGATGTGACTCGTACATGCAATACATGGAATGTATAAAGAATGAAATTAATGAAAATATGTGACCTATATAAAATATATATTATACTGGAATTATAGTATATATATATATCATTTATTTTTTTAATTCCATTAATATGACAATGAAAAAATGAAAGCAGCGTTCATGTCTATGTACGACCTACCGTCTCCATGAATGGTGCTTTTCGTTTTTTATCTCCAAATTATATGGAATAGTATAAAATGAATATGTACTGGATATATATTATATTTTAATCATTAATACTATTCTGGAAAATATTTACTTATAACTACATGGGCAATAATTTTTCAAACAAGTTCATTTTTTATTCATGTACCAAACATCGACAAAAACGTCTGATATGAACTAACATTACTAAACAATTATTATAACATTATAATATGTGATATGAACTGAATAATATTCTCTAAAGGAGTTCCTTAGGAAATTATAAATTTACTAAAGTTTATTATTCAGGAATATAAAGAAACGAACAAGACAAGTCCAACTTGAGGTAAGGGATCCTACTTCTCTCTTTCTTTTTAAGTACACTCTTTTATGTCATTCCTTTTAAAGCTCATATTTCTTGTTATTTGGATGTTATTTTATATTACTATTACTTTAATTTTTATGTTCATATGATGATAGACCCTATTCTTTCTCATCAATCCATTTTGGATGTTTTGAGTGGCGCCGTTAGGCTGCTGAATTTTCGTAAGAGATCTAACCTCTCTCTTTCTTTTTAAGTACTCTCCTTTATGTCACTTCTTTTAAGATCCTATTTGTTATGTTGGGGGATGTTCTTTTATATTCATCTTTCTGTAAACTTTATGTTAATATGATGAGAGACCCTATTTTCTCTCGTCAATCCATTTTGAAGTTTTACGTGGCGCCGTTAGGCTGCCGAGTTTTCGTAAGGGATTTTTCATCTCACTTTTATTCCTGTGAGATTTATGCTAAAATTTCCTCAATTTCCTTTGATAGGTGTATGTACTACCAATTATTTTACTCATTGTGTAATATACTTTCATTCATGATTATTTACATCAATGTTGTATTGTCCTTCTTTCACGGTTTGCATGTCTCAAAAGATACCCATGTCGGTAAGGGAACCTTTCACCCTCCTCTTTTTAAAAGACTTATTTTGTTATGTCTTTTAATTCAAATAATATTATGTTGGGATATGTTATTCTATATTTTTATTGATTTAAATTTTATGTCCATGTGATGAGATACCCTTTTTATCTCTCATCAACTCATTTTCTGAATTTTGTAGTGACGCTGTTAGGCTGTCAAATTTTTGCAAGGGAACTTCTTACCCCAAATTTGATTATTTGGGATAAACTTGTCTCCTTGAATATGGAATTCTATGAATATGTGTGAATAACCTATGATTTTTTTACACTTAATATCCACTTATATTTGGTGTATTCGTTTGTCACACATAATTATGTAATTGATTTATCCTTAAACCAAGGATACCGTCTTTGTATGGGACTTCATCTCAATCTCCATTCATTGAGGCATATTTTGTTTTATACACAACTTTCCTTTATATGGTGTATAAACCACTTTGACTTTTACGTTTATTCGAAATGAATATTTTTTATTGGAAGCGTTTACTAAACGACAAAAGGGAATGTTTTTGTCATACGTATGCGGCGACAACGACTTCTCCGCCGTCGTGACCATTATTTGAGTTTCGGCTTCCTCTACAAGCCATACCTTCTTTTAAAAAGAAAAATAAATACCATGTTTTACATTTCATTTATTTTGGTATTGAAAATGGTTTTCATAATGTTTTTATATCAATGTGTTGTATTGATATATTGTGATTGAAAGGTGGAAATATTATGTTTCATTTATGCATGTTTTATGTGATACGATTATGTTATGGTTCTTGGGCATTATTATGAAGATGGGTGGTTCCATGATAAAATAAGGGTGGGTGAGCCCGATATAGCTCTCCAATGCATTGGGTAACACAAAGGAGTGAAATTTTAAGGTTTCTCCGAAGAGATTTACGGAGTATAATGTGATGGGTATTCTAAACGCAACCAAGGGGGTTACTTCCTATGTAAGAATGTTATGAATGCCTCAAGTTACCTTTATATCTTATGATTTCTATGATTTATTCATGATTTTATGAGGTATGTTAAAGTTCCAATGTTTTATGGGTAAAGTATGATTTCATTCTTATGTATATATGAACTCATGTTTCCTTTCCATATTTTTATAACCCTTACTCAGCTTTTTATGCTCATCCCAAGTTTTTTTGAAATGTTTTTCACAGGTCAAGGGAAAGGTACATGTTATGATGATAGTGTCAAGGAAGTGTAAAGAAATAATCCATGATTTATTTTAAATATGTTTCCATTTATGGTAAAAAAACAAATACTATCTTTTATGTAACCACTTTGTTTAAATGTGGAATGTAATGCATGTTTTATGATCTAATTCTCTAAAACTCTAAACCTGAAAAGATCCTCAATGTGTAATCTTGTAATAACACAAGATTAAGTAACTTTTAAGGCTTTGGCCTTATATTTGGTATCAAAAGGAGGTTTAGACAACTTTAGGGATTAGGAGTTTTTGTTAGGCACATGGTTAGTCCCTATATCTATTATTTCAGTTAAATCCGTGATTTATAACTTTTTTCAGGTCAAGTAAAGTTGGTTACGAATAGAAGTAGAAGGATCTCAAACGACATTCCTATCTCTTCCTGATGACATTCTTGCAATAATTATTGCAAAGTCATGTTCAGATGATTGTGAATCATTTTCTGGCATACAACTCACTTGCAAGCAGTTGTTTGAGATATCAAACACCTCCACTATACCAAGTTATCATCATGGATCATGGGTTGTTTTTAGACAAATACTATTTACAAAATATTCTCATATTTTCAGGAATGGTAAATATTATCAAGGTATTTTCAAATATTTTACCTTATCACAAGAATTTGAAGCATATTATGATTTTAAAAATGGTGCTGCGGAAGGAGACCCTTGCGCAACCAATTTATATTTGCTTTTAAAATATATTCTCTCAGCACATACTTATGGTATTTTAAAAGGAACAATAATAGAAAGTTTCAACTCATATTCTGTCCGACTATTTTATAGAAATCATGTTTTATCAGATGTTTTGGAATTATATGTCATACATGATTATTTTCCAAAACTGTTTTTCTGTGAACACCCATATGACCCATGTTGTACAAGGTGTATTTGGATGGAGGAAGAAAATGATTTTGATTGATCTATAAATCATTATTGCAATGCATGGGAATTCTACCTATGTGATAAAGATAACGATGAAACCGAGTGAACACCATGATCATGGTATGATGTGATTCATTTTGGGAATCGTTTTATTTTATCTTATGGTGGTGAAATAAGACGCCATGAATTAAGATGTTGAGATCGTAATGAATTTGGATGAAAATGAGAGGTATAAGGAAACTATTGAGGTTAAAACATGTTAGGGTTATTTTTGGAGTTTTATAAAAAGTACAACATGCAGACCGTGTGACAACCCGTCGCGTCGGACAAAGCTATGGGAATCGAACCCACAACCAAAGTGCCACCGGTATTTATCTCCTACCACTGGACTACGTGAAGTCCCTGGTTAGTTTGACTGATTCTTTTTAGTTAGATGATTTTATGAATTAAGAGTAAGTTGATTTTGGGTTATCTAAGGAAATTTATTAACATATCATGGAGGATATGTGATTAGGTTAATTACTTTTCAATATGAGACATTAAGAGAAACTGATGTTGTTTGGAGATAAATGTTACGATTTAACTTTGAAGATTATGTGACTAAATCCTTCAAATATTTGGGTTTCAATCATAGTTTGGTTTACTTTGATGAATTTTATAGACAAATTGTTTATCGAATGGTCCTCATTGAAATTTGGGTTTTGTTGGAAAAATTTTGGAAATTAAGAATAGATTTTCTTTTTATAAAGGGTTATCCTTTTCTGGATTATCTGATCTTGTACTTACCTTTTTGGTTTTGGATTTGGTTAAAGTTTAAAGACATGGGATGTATATATATCTCTTTTGTGGATTAGGTTATTCTCTAGAAGTTGATTATTGTACTATTAATGTGAAAAATTCTCCCTAAATACTCGTCTATTGGATAAATATGAGTTTGTGTAAGGAATCTAATAAAAGTTGAAAGTTAACATGATAAGTGATTATGTTTCCTTATGAATAAATTCCTCAATAAAAATTAACTTAAAATAAAAATGTTGTCTATTAACTTTTCCTACTGGGGAATCGAATATCGTTTAACCCATCACAAGTTTGTGATTTTCTTGTGGTTAACTTTCTCATAAACATGTTTTCTATCACTCTCCATCAGAACATGACCCTATGTTTTCTCCTCCATGTCCATGTTTTCCTACATGGATTCCTAGTATGGGTTAAATTCGGTGACCTTTATACTTATCTTTCTTTATTTTAAATTGATTGTTTTACCGACTCTTGTTCCGATGTGTGACTTTAAAGGATGTTTCCAAGATCAATTTTAAAATTGCAAGGACACAATTCCCAAAAGAGGGGAAGGATGTAACACCCCAGGTAAATAAAGAATATGAAATTTTAATATTTATCCATATTTGTGAATAAAATATTAATATTACTTTAAAGGGGATGCTATGCTCGATGGCGTACCGAATACGCAACAATGAGTTTCTTGGGAATCATACGTTGCACTCCAATAATAAAATAATATTATTTTAAATGGTAGTTAACGCCTTGCTATTGTGATGGCGGGAATGAATAGAACTAACTACAAAATTATTATATATGTTTGTGAAATCTTTTTTACTTTTTACAATAAATGTTATAGGATTAAAAATGCGAATGAATACAATTTTAAGTGTAAAAATTATAATATTCTTTAAAAGGTCGATTAACAGCCTTTTAATGGCAAACCTCTTTTAAATCCACTTTATGACAATTGTATGTGTTATATTTGACAAAATAAAATTCTTCTTTAGAATCGGGACATCAAAATTTACTTTGTGTAAATTTTTGGAATTTTTCCGAAAAAGTTCAATTTTTAATGAATAGTGAAAAATGTTGTATTTTAATTCAAAACCTTTTTTTAATCTAATTTATTTATATTATTAGATTATATTTTGGATTGGTTTTAAATTGAAATTAGAATACATTTTTACCATTTAATCCAATAGTGGTCGTTGGAATTAATTTCACTTTGAAATCAGACTTAAACTAGTGTCAATCTTTTGATACATTTTGTTTCATAAAAACACGCTATTTGTTTTGACAGCGGGAATTAATTATTAAATTAATTAATGCAACTTATATGTTTTGAATTTTGTAAAATAGATATCAATTTTGAGTTTGGAATATCAAATATAGATTAGGGTGAATTTTTGGTAATTTTGTGAAAAACATCAATTTTTGATGAATAGTGAAACCACTAAGTGGTACTTATAAAAACTGATTTTCCGTTTAAATGAAATTTTGCCATCTTTGTGTTTTTAATTTAAAAAATCTTACATAAATGGTTGTAATTAAGAATTAAAATGTGGTCAATGGGATTAAAATAATTTTTTGGTCAATAGTAACTTATTAAGTTTTTAATCGCGATTAGAGGTAATTAGTGTAGTTTAAGGTAAAAATAATGTTTTAATAATATGAGATGACCTAGACACATGTCCTACCCTCATTGTATGAGTCATGGCCGACAAAGAAAATCCATGGAACAACATGGGGACCCCATGGATCCACTTTGGTTGGAAAATGACCTAAATACCTTTTTATTTAATGATAAAATTAAAATGGCACAAACATGAGTTGTTTTAATAAAACAATTTTTACATGGGGTTATACAAGTCATATTTTTGACTATAAATAGTAATTGTAAAGCTAAAAATATTTCCTACATCATAGTATTTGTTTTATAATTTTTATACATTAAATAAATAAAATTATTTATGACATCGTGATGATACAGCGATGACCTCAATATTTAACGATTTAAATAAAATGGAACGATAATGTAAAATCTAAGACCTCCACATGTCCTAAACATATTTTATGGGTGGATTTAGAACCCTTATCACTTTATCCTCAAAACACATCAATGTGGGACCATTAAAATCCGAAACGCATTCTAAAATAAAGTAACATTTCTTTACTTTCCAAGAGTGCCCCTCCTCTCCTCTTATAAAAGGCCCCCACCCCTACCTCCTTACCCACACTTCCAAAGCTTTTGGCTCGGCGAAACCATTCCCATTTTGACTCTACAAAACCCTCTCTAACTCTTTGAAGCCTCACTTTGGGCAGAAGTCTTCCCAAGGAAGCCTTTGAGCTCAAACCAAAGGGAGTTACCTGATTTTAAGGTAATGTCTTCACTTGAGTCCTTTTGTTTTATTTTGCTTCTCCAACCACCTAAAATCTTTTTATTCATTTAATTTGTAACAAATATAGTATATTTAATATTCTAGTATGTTGTTATAAGAAGGATTATAGCTGCACTTACACACACCTTCATCTAATGGTTAAAGAACATACTGTTTCTGTGGTTGGCGATTTTCTGCCACACAAAATGATGATTGTTCAATATTCTTTTAACACCATTAACGGTGGCCATTATGATGTCACTGTATTTTATATATGATATATATGGTATTTATGTTTACTATATGCTTCTTTATTTTAAATTTAAATCATACCTCTATTCTTTTCATGTTGTGTAAATGTGATAATTTCATATGAGAAAGTGTGGACTACCGCCCCCTCAAGTGATGTGACTCGTACATGCAATACATGAAATGTATAAAGAATGAAATTAATGAACATATGTGACCTATATAAAATATAAATTATACTGGAATTTTAATATATATATATATATATATCATTTATTTATTTAATTCCATTAATATGACAAATAAAAAATGAAAGTAGCGTTCATGCGTACGTACGACCTACCGTCTCCATGAACGCTGCTTTTGGTTTTTTATCTACAAATGATATGGAATAGTATAAAATGAATATGTACTGGATATATATTATATTTTAATCATTAATACTATTCTCGAAATTATTTACTTATAACTACATGTCAACCATTTTTCAAACAAGTTCATTTTTGACTCATGTACCAAACATCGGCAAAAACGTCTGATATGAACTAACATTACTAAACAATTGTAATAACATTATAATATGTGATATTAACTGAATAATAATCTCTAAAGTAGGTCCTTAGGCAATTATAAATTTACCAATGTTTATTATTCAGGAATATAAAGAAAGGAACAAGACAAGTCGGACTTGAGGTAAGGGATCCTACTCCTCTCTTTCTTTTTAAGTACACTCTTTTATGTCATTCCTTTTAAATCTCATATTTCTTGTTATTGGGATGTTATTTTATATTATTATTACTGTAATTTTTATGTTCATATTATGAGAGACCCTATTCTATCTCATCAATCCATTTTGGATGTTTTGAGTGGCGTCGTTAGGCTGCCGAATTTTCGTAAGAGATCTAACCTCTCTCTTTCTTTTTAAGTACTCTCCTTTATGTCACGTCTTTTAAGCTCCTATTTGTTATGTTGGGAGATGTTCTTTTATATTCATATTTCTGTAAACTTTATGTTAATATGATGAGAGACCCTATTTTCTCTCATCAATCCATTTTGGAAGTTTTAAGTGGCACCGTTAGGCTGTCGAGTTTTCGTAAGGGATTTTTCATCGCACTTTTATTACCGTGATATTTATGCTACATTTGAAACAATTTCCTTTGAGTGGTGTATGTACTTCACATTATTTTACTCATTGTGTAATATACTTTCATTCATGATTATTTACATCAATTTTGTATTTTCCTTCTTTCACAGGGTGCATGTGTCAAATGATACCCATGTCGGTAAGGGAACCTTTCACCCTCTTCTTTTTAAAAGACTTATTTTGTTATGTCTTTTAATTCACATAATATTATGTTGGGATATGTTCTTATATATCCTTATTTATTTAAATTTTGTGTCCATGTGATGAGATACCCTTTTTATCTCTCATTAACTCATTTTCTGAATTTTGATGTGACGTCGATAGGCTGTCAAATTTTTGCAAGGGAACTTCATAACCCAAATTTGATTCTTTGGGATAAACATGTACTCCTTGAATATGTCATTCTATGAATATGTGTGAATAACCTCTGATTGTTTTACAGTTAATATCCACTTATATTTGGTGTATTCGTTTGTCACACATAATTATGTAATTGATTTATCCTTAAACCAAGGATATCGTCTTTCTATGGGACTTTGTCTCAATCTCCACTCATTGAGGCATATTTTTTTTATACACAACCTTCTTTTATACGGTGTATAAACCCCTTTGACTTTTAAGTTGATTCAAAAGGAATCGTTTTTATACGAAGCGTTTACGAAACGAAAAAATGGAATTTTTTTGTCATACGTATGCAGAAACAATGACTTCTCCGCCGCCGTGACCATTATTTGAGTTTTGGCTTCCTCTACAAGCCATACCTTCTTTTTAAAAGAAAAATAAATACCATGTTTTACATTTCATTTATTTTGGTATTGAAAATGGTTTTCATAATGTTTTTATATCAATGTGTTGTATTGATATCCTGTGATTGAAATGTGGAAATGTTATGTTTCCTTTATGCATGTTTTATGTGATAAGATTATGTTATGGTTATTGGGAATTGTTATGAAGATGGGTGGTTCCGTGATAATCTAAGGGCGGGTGAGCCCGATATAGCTCTCCAATGCATTGGGTAACGTGAATTAGTGAAACGTTAAGGTTTCTACGAAGAGATTTAGGGAATATACTGTGATGGGTATTCCAAACGTAACCAAGAGGGTTACACCCTATGTAAGAATGTTAAGAATGCCTCATGTTACCTTAATGCCTTATTATTTCTCTGATTTATTCATGATTTGATGAGGTATGTTAAAGTGCCAATGTTTTATGGGAAAATTATTATTTCATTCTTATGTATATATGAACTCATGTTTCCTTTCCAAATTTTTATAACCCTTACTGAGATTTTTATGCTCATCCCCAGTTTTTTTGAAAAGTTTTTCACAGGTCAAGGGAAAGGTGTATGTTATGATGATAGTGTCAAGGAAGTGTCAAGAAAGAATCCATGCTTTATTTTTAAATATATTTCTGTTGATGGGAAAAAAATGAATACTATCTTTTATGTAACTACTTTGTTTAAATGTGGAATGTAATGCATGTTTTATGATCTAATTATCTAAAATTATAAACCTAAAATGATCTTCAATGGGTAATCATGTAATAACTCAAGATTAAGTAAGGTTTAAGGCTGGGGTCTTATACTCCTCCACATCTATCTTATCTTCATTGAAGCCCCATGATAAAATTAGGTCTTGTTGGTTGTTCCAGGATTTTTGTTCCTTCTTAAAATTGTTTTGAACCTCTCTTTCTAATATTCTGTTGAAATCCTTTCGTAGAGCATTAATTTGAAAAAACCATCCCAACACTTCAATCATAGAATGAAGAATTAAGTCGAAGAATTTCTCTATACCGCTATCTCCATTTTCTTTTGCATCACCCATATCCCTTCTTAGTAAGTTACATAATATCATGATATGATTATAAAGGTTAATATAAAGGTTAAAACAACAAGATAAAGTTTTAAAAAATGTAAAATTTTACTTAATTTTCATTGGATGAGGGGATTTAACCACATTGTCATACTAAATTCTAGATTAATTAGTTTGGATCCATTTGGAATAAAAATTACTTTATATTAATTTTATATTTTGAAGATTTAAATGAGTGCCCCTTCTGTCTCATATAAAGGGGAATCTCATCTTCTATATAACTCGTAGTTAAAAAAACTATTTTTACTAAGAAATATCATCTCAAATCTATTTTTATAATCCTTTTAAAAATTATATAAATCTTGTTTTTGGATTAACACCACCCTTAGTTGTCTTAATGTGTCAAAAAAGAAGATCATTCAAAGAATATGTATTGTTTTAATTAAGTAATTTTATTTTATTTCTTATTTTGTATCCTTAAAATACTTGTAAAAGATGATTAAATAAAAAATTAAGTATCCTAAAAATATTTATATGTTATTTTGTTGATATATTAATCAAAGTAAATCTCTACGTCTATCAAATGGGAAAATAATTAATCATTCACGTGTGTGGTTGATTACCGCCTTGTGAACCTATAAAACACATTTTTAATCACTATATATCAATATTAGTTATAATTATGTAATTAATGTGTATGAATCATATTAATTACATAATTATAATTAATAAATAATAAAATAACATTTACTTCATTATATTTACATGCATATAAACATGATAATGTTGTTCATGCATACGTGTAATGTATTACCACTATAAACCTCTGTAATATGTTTTTCATCACCACATGACATAAATGATGTAAATAATAATTTTTAAATATTTAACTGTTTAATAATGATATAACAATAATTATGGAAATAAAAATTAATACTTACCTATTTTAAATAATGATAATTGAAATATGGAAATATTACTCATGAAGATGTATGGCTTTCCATTTGGATGATTTTAACGTTGTTCATTTCTTCATAAAAATACATAATAGAATTATGTTAATTTAAATTTATGTATAAATTTAATTGTTATATAATTAATAATATTCTAGAGATGATTAAAAAATGATCAATTTTGAAATCAACATCATACCAAAGTCATTGTAGACTTGAGAACCGAATAAATTCATAAAGTAATTTTTTAAATTAAATATTTAGGTAACTGTTATAACATGATAATATGTGATACAAAATTAATAACAGACCTAAAAAAGTTTATAAATAAAATAAATAAAATAAATAATTTTATTATTCTATAATATAAATATTTTATGTGATGATTCAAACTAAAGGTAAGGGATTTTGTCTCAATTTCCATTCATTGACGCATACCAGGAAATTCTGAACCAGGCATAAGCCTGGTCCCGCAAATTTATTAAAAGAAAAGTGCAAGTAAAGTCAGAAGAAAATAAAACGCTACATAACATCAAAACCATATGCATCCTTCTCCCCATCATCAGATAACTCATCACCAGGATCAGCTGACTCCCATTCAGAAGATTCGTAGTTGTGCATCATCTCAAGGTACATATTTTTCGTCCGCAACATTTCCTCAGACAACTTATCTTTGACCAGCCGTTTTCCACTATACCCATTTGCAATGACATTTTCTTGTGACGCTCCAATCTTGTGTGCAGACCTTGTTGCCATTGGTTTGGGTAGATCCGTGTAGTCTCACCTTGGCCTCCTCTTTGGTGGCACAGTCATGACACCTTCACTTTCAGACATCTTCGTTCGACCACCTTGAACAATATCACTATATGAAGGTCTGTCTGCTCTGCCACAATTCTCTTTCTCACTATCAGATATATTCCCCCATTTATCAGTGATATTCACAGAATCCAAACTCTTGCTTCCAACACCTTTCTTTACCAAGACATCATCTGAGGTTTTAAGAGACTCTCCTCCGGCCTGAGAGAGCATGTTATGATCATGCACAACAAGGCAATGAGGGTTCATTTCACCAACAACAACAAGTCCTGGGTTATTAGGAACCCCAAAATCCTGCCGATCAGCCATCCCAGTGGGTGGCTCCTCCAGCTCCAGCCCTACAAATCTATTACCAGAAGAGGCCCAACCAGCTACGGTAATATTTTCCTTATCAAGTCCACCTCCTTTATCCCTCATATTGTCAGAAATCGGCTGCACTTGACATGAATTGACAGAAACCTCCCTCAAAGGTGGATCCCCAGCACCAAGATCACTTTTAAGGCGGTTAAAAACCTGCTTTAATGTTGGATGTAAGGCCTCCCGTGTAACACCCCAAGCTTCCACGGTACGTTTCCCTTCGAATAATGCGATAGCGTGTGTTGTACGCAACCTCGAGTTCTAACACACACCACAACTAATTAAACTAGCCGTTGTGAATACTAATACCTACTTTTTGAAATTATATATATTTTATATTTGAAAATGGACTTCATTTTTGGATTCAGAATATCAAAATTAGCCTAGGGTGAAATTTTGGTACATTTCGGATAACTTTCATATTTTGATGAATAGTGAAAATTACTAAATTTTAATTAAAAACAACTTTTTTAATCAAAATAATTAATAATGATAAATTGTGAATTTGAGTGGTTTTAAAGTATATTTAGAATATATTTTTACCATTTAATATAATGTTGGTCATTGGACATAATTTTACAATTAAACCGAACATAAACAAGTGTCAATCTTTTGATAGTTATTACCTCTTAAAAACACGCTTTTTGTTTTGACAGCGGGAATTAATTTTAAATTAATTTCTGCCACTTCTGTGTTTTGAATTTAGGAAAATGGATTCCATATTTAGAATCAGGATGTCCAAATTATGTAAATAGGTATCTTTTATTTTTACACATTTTGAATAATTACTGCGGTAAATATTTTATTTACCATGGTTAAAGGGTAAATCCGGTAAATAAGGGTTAAAAAAATAATATTATAATAATAATAAATTACCCTAAATCGTGTCTTAACCCTATTGGTTGATACATGGTCGACCATGGGCATCTTTGGGTCTGTTTTGGGACCCCATGGATCCACTTGTAAGTGATAATGACACATTATATTAATAAAGTTAAAATAAAAATAAAAATGGCATAAGCTTACATCTTTTAGAAGAACAATTTTTACATAGGGTTATACATGTTGGATTTTCGATTATAAATATTCATTAGAAATATAAAAAGATTTCCTACATAATGATATTTTATTTATAATTTTTAGACATCAAATTATTTAAATTATTAATGACACAATAATGATGCAATGTTTACCTCATTAATAAATCATTTAAATAAATAAGATTATAATGATTAAAATATTATTTAAAACCTGTCCAATTCTTATTGGTTGATGTTATTTAGAATATGAGTCATCTTATCTTCGACCTCAATGATTTTTGGACCATTATAAACCGAATACAAATATATTATAAAGTAATACTTTCACACTTTCCTAAAGAGCCCCTCCTCTCCCTTATAAAAGGTGACCACTTCTACTCATTCCTCACACCTCTCAAGCCACTTGGCTCGTCCAAACTCTGCCCAACTAAGCTCCCCACATCCCTCTCCTCCTCCTTGAAGCTTACCCTTAGGCAGAAAGCATTTCAAGAAGTCCTTTGGTTCCAACCAAAGTGAGTTACCTAAATTAAAGGTAACGATTTCTCTTAAATTATTGTCATTTATTTTGCTTCTCCAACCCCCAAACTCTTTTTATTTCCTTTCTTTTGTAACAACACCAGTATCCTCAATATACTAGGATGTTATTATAAGAAGGATTAAAACTACACATACACACAACTCCATCTAATGGATGATGAACATAATGTTTCTGTGGATGGCAAACTAACGCCTCACGAAACGATGATTGTTCAAATACATCTTACCGCCTCTCATGGTGGCCATTATGATGGAACTGTAATTAAATATGATATTAATGATATATATTTTATATATAAGCTTCTGTAATTCCATTTTATTTCATACCATTATTCGTTTCATGTTGTATATACATACGATAATTTCATTTGAGGAAGTGCGGACTACTGCCCCCTTAAAATGATATGACTCGTTCATACCACACATGGAACGTATAAAGGATGGTGTTAATGAACTTAAGTAACATATATAAAATATTATATTATACTGGAATAGTAATATACCTATTTATCATTTGGATTCGATTCTTTTAAAATAAAAATTAAATGGAAGTAGCGTTCGTGCGTACGTACGTACTACCGTCTCCACAAACGCGATGAGATTCATTCTCCATCGTATCCATTCAAGTATAATTGTCATTTAATGATTTAAAAATTATGTTTAAGGACTTGATATCATTCTGGATATGAATAAGATACAACAAACATGACTTATGTTACAAAACATATAAAAGAAAATGAGTAAGTTAACACACGAAACGATGATAATACTAAGATATTATCAAATCAATATTAAAAGATCATATATGATATCATATTAATGTATATGATTCTTTTATAATTTAATAACAATTATTTCACCATTATACAGGAGGTTGACCTACCCCAACCAAGGAAAAGTACAAGGTAAGGGTTATTTCACAATCTCTTCATTATCCGAGGTTGTTTATACGTAATAATCTACTGGGATCTCTTTATCATCCACATCCATGTTTCTTAAAAATGTATTTCAAAACATTTTTACTATTTGCAAGAATATGGGTTTAAGTCATTTATACCCTTGTTTGACTTTTTATAAGAGGTTTATAAAGGAATCTTTCCGTCGTTTTCAAAACAAGGTCCTTTTTAACCTTTTCGACAGAATTGAGGTAAGAATGTTTTTTTTTAACTTATACGGCGGGTGCGGTTATTTTCCGCCGTTATAAAATCGTCGAAGCTTTCCATACAAGCTTATAAGAATATTTTCAAAGAAAATGTTTTATTTTATATGGATCTTAAATGATTTCAAAATAAAAGGAGATACTTCTTCAAAAATAATTTTGATTTCATCTATGTCAACATCCTTTGATGGATTTTAAGATTATTTGAAGTTGATTTATTATGATACAAAACTTCTATATTGTATTGAAGGTTTTGTGATATGTTTGACTGTGGATGTTCTATTTTTATACCATTCATAGTTTATGGTGAAATTATTGACATTTCGTATGCTAGTTTTAATACGAATGTTTATGTTATGTTTAAACCTTTTCATATGGGAATGCATTGGACTTAATAAGTGACGGGTGGAGCCCGCTATAGCTCCTCGATGCATCGGTAGGTCTCATGAGACAAACTAGTGTCTTGGCACAAGGCCTTGACAAAATCTTATTTGTAGTCTTGGCACGAGGCCTTGGCTATGTGGTTATGATAGTCTGGCATTATGCATTCCAACATTATGAAAGTGGTTATTGATTTTTGCATGTGATTATTCGATTAGTAGAATATCCATGTGAATAATTAAATGGAATTATTTCATTTTATTTATGCCATACCATGTTGAAAGTTCATATTTAAAAGGCTTTTGTTTTAGTTATACATTGCCTTAAATGTTTATTCTTTCCGCTATATTGTTATCCTTACTGGGCATTTGAGCTCACACCTTTTTTATGTTTTATTTTTCCCAGGATGTGAAGAAGTAAGTTATGAATGACCTGCAGGGATTTTATGAGGGGATAATAGTGTGGTTTATTGAGACATTATGTTGTTGTAGTAGTTTTTCATTTTATAATGTAATGTAAAACTTATGAATATATCTGGAATTTTCCAAGGCTACTAAACCAATCGGTCTTTCGAGATTTGATCTTTCTTATGATCATGCCAATGTTACGAAGTAATGCACCGACTCTGGGTAGCTGGGGTCGGGGCGTTACAGTTGGTATCAGAGGAAGTTTAGTACAAACCTTGGAAGCTAGATTTAGATAAACTCTGATTAGAGCACGTAGACCTAAGATGAACTTTGAGGATTAGTGTAGAAGAACGTCCTAGAATTTTGGTATTGTAGAGATTTTGTGAGTTTTCCGAGCAATACATCCCTGTCTGGATACGAGCAGGTAGAGGCGGCTCTGGCACAGATGTACCTAGGGGTAAAACCCGAAAACACCGCTTTGAGCTAGACTCGAACGGGAACTGGTGCACGACAACGGGCCTTGCTGCACTCTTGGTTACGACACTCCCGGGGGATATGCTTAGGATAACTCTCACTATCTTTACAAATCATTATGAAGGGTTTATGAGTATATACTTCCTCAAAGAAAACATTTTTATGATTATGGATTATATCCATAAATAGTTCAATTTATGCTAAGTGTTTTATAAGTATGGGATTATGTATTTTGATTTATAAACTGATCTAGTTTATGCCATTGTTTAGAAATGGCGCCTAGTGGAAGAAATGGAAACCGTATCAATGCACGCACCCCATTTAGGGATTGCCCTCCTGCTCAAGATAATTATAGTGGGGCTAGTGATGCAACTGGTGCTGATCAGCTAATCACCATACTGGGACAACTTACTCAGGTTATGCATAATAACCTTACCCGTATGGAGCACCCTGATCCGCAGCGTAGAGGATCAATGTTAGATCGATTCATGAGACAACAACCACCAACGTTCAATGGGAGTACAAATCCCTTAGTAGCTGAGCAATGGATATTTTCCCTAGAGAAAATATTTCAGGCTTTGGGGAGTAGTGAAAGGGAAAAAGTTACCATGGCAGTTTACCGCCTCACTGGAGATGCTGATCAATGGTGGTCATTGATTCAAAACATGAAGGAAGATGATGAAGTATCAAACATGGAATGGAGGGAGTTCAAAGATCTGTTTTTAGAAAAATACTTTCCTCGCGACCATCGAGCAGATATGGAAAGGCAATTTCTGAGTCTGAGACAAAAGGAGGATGATAATGTCACAAAGTATGAGGCTAACTTTACAAGGTTAGCGAGGTATGCTGGAGATTATATTCGCAACCCAAGAAGTAAGATTGATCGTTTCTTTGATGGGTTAAAACCATTTCTCCGTCGAGCATTAGTCTCACAATCCTTTTCATCGTACGAAGACATTGTCTCATGTGCTATCAAGACCGAAAAGGAATTCTCTAAATCATATGACTTTAAAGCAAAGCAAGAGAAGAAGAGACCTGCTGATCAATCTGGGAATGGAAATAAGGGGAAGAAGGGAAAGGTTGAATATCCATCTTGTGGTAAATGCGGGAAGAAACATCCTGGTACTTGCTTGAAGGGAATGGGAGTCTGTTACAAGTGTGGTGAAAAAGGCCACCAAGCTCATGATTGCAAGGGGAAGAAGGAAGCTACCAACGTTCAGTGCTACAATTGCAGGGAGATGGGGAATTATGCAAATGCATGCCCTAAGCGTCAGGAGAACTTACCTCAGAAAAGGCCAAGGGATCAAGGCCAGGCTTATGCTATCACTACTGCTGAGGTAGAAGCTCCGAAAGACGTGGTGGCAGGTAATTTAATGGTTTCCTCAAGTCTAGCAAATGCATTATTTGATTATGGATCATCGCATTGTTTCATATCTTCCCAGTTTGCTAAGAAAATTAGATATTTCCAATTTGATTTAATAAGGGAGTTGTCTGTTAAAACTCTTAAGGGAAGTATCGTTGCAACAAAGTTTTGTGAATCAGTCCCCATTAGAGCACATAAATTTTCTTTATCTGCTGATTTCATCGTCATACCTATGATTGAGTTTGATATAATCCTCTGTATGGACTGGCTTTCGGACTATGATGCGAAGATTTATTGTAAGAAGAAAGAGGTTACGATTCTTGATGATAATGATAAGGAGCACCTTATTTTTAGAGCAGAATCGTCACCACCTAATTCTTATTTAGATCCACCCCCAACAGCTCAACTTAATTCAATTATTGGGGAGGAAGAGAATGAAATAACTGTCGGTGAGGAAAGGAATGTTCAAATAGAGGATGTACCTGTTGTGAAAGAATTTGTAGATGTATTTCCGGAAGATTTACCTGGACATCCTCCAGAACGAGAAGTTGAGTTTTCTATTGATTTGATTCCTGGATCAAGGCCTATATCGAAGACCCCTTATAGAATGGACACTGTAGAGTTAGTCGAACTAAAGAAACAACTAGAGGAATTGAGTAATAAGGGATTTATTCGCCCTAGTGTTTCTCCATGGGGAGCCCCTGTTCTTTTTGTTAAAAAGAAAGATGGATCTATGAGGTTATGTATCGACTACAGGGAGATCAATGCTATAACAATAAAGAACAAGTATCCCCTACCTCGTATTGATGATTTATTTGACCAACTGCATGGAGCTCAATACTTTTCAAAGATTGCCCTTCGATCTGGATACCATCAGTTGTGTGTGAAGAAGGAAGACATTCCGAAGACAGCATTTCGAACCAGGTACGGGCATTACGAGTTTACTGTAATGCCGTTTGGATTGACTAATGCACCCTCTGTGTTCATGGATCTGATGAATAGAGTTTTCAAGGAGTATCTCGATGAATTTGTGGTGGTATTTATTGATGATATCTTGGTATACTCCAAAACCTACGAAGATCATGAAAATCACTTGCGCATTATCTTGAAGACTCTGAGGAGGCTTGAGTTATATGGGAAGTTTAGCAAGTGCGAATTCTGGCTTCAGGAGATTTCTTTTCTTGGCCATATTGTCTCTAAAGATGGAATCTCTGTTGATCCTTCTAAGACCAAAGCAATCCAAGAATGGCCAGCACCTACGAGTATAATTGAGGTACGCAGTTTTATTGGTTTGGCAGGTTATTATCGACGTTTCGTCCAGAATTTTGCCCGATTGGCTAACCCATTAACGAAGCTCACACGTAAAGGGGTTAAATTTGTTTGGACAAAAGAGTGTGAAGAATGTTTCGAAGAACTGAAGATAAGATTAGTCAATGCTCCTATATTGACTTTACCATCGGGGAATGATGGGTTCGTTATTTATAGTGATGCATCGAAGAAAGGACTTGGCTGTGTCCTTATGCAAAATGATAGAGTTATTGCCTATGCATCACGACAGTTGAAAATTCATGAACAAAACTATCCTACTCATGATCTCGAGTTAGCAGCAGTAATCTTTGCCTTGAAGATATGGAGGCACTACCTCTATGGTGAAAAATGTGAGATTTATACTGATCACAAGAGTTTGAAGTATATTTTCTCACAAAAAGAACTCAACATGAGGCAAAGGAGATGGCTTGAATTACTCAAGGATTATGATTGCACGATACACTACCACCCGGGGAAAGAAAACAAAGTAGCAGATGCTTTGAGCAGAAAAGACCATGGAGTTCTGAACATGATGAGAATTGAAAGGGATCCAATTTTCATGGATCTAGTGAAGATGGACATGGGAATAACCAGGGAAGGTGAAACATCAATGCTTTTTCAAATGGTTGCCAAACCATCTTTACTAGAAAGGATTAAGAGTTCTCAGAACGATGATGAAGAATTTCAGAAGAAGATTAAAGCTGTGAATGATGGGAGATTGAGAGACTTTGTGTATGAAGATGGAATTTTGAAATTCGGGAAGAGACTTTGTGTTCCCAATATACCTGATCTAAAAAGGGAATTGCTGGATGATGCTCATAGTTCCAATTTCTCTATACACCCTGGGAGCACCAAAATGTATAGAGATTTGAAGGAACATTTTTGGTGGGACAATATGAAGAGGGAGATTGCTGATTTTGTGTCAAGATGTATGGTTTGTCAACAAGTGAAAGCTGGAAGGCAACAGCCTGGAGGATTTATGAAACCTCTTCCTATACCGGAGTGGAAATGGGACAATATTACGATGGACTTTGTCATGGGGCTACCAAAGACTCCTAGAAGGAACGATGCAATATGGGTTATTGTTGATCGTCTTACCAAGACAACACATTTTCTTGCTATAAGAGAAGATCTACCCCTGGAACGTCTAGCAAGACTATACATTAATGAAGTTGTGAGACTTCATGGAGTACCCCTATCGATTGTTTCTGATCGTGATCCCCGTTTTACTTCAAGATTCTGGAAAAGACTTCAGAAATCCCTGGATACTGAACTTCATTTGAGCACTGCTTACCACCCTCAGACAGACGGACAATCAGAACGGACTATTCAAACCTTAGAAGACATGTTGAGATCTTGCTCACTTGACTTTCAGGGTATGTGGGATCAATATTTACCTCTGGTAGAATTTTCCTATAACAATAGCTTCCATTCGAGTATTCAGATGGCACCATATGAAGCGTTATACGGAAAGAGATGTCGTACACCAACCTGTTGAGATGACGTTGGTGAAAGAAAACTTGTAGGCCCAGAACTGGTGGAGGAAACGGTGGAAAAGGTGAAGGTAATCCAAAATCACATCAAAGCAGCTCAAAGTAGGCAGAAGAGCTATGCCGATAATCGAAGGAAGGATTTGGAATTTCAGGTCGGTGATCATGTTTTCCTAAAGGTATCTCCATGGAAGGGAGTCATACGTTTTGGTAAGAAAGGTAAATTGAGTCCCAGGTACATCGGACCTTTCGAAATTCTAGAACGAATTGGGGCTGTAGCTTACCGATTGGCAATGCCGCCAAGTCTCTCCAAAGTTCACGATGTGTTCCACGTATCTTTGTTGAGAAAATACATGCCTGACCCAACGCATGTACTCACCTATGAGGAATTAGAACTGGAACCTGATCTTTCCTATTGTGAAGAGCCCGTCAGGATTCTTGATACAAGAGAACAAGTACTGAGAAACCGGACGACGCGTCTGGTAAAAGTTTTGTGGAGAAACCATAAGATGGAAGAGGCAACGTGGGAACCCAAGGAACTTATGATGAAGAACCACCCGATTCTTTTCATGTAATAAGTATTCTAGAAATTGCGAGGACGCAATTATTTGAAGGAGGGGAGAATGTAACACCCCAAGCTTCCACGGTACGTTTCCCTTCGAATAATGCGATAGCGTGTGTTGTACGCAACCTCGAGTTCTAACACACACCACAACTAATTAAACTAGCCGTTGTGAATACTAATACCTAATTTTTGAAATTATATATATTTTATATTTGAAAATGGACTTCATTTTTGGATTCAGAATATCAAAATTACCCTAGGGTGAAATTTTGGTACATTTCGGATAACTTTCATATTTTGATGAATAGTGAAAATTACTAAATTTTAATTAAAAACAACTTTTTTAATCAAAATAATTAATAATGATAAATTGTGAATTTGAGTGGTTTTAAAGTATATTTAGAATATATTTTTACCATTTAATATAATGTTGGTCATTGGACATAATTTTACAATTAAACCGAACATAAACAAGTGTCAATCTTTTGATAGTTATTACCTCTTAAAAACACGCTTTTTGTTTTGACAGCGGGAATTAATTTTAAATTAATTTCTGCCACATCTGTGTTTTGAATTTAGGAAAATGGATTCCATATTTGGAATCAGGATGTCCAAATTATGTAAATAGGTAACTTTTATTTTTACACATTTTGAATAATTACTGCGGTAAATATTTTATTTACCATGGTTAAAGGGTAAATCCGGTAAATAAGGGTTAAAAAAATAATATTATAATAATACTAAATTACCCTAAAACGTGTCTTAACCCTATTGGTTGATACATGGTCGACCATGGGCATCTTTGGGTCTGTTTTGGGACCCCATGGATCCACTTGTAAGTGATAATGACACATTATATTAATAAAGTTAAAATAAAAATAAAAATGGCATAAGCTTACATCTTTTAGAAGAACAATTTTTACATAGGGTTATACATGTTGGATTTTCGATTATAAATATTCATTAGAAATATAAAATGATTTCCTACATAATGATATTTTATTTATAATTTTTAGACATCAAATAATTTAAATTATTAATGACACAATAATGATGCAATGTTTACCTCATTAATAAATCATTTAAATAAATAAGATTATAATGATTAAAATATTATTTAAAACCTGTCCAATTCTTATTGGTTGATGTTATTTAGAATATGAGTCATCTTATCTTCGACCTCAATGATTTTTGGACCATTATAAACCGAATAAAAATATATTATAAAGTAATACTTTCACACTTTCCTAAAGAGCCCCTCCTCTCCCTTATAAAAGGAGACCACTTCTACTCATTCCTCACACCTCTCAAGCCACTTGGCTCGTCCAAACTCTGCCCAACTAAGCTCCCCACATCCCTCTCCTCCTCCTTGAAGCTTACCCTTAGGCAGAAAGCATTTCAAGAAGTCCTTTGGTTCCAACCAAAGTGAGTTACCTAAATTAAAGGTAACGATTTCTCTTAAATTATTGTCATTTATTTTGCTTCTCCAACCCCCAAACACTTTTTATTTCCTTTCTTTTGTAACAACACCAGTATCCTCAATATACTAGGATGTTATTATAAGAAGGATTCAAACTACACATACACACAAATCCATCTAATGGATGATGAACATAATGTTTCTGTGGATGGCAAACTAACGCTTCACGAAACGATGATTGTTCAAATACATCTTACCGCCTCTCATGGTGGCCATTATGATGGAACTGTAATTAAATATGATATTAATGATATATATTTTATATATAAGCTTCTGTAATTCCATTTTATTTCATACCATTATTCGTTTCATGTTGTATATACATACGATAATTTCATTTGAGGAAGTGCGGACTACCGCCCCCTTAAAATGATATGAATCGTTCATACCACACATGGAACTTATAAAGGATGGTGTTAATGAACTTAAGTAACATATATAAAATATTATATTATACTGGAATAGTAATATACCTATGTATCATTTGTATTCGATTCTTTTAAAATAAAAATTAAATGGAAGTAGCGTTCGTGCGTACGTACGGACTACCGTCTCCACGAACGCGATGAGATTCATTCTCCATCGTATCCATTCAAGTATAATTGTCATTTAATGATTTAAAAATGATGTTTAAGGACTTGATATCATTCTGGATATGAATAAGATACAACAAACATGACTTATGTAACAAAACATATAAAAGAAAATGAGTAAGTTAACACACGAAACGACGATAACACTAAGATATTATCAAATCAATATTAAAAGATCATATATGATATCATATTAATGTATATGATTCTTTTATAATTTAATAACAATTATTTCACCATTATACAGGAGGTTAACCTACCCCAACCAAGGAAAAGTACAAGGTAAGGGTTATTTCACAATCTCTTCATTATCCGAGGTTGTTTATACGTAATAATCTACTGGGATCTCTTTATCATCCACATCCATGTTTCTTAAAAATGTATTTCAAAACATTTTTACTATTTGCAAGAATATGGGTTTAAGTCATTTATACCCTTGTTTGACTTTTTATAAGAGGTTTATAAAGGAATCTTTCCGTCGTTTTCAAAACAAGGTCCTTTTTAACCTTTTCGATAGAATTGAGGTAAGAATGTTTTTTTTAACTTATACGGCGGGTGCGGTTATTTTCCGCCATTATAAAATCGTCGAAGCTTTCCATAAAAGCTTATAAGAATATTTTCAAAGAAAATGTTTTATTTTATATGGATCTTAAATGATTTCAAAATAAAAGGAGATACTTCTTTAAAAATAATTTTGATTTCATCTATGTCAACATCCTTTGATGGATTTTAAGATTATTTGAAGTTGATTTATTATGATACAAAACTTCTATATTGTATTGAAGGTTTTGTGATATGTTTGACTGTGGATGTGCTATTTTTATACCATTCATAGTTTATGGTGAAATTATTGACATTTCGTATGCTAGTTTTAATACGAATGTTTATGTTATGTTTAAACCTTTTCATATGGGAATGCATTGGACTTAATAAGTGACGGGTGGAGCCCGCTATAGCTCCTCGATGCATCGGTAGGTCTCATGAGACAAACTAGTGTCTTGGCACAAGGCCTTGACAAAATCTTATTTGTAGTCTTGGCACGAGGCCTTGGCTATGTGGTTATGATAGTCTGGCATTATGCATTCCAACATTATGAAAGTGGTTATTGATTTTTGCATGTGATTATTCGATTAGTAGAATATCCATGTGAATAATTAAATGGCATTATTTCATTTTATTTATACCATACCATGTTGAAAGTTCATATTTAAAAGGCTTTTGTTTTAGTTATACATTGCCTTAAAAGTTTATTCTTTCCGCTATATTGTTATCCTTACTGGGCATTTGAGCTCACCCCTTTTTTATGTTTTATTTTTCCCAGGATGTGAAGAAGTAAGTTATGAATGACCTGTAGGGATTTTATGAGGGGATAATAGTGTGGTTTATTGAGACATTATGTTGTTGTAGTAGTTTTTCATTTTATAATGTAATGTAAAACTTATGAATATATCTGGCATTTTCCAAGGCTACTAAACCAATCGGTCTTTCGAGATTTGATCTTTCTTATGATCATGCCAATGTTATGTAATAATGCACCGACTCTGGGTAATTGGGGTCGGGGCGTTACATCCCGAACCTCCTTCACAGCACAAGCACGCTTAATCACCTCGATGCCTGTATCTTGCCATTACCCCTGCTCCATGTTTGCAACATTCAGTGCAGCATCAGTGCAAGGACTCCCCATGTGATTACCCTGATCACCAAGATTGCCAGCACCAACACATTCCACATCCCTGTCCTCAGCCACACCCCCTCGCGCATTCAAGTGGTCTGCCGGAACACCCGTAGCAGGAATGGGAGTCGATCCAGAAGGATCCCCACTAAGAACTCCTCGCGCCTTCATCGCCTGGGAGAACCCATCCTTTCCTTCGTTGCGGCAAACCAAATCAGAATGACCAATTCTACAGCATTGCACACAGTACTGCATCCAAGACTCATAGAGGACTTCTTGATGCCAACGAAATTCCTTGTTGTCTGTGATCCAGAAACGGTTCACCGGTGATCTTGTGACATCAACTTCTACGCAGATCCGCGGACAGATCGGGTGACACACAGACTCGGTTCGGCAGTCAGAACATAAGTAGCGGCCAATAATGTTCCCAATAGCACATAGAATAGCTGGATTTTGGAAGGAAAGAGGTAATCCAGGGAAGCTTACCCACGTCGTGATTGTCGATGGATCCCGCCGCATATGGAAGTCGAAGATCCAACGAAACAGGTAAAAGGAGAAACCCTTGCATCTTCGAGGGGGCCTGGACCAGGCACAAATCAAATCCTCCTCTGACCCAAAATATATCATGATATGTCGACGATCAAGCAGACCGACAACTACATGATCCTGAAGCTCCAAAGAATCAGAAACAAACCGCTCGAACTCATCAACTGATGGGCGCTGAGGACGGAAACGGGCGACAAGGGTAAGCTTACACAGGTCCTCGGCCCCATTAATCTCTGCCGAAAGAAGGGAGAGCTGCGGTGCCTCTGGGAAAATGTCTAGAACCTTCGGGGCAAGCTGGATCCTTGGGAAAGGGGGATGCGCAACAGAACGAGAACATGACAAGAGAGGCCTACACTGCTCGTGCAGGAACGATCGCGCAACTCCCCCCTCCGATTGAGAGGGGGGAGCAGAACGATGCTGCATCAGATCTAGGGCATCACCATGGAGGAAGCCAGAGACGCGGGCGCCGTCCTCATCTATCATTCATTGACGCATATTTTTGCTGTTATATACCCACCATATTTTATGAGGTATATATACAACCCCATTGTCTTAACATATCAACAATTTATATATAATAACTATATTTAATGTTTTTAATTTCATTATTTCATTGATATTATGATTTTATTGTTTAATGTGGTATACGACACTTTTATTGTTTAAATATTTAATTATCAAATATTTTTTACCAACTCAATATTCTTGATATTATTTTACAAATTCAATTATGATATTATAAAATGATTATAAAAAAATTCTATATCTATTTGTAATTTAATTCAATGTCATTCAAAATGAATCTTTTCAGATGTTTTATATGGAACATTTTTACAAATAACAAAACAGATGTTTTTTTCTTAATGTACATGACAACACTGACATTTCCACCAACATTAATTTTTTTCATTCATGATTAATTTTAAAAATTAATAATTTTATTCAATTAAAATAATTATTATATTTCATTAGTGTTTTTTGAATTTAAAATTAGTTTTAAAAAATGGTATTTTAATATGAAATTGTTTTTTATTTGTTATTTAAAGATTATTAAAGGGTTTCAATCATTATTTCATCCTCAGAAATCAAATATTATGGGTTTATAAAAATTATAGAATATGGGGGAGCCTGATATATCTTATATAAAGGGTTGAGCCTCATTATAAATCATCAAAAACTATTGATCCCATTATAAAATATACGAAGGGTAATACCCATTATAGATCATCAATGCATTGGGTACCCTAGAGAAAGAATCCGATAAAATGAATATTCCATTTATAAGGTGGAATGTAAGAGTGATATGTTAATATTGTACCAAATCACATACATGATTTTTTAATTCTTGCTAACTAGTGTTTATGAAATTGTTTTATTTGTGTATTCATGTTTTTACTAAACTAACGGGTTCCATTATTTTTATATCACTTAATGATATTTTTTTCACATCCAATTATTTTAAATGTTTTCCAAATGATTTATGGAATATTAGGGATTGGTATGAGGTCATGTTGACAATTGTGATGATATTTCTTGAATGGAAATCTTTTTAAAAAGTATTCCCTTTATTGGAAAAATTGATAATGTTTATGTGTGTCCACTTGTAATGTATGTGTTCACTATGTAATATTTTTTCCTAATTAAATAAAATAAAATACATAAAATATATTATGGGAAATAATTTTATTTTTAATTTTAAAATTACTATAATATGTAATGTTTATGGATGGTTCATTATAGTAGATATTAGAATAGTGATTAGACAACATTGGAGATTAAGAAGTTTTATTAAGAGTTGGGAATATCATCATCAATTTATAGGTTTATGGTTGATCATAATTTCAATGTATTAATAACCACTTTTTAGGATTCATGTTATGAAATTTTAAGGTGTCAAATTTTATTTTTATATATATATTTTTTAGGTACTTATATGTCATTAATTTTTGGGATGGAAAATGAAAGGTAGGAGATAAACGTTGTGGGTAAAACATATTATAGTTATTTTTAGTAATTAATCTTATTTTGGGATTGGTATATGAAATATATAGATTTAGAAAAAGGAAACCTACATCATGGGTGATAGCCAATCATGTCTGGAAAGGTAGTGGGAATTGAACCCATAATTAATGGGAGATAAGGTTGCATATCCTACTACTGGCCTTTATAATGTTCCGGTTAGTATGATTGCTTATTCTAAGTTAAATAATTTTATCTATGATGAATAATTTTATTTTTGGAAAATTTGTTTTATCGAATATATAACCATGGGATTGGAAAATTATTTAGTGGTTAATTAAATAATGTTATATTAGAAAATTTTCATTATTATGGGAATAATATTTGATCAATGTAAACATAATAGTGTAGGATTATAATAGAGAAGTAATTTCTGAATTATATATTGGAATAATCTATGATATTATTGTGGAATTATGGTGAATCTGGTTATTTATAGAAATAATTTTCATATATTGAAGATTACGTTATTTATGAAATTAAATTTTTTTGAATGAGACCTCAAATGTGATTGACGTTGTTTTAGAGATAAATGTTAAAAATTATCATTGAAGACCTTGTGATCAAATCATTAATAATTATTTTTTTTCAATCATTATTTAGATTATTTTTCATAATTTTATGGCAAAACATTTGTGGAATGGTCTATGATGGTCTATAGGTATTACTATTTAATTTTTGAGATTCGAACAATATTTTTTTCTTATAAGGTTTAATCATATTTTTTTAGAATTATATTGTATTTTAATAACCACTTTGTTTTTTATTATTGTCTAAATAAGTGTGGAATATATAGTTAATATTTTGGGGATTATCTGAGTCTCTAGAAGTTGATTCTAGTGCATCAATAGTGACTAATTCATCTTAAATAATCATCATATGGAGATAATGATGAGTTTGTTGTGGAATTCAATTAATGAATGAAGCTTTAATTCTTATTTATGTATATTTCCTTATGTTCCTTTTCCCTGTAGTTAAATAATAATGCAATACTATAAAAATTATTTTCAAACAAACACATTTTAAATGTACATCTCTTACTAAGAAACTAATCACCTTATGATCTATCATATAATAATTATTATTTGATTATTAACAATCCAATTATGATTTTCTATATAACTATTCATCATAACATGATTGTTAGTTTTTTACTCTATGTCCATTTTTTCCATTGAACCCTAGAATGTTTAAGATACATCCATAATTCACATTCATTATTTTAATGTTATGTGTTATGAATATTTGTTTTTCTGATATGGGATTTCAATAAAGATATTTTTTAACGGAAAACACTAATTACCAAGATTGAATTCAAAATTATGAAGAAGAAAATTAAAAAAATAATGGAGAGTGTAACATCCTATGTTTTTAAAAGGAAACAATATTCAAAATCATAAATTATATGTCACAATGATCTTTAAAAAACAAAATATTAATATCTAAATGTCAATATTATAACATAATAGTTAGAATATAGGGTTTGAGCAAGAGTAAAATATATATTTTAAAATATTTTGGAATAAAAGTATATAATTATTTGACCAATTAATTATAAATGAATTTAAAACACCTTTTTAAAATAAAAGGATATATTTTTCTAAAAAAGTATTTAAATGTTAACATGTGTATTTTATACAAATTAGTAAAATAATAACTATTGATAAATTATTGTAATGAAACATATATTATTTATATTAAATAGAATGTATAAATTTAGTCTTATGTGTTTCATAGATATTATATAAGAATAAATCCAATTTTATGCATAAAAGAAGTACATTTCTTAAAAGAGAATATTTATCACCTTTTGATGTCGCAATCAATAGATATATAGTTTTTGTCAATTTTATAAATTATATCTCAAAAAATAAATATCTTTTTTTAAATCATAATATCAAAATTTACTTTGTTTTAATTTCATGAATTTTTATGATAGATGTCAAGTTTTCATGAATAGTGAAAAATACTATATTTAAATTGAGAACTATTTTTATCAAGTTAATATATATTGAAAATCAAATATTTAATGCTTTTAAAGTAAATATAGATCATTTATTATGATTAATTACAATTTAGGTCATCGGGATAAATTTCAGATTTAATTTGGACATAAAAATATTTCAATCATTTGAATGTGTTTACTTTAAAATCTTGTTTTCTTGATCTATCAACATGATTATTTTGAAATTTATTTTATCAATTTTTTTTTATTTTGGGAAATTTATACATATTTTGAATCTTAAGATCCATTTTTATTAAATAATTTCATTTTTTTGAATTTATTAATTGTAATTTTAGTATTTTTGTTATTACCACAGTAAAGTGTAAATCGTTTAATTAAAGGGAAAATTTATAATGTTATACTAACACTTGAACAAAATTTATTGGGTTAATATTATTTTTCATAATCATTAATTGATCGATTATGGTCATTTGGGTGAGATTATATCCTTTATAAAATTTTATTTAAAGAAAATTCAAACTGTTCATACTTTTGTTTTTGAGATGTAATATATTTTTTCATATGGGGTTATATAGGTGATATATTATACTAGAAAGAGTGTTAATAAATATAAAATGATTATATTAATCTTGAAATTTAATTTTTAATTTTTATGGGAGAAATATTTAAATTTAAGGCTTGCACAATAATGACCGAGTAATTGTATAATTAATGGGAATATATAATTGATAAATTAAATTTTATTAAAATAAATACAATTCAAAATAATAAAAATCATCCAATTTTTTTAGATTACTCTAAAGTTTTATAGATTAATTGAGATATTTATTTTTAATATATCATTTAATTATGATATTTTAAAAAATTCTTGTAATGAATATGGTCAAAATTATCCTAAATGACACGTCAAAATAAATGATATTTTATTAAATGATATAAAATTCATAAAACTATAAAATTTTTCCAAATGCCTATTATGTGTTTCATAATTTCATAAATTCATCAATTATTTTCATTTTGTAAATTTATAGTTAGTAAATTAAACCTCATACTGTAAATTGAATTATATCGCAGTAGGAGTTAAAAGGGTAAAGTAAGGGATCAATAAAAAGTATAAGGATTATAAAATAGTAAAAAAATATCAAATATTCATTAGATAATTGTATTTTTAATATAACCATATTGTATTAGAAATAATTTTTTTAAACATTTTAATTTAAAATTAATTAATAATAAATTAATAATTTGAATATTATAAATAGAGCCTCTCCCCTCTCTTCTAAAAGGGAATATATTCTTATATATTCCACAGACATGGGAAAACTATTTTTATTATCCAATAAATTTACCCAATAACTTCTTAAATTCCCTCCTGTCATTATTGAACACTTATTTTAGGGATATAACCACCCCTAGTGGAATTATGGTGTCAACAAAAGGAGATATTCAACAGAAGAGGTGTTGTTTTAATTAAGAAATTATATTTTATTTATACATCCACTTTGATAAAATATTATTCCTCAATAGTTAAATAATAAATTAAATATCACCTGTATAATTATATGTTATTATGTTAATTTCATCACCAAAATCAATCTCCACGTCTATCAAATGGGAAAACAGTTAATCATTGATGTGTACGTTGAATTACCACCTGACAAACTGATATAATTAATTTTCAATCAGCATCTTGGTGATTTGTTATAATGATGAAATTAATTTTAATATATGATATTAATGAAATATTTATCATTATTAAAGAATAATATATCATTTACATTCTAATGTTTCTGTGTGCTTAAAAATTATAATGTTTTTCGTGTGCACGTGTGAACTATCACCTCCATGAAGTGATGTTATTCGTTTTTCATCACCAAATGACATGGATGATATATATATAATTTTGATTATATTTTTAATAGCATATTAATTACAATATTATAATTATGGAAACATAAAATAATACTTACATTATTTCCAAAACGATCATTAAAAATTAGAAACATTACATAGGAGTACATATGACATATATATCCATGATTATAACATAGTTCATTTTTCATTACCATACATAATGGTTGGATTTAAAATTAAAATTTATGTATAAATTTTATTATTATTTAATCAATATTACTCTGGATAAGATGGAAAATTGACATATTTTACAATAAGAGTCATTCCAAAGACACATTGGACTCAAGAATCAAATAACATTAAAACATAGACTATGAACATAAATAATAAAGTAATTGATATAAAATTATAACAAGTGACTGAAATGGAATAATAATAACTATAATGGTTCCCAAGAAAAAAATTATTATACATTTATTATTCATGAATGTTAATATTTTCTGTGAAGATCCAGAATCAATATAAGGGACTTCATATCAATCTTCTTTTATTGAGGCATATTTTGTTGTTAAACAACCACTGTAAGGCCCCAATGTTACAAATTACATAATATTATGTTTTAATCAAGAATTCACATTGTGGATATTTTCCAGTTTAGATTTTTATAGATTTATTCTATAACTCATACATAACCAAACCATAGAAATACAAAGTGTACACTTCCAAAAGTATCCATTTCTTATATAAAACACAATATTTTAAAAAGAAATGTCATTTATTTCCATGTTAAATCATAAAATTTCTTTGATCCCATCTTTTATTGATTTCATCATTAAAACACATGAAAAATATTTCAAAACATGGGATGAGAATAAGAATCTTGATATGGGATTCACAAAGATGAAAAACTATTAGTCTTGAGAAAACATTTAATCCATGAATAATTTATCATAATGTAATAATTTTCACCATTATGAAGTAGTAATTACACTTCATGGAATATAATCAGAATACCATCCATTTTTGTAATCAAAATATTACAATAAAACCAATTGAAATTAAATATAACATATAAAGGTAAATTAGGACATAATTATACTTAAATGAAATAAACATATGGTCGACATCCACACATATCAATAAGTGGAATAACTAAATGGCCTACATCCATACCCAACACATTGCTGGTTATAACATAACCACCCATCCTTAGTTTATCACGGTACCACTTACCTTTGGTTTATCACATAACCACCCATCATTGGATTATCGCATAACCACTAGCCAATGGTTTATCACATAATAATATATCAAATGTCCAAGTAACATTAAATAATAATAACATTAAAAATATTCATATTATCATCATTTTACTCATAAAACATCATTTTCAATCATAATAAATCATTTCAAGACATTGAAATATTCAATCTAGTTCAAAATCTATTTAAAAAATTTAATAAAATGAATTTTGAAACAAAGTGTCCCGTACCAATTTGAATCTTTTAACATTTTAAAACATTCCATCCCATATAAATAAATTCATAAAAACCATTTATAAAACATAAATATGATATAGATTGTTTTTAAAGAGTGAATATGTAAAATGTTTAAATGATTTTTTAGTAAAAGAGACTATTTCCATTTGAGAAACACTTGAATAAAAATAATTATTTAATAAAATTAAAGAAATAAATATCATAAGAATTTTATAATTCCATATAAAATGTATAAAAATTGTTTTATATACACCTTATAGGATAATAACGGTGCATAACATATTTATATGTCTCAATGAAATACGATTGAGATAGAACCCATTAAAGAATCAAATCATTATATTACGGATACATCAATGACATAATTATCTCTGAAAAATATAAATCTATCCAATATAAGTGGATATTCAGTATAAAAAAATCCGGGGTCATTCAAATATATTCATTGAAGAACATAACCAATGTAATTTATATTTAACTCAAGTAATTGAGATTGAGTTACGATTTACTTTACGTTGAGTCCATCTTATCTCATATATTTTTCCCCAGATTATTAAAATTATGTAACAACTCATATTTTTTCTTTTCTGTTGTTATACAATTATTGGAAAAATTACGTGACTAGGTAATAAGAAGATATTGGATTCTGAGGCCCGAAGATCCTGGCATAATCCATCAGAAAATGATAACTTTCAAATAGAACACATGATCAGTTTTCTAGGGAAAAAAATGGAAAAACACTTAAACAAGTGCTTCGATGAAACATATGAGGGGAATGTTGCCTTCTGAGAAGTGGTTTTACCCTAGGAACGACTTATGTGTAGTCCATATAGATCTCTAGTGGGAAAATGAAAAAATGAAATAACCATAAATAAAATTGTAATATAAGATTATTTTATTTTTTAAGTCTTTATAACTCATGAACGGTAACTCGGATTGAAAATATTAAACCACCATTTAGCTCATGAGAGCAAGATTTCCATAAATAGAGCCTAACATCAGGAACCCTAGTCTAAATGTTAATTTACTTTTTTGGATGTAACTGTAAATAATATTATTTAAATAAAAATTATTTTATCTTAAAATCCTCATTACTCACAAACAATAACTCGAATAAAAAATATGAGACCAACCTTGAGTTAGTAATGAGTTTTTTTTTAACCAGGACCAATCCTCAATCGGCATGGGTCGAGGGTAAAATATAATACTTAAACCATATAAAGGAGATGAAAATAAACGAAAATATGTTTATTTCATATTCATTTAATGTTTCTCTACATGGAGACTATACGAAAAAATGACGGAGCAACATGTTATAATTTTATGAAGGAAGTATCCTCGAAATATTTTTTCAATGAAAAATAATTACATTTAAATGCATTAAATAATTAATGTGTTTCCTCTATTAATTGGCAGCAGGGTCCAGTGTCCGAATTTATAATGTTGGAGAATTCCTCTAGAACACTAATGTTACCCCATGGAATGGTGGGGGATGTCTCTCTCACCAATGATGGTGGATAATATGTCTGGGTTCGATCAATCAGTGTTGAATCAACGAACACAGGCGAAACAGGGATCGATGTGGTGACACGACTTCAATATACATCTCCCAGCGATCCCACTCATGGTAGGAGTTTTTTCATGATGATATTATTTTCCCATTATTTCTTTCTAAACATCGAATGTATATCATCCCACTAGTAGGCTTATCCATGGGGAATTTTTTCATTTAGGGTGGATTTCCTTATCTAGGGATTGAAGGGATAGAATCTTAGTGTTAATCATCTCCCGTTTTAATCTAATGTTGATGAATCAAACCAACGTGAACAAGGACAGATGCCTCTATTATGGGTGTTCATATGTTATTCGCGACAAAACACAAGGATAAATGAAAATACTACTTTGAACACATAGTAGGGATACCAAAGACTCGAGGACCCTGAAAGTCCTCGCGGAATGGAAAACGGACCACAGGAGCGGACCCGGTGCCCCGCGGCAGCGGCTGCTATAAGAGGTGGCGTGTGCCGACGACGTGCCATTGTTTTGGAAAATGCCCATGGAAGGGGGAAATTGGTTTTTCATTGGGGTCATGGATCTTCATATGTGATAGTGTGGAAAGGTGGTACACTGATAGTGGGGGAAGGCGTCATGCCGACAGTGCCCCGTGATGATGAGGTGGGTCGTGGTATCCCACCATAGGTGGTGGATATGGCTACCGAAAAAGGCTGTAGGTATCACAAAAAGACATGATGGCCACACCAGATCATGTGGATTGACCAAAGTGGCGTCATACCCCACGAAGACCCACGAGGTGGTTGTAAGACATGACTATCCCGCTACATCTCAGCCAGAGCAATCCGTCCCGCTCACAGCGGGTCGGGATGAAGGAGGTTGGACACCACGGGTGGGCCAACGGGCCCGACCCCTAGTCCAGCTGGTCCGAGTTGGGTCTGAAATAGGTTGGTTAACCTTGGGCCGGGTTTGATTTTTCCTGTCAGACTGGGACATACCAGACCCTGACCCCACCAGCCGCTTTTCCATAAAATAGTCATAATTTGCAAACCTTACTACCAATTGATTATCCGTTTATGGCATTGGGATGCCCGTGATGAGAGGAAACTTTTGGAATACTGCAATTAAGTTTCCATGTATGTTGATTTACAACCGAGTTATTGAGAAGTATATTCTCCTAGAACCAACCAGGCTAGAACTATAAATCCTACGACATGTTGTGATGAGAAGGTTGTACCCTCAGTGGCCCAGTAAACGAGCAGTAGTTGAGAGGACCTCAATGGACTTATAGAATTTTAGTAGCCAAGCTGACCTTAGTGGTTCGACATTTTAATAGTATCTAAGAAAACTTGAGTTCCCTAACAGAAGAGTAGTGTACAGACCCAAGCATGAAGTTCATGAGAATTACATTACATTTGATGAATACTTAATACATAACAAAAATAGACACCCAAGGACTGTAATAGATTAGTGACTTTGGAAACTTGGAACATAATCTTCAAATCATGGGGAAATCTCTTCAACATCTCCCATAAAAAACATTCCCTTTTGGTTTCTTACCTAAAACCTTTCTTTATGTCCTGCAGAAATGAAAACCAAAAAAGGGAGATGTTGAATGCTCAGTAAGGGTAAACATGGAGAACATAAAACAATCCATAAACATTTGAAAGTAAAAATACAAGAACATAAAACATCAAAATCATATGTAATGACATAAATCTTGGATGTACAGAAGGCATAGATCACAAAGTAACATTAATCATGATAAAATAGCATGGGAATAAAACATTTAATTGTGGAATACCATTATCAACATGATATTATTTCCATAGAAGCCAAGGCATTTATGTTAAGACCTTCATAGTGGAAATGTCCATTACTAAATCAGGTTTACCTGTCGTTCCAACCCTGTATTACTGAACCAGATTTACTTGTCATTCCAGCCATGTCTATATCATGAGATATAAATCTATACCCAATGAATTGGATGGATATATAGGTCCCACCCATCTTATAATGAAATCATTTTTATGTTTACCCCAATGTAAACATAAATCATTCATCATAACCCAACGAATAAAATTTGTTTCATAAACATCATCTCATCATAATATTATACATATAAAACAAATGGATATCATTTCATCATAAGAAATATCAAACCATGTAAATAAAAGAGAAATTATACTTGAAACATAAACATACCAAATAATTTCATATTAAATGGAAAATAGTTTTGATAGAACACTTAAAATGATTTCTGGAAAAAAATATCATTTCTTCTTCAAAATCATTTTCTTTTCACTAGATGCCTTGAAATTCAAAAGAGAAGGATTTTTTTTGAAAATAATTATGAAATCTTTTAGTGTAAGCTTCATAAAAATAAGGAGTTATGAAACCGTAAAAATCCATTCATTATGTATAAGTAAAAAAACATTCTCCTCGTACTTTTAACGGAAAATTCAAAAAGTACCACGTATGGTTACAAAAGAATGATTCCTTCCATAACACAAAGTAAAAGTCAAAGAGGGATAAACATGACTTTAAACATACATGGAATAATATTAAACACTTTATGAAGAACATTTTTATGTAATTGATGAAAAATATAACCCCAGTAAATACTCAAGTATAATGAATCTAAGATAAAAATGAGATTGAAAAATTATCCCTTACATTAGCACCAATTTCTTCTATACATATCTGAAACTCTTTTATAGTGGGTTTAAACATTTTATTAACTTGTAAAAGAACCATATTTATATTTATGATATCATATATGATTCAGTTATTACTTTATATTGCCTGTTCTATTGTCAATTACATGTTAAAGCAGTATTTTGGGTAAAATCGATTCATTTTTCGTACATGTTTGGACTTTTTGTTCTTGATATTATTACATATATTCTGATTTACATAATTAAAGAATGTAAAACATGATTTATATATAATATATATTCACCATATAAGTAGATATGATATATCAATAAATGGAATGAAATACACCGTTAATGGAGACGGTAGGCCGTACGTACGTGTAGAGACCCAAAAAATGACGTACATAGACATTACATTACATTTTTAGAATATATAATATATATAAAAAACATACACCAAAGGATGGTAATAGTTTAGTGTCTTTGGAAACTCGGAATATAATCTTCTAATCTTGTTGAATGATCTTCAACATCTCCCATAAAGATCTCCCTTTTTTTACCTAAAACCTTTCTTTATATCCTGGGGAAAAGAAAAAATATAAAGGGTGAGCTCAACTGATCATTAAGAGTATGAATGGAGAAAATAAAACATACCATATACATTTGAACTTAAAAACAAGAACATATTATTTAAACATCAAATTCATGTGCAATGACATAAAACATGGTAGTATGTATGGCATAGGTCATAATGGATCATCAATCATGATAAATTAGCATGGGAAAAAACATGTAATTGAGGAAAACCAATAATCACTTTATATTATTTCCATAGTATCCATGGAATTGCTGCCAAGACCATCTTACTGGACAAATTCCCTTTCTGAATCGTGTTCACTCCTCGTTTCAGTCCTATAACACTAAACCATATTAACTTTCCATTCCAGCCATGTCTATCTCGTGAGATATAAATCTTTAACAAATCCATTGGAGAGAGATATAGGTCCCACCCATATCATAATTAAATCATTCTTATGTGCTCCACAACATAAATATAAATCATTCATCATAACCGAAATAATAAAATGGGTTTCATAAACATCATCCCATCATGACATAATCCAAATAAAACAAATGGATATCATTTCATCATAAGAAAAGTAAAACCATGTAAATCATATAGACATTATACTTGAAACATACACATATGAAATAATGTCATCTTATATAGATAATTGTTTTGATAAAACACTTGAAATTAATTCATGAAGAAAATAACCTTTCTTCATAAAAATCATTTTATTTTCACAAAATGTCATGAAATTTTAATAGGAAAGGATTTTTTGTAAGATAATACTGAAATATTGTAGAGTATGCTTCATGAAAATAAGGTTTTATAAAACTGTAAATTTTTTTTCATGACCTATAAGTTAAAAAAAATATTCTCCTCGTACTTTTGTCGGAAAAGTCAAAAAGTTCCTTGTATGGTAAACAAAAGAAATAATCATTTCATAACATGTGGTAAAAGAAAAAAATGGGTATAAACGAATTTAAGAATACATAAAAGCACTTTTAGAAAACATGGACATGGATGATAACAATAACCCCAGTAAATACTTACGAATTAACAATCTTAGATAAGAATGATATTGGAAGAATTATCCCTTACCTTAGGTCCGATATGCTTCGTAGGTATCCGAAACTTCTGTATAATGAGTTAAATAATGTTATTTAATTATTAAATAATCATATTAATTGTTATGATATCATATATGGTTCACTAATGACTTTATATTAGCCGTTATTTTGTAAATTCCATGTTAAAGCAGCATTTTGGGTAAAATAGTTTTATTTATCGTACATGTTTTAACTTATTGTTCATGATATTATTATTAATTATATCATGATTAAATTACTTCTAGAATTTAAATCATAATTTATATATCATATACATTCATTATATATATAATAGACAGATAAATGAAATGAAATACACTGTTCATGGAGACGGTAGGCCGTACGTACGCTTGAACACTCTTTTCTTTTCCTTATTGACTTGAATGGATGTAAGTAGATGATATATATATATACACATAAATCCAGTTGCTTTATCGTGTCATTTATTTCATTATTATTCATTATATATACTTTATAATCATTCTTGAGTGGTTAACATGGAGAATGAATCTCATCACGTCGTGGAGACAGTAATTCATAGGTATGCACGGGCGATGATATTGTTGCCATAATTATTTAATTGAATTGGAGTGGATGATATAATACTTTAGAGTTAGTATGATTTTATAATTACTATATATAGTTATTTTTTACACCATTATACTCATCCAAGTAAGGTGGTGGTGGAAAAACAGATTACACCACGGCGTGGAGATGGTATTCCGTACGTACACCTGCGCGGTGGTTTCATTTTTCATAGGATGGATAAAAGGTGAAATAGGGTTGTTTCATATTTATAATAACATATCAGTATATGATTGATACTAATGATTTTAATTTATGATGAAACAAATAAATAAGAATAAGTTTAAGAAGAAAGAAAATTGAAAGATTCGGTAGAAGAGATTACCTCTTCTTCGATGCACCCCTTTTAAGATTCCTCTTAAGACACTTGATATGGTCTTTTGAGGAAACCAAAGCCTCCAGAATGTTTCTAGGGATGTGGAGAAGATAAATGGGCAGGGTTTGGCCGAGCATGAAGGCTCAAGGTTGTGTAAACAGAAGAGGGAGGAGGTTCCCTTTTATAAAGGAGGAGAGGGGCTCCTTTGGAATCCTCAAAAATATTAATTTATAATAAATCAAACCCCACATATGAACTTAAAAAACTGACTCATATTCGAATATTATATTATATGGGGTTGCAATCTCATCAATCAATAAAATTTATACATGTTGGATATTTACTTTAAACCTTATCAACTTGATTTATCCTTATTTAATATATTTAATTTTATTTGTCGTAATAAGATTCTAAATTTTAAATTCTTATAAATAATTACTTTTGTGTTGTGAATTTTCCATAATTTAAAAATATATGACATTTTCGACAGTATAGATTTTAATTTATAATGTTTAAATATTTTTGTGATTTTTAAACAATTTTATATTATGTTATTTTTATAAACAACAATAGTGTCAATTTTTACACTATTCATTTATTTGAATTTAAATAAAATCCACACATAAGATATGTTTGAACTAAAATATTTAATATATTCCAAACATGTGATATGTATCTAGAAAATTGATGGAGCATATTAAATAGTTCATACAATATTTATTTTAATATTTTTAAAACCATTTATTTGATATTTCAATCAATAAAATAATTTCAGCATCACTATTATGTCACCTTTAATGATAATTATTTAATCCCAATAAATAATTAATAAATTCACATGATGTAGAGAATTTTATTAGCTTTATAAAGACTATTCATGTTCAAAGATTCATGAAGTTTATCACTAAATTATAATTAATATACTAATAATATTTAAGAGAGTGACATGTTGTCAATTTCTTTGTATTTAATAATAATTAAATTATTTTCATAGTAAAAAGTCCATAAAATGAATATATTCCGACCCTTAGGTGATATGGGTCGACTTTTAGTCATCCAATAGACTTCTTACAGGTGTTAGTGTAAAGAACTGTAAAAAACAATGGAATTTTTTTTTCTTAATTTCCTTTGAGATTTGACAAGAACGCAGTTTCTGACGGCACCTGATTCCGAGGCCCGGTGTGCCCGAAATCATTTTCCGAAGTTTAGCTCAGGTACGTTCAGTGAACGAATGAGCGTGTTTTTCTATCTTTTGAACCAGTGCTCAGAATTGAAATCCGAGGTCACCGATGGAATCCCAGCACCGGTAATTGCTTAAGAACTCCTTTTCTGGAGTTTCGTTTCCTCGGGTGGAGTTTTACTTAATTGGGTTAACTAAAGAATAAAATAAAATACTGTGCAACAAATATTATTTTTATTCAAGTAAGTGTTAACCTAAGCTAAGTGGTTGAGTGGGACCCACATCCTAACTAATCCTCTAGGTAGGATATTAGTGGGGTGGGGCCCACACGAGCCCCACCCTTTCAACTTCATCAACCCCTTTATGATTAAAGTAATGCACCCGCACCCCCTATTAAACGAAATCAACTCTTGCGTTTAATTAAATATTAACTTCCTCTATTAATTGGGCATTTTAAAACGTTGCAATTAATTGAGTTAATTTTTTGATTCAATTTGGAATTTCAAACTGAATGATTGATTAATAAAATAAGAAGGTGTCTTATTTTGTTATTGTTGTTCCTTGGGTAGTGCGGGAGGATTTTGGAGAGAATGGCTCAAAGTCTTGAAGTTCTTCATTCTTCGTCGAAGAACACAAAGAACGTGAAGAACACGAAGAACACGAAGAACATGAAGAATGCCGACCTCCGAAAAAGGTCAAAATGAACGCCGGATCCTTGAAGATTGTCGACGCAACACCGAAGAATCTTTTCTCCACGACGTGGCAATCCCCCTTCCATGACGCCTTCTTCCGCGACGTGCAATTCCGCGACGAGCCTTCGTTCAACTACGCTCTAGGTAGGGAATTTTATTTGTGATTGTTAGTGAACCCTTGTTTACTTCCTTCTAAATCTAAGAACACAGATCAACTAAATTTTAAGTTGATCTGCGAAAAATATGTTTGCGGGTTGGGAATTCTTGGTTTCGGGGAAAACTATTTGGGTTGATTACTTTTGTTCGTGAAAACCCCTCGTCATTCTTTGTCTTTTGGGCCACTTGTTACCAACTTAACAGGAGGAGGTCGGACCGCATGAAAACGGTCGACACTCCTCCCCCTTTGTTGTTTTGTTCCTTGCAGCACGAACCAAGGCGGGGAGATGCAACGACAACACGCGGAAACAAGAAAGAACACTACGAAGTAGCTTGGCGCCGTCGCGCCGCACCGTTGAGGCCGAACGAAACCACGAACAGAGTCGGGGCCGCAGATGCGATTCGAAGACTCTGCTAGTTGATCGTTTTTCACTGATTGACGGGTGATGAAAAACGGGTTCGTAAAGTCAATTTGAAGCCTTCGTAGTGAAGGTCAAGTCCCGGGAGGACCGTTGCTGAAGGCGGCGAGAAAAACAGACCACTAGAGCGCATCCGGTGTTCCGCGGAAATTCCTGCCGGCGCACCACAGGGAAGGGCCGCCGCAGCTGAAGCCGCGATGGTAGGCTGATGGTCCGGTGACCGCGCGGGACCAGGGACGACACGACGCCTGGCCGCGGTGCTAGCAGGGAGCGGCCCCCATGCAAGGGCCACTGATTCTTTCCGGGGGGAAACCGCACCCCCGTGATCCGCTCAGCCGGACAGCCGAGCGGCGACGCGGCCGCGCCAGCGCGGCAGGCCAACCGGCCGGGCCCAGCCGGGCCCATGACAGGCCTAACCGCACCCACCGGGCTGGGCCGCACCCTATTGGGCCAGACTCGGACTTGGTTCAGGTCGCCCGGTTTTGGCTGACCCAGGGGGTCTCGGGCCGGGTCGGACCGGGCCCGAACCCCCTACTTTCGGGCAGTTTTCTGTTAAAATTCTTATATCATTGGCCACAGACCTTCGATCGATGCACCGTCAGTTGTGTAGAGATCCATGGATCAAGGAAGTCGTTTCGGTATATTACACTCAGGGTTTCAGAGAACTTTGGGTATGGCCGGGTTGGTTCGCACACAAAACAAACTGGGCCCTCGGAGCGGAAATGCTTATATCTTGAGCTCCGAATGTCTGATTGACATGATGTAGACTTAGTTGGTTTAATATTGATGAGGCAGAACTTTTGGCATAATTCTCCTGAGTTTTGGTTGCAGTTGGATAGTGGATGGGTTGGATTGTACCCGAAATCCAACCGGGCCCCTAGAACGAAAAAACTGATAACTTTCAGACTGGACGTCTGTTTGACGAACCGTCAGCGGCGTTGGTGATCACGCTGACAAACTATCCCTATGTGTATACCCTATAAGAGTTCGGGGTATAGTTGAGATACAGCCGGGTTGGTTCGCACACGAAACCAACCATGCCCCTAGGACAAAAAGGCTAATAACTCACAGACCGGGCGTCCGATTGACGCACCGTCTGTTGCGTTGAGACCCCTATCACGAGGCGGTCCTTCGAGATACTTGGAGTATCGACCTGGAGCTCGTTGAGCGGACCCTCCTGGAGATGATCGTATGGAGTACAGAGACTGTTTAGCTGGCTGAGACCTGACGACTGCTTGACCGACTCAACTTGGAGTGAGTCGACTAGCCCAGCAGACGAAGCACTACTTTGTTTGGGTTCAGACCCATGGAGGACGGAGCACTACTGTGTGATAGTGAAGACCCATGGTACTCATCTGCAGAGTACCTCTGTAGGCTATTTGGGGGTGTGAACTACTGTGTTTGGGTGGCATACCCCTGCGGGAAGCACTACTGTGTTTGGGTGGCTGACCCGCAGTACTCAATAGGAGGAGTAACTCAGTAGTCTTAGGTTAGTGTGCAGTACCTCGGAGACATGATAGGTCCACTGTACCCTCCAGAGACGGGGCTCTTCAATAGTTACTGTTTTGATATTTAAATCTTGGTTTGAGCTGAGTCTATGATCTTTGTGTTTACCTCATGATTGAGATGGGTCACTTGATAACATAGGTATATGTATGGGCATATACATGGATAGTGGTTATCCATTGATTTCATAATCTTTCTGTTTCCTCATGATTTATATGGGTTACTTGACAACTTGGGTATATGTATGGGAATATACATAAGTAGAGTTTATCTGTTGAGATCTTCTTTGTGGTTATTCTTGTTGGTTTTGGTGAGACCTTGATGATCTTAGGGTCCCTACTGAGTATCATATACTCACCCCTGCACGGGCTATGCCCGCACCTCATTGTGTTGGTTGTAGACGACGGGCAGTGCTGGCAGAGGCCGAGTGTTCGAGGACTGGACGGTACCCGGAGGTGGACCACACGACGAGTCAGTATCTGGAGGTGGACTTCATAGAGAGACGACACTCGGAGGAGGTTGCCGGGCGAGAGCATTGTGGATGATATCTGTACCTACCCTTCAGGTAGGATCCGTGGTGGACGATCCAGGAGCTGTGCTATTTGTACCTACCCTTCAGGTAGGATCCGAGGAGGACGACCCAGTAACTGCTTCCTTTCTTCCAGCACTTTGTCTTTTTCTGTTGTACTTTCATTCAGTTGTAGCTTTACTTTCAGTTGGGTTTGTATTCTGGCCCATTTACTTTTCAGCACATTCTTTTGTACTTAGTGTTTTACTTCCGCTTGTACTCTTTGGTGTTTTGTTTACTTTTATAAAGGAAATACCTTCCCATTTATCGGGATTTATGCCTTTGGGGATAGTCACCATCCACTGGACTATGGAAGGCAGGCTTGGGGTAGTCACGACATGGGCCTAGAGGACGGGTCGTGACAAATTGGGATCAGAAGAGTCGGTTCTACCGCAGAACATATAACACTGATATTTTTCTTCCTCTGAATTAATAGTGTTAAGGTTACTGATTGTGCTTATCAGTTCAGGGAGTCCAGTGTTGGTGCGGGCGTCCGACTTATCCATAAACCAGGACCCTGACAACTGATTTCCGACTTTGTGCACGAAAACACTGATTGCGTGTGTGTTTCCAGAAGTTTTCAAAAGTCACCTCAAACTAGGTTAGCTCACCAGGTATATATCATTTGACCGTGTCATGTATGATTCATTCCAGATGCTTTTCCACAGATGACCATCTAGAGCCCAAAGGGATGTGCATACTGACAGCCTGCCGAGCGACGAGGCCTCGGTACAGGGCCATCTTGAAGTTGAGGCACCAGCGGAGGCACCAGAATTACTACCATATGTTGGGTCGCCGATGCCACTATCCCCAGTAGTAGGTGATGCATGCCGCTTGAGCGTGCTTCACGTGTTCCAGCGCCAGAGGCCACCCAGGTTCCGGGGAGAGACGGACCCGCAGGTGGCTGAGGATTGGCTGGAGGCTGTGGTGAGAGTTTTCTTGCTAGTGGGGACGCCAGCAGACTTCATGGTGATCATTGCTACCAGCATTCATTAGTAAGTAGCAGGCACTTGGTGGATCCACATGTTCTAGTTTTGCGACGGGATGACCTTGACATGGGAAGACTTTGAGACCTTCTTCAGGGTGGAGTTTGTGCCAGTAGCTCTACACCCCGAGCATGTACAGGAGCTGATGCCTTTGCCGCAGGTTTTTAGATCAGTAGCCGAGTCATCTGTGGGAAGTAGACATATGATGTAGAGGTCCAAGAGGACCAGAGCTAGCCGTTCGAGGAGTAGGAAGTGTTATTAATGCAGTAAGAAGGGTCACCTGGCACGTGATTGTCCGAACCCCCGCTCAGTTGATCCGCAGGCTTTGGAGGAGCCACTAAGGCAGAAGAAGCGGTGGGTGCTTGACCAACAGCTGAGCAGTGGACAAGGCAGTAGAGCTCCGGGAGTAGGAGGACAGGAGCGGAACTAGTGGATACGTCCCTTGTACTTCTAGTTCCATGTTCCTATTGTATTTGTGTCTTTGTACTAAGAGCTGCAATATTAAAAAAAAAATTCCCTTTGTGATTTTTTCTTTCATGTCCTTTTGTTTTGTTGATACTAAGAGGTCCCGGTTAAAACTGTCTACTTGAACCTCACTTTTGAGATTTCTACTAGAGGAGACCCAGTGACCTCAAACTGATGCCGACAATGTGACTCGACCCTTGGAGGTGAGATTGATGGTTGGATCTCTTGGTAGTTGCGTCGATGACTTATGACGTCATCCATGGAATGAATACATCATTAATGTCAGGATTGACTGTATTAGGCAATGGGCATGGCTCATCCGGGGGATGAGACCGAGTTTCTCTTTTCGGCAAAGGAGAAATCTTAGAAGCTCTTTCAGATCGTACGTAAAGAAGGGGCAGATCATCCAGGAGCGGATGAAGACTGCACAGTGCAGTAAGAAACAGGAAACCGACACCAATCTTAGAGACTCGAGCGTGTTAAATGTTTCAAGAAGAAGATGTTTTAAGGAGAGATGAGTCTGTGAAGAAGCAGACGTGGAGGCACAGCTAGGAGAGCATCATGATGTGGTGAACATTTTAACATGCTACAACCACCGCCTTAGTTGTCCCCGCCAGGCTTAGAAAGCAGGAGGGCAAAGGAAGAGTGCGCATGCATGCGGTCAAGGAGTGTGACCCAATGGCTATAAAAATTATACAAGGGACATTCTGTGTCCACTTATAGCTGCTGTAGTAATAGACGTTGATATGAATCATTTCTTCCTTCCACAAATCTTGTCCCAGACCTAGAGTTTCCGGTAATCCGTAGACATGACCCTCACATCTGGAGATACCTTGGAAGAAGACTCGATAATCACACTTAAGCCGACGGTGTGGTCAGACCCTCGAAGAGAGAGTTTCGGTTGGAATCTCTTGGTGGTAGCGTCGAGGCCTTACGATGTTGGTTTGATTATGGACTGCACAATCACAGTTCATACACAAATTGACAGTACTAGGAAAAAAGGTTGTGGTTTAACTACGACGTCAGGATGGGTTTTCCTTGGTCGGAGAAAAGGAAACCTCAGGCAGCACAGGATAAAATCATGAACAGGAGGGTGCGACCGATCACTATTGAGTCGGTCAACCTTACCCTTGTGGCAGCAGTCGTTTTGAGTTTCAGTTCTAACAGGAATTGGAGAGCTCTAGAGTTCGAGGATGACTATCACGTCTTTATACGGGTCTCACCTCGACGAGGTTTACGGAGATGTGTGCGAGGCAACAAGTTATCTCTGAGGGTCAACGGACCTTTCTATGTCCTCAACTAGGTAGGCGAGGTGGTTTACCGCTTGACCCATCCACCTCAGTTGCACCAGGTGCACGATGACTTCCATGTTTCTCAACTGAGGAGATACATGCATGATCCTTCACACATCATCAACCTCAGGGAGTTGGACGTGGATGATAGGGTGACATACGCAGAGATTCCAGTGGGGATCGGGGATCAGGGATCGATAGGAGCCGATCCAATGAAGATGGTTGATTCCTCGGGTGCGCTTTCTCTAGCAGTAAAGGAACCTCCAGGTAAGCACATGGGAGCGGAAGTCTCAGATGCGTGCTCAATACCGCTTTTGTATCCCTAGTTTGTGTTAAAGCTTTACGAGGATGTAAATCCCTGTGGTGGGATTAATGTAAAGACCCGTAAAATTCAAGGGAAATTTTTTTTTCTTAATTTTCTTTGGGATTTTACAAGAACGCGGTTTCTCACGGAACATAATTTCGAGGCCCGGTGTGCCCGGAATCATTTTCCGAAGTTTAGCTCGGGTACGTTTAGTGAATGAACGAGCGGGTTTTTCTAACTTTTGAACCGGTGCTCGGAATGGAAATCTGAGGGCACCGATGGAATCACATCGCCGGTAATTGCTTAAGAACACCTTTTCCAGAGTTGTGTTTTCTCGGGTGGAGTTTTACTTAATTGGGTTAACTAATGAATAAAATAAAATACTATGCAACAGATTTTTTTTATTCAAGGAAGTGTTAACCTAAGCTAAGTGGTTGAGTGGGACCCACATCCTAACTAATTCTCTAGATAGGATATTAGTGGGTTGGGGCCCATATGAACCCCACCCTTTCAACTTCCTCAACCCCTTTTTGATTAAAGTAACACACCCGCACCCCCTATTAAAGGAAGTCAACTCGTGTGTTTAATTAAATATTAAACACCTCTATTAATTGGGCAGTTCAAAACGTTGCAATATATGAGTTAATTGTTTGATTCAATTTTCAATTTCAAACTGAAGGCTTGAGTAATAAAATAAGATGGTGTCTTATTTTATTATTGTGGTTGCTTCGGTTGTGCAGGACGATTTTGGAGAGAACGACTCAAAGTCTTGAAGTTCTTCGTTCTTCATCGAAGAACGTGAAGAACGCGAAGAACACGAAGAACGCGAAGAACCCTGAACTTCAACGAAGGAAGACAAGAAGGTTGTATCCTCAGAGAACGACGACGTGATGCCGACAAATATTTTCTCTGCGATGCGACGATCCCCCTTCCGCGACACCTTCTTCCGCGACGTGCAATTCCGCGACGAGCCTTCGTTCAACTACGCTTGAGGTAGGGAATTTATTTTGTGATTGTTAGTGAACCCTTGTTTACTTCCTTCTAAATCTAAGAACGTGGATCAACTAAATATTATGTTGATCCACAAAGAATATGTTTGCGGGTTGGGAATTCTTGATTTCGAGGAAAACTGTTTGGGTTGATTACTTTTGTTCATGAAAGATCCTTGTCGTTCTTTGTCTTTTGGGCCGCTTGTTACCATCTTAACGGGAGGAGGTCGGACAGCACGAACACGGTCTACTCTCCTCCCCCTTTGATGTTTTGTTCTTTACAGCACAAACCAAGGCAGTTCGGTGCAACGACACCGCACAAAAACAAGAAAGAACGCAACGATGAAGCGAGGCGCCATCACACCGTGCCGTTGAGGCCGAACGAAACCATGGCCGAAGTCGGATCCGCGAGGTGATTCGAAGAATCCGCTGGTTAAACCTTGTGTGCGTATTGATGGGAGATGGAAAACGGGGCTGAAAAGTCAATTTGAAGCCTCTGCAGTGAAGGTTAGGTCCAGGGAGGACTGTTGGCGAAGGCGGTGAGCAAAACGAACCACCAGAGCGCGTCTAGTGGTCCACGGAAATTCCTGTCGGAGCGCCACGCCGGCATCCGGAGGCGGCGGCTGGCACCGGCCGGCCACCGTGCCTGAAGCCACGGCAACAGGCGGCTGGTTCCGCAGCTGCGCGGGACCGGGGACAACGTGGCGCCGGGCCGCGTCACTAGTAGGGAGTGGCCCCCATGTGGGGGCCACGACTTCTTTCATGGGGGGAAACCACACCCCCCTGATCCGCTCAGCTGGACAGCCAAGCGACCACGCGGCCGAGCCAGCGCGGCATGCCAACCTTCCGGGCCGCGCCCTATTGGGCTGGACCCAGACCCAGTTCGGGTCGACCCAGTTCGGGCCGACCCATGGGGGTCTCGGGCCGGGTCGGACTAGGACTGAACCCCCTATTTTTAGGAAGTTTCCATTAAAATGCCTATATCATGGGCCACATACCTTCGATCAACGCACCGTTAGTTGAATAGAGATCCTTGGATCGAGGCGGTCATTTCGGTATATTACACTTAGGGTTTTGGAGAACTTTGGGTATGGCCGGGTTAGTTCGAACACGAAACCAACCGGGCCCTCGGAGCGGAAACACTTATATCATGAGCTCCGGATGTCCGATTGATGTGACGTCGACTTTGTTGGTTTCATCTTGATGATAGGGAACTTTTGGCATACTTCGCCTGAGTTTTGTTTGCAGTTGGATAGTGGCCGGGTTGGATTGTACCAAAAATCCAACCGGGCCCCCGGAACGGAAAAACTGATAACTTTTAGACTGGACGTCCATTTGAAGAACCGTCAGCGGCGTTGGTGATCACGTTGAGAAACATTCCCTATGAGTATACCCTATGAGAGTTCGGGGTACAGTTGAGATACGATCGGGTTGGTTCGCACATGAAACCAACCGGTCACCTGGGACGAAAAGGCTAATAACTCACAGAGTGGGCGTCCGACTGACGTGTCATCTGTTGCGTTGAGACCCCTATGACGAGGCGGTCCTTTGAAATAATTGGAGTATCTACCTGTAGCTCGTGGAGTAGACCCTACTGGAGATGAGCGTACGGAGTACGGAGACCGTGTAGCCGCCTGAGACCTGACGACTACTTGACCGACTCGACTTGGAGGGAGTCGACTAGTCTAGTGGACGGAGCACTACTTTGTTTAGGTGCAGAACCATGGCGGAAGGAGAACTACAGTGTGACAGTGTAGACCCGCAGAATTCATCCAGAGAGTACCTCTGCAGGCTATTAGGGGGTGTACACTAATGTTTTTGGGTGGCATACCCTGGCGGGAAGCACTACTGTGTTTGGGTGGCTGACCCGCGGTACTCGACAGGAGGAGTACCTCAGGAGTCTTAGGTTAGTGAGCAGTACCTCGGAGTCAAGACAGGACCATTGTACACTCCAGATATGGGGCTCTTTAGTAGTTACAGTTCCGATATTGAAATCCTGGTTTGAACTGAGTCTATAATCTTTGTGTTTACCTCATGATTGAGATGGGTCACTTGATAACTTAGGTATATTTATGAGCATATACCTGGGTAGTGGTTATCTATTGATTTCATAATCTTTGTGTTTCCTCATTATTGAGATGGGTTACTTGATAACTTATGTATATGTATGGGCATATACCTAAGTAGAGGTTATCTGTTGAGATCTTATTTGTGGTTATCCTTGTTGGGTTTGGTGAGACCTTGAGGGTCTCTAGGTCCATACTAAGTATCGTATACTCACCCCTGCACGGGCTATGCCCGCACCTCATTGTGTTGGTTGTAGACGATGAACAATGCTGGAAAAGGGCGAGTGTTCGAGGACTGGACGGTACCTGGAGGTGGACCACACAACGAGTCAGTATCCGAAGATGGAATTCACTACGAGATGACACTCGGAGGAGGTTTAAAGGAGAGAGCGTTGTTGAGGCTATCTGCACATACCCTTCAGGTAGGATCCGTGGTGGACGATCCAGGAGCTGCGCTATCTGTACCTACCCTTCAGGTAGGATTAGAGGAGGATGACCCTGGAGATGCTTCCTTTCTTCCACCTGTTGTCTTTTTCTATTGTACTTTCGTTCAGTTGTAGCTGTACTTTCAGTTGGGTTTGTATTCTGGCCCATTTACTTTTTAGCACTTTTTTACATAGTGTTTTACTTATGCTTGTACTCTGTGGTGTTTTGTTTACTTTTATAAAGTCAATGCCTTCTCAGTTATCGGGATTTATTCCTTTGGTGCTAGTCGCTAGCCCCTATCCTATGGTAGGCGGGCTTGGGGTAGTCATGGCATGGGCCCCGAGGATGGGTCGTGACAAATTGGTATTACAGAAGTTGGTTCTACTGCATAACTTATAACTCTGATATTTTTCTTTCTGTGAAGCAATAGTGTTAAGGGTACCGAGTGTGGTTATCAGTTCAGGGATTCTAGTGTTGGTGAGGGCGGCCGAAGTATCCATACACTAGGACCCTGACAACAGATTTCCGACTTTCTGCATGAAAACACTGATTGTGTGTGTGTTTCCTGAAGTTTTCAAAAGTCAGGTCAAACCAGGTCAGCTCACCAGGTATATATCATTTGAACGTGTCACGTATATTTCTTCTAGGATGCCATTCCATGGACGACCAACTAGAGCCTAGCGGGATGTGCATACTGACAGCCAGCCGAGCGATGAGGCTTCGGTATAGGGCCCTCTTGCAATTGAGGCACCAACGGAGGCACCAACAGTACTACCATATGTTGGGCTGCCAATGCCACTATCCCCAGCAGTAGGCGATGCATGCCGCTTGAGCGTGCTGCACATGTTCCAGCGCCAGAGGCCACCCAGTTTCTGGGGAGAGACAGACCCACAGGAGGCTGAGGATTGGCTGGAGGCTGTGGTGACAGTCTTCAGGCTAGTGGGGATGCCAGCAGACTTCATGGTGATCTTTGCTTCCAGCCTTCTTCAGGATGAAGCAGGCAGGTGGTGGAGCCACTTGTTCCAGTTTTGTAATGGGATGACCTTCACATGGAAAGACTTTGAGACCTTCTTCAGGGTGGACTATGTGCCAGTAGCTCTACACCCTGAGCGTGTACAGGAGCTGCTACCTTTTCCGAAGGTTATTAGATCAGTAGCCGAGTCATCTATGGGAAGTGGAGAGAAGATACAGAGGTACAAGAGGACTAGATCCAGCCGTTCGAGGAGAAGGAAGTGTTATGAATGTTGCAGGAAGGGTCACCTGGCATGTGACTGTCTGAACCCCCGCACAGTTGATCCGCAGGCTTTGGAGGAGCCAACGAGGCAGAAGCAGCTGCGGGTGCTTAATAAAGAGCCGAGAAGTTGACAAGGCAGTAGAGCTCCGAGATTAGGTGGACAAGAGTAGAACTAGTGGATACGTCCCTTGTACTTCGTGTTCCTTGTTGCTGTTGTATTCGTCTCTTTGTACTAAGAGCAGTAATAATAAAAAGACACTTATCTTTGTGATGTTTGCTTTCCTATCCTTTTGTTTGGTTGATACTGAGAGGTCCCAGTTAAAACTGTTGACTTGACCCTCACTTTTTAGATTTATACTAGAGGAGACCCAGTGACCTCACACTGATGCCGACAGCGTGACTCGACCCTTGGAGGTGAGAGTCATAGTTGGATCTCTTGGATGTTACGTCGAGGCCTTACGACATCATACATGGCATGAATGCATCATTCATGTCAGGATTGACAGTATTAGGAAATGGGTGTGGTTCATCTGGCGGATGAGACCGAGTTTCTCTTATCGGAAAGGGATAAATCATAGCATTTTCTTCAGATCATAGGTAAAAACGGTCGAGATCATCGAGGAGAGGATGAAGACTGCACAGTGCAGTTAGAAACAGGAAACCGGCACCAGTCGTAGAGACTCGAGTGTGTTAAATGTTTCAAGAATAGGATGCTTTAAGGAGAGATGAGTCTGCGAAGTAGCAGACGTGGAGGTAGAGCTAGGAGAGCATCATGAGGTGGTGTATATTTTAACATGCTACAACCACCCGCCTTAGTTACCCCACCAGGCTCAGGGAGCTGGAGGGCGGAGGAAGAGTGCGGCTGCATGCGGTCAAGGAGTGTGACCCAATGGCTCTAAAAATGATTTAAGGGTCAGTCGATGTCCACTTATAGCTGCCATTTTTAATAGATGTTGATATGCATCATTCCTTCCTTCTAAAAATCTTGTCCCAGACCTAGAGTTTTCGATAAGCCATAGACTTGACCCTCACGTCTAGAGATACCTTGGGAGAAGACTCGATAATCAAACTTACGCCGACGGTGTGGTCAGCCCCTTGAGGTGAGAGTTTCGGTTGGAATCTCTTAGTGGCAGTGTCGAGGCCTTACGACATTGGTTTGAGTATGGACTGGGCAATCACAGTTCATACACAAATTAACGGTATTAGGATAAAAGGTTGTGGTTTAAATACAATGTTGGGATGGGTTTTCCTTGGTCGGAGAAAAGGAAACCCCAAGAAGCACAGGATAAACTCATGCACAGGAGGGTGCGACCGATCACTCCTGTGTCGGTCAACCTTACCCTCCTGGAAGCAGTCGTTTTGAGTTTCAGTTCTAACCGGAATTGGAGACCTCTAGAGTTTGAGGATGACGATCACGTGTTTATACTGGTCTCACATCGATAAGGGTTATGGAGATGTGGTTGAGGCAACAAGTTATCTACGAGTTTCAATGGACCATTCTAGGTCCTCAGCTGGGTAGACGAGGTGGTTTACCGCTTGACCCATCCACCTCAGTTGCACTAGGTGCACGACGACTTTCACGTATCTCAACTGAGGAGATACGTGCATGATCATTCACACATCATCGACCTCAGGGTGTCTGACATCGATGACAGGGCGACATACGCAGAGGTTCCAGTGGGGATCGAGGATCGACAGGAGCAGATCCTATGAGGATGGTCGATTCCTTAGGTGCGCTTTCTCTAGCAGTACGGGAACCTACAGGTAAGCATATGGGAGCAGATGGCTCAGAAGTGTGCTCAGTAACGCATTTGTATCCCTAGTTTGTGTAAAAGCTTTACGAGGACGTAAAGACCTTAGGTGGGAGTAATGTAATGACCCATAAAATTCATGGTAAATTATTTATCTTAATTTTCTTTAGGATTTTACAAAAATGCAGTTGCTGACGACACCTGATTCTGAGCCCCGGTGTGCCTAGAATCATTTTCTGAAGTTTAGCTCGAGTACGTTCAATGAATGAACGAGCAGGTTTTTCTAACATTTGAACCGGTGCATGGAAATAAAATCTGAGGGCACCTATGGAATCTCAACGCCGATAATTTCTTAAGAACACATTTTTGGAGTTGCGTTTACTCGGGTGGAGTTTTAGATAATTGGGTTAACTAAAGAATAAAATAAACTACTGTGCAACTGATGTTATTTTTATTCAAGGAAGTGTTAACCTAAGCTATGTAGTTGAGTGGGACCCATATCCTAATTAATCCTCTAGGTAGGATATTAGTGGGGTGGGTCCCACATGATCCCCACCCTTTCAACTTCCTCAACACCTTTTTGATTAATGTAACGCACCCGCACCCCCTATTAAACGAATTCAACTTGTGGGTTTAATTAAATATTAAATGCCTCTATTAATTGGGCGATTTAAAATTGTGCAATTAATTGAGTTAATTGTTTGATTCAATTTTGAATTTCAAACTGAATGCTTGAGTAATAAAATAAGAAGGTGTCTTATTTTATTATTGTTGTTGCTTGGGTTGTGCAGGAGAATTTTGGAGAGAACGGATCAAACTCTCGATGTTCTTAATTCTTCATTGAAGAATGAAAAGAATGCAAAGAACGTGAAGAATTCCAACCTCCGACGAAGGTCGACAAAAATGCCGGATCCTTGGAGATTGACGAAGCGACGCCGACGAATCGTTTCTCCGCGACGCGACGATCCCCCTTCCGCGACGCCTTCTTCCGCGACGTGCAATTCTGCGACGAGCCTTCGTTCAACTACGCTCGAGGTAGGGAATTTTATTTTTGATTGTTAGTGAACCCTTATTTACTTCCTTCTAAATCTAAGAACGTGGATCAACTAAATATTATGTTGATCCGCGATGAATATATTGGCAGGTTGGGAATTCTTGATTTCGCTGAAAACTGTTTGGGCTGATTACTTTTGTTCGTGAAAAATCCTTGTCGTTCTTTGTCTTTTGGGCCGCTTGGTACCAACTTAATGGGAGGTGGTTGGACCACACGAACACGGTCGACTCTCCTACCCCTTTGTTGTTTTGTTCATTGCGGAACGAACCAAGAAAGTGCGGTGCAACGACACCGCACGAAAACAAGAAATAAGGCGAAGAAGAAGCACGGCGCCATCGCGCCGTGCCGTTGAGGCCCAATGAAATCGTGGCCGGAGTCGGGGCCATGGAGGCGATTCGAAGACTCCGCTGGATGATCGTTGTGTGCGGATTGACGGGCAACGACAAACGGGGTAGCAAAGTCAATTTAAAACCTCCGCAGTGAAGGTCAGGTCCCAGGAGGACCGTTGGCGAAGGAAGCGAGTAAAACGGACCACCGGAGCGCGTCCGGTGGTCCGTGGAAATTCCTACTGGCGCGCCCCGCAGGGAAGGGCCTTCGCGGCGGCAGGCGGATGGTCCCGCGGCCGCGCGGGACAAGGTACGAGGCGACGTCGGGCCGTGTCGGTAGCAGGGAGAAGCCCCCACGTAGGGGTTGCAGCTTTATTCACGGGGGGCAACCGTAACCCCCTGATCTGCTCAGCTGGATAGCCGAGCGGCCACGCGGCCGCGCCAGCGCGGTAGGCCAACCGTCCGGGCCGCCCGGGCCGGGCCGGGCCACAACCAGGCCGGGCCGGGTCGCACCGACCAGGACAGGCTGTGCCCTATTGGGCCGGACTCGGACCCGGTTCAGGCCGACCCAGGGGGTGTCGGGCCGGGTCAGACCCGGCCCGAACCCCCTATTGTCAGGCAGCTTCCGTTCAAATGCCCATATCTTGGGCCACAGACCTCCGATTGACGTACCATCAGCTGTGTAGTGATCCTTGGATCGAGGTGGTAGTTTCGGTATATTACAATCAGGGTTTCGGAGAACATTGGGTATGGCCGGGTTGGTTCGACCACAAAACCAACCGGGCCCTCCGAGCGGAAACACTTATATCTTGAGCTCCGGACGTCCGATGGTCATGCCGTAGACTTTGTTGGATTATTCTTGATGATATGGAACTTTTGGAATACTTACCTTGAGTATTGGTTGTAGTTGGATAGTGGCCGGGGTGGATTGTACCCAAAATCCAACCGGGCCCCTGGAATAGAAAAAATGATAACTTTCAGACTGGACGTCTGTTTGACGAACCGTCAGTGGAATTGGTGATCACGTTGAGAAACGGTCCCTATGAGTATACCCTATGAGAGTTCAGGGTACAGTTGAGATATGGCCGGGTTGGTTCGCACACGAAACCAACTGGGCCCCTGGAATGAAAAGGCTAATAACTCACAGACCGGGTGTCCGATTGATGCACCGTCTGTTGTGTTGAGACCCCTATGACCAGGAGGTCCTTTGAGATACTTGGAGTATCGACATGTAGCTCATGGAACAGAACCTCCCAGAGATGAGCGTACGGAGTACGGAGACCGTATACCTGGCTGAGACCTGACGACTGCTTGACCGACTCGACTTGGAGTGAGTCGACTAGCCTAGTGGACGACACACTACATTGTTCGGGTGTAGACAAATGGAGGACATAGCACTACTGTGTGACAGTGCAGACCTACGGTACTCGTCTGGAGAGTACCTCTGCAGGCTATTAGGGGGTGTGCACTACTGTGTTTGGTTGGCATACCCCGGCGTGAAGCACTACTGTGTTTGGGTGGCTGACCCGTTGTACTCGACAGGAGGAGTACCTCAGCAGTCTTAGGTTAGTGAGCAGTACCTTGGAGTCGTGACAGGACCACTGTACACTCCAGAGACGGGGCTCTTCAGCAGTTACAGTTTCGATATTGAACTCCTGGTTTCAGCTGAGTCTATGATGTTGGTGTTTACCTCATGATTGAGATGGGTCACTTGATAACTTAGGTATATGTGTGGGAATATTCCTGGGTAGTGGTTATCCGTTGATTTCATAATCTTTGTGTTTCCTTATGATTGGTATGGGTTACTTGATAACTTAGGTATATGTATGGGCATATACCTAAGTAGAGGTTATCTGTTGAGATCTTCTTTTGTGGTTATCCTTGTTGGTTTTGGTGAGACCTTGAGGGTATCAGGGTCCCCACTGAGTATCGTATACTCACCCCTACACGGGCTATGCCCAGACCTCATTGTGTTGGTTGCAGACGAAGGGCACCGCTGGCTGAGGCCGACTGTTCGAGGACTGGACGGTACAAGGAGGTGGACCACACGACGAGTCAGTATCCAGAAGTGGACTTCACGGAGAGACGATACTTGGTGGAGGTTGACGGGAGAGAGCGTTTTGGGGGATATTTGTACCTACGCTTCAGGTAGGATCCGTGTTGGACAATCCAAGAGCTGCGCTATCTGTACCTACCCTTCAGGTAAGATCCGAGAAGGATTACCCATGAGATGCTTCCTTTTTTCCAGCTGTTTGTCTTTTTCTGTTTTACATTCGTTCAGTTGTAGCTGTACTTTCAATTGGGTTTGTATTCTGGCCCATTTAATTTTCATCACTTTCTTTTGTACTTACTGTTTTACTTCGGCTTTTACTCTGTGGTGTTTTGTTTACTTTAATAAAGGCAATGCCTTCCCAGTTATCGGGATTTATGCCTTTGGTGCTAGTTTCCAGCCCCTGGCATATAGAAGGCGGGCTTGGGGTAGTCACGGCACGGGCCCCGAGGATGGGTTGTGACAGTTACGGTAATTTTACAATCTTATTTTTCCCTTAATTACTTGATTTACCTTTAACTGCAGTAAATAAAAATTACCGTAGTTACTATTCATAATATCAAAAAATAAAAGTAACCAATTATCATAATTTAGACCCACTGAATTCAAATATGGAATCCATTTTTCAAAATTAATAACACAGAAGTTGTAGTAATTAATTTAAAATTAATCTCATTGTTAAGAAAACAGGTATTAAAAGCTAAAACATTGCCAAAGATTGAAATGTTTTTTCCTATGAATTCAATGTAAAATTAATGGTAATGACATAAATTATCTTAAATGGTAAAAATATATTATATTTATACTTTTAAACCATTTAATATTATAATTTAACCATATATATTTTTGCGATGAAAAAAGTTGTTTTTAATTATAATATAGCATGTTTTAACTATTCATTAAAATATGAAAGATATCAGAATAATATAAAAAATTTATCCAATGTAGATTTTTATATCTCGATTCCAAAGAAGAATTTTATTTTGTCAAATTTAACTTATAATCATGTAAAAAACTAGATTTAATGTGGGTTTGCCATCAAATGGCGGCAAAACCACATTATTTTAAAAATACATATTTTACACGAAAAATTTATTTTGTTCTCATACCATGTTATAGAAAATGTTTTAGATGAATAATAATGGTATAAAATTCAAAATTTAGTCAATACATTTCATAACGGCTTGTCCATAATAATATTATAATAATATATCATTTTTTAGTGAAACCGGGTATTGTGTACTACACAAGTTATCAAAGAAGGTCCCGATTGCCTGTAATGCAAGCCAAGTCCGAGGTTTCATATAGTTAAAGCTCCCTTTGGTGTAGCATACAACACAATACATCAATTAAAAAGAATAAATGTCATAAAATCCTGGGTTGTTACATTCTACCCCCCTTAAAATTAATTTCTCACTTGAAATTTTTCGGAGATATAAATGGTTTACTACATGAATATTTTTTCATAAAAACACACATTGTTAAAAAGAATACTAAAAATTAATTTTAAAAAGTAATGTAAGAAAATTAATGGTTACCCAAATTAACTCATTACTGGGTTTCCACATAAGAGAACATAGGTGAAAATATGGATATGGAAGAGAAATATAACCATCAACTTCTGATGAAGAGTGGTAGAGGACATGGATATGAAAAATCCAACAATCACAAAGCAATAAATTTGTGATGATATAAGGAACCATCAAATTTATCAGATATAAGGTCACTAGAACAACATTTTTTGTTTTGAAGATCATTTCCCTAAAGTTGATGAAATTGGAATTAGAAGAAATACTTTCTTGATTTTGGTACAATCTCACCGTTGGTCGTTCCTTGGACAATTTACACTTCATCTATTAAATAAATGAAGTTGTTTTTTCATTAATTAAGTGTTATCAGATCATGTGATAGAATAATGGGTCATTCCATATGTCTCAAAAAAAGGTTAGCAAAAGTTATCAAATATACATAAGTCCATCTATAGTAAGGTTAATCATATATGGTTCCCAAAATCGACTTATACGTCATATATCATACTTTTTAATATAATAAAACTAGTTTCTACTAACTAGGGACTTCCTATAGGCCAGTGGTAGGTGATAAAGGCCTATCACACTTTGTTTGTGGGTTCGATTCCCACAGCCTTGCCCGACGCGACGAGTTGTCGCTCGTCATACGGGTTTTCCTTTTTATAAAACTACATTATTATAAAATTCCCTCAATAATATCAAAAAAGTCCTATCCTTAAACTATACTAACTTATGTCCAACACAATCCATTCCAATCATTAGTCTTATCCAAAATACTTTTGTCCAAGCTCATCGTATAAAGAAAACAATTACTAGAAATGTCATCTGCCGAGCATGTGAATACCATCATTTATCCCCCATATATCATACGATATATCTTCATGGTCAAATTAAAAACATTTGAATACCTTAATCATGTATTCTCTTGAAAAATGAATACCCATTTAACCATAGTGAAAACATGAATTCTGTCAAAATTTAACACTTTCCACATACCAAAATCCCAAAATTTCTATATACTCAAACCATGATATAACTTTGTCCAAATATTAGTCATGAGCTCATTTCACTTTTTCTTTATCCCTTCATTATTAACATATCATCTTCATTAAAAAAAAATTTCAACCACTTTTCATGGTTACCAGTACCATATAATTATTGAAAATCAATACATAGATATTACAAATTTCCACGATACCATAAATGAGATTCCATGATACTATTTTGAAATCCCATTACACAAACAAAAAATCATTTCACAACATCATTTTCATACTAAAAATCACGAATAGTGATCACATGTGACTTACCTTTATCATTTGTCTTAAGAGGTTGCTCACGTTGATCATCATTAACCCTTGGATTAGGGCATTGATTAGCATAATGACCCATTTTCCTTGCACTTGTAGCATTGAAGTGTTGGTGGTGCGTTCTCTACAGTATTTTCTTTATTCACATCATCAACAACCCTTTATCCATTTCTTCGAAACTCAACTGCTCGATGACCTTCTTTTCCACAATTAAAACATTTTCTATTTCCATTAATACAATGTCCACCATGCTTCTTTCTACACTTTGATCATAAAGAAACATTAATCTTCTTTCACCATTATTCTGAGATTTCTCCTTGAACTTCATCTTTTGTTTCTTGTCAGAACCATGAGATGGATATGTAACACCAACTTATATTTCTACCTTGATAGAAAAACGCACAATTTCTTCATAGATACTGAAGTCTCTTATAGCTAATTCCCTTAGAAGACTTGGTTTTAAGACACTGAATAATCGATCAAATTTACTTTTAGGTTGGATGATAAAGCCAAATGCATACCTTGCATGCCTTGTAAAATTCACATTGTATATACCAACAGATTCATCATTCTTTTTCCTAATCTCAAGGAACTGATTTTCCATCTTTGGTCGAAGAATATGAGGTAAGTACTTATTGAAAAATATGTTCTTGAACTCATCCCATTCCATGGATTCAATTTCATCTCGGGGCCTCGTATTCTTAATTAGAGTCCACCATTGATCTGTTTAACCTTCTAAATGGTAAATATCAAGAATGAATTTTTCATGTTCCAAACAGAGAAGTATGGAAAATAACTTTTCAATGGTACTGATCCATCGTCCAGGAACAAGTGGATCAGAAGACCCACTGAAAGAAGATGTGTGTTTCCTCATGAAGGACTCAATAGAATATTGTTCCCTTTTCTACTCATTTTGAAGCCCATAATGAATCATAGCTTGTGTAAGTATAACAATAATATTTTTCACTCCATATCAAATAACAGTGGTTTTTTCAAGAGGACAATCATTGCATTGTCCATTACATTGATCAACACAGTTCCTTCGGGTTCCAGCCATTCTCAAAAACCCAAAAAGAATAGTGTGAGAGGAAAAAATCATGCTAGGGGAAACAACATAATAAAGGGGGAGTACCTTAAATATATAATATCTTAGGGTTAATTATAAGCTTTTTACCATAATTCTAGGACTATACCATATACATACACTTATCCTTAGGGACATCCCTAGACATACCTTAGAAATACCACTAGGGATCTCACTAAATTTTTCGCATCCTAGTTTCCAAAAGTTAACTAAACCTTTCCTCTGATACCAACTGTAGTGACCTAATGCTTGATGTACATAGACATTACATTACTTTTGCAGAATATCTAATACGTAACAAAAATAGACACCAAATGACCGTAATAGTTTAGTGTATTTGGAAACTCAGAATATAATCTTCTAAACTTTGTAAAAGATCTTCAACATCTCCCATAATGATATTCATTTTTTTTACCTAAGACCTTTCTTTATATATTGGGGAAAAGAAAAAATATAAATGGTGAGCTCAAATTCTCAGTAAGGGTATGCATGGAGAAAATAAAACAAATCATATACATTTGAACTTCAAAACATGATCATAATATTTAAACATCAAAATATTGAGCAATTACATAAAACATGGTAGTACATAAGGAATAGATCATAATGGATCATAAATAATTGTAAAATATAATTGGAATAAAACATGTAATTGTCGAAAATCATTAATAACAAGATTTGATTTCCATACTAGCCAAGGCATTGCTGCTAAGACCATCTCAGTAGACAAAGTCCATTTCTGAATCGAGTTCGCTCCTCGTTCCAGTCCTGTAACACTGAACTGGATTAACTTCCAATTCCATCCATATCTTTCTCATGAGATATAAATCGTTACCTAGTGCATTGGAGGGAGATATATGTCTCACCCATCTTATAATGAAATCATTCTTACGTGTGCCACAACATAAATATAAATCATTCATCATAACCCAAATAATAAAATGGGTTTCATAAACATCATCCCATCATAACATAATCCATATAAAACAAATGGATATAATATCATTATAAGAAAAGTGAAACCATGTAAATCATAGATATATTATACTTGAAACATACACATAATAAATAATGTCATCTTAGATGGAAAATTTATTTGATAAAACAGTTGTAATGAATTCTTGAGGAAAATATCCTTTCTTCATCAAAATCATTTTATTTTCACAAATTTCCATGAAATTTTAAAAGAAAACAATTTTGTTGAAAATAATCATGAAATCTTGTAGAGTAAGCTTTATGAAAATAAGGGGTTATAAAACAGTAAAAATCCTTTCATGCCGTATAAGTTAAAAAAGTATTCTCCCCATACTTTTGTCGGGAAAGTCAAAAAGTTCCTCGTATGATAAACAAAAGAAATATTCCTTTCCTAACATGTGGTAAAAGTCAAAAATGGATAAAAAGGACTTTAATAATACATAAATACACTTTTAGAATACATGGAGATAGATGATAACAATAACCCCAGTAAATACTTACAAATAAACAATCTTTGATAAGAATGAGATTGGAAGAATTATCCCTTACCTTAGGTCCGATATGCTTCTTACATATCCGAACCTCCTGTATAATGATTTAAGTAATGTCATTGACTTATTAAATAATCATATTAATTGTTGTGATATCATATATGTCTCACTTATGACTTTATATTAGCCATTCTTTTGTAAATTCCATGTTAAAGCAGCGTTTTGGGTAAAATCGTTTTATTTATCATACGTGTTTGGACTTGTTGTTCTTGATATTATAATTACTTATATCATGATTAAATTACTTCCATAATGTAAATCATGATTTATATATCATATATATTCAGTATATATATATATAATATATATAAATGAAATGAAATACATCGTTCATGGAGACGGTAGGCCGTATATATGCATGAACGCTGTTTTCTTTTCCTTATTGACTTGAATGGAAGTAAGTAGATGACATATATATATATACATAAATACAATAGCTTTATCATGTCATATATTTCATTATTATTCATTATATATACTTTATAATTATTCTTGATTGGTTAACATGGAGAATGAATCTCATCGCGTTGTGGACATGGTAATTCGTACGTACGCACGAGCGATGATATCGTTCCCATAATTATTGAATTGAATTGGAGTGGATGATATAATATCTCAGAATTAGTATGATGCTATAATAACTATATATAGTTATTATTAACACCATTATACCCATCCAAGTAATGTGGTGGTGGAAAACAGATTACACCATGGCGTGGAGATAGTATTCCATACGTACGAACGCGTGGTGATTTCATTTTTCGTAGGATGGTTTGAAGGTGAAATAGGGTTGTTTAATATTTATAATAAAATATCAGTATATTAGTGATACTGATTTTGTTAATTTATTATGAAACAAATAAATAAGAATAAGTTGAAGAAGAATGAAACTTGAAAGAATCGGTAGAAGAGATTACCTCTTCTTCGACGTACACCTTTTAAGCATCCTTTTAAGGTACTAGAGTTGGTATTTTTAGGAGAACAGAACCTCCAGAATGTTTCTAGGGAAGTGGAGAAGAGAAATTTTCAGGGATTTTGGGTGCTTGAAGGCTCAAGGTTGTGTAAAGAGAAGAGGAAGGAGGTGCCCTTTTCTAATGGAGGAGAGGGGCACCTTTGGAAACCTCAAAATATTTATTTATAATAAATCAAACCCCACATAAAACCTCCAAAAAATGACACATATTAGAAGATTATATGAGATAGGGTTTTAATATCATAAACAAATAAAATTTAGATATGTTGTAAATTTAATTTAATCCTTATCAACTTGATTTATCATTATTTAATCAATTTAATTTTATTTGTTGTAATAAGATTATAAGTTTTAAGTTGTTATAAATAATTACTTATGTATTGTTAATTGTCCATAATTGAATCATATATGACATGGTAGACCATATCAATTTTAATTTATAATTTTTAAATTTTTTTTTGATTTTTAAAAAAATTTATATAATGTTATTTTTATAAAATAAAAATATTGTCAATTTTGACACAATTCATTTATTTGAATTTAAATAAAATACAAACAAAAGATATGTTGAAACTAAAATATTTAATAGATTATTAATAGTTCATATGTATCTAGAAAATTCTTGGATCATATTAAATAGTTCATACAATATTTATTTTATTATTTTTAAAACCATTTATTTGATATTTCAATCAGCAAAATAATTTTAACATCACTATTGTGTCACCTTTAATGATAATTATTTTATCCCTAAAAATTAAAAATAAATTCATATGATGTATATAGTTTTATGTTCATTCTGGATAATATTCATGTTTAAAGTTTCATGATGTTTATCACTAAATAAAAATAATTATACTTATAATATTTAAGAGAGTGACATGTTTTCCCTTTCTTTGGTTTTAATAATGATTAAATTATTTTCATAAGAAAAAGTCCATAAAATGAATATATTATGACTATTAAGTGATATGGGTTGACTTTTAGTCATTCAATATAATTTTTTACGGTTTTAGGGTTATTTTATAATCTTATTTTAACCCTTAATTACACGATTTACCTTTAACTACAGTAAATAAAAATTACCATAGTTACTATTCATAATATAAAAAAAGTAAAAGTAACCTATTATAATAATTTGGACCCAATAAATATGGAATTAATTTTTCAAAATTAAAAACATAGAAGTTGTAGTAATTAATTTAAAATTAATCCTGTTCTTAAGAAAACGAGTTCTAAAAGCTAAAACATTGCCAAAGATTGAAATGTTTTTTCCTATGAATTCAATGTAAAATTAATGGCAATGACAAAAATTATATTAAATTTTAAAAATATATTCTATTTATACTTTGAAACCATTAAATATTATAATTTAACCATATAAATTATTGCGATGTAAAAAGTTGTTTTTAATTAAAATATAGTGAGTTTTTACTATTCATTAAATTATGAAAGTTATCAGAATAATATGAAAAATTTATCCAAAGTAAATTTTTATATCATGATTCCAAATAAGAATTTTATTTTGTCAAATTGAACTTATAGAATGTCAAAAAATAGATTTCATGTGGGTGCGGAATCAAAAGGTGGCAAAACTGCATTTTTTTTAAAATACTTATTTTACCCGAAAAATTTATTTTTTTCTCATACCATGTTATAGAAAATATGTAAGATGATTTATAATGTTATAAAACTAAAAATTTAGTTAATACAATTAATAAAAGCTAGTCCATAATAATATTAAAATAATATATCGTTTTTTAGTGAAACCCGGTATTGCGTACAACCCACACCATCAAGGTAGGTCGTGATTGCAGGTAATGTAAGCCAAGTCAAGGAGGCATGTAGTTCAAGAACCTTTTTTTGTAGCGTACAACACAAGACATCAATTAAAAAGACTAATTCCCATAAAATATCAGGTTGTTACAGTACACATGAACGCTGTTTTCATTTCCTTGTTGAATTGAATGGAATTAAGTAAATGAAACATATATGTACATAAATACAGTATCATTATTATTTAATATCTTTCAGGATTATTTATTATATATAACTTATAATAATTTTTGAATAGTTAACATGGAGAATGAATCTCATCACGTTGTGGAGACGGTAATCTGTACATACACACAAGTTATGATATCGTTCTCATAATTATTGAATAGAATTGGAGTGGATGATATAATATCTCAGAATCAGTATGATGTTATTATAATCATATATAGTTATTATTTACACCATTATACCCATCAAAGTAATGTGGTGGTGGAAAACAGATTACACCACGACGTGGAGACGGTATTCCGTCTGTAACCACACACGGTGATTTCGTTTTACATAGGACGCATAAAAGGTGAAATGGGGTTGTTTCATATTTATAATAAAATATTATTATATTAGTGATACTGATGTTATTACATTATATTGAAACAAATAATTAATAGGATACAGAAGAAGAAATAATTTTGAAATAATCGGAAAAGGATATTACCTCTTCTTTGACGCGCCTCTTCTAAACCTCCTATTATGGCACTAAATATAGTATTTTAAGAAGACAAGGACCTATAGTATGTTTCTAGGGAAGTGTAGAAGAGAAATGTACAGGGTTTGGCTGAGCTTGAATGCTCCAAATGTTGTGAGGAGGAGAGGTAGGAGGTACCCTTTTATAGGAGAGGAGAGGGGCACTTTTGAAAACCTCTAAAATATTAAATTTTAATAAACCCAAAACCCACTTAAGAACATCAAAATAACTCAACATAGAAAATGATATGAGATAGGGTTGTAATCTCATTAACCAAAAAAATTAGACATGTTAGGAATTTATTTTAAACCTTATCAACTTGATTTATCCTTATTTAATCTATTTAAGTTTATTTGTGGTAATAATATTCTAAATTTTAAATTGTTATAAATAATTACTTATGTGTTGTGAATTTTCCATAATTGGATAAATTATGAAATTTGCGACCAAAATAAATTTCAATTTATAATTTTTAAATTATTTTTGTGATCTTTTAACAATGTAATAATTTGTTATTTTTATAAAATAACAATAGTGTCAATTTTGACACTATTAAGTTAATTGAATTTAATTAAAATCCACATAGAAGATTGATTTGAACGAAAATATTTAATATATCCCTAACATGTAATATTAATCTAAAAATATAATATTTAATTTAATATTTTTGAAACCATTTATTTGATATTTCAATCAATTAAATAATTTCTACATCAATATTGTGTCACCATTAATGTGAAATATTTTATTAAAGAAAATTCTAAATAAATTTACATGATTTATATAAATTTATTGTCTTTATGGTGATGATTTAGTTTCAAAGTTTTATTATGTGCATCACTAAATTAAAATTATTACACTTATAATATTTAAGAGAGCGACATGTTGTCACATTCTTTGGTTTTAATATTAATTACTTCATTTTCATGGTCTAAAGTCCATGAAATGAATCTATTCTTACCCTTAGGTGATATGAGTCTACTTTTATTCATCCAATAAAATTTTGGTCGGTTTTAGGGTAATTTTATAATATTATTTTTACCCTTAATTACCTGATTTACCGTTAACAGCGTTAAATAAAATTTACCGTACTAAATATTCAAAATGCATAAAAATAAACATTATCCTATTAACATAATTTCGACATACTAATTCCTAATATGGAATCCATTTTTCCAAATTCAAAACATATAAGTTTTAGTATTGAATTTAAAATTAATCCCGCTATAGGGAAAAAGGTTTAAAAGTTAAAACATTGCAAAAGATTGAAATGTTTTTACCTAGTAATTCAATTTAAAATTAATGATAATGACATAAATAATATTAAATGATAAAAATATATTCTATTTATACATTAAAACCATTCAATATTATAATATAACCATATAAATTATCTTGATGAAAAAAGTTGTTTTTAATTAAAATTTAGCATATTTTTACTATTCATCAAAATGTGAAAGAAAACAGAAAAATATTAAAAAATTATCCAAATTTAATTTTTATATATTAATTGAAATGAATAAGTATATTTTATAAAATTGAACTTATAAATGTGTCAAAAACTAAATTTAAGGTTTGTGTACTATCAAAAGGCGGAAAAACTGTATTTTTTTTAAAAAATATTTTTTTTATATGAAAAATTGATTTTCTTCTCATAACTTGTTCCAAAAAATGACAATGTTATAAAATTCCAAATGTGGTTAATACTATTCATAAAAAATATGTCATAAGAACAATATATCACTGTTTAGTGAAACTTTGTAATGAAAACAACACAAGCTATTGAGAAAGGTCGCTCTTGCATGCAACACAAGGCAAGAATAGTGTTTGCATATACTAAAAGCTAATATAGTGTTGCATATAGCAGAAGCTAGTCATAGTGTAGCGTAAAACACAAGACATCAATGAAACTAAAAAAAATTATTTCTCATAAATTCTCAGGGTGTTACAAGTAGTAGCTGAGCAGACCTCAGTGGGACAACAGAAGAGCAGTAACTGAATAGATCTCGATTGGAAGGTAAATGAGTAGTAGTCGAGCAGACACTAGTGGACTGGATGATGAGTAGTAACCGAGTAGACCATGGTGTCCTAGGAGACGATTAGTAGCTGAGAGGTTCTCAGTGGTCTGAAAGATGAGTTTTTGCCAAGAAGACCTTAGTGGCATGTCAGATGAGCAGTAGTCAAGTGGACCTCAGTGGCCCGGTGACCGAGTGGACCATAGTGGCCCGACAGACTAGTAGACCATAGTGTCTCATTGGGGATGAGTCCCTTAGTAGTACAAGATGTTCAACACTATTACTGAATGAGTGTTGGTTGGGTAGTTCTTAGTTGCTTCTCTATGGGAGGGGGCCATGGAAGTATGACCTCTTTGCGTAGGTCTTTGATGACTTGATGGATCAAGGAGGGATTCCTACCAGGACGGGCATGCCTTCATCAGAATCTAGTAATGAAAAATTTGTTGTAATATCGAGACTTCATGTCTTAGTGGGACAAGATGTCTTAGGGAAACATCCTGATGTATCGAGACTAGATGATCTCTTAGATAGTTTTGGTAGACATTCTCCCCTTGGTTACTATAAAATAGCTCGAGGAGTGGGATCTTCCACAATAAAGCGTGGAACACATGGAACTACATGGAGGTATGTGTAACAACTCGGTCCTAGTGACAGCACAAACACCCACCATAACATGGTCAGCGGAAAGTACCACCAGCTTCCCTACAGACACATGGTCCCCACCCAAGTGTCCACCCCCATGCCTGAACAAGACATCTGACTAATGACAGTCCCCACAAGAAAATACATGTGTTTTCCAATGAGTTTTGTCCTCATTTACACACACCCTTGGAAACTTCCCAGAAGGTCACCCATCCTGATCACTACTGTAGGCCATGAATGTTTAACAGTGGAGTTCTAATCTGACAGGCTCCCGAAAAGGAAGGTGCACCATGCTGACAAGAGTCATATCATTTAACCATTTAACCCCTTATCATTTTGGGGTGTGAAATTAAGTAGATGAGATGTTGCGTCTTGGAATCCATTACGACTATACCTAGTTATTTTGTTATTGTGTTGATGACTTATAGCTGTGTTGAGATGATTGTACCTTATTGGTGGTGTTTTCTTTTGTGATCATTTTCTTTGTGGTTTTCAGGGTCCCCTTCTAAGTATTGTTTTAATCAACCCTACATGAGATTTTCCCGAAGGTGTTATATCTTATGCAAATGACTAAAGCTTTGATGGAGTATTAGATGGAGCTAGGCCCATACCAGGACACGAAGATTCCTTTTGAAATCAGACAAGATGAAGTGTTTCTGAAAGATTCTGATATTAGCTTCAGTAACCCTATTTTCAGGTCCGGATTTGGAGTTGTATTTCTATTATTGGGCTGGTATTCTAGCCTATTTATACTTTACTACTTCTCTTTATGACATTCACTATTGTTGGGTTGTAGTGGTATGCATGAATTTTCTTTACATAGTGTTTTTACTCTATAGTCCTATGACATTATGTTCTGTATGTGTGTGTGTGTGTAAAAGTTATTTGGAAAAAGCATCTCATTTTTGGGATATGCCTACTCAACGATTGTCTTCATCCTCTGGACTATCAAGAGAGGGCTTCGGGTGGTCCCAACACAGGCCCTTGGGGACGGGTCATGATAGAGTGGTATCAGAGTAGGTCAATTCTACATTAAGAACCCAGAGTCTATGGGATTGATTTTGGACAATAGTGTTAAGTGGTTCTAGTTAGGCTTGTAGGCTAGGGAAACCGGTGTTGGTGTGGTGGCTGTTGCATCCACACACAAGGACCCTATATTCTACTTTTTTATCGGTATATGAAAACACTAGATGCTATAAAAAATGATGGTACATGAATCATATAGTAATGGGTTGATTTTTTCATGTCCTTCTTGAGTAATTCACTTGGTATACTCTATTGATCTTGGTATATCTTATTTTTTTCAAGCTGCATCCACATAGACCACAAGTTAGTATGCCACCGAATGAACACAAGTATGTTCTATGGGGTGACATGATGAGTACATAAGTTCGTAATAGAGACAACACCACTAGGTGGGGTACCAGCTATATCACCACCTGTCGAGTAGCATGCGACACTCATAGAACCAACTGATTAGATGTGAATCATTCATTATGTTTATGAGTTTTAGTGACTGAAACCCTTCAGGTTCCAAGATGATCCTGACTCACAGACAACTAAGGAATTACTTGAGGTGGTGACTGAGTTTTCCATCTATTTAAGGACACCATTAGACCAGATGGTGGTCGTAGAAGTGTCCCTTCTATGTGGATTAGTAGGGAGGTGGCGGGGTATAGATTATTGAATCTTACAATGAGGTGAATTTTTCATCGAATGAGTTTGAGAACCATTCTCAAATAAGGGGATATTTCCATAAAATCTAATGGATATGCAAGCCCAAGATCTTCTACTACTTTGGAAAGATGAATTTTTGGTAGCTGATTATTCATCGAGGTGTACCAAGTATTCCAAGTAATGGATGAATATGATATGACCAGTGCATCAGGGATCAAACCTCCGAGTGAGATGTGTTTAGGGACATCCAAGCTAGAACTGTTCATTTGGGGATTCCTACTAATTATAGGGTGCTAGATAGAACCTTTTTTGGTTGAAATTTCATTGGATGAGTAGATATATCGAGTGGATGTCAGTGGTGGGAAAGTAGGAAGCTGATGTCCATCTTAGAGACATGGACATGTGAGACATCCTGAGAAGAGGTCCTAATATAGAGGATCAGAAGATCAAGGCTCAATGTGTGAGTCCAGTCATCCTAAAAATATGCATTTCTTTTCAAAATATTGTATGGTATATATCTCTAGACATTGTCTAGTCTATTATGATGATGGTGAAATGGTGGATGGTCCACTAGGGTAGAGACAATGATAAGAACCAATTCATTGTCGGGCAAAAGATGTGGAAGAGGAGCTTGGTGGGATGTAGAAGGTGATATACATTTTGATATGTTACAACCACCACCTAAATGTGGTCCACACCAGGATCAGGGAGCTGGAGGATAGGGGAAAGGTGTAGCAACATAGGACTATAGATTATGACCAAAAGGATACAAGAATGATTTGAGGAACAATATATGTATACTCTTAGGTTCCATATTAATGTACAAATATTTTAATCAGTCCATATTGTAATGAATCTTGTTCAAGAAATAGGGTTTTTAGTTAAATTGTTGACTTGAACCTTACATTAGAGATACCTATGGGAGGAAACTCGATAATCACATATATGTTGAAAGTTTGATATTATAATTGAGATGGGATTTTCTCCGGAGACCTTATGTGGATTCTTTGAGGTGTTGCATAGTTTTTTTGGGTCTAGAATGTTTATCCATAGTTCATGCTCAAATTGACTATTTTATGAAAAAGGAAGTGGTATGTCCGCGGCATTGGAATGATGTTTTCCATGGTCATAAAAATGGAAACTTAGAAATCATAGGATAAAAATAATGTATAGAAGTGTGAAGCTGATCACACTTGGGTCGGCCATCCTTATCTAAATGGTAGTGAATTTTTTGAGTTTTCATTAACTAGTAGTAGATGAAGTGTATAGGTATCTCTTTCCAGAAGATGTTTCTAGGATTACCTTCCCACAGGGAGATGTACTTCTGCATCATTCTACACCCTGATATGGAATTGATATTAGAATCAATATATCAGATGGATTTCGTAGAGGTTCACAAGCTGAGGGTGTAGTTGGAGTAATTTTTGAGGAAGGGCTTAGAAAGTCCTTTTGTTCAAGGTTATGTTTTTATTACTGACCATTAACGAATTTTCTGTGGAGAACGATTACCCACTCCCAAGTGACGATGAACACAACGATCAGTTATAAGTGGTAGCCATTTGCATGGATGGAAAGGTTCCCATAGGATTTTCGTCAATTGAGACATGGTTTGACGAGTTTTCCAATCTTGAGTTGGATGCGATGGTCTTCACATTGATAATGTGGTGACACTACCTCCATGGGAGAACGATTTACCTTATACTATAACCACAAGAGTATCATGTATATAGTCTCTTAGAAGGATTTGAACTTCTGAAAAGGATGATGGATAGAGTTTCTCTAGGACAATGACATTGATATAGTTTATACTCCTACTTAGGGGAATATGGTAGAGGATACTCTTGGTTGGAGATCATGTTCATAGTTACTGAATGAGGAAACAGAGTAGTTGGCCTCATTACTATTATCCTTTGTGGATGGGGATGAAGCAGCTTATCTCTAGTCATTGGCTGTAACCCGTGCACACATAAATGAGTTAGGGATTCCCAACTCAGTGAAATTGACTGTGAGTATTTACGTGTTTTTTTTCATAGGGAATACATTAATGGGAATTCAATTGGGGGGGAGCACGTTATTCTTTTCAGAGGATATGGTGTTATAGTAGTGATACCTAGAGAGGCGAGATGCATCAGGGGATGTTTAAGGTTATCAAGGAAGACACTGAGGATGACAGAACATATTGAAGTTGTGAATGACTATTGAGATAAAAAGACAAATTCTTGTATGAATCAGTTTCTTGGGTTTTTCATTATCCTTCTATGGGTACATAGAAGAAAGTGAGAAGTGATATTGATGGAATTAATGATTGGTTTACCATGTACGTCTATGAGATGCGATACCATCAGGGTGATCATTAGCCAACTCACCTAGTTCTCCCACTTCTTAACTACCCATGATATGAGTTTAGTAGAGGGCTCGAGATACCAATATGTGCTGAAGATTTGACTGGGTTGAGCTAGAAATTGATGATAGGGTGACTTTTGTGGAGTCTCTGGTAGAAATCGAGGAACAATAGGTTAGGAACCACCTTCGACAATCAATTACAATATTGTGCATTCAGTGGAAACACATGAATCTATAAGAGTGCATGTTGGAGTTGGAGGCTTCGATTCGGGCCCGTAACGTAATCTATTTAGGAATACCTTGTTTTAAAATTTAGGTTTGTAAATCCTTTGGATGGGAGTGATTTAACAGATCATATATTCCTGGTTCTTTTTTTAGAACATTCATGGGAAAATTACGAGACTAGGTGTTGAGACTTCCTATGATTCCATGGCCCGGAGTACCACGAATGATCTGTCGAAAAAATGTTATGATTTAAATACTACTCTTGAGATTTTTCCCTAAAAAATGGAGTACCTGTTAAAATAGTGCTTATATTAGAAAACTACAAGAACTTTTTCATTCAATGAAGTGGGTTTAACCTAAGTGATACTTATGTTTAGTCGATGTGGGTATACAGTGAGAAACACAAAAAATGAAATAACTATAAATCAAATAATTAAATAAGATTATTTTATTTTTCATGTTTTTAAAACTCATGAATGATAACTTAGATTGAAAATACGATACCACCATTGATCTCATGAGGGAATTCTTTCCTTAGGTGGAGCCTAAAATCTGCAGACACATGCATGTTTTGAAATATATTTTTTTTCAATTTAACTGTAAATAAAATATTTTAAATAAAAATTATTTTATTTTTGAATCCACTGAACTCAAAAATGGTAACTCCTATTAAAAATATGAAACCATAGTTGAGTTCATAATGATATTTGCCTCTTTAGAAGGAGTTATCCTCGACCAGTGAGGGTTGAGGGTTATTTTTATATTTTGGATTTTTTAAAGGAAAATACAATAAACTTAATGTTGTTTATTTTATTTCCTTTTAATGTTTATTATCATGGAGATGCAATGACATAACGATGGAGAAGCCCATTCTCCTTTCATAAATCAAGAAATGTGGAAACATTGTTTCAAAGACAAAAAATAATTCTGAAACACATTAACTCATTAATAAGATTCATCAATTATTCAGGGAAAGGGTCATACATTAGAATTCATAATGCTAGAAAATTTCTCTAGAACATTGGAATTTCCTTAGAAAAAGGGGGAGGAGGATCTCATGCCTGCAACAACAGATCAGAGGCCAGGGTTTGATCATGTGGCAATAAATCGATGAACACTGCTAGGATAGGATCGACTTGGTGACACGACTTTAATACATGTCTTCATGAAATCCAACATAAGGTAGGGGTTTTTTCTTGAGGAAAATGTTTTCCCCGTTATTTATATCTAAACGATGAATGCGGATCAACCCACTAAGACATTGATATGTTGGTTTTTGTTCTTGTGGGGTTTATTTTTTTCTTATACATGAAGGGATAAAAACATAGTGTTAATCATCTCCCTTTTTAATCTAACACAGAGGAATCATGATGACATGAAAAAGGTTGGATCCCTCTATTGTGTTTTTTCTTGTGTTCATTGTGACTAAACCCCAAGATTGATGATAAGGATACTTTTAAGTGGTATTAGGGATGATGATGACACAAGGACACCGAATGCGCTCACGGTTTTGAAAAATGGACCACTAGAGAAGACCCAATTGTATGTGGAAGGTACCCCCGATGCCCCAACAATTGCTTGTGGTGGCACACAATGGTTTTCCAGAGACAACAAGTGGGAGAGGCCTTTGTGGGAGATGGTGCATGCCTATGGTGAAACACAATGGTGGAAAAAGTCCACATTTAGGGGATGTGGGCGATGTACATGGGTCGCAACTCATCATCCATGATAGTGTGAGAAGGTGGCGTCCTGGTAGTATGTCGCAGTAGTGAGGTGGATCGTAGTAGCCAACTATGGGTAGTGGATCGGGCTACCGACAATGGTCAGTGATAGCGCACACAAATGCAGAGGCGACGCCACATCATGCAGTAGGACCATAGTGGCGGAAAACCCTGCAGCGACCCATAGGGTGTTCGGATGATGCGACTCACCCGTCATGTTTCATTCGGATCAGGTCGTCCTACTCCTAGCGGTTTGGGTAGGGGGAGGTGGGTCGGACCTATGGCAGTCTAGAAGGTAATAACAACTTTGAGAGGGCTGGACCAGCGACCTTGCCGGTCTGGGCAGGGCCCAGTGCACCAGGTCAGGTATGATCCATGTTGGGTCCGACCCTGGTTGGGTGGGTAGACCTCGGGCCGGGTCGGGTTAGACTGTACACAGACCCAACCAACCCCTTCTTATTAAAACAATCATAACATGGAGACTAGATGTCTGGTTGACTATCTGCTTATGGTGTTTGGACCCTCGTGATGAGATGGTCCTTTAGACATAATCCAACTGAGTATTAGTGGATGTAGATTTTGGACCATTGGATTAATGATCTAATTCTCCTGGAATCAAGCATGCTACATGAAGAAATCCTATAGTTGCCTATGATGAGAATAAGGTAGTTGAGTGGATTTTAGTGGCCCAAAAGGAAATTAGTAGCTGAGCAGACCTCACTGGCCCAACAGATGTATAGTAGTAGAGAAGACCATAGTCGCCCAGTAGATAAGAAGTAGTTAAGCAAGACATAGTGTCCTAGAAGACGAGCTATAGACGAGCAATAGATAGTAGGATAGTAGACGAGTAGTAACCGAATAGACCTTAGTGGTCCGGTTGATGAGAAGTAGTCGAGTGGACCTCAGTGGCCTGACAGAAGGACAATAGTCGATCCGAACGTAGTGGCCCCGTAGAAAAGTTATAGATGAGAATACATCAGTGTCTAGGTAGATGAGAAGTAGCTGAGCGGACCAAAGTGGACTTAAAAATGAGCAGTAGTCGAGTAGACCTCAGTGACCCAGTAGGAAAGTTGACCTCAGTGGACCAACAGTTGAGAAGACCTCAGTTAGTCATCGGGCTTGAGTCCCTCAACAATACATTATGTTTAGTAATGTGACATGAGAATTTTACATCATTTAGTTCTCAGTGTGTTCTCTTTGGAAAATGCCAAATAACCAAGGATAATTTTATGTAGGTCTTTGATGAATTGATTTCTTAATGACCAAGTCCTCCTGGGACAATCATTCCCTGAGAAGAATCATATGATGAAGGACTGAATGTGGTATTGATACTTCTTATCTCAGTGATATTGGAATTCTTTGTGAAAAATAGTGATGTTTTGATACTAGATGTTCACTCGGATTCCTTTGGTAGACTTGCGCTACTTGGGTACTATCAGATAGCTCGAGGAGTTGGATCTCCCAGAATTGAGTGTGCTACGCATGGAACCACATTGCTGGTAGTGAATGTGATATTGTGTCTTGAAATCATTTATAAGTAGTACTGAATGTTTTTTATATGTGTTGATGAAATATACCTGTGTTTAAATAACTGTACATTCATGGTGATTTTTTTCCTTTGTCATATTTTTCGTTGTGGTTTTTGGGGTCCCATATTGTGTATTGTTTTACTCACCCATGAAAGGGTGTTCCCCACATGTGTGGTGTCTTATGCAGACGACCAACCCTTTTGGTGGAGTCTGAGATGAAGCAGGATGAAGACTAGGACAAAGTGGTGACTTGTGAGATCAAATTAACTGAGGAGTTTCATGTAGCTTTCTACAGAATCTTCAGAACCCTTGTTTTTGGGTTGGGTATTCAATTTTTTTGGTTTTAGTGGTCTTGTATTCTTGCCCATTTTTACTTTACTACTTTAATTTCTATCATACTCTGTTCTTGGGTTGTAGTAGTAAGCATGAATTTTCATTACTTAGTGTTTCTACTCTCTAGAGCTATGACATTCAGTTGGGTGAGTGTGTACATGTTCTTAGGCAAATTCCACCCATTTGTGGGATATGCCTACTTAGTGCTAGCCGCCATCACCTGGCCTATCAGAGGTGGGATTGGGGTAGTCATGACACAGAACCTAGGATATGGTTTGTGAAAATGTAGGATAATTTATACATGCCCGATATCCCATTCAAAATAATTATTCTTCTTATATCACTTATTACGATGTTATAAAAATTACACAACTATTAATGTTTATAATAGATGTTTTGTCGATAGGCAGTACTTGAGTCCAAAATGAACATGGTATGATGTAATTTGTTTATCTGGTCCTAATTATATCATATACATAATGGAATTGATTAAATATTCATCACATTTACACATTAATCTCACTTTTTAATTCAAACCATTAATTATTGTTATGATAAATGTACAACATTATAATCCTAGAGATAGTGGGTCATACATACGCATTAGTAACATTTCCTTTTTTCATTGATCATTATGGAAATAAAATTATTATCATTTTATCTTCTTGGAATAAACATGATACTATTGAAAACATAATAATAATTTATATATACTTATATATATCATACATATTATATAATGAATCGAAATGTGTCACACCACTTCATGATGGTGATAGTTCCCACGTACGCACGAATGACGTTGTAATTTTTATACACACGGATGTAAGAATGTAATTGAAATAATATCATATTCTAATGATTAATATGTCATGAATATCACTTGTGAACATTAATTCCATTATTATAACAAGTCGGTATAGAAGGGTATGGAAAACGAATTAGATCTGTCCGTGGAGGTGGTACTTCACACGTACACACAAAGATTAATTCCATTAGAATTTAATAAAATTGTAGATGAATTTAGGTGATGATGTTAACATAATAACATCTTATTATATTAATGATACTTGATTTATTACCTCATCATGATTAGAAGATATTTTAATGAAGTGGAAAAAATTAAAATAGTAACACTTAATCACAATGATACCTCTTCTTTTGCAAATCGCCATTGTAAAACACCTTAACACCGTCAAGAAAGAAAAAATACTTAAACTATTGATTTAGGAACGTGGGGAGGAATTATAGGGAGAATTTTGGATAGATAAAAGAAGATCCAAAAGTATTTATATGTGTTAATAATATATAAGAATAAGTTCTCTTTTATAGGAGAGATGGGGGCACTTTAGGAATGTCTTGAAATATAAATTTATTATAAATTGATATTCGGTTTCTAAAGGTCCCAAAATCATTTATTTAAAATAAAATATGATTTTGGGTCATATAACCATTATGAAATTAAAATTAGACATGTTTTGAATATTTTTTAATACTTATTCTTTTGGTTTAACCCTTACATTACATTTTTTTATCTTTCCATGATAACTTGTTATTCACAATTTGTGTGTTATTTTGATTAACATAACATGTGAAAAGGAAAAATGATTCATTCATGAAATATTAGTAATTATACTTACCATTTAGTCAAATATTATATTTTAATAAATTTTATAACTTTTAATAAACTATTTTATATTTTATGTTATGAAATATGTCAATTTTGACACTATTTATACGTGACTTTTTGAAAAATCCTAAAACCCTGATTCCATGGAAAACATACATTAAATAATTCCTAAACTTTTACATTCATACAAAAACTTCATGGATGGTATCAAATATTACAATTATTATTTATTTTAATAACTATAATATCATTTTTTTAAACTTTTATTAATAAAGTAATCATTGCACCACTATTGTTTAATAATTAAATATATTTATTTAATGTAAAAAATTATAAATAAAATACCATCAGGTAGAAAATATTTTTTAATTTGTAATGTCTACTTATAGAGGAAAATATCAACTATATTAATCCCTATTAAAATTGTTTTAGTAAATATATTCATGTTTGTAACATGTTTTCGTTTACATTAAATTAAAATATATAAATGTCATAATCACATTCATGTTGATTCGAAATGCATTGTTTTCATACCAAGGGTTGTATTAGTCATAAATATGTAATACAATATTATAATGACTCATGTTAGGTTTGTTTTATATTATTATAATATTTTTTTGACCATTATTTACCTGATTTAACATTTAACCATCGTAAAAAATAATAATTACTAATGTTTCTTTACATAATGTTCAAAATTAAAAGCAACAAATTTACATAATTAGGATCATATAATTATAAATATAGAATCCATTTATTCATAATCAAATTACATAATTTGCAGTAAATGATTTAAAATTAATTCCTATAGTGAAAACCCAAAAATTTGTTTTTTATGTAGAGGCAATCAAAAGTTGGACTTGTGTTTATATCAAATTTCATTTTCAAATTACATCCAATAACCAAAATTTGTTCAATTGATAAAAAAATCATATTACACATTAAAACTAATTAAATGGATATCCTAACTATATAATTAAATTGGATGAAATGGTTTTTTGAATTAAAATGCAGTCTTTTCACTATTCATTAAAAAATGTATTTTATGAGAACAAAAAAGATAAAATTTAACTATATTAAATATTTATGTCCCACTTCCAAAGAAGAAGTTTATTTTATCTAATATAATAAATAAAATTGTAAAAAACTCTATCTAAAATTTGTTCTCCATCAAAAGGCTGTAAAAATGAATTTTTTAATATATCTTTTATCTATAAAATTGAATTAGTTATTATATAATGTCTATAAATTATATAAGATGAATATTAAAAATTAAATTGAAGAAATTGAATATATATTTCTTTAATTAAATACAACTACAATGATTTTATTATTTTATAAACTCACTTATATTACATTTAAATAGTTTTTTTTTCAGAAAATAACATCCATTATATTCAATTGGGTTTTATTTAATTTACTATTTAATTTGGTAATAAATGAATAATTATATAATCATGTGTAAAAAATATTTTTATAATTCAGTTAGTACAATTTATTCCCACCATTCCAGCGACTAAGTTATAATGGAAACATTTAAATAATACTATTTAGGTTTTTGTTTAAGCTTGGTGTAGCATATAGAGTACAATATTGAACATAGTGATTCTTTCTTAAAACATGGGATGTTACTTCCTCCACACCCTTAACAAATTGCATCTGATAAATTTGAATTTGGGTTCTGCATCATTGTTATGACTTTCATTATACATTTATTCCAATCCCTCCTCAGAAAATGGGTTAATAAAACAACAACTTTAAAACAAAGAAATAAAAGTACAAAGGTCACCTGAGATGCCACATACTATGATTCCATTTAAGAAAACATGGATGTGGAAGAAAAACTGTCCATATTTCTCAGATGGCGAGTGATATGAAACATGATCAGGAAAATGATAACCATTAGAAAACAACAAACTTATGATGGGTAAAACGATCGTTGATTTCACAGTATGAATATTAAATAGAAAACATGTTTGTTTTAATATAATTTTCTTAAATTTGATGAATTTATTTATGAACATGACTAAGAAAATTAGTAAAATTACATAACTGTCATGTAGAGTTTCACTCTTTAATAAATTTCGACCACAAACGCATATTTTATCTAAATGATGAGTATTCAAGTTAACCTGGTCACACATGAAACAATAGAATAAACATATAGAGAATCAAATAATATAAAAAATATTTACTATAAATTCATCCTATATTGAAATATTAATTAAAATGAAAAAGAATCAGATAAAATAGGATAATTCCCCTAAAAGAATAATACATTGTATAAAGAAAAACTATATTTAATTCACCAAAATTAAAATTTAATATTCAATGTTCATAAAAGACGATTTAATAAATAACTGTCCTTAAAAATCCTCAAAATAATGAAAAATATGATTGAAACCCAAAAATTTTATTTATTTGATAACATAGACATCTAAGATATATTATAAAATTTATCTAAAAATAACATCAAACACTTTTAATATCTTATAATAAAATTTAATTAATATAATCACATTTTCTCCAAGATAGTTTAATCACTTCCATAAAAAACCCAAATATCCATAAGTCCATATTTAAATTAAATATTTCTCCAAAATAATTCTGACATTATTCCTAAAATAAAATCCCAATGTATTCTATATACCATAATCATATAAAGTTCTAAAAATTAAGAATTCCATCTGAATTACATTTATCACTTAATCCCAAATTCATTCTCCAATTCCTTATTTATCAATTAGATTAAATAAATGTCTACCATATCAATTTATTAATAATAATTAAATAAATTATCTAAAAATAATAAGTCATACTAACTATGGACTTCATGTAGTCCAGTGTTAGGGAATAAAGGCATGTCATAATCTGTTTGTGGGTTCGATTCACAAAACCATGACTGACGTGACATGTTGTCACACAGTAAATGTATGGTCCTTTTAAAAATTTTTTTTTATTCTTATAGTACTAAAAAAATTAGATAAAATCCAAAAAAACAATCATAACTTGTTTTAATCTCAAGGGTTCTTCTATACCTTTAATTTTTAGTACAAAAAAATACTAACCCATAATTATAAGAAGAATTAATATCTTCTAAAAGACCATTATTTACCTTGAAATTTCATAATATTGTAAGCATCAAAATGGATTTCTAAAACATTTTTCTTCTGAACAACCTGAAAATTGTATACTCAAATGATATCCCTGACACTTATAAAATACCCAAATCTCCAATGTTTTCTAAATAATTCTCTGATATCAAATGTAATGCCCAAGCCTTAAACATTACATAATCTTATGTTTTAATCATGAATTCACATTGTGGTTATTTTCAGGTTTATTCTTTTATAAAATTAGGCTATACATCATACATAATAAAACCAAAAAAATACAAATTGGACAATTATAAATATTTCTATTTCTTCCATAAATCACAGGCATTTAAAAATAATTGGTGGTACTTTTCTTGTTAAATCATAAAATTTCCTTGATCTCATATTTGACTCTATTCTTCATTAAAACCAGTGGAAAAAAGATCAAAACATGGGATAAGGATAAAAAGATCAATAATTGATACACAATGTAGGAAAACTATTTTTATTTCTAAAACATGTAAACCATGAATACATTATCATAATGTAATACTTCATACCTTTATGATGTATTACTTACACTTCGCGGAATATAGTCACATTTCTTAACATTTTTTAATCAAAATATTTCAATAAAACCAATATAAATCAATTATAACATATAATGGCATATTGGGACATAATGATTGGTATCTTGAATAACCATATAGTCAACTTCCACATATACCAATACATATAATATCTATATGTCCGACATCAATACCCAATGCATCGGTGGATAAAATGTAACCCCTCATCCTTAGTTAATCACGAAACCACTCATATTTGGATAATCATGTAACCACCGGTCATTGGCTTATTCTGTAACCACCCATAATTTTTTTATCATGCAACCACCCGTCAAATGTCCAAGTAACATCATATAATCATAACACATAAAAAATTTAAATGATCAACATTGAACTCATAAAATTTCATTTACATTGATAAGAAATCATTTCATGATATTGAAATATTAAATACATTTAAAAAACTATTAAATATAATTAATTAGAAAATAAATTTTAAAAATTCCATATAAATAAATTCATAAAAACCATTTTTAACACAAGGAAATTAAATGAATGTTTTTGAAGAATAAATCTATAAAACAGTTAAAATGATGTTTTAGTTAAAGTGTCCCTTGCCTCTTGGGAAACTCGTAAATAAAAATAATTTAAAAATAACATTAAAAAACTTTAAATATTATGTGAATATAATAATTCATGATATAAAATTTTTAAAGGGTATTATATACACCATATGGAATAATAAAGGTGCATAACGTCAATATATGACTCAATGAAAGGAGATTGCAACAAATCCCCTTACAAAGATCAAATCATTAGATTAAGGATAAATAAATGGTATTATTATGTGTGAGGAATTTAAATACTCTCAATATAAGGGGATTTTTAGTGTAAAACAATTTGGGGTCATTCAATCATTTTCATTGAAGAACATAACCAATTTCTTGTATATTTAACTCAATGAATGGATATTGAGTTAATAGTTCCCTTGTATTGTGTCCAACTAGTCCTGTATGTTTTTTTATATTAGTGAATAATAAATATAGGTTTATTTCCACTTTCCTATGAACTATTTTAAATTTTATTATTCCATTTATATCACTTATTACAATTTTATAAAAATGAAATCACTATTTATGTTCATATTAGATGTTTTGTCGATATTAGGTACTTGAGTCAAAAATGTTCATGGTATGATGTAATTTTTCCATGTGGTTATATGTACATAATCTCCATAATAGTATATAAGGAATATTAACAACAATAATCATTAATCATTTTTTTTAAATCATGTAATTATTTATTGTTATGAAAAATTTACAACGTTATAATCATGGAGACGGGTGGCCATACGTACGTCGGAGTAAAGTGTCCATATTTCTTGGATAATTTTAGAAATAAGGTAATTATAATTTTTCCATTAAAGAATGATAATGATAATATTAAAGTCATCATAATACTTTAAATATATTTATTTATATCATTTATGTTATATAACGAATCAAAATGAGTCACACCACTTCATGGAAGAGATAGTTCACACGTACGCATGAACGACACAATCATTTTTATGCACATGGAAGTAAGAATTTAATTGATATATTATTAAAATATAATGATAATTATTAAATTAATATCCCATATTAACATCAATTACATTATTATAACTAGTCATTAGAGACATTTATGGAAAACTAATTGGATCAGTTCGTGGAGATGATAGTTAACATATAAACACAAACGATTATTTCCTTTCCCATTTAATGAAAGTGGAGATAGATTTAGGTGATTATATTAACATGATAAAATAAAAATATTTTTAGGATACTATTGTTATTATATGTTCATGTTAGGATGATATTTTAATGTTGTGGAAGAAGAAATAAAAGAGAAACACTTAAATAAAATGATACATCTCCTTCAATTGATCTCCTTTGAAAAACACCTTAAAACCTCTTATAATGATGATCTAAGCATACTAAGGATTTTAGAATATGGGGACGGATTCTAGGAAGTGGATTGGTTAGATATTTTTTGGTTCAAAAGGAATGGGATGTCGTAATAAAAGAGAAGGATAATTTCCCTTTTATATGAGAGATGAGGGTACTCTATGAAAGTCATGAAATATTAATTCATTATAAATTGATTTTCGGTTTTTAAAGGTCCCACAATCATTTATTGCAAATATATAACGATTTTGGGGTGTATAACCGTTATGAAATTAAAATTGGAAATTTTTTGAATATTTTTTAATCATTATCGTTTTAGTTTAAACAGTATCTTACAATTTTTAATGATTCCATAATATCTTGTTATATTAACATTGTCCGTTGTTTTATCTACAATAACATTTCAAAAGGACGAAAAAGTGTCATTTATGACATAATAGTACATATAAAAACCCTTTGGTCAAATATTATATTTTTGGAATTTTATGACACCAAATAAACTATTTTATATTTTAAGTTATTAATTATGTAAATTTTGAAACAATTCATACATGCCTTTTTCAAAAATTTATAACAACATGGTTTATTTAAAAAAATTGATTAAATAAATCCTAAAATGTCATAGTCTCCCATATAATTCCTGAATGGCATAAAATATTTCATATAATTTTTATTTTAACATTTATAATATCATTTTTTGAATCTTTTATTCATGAAGTAATCACTACATTGTAATTGTGTAAAAATTAAAATTATTTATTTAACATAAAAAATTTCAATTAAAATACCAGGATATAGGAAATATTTTTGATATTCCTAATGACTATTTATAGTTGATTATATCCTTTATAAAAAGCCATATTAAAATAGTTTTAGTAAGAAGATTCATGTTTATAATATCTTTTCCTTTAAATTAAAAGTTATAAGTGTCAAAATCATACCCATGTGGGTTCAAAATGCCACATTTTCGTCCCAAGGGTTATTTGGGTCTAAAAAATATCATCCAATAGGATTATGACATGTGCTATTTCTGTTTTATAATATCATTATATTATATTTACTGATATTTACCTGATTTACCTTTTAACCGTGGAAAATAAAATAGTTATTAGTGATACTATTCATAATGTCCAAAAATTAAAGGGACCTGTTTTAATAAATATAAATTTTCATTAAAAATATGGAAATAATTTTTCCAAAATAAAAAAAATTATTTGTAAATTTTAAATTATTTCCCATTGTAAAAAACAAGTTTTTTCAAGTAAAAACAATCAACATATTAATATGTGTTTATATCAAAATTCAATGTGAAATTACATAAGATGATAATTTTTTTATTAAATTATAAATAATTAATCCAATTAAATATGAAAACTATTAAATTTATATCATAACTATACAAATAAACTGGATGAAATAGTAGTTCTGAATTTAACTGTAGTATTTTTCACAATTCCTTAAAAAAGAATTTTATAAAAAAATACCATAAATTTATCCAAAGTAAAATTTTCTATACCTATTTAAAAGAATAAATTTATATTGTAAAATATTTTATATAGAATTGTTAAAACCATATTTAAAAAGGGATCTCCATCAAAAGGCGGAAAAAATGCATTTTTGGAAAAATACTCTTTTTATCTATAAAATTTAATTTGTTCTTATATAATATCAATAAAAGATATAAGATTAATTTTAAACATTAAATTTAATATATTTAATATAAATTTCATTTATTAAAAACAACTACATTGATTTAATAATTTAATAAATGAACTTATTTTACATTAAAATAGTTTTCCAGAAAATCACATCCGTTATATTCAATTAATTTTTATATTATTTCCTATTTAATTTGGTTATAAATGAATCATTATATAATCATTTGTATATCATATATTCATAATTAAGTTAATATTACTCTTCCCCATCATTCTAATGAATAGGTTATTATGGTAACATTTAAATAATACTATTTTATTGTTTGTTTAAGCTACATGTAGCATATCATGTATGCCATTTAACATACTATATTTTCTTAAAACTCAGTATCTTACACTAACATTATTTTTAGGTGTATATATTGACCATATTATTTAAAATATCAATAATTTATTTGTTATCATTTTATTTATTGATATTTTTCATGGATATTATGATTTAAATTTTCAATGTGGTATAAAACACGTAGAATGTTTAAAGATTTTTTTATAAAATATGTATCCCCATGTCAATATTAATTTTATTATTTTATATATTTATTTATATTGATATAAAATCGTTATAAATTCCATATTATGTCTATTATTATCTTTATTCCATGGTATTAAAAATGAATAATTTTAAATTTTTTTATGGAATGTTTTGACAAACTAAAAACAGAATGTTCCTTTTTGAAGTACTTGGTGGCAACGAATTTTCCACCAAAATTAATATTATATAATTTTATAATTCTATTTATAGATTAATAATTTTTTTAAATAAAATATAAAATTTTTCCTTCATGGGTTTTTTTGGTATTGAAAATTGGGTTTTAAAATAAAATAATATTTTTGTACGAAATTGTTTTTCATATGATATACAAAGAGTTTTCAAGAATTGTATTAATTATTTGGTTACTATAAATAATATATAAATGGTTGAGACCCATTATAGCTCATGTGTGAGCCCAATTAAACTTATTCAAATGGTCAGTAACTATTTTAGCTCATTAAAAAATGTGTGAGACTAATATAGATTTTACAAAGGATGATCCCCATTATAGATCTATGATTAATTGGTTACTATAGAGGAAAATGTTTATTGTTTTTTTATTAAATTTGTACGAGTTAATTTAAGATAGGTATGTTAATTATTTCGCAAGGCACATATGTGATATTTCTATGCTTAATAATCAGTTTTTTAATACAAGGTTTTTTAGGAGTTTTCGTGTTTTTATTAAAAACATATTTTACATAATTTTTATCATTTTTACTCAGATTTGTGCTCATCCAATGTATTGAAATTATTTTCACAGGGTTTAAGTAAGAGTATAAAAAATGATGAGGCTATGAATAATATTTTTAATATATTTTATTATATGATACCATGTTTTATTTTAAAATGGGTTCCATTTGTGGAAGGAATGTATAATTAGTATATAAGACCACTTGAAATATAAGGAATTATTATGAAAGTGATTTTTATTATTCACAAATACTCTAAACCTAGATGATATTTGGGAGAAGAATGTGATTTATTGTCTTAAGGTAACTCCAATATATATATTTTAAGACCATTTCATTATACCATTCACAATATTACCTATGTCAATATAATATCCAATTAAAACACATCCTTAAGTGGTTCATCCTATAGTTATTTCATGATTGAAATTTTACCCTTCACCTATTATCAGTTTCTATATATTATAGTACATGGAACCCAACCTTTTATTTATTCATATATATTTCATTAAAAATATAACACATTAATAACAAATTAATAGTCATGATTTCATATTCACTAATTCTTTATGTGAATAATGTGTTATTAAATACAATTAACATTAATGGTTTTGAATTAGTTTATCAAAGAAGTCATCAATATTGGATTATAATGACATACATAGTATTCAATAAATCAACAAAAAAAATATATTGGAAAAATACATAGTAATATATTCTAACTTGTTTTATTTAGTTTAATACATATTATGGAATAAAATTTGGGATTCAAGAAATTATTTTGGACAATGTTTATGATAATGATCTCTAGGGATAAAAAATAATACCCAGTTATTTTAGTATTTATCTATGTAACAAGACTTCCGGAAGATTTTGATATGTTTATTTTGTTTTACATTCATAAAAATTAATTAAAAATATTGAATACCATATATAATAATGTTAATTTTGAATGATGAAGGGTATTTTCAATATTGATGTTGTATTTTAGTGGTTTATATGTGTTTGGAGGTAATATGAAAATGATTTTTTAATTTTATATAATCATATGATAGTAATTATAGTGGGAATATTGTAAACTAAATAATGAAAACCCTAAAATAATTACCTATAATTTTAATGTTATTTCAAGAGAAAATGTAAAATTCATAAACCTGACTTTGAGTATCCTTTTATCAAAATGTGAAAATTTCTAAACTTTGTTAGATTAATTATTGTAATTCATATAGTTATTCATTATTCAATTTTTGTTTCTTAGAATTCATAATGTAGATACATAATTCAAATGTTTATATCATAAATTTTAAGGTCGTGTTTTGTCCTAATAATGTTGTATTAATAATTTTAGGGTTTCCATATGACATTATATTTGTTTATATAAGCATGTATGTTTCAAAAAATGGCAAAATATTGATGATCAAACAAATTCAATAAGCCTAGTAATATTTTTGTTGAATAATTTTTGTTGGATGATTGAAGACATTATAGGATCTAGATATATCTAACGAATACCATTATATAGTATCATGATATTTAAATGAATAATGAATTTTCAGGTGATTCATCAACTAATAATTCATTGATTAAACATCACCATAGTTTTTTGTAATTCAAGAAGTGTTTAAACAACGTGTTCATGATCTAAATAAATTAAATACACTATAAAATAGAGAATTTATTATTAAAATACTACATAGTAATACTATGACAAATTCTATTTCACTTTTATAACCCTGAAGACATTTTGATAATGAAAAAAGATTCAATGGGAATATGATGAGTTGAATACTAGTAAAATTGAAATTCATTATCTACATTAAAAATTAAAATTTCAATTTATATGAGGGGAAAATTTAACTAACATAGATGATAATAATTTTAATAATTTAAAAAAACTATAATAATTGATAACATGCATTGAATAAGTGAATATTAATATAATACTCAATAGATTGAATGTAAGAGGATAAAGAAGATGCATGTTGTTACCCACATAGATGAATTTTTACAAGGAGAAATATCCTATTAAAAACTCAATGGAAGCCTCATCTTGTGGATATATGTCTAATTACTGATAATAATTTTTATTATTGAATTTATGAAGGAGAATCTAAAATCTATCCTCATATATTTCTTATTTGTGAGTTCATGGAAAACACTAAATTATTATACTTAAGAAAATTAAACTATTATCTCATATGATTATTTTTAATATAAATCATTATAAGGATTGAAATGTTAATTTTTATATGTAAATCATATTGAAATATGTCATTCCCAATATCTGTTCATTTTTTAAAATTGTATATCAATAATAAAAACCACCCTTTCATGTTTTGGAGGTCATCTCATTGATAAATCATATAAAAAAATATTTTTCTTTAATTTATCACTTCATAGTAAAATGATTATTTCCATGAGTGCATCAATTTTTTTAAAAAAGGGGGTTCAATATTAAAATCAATTTTTTAAACTCAATTATTTTTAAATTTTCGATGGAATGGGTATATGAGTTATTCTCACACTTTAATTAGTAATGAAGTATATGAGTGAATTTCCTAATAATGTAGACATGAGATCATGTTCTGATATTAAATTTTATATCTATTATAGAGAATATTAATTAGGTGAATAGAAATAAATTTCCATCATTATGTGGTAAATATTTCATTATTTGGATGAATTTGATCTGTCATATTTTATTTTATTAGTTATATATCTATTCTCAATAATGAAATTAAATGTAATATAGATATTTTAATAGGATATTCATTGAATTAGGATATAATGAAGAACATATATTATTATTGGAATTTGATAATGTTCATGAATTACAAACATTCATAGAATGATTTCATTAAATCTATAGATATTTATAGTGAAAAAAAAAATCAATAAAACAATGGTGATGGTATTGATATAGTTATAAATAATAGTTTGATATTGACATAGATCCTCTAGAAAACCATCATAATGTCTTTGTTTCTTATGAAAAAATATATAAATTTAGAAAAAGTAATAAGAGTTTTGAAATATAGGTAATCAATTTCACTGATGTGAGTTTAATGACTTTCTATAATGAAAACTGAGTATTTAGAAAAATAATTTTATTAAAAAGTATTCTATTTATATGAGTTAATTTATGTAAAATTTTACAATAAAATTTCACTCATATAATGTGGTTTCAGAAAAAAGAAAGTTAATATTTAATTAAATGTAACATTTTATTATTTATATAAATGGGTGTAGTTTAAATTTCACACAAATATTTCCAAAGATAAATGGTGATGAATGCCACAACGAATTTGAGTACTTGAACAAGTATTAGTGTAATATCTTAAAAAATTTAAGAAGATATTTTTTTCATCATTTGAAATGAATAAATCATCTTATACAAAAGGATGAGTGTATATTTAATAATGACTTATTAATATGTTATGAAGGTGAGAGTATGTGGTCCTCATTTGGTATAGGTGAGAAAAAACATTATAATAATTAAATAAATGGATTCGATATGTAATGTTGACTTATAGAAAAATAACGTGTTTCTTCAAATAATCATGAAGAGTTACATGAATATAATATTTTGTTTTTATCAGATAAGAAATTAAAAGTGATCATCATCAATTATGTTGTCATTGGCGTAGAATACTAGAGAGTAAAGAATACATCCCCAAAATGTCATATTTAATAATTTTTATTCAATATGAATTTTGAGAAGATAATACTAAGAGATGAGAAATTAAAATGATTACTCAATATGGAAAATAATATTATTTTTGTTGGTGATAAATAATAATAGTTTAGAGAAGAATATGTTATTATATTTCCTTGTTGAAATTTAAAAAAAATTAATTACATTAAAATTTCCAGGTATTATTTTTAAAATTCCATGTATGATGTGAGATATTTTCTATATAAATATTGTTATTATATGGTTGATGGAATCTATTAATATTGATCTAATAAAATTATATATAAGAAAAATGTTCATGGATATCATGAAATATGATTTTTTATATCTAATAGATGGTAAGATAATTGAATAAAATATCTCAAACAAAGGCTATTGTATATCTATTTATTTCTATAAAATATAACAATTTTTAAAATTATTCTATTTTTTGTGTATAGAATAATTCAATATGAATATTTAAATTTAAATTGAAAACATGAAGAGTTTCCTTACATTATATTTTATAATTTAGTGGTCATAATGCATTTTTGAATGATTATTTCTATAGAAATACAAATTCTTGATTGATTTTTAATTTAGAAAAAATTTCTACTTTGTAGTGCATATTTTATCTACCAATGATATAATCATTTTAGGAGGTGATTCCAGGTCATAGAAAAAAAAATTGAAATCATTTTAATTAGAAGATGGCACAAATAAAGTGTGATAAAATTCTTATAATCAAATAAATTGAGGAAAAATAATATTAAACATAATATATTGAATATGATGAACCATATTAAAGAACATAATAAGTGTCAGGAGGATGTGAACAAAATTAAATTTATTAATAGTGTCTTTTAATATTACTATGTTTTTAGTTTTAAAAACAATTTCCTTGATGAAATCGATTTGAGAAAAAAATGGAAAAAGGATATATAATGTGGATTGAAAGAATAAAAAAGTGGATTTGAAATGAATAGTGATTCTATTATCTATAAAATTTGGAGAAATATATTTTCACATAATAACTATAATGATATGAAGTCAACAAATTAAAGATCATATAAATAAATTCAAATAAGGTAAAACTATATTATGATAGATATGTAAATTTTCAGAAAATGAAAAAGTCAAGATTAGTATGAAGAATATTAATTAATCCTATATTTGTTCTAATGTTATTTAAAATATATATACTCTTGTACAAAAAATGTATATGAATAAGATGATATCTAATTATTTTATTTTTTAGTTAATTGAATAGTTCAATACCAATATATATATGTTGAAGAAAAAATACCAAAATTCAAAAACCAATAACATATGTGTGGTGACTATGTCCCCATTAAAACATATTGTTATGAGGTTGTTTTTAATGATTTAGAATGAGAATATAAATCTATTTATTGATATTATTTTATGTCTTTGAATATAGTTTTATAAATAGAGAAAAAAATATTTATATATATACTAAAAATATGCATCCTTGAGGATGAGAAAGAGATATATTGTTTATTTAGATAATATATTTTGATAGGGTCATTAAAATGGGAATTATGTGTAGATTACTAGTGGGATTGTCATTTTTTTGATATTTAGTCAATTATAATAGTTTTATATAACATGAATGTAGTAACAAGTTATTTATATTTTTTGAAAAAATTTGAGATATAGAAAATTAATATTTTCAGGTTGAATAATATGTAGTATCACTGATATTTATCAAGTAGATATTTATGATTTTATCCAAAATAATTTAATTATTATTCAATTTACTTGATTTAATCATGATATTACATCACGTGGGATTCAAATTATAAAACTATGTTTTTTACGGATTTTGCTGAGCTTCAAATTGATTTATGATATTTTATTGGAAATATATTCAAGGAGATATATTTTTTAGGCATGTAGGGTTTTTGAAGATGATTATTCATTGGGATGGTTGTAAGGACACGATTATAAGTCATCACTATCTAGTGTTGATAATTCATAAAACAATGTTTCAATATTTAAGGGATGATAATTTGGGGATGGACTTGATATGATAACTATGTTGGATATTTTATCAATAAACAAAAAATATTAAAACTCATATAAAATAAAGGTTATTATTTTATCTAATTGTTTATTTGATGATTGAAGATTTTATAAATTTATTTAGAGTTGTTTTTATGTAATCTAGTAATGAATTTATAGTTAGTTATATTGTGATTGAAAACAATAAAAATAAAACCTTATGAGGTATATTTGAAAAAGTATAATTTTGATTCCCTATATTAGTATGGTTTATTATGTAGTTATATTAAATTTTTTATAATCGAACCAAATTTGTACAATAATAAAAAAAAGAGATGAACTTCATTAGCATTATAATATATAGTTTTTTGTTTAATCCATCTATCTATTTTTTTCTAGACATTATGTTTTGGATCAACACTTCCTATTGTTATAATATGTTTCATATTATTTTTATAAATTATTATTATTTTAATATACTATTTATGTTTTTAATATTTATTTATAAGGATTTATTTATATTATTTTATTTTCATAATTGGGAAAATTTTTCTATTTGAATAAAATTTATCAAGTGAAATATTTATTGTTGAATGTATCATTTATCAAATTTAAACGAATAACAATGTATCACGATATATCTATAGAGTATCAAAAATTAATCTACATTTACATATATGATAGTTTTAATATGTTATGATAAATTAAAATATTATTCTGGGATTAGAAATCACAAAGGAAGTTCATTATTCAAGAAATAACAAAATATGGATGATCATTGATTTAATTAATTATGAGAACTATGAAAACAAATAATTTAAACAATCATCACATGTGATTCTACCAATTATATGGTTATGCGATGACCTAGAACAATTTTGAACGGAGAAACATTATTGTGAATAATAAGATAATATGAAAAGAAATTAAATATCTTGGATCCAAATTTGATATATGATGTTTTAATGTGGAAACACTCCTACTATACGTGATGAAATTTACAGTGTTATAGAAATATTATAGTGATTATTAATATGAATTAGGGAGGAAAATATTCCAAAATTACAATAAAGATAAAAAAATTTATAAAAAGAAGAAATATATTGTTTTTCATAAAGAAGAGAATATTTTTTGGAAATATCAGTCTTACCACCTGATTAGAGTGTAGTCATGTGGATGAATTTTCCACGGTTTGGATTTATTTTTATTAATGAATATTCATGGGATCATGTAAAAATATTCAAGTAACATATATGTGTTATGAGATCAAGGAATAAACCTACTGATTTCCAATATATATATTGAACATGGTTGACCATTTGATCGGAGTTGAAATTATTTCATAAAAATGAGTATCCTTCTTTTATTGTGAGGTGAACCTTTTAAAAATATTTTTTTTTCATTTTTAATGTGTTAGTTTGAGACTGATAATGTTAATAGTAATAACACCAAAAAAGTGAAGGAGGGATTTCTAATGAGAAATAATAAAAATTAAAATATAACACTTTACAATAATTCTCCAACCCGACTCTTAGAGAACCTATATTGTGCATTGAATTTCCACCATTTTCTTATATTTAGAAATTATATTTCCATTTAATATCTCATCCCTTGAGGAGTTATTTTAACAAATTTAAAATGAATACCGTTATATTAAATTTTTATTTATTTCCTCCCCCTTCTTAGTGTTTTGAATAAATGACTAATATTGATCATTATGAATCATTGAATTATATACTGCATGATAGGCCTATTAATTTCACTATATACCAAAGGGATGATTTTAATATTCATAGACATGATCAATTTTTCAAATAATAATATATTATTTGATCATATTACGTATGGTGGTTCGGTCATAGTATGTTTACCATGATTATTTTAATATATTTTATAAGAATAGGTTATTGCATTCATTATTTGATATTGGTTATAACATGAGTCAAAAATCCTAATATTTTCATAATGTAATTATCTTTATAAAATACCCAAATGATATATTAAATCATTAATATGAGGAATGAATTTTTCACATTAAATTACTTTACATGTTTCATAATGAAACAAAATTATCCTCTGATTCAGATGATATATTTCATTACTATCAACCAATACAATCTTGCACAAAAATAATGAATTATATTTACAAGGATTTCTATTGAAAATGAAATCCTAATCTTTTTTATTGTGTGTATATAAAAGAGATATTACAACCCACTAGTATTAAAATACAGGTTCAAACATGTTGGAATATCCTTGTACTAATGATATACATCTAATGATTGTGTTTGAGTGCTTCACACACTATTATATTCACGAATTATATTCAATCAACAATATTAAAATTTTCAAAACCATAGGCTTCCACTATTTTTTAGTACGGTTTTTCCTCAGCATATATTTCAAATTCATCTATTATAGGTTCCATTATTTCTCTACATGAGAAAATACACAAAATATTTCCATATAGTTAAAATAAGAATAATTCCTTGATAGTTTTTTATTCTTCCACTATGAATTATAAATTATCTCTATATATTACCATTTTTACTCAAAATATATTATAATTATTTACATTATCTACGCTATCACAATACATTCCTTAAAACTGATCATTTGAATATGAATTAATATGTTAAATTCTAATAAATAACTTCATCTAACAAATATTCAACTTATTTACCATTTTTATCATGATTATTCTTCTATTAGATTTAAAATTTAATCAACAATTTTCAATTAAAATATGTTTTTTTGAGTCAAGTAAGTCCTATTTTTCCATGGTAATAGTTCACAGTAAATATTCAGGTGGATTTTTAGAAAGTGTGTTGGCCCATAGGATGGTTGGTAAGGATGATGACACACATTATTCTATAAATATTCCCTAATCTAGGACTATCATATATATATATATATATATATGATTTTTTAATCGTTCCAAAATCCTATAATGATTATTGTTACCCTTCCTCAATTGATATAATTTTGACAACAATAAATTTGAACAAAAATTACTATTGAAATATATTTTAAATAATAATGATATTTTATTGTTATTTAATTTAAATATTTGTATAATGGATATCTAAAATTTATCACTATCTATGAATACACTATATATCCAGGAGGTTGGTATTAATCCCCTTAAGATCAACTTACAATGTATCCCTATGAAGGGAATATGAACCCACATTGTTATGTGTCACTTAACTAGACACCACATTCCATTTAATATCTTGTGATATGGACCATGACATAAAAGTTATGGTAATAATTCCATGAAAACATATATATATATATATTATTTTCCATAAAAGTGGACTTTCATGGAAAATTATTCCAAGAGATTTTGTTCATGAAACATACAGATGATAGACCCATTTTGGTTGAACCTACAAAGATTATGACCCTCTGATAATGATTATATCATAGATAATTTGATAATTTTTATAGGGTACTAATTGAATACCATGTAATATAGTCATGTAAAGATTATTTTTGATCACATGTAAAATATCATAGTAAGGATTGGTCTCATTAAGAATGTTGTTTATTAAGGGTGAATTATTTCACTCTAGTGAATATTTCCAAGTGAGGGTATGTTTTGAAATATAATTGGATTGGAACCATGAAGTTGAATCCAATATATCGTTATTAAAAATAATCCAATAAAATATATTTTGAAGTGCATAATTTAATTTTTTTTGGAATGATGATATAATGTAATTTGACATCAATCAATAAGTATATAATTTTCTATATTCATTTCACCTGGAAAGAAAATATTTTTTGTGAAAGCAACTGTAACTAAGGATGGATTTGGGATTAGGAATTGGGGATCACATCACACTACTATGTAATTAATTATCATTATGACATGATTTTGGATAGAATGAATTCATTGAAAAAAACTAAAGGGGGGGAGAATTCCATGAATCCAATTATAATTTTTTTTATTAGTTGTAATGTATGACTTGACACTTGTGGGAATATGGAAATATAAACAATTATTGTAGGTTTTATCTTATGATTTTCATGGTTCTACTCTAGAATTGGGATATCATGAGTTGGGATTATGTATAAATATTTGGTGATCATATGTGGAATTTCATCGATCATTAATTTTTCATAGTTATGAAATATTCAACATGATCATGGTTGGGGTATAGAAAACATATTAAATTAAAATAGACATAAATAATTGATTCTAATTGGGATATATGCTAAACATTTAGAGCCATGAATGTCCTCAATTGTACTAATAATAGTGATTTTTTTTATCAAGTATTTTCACCCTTAAAAATCAACATATCTAAGTGGAAAATTACATATCCTTGTTTTATGATGGGAATTCATGATCTATGGAGAAATAAATTATTCTCTTTAGGATTTGATCGTGAAGGTTAGGTTGTTATTGGAGATGTATTATTTTGTCTGCATTAAGGATTTAGTCTTGATGAAAGGTATCCATGAAGTTATTGGATATGATGTGACCCAAGTTTTTGACATTGGTAAACTATAAGTTATATAATAGGGTATTTAATCAACTAAAATCACTCTTTATAATGTTTAAATTGGTGATCTTGATTACATATAAGCTAGAACTCTGGGTAAGATGGTTATGGGAACCATAAATACTATCTAGTCCACATATAATTGTTTTAATATAGAGGAGAATGATATATTTATATTTTGTGTCTTTAATAAGGATTTAGGATGGAAATTATGTAATTTGGTTGCATGAACATTTATTTTGTATCTAGAGATAGTTTTAAACATCACTAGAAATTGAAGGAAAACATTAAAATCTTGTCATTTATAATAGAATGTTGTACCTCATGTGACCTTACCTCTTATTAAATGTATATATTTTAATGTTTATAAAAAGGAACATATTTTATGATAGGGATTAATTATCTATCTTCATAAGGTGGTAGGAAAAATCTCATAAATATATTCGACCATTAGTTGTATTTGTAGTCTAATAAAAAAAATATGGTGATTTTTTCCCATTTCTGTTCTTGTATAGAATGTGGTTTTAGCACCCCAAAAGTCTTTTCACTATTATCCTAAACGTGATTGCATCATAAGAACATAGGTACATACTCAATAATAACCCTATTTATGTTTTCCATTTGGATTTACTCTTGAACATAAGGTTGTGGAAATTACAATAACCTTGTTGACCTTCAGTTATGGGTTTAAACCTCGGGATGGTGGAAGATGTGTCAGAATATTTCCTAGATTATGAGTTATCCCTTTTCAAAAACTATATTAAAAATTTATGAAATTGAAAAAATAACAATGGCCATAAAATTCTACATAAGATACATTCTAAATGTTACCAATACATTTAATCATATCTCCATAAAATTAATTTCTACTCAAATAAAGTTTTATCTAAAATATATATAAAAGAACATGGTTTTCTACCACAAATTCCCCTTAAAATGACTTTTTATCATGATAGAATCTCATCAAAAAACATTTAGAAATATTGATCAATTTAAAGAATATAAACCTAGAATGAGACCCATATATTTAATTCTAATCTTTCATAGATACATATTTTATTATGAAAAATCATATTCAACTGACGTTTCAGGATTCTTTTAACAAAAATATAATCATAAAAGTAATTTTAAAACATAATTCATGAATCCAAAAACATAAATACTTTGACACAATTAATTTAATAATTTTTTATAACATATGACAACTTTAGTATAAGGTATTACCCATAATGTAGGGAATTAACTCAGATAATTCCCATGATCCAATCATATAAAACATTAAATTCATTGGAAATAAACTTCACATTTACCACAATTTGTATTTATATAATATATTCACTTCCATTAAAAATATTATTATATGTTATTCATCCAAGCTTAATGACATGTATGAAGCCTAATATTATTTTCTCTATGTTCATTTTCACATGATAATTCAAAGAATATAATCTTTATTTAATTTTACATATTCGTTATACCACTAGGGTTCACATTTTTAATCACATATCCTAATAGGTTATTAGAAGAAATAAAAATATATTTCTTTATAATCCTCAACTAATTGTTTTCACATTATAATTAATGTTTACATCTTATGAAGAGTTAACATGATTTCTTCTGGTTCTATCTATTTTCTAAAACAAAAAATCCTAGTTTGAGAAGAACTAATCATAATCTAAAACCATGGAGTCATGAAAAGAAATCTAATCAAAAGTATAAAATTGAAAACTTCTCTAAAATATATGAAACATTATTTTTAAAATAAGGATTTCATGGAAACTATTCAACCCATTCATGATGTTTATTAAGGATATTTTGAATCTCCAAATCATATCCCCTAGGATAATAAAGATATGTATATTTAAGGACATGTTATTGTACATAATATGATGATTGAGAAGAAATCAATTCACCCTGTTTTTATTTATTTCACCTAAATACCATTATGAAAAAGAGAAACCTACTTGTAGTATCCATGAATTAATGTAATTACCCAGACACCAATTTCTCTAGAATTTTCCAAAATTCACAGAAATTTTATTTCACATTGGATCAATTCACCCTATTTTTATATATTACACCTAAATTACTTCACGAAAAATAAAAACCTACTAGTAGTATCCAAGAATAAATGTAATTTCCCAAACACCAATTTCTCTATCATTTTCTAAAATTCAGGGAAATTTTATTTCACATTGACTCATCCATGGACTTATCCATAGACATAACCCTAGAAAAATATATAGGTATATCCCAAGGTGTGAAGATAATGTTTTCCCATTCTAGTTTCCATCGGTTAACTACACATTATTTTGAAATAAACTATAAAAACTCTTAAATAATCAATACATAAAGATTATATATTAATTTATGAATATTTATTACCTAACCTAATGATCATAGATAAATTAATTTAGGTATTTTATTTTATTTGTTTGTGCATTAATGGTACATTACATAGAATGTTTTATTTATTGGAGGTATTTGGAGGGGGATTAGATGGAGTTTGTAGATTTTTTATTGTTATGGTTTAGATAAAGGAAGAATAATAGTCGTGTAACTAGATTACATGATGTAAAATTGGGTTTCATATCTTTTCTACGATGTTTCAATGTTTGAAAATATTTTTCATGGAAAGAAGAATAGTTTCCTTTCATGATATATTCTAGGGTTAGAAAAATACAAAAATTAATATGTGACACTATTTTCGGTAGAAACTAAACCCCAAGGATTACATTATGTAAATGGGGGTTTCACGCCATGTAATACCATGATCAAGTGTAGTTTCAAAAATTATTTCCCAGCCAATCCCTATTACATTTGTCTATTATTTACTTTTACTCTCATGTTGGGAAAACCCTAGGTTCCCTGTGGTGTCCATCAAGTCATTATCCATTCCTCATCAATCCATTTATCTAGTTGGATGTTTTTTGGGGATATTTGGTAGATCTTTGGTGAGTTATCTCCCGCTTCTCACCTATTTTTCAGTTCTCCCCTTGAGGTTTCCCTACAGTGGTGTTTCCTTGGTTTAGGGTGTGTGTTGGGTTGTGTTTTATGGTATTTGGATGTGGTGTAGGTCAATTCAAGGTTCCTTGTGGTTTAGATGTGGTTTTCCAACTTACTTTTTCACATTGTGGTGAGAAAAGATTTATTGGGGGTAGGATTTTCCATCATTTCTACTTATTTTGCATTATGCGGGAGGGTATTTACTTATTTTTATCTATGATATATGGTTTTTTGTGCTTAATATAAGATAAATATATACAATAATATAAATTTAATGGTAGCTGGGTGTTCTTTTCATGTTTATACAACATCTCCATGATTGTGATTTTGTGAATTATACAGGTTTATTTCCCTACTGAAAATTTCTTCTATTGGCGGTTTTGTTTACGGTCTTTAACATGAGGAAAGGAACCCTTTTTTGTTGTGAAAATTCAATTTTTTTTATATCATTCTAAATTGAAATTTTATATTTACCTATAAGTGGATAATGAATTCATTTCAATGGGATGTTGGTTGTGCAGTAATTCCCCAAAAAACAGAGGAATGCGATAAAAGACACTTTTTTAAATCCAGGAAATGATCTTGATATGTTTGGATGATTGATCATGCTAGTGTTATGATGATGGGTGATTGAAATGGGGTGTGAAAAAATACATAGTGATTGGGTTTTACTTTTCGTGTAGTGAGGTGATGGTTTGTGGGTCCTGCTTTTGTGGGGGGGAGGTGAAAATATTATGAGACGATTTTGGTATGTGGTTTCCTTATGCTCGATACCCGAGTAATGGTGGAATGAATAAATAAATGTTTAAAAAAATTTAAAATGGAAAATGGTGGTTTGGATAATGGAATAGAAATGGTTAAATATTGATTAAATGATGGGTTGTGTGATTAAATGTGGTTGAATCTAAATAATGAAATGTGTGGGTGTTAATCATAGGGGAAATATGAAGCTTCTTTAATTTATCAGTGATCTTCACCTTCTGAAATGAATGTATTAGAAAGTCATAAATGAATATAGGGGTGAAAAAATTGATGTTGTTGTGAGTAGGTTGGTTATTTTAGGAATGCATAGGCAGGGAATGAGTGTTTGTTACTATATATATATTTGTATATTCTTATAATTTTTATATACAACCCCACCATGTTAAGAACCATGTGATGAACAACAACATTTTCATGTAGTTGGTGTTTTTCCCAACATCTAGTGAAGATGGTGGATGGTAGGGTACATTCTATATTATGATCCTTCTTATTATAATGGTAGTTATGGAATAGGATGTTATGTATTGATATATGTTAGAGCTTTATATGGTGGATGTGATGAACCAAGTGTCTTCAAAAGAGATGTGATAGTCCAGTTGTTGGGGGTGAGGATGTTTGTGTTTTCACAGGTGTCTCTAGTATGAGATATGTTGTGCATTTCTAGGTTCATTTGGGAAGACAAATGATGTGAGGTGTTGTGAGGCATGGGTGTGTGTAGGATGTATGTGTTGTGAACCCTTTTTGTGTGCAATCATATTGTGTTGTAATTATCATGTGTGTGTGGGAGTGATTTGTTTAGATCCCCTAGTGTGTTTGAGTGGGATGTGATTTGGTATATGGAAGGGATAAGAGCACTAGGATGTACGATGTTGGGAGAGAGTGGAATAATCATGGGAAATTTGTGTGGGATACCCTATCATTGATGTTACTTATAAAATACTATATTAATTGAATTGTGTTACTTGGTTACTGTGCCTTGGTGAGGTTGGTTATGTCTAATAATCCAGTTCATGAGACATTTGGTTCTGATATTTTCTCATAGGGAAATTCGTATGATTCTCTCAGTTTTTCATGAGGGACATTGGTTTTCCTACTGAGTATACATTTATGCTCAACTATGTATATTAAACATGTTTCTGGTTTCTAAGAGGATTTCATAAACCACGATTGGCATTACTAGCTCAGACAATTGGACATATGATGTTTCAGTATATTATATTTTCTTTAGGGTATTTACATTGGAGACATTATTGAATATGTAAACATTTAATTTATAAATTCTTTTGGGATGGTTTTAAATTCATTTTATGTTATTTCTGGGAGTTGTATTGTGGATGTTTTAGGTTACATCTCAATATTATTTCTTATGAAGGGTAATGCCTCCACTATTATTTGATTTGAACATCCTTGGTTCTATTCCCCAGCCCGGGGCCTAGTGGAGGTGGGACTCCAGGGTCTGTATCCCTCTCTCCTTGTTGGGGTATCACTGGAGGGAAAGAGTCAGTAATGAGTTGTATCAGAGGTGATGGTTGAGAGATAGGATGGAGTTAGAGTTAGAAATAGTGGGGATTGCATTATATGAAATAGAAATAGTTCCAATTGACATTGGTGCATGATATAGGCCAGGGATACTAGCTTGGAACTGGAATTTTAGTGCCCACCAAGATTTGTTTCACGAGCGTTGAGATTATAGAGAGACCATGTTATGTGGACCTACTTACCAGGAAGAGATCTAGAAAAGTTACATGCATCAATTGTTTTATTTGAGTTGTTTGGTGATCGAAAAAATTATAATATAAATAAAATGTATACAATTTAATCATAATGAATAATTGATATTAGCAGGATTAGGAAACCTTGGATAATATTTTAGTTATGGATCCTGGTCGTTGTCTGTGTGTGTCACAGGCCGTGACAGGTTGGGAGGATGATCTGGTTGACTGTCGTAAAGTTTATCTAGATGAGGAGGATTTTCAGTGGCATAGTTTGTTGTGTTCTTTCCATAATAAATATTTTTGTATTTACAATTTTATTGTTTTAGATATAGAGACAGAGAGTCATCTAGATGATATAGAGATCACTTTTAGCTTGATCTGGGCCCCAATAGAGTATTGGGTCACTTTAGTAGTCATTTTGAAGGAAGATTCTATGTTTCTGTGTCGGAAAATATATCCCAGAAAGTAGAATGAGGTTGATATTTCATTGTCGACTTCCAGAAGAAGTTTCAAGAAGAGTTCCTTTCATCGACCATGAAGGCTGTAAAAATGAAGGGGCTTTATTCTCTTCAACAGGTAAGGATGTCGTTGTGGGAGCTAGGAATCAAGTTCAATGACATTCTGTATGTTTTCTCAAACCTTATTCAAGTCGAGGAGTCTAATTAAAGATGTCTTGAGGATGGAATTAATCATCATATAAAGTATACAGTTACACATTTTACATTTCCAACTTATCTGGAGGATCATATGAAGGCATAAGTTATCAAGTGGACTCATTTCCGAGGAGGTCTACTATGAGAGGGGATCCATAAGAGTTCTTTGAGAAGTGTGGTTTTCAGTGTTAGATATAAGTCTCTATGAACATTGGTTTTTTGATTAGTTGGGAGTTTTCCTCCAAAACGTCTTTTCTAGACATATGGAGCTAGTCGTTTTCATACTTTGCATGGGAGCTTTAGACTAGTTTGTTTTGTTTGTGGAGTTTGTGGGCATCATGAATGTTATTTCCCAGTAGTTCAATGATATCAATTTGGTAGAGGTGGAAAGGTTCAATACCTTCCTCATTCATAGTTGCGAGTGAGACCATTCCAGTAATAGAGGAAACCATATTTTTCTCCACCAAGGAAAGATGGAATAGGTAGTGGCCAAACTCAAGTTGTTCATCATGTTTATGAACAATGATCTGAGTGTGCCCGTGAAGGTGGTCATTAGTAGTGAGGTAGAGAAGATTTGAGTGGTCAATTTGACATAGTGAATTAAGTAGTTCTAGAGGGGATAAATATTTTTAAAGGTATGATAATTTTATTTCGTACTACTGTTTGTGACTTGTTTGATTTAGGAGCTTCACACTCTTTTGTTTGACCCACTCATGCACATTCTCGGTGACTAGAAATTGAGAGTCATCCTATTCCCCTGGTGTTGACTACTCCTTTTTGCATCTATAATAGAATTTTTGATGTGTTTTTGGGATACTGAATGATGATGGGACAAATTTAGTTCCATGGGTATCTTTTAGTTCTAAATATTCAGTCATGTGATGTCATCATCCGCATCGAATTGTTGAATTCATTAGAGGATATTATTGCGTTTTTCGAGATTTGTGTCAATTTTTTTGGATATAGAAGGACAAATTTTCGGGTTTGTTAGTGAATGGGGTTGTCTGGTTGACAATCCATGTGTATAACTCCTTAATTCTTTATTAACTAGGATGTCATTGGAATCAATAGATGATAAGATGGTAGAGGCTCCCATGGTCATTGGGGAGTTCCTAGATATTTTTTTGATGAGGTTTTGAGGCTAAACCCTCAATATGATGTTATGTCTGGGATAATCATTCATTCTAGTGCTTCTCTGATTTTCATGGATCCTTATCAGATGCCACCTCCTTTTTTGCAATAGTTTTGGATGCAGATATATGGTCTAATTCAGAAGGGGTTTATTCAGCATAGTTTTTCGCTACGGGGTTGTCCAAAGTTGTTCTATAAGAAGGTGGATGGTGGAATGAGGTTTTTATTGACAACTAGAGGTTGAATCTAGTGAATATTAAAAATCATTATCCTCTCCCAAGGATACATGATCTTTCTTGAACTGTTTAGATGGTTGAGTTGGTTTTTAACGATAGATTGATGATATGGATATGACCAGTTGACGGTGTAGATGGGATATATCCCAAAGACTTCCATCAGATGAAGTTTTTTCCAATTTATGATTATATTCATTCCAATTGGTGTTACAATATATCCATACATATTCATGGTGATTATGGACAATGCATTCTATGAGTTCGTAGATTGGTTTTCCATTATAGTCCTCGATGATATCTTAATCTAATCAATGTCAGAGGATGAGCATGTACGACACTGTAAAACTATCTTCCAGGTTAGTCAATGCCACCAACTCAATGTAATGTAGTCAAAGTGCACATTTTATAAATTTTTGGTGCATTTCCTGGGGAATTTTGTGTCTCAAATGGGTGTGGCAGTAGACCTATCAATAGCCGAATAATTTATTTCTTGGGATGCATCAAATAACGTGGAATATATTTTTAGTTTCACTGGTCTCACATGATATTATTTGGGGATTTTTCCTAATTTCCCTCGAGTTGTATCCCTATTGGAGAACTTAAATTGAAAACATAGGGCTCTAGTTGGGAGTGATTAATGCTAATAACCATTTTTTAACTTGAAGGGGAATTTTGTTAGTTCTATTGTGCAATTATTTCCCGAGGAAGGGGTGATGTTTGAGGTGTTTTTGTCACTTATCATGATGGATTTGGATGAGTTAGTATATAGCCATGAGAAGTGATCTATTATGGGTCTAGGAAGTTATGTTCCCAAAGTACAAATATTCCACCCATGATTTGGAGCTAGCTTCAGTTGTTTTTCCCTAATATTGTGGTGGAATTACCACATTGAGGAGTTCTTTGTACTCTTTATAGATCTCTAGATATTGAGGTATATCTTTTCCCATCTTGAGTATAACGACCCATACTTTACATACATTGTTATTACATCAAAATTGAAGCACACTTATTGCAACATATAACAATACCAGGAAAGGACCGTATAGGTATAGTGTCTTTATAAAATGGGAAACATAAACCAACGGTTCATAAAGCGTCTACACTATCTCCCATTTATTTCATTATATCTATAGTCCCTTTTGGTATATCTTACTTAATAACATTATTCCTGACCTGGGGAAAGAAAACCTACAAAAGGGTGAGCTCAAATGCTCAGTAAGGGTAAACAAAAGAAATATCAATCACATCATATACATAAGAACATAACTTTTGAAAATCTTAACCTTCAAAAGAAATCATAATTTGATAACATGGGATAAATCATAGTAGTGAAATGTAATCCCAATAATCATAACATAAAACATGAATCCTTGTAGAATACACACATAATCATAGAGAATCATTTCTTATTAGTCAAGGCTCATTTCCAAGACTATCTTAGTGGACAAAGTCCATTTCTGAACTGAGTTCACTCCTCGTTTCAGTCCTGTTTCACTGAACTGGTTTAACCTGCCGTTCCAGCCATGTCTATCTCATGAGATATAAAATCTTTAACCAATGCATTGTAGGGAGATATAGGTCCCACCCATATCATAATGATACCATTCATATGTGTGCCACAAATTCATAAACCATACATCATAGCATAACCCATGTAATAAAAATGGGAATCTTAAACATCATGACATCATAAAACAACTCATATAAGATAAATGAAATCATAAAAATAATTCCATCACTACATAATTAAATCAATGTAATAATAGGGATAGAAACATAACCCTTTATATCTTAGATTGAAAATAATTTTGATAAAACGCTTGAACTCCATTCTTGAGGAAAATATCCTTTCTACTTCAAAAACACTTTTCCTTTATTAACATGTCATAAAATTATACACTAAAATAATTTGATTAAAAATTAAATTGAAAACATGTAGGGTAAGCTTCTTGGAAATAATGTTTCAAAAATCCATTCATTCCGTTTAAGTTAAAAGAAAACATTCTTCTCGTACTTTTGTCGAAAAAGTCAAAAAAGTACCTCGAACGAAAAACAACAAAATATTCCTTTCATATCTTTTACTAAAAACTCACCGAAGGGTAAAATTGGATATAAACTATTTTAGAATGATGTAAATATTACATATTGAGGAAACATGGATGTGGATGATAAAATGAACCCAGTAAATTCCAAAGTATAATCAATCTCAGATAAAAATGAGATTGTGATATTTCCCTTACCTTAGGTCCGATTTGCTTTGTAAGTGTTCGAACCTCCTATATAATGATTTAAATAATGTTATTGACTTATTCCAGAATCATAATTATTTGTATGATACCATATATGGTCATATTCTTAGCTTCTTATTAGTAATATTTCATTACTACTTGTTTATTCGGGTGTTTATTACTTTTTGTTCTTATGCATGTTTTTTCGAATAAATTCTTATAATTATTTTTAGGATATAGATACCTCATTTACATAATGGTATTACTGTAATATATATCATATTTATTCACTCAACTCATTTATATAATCATTATGAAATGAAGATCATGTAGAACGAGTCGAATCACATCGTGGAGACGGTATTCCGTACGTACGCGCGAGCGATGATATCGTTCCCATGATCGTGAAATTTTATTGGAGTGTATGTATACTATTTTAGAATCAATATCAATTTACAATAGTCATATATAGTCATTATTTACACCATTATTCCCATCCAAGTAAGGTGGTGTTGGAAAATAGATTACACCACGGCGTGGAGACGGTATTCCGTACGTATGCATGCGCGGTGATTTCGGTTTCCGTAGGATTGATAGATGGTGAAATAGGGTTGTTTCATAATTATAATAAGATATCAGTATATGAGTGATACTTATGTTATTACTTTATATTGAAACAACTAAATAAGAAGAAGTGGAAGAATAAATAAAGTCGAAAGAATTGGTAATCAGACATTACCTATTCTTTGAAGCGCCTCTTTGAGATCTCCTTTTAGGGCACTAAAATTGGTATTTGAAGAAGACCAGGACCTCTAGGATGTCTCTAGGGAAGTGGAGAGGTGAAATTGGCAGGGGTTGTCCGAGCTTGAATGCTCAATGTGGTGTGAGGAAGAGGGGGAGGAGGTGCCCTTTTATAAGGGAGGAGAGGGGCACCTTTGGAATAACTAAAACTATTATTTTATTATAAAGTCCAATTCGGTTTTAAATAGCTCCAAATTTATTTATTTTGAAGCTAAGGTGGGTATGGGTCTAAATAATATCATACAATAGAATTTAGACAAGTTTAGGTTCCTATTTAAACCCTATCATTTAGATTTAACATTAAGTAAAATAATTTTACTTTTACTGTGTCTTCTTGTGTTCTTATACTATAAGGTTAATAAACTTACTATAAGCAGCCAAAATAACCCAAAGTTGTTTATTATTAATATATATAACCTTATCTAAGTCATTTGTCTGACCCTTAGATTTCTAAGAATAAAATAACAATTACTAATATAATATTTGTTTTAAAAACTATTTTATGTCAATTTTGACACTATTTAGTAATTGATTTTTGTGAAAATCATAAAAGAATGATTAGTTCGAAAAAATTTAATTAAATCAATAATAAAATGTCATATTAACCTATAAAATTAGTGGAACTCATAAAAAGTCTCAAATTACATTTATTTGGGTATTTATAACATCAATTATGTCAATATTTCATTAATAAGATAATTACTGCATCCTCTTTGTGTCATAAATAAATTAACTTATTTAAAGTCTATAAATTACAAATAAAATATCATTTTGTAGGAAAGAATTTTAGATTTCTAATGAATATTTATAGTCGAATTTATATTATGTATAACCCTATAATAAAAATGATTTTCTTATTAAACATTGATTTTAACTATTTTAACCCTTCTTTAAATAAATTAATAATATATGTCCTAATCTAATCCAAGTGGGCATAAATGGTCATATTTTATTCATAATGTTGTTTTTGGTCTAACTACACTTATCCAATAGAATTAGGACATGTTTTAGGGTAATAATAATATCATTTTTACCCTTAATTACCCTATTTACTTTTAACCGTGGTAAATAAAAGTAAAAAGTTACTATTCACCAAAAATTATTTTCATCTCATTGAACCACATTTTACTTACTGACATCAACCGTGTCTCTCGGAGTTTTTAGATTCCACTCACAGAAGCGGTAAAATTATTTTTTTATGTAAAATTCAGTTTTTTTAACTACCACTTAGTGGTTTCACTATTCATCAAAAATTGAATGTTTTTAGAAAAATAAAAAAATTTACCCTAGGATAATTTCGATATTCTGAATCCAAAAATGAAGTCCATTTTGAAAAATAAAATTTATAAAATTTCAAAAAGTGGTTATTACTATTCATAACGGCTAGTTTTAATAATATTTTAATAGCATGTTGTTGTTTAGTGAAACTCTGTATTGCGTACGATGCAAGCTATCGAGGAAGGCCGTGGTTGCGTGTAAAGCAAGCCAAACTAGTGTATTGTGTAGTTAATGATTCCTTTGATGACTTATATAACATAAAAACAAAATATTTCTCATAAAAGTCTCAGGTGTTACATTCTACCCCCCTTAAAATGAATTTCGCCCTCGAAATTCGTCACTTTGTAACAAACAGATGAGGATACCTCTCCCTCATCATATCCTCAATCTCCCATGTAGCTTCTTCTAATTGGTGGTTCCACCATAATACCAACACCAATCGAGTGGTCTTGTTTCTTAGGACTTTTTCTCTACGATCCAGAATCTCTATCGGCTGTTCTTCCTAAGAATGATCTTGCTCTAGCGGTATAACTTCTGAGCTGAGTACATGTGAAGGATCAGATATGTACTTTATCAGGAGAGATACATGGAACACATCATGAACTTGAGAGAGATTCAGTGGAAGCTCCAATCGGTAAGATACCTTCCCAACACGATCCAGTATTTCGAAAGGACCGATATACCTAGGGCTCAACATTCCCTTCTTTCCAAATCTCATTACTCTCTTCCAAGGATATATTCGTAAGAACACTTTATCACCCACTTCAAACTCTAAGTCTTTTCTTCGGTTGTCAGCATAACTTTTCTATCGACTCTGAGCTGCTCTTATGTGTTGTTGAATAGATCTGACCTTTTCTACCATCTCATCAACAAGATCAGGTCCTATTAGCTTTCTTTCCCCAACTTCATCCCAGCAAGTTGGAGTCCTGAATTTCTTTCCATAGAGAGATTCATAAAGAGCCATAAAAATACTGGAGTGAAAGCTATTATTATAAGAAAATTCCACCAAAGGTAGGTGTTGATCCCAACCACCTTTGAAATCCATAGAGCAAGCACTCAACATATCTCCTAGAGTTTGAATTGTTCTCTTAGACTGACCATCTGTCTGAGGATGATAAGCAGTGCTGAAACTCAACTCTGTATCCAAAGTATGCTGAAGACTGCTCCAGAACATTGAGGTAAACCTCGGATCCCGATCAGATATAATAGAAAGTGGTACTCCATACAATCTTACCACTTTCTTCACATATATCATGGCAAGCTGATCCAGAGAGAAATCATCTCTAATAGCGATGAAGTGTGCAGACTTTGTAAGACGATCAACTATGACCCACATAGAATTATTGCCTTTGGATGTTTTAGGATGTTCTATGAAAAAGTCTATAGTGATGTTTTCCCATTTCCATTCGGGTATGGGTAATGGTTGTAACATCCCTTTAGACTTCTACCTCTCAGCTTTAATTTGCTGACAAACCAAACATTGAGAGACATATTCAGCAACATCTCTTTTCATGCCATCCCACCAAAAGTACTCTTTCAGGTCCCTATACATCTTTGTGCTTCCATGATGAATAGAGAATTAAGAACTATGAGCCTCATCCAGCAGCTCTTTCTTTAATTCGGGGATGGGGGGAACACAAACCTGATTCCTGAACTTTATTATCCCATCACAATCAAGGTTGAATTCCGGAACATTTCTCACCTTCTTTTGTAACTCGACATCTTCCTTCTGTGCTTCTTTAATCTTCACATGTATAGATGGTTGAACATTCATTTGAGATAGATAAGATTTTCCCCCTTCCATTATAATTCCAACATCCATCCTTTTTAAATCCATAAATATTGGATCTTTTGTGATACTCATCATGGATAAACTGGTATGGTCTTGTCGACTTAATGCATCTGCCACCCTGTTTTCTTTCCCAGGGTGGTAATGGATTGGGCAGTCATAATACTTAATCAGCTCCAACCATCTTCTTTGACGCATATTCAGCTCCTTTTGTGTAGAAATATACTTTAAACTTTTATGATCAGTATAAATGTCACACCTTTTTCCATAAAGATAATGCCTCCAAATCATTAATGCAAAGATTACCGCAGCTAACTCCAAATAATGAGTTGGGTAATTTTGATCATGTATTTTCAATTGTCGTGAGGAATAAGCTATCACCATATCATTTTGCATAAGAACACACCCCAATCCCTTCTTGGATGCATCACTGTAGATCACAAACCTTTCTCCACTACAAGGAAGGCTGAGCACAGGTGCACTGGATAACCTTATTTTCAACTCCTTGAAATTCTCTTCACATTCCTCCGTCAAGACAAACTTAAATCCTTTCCGAGTCAACTTGGTGAGTGGATTTGATAATCGTGAAAAATCTTTCACAAAACGTCGATAATATCCAGCCAAACCAATAAAACTTCGGATCTTAGTTACTGCTGTTAGTCTCGACCATCTTTCGATAACCTCTGTTTTTGCTGGATCCACAGATATCCGCTCTTTTGAGATTATGTGACCCAAAAATGCAACTTTTTGAAGCCAAAATTCACACTTGGTAAATTTGGCATAAAGCTTCTCCTTTCTCAGGCTCTTAAATATAATTCTCAAGTGATCTTCATGTTCTTCCTTGCCCTTTGAATAGACAAGAATATCGTCTATAAAGACTACCACAAACTGATCAAGATAGTCTCTAAAGACTCTATTCATCATATCCATGAAAATAGCAGGTGCATTAGTAAGACCAAATGGCATCACGATAAATTCATAGTGTCCATACCTTTTACGGAAATCCATCTTTGGTATATCCACCCTTTTGACCCTTAGTTGATGATACCCTGAACGAAGATCAATCTTGGAAAAGTATTGAGCTCCGCGTAGTTGGTCAAATAAGTCATCAATGTGTGGGAGAGGATATTTATTCTTGATAGTGATCTTGTTAAGTTCTCGATAATCAATGCAGAGTCTCATTGATCCATCTTTCATCATAACAAACAGAACAGGTGCTCCCCAAAGTGATGCACTAGGGCGTATGAACCCCTTATCAAGATTCTCTTGGAGTTTCTTCTTCAATTCCTGCAACTCAATTAGGCCTATTCTATAAGCTGTCTTTGAAATAGGAAGATCACCCGGTACGAGTTCTATTGAAAACTCAACTTGACGATTTGGTGGAAGACATGGTAATTCCTTCGGAAAGACATCATCAAACTCCCGTACAATGGGAATATTCTTAATCGTGAGTTTCTCACCAACCATTTGAGATAAATAACCTTCATTTAGTGGAATCAAGACCCATAAGATGGAAGAAATTTCCACTGGAAGGTTATGTTCATCCTTTCATCGATAAACGATCATAGATTGATCTGGAATATGAAATGTGACTTCCCTTCTTTGGAAATTGATATGATCTCTATATAAAGAAAGCTAATCCATGCCAAGAATCACATAAAATTCCACTATAGGAAGGATCACAAGATTTGCAAGAAGCACTTTCCCACAAACTTCAATTATAGAAGAATTATAAACTTTTGATGCAACTGTTGTGCCATTAGGGGTTGTCACAGCTAACTCAACATCTAATTATTGATGTAATATGGTGATATCCTTAGAAAATTCTTTAGAAATAAAAGAGTGGGTAGATCCAGAATCAAATAAAACATTTGCTATGTTAGAGTGGATGGTAAGTGTACCTTTCACCACATCATTATCGTACTCCACATCACTAATAGAAATTGCATGTGACTTTCCTTTGTCTTTATCCTTAAGAGTTTGTTGACGTCGACCATCATCATCAACCCTTGGATTTGGGCATTGATTGGCATAATGACCCATCTCCTTACACTTGAAACATTGAAGTGTATTAGGTTCATTCTATGTATCCCTTCCTTTGTTTGCATCATTAGACATCTTCTTCCCATCATTGCAGCATTCAAATTTCTCAATGACCTTCCTTTCCACATATGAAACATTTACTTGTCCCTTTAAGACAACTACCTCCTTGTTTCTTTCCACACTTTGTGCATAAGGGAAAGCTCATCTTTTTTTTCAGTGTGCTCTTTAGATTTTCCTTTGATTTCCATTTTCCTCTTCTTATCAAAACCATATGACTGATGGGTTACTCCAATCTCCATCTCGACTTTAAGAGCACATCGAACGATTTCCTCATAGCTATTGAAGTCCCTTATGGCTAACGCCCTTCAAAGACTTGGTTTTAAGCCACTAAAGAATCGATCGATCTTACTCTTAGGTTGGAAAAAAATACCAGAAGCGTACCTTGCAAGTCTTGTAAAATTTTCTTCATAGGTACCAAAAGATTCATCATCCTTTTGCTTCAGTTCAAGAAACTCTTTCTCCATATTTGTTCAGAGAATATGAGGTAAGTACTTATTGAAAAATAAGCTCTTGAACTCGTCCCATTCCATGGACTCAATTTCAACCCTTTGCCTCGTATTCTTAATAAGATTCCACCATTGATCAGCATCACCTTCCAAACGATACACTACTAAGATGACTTTATCATGTTCAGAACATTGAAGAACTGAAAATATCTTTTCAGAAGTACTAATCCATTGATCAGAAACTAATGGATCAATAGACACGCTGAATGATGGTGGACGCTGCCTCATGAAAGATTCAACAGAATGTCTCTCCTTCTTTTTCTCGTTTTGAAGTCCTTCCTGATTCATAGCTTGAAAAAGTTGTGTGAGCATGGCTACAAGATTTTTCATTCCATCTCCCATAACGTTTGTTTTCTCAGGGGGACAATCATTGCATTGTCCATCGCATTCTGCATTAACACAGTTCATTTGGGTTCTATCCATTGACTAAAACCAAGAAGAATAGTGTGAGAAACACTAATTATAATAGGAAACCCACACAATCAAGAATAAAATTTCACACTTAAGGTCTTATCCTAGGTTATTCATGGACATTTCTAAAACACTAAGATTGTGTTCTATTATTAGACTTATCCTTAGGGTTCTTACTAAGGCTATCATATCCTAGATTCCAAAGGTTGACTATACCTTTCCTCTGATACCACCTATAACGACCCATAATTTACATACATTGTTATTACTTAAGAATTGAATCACACTTATTACAACATATAACAAAACCAGGAAAGGACCGTATAGGTATAGTGTATTTAGAAACTGGGAAACATAAATAACTATTTCATAAAGCGTCTACATTGTCTCCCATTTATTTCATCATATCTATAGTCCCTTTTGGCATATATTACATAATAACCTTCTTCCTGACCTGGGGAAAGAAAACATACAAAAGGGTGAGCTCAAATGCTCAGTAAGGGTAAACAAAAGAAATATCAATCACATCATATATATAAGAACATAACTTTTGGAAATCGTAACCTGTAAAATAATTCATAATCTCATAACATGGGATAAATCATAGTAGTGAAATGTAATCCCAATAATCATAACATAAAACATAAAACTTTGTGTAATACACACATAATCATAGATAATCATTTCTTATTAGTCAAGTCTCATTGCCAAGAATATCTTAGTGGGAAAAGTCCATTTCTGAATCGAGTTCACTCCTCGTTTCAGTCTTGTTTCACTGAACCAGTTTAACCTGTCGTTCCAACCATGTCTATATCATGAGATATAAAATCTTTACCCAATTAATTGGAGGGAGATATAGGTCCCACCCATCTCATAATGATACCATTCTTATTTGTGCCACAAAATCATAAACCATACATCATAGCATAACCCATGTAATAAAAATGGGAATCTTAATCATCGTGACATCATAAAACAACTCATATAAGATAAAGTAATTCATACAAATAATTCCATCACAAAATAATCAAATCAATTTAATAATAGGGATAGAAACAGAACCCTTTATTATCTTAGATGGAAAATAATTTTGATAAAACGCTTGAACTCCATTCTTGAGGAATATATCCTTTATACTTCAAAAACACTTTTCCTTTCTTAACATGTCATACAATTCTAAACTAAAAGAAGTTGATTAAAAATAAACTTGAAAACTTGTAAGGGAAGCTTCTTGGAAATAATGTTTTAAAAATCCATTCATGCCGTATAAGTTAAAAGAAAACAGTCTTCTCGTACTTTTGTCGGAAAAGTCAAAAAAGTACCTCGTACGAAAAATGACAAAAGATTCCTTTCATATCTTTTAATAAAAACTCATCGAAGGGTAAAATTGGATATAAACTATTTTATAAAGATGTAAATATTACATATTGAGGAAACATGGATGTGGATGATAAAATGAACCCCAGTAAATTCCAAAGTATAAACAATCTCGGATAAAAATGAGATTGTGATATTTACCTTACCTTAGGTCCGATTTGCTACGTAAGTGACCAAACCGTCTGTATAATGATTTATATAATGTTATTGACTTATTCCAGAATCATAATTATTTATATGATATCATATATGGTCATATTCTTATCTTTTTATTAGTAATATTTCATCACTACTTGTTTATTCGGGTGTTTATTACTTTTTGTTCTTATGCGTGTTTTGTCGAATAAATTCTTATACTTCTTTTTATGTTATAGATAAATCATTTACAGAATGTTATTAGTGTAATTTATATCATATTTATTCACTCAATTCATTTATATAATCATTATGAAATGAAGATCATGTAGAACGAGTCGCATCACATCGTGGAGACGGTATTCTGTACGTACGCACGAGCGAAGATATCGTTCCCATGATCTAGGAATTGTATTGGAGTGTATTTATACTATTTAATAATCAATATCACTTTATAATAGTCATATATAGTCATTATTTACACCATTATACCCATCCAAGTAAGGTGGTGGTGGAAAATAGATTACACCACGGCGTGGAGACGGTATTCCGTACGTACGCACGCGCGGTGATTTCGTTTTCCGTAGGATGGATAGATGGTGAAATGGGATTGTTTCATACATATAATAAAATATCAGTATATGAGTGATACTTATGTTATTACTTCATAATGAAACAACTAAATAAGAAGAAGTGGAAGAAGAAATAAAGTTGAAAGAATTGGTAATTGGTCATTACCTCTTCTTTGAAACGCCTCTTTGAGATCTCCTTTTAGGGCACTAAAATTTGTCTTTGACGAAGACCAGGATCTATAGGATGTCTTTATGGAAGTGGAGAGGAGAAATTGGTAGGGCTTGTCCGATCTTGAAGGCTCAATGTGGTGTGAGGAAGAGGGGAAGGAGGTGCCCTTTTATAAGGGATGAGAGGGGCACCTTTGAAATAACTAAAACTATTATTTTATTATAAAGTCAAATTCGGTTTTAAATAGCTCAAAATTGATTTATTTAGAAGCTAAGGTGGGTATGGGTCGAAATAATCTCATACAATAGAATTTAGACAAGTTGTGGTTCCTATTTTAACCTTATCATTTAGATTTAACATTAAGTAAAATAATTTTACTTTTACCGTGTCTTCTTGTGTTCTTATAATATAAGGTTAATAAAAATACTATAAGTAGCCAAACGAACCCCACGTTGTTTATTATTAATATATATAACCTTATCTAATTAATTTGGCCGAACCATAGATTTTTAGGAAAAAATTAACAATTACTAATATAATATTTGTTTTAAAAACTATTTTATGTCAACTTTGACACTATTTAGTAATTGATTTTTGTGAATATCATAACAGAATGATTAGTTAGAAAAAAGTTAATTAAATCAATAATAACATGTCATATTAACCTATAATATTAGTTCAATTCATAAAAAGTCTCAGATTACATTTATTTGGGTATTTATAACATCAATTATGTCAATATTTCATTAATAAGATAATTATTGCATCATCTTTGTATCATAAATAAATTAACTTATTTAAAGTCTAAAAATTACAAATAAAATATAATTATATAGGAAATCTGTTTATCTTTCTAATTAATATTTATATTCTAATTTATCTTATGTATAACCATATATTAAAAATGATTTTCTTATTAAACATTGATTTCAACTATTTTAACCCTTCTTTAAATAAATTAATAATAAATGTTCTAATCTAATCCAAGTGTGGCTAAATGGTCATAATTTATTCCTAAGGATGTTTATGGTCGAAATACATTTATCCAATAGAAATAGGACATGTTTTAGGGTAATAATAATATCATTTTTACCCTTAATTACCCTATTTACTTTTAACGGTGGTAAATAAAAGTAAAAAGTTACTATTCACCAAAAATTATTTTCGTCTCATTGAACCACATTTTACTTACTGACATCAACTGTGTCTCGTGAATTTTTGAGATTCCACTCACAGAAGCAGTAAAATTATGTTTTATGAAAAATTCAGTTTTTTAACTACCACTTAGTGGTTTCACTATTCATAAAAAATTGAATTTTTTCAGAAAATACCAAAATTTCACACTATGCTAATTTCGATATTCCGAATCCAAAAATGAAGTCCATTTTGAATTATAAAATTTATAAAATTTTAAAAAGTGGTTATTACAATTCATAACGGCTAGTTTTAATAATATTTTAATAGCATATTGTTGTTTAGTGAAACCTGGTATTGCGTACGACGCAAGCTATCGAGGAAGGCCGCGATTACGTGTAAAGCAAGACAAACTAGTGTTGTGTGTAGTAAAAGATTTGTTTGATGATTTATATAAAATAAAAACAAAATATTTCTCATAAAAGACTCAGCTGTTATAGTGAGATAAATCTATGATGGTGGATATGGATATATTTTATTCAATACTATAAATTTTACATCTCATACACCTTATGAACAGGAAATTCTATCGCTGATTCCTTGATCAAGAATTCATAGTAAGAGGGTTTTTATGAAACTGCAGATGCTTGGAGAGCGATGGAGGAGTGGAAAGCCCTAAAATTAGATGAAATAGTGGATGATGGAAACTATTATTTTTTTAAATAAAATTTATGCATTATATAGTGTAGAAGGCGGAGGAGTGTCAGTGGGGAGCCTTAGAGGTAGAGGTGATGAATGATTATGATGACCATGATGATGTTATGGAGGGATGGTCCAAGATGTTTGGAACTATATTCTATTTCAAGGAATTATTTTTGTTTTGGTAGAAGTGCTCAAAGAATTTCTTCTTTTCTTTCATAAATCACAATTTTTGGTACACCTAGAAGATTATAAGACGTGCAATGGCTTGATAATGTAGTTTTTGTGGCTCAACAAGAAACATGAAACAATGATGTTTGTGGAGAAGTTATTAGTTTTCTAGTAGGTAAAGGAAGAGCATCATGTTATTGGTGGTGTGTTGTAGCACTTGGATATTCTTGAGTGGAAACGAGATGAATATTCAATGTATTTCATCATAGGGGTACCAAGAGCATAGGGAGTTTGTGATGCATATTGGTGGTCATGGATTAGTTGAAAAAATTGGCTCACATTATAGTGATCAAGGAGTTGGGAGCAGTGGATTATTTTGATAAGTTGTATGTGGATGAGGTGGTTTGGTTTTTAGAGTTCTAAGGCCTAGTTTATTGAATTTAGACACGTAGTTTAACCCATGAGTCTATAAGGGATTGTGGAATTCTTTTGAAACTCGGTGATGCCTAAACCCTTCATTCCACCATCGGAAAGATTTGATGACCGAACATACTATCCGTACAGTATAGGATATGTTGCAAGCATGCATCATGGACCTTTTTGGATCTTGGATATGAAACCTACCCTTCATGGATTTTTCTTATAATAATATCTAGAATTATATCATTGATAGGGACCCATTTTAGGCTCTTATGGGATAATGTGTAATTCTCAATTATTCTAAATAGAGGATGGGGAGATAACCATTATTGGTCCTGATGTGGTGTAGAGCACAACATAGATAGTTTATCTTGTTTATGTGATGATGAAAGCAGTGCAGGATCATAAGAAGTATTATGTCCATCACATGAGGAGTCCCTTGCATTTCTTTGTTGGGTACCAAGTGTTAATGAATGCTTCCCATCAATGTGGTAAGTGGAGGTTTTAAAGAGGGAGTTATCATTATTCTAGGATTGTTGGGCCCATTATAGTGTAGTGGCGAGTTGGCAAGGTGGCCTATTGTTTGGTGTTTCCACTATGGCTGGAGAGGATCCAGGATGTCTTCCACATCTTTTAGCTTCATCGGTATCTTCATGATGAATCATATTTTAGTTACAAAGTAGAGTTTGATATCGAGGATGAAGAAATGTTTGTAGTGTAGCTAGTGGAGATCCTGGATCAAACAGATAAGGTGATGCATGAAAAGACCATTCCACTGGTTTTTGTATTGAGGGGGAAAGGGGGCTAAGAGGAGAGAACATAGGAGAGAGAGAAACACGTGTGTTCCTAGTATGAAGTTTTTTTAGTTTTTCCTTTCACAATTTTTTTTAATGTGATATTTGATCCTTGGTTTGTATAATAATATTTTTTCACTTGTCTATGATGTGTGTGGTGTGATGTGTGATAATTTCCTGACATATGAAAAGGGGAAGACCATGTTCCTAATGAGGCACATTATCTACGATACAATTAAACCAGTGTGGGAGAGACAATGCTACAAAGAGAAGATTTTATCTTGAAATGGAAGGTTCAATTATATGATTCAGGTGTTTGAAATTGTGCAGTTTGTTGATTGTAATGGTTGTTGATTTGGGTTTCATGGTTGTTGGGATGGTTGTGATGCAGTTTCATGGAAGTGTGGTTGTGTGAGAGGAAAAATATTATAGTGGTGGTTTTATGGTGATGAGTTAGAGTGAGATGTTTTTACTCATATGGTTGGTATGTTAGGTTGGTGGTAAAAAAATATTTTGTGAGATTCATGAGAGGTGTCTCATGGGGTGGTAGTTTAGACCTCTTTCCTTATGTGTTTTATATTTGATTATCTATGGAGATAATAATTTTATAGGATCTGATGTAATGTTCCATTCATTTCCTATCTATTTATTTTATATTGTTCATTTTAGGAGGTCATCGCATGAGGAATAACACGATTTTGGAGAATTTTGGTTGATAATGGCCTGAAGAAGGATGATTAAACATCGTGTAACTGTATTACATGATGAGAAATATGATTTCAAGGATCTTATATGATGTTTCATAGAGTGTAAATATATTCAATGACCTAAAGAAGAGTTTCACAATGTGTTATTTTGAAGGGATAATAAAATAAAATAAAAAAAAGAGGTGACATGTTTTTCGATGGAAACCCAACCCCAAGGATTATATGACCTGAAAGGGGATTTCAAGTCATGTAATACCTCGATCATGCGCAGTATTAAAAATTCATTTCTATCTGAAACCTCATTCATTCGATTGTGGATTCCATTTCCTCTAAATTAGAGTGAAAATTAGGAACCCCAAGGTGTCTTTAAAGACGTTAATCATCCATGATTGAACTGTGGATCTCGGTGGAGGTCTGTTGTCCATCGTCGATTTATATAGGGTGAGTTCTCCCCCCCCCCCTTCTCAGTCATTTGCTTTCATTCTTCTCTTAGAGATCCATTGTAGTGGTTTTTCCCTAGTTTGGGGAGTCTGTTCGGTTGTGTTTGATGGTCTTGGGACACATTACAGGTTTATATCTGGTTCATTATGGTGTGGTAGTGGATTACATGTGTTCTTACACACCTAGACGTGCGAAAAGAATCCTTGAGGTACAATTTCCCCTCATTTCTCCTTATTTTAATCATGCCAGAGGTGATTTACTTCTGGTTGTCTTTGATTTATTGTTTTATCAGATTAATCTATGATAAATAAAATTGTCAGTTGAAATTTATGTTTATATGTGTGTGATTCAAAAGATTTTATACCATTAACATCATTTTGATATTGTGAATTATACGGGGATGATACCCCACAAATAATTATGGTCTTTGGTGGGGGTTTTTACCTTTTCATGATTTGTAGATCCCTAGTTTAAATGGTTTTGATTGTTGTGCAATATCCTTAAAAAGAAATTGGTTAATTACTTACACCTTCCTAATAAATTGTTTTCTTTAGTAAGTTAGTTTTGTGATAATGACCCAAAAATAAAGTGGAATGTGATAATATACTCTTGTAAACCCAAGAAAATGATAATGACACTGTGTGATGTTTTATTGTTCTTGTGGGATGGTGATGGGTGATTGAAATGGGGTTTTGGTGTTACATGTTCTTTGGGAATTTTTTTTGGGTGGTGAGGTGATGATGTGTTGATCTATTTGTGGTATGTGGTAGCCTTGTTCGTGATCCCAAGTAGTAGTGGAATGAATAAATGACTATTTGGTAATGGATTAAATGGCATGAGATGATTTGGTTAAAGAATGAAAATGGTTGATGAATGAATAAATGAAGTGTTATGAGATTAAATGTGATTGAGTTTGAATAATTAAATGAATTGGTATTAAATGTAGATAATATTTTATGTGACATTAATTTATCAGGGTTCTTCAACATTTGAATTGAATCTTGCAAATATTAATAAATTCATTTAGAGGTGGAAGAAAAAGTGATGGTGCGGTGTGGTTGGTTTTTTTGGTGAACCCATATGTTTGGAATGAGTGATTGATACTATACATATACATTTATAATCTTTAGATATAAATATGTAGAAAACCCAAGTTGATCACCATGTGTTGAATAATCACATATTAACATAAGGATATTTTATCCCAACATCTGTTGAGGAGTACAGCTGGCTGGTCACCCACCCTTTTTTTCTATCTCATCCATCTGAGGTATGTATTGAAAATTATAGGATATAAAGAGATATATGTTATCATTAGATGTTGGTTCTTATTTCTCAAGATTCTTCATGTGAGATTTATTATCCCATGTGTTTTCTAGAGAGGTGATTTGTTTGTCATAGGTGTCTCTGGGGTGAGACTTTGTGTGATTTCCTAGGTGTCTTTATGTTGAGATAAGTTGTAATGTGATTTGAGTCCCATGTGTGTGCTAGTGTAAAGTGTTGTGAGGCATTGGTGTGTGTGTGAGTTATGTGTTTGAGGCCGATGTGTGGGTGCACATGATGTGTTGTTAGGCTGAGGTATGTTGGGGTAGGATTTGACGTGGTATTTTAAATAGATGTGATCTAGGATGTATAACATTGTGAAAGAGAGGAATATAGTAGGAAGGGGTTCTAGGGTACCCTATCATCTATGTACTTTATATCATATAATATTACATGACTATCATTACTTGGTGAGTATTCCTTGGTGATGTTGTGTTTGGTTAGTATACATGTTAAGGTTACGTTAGGTTTTGAAATTTTCTCCCAGGGGAATAACTATGATTCTTCTAACTGAGAATGAGAGAAATTGGGATTCTTATTGAGTATACATGTATGGTTACCCTATATATATATATAATTGAACTAATATTTCAAAGATTATTTTAGGGACCATGATGGGTTTTATTAGCTCACACCTTTGGATAGTTTCTATATCACTGTCAGAGCTTTTCATCTAGGAATTTACTTTATAGACCGTTTTTTCAGTTTCATTTTTAAATGCATGTGGAATGGATTTGGAATTATTTTATATTATTTCATGGAGTATTATTGTGTATGATTCATCTTATCTCCTGATCTTATTTCTTATAAAGTTAAATGCCTCCCATTTTTTATGATTTGTGTGACCTTGGTGCTAGTTCCAAACCTGAGGCCTACTGGAAGTCAGACTCAAGAGAATTGTCACTCTCCCTCACTTTGATATCATTGGTGGGAGGGGTATGGAAAAGTTAAATTGTAAGAATATAAATGTAAATAAATATTATATAATTGATGTATATCATATCCAATGACGTACATCATAACAAGAAACCTACATTGAAATATCATAAATAATACCATTCATTAAAACCTTGAAACATAATCTTATGAAAGGGTGAGAGAAGATGCTCATAATGGGTAAAATAAGGATATTTCAACATATTATCATCATAAGGGTACAAGAACATGATAATTACATATAAAAAATAAACCCTAATATCCTTTATCATAAAAATTAGTCACGGAATAAATCTATCCAGATCCTATATCATGAATCATAATGGAGTCAAATGAAAATTAACCACAAGAACATAAAAATTAATGGATGCATTTATATATGTAATAAAAATATTTTTAATAAACTATGAACCTGTATAATTAGAAAATGGTTCACTTGTTATTCTAATGACATAAAATCATAACCTCTCATAAATATATGAAAAAACAACTAGTTATATTCATAACCATAAGGACAAAAAATCTAGGTCTACACACAACTTTTCCAGTACATAATTATATTCAAAAATAACTTTGGGAACATGTAATCATGTCACACATATAATATTTACTCATTATTTTTTCATCTTTGCCCGAGTACTTGTTGAGATTGATTTGGCTAATGTTCTCATTGATACTGTTTTTCTTGTTGCAGGTGAAATTAATCTAGAGCTCTCTATTCAATATGAATGGCTGCATAACTTTTGTAAATCCTGTTTATGCATTTGTCACATCCATTCACAATGTCGTAGGAGTTTTAAACGCTCCCTCTGTAAATCATTGGGTCACACCTATGATCAGTGAAGGAAGAAGCTTAATAAGGATGACTCTAAAATAAAGGACCCTCCAAAGGCAACCCCATCTTTTGTTGAGGCTGTTCAACATGGATTGCCCGAGTCTGTTGATTTCCAGCATGCCACTATTTAGGCCTCTATGGAGACTGATAATTCTTTAAGTCTAGACTCATCTGGAATTAAGGTTGGAACTGAGAAAAAGGCATGGGCTGATATTGCAGAGGAGGAAGTGAATATATCAGAGCATGAGGCTGCTATTCAAGATCATGTTAATCATGAACTTGACTATGCTGCAATGGCCTCTATCTCTGGTAAGGTAAAGCAGAAGGTTGTTGATAATGAGGGATTTCAGTTGGTGATGCACAAAAAGGGGAGGGCTGGAAAAAATTCCTAGGAAAAAGTGCAGATTGATGATGAGGTAGAAAATCTGCCTTTGGTCCATCAATCTGGAAATTCTCAAGGTGATCCAGGGGTGGCTTGTCCACCTGGATCTCCGGATCGCAAGGCAGGAAATCTTGAAGCTGAAACGACCCTCATGAAGCAGGGCATTGAAAATTCCGCTGTCCACTCTCCCTTGGATCAAATGGAGAGTAGAGATGCTAATGAGGCAAGGCTGGCAGAAAATAAAGAGGAGATGTCAATAAAACCAGCTGCCGATTATTTTTCTATGTTAGAAAATATTAAAACTCATGAGTTTGATTTGCTAAATCTTGATGTTCTGAGGAATGCAGGTTGTAACAACAGATTCATTCCTACTGCTAAAGAATATGTGGAGGGATCTAAGTAGAAGGAGTTTACTGCACAGTTTGATGTTCAAACAGCGCAGATCACAGAGGTGCCTCATGTGGATGTTTTGCAAGAGCAGGCTCCCATTGCAGTGCAAGCTACTAATTTAGTGCAAGGGGATGACCAGCATGACCACCCCTCTGTAAATCCGAACGATCCTGGACAAGATAGGGATACCTCTCATGAGGATTCTGATTCGAATAAGATGGAGAATGAAGGCATGAAAAGGGGTAGAGGGCGTCATAACAGGGGAGGATCCAGGGGCCGTGGCTGGCCTAGGAAGAGGTAACCATGTGGTGTGCATTTGTTTTGGCTTAGGGTGTAGTTCTATGCATGTAAGCTCCCCCTTTCTATGCTGTATCTTTACTATCTTTCTTTTGAATAAATTTGGGGCCTGGGTTTAGAACCCATGGCCGAATCTTCTTGGTATATTGTAGAAAACCAAATGGAAATTGAATGGGTTAATTTACAATTAATAATTTCATCATTGCAAAGACCATGGAAAGTGAAGAGGGTTTCAAAAAAATATTATGATGGAATAACACATTAAAAAGAAACGGGGTTCATAAACATATTTTCACCATAAACATAAACCATTATGAGATAAAATATGAATGGAATCCTTCAATCATATCCCTAGTAAAGAATAATTCACAATAAATGACGTAATATTATTGAGAAAATGAATTTTTAAGGTCACATGGAACACTCTTTGAGGTAATTAACCCTTAGAATATAACAAAATGCATTAAAAATAGAGAATTTTTGAAATAAATTAATTTGGAAATAACATTAGAAACATATAAATTATTATATAATTTTTTAGATTATAATTTTCTGGAAAATAACAGATCTTTAAAAATTCATAATATTATTTCAAAATTCATTTCAAAGAAAATAAACATTATGTATTCAAAAAAATCAATAAAAGTTTATTTAAAATATCTATTGAGTAAATTATACTTAAAATTATGAATATCACTTTTTAAAAAACACAAGTTTTAAATATAATTTTCATTGAAAATTCAATTTGAATTATATAAGATAATATTATAAATAATGAGTTCTCTTGAAAATAGTAAATGATGTACATTATAAAATAATGATTCCTCTAAATTTTTTTTACTAAAATCCCAATGTGAATTATTTTGAAAACAACATGCTAATTATTTTTTTACCAAAAAATTTAAACAATAATCCATGGGTTAAATTTTCATTAAAAACCCAAATTTCTAATGAAATTACAATTTTTGATTTTTTTTTGAAAATATAATTGTGGAAGAAAATGGCATTTTTGACCGATAAGTGAAATACTGATTATTTTTTATAAAATCATTCCATTGAACTCCGGATTACATAATGAGATGATCAAAATGTGGAAAAAATTAATTCTCAAGACATTATTTTAGGATAGAAAAAATTATAATTTTATTGAGAGATATATCACAAAATTTCATCATTGAATACATAATAATAAACAACCCAAAAAAGAATAGATTTTAGAAAAATACCATTACCCCATTGGCTACATTGAATCAGAATCCCCAGGGAAAGAATAACATTAAACAAAACATAAAATATCCTGAGAACAAATAAAGGCATGTTATTACAGTTCATTTGGGCTGTATATAATCCTCATGATGGAAGACGGCTTCATAACATAACATATGTCTAAATGAATCAAAATTTAAGAAATATCCTAGACCACATGGGTAATCTATTGAATCATAATAAAAATTTAAAAGTAACATCAAATTGAATGTTAAATATCATAAATATAATTATATTTTTATATTACATGTAAATGTTGAAATTTATACCCTAAATAAATTAATCTATTGTTGATTATGGAATAACACTCCCAAAAATAACAGTGAAACTTGAAATTATATACCAATTAGTATATTTTGAACAGCACACTCCATGAAAGAGAGATAATAAAAAATATATATAAATCCAAATAAATATTAGGACATGAATTCAAATATAAATTCATTGTAATTATGAACACCACAGAAACTAATTAGTAGTTGAATATGGAATATATCTCATATAAGTAAATAATGAGACATGAATCCGTTACCTTATGCCTCAACATAATATTTACTCATTAAAAAATAATATATTATAATTATAATATTAATATAAATCTATTTCATAACAATTCATTTATATATATATCACACTATATAAGATATTCTTATAACTATTTATTAACAATTTATTAACAATTCCTGGTTAAAATTTTGTTACAAGTAATAACTATGTCATATTTTATATTTCATTATTTGATAATTTTAAAAATCTCACATTGTACATGGTTATAATTTTTATATAAGAATATCCATGAAATTTCTATAATATTTATTCATGGAATATATATTTATAGTAATCCATTAATATTATAAATTGAAAATGAAATACACACTTCATGTAGATGGTAGTTCATACATATACATGAATATTGTTTTCATTTTATTTATGGATCATCTAAAATAATGGTAAATAATATATTAAATTTACAAAATATTTTTTGTGAGGGATCGTCTTTGTGAGTATCAATCCTTTGCATGTTTTCAAATACTGGGGTGCTTGGTGGAGGCTCGAAGGAAGATTGAAGGAGTTTGGTCATGAGAAGATGGAAGCAGGAGGGGTATCTGATGTGACCAAGGGGTACATGATGTGTACTGTTTTGGGTTTCGAAAATAAAATAAATATCAAAGTGATGGAATTTTCAGCGGAACCTGAGCTCAAGGTAGTACATGACATGAATGGGAAGTACACATCATGTACGACCCCACAACATTATTTTTCAAAGAGATACCAGCCGCTATGGACATTCCAATCCTACGGAAAAGGCTCCCCTCCCTCTCATCCAATGCACCCTAGAAATTCCCTTCATGGTTTTTCTATATCTCTTTAGCTATGATTGATCTAGGGCTTCCATTTTCGATTCATCTTTGATCCGAGGTAAGATTTACCTATGTTCATGTGGTTTCATTGATATGTTTTATCCCATTTCTCATATCCATGGGTTATATCTTGGTCTCTATGGTTCTAATTAAGTTTATTTTTCATTGTTGTTGATGCGGTTGTGCCACAACATCCTCGTGTGGATGTAGTTGTTGTGGGGAAGGAGATCTTGGTCCATTACTTTGATCCATTCTCAAGAAAAAATGTCAGATCCCTTTTAATGTACTGGATTTTTGAATCTATAATCTTTTACGTGCAATCATAGATCTAGTATGGTTTATCCCTCTGGATTTAAATGGAATTGGCCTTGTTAAATATTTTTAACTAGATTAAAATAATGGTTTTGATCTCATGCTATTACTTTTCACCATGACAATGGTTTTCCACTTGATTTTCTAGAGAGTGTGATATCTATGATTCTGACGTTATCATGTTGTTCTTGATGAAATTGGAAAATTATGTCACGACCTAATTAATTAATAATTAAATGGATAATGATAAAGAGGCATATAAATGAATCGATTTGTTGTTTTAGTTTGATGTTTATCAAATTGATGCTAATGTCCATGTTTAAGTAACTTGGTTGCTAAACATGAGGCATGTTTTTTCTTGTTGTTTAGAGGCATGCCAATTTAATTGTTTAATTAATTTTTTGTTTCTATGATAGCTTAAATTTTTTTTTCACATAGTTGGAACCTACTAATAATGAATTGGTAAATTCAAGATGAATTAATGAGTTGGTTTTTTGATAAAAGAAAATCTCTAATTGGGTTCTGAGTTACCCTCTTTCTTGAAAAGCCTAAAGAGGCTTATGAATGGAGTTGTGAGATATCATTGCTTATGAAGGAATAATGCCTTGTTTAATGTCCAATATGCCAGTTGATATGATGTTTTTTTCATAATGATTATGTTTTGATGTGAACTGGGATGGATATTGGGATATGTTGGTGTAGGGAGGCCCATTGTTCGTTGCATTAGTTAATGCCTAGAGTTGTGAGATGCGTCATTTTATGCATGTGGGTGTCAGGGAGGACACCTGAGGTGATGAAATGGGCTGGATATGAATGTTGGATTCTTGATGAATCTTGTTTTTTGTTTAGCTATATTACATTCCCCACTACTCAGGGCATCTGGTTTTGCTAGCCTCCTTCAAAAAAAGGAGAATACATGTGGTTTTTGCCACACGATTTCTGTGTTTAGCATCACAAGTGAAGATGGGTCTATACTCTTGCTATATTTTAAAGTGACTCAACGGGTAGTTCACCTACTCACTGTGTTGAAAACCATGTGTTTGGTAGATTATAATTTTTTTCTTGAATGCATGAGAATATGGGTAAGTAATAATGTTGTTAATAAATTATTGAATATTGGATGTTAACCCATTGGGTTAGAGCTTTCTGGGATGCAATACTGAGGTTATATTTTAGAGAAGTAGTGGACATGGTTTAGTTATTCCTAGATGGAATTAAACCTTGGTGTGTTGCAAATGAAATATAATTTGAAATCGTTAATGGTTAAAGAATTAATTAACATGATGTGAAATTGATAAAAGGGATAATGTAATCTAATTTATATCATTAAATAGCAGAATTCTTATAGGATACCTAGTCTTAGTAGTGGGAGCTTGGAGTCTGAGATATGTTATCTACAGTTGAGTCTAAGACTGGGTTTTTCACATATTGTGGATGTGAGCTATAATATATTCTCTAGTATTTGTGTTTCAATATGCTACCCCACCCCTTCAGTTAGGGAAGCTGACACCCCAAGGATTCATATCCCTGGGGGGGTTTACCCAACATTCTCATGGTAGGATGGATGGCTAACTACCCCCTTTGGCCTCTCTCTCTTCTCTTGGTATTCACTTCTGTAGGTAGGAATAGTGGTTAGTTTTCCTCATATATGTGTGTAGAGGGGTGTAAGGGTTGTATTTATTTCAAACACATATATTCTGGATATAGTTTCCTCTATGATACAATATGTATAATGTCCACTGGCTATAGTGTCTTGAGGATCCTTACTAGGCGTGTGGGTTGTAATGGCTTGAGGCATAATACCCTATGTAGGATACACATTATGTAGGCTATAATGGATCCCAAAAACTAAATGGTTATGTTTATGGTTGTTTGGTTGTTGTGTTGCTTCTCCAAGGTGTTTGCGAGCTAGATTTTTGTTGCACGAGGTGCATGTGGGGGTGCTCGCCCAGGTGTCTTCAGTGCGACCTTTTTGAAAATTGATTCTTAAGATGTGCGACATTGGGGAAAAGAAGAAAACCAGTGGGGATGTAGTAGTGAGGTACCCTTGATATTTATTTTTATATTATATAATCTTTTATAAGATACATTTTTTGATAACCATGGTGAGGTGGGTGTATTATTATACATTTTTGGGTGAAGAGTAAGATACACTTTGTAACGCCCCGACCCTAGTTGCCTAGAGTCGGTGCATTATTACATAACATTGGCATGATCACAAGAAAGATCAAATCTCGAAAGACCGATTGGTTTAGTAGCCTTGGAAACACTAGATATATTCATAAGTTTTACATTACATCATAAAATGAAAAACTACTACAACAACATAATGTTTCCACAGTCCACACTATAATCCCCTCATAATATCCCTGCAGGTCATTCATAACTTACATCTTCACTTCCTGGGAAAAATAAAACATAAAAAAAGGGGTGAGCTCAAATGCCCAGTAAGGATAACAATATAGCGGAAACTTTCATCAATAAGAATAAACATTTAAGGCAATGTATAACTAAAACAAAAGACTTTTAAACATGAACTTTCAACATGGTATGGCATAAATAAAATGAAATAATGCCATTTAATTATTCACATGGATATTCAACTAATAGAATAATCACATGCAAAAATCAATAACCACTTTCATAATGTTGGAATGCATAATGCCAGACTATCATAACCACATAGCCAAGGCCTCGTGCCAAGACTACAAATAAGATTTTTTCAAGGCCTTGTTCCAAGACACTAGTTTGTCTCATGAGACCTACCGATTCATCGAGGAGCTATAGCGGGCTCCACCCGTCACATATTAAGTCCAATGCATTCCCATATGAAAAGGTTTAAACATAACATAAACATTCGTATTAAAACTAGCATACGAAATGTCAATACTTTCACCATAAACTATGAATGGTATAAAAATAGCACATCCACAGTCAAACATATCACAAAACCTTCAATACAATATAGAAGTTTTGTATCATAATAAATCATATTAAATAATCTTAAAATCCATCAAAGGATGTTGACATAGATGAAATCAAAATTCTTTTTAAAGAAATATCTCCTTTTATTTTGAAATAATTTAAGATCCATATAAAATAAAACATTTTCTTTGAAAATATTCTTATAAGCTTGTAAGGGAATCTTTGAAGATTTTATAACGGCAGAAAATAGCCGCACCCGCCGTATATGTTAAAAAAAACATTCTTACCTTAATTCTATCGAAAAGGTTAAAAAGGACCTTGTTTTGAAAACGACCGAAAGATTCCTTTATAAACCACTTATAAAAATCAAAAAGGGTATAAATGACTTTAACTCATATTTTAGTAAATAGTAAAAATGTTTTGAAATGCATTTTTAAGAAACATGGATGTGGATGATAAAGAGATCCCAATAGATTATTACGTATAAACACCCTTGGATAATGAAGAGGTTGTAAAGTAAACCCTTACCTTGTACTTTTACTTGGTTGGGGTAGGTTAACCTCCTGTATAATGGTGAAATAGTTGTTATTAAATTATACAAGAATCATATATATTAATACGATATCATATATGATCTTTTAACATTGATTTGTTAATAATATCTTAGAATTATCGTCGTTTCGGGAGTTAACTTACTCATTTTCTTTTATATGTTTTGTTACATAAGCCATGGTTGTTGTATCTTATTCATATCCAGAATGATATCCAGTCCTTAAACATCATTTTTAAATCATCAAATGATAATTATACTTTAAAGGATATGATGGAGAATGAATCTCATCGCGTTCGTGGAGACGGTAGTCCGTACGTACGCACGAGCGACAATATCATTATTTTGATATAAAAATAATATATAAATGGATGGTATATAATATATACAGAATCATTAAGATGTTATATTTATTATTTACATGAGTTACACATCATTATTATACCCATCCAAATAATATTATATTGAATAACAATTACACCACGACGTGGAGACGGTAAGCCGTACGTACGCACGTATGGTGACATGTTATTCAAAGGGTGGATAGAATACTGAATATGATTGTACCATATTTATAATAACATCACAGTATATGTGAGATACTGGAGTTATTATTTTAGAATGGTAAGAACAAAGGAAGAAGAAGTGGAAGAAGAAATGAACTTGGAGAAGGGTGGTGAAATCATTACCTCTTCTTCGGGTTCTTCCTTTTGATTTGATCAAAAGGGCTCCTTAAGTTGGCTTTCTGATCAAACTAAGGCCTCTAGGTTGTAGTGAGGGATGTTGGGAGAGTATTTGGGCAGAGTTTGGCCGAACCAAAAGGCTTTTAAGGTGTGAATAAATGAGAAGGAGGAGTGCCCTTTTATAAGAGGGGTGAGGGGCACCTTTGGAAAAGCTAGAAATATTAATTTATAATAAATTCATATTCGGTTTATAAAGGCTCCAAAGTTGACTATTCAAAGGTTAAGGTGGGGATAGGACGAAAACCACTCAACCCATAGAATTTAGACAGGTTTGGGTACTTATATTAACCTTATCTTTAAGTATTAACTCTAAGTTAATTAGTTTCACTTTTACAATGTCTCTTTGTATTTTTATATAATATGGTTAATAAACTTACTATATACATCCAAGAGACCCCCAAGTGGTACATTAATGATGAACCTATCATGATATAAGTCTCTTGGCCGAACCTTAGATTTTTAGGAATTTAATATCAATTAATAATATAATATTTGTTTAAGAACTCTTTTATGTCAATTTTGACAATATTCAATAGTTGATTTTTGTGAAACTCATAACAGATTTATTACTTCGAACAAAGTCAATTAAATCAATCCTAATATATCATATTATCCTAGAAAATTAGTTTAATTCGTTAAAAGTTTCATATTATATTTATTTCGGTATTTATAATATCAATTATTTTAATTTTTCACTATTATAGTAATTACTGCATCATCATTGTGTCATATATAAAATAAATTATTTAATGTCTAAAAATTATAAATAAAATATCATTATTTAGGAAATCGTTTTAGCTTTCTAATTAATATTTATAATCTAAAATCCAACATATATAACACTATGTAACAATTATTGTTTTAAAAGATATATGCTTGTGTCATTTTTGTATTTATTTTAACTAAATTAAAATAAAGTGTCATTATCACTTACAAGTGGATCCATGGGGTCCCAAAATAGACCCAAAGATTCCCATGGTCGACCATGTATCAACCAATAGGGTTAAGACACGTTTTAGGGTAATTTAGTATTATTATAATATTATTTTTTTAACCCTTATTTACCGGATTTACCCTTAACCATGGTAAATAAAATATTTACCGCAGTAATTATTCAAAATGTCTAAAAACAAAAGTTACCTATTTACACAATTTGAAAATCCTGATTCCAAATATGGAATCCATTTTCCTAAATTCAAAACACAGAAGTGGCAGAAATTAATTTAAAATTAATTCCCGCTGTCAAAACAAAAAGCGTGTTTTTAAGAGATAAGAACTATCAAAAGATTGACACTTGTTTATGTTCGGTTTAATTGTAAAATTATGTCCAATGACCAAAATTATATTAAATGGTAAAAATATATTCTAAATATACTTTAAAACCACTCAAATTCATAATTTACCACTATTAATTATTTTGATTAAAAAAGTTGTTTTTAATTAAAATTTAGTAATTTTCACTATTCATCAAAATATGAAAGTTATCCGAAATGTACCAAAATTTCACCTTAGGCTAAATTCGATATTCCGAATCCAAAAATGAAGTCCATTTTCAAATATAAAATATATATAATTTCAAAAAGTTGGTGTTACTATTCATAACGGCTAGTTTGATTAGTTATGGTGTGTTAGAACTCGGTGTTGCGTACAACACACGCTATCAAATTATTCAAAGAGAAGCGTACCGTAGAAGCTTGTGGTGTTACATTCTCCCCTCCTTCAAATAATTGCGTCCTCGCAATTTCTAGGGTATTACTGCATAAAATGACTCGGGTGTTTCTTCATCATAAGTTCCTCGGGTTCCCACGTTGCCTCTTCCATCTTATGGTTTCTCCACAAAACTTTTACCAGACGCGTCGTCCGGTTTCTCAGCACTTGTTCTCTCGTATCAAAAATCTTGACAGGCTCTTCGCAATAAGACAGATCGGGTTCCAGTTCTAATTCCTCATAGGTGGGTACATGCGTCGGATCAGGCATGTATTTCCTCAATAGAGATACGTGGAACACATCGTGAACTTTGGAGAGACTTGGAGGCATTGCCAATCGGTAAGCTACAACCCCAATTCGTTCTAGAATTTCGAAAGGTCCGATGTACCTGGGACTCAATTTTCCTTTCTTACCAAAACGTATGACTCCCTTCCACGGAGATACCTTCAGGAAAACATGATCACCGACTTGAAATTCCAAATCCTTCCTTCGATTATCAGCATAGCTCTTCTGCCTACTTTGAGCTGCTTTGATATGATTTTGGATTACTTTCACCTTTTCCACCGTTTCCTCCACCAGTTCTGGGCCTACAAGTTTTCTTTCACCAACGTCATCCCAATAGGTTGGTGTACGACATCTCTTTCCATATAACGCTTCATATGGTGCCATCTGAATACTCGAATGGAAGCTGTTGTTATAGGAAAATTCTACCAGAGGTAAATATTGATCCCACATACCCTGAAAGTCAAGTGAGCAAGATCTCAACATGTCTTCTAAGGTTTGAATAGTCCGTTCTGATTGTCCGTCTGTCTGAGGGTGGTAAGCAGTGCTCAAATGAAGTTCAGTATCCAGGGATTTCTGAAGAATTTTCCAGAATCTTGAAGTAAAATGGGGATCACGATCAGAAACAATCGATAGGGGTACTCCATGAAGTCTCACAACTTCATTAATATATAGTCTTGCTAGACGTTCCAGGGGTAGATCTTCTCTTATAGCAAGAAAATGTGATGTCTTGGTAAGACGATCAACAATAAACCATATTGCATCGTTCCTTCTAGGAGTCTTTGGTAGCCCCATGACAAAGTCCATCGTAACATTGTCCCATTTCCACTCCGGTATGGGAAGAGGTTGCATGACTCCTCCAGGCTGTTGCCTTCCAGCTTTCACTTGTTGACAAACCATACATCTTGACACAAAATCAGCAATCTCCCTCTTCATGTTGTCCCACCAAAAATGTTCCTTCAAATCTCTATACATTTTGGTGCTCCCAGGGTGTATAGATAAATTGGAACTATGAGCATCATCCAGCAATTCCCTTTTTAGATCAGGTATATTGGGAACACAAAGTCTCTTCCCGAATTTCAAAATTCCATCTTCATACACAAAGTCTTTCAATCTCCCATCATTCACAGCTTTAATCTTCTTTTGGAATTCTTCATCATCGGTCTGAGAACTCTTAATCCTTTCTAGTAAAGATGGTTTGGCAACCATTTGAAAAAGCATTGATGTTTCACCTTCCCTGGTTATTCCCATGTCCATCTTCACTAGATCCATAAAAATTGGATCCCTTTCAATTCTCATATTGTTCAAAACTCCATGGTCCTTTATACTCAAAGCATCTGCCACCTTGTTTGCCTTCCCTGGGTGGTAGTGTATCGTACAATCATAATCCTTGAGTAATTCAAGCCATCTCCTTTGCCTCATGTTGAGTTCTTTTTGTGAGAAAATATACTTCAAACTCTTGTGATCAGTATAAATCTCACATTTTTCACCATAGAGGTAGTGCCTCCATATCTTCAAAGCAAATATCACTGCTGCTAACTCGAGATCATGAGTAGGATAGTTTTGTTCATGAATTTTCAACTGTCGTGATGCATAGGCAATAACTCTATCATTCTGCATAAGGACACAGCCAAATCATTTCTTCGATGCATCACTATAAATAACGAACCCATCATTCCCCGATGGTAGAGTCAATATAAGAGCATTGACTAATCTTCTCTTCAGTTCTTCGAAACATTCTTCACACTCTTTTGTCCAAACAAATTTAACCCCTTTACGTGTGAGCTTCGTTAATGGGTTAGCTAATCGGGCAAAATTCTGGACGAAACGTCGATAATAACCTGCCAAACCAATAAAACTACGTACCTCAGTTATACTCGTAGGTGCTGGCCATTCTTGGATTGCCTTGGTCTTAGAAGGATCAACAGAGATTCCATCTTTAGAGACAATATGGCCAAGAAAAGAAATCTCCTGAAGCCAGAATTCACACTTGCTAAACTTCCCATATAATTCATGCCTCCTCAGAGTCTTCAAGATAATGCGCAAGTGATTTTCATGATCTTCGTAGGTTTTGGAGTATACCAAGATATCATCAATAAATACCACCACAAATTCATCGAGATACTCCTTGAAAACTCTATTCATCAGATCCATGAATACAGAGGGTGCATTAGTCAATCCAAACGGCATTACAGTAAACTCGTAATGCCCGTACCTGGTTCGAAACGCTGTCTTCGGAATGTCTTCCTTCTTCACACACAACTGATGGTATCCAGATCGAAGGTCAATCTTTGAAAAGTATTGAGCTCCATGCAGTTGGTCAAATAAATCATCAATACGAGGTAGGGGATACTTGTTCTTTATCGTTATAGCATTGATCTCCCTGTAGTCGATACATAACCTCATAGATCCATCTTTCTTTTTAACAAAAAGAACAGGGGCTCCCCATGGAGAAACACTAGGGCGAATAAATCCCTTATTACTCAATTCCTCTAGTTGTTTCTTTAGTTCGTCTAACTCTACAGTGGCCATTCTATAAGGGGTCTTCGATATAGGCCTTGATCCAGGAATCAAATCAATGGAAAACTCAACTTCTCGTTCTGTAGGATGTCCAGGTAAATCTTCTGGAAATACATCTACAAATTCTTTCACAACAGGTACATCCTCTATTTGAACATTCCTTTCCTCACCCGCAGTTATTTCATTCTCTTCCTCCCCAATAATTGAATTTAGTTGAGCTATTGAGGGTGGATCTAAATAAGAATTAGGTGGTGACGATTCTGCTCTAAAAATAAGGTGTTCCTTATCATTATCATCAAGAATCGTAACCTCTTTCTTCTTACAATAAATCTTCGCATCATAGTCCGAAAGCTAGTCCATACCGAGGATTATATCAAACTCAATCATAGGTATGACGATGAGATCTGCAGATAAAGAAAATTTATGTGCTCTAATGGGGACTGATTCACAAAACTTTGTTGCAACGATACTTCCCTTAGGAGTTTTAACTGACAACTCCCTTATTAAATAAAATAGGAAATATCTAATTTTCTTAGCAAACTGGGAAGATATGAAACAATGCGATGATCCAGAATAAAATAATGCATTTTCTAAACTTGAGGAAACCATTAAATTACCTGCCACCACGTCTTTCGGAGCATCTACCTCAGCAGTAGTGATAGCATAAGCCTGGCCTTGATCCCTTGGCCTTTTCTGATGTAAGTTCTCCTGACGCTTAGGACATGAATTTTCATAATGCCCCATCTCCCTGCAATTATATCACTGAACGTTGGTAGCTTCCTTCTTCCCCTTGCAATCATGAGCTTGGTGTCCTTTTTCACCACACATGTAATAGACTCCCATTCCCTTCAAGCAAGTACCAGGATGTTTCTTCCCGCATTTACCACAAGATGGATATTCAACCTTTCCCTTCTTCCCCTTATTTCCATTCCCAGATTGATCAGTAGGTCTCTTCTTCTCTTGCTTTGCTTTAAAGTCATAAGACTTAGAGAATTCCTTTTCGGTCTTGATAGCACATGAGACAATGTCTTCGTACGATGAAAAGGATTGTGAGACTAATGCTCGACGGAGAAATGGTTTTAACCCATCAAAGAAACGATCAATCTTAATTCTTGGGTTGCGAATATAATCTCCAGCATACCTCTCTAACCTTGTAAAGTTAGCCTCATACTTTGTGACATTCTCATCCTCCTTTTGTCTCAGACTCAGAAATTGTCTTTCCATATCTGCTCGATGGTCGCAAGGAAAGTATTTTTCTAAAAACAGATCTTTGAACTCCCTCCATTCCATATTTGATACTTCATCATCTTCCTTCATGTTCTGAATCAATGACCACCATTGATCAGCATCTCCAGTGAGGCGGTAAACTTCCATGATAACTTTTTCCCTTTCACTGCTCCCCAAAGCCTGAAATATTTTCTCTAGGGAAAATATCCATTGCTCATCTACTAAGGGATTTGTATTCCCATTGAACGTTGGTGGTTGTTGCCTCATGAATCGATCTAACATTGATCCTCCACGCTGCGGATCAGGGTGCTCCATACGGGTAAGGTTATTATTCATAACCTGAGTAAGTTGTCCCAGTATGGTGATTACTTGATCAGCACCAGTTGAATCACCAGCCCCACTATAATTATCTTGAGCAGTAGGGAAATCCCTACATGGAGTGCGTGCATTGATACGGTTTCCATTTCTTCCACTAGGCACCATTTCTAAACAATGGCATAAACTAGATCAGTTTATGAATCAAAATACATAATCCCATACTTATAAAACACTTAACATAAATTGAACTATTTATGGATATAATCTATAATCATAAGAATGTTTTCTTTGAGGATGTATATACTCATAATCCCTTAAAAATGATATGTAAAGAAAATGAGAGTTATCCTAAGCATATCCCCCGGGAGTGTCATAACCAAGAGTGCAGCAAGGCCCGTTGTCGTGCACCAGTTCCCGTTCGAGTCTAGCTCAAAGCGGTGTTTTTGGGTTTTACCCCTAGGTACATCTGTGCCAGAGCCGCCTCTACCTGCTCGTATCCAGACAGGGATGTATTGCTTGGAAAACTCAGAAAATCTCTACAATACCAAAATTCTAGGAAGTTCTTCTATACTAATCCTCAAAGTTCATCTTAGATATACGTGCTCTAATCAGAGTTTATCTAAATCTAGCTTCCATGGTTTGTACTAAACTTCCTCTGATACCAACTGTAACGCCCCGACCCTAGTTGCCTAGAGTCGGTGCATTATTACATAACATTGGCATGATCACAAGAAAGATGAAATCTCGAAAGACCGATTGGTTTAGTAGCCTTGGAAACACTAGATATATTCATAAGTTTTACATTACATCATAAAATGAAAAACTACTACAACAACATAATGTTTCCACAGTCCACACTATAATCCCCTCATAATATCCCTGCAGGTCATTCATAACTTACATCTTCACTTCCTGGGAAAAATAAAACATAAAAAAAGGGGTGAGCTCAAATGCCCAGTAAGGATAAGAATATAGCGGAAACTTTCATCAATAAGAATAAACATTTAAGGCAATGTATAACTAAAACAAAAGCCTTTTAAACAAGAACTTTCAACATGGTATGGCATAAATAAAATGAAATAATGCCATTTAATTATTCACATGGATATTCTACTAATAGAATAATCACATTCAAAAATCAATAACCACTTTCATAATGTTGGAATGCATAATGCCAGACTATCACAACCACATAGCCAAGGCCTCGTGCCAAGACTACAAATAAGATTTTGTCAAGTCCTTGTGCCAAGACACTAGTTTGTCTCATGAGACCTACCGATGCATCGAGGAGCTATAGCGGGCTCCACCCGTCACATATTAAGTCCAATGCATTCCCATATGAAAAGGTTTAAACATAACATAAACATTCGTATTAAAACTAGCATACGAAATGTCAATAATTTCACCATAAACTATGAATGGTATAAAAATATCACATCCACAGTCAAACATATCACAAAACCTTCAATACAATATAGAAGTTTTGTATCATAATAAATCAACTTCAAATAATCATAAAATCCATCAAAGGATGTTGACATAGATGAAATCAAAATTCTTTTTAAAGAAATATCTCCTTTTATTTTGAAATAATTTAAGATCCATATAAAATAAAACATTTTCTTTTAAAATATTCTTATAAGCTTGTAAGGGATGCTTTGAAGATTTTATAACGGCGGAAAATAGCCGCACCCGCCGTATAAGTTAAAAAAATCATTCTTACCTTAATTCTGTCGAAAAGGTTAAAAAGGACCTTGTTTTGAATACGACCGAAAGATTTATTTATAAACCACTTATAAAAGTCAAAAAGGGTATAAATGACTTTAACTCATATTCTAGTAAATAGTAAAAATGTTTTGAAATGCATTTTTAAGAAACATGGATGTGGATGATAAAGATATCCCAGTAGATTATTACGTATAAACAACCTTGGATAATGAAGAGGTTGTAAAGTAAACCCTTACCTTGTACTTTTCCTTGGTTGGGGTAGGTTAACCTCCTGTATAATGGTGAAATAGTTGTTATTAAATTATACAAGAATCATATATATTAATATGATATCATATATGATCTTTTAACATTGATTTGTTAATAATATCTTAGAATTATCGTCGTTTCGGGAGTTAACTTACTCATTTTCTTTTATATGTTTTGTTACATAAGACATGGTTGTTGTATCTTATTCATATCCAGAATGATATCCAGTCCTTAAACATTATTTTTAAATCATTAAATGATAATTATACTTGAATGGATACGATGGAGAATGAATCTCATCGCGTTCGTGGAGACGGTAGTCCGTACGTACGCACGAGCGACAATATCATTCGTTTAATATTAAAATAATATATAAATGGATGGTATATCATATATACAGAATCATTAACATGTTATATTTATTATTTACATGAGTTACACATCATTATTATACCCATCCAAATAATATTATATTGAATAACAATTACACCACGACGTGGAGACGGTAAGCCGTACGTACGCACGTATGGTGACATGTTATTCAAAAGGTGGATAGAATACTGAATATGATTGTACCATATTTATAATAACATCACAGTATATGTGAGATACTGGAGTTATTATTTTAGAATGGTAAGAACAAAGGAAGAAGAAGTGGAAGAAGAAATGAACTTGGAGAAGGGTGGTGAAATCATTACCTCTTCTTCGGGTTCTTTCTTTTGATTTGATCAAAAGGGATCCTTAGGTTGGCTTTCTGTTCAAACTAAGGCCTCTAGGTTGTAGTGAGGGATGTTGGGAGAGTATTTGGGCAGAGTTTGGCCGAACCAAAAGGCTTTGAAGGTGTGAAGAAATGAGAAGGAGGAGTGCCCTTTTATAAGAGGGGTGAGGGGCACCTTTGGAAAAGCTAGAAATATTAATTTATAATAAATTCATATTCGGTTTCTAAAGGCTCCAAAGTTTATTATTCAAAGGTTAAGGTGGGGATAGGTCGAAAAACACTCAACCAATAGAATTTAGACAGGTTTGGGTACTTATATTAACCTTATCATTAAGTATTAACTCTAAGTTAATTAGTTTCACTTTTACAATGTCTCTTTGTAGTTTTATATAATATGGTTAATAAACTTACTATATACATCCAAGAGACCCCCAAGTGGTACATTAATGATGAACCTATCATGATATAAGTATCTTGGCCGAACCTTAGATTTTTAGGAATTTAATATCAATTAATAATATAATATTTGTTTAAGAACTCTTTTATGTCAATTTTGACACTATTCAATAGTTGATTTTTGTGAAACTCATAACAGATTGATTACTTCGAACAAAGTCAATTAAATCAATCCTAATATATCATATTATCCTATAAAATTAGTTTAATTCATTAAAAGTTTCATATTATATTTATTTGGGTATATATAATATCAATTATTTTAATTTTTCACTATTATAGTAATTACGGCATCATCATTGTGTCATATATAAAATAAATTATTTAATGTCTAAAAATTATAAATAAAATATAATTATGTAGGAAATATTTTTATCTTTCTAATGAATATTTATAATCTAAAATCCAGCATATATAACACTATGTAACAATTGTTGTTCTAAAAGATATATGCTTGTGTCATTTTTGTATTTATTTTAACTAAATTAAAATAAAGTGTCATTATCACTTACAAGTGGATCCATGGGGTCCCAAAATAGACCCAAAGATTCCCATGGTCTATCATGTATCAACCAATAGGGTTAAGACACGTTTTAGGGTAATTTAGTATTATTATAATATTATTTTTTTAACCCTTATTTACCGGATTTACCCTTAACCATGGTAAATAAAATATTTACCGCAGTAATTATTCAAAATGTCTAAAAATAAAAGTTACCTATTTACACAATTTGAAAATCCTAATTCCAAATATGGAATCCATTTTCCTAAATTCAAAACACAGAAGTGGCAGAAATTAATTTAAAATTAATTCCCGCTGTCAAAACAAAAAGCGTGTTTTTAAGAGATAATAACTATCAAAAGATTGACACTTGTTTATGTTCGGTTTAATTGTAAAATTATGTCCAATGACCAAAATTATATTAAATGGTAAAAATATATTCTAAATATACTTTAAAACCACTCAAATTCATAATTTATCACTATTAATTATTTTGATTAAAAAAGTTGTTTTTAATTAAAATTTAGTAATTTTCACTATTCATCAAAATATGAAAGTTATCCGAAATGTACCAAAATTTCACCTTAGGCTAAATTCGATATTCCGAATCCAAAAATGAAGTCCATTTTCAAATATAAAATATATATAATTTCAAAAATTAGGTGTTACTATTCATAATGGCTAGTTTGATTAGTTATGGTGTGTTAGAACTCGGTGTTGCGTACAACACACGCTATCACATTATTCAAAGAGAAGCGTACCGTAGAAGCTTGGGGTGTTACACACTTGTTGTTCACCGTGATTTAGCATTATTTCATTAATTTTTCAATAGAGGCTCTAGGGAGGATCCTATTAAGTATACTATTGTACTCACCTTACATATATATAATCACATTTTTAGCTCAGTTGAATAAGGATGGAGAATAAGATGTTTATTACTATCTTGGGGTTACATGAGCTGTTCAGGCATCGTGGTCACTATTGTTTTTACGTTCTTTTGGTACTTGCAGTTTTTCCATCCAGTTGTAGTAGTTTTTCATGACATTACATATGGGTATATGGGATTTCATTTATATTACAGTCTAAGTTGGAGTTGGTTGGTTCATATCTTATCCCTCCCTTCAGTAAGTGTTCTCATAGAGGGTAATTCCTCTGATTTGGTGGTTTAGTATACCATTGGTTATAGTTTCCATCACAGGTCCTACTTGTGGTGGGAATCGGGGCGTCACTATCTCCCCTCTAACATTTTTGACCTAAGATAGGTACACATTATGGTGAGGGGGTCATGGAAGAGTGGTATCAGAGGTCTAGTTGAAGGATAGGATAGAGTTTTGGTGTTAGGAAAAGGTGAGGTTTCCTAGGATGGTAGAGAAATCATGTCAGACAAGGTAAAAAAGTGCTATAAACAATAGAGGCTGGCTGAGACATAGGCCTTTAAGGCCTTTTGTTATTTTATTGATAGACAATTATGTATACAGGGAAAAATAAATGTGGTGATACACGTTACAATGTAGAGACCTAGGAAAGGATCATGCATCATTATAATTTGTGCATTTGTTTAAATGCGTAGACCTTGGGATAAGATAACCTAAATTGAAAAAAAGAAAACAATTAATTAATAATTTTTTGTCTTATATATCCTAGGATTAAGATCTCTAACTATTTGTTATTTTGTAGGTATGGCTCCATGTTGACCTCTTCTTTAGGTTTGTGAAGATGATGTCTAGCTGACTGTTTCAGTAGATTGTTACATGGAAGAGGTTGACAAAGACAACACATGGAGGATGAAACTCTAAGAGTTTTATCTAAAAAGCTTGTAGAAAGATGATGGATACCTTTTAGATGTAGTCATAGAGGACTGGATAAAGAAGGTTCTGATAGCCTTCAGTTCGATATGTTCTCGGAAAGTGCACTGGGTGTCTTTGGTTGTGACAATGAAACATGGGGAAGGGAGGTAGTGGATTTTCTTGTTCCTCAAGGATCGCAAGGATTTGATCATCTTGTAGAAGGAGTTCAGTGACATTTTCAGCGTCGAATTTCTTTCATTGACCATAAAGACGTCCAGTTGGCAAGAGATTCTTACCATTACAAAGAGGATATCTAGTGTATGAGGTTTTGGAATCTATTTCATGAACCTTTTAAGATATTATTCGGACCTTTTTCCAGATTAGGATTCCGGGGAGTGGCATTTTGAGGGGGCTTTGCATCTACAGATCTAGTTCCAGGTCACCCCCTTTATGCTGAAGACATAACTTGAGGAGCTGGTGAGGGAAGAGGTCATCGAGAGGAAGTAATCTAGAACCATATCATCACAAGAGGGGAGTCGTAGGGATTCATCATGAAGTAGAACTATGGTATGTGGTTCCCGGTTTGTATGGGTGAAGGGTTTCCTTTTGGTCGGGGGTCTGTCCGATCCCCCAATATCTCATTTTATTCGGGGGTGACAGCTCTCAGTCATAAGCCAAGAGATTATATACTAGTATTAATTTTGGTTGCTGATTTCATTAGCAGTGAGAGTGCCAGACCATTTATAGTGGTCATCGTTCACATGGTGTTATGCATTAGTTTCCTCTATTGTGCCAGTTTTAGTTGAGGGATCCACATCGGGTTTCACTGGATTTGGATCAATAGAGATAGATGGGGTGGGTAGAGGACATCCCAAGGAATCTCCCTATCCTCATAGAGAAGAATTCATCTATGGTGGTGGTCATCAATAGGGTCAGAGAGGTCGTCAAGCAGGTTATGGTCAACTTTATTCTTTAGTGATGCCCGTGCCAGGCGAGCCAGACGTTGTTCATGCTACCATTTTCTTGATTTCTACATGGGTGAATTCCTTGTTTGATTTAGGGGGGATTCACTCCTTTATATCACCAACCCTTTTCTATGCTTTAGGATGTGAGGTAGAGAGGTTTCCAGTTCCCTTGGAGTTTACTATGCCTATTGGAGTTTGAGCTGACTTGATTGAATTATATAGAGACTGTGAGCTAGTGCAGTGGTTGTGCATATCTTGGAGAGATTTCATTTGTTTATGGATACAACCATATGTGTTCATCCTCATCATGTATTGGTTTTATTCATATTTTTATATGATGGATTGGTTCAGGAGGCTGGTGGTGTTCTTCGATGATGATAGAGAGTCAGTGGTGTTTGTTGGAGAGTGAGACCCTCAGATGGGTCAGAGGAACGTTCCTTCCTTGTAATCCTTGATGGCTGAGCTGATGCTGACTTATTTGGAGGTTCAGTATGATGAGTTCCCCAGGTTTATAGAAGAGTACCATGATGTCTTTCCACAATAGATTTTAGCATTACCCCCTTTACAAGAGATCATGTATGGGATCATGCAATATGAAGGAGCATCTCATATATCTCTCTCAGTATAGGATGGACCCTTCTGAGTTACATGATCTACATATATATCTCAATATTCTGCTATAGTGAGGTTTTGTTCAACTGAGTGTGTCATCGTGGGGTGCATCAGTTTTGTTTGGGAAGAAGGTTAATAATAATATTTTGTTGTGTATGGATTATCGTGGCTTAAACAAAGCGATAATTAGGAATTTCTCTCCTCTTATGCAGATTGATTATTTATTCGATCAACTGAAGGGTTCAATTTGGATCTTAGGGATCAAATTGTGGTTAGGATATCATCAGATGCATGTAAAGGATCAAGTTATCCAAAAGACTGCTCTCCATTGTCGTCATGTGCATTATGAGTTCATTGTAATGTAGTTCGGTGTGAATAATGATCAAAATGTGTTCATGGGATTGATGAATGGTGTGTTATTTGAGTTCCTAGATATGTTAGTAGTGGCATTCATTGATGACATCCTTTGGTACATTGTGTCAAAGAAGGATCATGTAGTGCATCTGCACGCCCTTTTGGGATTTCTTCGTCAACAGAAGTTGTGGGGAAGATTTACAAGTGTGTGTTTTGGGACCAAGAAGTTTGTTTGTTGGGGAATTTTGTATACTATTAGGGAGTAGTTGTGGATCTTTTAATGATAGAATCACTTGGTTATTAGGAATCCCCCAAGGTAGTGGAATAGGTGTGATGTTTTTTTGTCTCACATGCTACTACATGAGGTTCACAACCGATTTGTCTCTAGTTGGGACTCATCTGACAACATTGACCTAGAAATATCAGGTGTTCATGTGGATTGATCAGTTTCAGGAAGGTTTTGAGTATCTAAAAAAGATCTTGGAATGTTCTCTAGTTCTTTGTATGCTAGTAGAGTGAGATCAGTTTTATGTTTTCTGTGATTATTCACATCTTTGGTGAAGATATTTTCAAAAAAAAAAATAGAGATTAGTTATTTCTTATGGGTCTCAATAGTTATGTTCCCATGAATGTAATTATATAGACTTGATCTTGAGTCAGTGGTAGTGGTGTTTTCTCTGATGTAGTGTTGACATTACCTTGTTGGCGAGTGCACTGTGATTTTCACTGATCATAAGAGCTTGTTGTATGTTTTCTCTTATTGTGAATTGAACATGGGGTGGCATCGGTGGATGGAGTTCTTTCCAGAATATGACTTCAAAATATCTTATACACCTAGAAAGGAGAATATTGTAACTGATGCACTGACCATGAAGTCACATAGTGTTTCAATGCATGAATTCGGTGATTCCTGGAGAGTGATGGAATAACTTTGAACCTTACATCTTGATATGGGAGTATTTGTGCGAAGAATTTGTCTTTTAAAATGACAATGCAGTTGTCGCTGGTGTAGAAGGAGGAAGAGTCCAAGTATGGGGATCTAGATGTGGTGGTCTAGAGAGACCTATTAGTTCGTGGCGAGACCCTAGATGGTTGGTATGAGTAAAAAAAATCATGGTTTGTATCAGGGAAGAATTTTTATTCCTTTGGTGATGTGTGAGAAGGTTCTATGATAGATCCATTTTTCATTTTTAGTGGTGAATCCTAGCATGATAAAGGTACATTTATCCGTGAAGATTTGTTTTTCATGGCCAAGTTGGAAGCATTTAGTTTTATTTTTTGTGTCTCTATGTTTGGTCTTCTTGAAGGTGAAGGTCATGCACCGTATCCCCAATGGTTTTCTCCTGCCATTAGATGTTCCTCAGTGTGAGTGGGTGGACACCTCAATGGACTTTGTTACCCTTTCACCTCAAGATCATGGATTCCATGAAACTATATAGGTTGTAGAGGATCATTTGACGAAATCATCCCACATTATAGAATTAAAGGAATCAAGATCTGTTGAGGTTTTTTCATGGTAGTATCTGGAAGAGGAGGTAAGACTCCACGATGTCCCAAGGAAGATCATTTTCGCTCAAGATCATCGTTTAAGCTATAAGGTGTGAAGAGGTCTCTATCATGATTTTGCTTCTCAGTTATTCTTTAAAACTTATTTTCATTAATAGATAGACGGTTAGATAGAGCAGACAATCCATACTCTTGAATACATGATGTGCTTTGGTGTCTTGAATTTTGAAGGTTTGTGGACGAGGAACTTACTCTTTGTGGAGTTCTCTTAAAATATTAGCTTCCATTGCATGACCAGTATGGAACTATTTTAAGAGTTGTATGGATGACCTTTCCATTCTCTGTTATGTTGGACTGGGGTGGGAGAGTAAGCAATTATCGGACCAGAACTAGTGTATAATTCGACAACGACGGTTCGGGTGATTCTTGAGAGGATGAAAGTAGTGATGGATCACCAAAATTTTAATGTTGATCATAGGAGAAGACCATTGAGGTTTTATGTTGGGGATAACATGTTTTTTTATGACAAATCCATGTCATGAGAAGCGATGGTTTTTCCATGGGAGTAATCTATCTCCCCAGTTTGTTGGGCCATTAAAGGTGTTGGATCCTGTCAGAGACATGTCACATCGAGAAGAACATCCCCCACAGATGATCAGGGTACATGATGTATTTCATGTGTCACAGCTCCATATTTATCTTCTTGATGATTCTCATGTCATCGATTAGGGTGAATTTGACATTGAAAATGATACAAATTTCGAAGAGCATCCTCTGGAGATATAATACCACAAAGAGAAGGTATTTTGTGGGCGTATTATCCCTTTGGATCGTGTCTTTTAGTGACATGGTGGCACGCATGATAGTACATGGGAACTTGAGTCATAGATACATGCTCAATATCTAGAGATTTTTTATGTTTATCTCCATCCATGTAATGATGTTCGTTTTGTGGTAATCGCAAGGTGGTGCATTTTTCTTTTGAGGTGGTTAAACTATTGTGGTGATGAGAGCCTTGAGTAGTATCTGAATGTGTGGGTTATTAGACAACCAGTTTTCTAATTCATCTCTAGGTTGGTTTTGGATTCTCAATGACAAAATATTTTTGAGTGGTATTTTATATGGGGGCCCGGATCAACAAGGATCAACCCATTGTGTGTTTCCAAAAACTGGGGTGCTCGGAGGATATTGAGAAGAATTTTGGTAGAGATCAGTCATGAGAAGCAGGAAGTAGGGGGTTACATGTCTTGATCAAGGGGTACATGACGTGTACTTATTTGGGTTTTAAAAATTAAAATAAAGTTCGGGGTGATGGGGTTTTTAGCGTAACACAATTTTTAGAGAGTACACAATGTGAATAGGAAGTACATATCATATACTGACCCCCACTATAAACTTTAAAGACATACATGCCACTTGATTCCTTCCAATCCTCTGTCCAATGATCAATTCCCTCTAGTCCCAAGAAACCTATAAGACCCATCTATAGCCTTTTAGTGATTGGTTCAGTTTGGATAGATATCAGTCTTCCTTTTCGATTTGTCTTCGATCTGAGGTAAGATTAACCTCCTTCCTTGTGGAATCTTCGATTGTTTACTCCTGTATCTTTTTTCAAAGTGATGTAATTTTATCTCCATGGTTCTAAGAGAGTTTCTTTTTAGGTTTTTTTGATGTGGTTGCGCCGCTACATCCTTATGTGGATGTTATTTTTGTGGCGAAGGTGATCATGATTAGTTTCTTGGATCTATTCTTGAGCAAAGATCATGGGAATCCTTTTGAGGTATGGGGTTTTCTGATTCTTTATTCTTTTACATGAAATCATAGAGTTATAACTATTTATCCCTTTGAATCAAATTAGAGTTTATGTAATTAAATATTTTAATGGGATAAAAAGAATAGGTTTGATTTCACGATGTTGCTCTGTACCATGATAACAGTTTGCCTCTTGATTTTCCCGATAGTGTGATGTCTATATTTTTTTAGCGTGTTATTCTTGATGAAATTAGTAAATAACATCAATCAAAAATTAATTGTTAATTAAAAGGCTAATAATAAATAGGAATATAAATTAATTTTATTGATTTTGTAATTTTATGTTGATCAAATTGATGCCAATGGGCATGCTAAATTCAGTTGATTGTTAAACCTGAGCCATGCTAGTGCTTGTTATTTAATGGAATTTCAAATTAATTGTTTAATTATTTTTTGGTAGCTATGATTGATTTCATTTTAGGTTTACCATAGTTTGAACCTACTAATAATGAATTAGTTAAATCATGATAGATTAAAGAAAATGTTGTTTGATAAAATATAATGCTTGATAGGTTTCTATGTTATCCTCTAGCTAGTCATGGCCAAAGAGACTTATGCTTGGAGCTTTGAGATCTCATTTCTTGTGAATGCCTAATTCCTTGTTCAAGGGATAAGAGATCATTTGAAATGAAGTTTGTTTCCTACTTCTTGTGTTGTATTGGTATCCTGGATGGCCATTTTGTTAAGTGGGGGTGGGGAGGTCCATTGCTTGCTGCAGAAGATGAAGCTTAGAGTGGTGAGATATATCAATTTAGGGATATGGTTATTTGGGAGGACACTAGAGGTGATGAAACATGTTGAATGTGAATGTTTGATTCTTATCAAATCTTATAAATTATTATCTTATTTACTTTACCCACTTCTCAAGGTAGGTTGTTTTGCTACCCTCCTTTAAAAAAGCAGTTATTACTCACAGGGTATTCCACATTCTTTCCATGTTTATCTTCTAGTGGGAACATGGTTCTACGCTATTTCTATAGGTGGAAATGACTCAATGGGTTGTTCATCTACTCACAGTATTGAACCCCTTATGTTTGGTAGCTTATAATGTTTTTCTAGAATTATTGGGATTATGGGAAAGTAATAATGCTGTTAATAAATTATTGAATACATGATTTTAACCCATGGGGTTGGATCTAGCTGGGATGAAATGATGAGGATATACTTCTAAGAAGCTGTGGACTTGGTTTTATTATTCCAAAAATTGTATGAAAGTTTCCTGTGGTTATAATGAAATATAATGAGGCATTTTTAATGGTTAATTAATTGTTTAATAATTAATTAACGTAAGGTTCAACTAATAAAATTGGATAAAGAAATATAATGTATTTATTTAAATTTTTGTATAGTTATATTATACATAGTCATAGTAGTGGCATCCTAGAGTCCGAGAGACGTTATCTATTGTTGATTATGATACTAGGTTTTGTCCATAGTGTGGTTGTGGGCTATTGTAAATTATGAACTTTTGGGGTTCTATACGATAATCCACCACATTAGTTAGGGAAAATTACACCCCAGGGATTCTGAAATCTAAGTGGTGTTTTCCCCAACATTCTGGTGGGAGGAGGGATGGCTGAATACCCATTTTTCCTCACTCTCCTCTCTTGGTACTTACTTGTGCAAGTTGGAAAAATGGTTAGTTATCTCTATATATGTGTATAGAGGGATGAAATATCCTGTGGTTATATCACACACATATATTTTGGATATAGTTTCCTTTTTATAATATATTTATAACATGTATAGGCTATGTTTTCTTGAGGATCCTTACTCAACATATAGGCTGTAATTAATTGAGGAATAATACCTAACGTATGATAGATGTTATGCTGGTTTTGGTGGCTCCTAGAAACAACATGTTTACACTTGAGGTTGTGTGGATGGTTTGGTGCTTCACCTAGGTTTCTACAAGAAGGATTTATGTTGCATGATGTGCATGTGATAGTGCTTTCTCAGGTGTCTTCGGGTCGACCTTTTTGTAGAGATATTCTTAAGACGTGCAATGTTGCGCTATGTAGAAAACCAGTAGGGAAGTAGTAGCGGGGAAACATTGTTATTTGTTTTTATACTATATATTCTTGTAAATGATACATCGTGAGAGTATCCATGATGATGTTTGTAACATAGTATACATGTTTAGGTGATGAGTTAGCTTCACTTGTTGTTCACTTTTCATTAGCATGCTATCTTTACTTTCTCACAAGAGGCTCCAGGGTGGATCGTTCTAAATTATGATGTTATACTCACCCTATGTATATAAACTATTTTTCAGGTCACTTTGAGTGATTTTGAGATCATTATGGTCAATAAAATCATGGGGTTAGAGGAGCAATTTGGTCTTAGTGGTCACTATCATTTTTTCATTCATTTGGTACTGGTAGTTTTCCCATCCAGTTGTAGTAGTTTTTCATGAAATTACTTTTGTGTACTTGGGATTAATTTTATATTTAAGTGTATGTTGGAGTGGGTTGTTTTATATATTATATCTCCCTTCTGCATGTGTTCTCTTACAAGGTAATGCCTTTCAGTTGTGTGTTTATTATACCCTTGATGCTAGTCGCCCACCTGGGGACTATTGGATGTGGGACTCAGGGGGTCACAATCTCCCTTCTTATATTGCAATCCCAAGAGGGGTACACCTTGTGGGGATGAGATGATGAAAATTTGTATTTCATATATATCACAAATATTTATTTAATTTACCCTAAATACATTCCATGAACAGAGATAATGAAAAATGAATCACATATCTCTACATGCTAGTAGTATGACAAACATAAAAAATAACTGTATCTTATCCACCATGCAATAGAATGTAAAAAATTTACATGTTGTATATTAATTATATATGTATATTTATGTTTAAAAAATAATATATATAATTTTTATATATCATAATTACCAACAATGATAGGTGTCAAAGGAAAACATTTCACATCAGTTTTTGTGAAGGTAGTTCACAATACACATGGGAGATGTTATCCTTTACCATTTGAGTGAAGGGTATATGGTTATAGGTCATCTCCATAATGTAAAAGAGTCTAATTTTATGTAATATTTTAAGTTTATTATGTGATAATGGTTTATTAATAATTGAATGAGCCGGTGGAAGAGATAAAAGAACACCCTCAGTCTAGGTTGTTACCTCTTCTTCAGATAACATATATTGGTTTGAATAAAAATCAATCCTATAATGGGTTTCAAGGCTAACTAATGAGTTTTAGATGATATTATGGAAGTATATAAGTTATTGGGGTAGGTATTGTCTAACCCCTAGGTTATGAAGTGTGAAGTGGAGAGAATAATGATTTACTGATATTGGATCATATTTATGTTGATGATATGTTTTTTTTAATTTGGTCATGGTAGAATTAACTGTATTTTCATAATTAACTAGTTGAATGTTTGGGATTTCAATAATTATATAATTTATAATTTCTTCATTGTTTAAAATTTATTTAACTAATTAATATTAAATTTTTTTCTCTGTATAAATATAAAAATTTGTTAATTAATGGACTTGAAATATATCTTTCAATGGATATTTATATTATAGTTTGAAATAAGTTGAAATTTCTATGGGTTTATGGTGGAAGATTTCTATTATTAACCAATATAGTTGAATCCATATTTAAATAACATAATTCATTGAAATAAAATCCCACATTGTATTTTATATTTATAAAGCTTGTTTTCTCCAATTCGATCCCATTGAAATAATTATCTTTTGATAAATTTATTGAATGAATATTTATATTCCTAGAATAGTGGATTTAATATTTTTTCACTAAATATACTATAATTTTTATTGGTATATTAATATGAAAATTGATATAACAGTACAAATTTTAGAGATCCCCCCAATTAGTTCATTTTCTTATTTACATGTATGTATTTCATTGTGAAAAAAGTGGTAAAAACATTTCATTCTGCATCACTAATTCTACAAATATATTGTAAACAAAGGATGTTAAACAAATCTTATTGATAAAACATCAACATAAGGATATTAATTTTCATTCATAATCATTAATTAATATCATATGTGATAATTTAATTGTTATTAATCCCTTGAAAATATATTTTATCTGTCAAGGAAAATGTATATTTGCATTAAATAGAAATTTATAATGGAGAATGTCAAGAATTGTAGGATGAAGTTGGAGTATTATTAAATGGAGCATCATAATGTGGAATTCCATAAAGAGGTTCACATAATGATATTTTTTGAGAAAAAAAAAGTCTATTAAATTACACTACGTCAATCTAAAATTATTTTTATATAGGGACCACCACTCCCCAGTGGATTTTTTTCCTGTAAAATATATCAATATATGGATATAATTTTAATTTTGTAAACATTAAGATATGTTATCCTTTGTTTTATTGAAAATGGGTGTGATATGGACTTCAATATTCAAGGGGGATATGTGTTGACTTATTTTTTACATATTGAAAAAGAAAGAGAAAATTTTATATATTAAGAGAGAGAATATAATTCTTTATTCATGTGGATTTGATTATTTATAATTAATATAGAAAAGGTGGTTTAGAAAATATTAGTGATTTATTACACTGATGTTTCATGATAGAATAGTCGAGGTAAATGATGTTTGTCATTATGAATATATCATCTAATTCATTTTTTCATACTAGTGATGGATAACATAAACATGGTGTGTAATATTTATTGAATGAATAAATTCAATAACATTTAATGGATGGTCATTTCAATAGTTGTAAAGATGAATAATAAATTTATGGTTGATTGTATTTTCATAGAGTTTTATATAAACCCCAATGTGTCAATATGAATGTTATACTTTTTTATTCTTAGGATACTATTTATATATTTGGTATGTAGGTTAAATTTTAAAGACTAATATTTATTGAAAAATAAATTATTCAAAATTTTTCATTTTATCATTCAATATATTCTTCATTCATTTTTAATGAAATGAAAATAAAATATATTTTTGTTATTAGCCCCAAATTATGTTGTATTTTATAGATGATATTTTCATAGAATTATTATAAAACTTATATATATAATATTAAATTATTAATAATCAATTATTTCTATAATCCTGAACACATTGTAATAAAATATATCGATGGATATTTAATTAATAGAAATAAGTAATCATAAGGATAATAGTAAATTCATTCATAGGGATGAAATTAATTATTCCATACATATTAATCAAACTATATCTACAATGTGATATGAAATCATAAATTATTTGGATGATATATAGAGAGTTTCCCAAAAATGTTTATCCGATGATTCAAAATAATAAATCAAGTCAATATAAAATTAAAAGCCTCACCCAATACTTAATAATTATATTTCATCCCCCAAATGAAATATTTTTGGTAATAACACATATAAATATGTTCTAATAAGATTATTTTCTATACACAGGTCTCAAAAAACAATAATTTACTTATCGATATAATGGGTATTTTATTGTTCAATGATACCCACTTAAATTCAACTAAATGAATATATATGTCAATATCAATTAATATAATTACTTTTATAAGATATTACCATTGAAATTGAAATTACCCTTGACTAATGTTAAACTTCATGGGATACATTCAACTTATTATACTAATAATAAGAATCCAAAAATTCTAATGGTTTCGAAAAGAGCTATGAATCCCTATAACAATACAACCTAAAATTATATGATTTGTAATATGATTTTCACTATCTTTCACTTACAACATCATTTATTTTATATTTTTTCATATGTACGAAACCATTACATAACAAGGATAATAGGTCGACATAGTGTATATTTTTTCCACCCAAAAATATTTGTAAATATACTCCCTTGTTTCATTGAAAACACTTTTTCTTCATTTAATGTTATTAAACATAGTCAATATTCTGAACTAATTATAGTTCCTACTAGTAAAATTATTATTTTAGATACAATTCAAAACAAGTTATGTGATAAAATAAGCTCAATTGGGGATATAATAATAATTTAATACCATTAGTCCATTAGAAATCGTAACAACATAAGATTTTTTACCTGTTTCTTATTAAAACATTGAACATGTTATAAAACACATAAACATGAAAAAATAAAAAATTATCTAATGAAAATATTTTAAATCCCTTTTAATCTTGAAAAATAATTATGGAAACATGATGAATTTCCAAACATAGAAAATCATTCATTAGAATAAGAGACACAAACTATTTAAAGTATATACACTTCTCATTATTAAAATAATGAAACTATTTCCATAAAATAACATATCATGAATGAAGTATGTATTATGAAGATTCATATTAGTATCCCATATTCACTTGTGTTTAAATCATTTTAGAATAATTGATTCCCAATTAATTCTGTAAGTGTAACCCACCAAGATATATCACCCATTTTTTAACATTGAAAATTAATCAATACCCCATGCAAGGATGGACTATATCATAATCACACATCATCAAGATATATATCATTATCAACCTTAATTGTATATAATTATCACATTCTATATCATGAAAATTTATTTTCATCATTAAATTCTTCACCATAAACCCCTTAAAAGAATATGATGAACACATGAGTAACATAAATCAGCATTTTCACATAATAATGTAGCGAAATGATTCATTCATTAAAAAATCAGGAAGATAAATATTCCTGAAAGAATTAATGTAGGAATAAAATTAATAAAAACATGGATTGGTTTAATGTATTACATTAAAATTATAATTTATATGATGGTTGTAAATGGTGGTATTTTTTGAAAATGTAAAACCTATTCTTTTAACTTAGGGATAAAAAATTTTGAATGACCAAATAATAATGGATTCAATGAATTATTATTAATAATATTTATGAAATTTGAATGCTTATTTAAAATGATATTTAACAATATTTGATGTATAAACATGAATATTCTTGGAACATTTTTATTTAACTTAATATCCAATAGAATCTTTTTAATGGAATAAATTTAAAAAATGTTTAAAAAACTATTTCTTTATCTAACATCTAAAATAAAAACATCCATGTACATAAAAGAACAAAATTATATTATTAATTTACATACTAATTCAAAATTTTCATGTTCAATACATTATCATTATTACAACAATAAATTTTGTAATATTATTTTATTTACATACAAAAATTATTTATGATTACATCAATTTTTTATAGGTCATTACGTTTACATCCTCCCAAAATCCATAGTATGTTACCATGATAAAAGGGATTATAATTTAACAATCAAAAAAATCCTATAAAATTGAAAATTCATATATTTTAAAATTTTAAATGTTTTTTAAACCATCCATGTATATTGGTCATGAATAATGGTAAACATAAGTTCATGCAGATGATGGTATGCCAGATTAAACCACATTTGCATTTCTCTACAAGGTGGAAAACAAAAATGTAGATATTATTTCACATTTTTTAAATCATATAAAAGTTAAAAATTTCATTCTCATTAGTTTGATCTTTATATCTATTCATTTGGGGTGGTAAATAAAAATGAATCATTTAATTTAATTGAGGTTGTTGTCCATTTATATATGTGAGTGATATTATCAATTCAAAATGAATGGATTATTAAAAAAGAAAAGAAAATATCATCATTATAGAATCAAAATTAAATCATAAATATCAAATGTAATCATTTAATCAATAAATTAAACCATCTATATTGGCCAACAATGAATAATGAATGTTATATATTAATGGATGGTTTTTTCACTCGTATAGGCGATAAAAGTTAACATTTCTTATATAATAAAAAAGGATATAAAAATTTAATATCCTAAAAATAAAAATAATATTATTTAGATTATGTTGATTTTATTTTAACATTATTGTAAAATAAGATTTAAAGGTTTTAGATGAAAAAATAATTAGGAATACCATTAGTTAAGAGTTATAACTCATCTTTTATGAAAACCACCTTTGTATTACTCCATTTCACTTGTAGGATTGGTCCATATGTGTGATCACAATATCTATGACTTGTGGATTGATGTTTGGATGGTATTTATATTAGTCTCGGTCGATTGGAATGAAATAATTTGAGTGAGAAAAATATGAGAGGGGGTTCCCAGTTATAGGTGAGGGGTGTAGAACTCTTGTAGTTAGTCAATGATTTAAGATAATATAATTTATTATATGTAGAAATGTGGTTCTAAATCAATTGAATACAAAATTAGATTTTTTGAATATTTAATAATTCTTGAAATGTTTTTATAAAAAAAATTATATTCATTATTCACCTAAAAAAATATTTATATAAAAATACTAATGTTTTACATTAAGATAAATTTGATATCCTAATAAATAAAATGAAGTTTATTTTATAAAATTATAATAAAAAAATATTAAAAATTTTCTTTTAAATTAAACCATATTTTTTATAAAAATAATTTTGAATGAAAATAACATTTCTTCTTCAATTGATAAATTTTTAAAAATTATTATAATGAACATAACACTATGAAATATAATCATTAATATTAATATGACATAAAATTGATATATTACTAAAAACATTGGATATCGCATTCTACCCCCATTGCATTAACATTATCATCAAAATTTCATTCCATACATAGAAAGGTGATGGAATTTATTATTCATTGTCTTTTCTAGTTCCCATCTTCCTTATCTAATCATATATTTCTTCTAAAAAATCACAGCATTGTGAATTACATTAATCCGAACAACCTTATCTCTATGATCTTGTATACATATTTGATTATTCTCATAAGAATGATTTTATTAATGCTTAAAAAATTTATGGATGAAAAAAGGATATTCCACATGAAAATATTCCCTTAAAAAAGACACTAGAAATAAATCATTCACATGAGATACAATCATATATAATGAAACATTTCAAGAAACTTATTCCCAATTTTTTATTAATATAGACTAATATATCATTGATTTACGATTCGTTTTCCATTTAAATCATAACAGTTTCCAATGAGTTACTTTATGAAAAAATAATATTTCCATAAAAAAATTATATTTCTTTCCTCTAGTTACCCACATAATATTTTTATCTAGTACGAGCTTTTTTAGTATGAAGAAGAATTGTAATGAAACCAACCTCAGTATCCTAGAAATGGTTTATAGTTTTTGACATTTCAACTAGATATAAAGTATCACCTCTCAATGGACAGAATATTTTAGTGATATTGGTTAAATATATACAAACATGAATTTCACATATATCTGAATATATAAAATATAAATACATATTATCTTTGACAAAACCATTTTTACATTACCATGTCTTTATATATAAATCATTAAACTCTTTTTAGTATCTTGGGAATGACAAAACATAAGAAATGTTGATGATCTATTTCTCATTAATGGTAATCGTTTAATGAAGGCAATCATAAAAAAAGCGTTATACATTATGTAATGGTAAATGACTAAAACACATACCAAATAATTAATATCATCATTATAGTATATCACTTATAAATGAAGACTATTTAAAGCTATAAAATTAATCATATATGATTCATTCATGTCCATTTATTTTATGACTATTCAAATAATAACATGGAAAAAATAAATGATCTCATAATGAAGGAATGCATACTTTCTGACATATGAAACATAATGATAAGATCATTCACAAGAAAACAGAAATTTGTGGGTAGAAACTTCTCTAATTTTTTCAAATGATTTCGATCATGAATCATATTAATATAACAATGAGATTTACATATCTAATACACATCCATCACATAGTAATTCCAATCCATTCATTATATTAATTTTGTAAGACATTATCACACTAACAATCTCTTTAAAAAACATACATACAAAATTTTAACACTAATACCAATCAAATGAAAATTATCACAAACTATCAGATTAATATATTTAATGGTAATAAAATTGTACATCCTCAAAAAAAGTATCATAAACCACTAAAAAAACTAAATATAATGATATCCATAAAAGATATACTATATAGATCATATGTATAATAAATGTTGTATTACATTGATGAAATAAAAATTCTATGAAAAGATCTCTTTATACATTCAAAAGGAAGTTAACCCTTTCATTTTTTAAATATCATTAAAAAGTGTTTCACCAAAAAATATGAAAATTATTATATTTGAAAATATTATTTGAGACTTGTAAAATATTTATTAATACCTTTACTGGTAATAATGAAAAAAATACATTCATGATGTGTATGTTAAATCAATGATTCCTTTAAAATATATATATAAAAGACAGAGATGAATTGTTTTGAATGTGACATGAATATTAAATTAAAAATATTTTATAAAATTAAAAAATAACTGAAAAATTTATTCGTAAATAAATTTATTTATTTAAAAATAAATTTCTGAAATATATTTTTTAAAAAAATTATAAAGAAAATATTTTTTCATCAAAATAGATAAAGGATGTCTGATATTATTAAAAACATGTTTTCAATAATTTTTTGTATAAAAGAGTGAAAAATTTGAATAGTTACTTGAAGAAGGACACGAATAACTACTTGATAAGGAAATTATTTATTTTGTGATATAAATATCATGTAATAACCAAAGGGATATATAAACATAAACAATCTGAAATAATGATGGGATTCAAACAGAAATCCTAACCACTATGGTAATGTTTGAATCATAATCCCCTTTAAAGAAATAACATCAAATGAAATGGTATATTCCATGAGTATAAATATATTTACTTTCTTAAATATAAAAAGGGGATGTATATACAACACAAAAAGTGGTGAATATTTCGTATGTATTATTGAAGTAAAAGTGAGATGAAGATCCCTTACCTCATGTTAGAATTCATTTTTATGTGTATATACATCCAATATAATAAATATATGATTATAAAAAATCTATTAAATTATAATATTACAATAAATATCACACCCAATATGATTTGAAAATGGTTTTCTATCATCTGTTTATTTACTATTATTTTATAAAATTACTATTTATGAAGCAAATTCTTCCATTTTACATGTAAATTTTTGTTCGTCAATTTTTGTCATTTTAATTTACTAATGGTTAATCTATATAAAGAAATGAAACCATGATAAAAATATAATAAATATTAATTATATATGTATTTAGATTAATATATAAAATTTTGAGATTTAAATTTTATATAAATATCATATATATTAATTTTATATCGATTTAGACAACTATATTAATGTTAGAGATTTAAACAATACTACACCATTCATGGTGATGGTTGTCCAAACATATGTATGAAAATAGATTTTATTTTTTAATAGATTTAATAAAAGTAAAATAAATATTAATTAAGCCTTTTTGTAGTATTATTAGCATTTCATATTTTTCATTTATATAAATCAAATACACCTTTATTATCATGTATGTAATAATAAAAAGAAAAACATTTCACATTGGTATGTGGAGGTTGTAGTCCAGACATATGAAGGAGAATCATTATTTATTTCCCATGGATTAGATGGTAAAAAGAGTGAAGTGAAATTGTATTTATATAATTAATTTTTTCTCATAAATATAAAAAATATTAATGAAATTTTACCATACTAACTATTATATAATGAAAAATCATAAAAATAAATGACATGTTTCACGAGCTAGTAGTCCTATCTACACATGAGAAATTCACTATATCATCTACAAAATGTTAACTAAGAAGGTATATGTGATATAAAAATTACATAAGTATTAAAATTTAAAAACTATTATATAAATATGTTATATCCTTCATTTTTTACATTCAATAATGGTGGTGATGGAAAACAAATTACATTAGTTTTTGAGGAAGTAGTTTTATATATAAATGACTACCAATTTAATTTCCCATTAAATGAATGTGGGGATATATCTAGTTTATAAATTAACATAATAAAATATAATTTTACCTTATATTTTATTGATATTATATTTATATATTTACAAATTAAATTTAGTAGGTGGAAGAAGAAATAAAATAAATACAGACATTTAAGAATATTGCGTCTTCTTCAAAGAGCCAATTAAGGTTTATACCTAAACAATGCTTAATATAGATTCTTATTAAGAATAAGATCTCTAGGATATTTATGGTATGTAAAGAAGTGATCTGGGTAGGTACTTCCAAACCTATTTTTTAGTCTCTGTTAATATTGATTGACTGAGGGTAGCCTTTTCTAGGTGAGGGAGAGGACACACAAGGAATTTTTAAAAATACAATACGACACCAAAATTTTTCTGATTAATTAAGCCTCGAAAATGGGTAATTATAGATAATTATTGATTATAGAGTCCGAATATGTCCCTAAAAGTGGATTTGGGCAAGTTTTATATTATTTTAACCATTATATCCATTGTTTGTCCCTTAGAAAACATATTTTTTTACATTAACTGTGATAATTAATTATTACAATTTTCTTTGTTGATTATGGTAAAAATATAAGTTGAAATTTTTATATAAAAAATTTATTTTTATTATATATATCGATGAATATTTATAAAATGGAATCCATTTACATGTTTGAATTCAATTTAAAATAATAACGACGATTTCTTAAAAGTGGAGTTTTCCAATGAGAAATTTATCGTAAGTATAAAATTTTTAATATCAATATTCAATATAAAATTATTTATAGTGACAAAATTTAATTAAAATTATAATATATTTGGATAAAATTTACATTAAAACCAATTCATATTATAATGTATCCTTTAAATATTCTTAAATGAAAATGTTATTATTCAGAAAATATCAGTGTTATTTTATATTCATCAATAATTAATATTTTTAGAGACAAATAAAAAATAAATCAAGTGATAACTATTACACGTAGATTGAAAATATGAATTTTGAATTTTCATATATAGATTATATGTTTTTTTTCAAATTAATTTTATATTATGTAAAAATGTTTGAATAATCTGCCTTTTGGGAAAATATTTTTTTCATAAACAAGTTTCTCCCTTCAAATGGTGATTATATTATTTATAATGAATTTATAGAAATTTATTTTATTTTATACAGGATTAAATCATATAATTTTCATAATTTAGTATTTATTATTCATACACACCGTCTTAACCTCTAGGTTATAATAGCCATTTTTTCATAAAAATATTTTAATAAATTATAACATTTCATAAAAACCCAGTGTTGTATGCATTGTAAGATATATAAGTGATTGAATTTATATGAAAACACATATATCATATAGTCTTAGGTTGTTACAATCTCTTATATTAATTGTGATGCATTTCATAAGGGCTATCAAATTCAATGTTCATCTACTATAAACCAAGGTTGTTATATTATCCCAACGTTAAATAAATTTAATCTAAACAAATTAAATATTGGTACAAATAAGCATGGTCATTATTTTTTAAAATAATATATTTAGATTGAATCATTACAGTAGGGGTTAATAATACATCATTGTGATAAGATATATCCTAAAGTATTAAGGTCATTGAGAATTAAACATTACCAGGTTTCCATGTAAGAGAACATTGGTGGGAAATAAAAGCAAATACATTCAAGAGAATACTAATTCCCAATGATTTATAAAGAGTGACAAAGAATATGGTCACAATAATTCTAACCACAAAAAACCGTTAGTCTATAATGATTTAAAAGTATATTGATTCTATTTAAGAGAAAGTAATAGAGAACCATTTATGCTACATGAAATTATTCCTATTGTTAAGGGATTCTACTAAAATTAATGTATGGATTACCTGATAATATACTTACAATTTTCATTTATTGTTTATCTCTTTATAAATTCATACTATATATCTTACTCCATTAAATGAATATTTATGAGGAATTATTATTACCAATGTTATAATATTTACATTTTTTTCATTATTATCACAATAAAATAATTATATATCATTACACCTTTAACTATATATTTTCTAAGAAATTTATGGTTAGAAATAGGTATCTAATAATTACCATTGATCAACTAAAAAACAACTTAAATAGTTAAGAATATGGAACATCCAATATATATCTGACCAAATTTACATGGAAGGATAGTAAATTAAAATTATATTACCCAAAAAATAAATTTTTTCTCTTAATGTCACATTAAAAATTGTTTAACACATTGATAACTATCTAAGCTTAAAGAAAATCTGAACTCTTCGAAAACTAAAAAAATCATGTTATCCAATACATTCCACATATCCAAACATTCACTAATATTTAACAAAAATCATAGAAACCATCAAATCACTAACTTATATCATGGTTAAAAATAATATCCCATAAAAAAGTCATTTTAATTATTATCTCATCATTGAGAACATATTATGGGTTATCTTCCATGAATAATGATTTTGTTAAAAATAAACATCCCACAGAATCACATTTCATATTATCAATACTATTCTACATACTCTCTCAAATCCTTAAAAAAGTCCTATAACAAATTATGTATAAATTTTATTATTATTATAAATATAATATCATTGATAATAATAATCCTGTAACATAATTAATGAATAAAAAACCAAAAAAAGTCTCAATATACTTCATCTATGGTATTTTAATAAGATTGAAATTGATTCTCCTACTTCTTATGTGGTATATAATACAAAAAATTTGAGAATATATTATTTGAAGTTATCAATCTATTTTGAGTCAATCATTGAACATGGAATCATATTTTTACCCCATAAAACAATTTTCAATGTTTAATTTCTCTCCAAAAATATAGAAAACTATAATTATATTCAAGAAATTACTATGATATTTAATTCCACAATTTTCACATAGGGGAAAAACTTCTATGTCTTCCCATTTATCATCCTTTTGATCTTACAACCTCTTCTCATAATTAATCACTTTAGAACCATAAAACTGTGGGAATTAATTAACCATTTTTAAATAACATGAAACTATGTCCATGTATGATGATATTTTTGGTTATTCTAGAACCCATTGATGAATTGGATTAATCACATCAATGAAAAAGTGATTTTTTCTCATTGATTTTCGTATGTAGTTTGTATCATTCCTTGATAACACATAAATTTTGATTTCATACAATGTCACTTTTATATATTACATTCTTCTGAGATTAATGTATTTTATCTCTATACTTGTGATTCCCCATAATGAAAATACATTAACACGAATATTAACATAAATTCCATCCATTCCATGTTTTCTTTTAATTTTTCATACATAGTTTATCATATCAAATACCTCAATTGACATGCATCTCCTAAAAGATGACATAATACCGTGATAATTTTTTCCATTTCATTCTTTCCTAATGATAAAAATATCTTATATATCGAACATATCAATTTCATAGATAAAATTGTGTTTCTAGTATCATTGAATAATGGTGGTTGATGAAGTATAAAATGTTAAAACATTGTCACATCGCTTGGTGGATTAGTAGGATGTCTTATATGTCATGAACCAAATCTGGCTACCATCGAAACTGGTCCAAACCCAGCCCATAACAAGACATGATGGGTGTTACTGATCCCCATGGGCTGGCACAAGTTCTTAGTTATCAGAAACTTTAAATTGGGAATGATATTCCCGAGTTTATACACATAAAATAACAAATGAATCTAGTAAAACGAATCTAGATTTTTCAAAAAAAAATATTTTACAATAAATCAGAACATTATTACAAAGATTAAAAAACACACAAGGTCTATAAAAACATAAAAACCCAGGAAGAAATAGCTCAAAAACCCTCATTGAAATTGGAACCACCCTCAAGCCATCTCCGCAAGACATCGCCGCAATGTACATGATAGAAACCCGAACCACTGAAACTAAAAACTATACCCAACCTATGACAATAAAAATATCCATGTCTACTTATACTCCATAGTGTATGTATGGTGCGAGAAAATTCCCAGTAGGATACCATCACTAAGAGATTTCATATGATAAACATTCAAATATGAAAATCATGCATGTTTTTTTAAACTCGATATGCTACTTACATTTTATAAAAGATGCAACTTAAAAATTAAATTGGTTTACAAGTGGGATAATTTAAAGAATAAAAATTTTTAAAATAAATTAAAAAGATACTGAATTTTTCAGCCAAATATACCATATGCCGACGGTATGTATAAAGGATATAATGAGCACAGGCAATAGGAAATTGCCCCTAAGAACTAGCTAGTTGTGGGTCCAAGGTACTTCGAATCTCACTGAGAGTAACCATAAAAAATATATATTCTCATGCATGAGAAACTAGTAGGGAACATACCCATAACCTAGTGGTCCCGAATCATCATTATCATAGTTTATTTAGTGTTTTATGAATCAATATGGCTATGTGAAACTGGGGCCAAACCACACGGATTCACTAGCATACTAGTAAATGTCCGCCCACCAAGATACCTGGGTATTCACCTTATACTAAAACAAGTTCAACATGTAAAAAAATATACTTTTCACATGAAAATATAATTTCCACATCAAAAATTCACCAAATATTTCCAATGTATACCACAGAAGTCATAAAATTCCACTTTGGTTTCAATTTTTTTTTGAAATCCAACTCACACTAAAATAGCCCACAACACTTTTCAAATTTCATTAACACTACCAAAAATGAATTAAAAAATTATATAAAACCATTCCAAGATATTTAAACTCACATAACTACCCACTCAAATTTTATATAATACCCTTTTCATAACCAAAATCCATTTTTCATGTCACGCTCACACATAACATCCCACATCATTTTCACATCTCTTACACACTTTAGTAAATCTGTATAACATAGTTATAAAAAGATTTCAAGATGTAAAAGATAAAAAAATATCCTCCTTCTCATTTAAAATATACCATTTCAAAATATACACACTCCAAAATAGTTTTCCAATATGGTTTAACTTCTTACATATATCATTAAACCATTCAAAACTTTCCTAGAAAATTCCAAGTAGTGTACCCAAGCTTTTCACATAAAACCCATTTGAAAACCATCTTTCAAGGATAAAATCTCACCAATACAAATTATAAATAGAAATTTCAACACAAAAAAAAATTATTATACCCCCTAAGTGTTATACAAATACTTCAAACAATACCACAAAAGATCCATAAGGAAAACATGCGTTTTCAAAATCAATTTCAAGAAGTACAACATGGATTTACGCATTAAACCCTTTCAAAACCCCCATTCAGAAAAATGGCACAACAAGATCATACCAAAGTTGAATTGGAAGCCCAAACAAGATTTAGTTAGACAATTTCGAATTCTCTAAAATACACCCAAATAATACCCCATGTGTTACACTTGAAAAACACCCAGTTTCAAGCTAAAATGCAACTATAAAATTAAACTCTTAACAAAATAAATCATGATAATTTTTCTCACCACAAAAAACATATGAGGATTATTAATAATGAGTAAATACTGCAAGTTATCTCTTCAATAATTTTTTACACAAGGAACAACCTATTGAAAGGGTCGAATCCCTCTAATCATGGTGTGAATCATCAACAACACCACCGCCACCAGAAAATGAAGTGAAGAGGAAACTAAAACCTCATTATTAAAACAAAAAGGCACTGAATCAAACCCTAGGTTCAAAACCTAACTTTTGGACATTTTAAATCCTTAAGAAAGAGAGTGGAAACCCTAATGAAATAGAAGAAATCAATGAGAGAAACACTAATTTGAAGAGAATGTAAATAAATGATCCCAAATAAACCAAATATTGAATCTCCCTGAAACAAAACCAGATATTGTGGCTTGAAGGAGGCTGAAGAGGTCATGTGGGTGCTGAAATGGGGGTGAAAGAGTGAAAAATGAATGGTTTATGAAGGAAGCAAGTTACCTTCTCAAATATGGATGGTTTTAGAAACCCTGAAACCTTTATCCATAATTCTCAAAAAATGAGAAAATGATAATGGGGGTGATCCTATGGATATTGGATTCTAGAGTGATGTGGAATTAGCAAAAAACAATAAAAATTGAAAGAGATATTAATGAATTTAAATAATAATTTAAAGTAGAAAATGGGCTTATGGGAAGGCCCAATTGCACAATAAAAAACCCCAAAAACCCAATGATTATAGATTTATAAAGGCTCAAAATTGAAATGGTGGTGTTAATATTTCAGGTTAGGCCAGGTAGGAATTTTAATGGATGAATAATGTTGAAACATGAAGGAGTTATAAAAGAAACAAAATTGGATTTTAAACCATTAAATGGGCTCATGGTTTAGCCAAAATTTTGAAACCCCGCCTTTTCCACCAAAATGCAGGAGAAACCCCCCAAAAAAGAAATAAAGGAAATTAAATAAAAAATACCTTTAAAATAATTTATCAATTTTAAAATTCTACCCACAATCCAACTTTCCATCATCACAAAGCCACAATAATGCCAAGGGAAAAAACCAAACCCCACTGAATGGCCAAAATGGACTCCTCCGCCAGGTTTTTCCTGCCCACAAAAGGAAAAAAATTCTCCAATTGACCGATAAATGAAGGATTACTCTCATCAACCAAATCATATACCCATTCCTAAAATCATAAATTATATTTTGATTTTATCCCAAAAGAAAACCACCCAAACATTATCTGTATAAGATTCTAGAAATTTACCCAAATGAAAAACATGAATGAATAAGGATACACTGACCTTGCATCATCCAGACCATTGGGAATTATTCACTCACAACATTTACCCATGGATGATATAGGTAGTTAGATAGATCTGAGCGAGACTACCCACTTCCAAGGAAAGACCAAGGACAAAACAGTGTTACTAGTATGGGGAGACACAAATGGGCACCCCAACATAAGAGACATCTCAAATGTATCCTAAGACAGAATCTGGAAACAAATAAGGGATGCCCGAATGGACACCCCAGTACAGGGGTATACTTCAATTCGAAATTTCAAAGGAACATTTATGAGAATCATATTCAGTATCCCCACTATAAGAACCTACAATCTTAACCGACCAGTATGGGCCAACACATAACTACCCCAAAACTCAAACAGTTGGCACTACCGCATGGTGACTCCACACATTTTGGGAAACGGTACACTAACCATGTGGATCCATATATCAGCATGTTTTTCTAGGGAACATCTATAACTCATCATGGGAAAACCATGAGCTAAACCTATCTAGCCAAAATTTAAACATTTCCCCCAAAATAAATGGAATCTAATGGGGGAGGAAACACATTAGGCTATAAAAATGGTCACAAGGCCCTCCACCTCTTTCCATCGAAGAGAAATTACAGAAGATTGATGATAACACCAGAGGTTTAAACTATTCATATTATTCATACTAAGGGTAGGACTTGTAAAAGGTTTTAAACAACCTAGGGATTTTCCCTGACTACATGACATCTTCTCGTCAAGACCTATGGCTATAGTATAAAAGGTTGAAGAATCTTCAGACTCACAGTTAGGCTTTGGAAACCACTTTATGAAACTTCTTCTTTCGGTGCCACAGATAACTACTATGAAAACCTCCGATGGGTTCACCAAGACGTAACACACTCTAGAAAACACTTTACTGAAACATGAAATTTCACTGATACAAGGGCTTAAAAGATGCACAAACATTACACCTTGTTTCTTTGGGTTAGAAACAATGGTAGGAAAGGACACATAAAAACACATTCGTATAAAATAGAGTATTTTAATATTTTTCTTGGGAACAAATACTCCTAACATATCATATACTAACATAGGGTTTCACAACCCCCACCTTTACAGTTAAACGAGCACACAACATCACAAGGTGTCTCCAAACATGACCACTGTGACTGATAGAAACAATAAATGGAAAGGGACCTTATGCAAAGTCCCCAAAAAACCCAAAATTTATAAAAGTGGCCATAATAGACTCTAATTACCATTTCTCCCACACTGGTGGTTTAATGATAAACATTTCTTCAAAGAGACTATGAAAGAATCCGAGGCCCTCTTGAACACCATCCACACTAACAACCCTAGACAACTTCCACCTTTGATGAATAAGGTAGCTTAAGAAACTAAGGTATCTTTAAACCTTCCATGAGCACTCTACCGCTACCAGAGGATCTAAAAAAACAATAAAGGAAATGGTGTAGAATCATTCTAAAATCCTTGAGGAAGGATTCCTTATGTTGATCAAATAGATGATTTTCCAATGGTAAGACATGTTGGGATACACTTCAGTTGTGAATTAACCCTTAATGGGGGGAAACCTAGTACATCAAGAGAACCCAATGACCCAAAAAAGATACTATATTGGTCAAAAAATGCCACAAACTAGATCCTAAAACATGAATGGAACCACCATAAAGGTGTCCTGAAACATATCTCAGAAGAGACTACAAATTGGTCTTTCTACCCAACTTACCGATGAAAACCAAACCCAACTCATGGTTCAAACAGGATGGTTTCTTGGACTCAAAATATCCCACAACATCATCACTTTCAAAATAAAAAAATACACACCATAAAAAATTAGTCATAAAGACATCGTGTTTTATTTTAATAACAATTATTTGAAAACAAACAGTTCAATGATTAGCACATCCACTAGTGGTACCCAATGGGTCTCACACATGCATGTCTTTGTGCCACTAGGCACCCTCCTCATATCTATCACAAACTCATACCATCATGACATAAACCATCCATCATACTATGTAACCCCATGGAAGTGGCTGCTCATGAAAATACCAATGGTTAAACCAAAAATTCATTCCACATTGCACAACCAAAATAAAAAACCAATACTTCCTTTTTCTAATGACCGCTATCCATAAGATCAAACCCAGTTTACATCTTAAAAAACATTTTATAAGGAAAAAAAATTCAAAAAAGAACACACTTTCAAGTTATTAACATAAATTTCAATAAATCTCATCACAATAAGATACCTTTCAATAGTTGATAAAACTATGATGGAATAACTTTTTCCAAACCAACCTTAATATGGTTCTAACATTCAAAAGAGGTGTAACCACACCCTTTTCCATTTTAAAATAATTATGACAATTTAGTTATACCATTTCAAAAATCTAACCATTGCTATTTTATTAGAAAATCATTTCACAAATATATTACGCTTCTTAAAACCTTGTCATTTTTTCTTTGAAACTGAACTTACAAGATTTCAAAACTAAAGGACACAAGATAATGAGAGTATTTCTATTGTGTGACTTGGACATATGGTTTTGCATCCATTATCCAATAACTTCACTATCACAAAGAGTGTTATATGGAAATATCCCCAGCTCAACATGGCTTTCCCGGCCCTACGAGCTCATAGAGATGATTAACACAACTCTCTTTTGATTTCCCATAATCATCATCAAACCGAGAAAACCAAAGGACTCAGATAAGTCCCGACTCCCCTGGTTACTTGAATCCCATCATGATGTGTAGTGATCATTCACACCACCCATAACCAGAATTCCATGTCTCGAAAAGCCTAACTTCAGACTATCCTGATTGTTCTCCAAATAACATGACCGAAACAGTTAATACAAACCCCCTTTAATACCATTTTGTCAAGAACCAAATCTGGACGCCATTGAAACTATCACCAAACCCAGCTCATGATAAGGCCCACATGGCGGTTCCAATCCCCACAGTATGGAACAAGTGCCTGAGTATCATAAACTTAAAATTGGTAATGATTTCCTTGAGTTTATAAATATAAAACAACAAATGAACCCAATAAAACGAATCGGGATTTTTCAAACAAAACAATATTTTACAAAAGTTTAGAATTGAATTACATAGTTGAAAAAAACTCACAAGAACTATAAAAAAGGTACAAAACCAAAAAGAAATATCTCAAAAACACTTATTGAATGTGGAACCACCCTCAAGACATCTCCACAAGACATCACCACCATGGACCTGCTAGAAACCCAAACCACTGGAACTAAAAACTGTATGCAACATGCGACAAACAAAATAACCAAGTCTACATACACCCAAGGCTATAAGTAGGGTGTGAGGCAATTCCCAATAGGATACCTCCACTAAGAGATTCCACATTTTAAACATTCAATGATGAAGATCATGCAAGTTTTGATAAATAAGAAATGGTACTTTCAATTTATAAATGTTGAAACTAAAAAATTAAAATAGTTTTCAAGAGGGATAATTTAATGAATCATAACTTTTAAAATAAATTCCAAAGATACTGAATTTTCCCGCCAGATATACTGTTTTCTAATGGTAAGTATAAAGTATCTAATGAGAATAAGAAATAGGAAATAACCCCAAGGTAGTAGCTAGCTGTGGGTCTCAGGTACCACGTATCTTGGGGACTGTAACCATCACTAATATTTGTTCTCATGCATGATCCACTAGTAGGGAACATACCCATAACCTAGTGGTAAAAAATCATCCACATCTTAGTTTAGATAGTGGTGTAAGCATCAATCATGATGACTGAAACTGAGGCCAAACCACACGAATTCACTAGCATACTAGTACATGTCCACCCACCTAGATACCCGGGTATTCCCCTGGTTCTCAATCAAGTTCAACATGTAAGGAAATATAATTTTCACATGAAAATACCATTTCCACATCACAAATTCACTATACATACCAAATGCATACAACACAAGCCACAAAATTCCACATTTTATTCAAATGGATTTTGAAATCTGACTCACAATAAAATAGCCCACAACACACATCACATTTCTTTAACAATTCCCTAAACACATTATAACATTTTATAAAACCATTTAAAGATATTTCAAATCACATAACATCCCACTAACATGTTACATAATAACATTTTTTAAACAGAATCCATGTTCACATCACACCCACAAAAAACATCCCACATTACTTTCATATATCTTACACACTTTAGTAAATCCTTCAGACATTGCCTTAAAACATTTTGAAGTTAGCATAAAACTCAAAACAACGCCTTTCACATTTAGAATATAGTATTTAAAAATTTACACCCTCAAAAATGGTTTTCCAATATGGTTTCACTTCTTACTTAAATCATTAGACCATTCAAATCCATATTAAAACAATTCCAAGGAGTGTACCCATGGTTTTCACGTAAAATCATTTTCAAAACCATCTTTTAAGGAAAAAATCACACCAATTCCTATTAAAATAGAATTGGTAGCCCAAAAAACATTTATTAAACCACCCCCCCATGTGTTATACAAATACTGAAAACAATACAACAAAAGATGCACTTGAAAAATACACATTTTCAAAATCACTTTCAAGAAGTACAACATGGTTTTACACCTAAAACCCATTAAAACCCCCTTTAAACCCAATGTCACACAAATACGCTACCAAATAATAATTGGAATCCCAAAAAAGATTTAGTAAACCAATTTCATATGTTCAATAATACAACCAAATAATACCCCATGTGTTACATTAAAAAACACCCAATTTCAAACTAAAATGAAACTATAAAATTAAAATCCTAACCAAATCAATCATGAAATTTTTTTCACTCCACACAAAAAATATAAGGAAAATTAAGAATTTGTAAATATAGAAATATAACTCATAAATAATTGTTTACTCCTAGAACTACTTACTGAAAGTGTTGAATTCCTCAAATCATTGTGTGGAACATCTACCGCACCACCGCCGCACCACAAAGAAGTAAAGAGAAACCTAAAACTCAATATTACACCAAAAAGACACCAAATAAATCCCTAGGATAAAACGCTAACTTATAAACATTTTAGAAAATCTAAAAATTGGGAGGAAACCCTAATGAAAAAGACGAAATCAAAGAGAGAAACACATACTTGAAGGGAATTTGAAGAAATAACCCAAAATCTACCAAATTTTGAATCTCCAAGCAAAAAACCTAATAGTGAGGCTTGAAAGAGGCTAATTAGGTCATGTGGTTACTGAAATGGGGGAGAAAGTGTAAATAATAAATTCTTTGTGAAGGAAGCAAGTTACCTTCTCAAATCTAGATAGTTTGAGAAACTATGAATCATTTTTCCCTACTTCGAGGTTTATATGAGCTCAAAAATGCGAAACCGATAATGGCGTTGATCCTAGGGAAATTTTATTTATGAGGGAGGTAGAATCACCGAAAAACAATAAATATTGAAAGAGATATTTAGGAAGAAAAATAATATTTCAAAGCATAAAATGGGCTTATGAGTAGGCACAATTACATAATTAAAAACACAAATACATCATGATTTTGGATTTTGAATGGCTCCAAATTGACATTGTCGAGTTAAAGGGTCAGGGTAGGCCAAAGAGGAATTTGAATGGATGAAATTTTTTGAAAAAGTAAGGAGTTATAAATGCATCAAAATTGGTTTTTAAATCTGGAAATGGGCTCACAGTTTGGCCTAAATTTTGAAAACCCCCCATTTCCATCAAAATGCACGAGAAACCACAAAAATAAAGAATGAATGGATATTAAATTAAATATAACATTAAAAGAATTTATGAATGTGACACTATATCTAAATGTTTATTTATCTTAGTATGAGAATCAAGCACCAATACCTTTATAATTTATTTAGTTATAGATGCACATCTATCTCCATCATTATTATCTTACCTTTGATGGAAATCCTTTTATGGTGAACATTCATAGATACATATCTCATTACATTTACTAATATAAATTTATATTTAATGGAATAGACATTATTTTATCATAAAATTATGTAACATAACATATAATACCAATAATAATAATATAATTTACATAAAATGTAACTTTTATACATATATAATATCATAATAATAAACATGGTTTCTCTGGGAATGTATGTCGATCATTACAACAATTTCATCCATATCATAATGGGTTGTAGAAAAAATTGAAATTATACTATACATATTAACATGTAGTGTCAATCTCAATGTCCAATAAGGACTATTTTTTTGAAAGAAATAATGATCGAGTCAAGACCGACATAACTTTTTGGAGTTATAACGCCCAACTTAGTTTTGTACAAAAACCACATCCCCATATATTATCCAAACATGGTTGTATTATTAGGAAAAAATATATTCTCAATATTACCAAAACCTTAGGTTTTATTCAATTCTTATCCTCAATGTATATCAGGTTTAACTTCCATAATCTATGTTTTTTTAATTTACTTCTAAAGGATTATACTAAAAATCCATTGATCCCAACTCAAAATACCTCAACCCCAGTATCCTAGAGCTTGTGTATAATATATTACATTATCAATATTTATACAGAATGACATCTTTAATGAACAAATATATTATTAGTCTTCAAAAAATAGAATCTTACTTGAATTTGAAATACATTGGAAACTAAAAAATTAAAATCAATTTTATTTTAGAACGATATTATTCACCTTAGCATATCCCTATATATCAATTATAAAACACTTCCTTGTATCTTGGGGAAATAATATACAAAGGGATGATTTCAGAAGATCATTAAGGTTAAAATACGATAGAACCTATCATGAATAAATAATCATAGTCAATATTTCAAGGTAAATAACTGAAATGTGTTTGACTTAAACAAATACATTTGAATAATATGGATTAAAAAATAGTTACCAAATGAAACCATCTCAATAATCATATAATATTAAAACATAACCATATATATTATCTCTAGTATAATAATGGCATAATCATAAATAACTAATCTCATAATTAGGGGATTACTAAAGTCTATCATAAAAAATATATTGTCACGACTATTCACCAAAATTTATAAATCTGTTAGTAGAAACCATTTTAATATGACCAACTCATTTGTATCATGATTGCTATCGATGCATCAAGGTGTTTTCTATTACTAAACCTACCCTTCACAATGTAAGCTCAATGAATTACTTCTATTAATGGAGTTACACATAATCAACCTAAATATTTATATTGAAAAAATAATATACAATATACTAATACATAGACCAATAAAATAAACATAATCATAAAAAGTTGAGAGTAAAATGGAGAATGGAAATAAAATTGAAAATAATCCATAAATCTGTTTATAAATAATCCAAATAATTAATTAAGACGATACAAATTCAACATATACACAATGTATCATAATTACAATACAGGGATGATGTCTTTGATGAATATAAATTCTATGAAAATATCCATAAAAATTCATTGGGAATATATCAATTTTATTTTGAAACCAATCATTAAAAAAATGATGTTCATAAAAACATAAAGAAATAAAATGACATGAAAATAAAAAATTAACACTTGTAAAATAAGATGTAATATATTTACCTGACAAATTTGTTGGAAAAATAATTCATGTTCTACTTAATAAAACAGATATTCCTTTTTGATTATAAGTGATATACAATGGGAAATTGTTTTGAAAACTGTATAAAGATACCTTTAAAAAATTATAAATAAAACATTGTAAAAAAAGAATTAAATTAACCATTTTTATAATTTAAAAATACTTTTTTAATCCAGATAGAAAATTTAATGAGAATGTATTTTTGAATAAAGACTGAAATGAAGTTGATTTTTCATGAAAAATATTTATCGATCAATTGAATGACCAAATATAAATAAAATGATACAATTACATGATAATAATCACGAATAAACATACTAGAAAAAAATCTATTGATTTCATCCAAGATAAATCAAAAAATTCTCCCATGGGAGATGTAAACATAAATAACCCCAAATAATAAATAGATTGTGAGATAAATCCTTAACACATAGGTTAAGTTTGAATCCTATGAAACATGAATGAAATAACATCAAATTAAACCTTAAATATCATGATTTTTACGTATATTAATTTTATATAATATCAACAATGGTATTATATTCCCCACACAAATGAATAAGTTGTGAATATGGTGTATGTCTTATAGAAGTAAAACTGAGAGAAAAAAACCATACATGAGGTTTGAATTTATTAATATTTTTTTCATCCTACATTATAATAATTGTATAATTTTTATTAATTTATAAAAACCCATAATCATATATCTCATACAATATTTGATTTACGTATAGTATTATCTCACAAATTTATTATGAATACTATGTTAAAATCAATGTTTGGGGTCATAATTGCTTCACTTTTCATATATGTTTTATTTTAGTAATTTTAATCCTTTAAATTTTATAATGATGAAATTATATAGATTATTTAATCCATGATATAGATAACATTTATATTCATTATATATCTATTTTTTTTCTTCAAGAGTTAGAGATATAAAATGTATTATAATGTCCTAGTATATGATCTTCCATACAAACACATGGAGGATGTTCCCATTTGTCATGATGGATGTAATGAAACTAAAATATATATTTTGCATATTTTTAAAATCATTAATATATTATTTATAATAATAAAATAATTTTTTTTACAAGTAATAGAAATATGAAATGAAAAATAATCATTAAATCACTACATGGATGTTGTAGTCCACACATATGCATGGGTGACATTATTATTTTTCAATAGAATGGAAGGTAAGAATATATATGTGTTTTTATATTACCATAATTGTGTATATATAAAAAATATAATCTATATTCATTATAATATCCCTTTATACAATTCATGTAAATGGTGTGTCGGAATAAATCACCTAACATAAAGAGACATCAGTACACCGGACACATGATAGACATCATTATATCCCCAAAAATTTGGAATGTGAGATCGAATATGTGATATAATTATTAAATAATGGTAATAAATTAATAATTACCATATAAATATTAGAAATAAATCATTATATAAATCCTAAAATAGTGGTGACGCAAAACGAATTACATCTCTTTGTGAGGCGGTAGTCTTCCATACACACCATCAGTGATTTAGTTTACCATTTGATGGAAGTAGAGATAAATATGGGTTACAAAAGTAACATAATGAAATATCAGTATATATTAGAAAATTATATTACTATATTCTTATACTATAATAAATTTTTATGGATGTTTAAGAAGAAATAAAAAAAATCAATGTTTATGAAATATAAACCTTCATTAAAAAACCACTCTATGTATAAACAAAAAGAATTCATTAGATGAATTAGAAATAAAAATAAGGCACATATGCTGTGTAAATAGATTTAATAATTTTATTTTCATAGCTCTTGTCCAAATTAACATGTTTTAGATATTTTAAGAGGTTCGGAGAGGGGTGAACTTTTATATGTTGGGAGATGTCAAATACTGTTTTTTAAAGATAAAATGATAGTGATGTTTTTCTCAGGGAAAATGCTTACATAATGGGTCATTATCAAATATTATATATATTCAGGACTAAATGTACCAATAAAATTGTTTATTGGCCTGTTTTAGGTCATTGTTTACCACTAACTCCTATGTTTAAAAACCAAAAACATCATTTCACCATAACCATTATAATTATTTTTCAATAATTCACTATTTATTATAGTATAAAATTAATTTGAACATATTAGATAATATAAATTATTCTATTTCAAAATATAAAATCCATTTTTTCAAATTAAATTGACATGTTTTTCAGAAATAAATTTAATATTAAATGGAACATGTTATGATATAGCTATTTTCAAAAGAAAAAAAATATCATTAATGTATAATATTTTAATATCAAAATTAAATTTTAACTATATTAAAAAGAAAAGAATTAATAAAATTTTAATAATATTTAAATAATTTTAATTTAATAAATTTAAATTAAATTTCTTTAAAAATATTAAATGAAAAATCTATTTTAAGTAAAATATGTGTATTTTTCACAAATCATAAAAAACTACTGTTTTACAAAAATTCAAGAAAATTCCCAAAAAGATAATATTGACATGTTGTTTCCATAAATTAAGTATATATTTTAGATATAATTAATCATAGTGGTAAAAATTAATTTTATATTATTTCCAGCAAACATAAATAACCCACCCTTTAAATGAATATTGGTTTTTAGAATACCTTTATTTTAATTTAAAATGGATATTATTCTATTTATTATAAATATATAATAATGGAATTTATATTATACATGTGTAACCCATATATTTTTTATAATTATTTATTAATATTTATAACCAAAATCACAACAACTATGTTTTAATTTTCATGTATAATAAATTATATTTTAATAGAGTATCTCTTTTCATTCAAACCAAGTGATGTGTTCATTTTAAGATTTTGAAAATTTTAATTTACTTAAATTGGAATACATAATAATATCTCTCAGTGTTACATTATATTATATACATTATATTTCATGTCATACACATTAATGTATAACATTTTCCTCTTTTAAAATTATTATGTGTTACATGAATCATCATTACATTGCCAACAATTGATTATACTAATTATTGTAAAAAACAATTCCACTCAACCAATTCATCCAAAATTGATTGTTTTTGAAAATAATATATAATGGCTTAAAATTTTCCATCTAAATACATACTTTAAATCTATTATTATAAAAAACCCACATTTGAATGATTTACACCCCAATATTCCGAATTATCCAATTATAAATCCCAAATAATATCATCAAATAACCTAGTTTTTCCTACAAACAATCCATCAGTGTCTGGATGAAATACTATATTAGAATTTAATTTAGTAAATTTTGAATTTTGAATTCCTTTCAAAATATATGTCAGACATTTAGGATAACAATCAAATATAGCAAGGAAATAAAATCATTTAATTAGACTATATCATTAAGATAAAATATTCTATGTTGGTCAAAATTAAAAAATATATAAAATAAGATTAAAAATAATAGATTTAGTCAGTTAATAAAAAATAACCCAACTATATTTTTAGTCTCAAGATGTCCCAAGTAATACCACCATGAACCCCATTGATATATTGTCTCATTTCCATTTAGCTACAACGATGGTTTATTCATCCACAATGATAGTTTTCATTCTATATTACCCTCTTGGAATATAATTATGTTCTTGGAAAAATAAGAAATTTAATTTATCATTCTACCAAAAGAATAATAATCCTTTTGATCATAATACAATTATTTTATTTTTAGAATGAAGAAAAAATAAACGGGTATTAAATTCAATTATCTTTTCCATCATCTACTAGAAATACCTTGGAATGAAAAATATATATTCAAAATATGATGATACATACATTGTCAATGATAAATTTAGGTATCTTACAATTTGTAATAAACCATTTTGTGCAAATAATCATCATCCTTATAAGGATTCCTATTTATTTGAAAAATATAACTATACTAAAACAATAAAAAAGATTTGGAGTCCCTGAATGAAAAATTTATTGGCCAACATTCATTAAATAATAAAATAGAGGATCTTATTCAATTTTAATAGGGGCTAATTATAAAATATCCTTTTGACTCAAGGGATATTATAACCTATATTATTTACCTAGAAGATAGTAAATAATGAAATCATATTCTATTATCATTTAAACCATCTTCTTTAATTTACTTACACCTCATTTTGAGTGAATATATAAATTACACTATTATGTTAAATATATGTTTCACTTTTTATTTCATATAAAATAAGATTATAAATTTTAATGAAAACAAAACCATGTATATCACAAGATCATAGTGATTTTTATTTTTTATTTTGAGATTCAATTGACCTCATGAATATTCAATTTCGTAATAATAATTCATCATGACAAACAATGATCCATTAATGTGGAATCACTATAAATATCCTATTTTCATGTAATTTATAGTCCATAAAACATCAATGACTCCGCCAACATTTTCAAAAATTCTATAAAACATTCATCACATTCCATTATCATGATTAATATAACTCCTTTTGAGATAACAATGTCATTAGATATGATAAAATATAAAAAAAATTAATAAACCATTTGTGTCAATATTCTAATCTAAATAATATTAAATCTCAATTATATTTATTGTTAGAAAAATCATCAACCATATTAGTTTCGAGGGATTAATAGTTATTATATCTTTAGAAATAATACTCCCATTGAATGCTATTTATTGCTACCAAAATTCACATTTACAAAATTTTACATTCATCGTTTTTCCCATTAACTTCTATAAAAATGTCCATTAATATTTTTCAAATACCAAATTACTTTTAGAATAAACCACAATTTTATCACTGAAAATGATCACATATTTATTGATAATACTCTCAGAAATATATATTCATAAGATCCATAAATAGAATGGTTTTATTAGTTGAAATAAATATTCAATATCAAATATTATAATATAAAAACCTAGTATTGAACAAAATCCTCCAAAATTCATACTCTTTAATTTTTAAATAGGGATTTGTAGACTCCAGATTAATAAATTAAAAATACTAAACACCATAGAGAATAAATATTACATCTTCAAAGGTGGTAATAAATTATTTTACTTGACCGTTATATTATTGAGTTATATATAAATAATTTAAATAGTCTTGTAAGGTTATCTGTTAAAAAAATTAAATCCCCCATCTAAAGTGATAGGATGAAGGAAACCCGAACCAAGAAACACATTTCTCTAGAGTTATAATTAAACATTTTCTACTCAACCCATTAAATAGTCGATTTCGAAAATTTTCCTTTCATCCTAAACTGTCTAAACTATATATTTATTGTCCATACATGTAATAACATTAGGTAAATAATTAGAAAGTTAATCAATATATTATTTTATTATTTTCATGTCACAACTTTAAAATTCTGTTTCCATATTTTCAATAATAATTTTATGTTATTATTCAATGACAATTTTAATTTGATTGATAACTTAATTATATATTTTCAATGTTATGAAATATAACTAATAAATGAATTAAACCTCACATTGAATATTTAATATTTACATTTATGGTTGATAATTTTATAAACATGATTAACTAAAATCCAATCCATATTGAAAAGTAAAATCAAACTCCACTAATTGTGAAATAGAAATGATTGTAACAAAAAATATTTCATACATAATGATTAGAATAATCCTATATATATTATTATTGAAATAATTATATATCTATTAATTTTTATTAAATATTTTGAATTTATTTCCCTATATTGTACTAGAATTACAAATCAAATTACTTCCAATGAAAAATAATATAGGTATATTGATTCGAATAATTCAATGGAATAGTCAATATAAAAAGGTAATAAAATTATCACTACATCATTTCAGGGTCTCATATCCATGACTATAGTGTAAAAGGAACATAAACCCCATTATTATGAGAAATAATTAGATCTATCAACACAATATATAATTATATTAGACCTTATTTTTTTAATTTAATTTAATTTCACAAATAAAACTATTAAAATATCATTAGAACCCATAAGAAAAAGGACTTTTTGTTTTTTAGAAATGTTGAAAAATATAATATTCTCATCAAATTTTTATAAATGAATTATTCATAAAATAAATAGAATATAATATTATATAAAAAACCATAAAACATGTAAATATTTAATCATAATGAATAATGGTAATTATATATTGAAAATGTTGGTATAAACAAATATATTAATAATGAATATTTTTTTAATTTGGTTTAAAAAATATAAATTTTGCACATGGTATGTGTTTAAAAGACTCAATTTAAAAAAATAATGAAATTAAAAAGAAGTATTGAATTAACATTAACATTTTAAAAATTATTATAAAAAAAATATGTTGAACATTTTTAATTAAATGGATTTCGATGAGAAATAAAGAAACATTATGTAAAATAATTTTTAATAAATAATCCCATACATGAAGTCTCATCTAGATTCATATGATCCATAACTCCAAAATAATTTCATTATAATAGTAATTTAATTTCTGTTTTTCTTTCTCTATCATCATTATTTTGTCATTATAACTTTAAAATTAAATGTACTTTTAAGTAAATCCTTATTTGATGGAAAGTGTAATAACACATATCATTTCATGGAGATAATAGCCCATACGTAGGAACAATGTTTTAATCCTCCTATTAGATGGAAAAATATTGAAGAAGAAAACAATACATATTTATATATTTATCAATATTTTATAAATGATATATTTATTCATCAGTTTTATTATTATGATTATCCATGTTATGTGGTAGTAGAGTGTTAATGACTTCATTTTTGGAGGTGGTAGTCCACACATATTCTTGAGTGACATAATCATTTTACAACGAAAAAGGGAAATAATGTAACTAAAATATCATCCATAATTAATTATAATTATGTCATTAATCTCTTATATATTCATTTAATTAATTATTTTATCCATCCATATGATTTTTTGATGAGAAACCAAACACATCGCTTTGTGGATGTGCATGTCCATAGGTAGGTATTATAAGTGTTTTCATTTATAATAGAATGGAAAAATAGATAAAAACCAGCTTTTCCACAAATTTAATGACATTTCAAGAAATTTAATATATATAAATTGTGATATTAGTATGGTTAAATATGTTTTCATAGAGTAGTAATAATAAATAAACATGAAAACACTATTATGTGTTATGATTCCTCTTTGAAAAAACCCCTCCATCACACACATTAACCCTTCAAGGATTATTACATTGGATATATCATGACCTATAAGACATGGGACGGGTTGTTTAGAATGTATTTGGGAAGGGTTGTTTAATATAATTTGTTATAATTATCATAAAAATAGACCATAAGGTGTTACCATTAATTAGAGAGGGAAGTGTCACTCATTTAAATGATAAATCAATTAAAATAATATAATTTATTACTCATGATAATTTGGAAAACATTAATGTTGTACCTCTCGTACCCCTCGTGGTTTAATTTTCATGATCACAATCACTCTCTTATTTATCTAATATTGTTTTAAGTGTTTTTGGTTGATAGGCATAATTTCCGATTGCCAAGGAATTGGGGCAAGAAGGCTAAAAGCAAAAGTGGACTGATTTTCAGTCCACCGGCCAACCGTTGGACGACCACCGGCCAGCCGATGGAGCCTGGACAGAAGGCATCCCTCTGTCCAGACCACCGGCCAACCGGTGTCCCACCACCGGCCAGCCGGTGGCACCCAGATAGAATAGTGTCAGCTACTGCCTCAGCACCGGCCAACCGGTGGCCTTCTCACCGGCCAGCCGGTGGTGCCTGAGCCCGAGCCCTCTTCCATTTTGCAAGCACCGGCCAACCGGTGGCCTAGCACCGGTCAGCCGGTGGAGCCAGTCAAACTAGCTGTTGGGCTTTGACCAGGCTTGTCCACTTGACTCCCAACGGCTCCGAAGGCCTCTCCAACGGCTCCGAAGACTCCCAAAGGCCATTTGAGGGTTCCCCCTCTATAAATAAAGGACTAGGAAGCCCCGGAACACAAGCGAAACTTAAGGAAGCCCACGGACACATTTTTGATCATTTGGCGAACCTCCAGCGCATTCCTCCAAGGAACCCTCAAATTGCTCCAACTCAATTCCACATCCAAGGAGCACCACTAAAGAAGCTTGGGAGCGCTCTTCATCAACTCCTTCAATCCATTGGCGCCCAAGACTTCTCCCATTACGGTTTTTATTGTTTTATCTTTTTGAGCATCAATTTGGGTTTGTGCCTACAAACCCCTCTTTCTCTCATCTCCCTTTCATTTGGGTTCTCACACCACCTTCAAGGTGTGAAGAGGTTAGTCAAGCCTTCCCATTAAAAGGCTTGAATCAATGGTGAGCTAGCCTTCACCTGTAAGAAGGCTAGTGGGTTCTTGCTCAACCAATAAACGCAAGTGGGTTCTTGCTCAACCAATAAAAGCAAGCTGTAATAGGTTCTAGACTAACCTTAAAGTCTAGTGGGTTTCTTTCTAAAACCATTAAAAAGCAAGCGGTAGTAAATCTCTCAATGGTTGAGTTGGGAGCGGAGACGTAGGCTTGGGTTTAAGCCGAACTCCGTTATCAAGTTGTGTGTTTTGCCTCTTTTATTTCCGCTGCACTTTCACTTTGATTTTAAATTGTTAATTAATTTTTAAAAGGCAATTCACCCCCCTCTTGCCATCACTCCTTTCTTTTCCGCCCAACAATTGGTATCAGAGCCAAAATTTGAGTAATACCTTCACCGGTTTCAAATTCAAGATCCATTGTGATGGCTTCAACCTCTTTCGCCCCCGGAGGCTATTCTTTGGGTCGTGCTCCATTCTTTGATGGAACCGACTATAACTATTGGAAAACCCGCATGCCTACTTTTCTTAGAAGCATTGGTTATCCTATTTATAAGATTTTCATGCATGGTTATTCTCTCTCCTCTCCCGATTAATCCAAATGGACTCAAGCCGATATTAAAAATTTCGAACTTGATGGAAATGCCATGAATGCTCTTCATTGCGGCCTTGATCGTAATGAATTCAATCGAGTTTCCACATGCACTTCATCTCATGAAATCTGGAAACTATTGGAAGTTAACCATGAGGGGACCAACAAAGTTAAGGATACTCGATTGGATATGTATCGCCAAGATTTTGGAAGTTTTACCATGCATCCATTCGAATCTATTTCTGAAATGTTTACACGTTTTACTGAAGTTTTCAATGGGAGAAAGTCCCTTGGTGATGATGTTTCTGCAGAAACGATGGTCAAGAAGATCCTTTGGATCCTACCAAGCTCATGGACACCGAAGGTCACGACAATTCAAGAAGAAAAAGACATCAAGATCATGCCGGTCGAAGAGCTCATCCGATCCCTCATGACTTACTAGATCACCATGAGGAGGCAAGCTGAAAAGGAAGGCAAACCGATCAAAGTTCCAAAGAACATCGCCTTCAAAGCTGAAAAAGAAGAAATCTCCTCCTCCTCATCGTCTTCCTCTTCAAGCGGCGATTCCAAAATGGAGAATCTTGCCCGCAAAATGCACAAGCTCATGAAGAAGCACAAAAAGAAGAAATCCCGCAAGGCTCAATCCAACGAAAAATCTGAGCACGAGGTAACATGTTACGGGTGTGGCAAGAAAGGCCATTACAAGCCCGATTGTCCACTCAACAAGAAAAAGGCCAAGCAAAAGGAAAAGAAGAAGGCATTCAAGGCCACTTGGAGTGATAGCTCCACATCCTCCTCATCCTCCTCAAGTGACAACGGTAACAAATGCCTAATGGCATTTCATGAGGTAACCTCTTCCGACTCCTCTTCCTCTAGTTCTTCAAATTCTTTTAATCATTTGTCTTACGAGGATCTCCAACATGATAGAGATCAATTGGAGGAAGGTTTTCACGAACTTTCTTCCAAATTTGTTGCTTTAAAAAAGAATTTCAAAAAACTTTCTTCCGAAAAGGAACAACTTCTCAAAGAGAAGGAGGAGTTGTCCCTCAAAGTCCAAAACCTTCCCGATGTTGAATCTAGGGAATCAACAATCAAGGATTTAAGGGAATCTCTTGCCAAGTTCACCCAAGGTGAACAAAATTTGACCAAATTGCTAGGTTCCCAATGCGTATCTAGAACCACCCAAGGGCTTGGCTATTCCAAGCAAGCTTCCTCTTCCCATGCTCCAACTATTTTTGTAAGGGGGAGCTCCCAATTTAAATTTTGTAACTATTGCAAAAAACCCGGCACTTAATTTATGAGTGCGATTGCAAAAATGCCCGGTATGGAAGGCCCAAAACTATTTTCTTTAATGATGAATTTTATAGTAGAAGACCCGCCACTAGACAAGTATGGATTGAAAAATCCCTTCTAGCGAGTCTCTCCAGGCCAAAATTTGTCTCGGTTTCAAAAACCTCTCCCCGGTGATTTGTTGTTTTTATTTAGGGGGAGTTAGGTTTGTTTAAGAATTTTTGTTTTTCAAAACATTCATTTCAAAACTTTCATTTCAAAACATTCATTTCAAAACTTTCATTTCAAAACTTTCAATTGAAATTTCAAAAATTTCAATTGATTTAAAATCTCTATCTTGTTTTTCAATTCGCTTCCCTCAATCAAGTTTTATGCGCCGTGCTATTTTGATAATCACAAAAGGGGAGAAATTCTTGGTTGATTGGGGGAGAAATCTTTCTCTCATGCTTTTCTTCACTTTTCAATTTATCCTTTAAAGCATGTCTTTCATTTCATTTTTACATTTCTTGTTTTGGTGATTGTGATCATCAAAAAAGGGGGAGATTTTTGTACCTCTCGTACCCCTCGTGGTTTAATTTTCATGATCACAATCACTCTCTTATTTATCTAATATTGTTTTAAGTGTTTTTGGTTGATAGGCATAATTTCAGATTGCCATGGAATTGGGGCAAGAAGGCTGAAAGCAAAAGTGGACTGATTTTCAGTCCACCGACCAACTGGTGGAAGACCACCGGCCAGCCGATGGAGCATGGACAGAAGGCATCCCTCTGTCCAGACCACCGGCCAACCGGTGTCCCACCATCGGCCAGCCGGTGGCACCCAGACAGAATAGTGTCAGCTACTGCCTCAACACCGGCCGACCGGTGGCCTAGCACCGGTCCGCCGGTGGAGCCAGTCAAACTAGCCGTTGGACTTTGACTAGGCTTGTCCACTTGACTCCCAACGGCTCCGAAGGCCTCTCCAATGGCTCCGAAGACTCCCAAAGGCCATATGAGGGTTCCCCCTCTATAAATAAAGGACTAGGAAGCCCCGGAACACAAGAGAAACTTAAGGAAGCCCACAGACACATTTTTGATCATTTGGAGAACCTCCGGTGCATTCCTCCAAGGAACCCTCAAATTGCTCCAACTCAATTCCACATCCAAGGAGCACCACTAAAGAAGCATGGGAGCGCTCTTCATCAACTCCTTAAATCCATTGGCGCCCAAGACTTCTCCCATTACGGTTTTTATTGTTTTATCTTTTTGAGCATCAATTTGGGTTTGTGCCTAAAAACCCCTCTTTCTCTCATCTCCCTTTCATTTGGGTTCTCACACCACCTTCAAGGTGTGAAGAGGTTAGTCAAGCCTTCCCTTTAAAAGGCTTGAATCAAAGGTGAGCTAGCCTTCCCCTGTAAGAAGGCTAGTGGGTTCTTGCTCAACCAATAAAAGCAAGTGGGTTCTTGCTCAACCAATAAAAGCAAGCTGTAATAGGTTCTAGACTAACCTTAAAGTCTAGTGGGTTTCTTGCTAAATCCATTAAAAAGAAAGCGGTTGTAAATCTCTCAACGGTTGAGTTGGGAGCGGAGACGTAGGCTTGGGTTTATGCCGAACTCCGTTATCAAGTTGTGTGTTTTGCCTCTTTTATTTCCACTGCACTTTCACTTTGATTTTAAATTGTTAATTAATTTTTAAAAGGCAATTCACCCCCCCTCTTGCCATCACTCCTTTCTTTTCCGACCAACAATTAATCCCAAATAAAATGATACATTAAAAATATTTTTTTTAAATATAAATATTTTCAAAATATCAAGATTTATTCACTATTCACCCAAAATTTATATTTAAAAAAAACCAAAGAATTCAATATGTAGTTATTTTTATATACTGATAAAACAATTAGGTCAATTTTAAAGAAATTCTTTAATAAATTTTATAAAAATTAACATTTATATAATATAATATAATTTATGAATATAAATTAGTTTAAAAAAATATATTTCTTCTCCTAAATTTAAAATTAATAAAATTAGAATTGTGAATATAAGTTCATATATTCTAATCATGAGTATTTATAAAAAATAAATTGATTAATAATTATTATCATATGTGTTAACAAAAATGAAGTGAAAAAAATATTCTATTAGAATAAATATTAGTTTTATATAAATTTAAAATTCTTATTGCTTTGGTATAATATGATTAAAATATTTTCTTATTCATAATAAAATCCTGAATTTGTAATAATAAAATATAACATCATTATATATAGAAATTTATTTTGATTCAAATGAAATTTGAAACCAAAATTATGAAAAATTAATTAAAACCCATAGAATTATATTCCACTTCTAAATTTATAAAAATTATCTTCGGACCTAAATATATTTTCATCCCCTGTCACAATCGAAATTTTAACTAGGGTTTAAGATATCTTATATAAAAATTCCTACAGATAAAAACTATTGAGAAAGGCTTTGGGAGAGAAAAATATAAATATACTTTGAAAATATAATATATCTATTTCTCTCCCAAAATCATTAAGAGTGAAAATTATAGGTTAAATATTATTAATTTTTTGTATGTGTATATTTATAGGAGGCTGCTATGAGTTTTTTAGAAAATTAAGTTGAATTGTTTATTAACCATAATACACATCCTTGGACTTTTGATTTTAAAAAAATTTAAAAACAATTTCTTTTTAATAGTGTTAAACCATGGTAGTTGATATTTTGAGACTTGTAGTTGAATTTAAAAAGAATAAGAAAAAATTAATTAGAATAATATTATTTCACATATGGACTATATTTTAATTTAAAATGATTTTTAAAAATCTAAATATACAAAATGGTTTTCGAAAAATGATTAGGTATTTTAAAAATTGATTATCATTAATTTTAATTTCTTGATTTTAAGGAATAAATATTTTTTTTTGGAAATCCTTTACATTATCTAACATATAAATTTTAAAATCATTATAATATTACTACTCAAATTTTATATTTATATTTTATTTTTCTATTTAATAAAAAATTAGACCATCATAAAAAATAATCAACATTCCACTACTAGATAATTTCAATGTAATGAATAAAAACCTAATTTATTCATTATGAAAATAATTTTAATTTTATTTCATATTTAATTTATCTTTAAAAACACTTACGTATTTAAGAAACATGAATTTGGTGATTAGTATTTAAAAACACTTCCTCAATAAAACATATTTTTATTCAAAGGAATTAATAGGTAATTATATTAAAATTCATTGATAAATAAAAATTAATAATTGGTATTAATTAATATATAAAAATACTATTCAATAAATTTAATTGTACAATTACATGTTTTATGATTACATTACTTTTAAATTGATCATTAAGAGAAGTTACTACTGTAATAGTATGACTCATAAGAATATGATTATAATGGTCACATTAGGCTTCTTATTATCGTACTACACCTTATATAAAAATTTCATTCAAAATTATAAACTCATTTATATCATCCAATTTTATCTTACACCATATATATTCTACTAATTATTATATTCTTTTTATAAAAGTCTAGAAGTTATACATTTCATTCATCATTGTATGATAATTTATTATTATAAATTTTGAAATTTCCTTATATTTTATAGTGTTATATAGTACATGTTTTATCCATTATTAAAAATGATATTTTATTATTTTTATAATAATTTATTTAAATATATATGATGAAAATATAGAATTTTTATCACAAGATAATTTATTTTAGGATCTGTATATTTACTATTGAAAAATATTGAGGCATAAAAAATATGGTAGATTGATTGAAAATATCAATTAATGAATTTTTGGTAGTTTTCATTAAAAAATAATGTTTTAAATCAAATGAAATGACTTATGAAATAATTATGAATTAATTATATAATTGGCTTCATAGATTAAAGGAGGAAGGTTAATTTCTGTCTATATATAATATATGTCTCGAGTTCATAGAAGATGGGAGATGACAAGAAGAACACTTTATAAATAAAAATCTACTTAAGGATACATAATATCATATTATAGTTACAATGAATGATATGTAAGATTTATGTATTGATATGTAATGTATATAATAGAATTCAATGGTATGCATTAGGATAATCTTCTTTATACATAATATTTAATTTTAATAGAAGTAGATGCAAGATATAAATTTTGTGAATATAAAAGAATTTTTTACCACATTACATATTTAGGAGTAATGTATAGATATTTAATATTACCCATGACCTTACGACTATAACATTAAAAAAATCAAATTCTATATAAATTTTTTTTACTCAATAAAGATAAAATTTTCACAAGTTCTTTATCACATAAAAAAATTAGAGAAATTAATATTTCAATTGAAAATCATTTTAATGTAACAATGAAATTGTATTGTTTTGAGTTTTTATGTGAGTATGACTCATGATTCACTGTTATATTATGTGAAATGATGTGATTTTTAATTTATAATTATGAAAATTATTTTATTAATGGGATCTAGATAAATAGACATTAAGGATTATTTTATGGAATAATTAATTTCCCACATATTTATGTTTTTCATGGAGTTATCATTGCTGTAGGAAATATTTGGAATAATTTTAATAAAAATTTATATATTAAAAATAATGAAGCATCCAAATAGTTAATGTAAAAAGAAATAAAAATGGAAAGAGACGTGAGTATTGGAATATGGTCTAACTAAAATGGAATTATATTGTTTTTTAATGAAATGTTATGTTCTCTATGAAGTTTTTGCCTCATAGGATTGTGATTTTTTCAATTTTAGATATAAGATTATTTAATTATAACAACAATTTTGTTGAAATTGAATTATATGTTTGGTAAAATTAAAAGTAATTTGTTTGGAATCTAGTGTGACCTATCTTATAAGGACTATGATAAGTTCTACATAATTTTTTAAGGTTTTAACAATGTAGAGATATATTTTTTATTTTCCAAATTATCATGAAAATTATTTACAATAGTGAATTGAAAACATAAATTCCTATTGTTTGTATTTTTATTTCTAAATGTCATTGTGCTGGTGAACCATGTAGAAATGATTTTATTACCCCTTAATTTTATTTTTCATCATGAATATTATGAGGGAGAAAAACTATTTCCAATGGTAAATGTAACTAAATTGTTTTTTCATTCAATTAAAATTTACTAACTATTAATCACCTAATTGGTATGAATTTGGACCAATTGTTTTATAAGTAAATATTAAGTGTTGTAAGTATTAATACCACTTATATATCAATATGATAAATGAAAAAACAAAAAATGTACAATGTATTTGGAAACATGAAAATATCAAGAATAGTAACATAAATGATCTACATATTTTATTATTAATTTAATCCCTAATTTATTCCTTATTAGATATAAAATACATAGAACCATTCATCTTACCCTGGGGATGGGAAACATAAGATTTGGTGATATTATATTTTTAAAAAGAAAAATAATAGGATATATTAGTCAATGATCATAGTAAATCATAATATACTATTAATGGTATGTGAAAATGATCTAAACATTAGAAAACCATACACATTACTTCATAGATTATAATCAAATATATAGAAAATTACATATCAAACATAAAAAAGAAAAAATTGACTATAGAATTTAAAATAATTAATCAAGATCCCTGGAAACATATCATAACCCTGATATATAATGCTATGGAGAGAAAATAATAATTGAAAACTACTTACTTAATCTTATCTCATTGTCATGAATGTAAGAGTAGATTTTGTTCACTCCCTATTATATCATTTCAATAGTAATGGATCCTCCCAAGTCTATCATATTAAATAATATCCCTAAATTAATTGAGTTTACTCTCCATTATAACCCATATAATATAATGAGATATAAATCTATACCTACGACATTGGACGGATATGAAATTTCGTGACAACCCATTACCAAATGAAAATTAAACATATGTGTACCTTAAGAACATAAAACATTCAACATATTATAAATTCATAACCATGTAAAATGATACAGGTTACATAAAATTTTCATTGTCTAAATAATATAACATATAAAACACCTTCAAATAATAAAAAACGTCAATGAATGAAAATATTGATTAAAATATAAGTATTATATTTTTTTGATTGAAATATACTTATATTAGAAAATAAAATATTAGAATATAATAATTAAAAAATACTAATGATGAAATATTTATTAAAAATGGAAAATGATTCTTATAAAGAAGTATTTAAAGAAAATAATATTAAATATTATAAGGACTGATCTTCACATAGTTTCTATTAAGAAATACGATAGCATTATTTTTGATAGGTAAAAAAAACAAAATTTCGAAATCCATAGAAGTGTTAATTTTTATTAAAAAGTCATACTTTATTAAAAAATGAAAATAAATAATTTTCTGAGAATAGTAAAAAGATTTTTGAAATAATTTTTTAAGGGATATCAACTACTAAGAAATGATTACCTTCCTAAGTGAAAGACATGGTCAGTTTTACAAACAATATTAATTCCAAAATTTGGTAATTGAAAAGATGTAAATGGATTCAAAACATGAAATAATGATTAATATTTTTCAGAGAATGAAATATATAATATTTTTCAGGATAGATCATATAATTTAATCTTAATAATATTTAATCTTAAACAATCATAATAAAAATAAAATTGTAACATAAAACCCCTACCGTTTTGGTTACATTAGAATCATAACCCCTTTAATTAACAAACATTAAATTAACTATTAAATACCATTATTATATGATAATTCATCATACCAAATTTCAAGGGGGAATTGTATAGACAAAATAAATTTAAATATATGTATAACATGAAACATGTCTTAGTGAAAAAAATTGAGAGAAGAAACATTGCCTCAAGTAGGTTATTCGTCAAAAGTAGTGTAACATATATAGAATATAATTTTTATCTTAAATTAAAATGGAGTAAAAATTGAGATAAAAAAAGTTTTTTGATATAATCTCGGATTTAATGGCTTAACATATTTATAAAATCAGAATCATACGTCACATATATTAAATATAATATAAATATTATTTTAATTATGTTTTTATATCCTCATTAAATATATCACATTTTTCTTATTTTATCTAATAACATGTGGGAATAAAAAATAAAAATGGTGTGTTAAAATCCAAAATATTATAGGAGTAACATTGGAGAAATATAAGATTTATATTAATAGTAAATGGGTGGAATAATCAGCATTATAATGTCATAATAATTGGATCTTTATCATACATAAAAGTGAAACATTTTTTAAATTCATATAATGTGGCATTCATACAATAATGAAACATCACAACATAGTGGTGAAATACTAAACACAATTGTGAGCAATGAAATCATCTTGTTCATGCATAACATCTGTGTGTAAACTGTAAAATCAAAATTTTTTACAATTTTAGAATCATTTTTTCAATAAAACCCAAAATATCTTGTGATATATCACATTAATCAATGCATTTTAAGGATATATAATTTCCGGACCACACTTTATATCATAAGTTGATCATAAAAATTATTACCTCATAAAATTGGAAATAGTTGTAGTCATTCAATAATCCTAGGAAATGGGATGGTATTCATAAAGGATTTTTGATATCATATACCATGGAACAACTATTGGGGATAAATTCTAAAGAAGAGAAATAATAAATTGGAATATTAGTTCCTTTTTGTATAAGGGAAAAAAATTCTATATGAATTAATAATTTTTTTTTCAAAAATAATGATTAATTTTTAGGTCCTTATATTTGGTTTAGATATTATTTTTTGAATTTAGGAGAGTGTATATCGCCATGAAATTTTTGTAACTATATTTTCATACAATATTATATATATTAGGGTAATATCCCTAAAAATTATTGTGAAAGAGGTGATAACCCAAAATTGTGTTTGGGTTTATGAATCCCCTTACATTAAATCCCTAAACATTTCATCTCTTCACAGCTTCCATAATAATTATCATAGGGCTATGAATATAAGTAATTTAAAAATAAGTATATTCATTTTTATCAAATTTTATCATTTATACTAATTTTATTTTATGTACTAATCTATAATTCAATAGGAGAATGTTATGATATGACATTATCCTTAAAATATAATATTTTAACTTGACATTAAAATTTACATTCACTGGAATTTATACATAAGTCAAACTAATAAAAAATGATAGAATCCATGTTAGTAATCATTTATATATTTTGTAAAATTGTTTTAAAAATATATAGGGATTTTTATTTGAATTGAAGGGGAAACATCCTTAGTATTTGTTAATAGATAGTTATGAGGTCATTATACAAAGGTGATGTGTGAGGACTGAATTATAAGCTTCTATAAAAAATAAAATTATTATAGGATATTATTTGTAACATAAAAAATTTCCCATACCTTAAAATTAGTTTAATATAAATATTATTTGAAAATAAATGAGTTAAATAAAATATTAAAAGGAAAATGATATAAAAGGGTTAAATTTAATTTCCTCTTTCCGGAAGATGACAGTTTTCTATGACCCTTAAATTCTTTAATGAATAGAGTTTGGATACTCTAAAATTTATTTAAAGTTTTTATGTTTCTAAATAGATTGGATTTTTAAAGGGTTCTATAATTGGTATGTGTAGGTGAAGGAGTTGTTTCAGGGTAATGAATTATTTATACTTTAGAAGATGTGTATATTAATTTTAAAATATTTAATAAATTATTATATCTAAAGGAAAACTATATATTGTAATATGTCTGGAATTATATGGAAAAAATTGTGTCAAATTAAAATAATTTAATAAATTACAATATATTGTAATTTGAAATTAATATTTTAATCAAATGGAATGGTGGAAAAATGTCAAAAAAAATTATTGTAATGGAATAAATTTGACTTTAAACTTTGGAAAAGTAGTTTTATGTTGGTAAAAAAAGATTATTAAATTAATATGACCCACTAATCAAATATAACTTTGTTTGTTTGATCTAAAACATATATAAATTCTTAGGTTTTTCTCAAATCATGAATAATGATATTTAAAATACACATATAATGAAATAACTATATTTTTAATATTCCTCAAATTATAGATGTATTTTAAAAAATGTTAAAAAATAACCCTATGAACATTATTTGGAAAATATTTCTAATATTAATTAAATTTTATCCAAATAATATTCAATAATAGGTAATATCAATTTTTAATATCTAAAACTATGAAATTTATGAACAAAAATAAAAAATATTTTCATAAAAGCCTTTATATTTTCATTTGGTTTTTAATATTTACGATTTTTTTATGGAATTACAATACTTATATTTTATGAAATTACTCTTTCTAAATATTATTTATATGAAATTTCAATAATTTTATGTCAAAGTAGAATGTTAACATTAAAGACACTGTGCACAATGGTTAGGTTACTATTCACAATAATCATGTTACTATTACAACAATTGCCGATCTATTGCAATAGTCCTAATATGATTACAAAGGTCATATTATATGCTATAAATACAAATTTATTTATTTATTTAAAATTCATCAAATTACATTCATGTTTAAATATTTTCTATTTCTATGATGTATTTTGGTCTATTAGTAATCTATTATAATTTTATATTTTTTTATGGGGGACATGATTCAAAATATTGGTAGGATATGAATCTCAACCTTAATATTTAATTATTTAAAATTTTATGTCCAACTTTTTGGTTTATTATTTTCTTAAATTTACTTGATGACTAATTTATATTTATTTATTTATTGAATAATGCTCATTTTTTTCATTATATGTTTTATTTTTATAATAATTCAATATAATATAGAAAATATATATTTCGGAAATAAATATCATTGAAGAAATATATTTCATTATATTTCCCCCATTTAGAAATATAATCGTTGAAATTGAAAATTATATTCTTGGTTGATAATAGATGAGGGTAGATCTACTTAATTATTTACTCCATTTCCTACACCACCTGATCATATTTATGGTGTTACAAAAACAAAAAAATAAGGATATTTCTTAAGTTTTTTAGAATATTGTATCTATAATAAATGATCATTGCAAGATATTCCTCAGAATAGTTATCATTCTCATGTTATACCACCTTCAAAAATAGAACATGTGATGGATTAAATATATCATTCGATAGGATTTGTATGTGGAAAACATCATAAACTCGATATATGGTTTGTAGAAGTTTCATATGATACGCCACAGATTCTATGAGAACAATGATTTCAAATAGGCCAATGTATTAATTTTCAAGAATCCATTTTTTTTAAAAAACATATGAATATAGTTTTTATGATATTCAAAGGAAACTTTCAACAACCGATTTAACTCCTATAACATTTAATTTTTTGTAGAATATATCTTCTTCAAACTCTAAGTAGCTTTATTATGTTATTTGATATATTGAACCTCATCTTCCAACTCAATTATAATATAGTGGCCATGTTTCCTTAATTCACCAAAATCATCATAATAAGTATGATTTATACATCCCTTCCAATATATTGCTTCATATGGATCCATTTGAATACTAAAATGTATGTTTTTCAGCCATGAGAACTAAACTAAAGACAAATGTTGATCTCACACACCAATAACATTCACTAATATATCTATCAAAATTTAGTGTATTGTCTAACTTCTTTCATATTGTACATCAATATAGGTGTGTTAGGAATTAGTAAAAATTATTTAAATTTTTATAGGAAATTTATTAGATTTCAATAAATTATATGTAATGCTTAGACCAAGATTAGACATGATTAAATTTTTCTCAAAATGCAGCATCCCTATTTCCAATATGTATAACATAGAAAGTTGTCCATGCGATAAATATTACCAATTAGTGATTTAGTGGGAGGTAATTGTGTGTCAATCCACCACAACCAATATCACATTACATCCATTGGATTCCATTGGGAGACTAGTGAAAAGTTTATAGACATGTTTTCCTATATACATATTGGTATGTGAAATTGTGGGATCATGCCATTGTACATTTTTCTCTTTGTATCAACTATCTAACATACCATGAACATTTAGGAGTACTCCTCGATATCCTTATTCATCTTATCCCAAAAGAATTACTCTCGACGGTAATAATACAACTTATAAATTCAAGGATGGATTAAGAGTGATGAGCTATGTGAATTAACCTATTAGTCATTCTTTATCTCAGGTTATAGAGATATATAAATTTTAGTTCCAACCCAATTTAAACCTTGTTCATAAATGTGGAATTCATGATTATTCCACTCCTTTTCTTCTTCAATCTTATTTTGAGGCTCCATATCATCACTTGGATCCTCTTTGATATTCTCTTGGATAAATTCTTAGTCAATAATTTATAAATGTATTATATATTACATTCCTTTTAATTTTTTTTTCTCATATCCATAAGGAGAGGGTCTTACTCAATCTAGCTCTCAGATAGTGTAGTTTGTTATTTTAACCTATGTGCATTAACTACCTTTATATCCTATATAGGATGGTAGTTAATAGTGTAATCATATTACATAATTATATTTAAACATATTAGATTATGCATGTTTAGATCATTCTTTTGAATATATACTTTAGACTATGAAGATGTATATATATGTAACACTTCACATTATATTAGTATATTTTAATAATATTTAATGGAATTATAAGTACTACAAACTCATGTTCATGTGTCGATAGTACTTCTCATGTATTGTCAACTATATTGAGGAATACTTTATCATATTTTCATTCTTCATGACTAAAAAACCCATGATTTTTTATAATGAATCATTTTATATAAAATATCATTATCCACATTATGGATGTATGAGTACTGACATAGTTATTATCCATAGCTAAAGTTCATTTAATCTTTCCCCAAATTCATTATCTAGAAATATTATATACATTTCTATGTTAACATTATTATAATTTAATAAAACAAGTAAAAATATCTGAATAAAATATTTATCACAAATATATGAATCAAACAATAAGTAATTATGTGATGCATTATTTTTTCTTCCATTATTCAATATTAGTTATCAAGGAATATTCCATTAAATTCCCTCACATGTGATGATGTTCCCAATGAATGTGACATTATACATGCAAAATTCGGTCATGATGAAATTATAATACATTTTCTCCTATCATATTGTTATCTTTTTAATCATCATATACTTTTCATGTTACTTATATCACATAGAGTAAATGATAATATCATTTATATTTATTCTGATTTTTTTGATGATATATCAAATGAATGTATTAATCAAATATTTGAATATTGAAATGGAATTAGTATGTCTGAGTTACATCACTATGAACAAAAAAGTCCCTAACATGTATAGATGGCCTTATTGAAAATATATTATTTCAATATGTTCAATTAATGACCATGAAAATGATTATATTCATTGATAAGTACTATGTTCCAAATAGTGGAAATAATAATTCATCAGCACATTGCATATGAAACTTATTTTTTATTTCGGTCTTATTGAGCTCATAGTGTTCGATACATAGCCATATTTAACCATATATTTTCATTAAACATAAAACCATCACTGTAGTACCCCCTGTTTTAGGTATGTAACCATTACATGATGATTTTCATGGTTATAATGTGTTAGGGTGATGGATATGATTGTTCGGAGAACGTTGTATGTTTTTGGGGGTAAATTGACATCGCATAGGCGACACACAGTTTTCCTAACTATGCATCCAAACTGTGTGCAGTAGTACTCGTGAGGGAGTAGCCCTAGCACGGTTGTAGCATAGTTATGGAGATCGTGCAATGGGGAGTTTTATAGGTAGTGTCTACCACATAGTTAGTGCACGGTTTTCCGAACCGTGCTGTTAAACCGTGCACAGAGTCCGAATGAGATCGTTAAAAATAAGATCGCACTCTTTTCTTCCATAACTCCCTCATTTTTACCCAAACCATCCATAACTCAGGATTTTGTTTCTCCTATGCCAATGAATATTATCACGTCATTCCTAAGGAGATCTGAAGGATTCCCTTATTGAATTGAAGTCGGATTCTTGAGGTTTGTGATCGTTCTTCATCGTTCATGATCAGTTTATTAGATCTACTTAGATACAAATCTCCAATTATCTTGGATTCTATAATATATGCTTGTTATGGGTATATCTAGGTGTGTGGATTACAAATATGATGATAATTTTTCTTGAGCTTTCTATGAGAAGAGATCTAAGGTGGGTTCTAGGATAATCTACCCGATTTTCTTGTGAGTTCTTCGTTCATTGTTCTTTTTGTCAAAACATTACAGGCATGAGGATTCTTTCTTGACTCCACATATTATAACATATTTTAATGATTTCAAATTTAATGTTTGGTGTTGAATTAATAGTGATTTTGTTTTTCAACACTTTTTTGAAACCTTCTTGTGTGATGGTTGTGGAATTTGGAAAATTGGGGATTTTGAATGAGTGCTTTGGTTATAAATTTTAAAATGTTAATTTTAAAAGGGGGTTTTTGTATTTTTTTCATATCAATGGGATTAGATGTCTTAAATAAAAAGTAAATTTATTCAAATGAAGTGGTTCATGTAATTGGTTTTTTCTGGGTTTTCATTAAATGTTTGGTTGTATTTAAGTGGTTAACTTTTGTAATGGAATGATTAGGCATAAGTGATGTTTGTGTGAGTTCATGCTTAACATGAACTTAATAAGGGACGAATAAAATTGTGTTACAAAAAACATGACCCAAGATTAGGGGCATGTGTCATTAGGACACAAGGTAATGTTTCAAGAGACCACTCATTATTATGGAATTGTCAAATGAATCATGCATGTGTGGGTATGTTGTGAACTATGGAATGGGTTTTCCAAATGATAAGATGAAATGGTTTTAAGCATTGAATAGTTATTTTATAGAAAAAATAACTTACTAGAAACTGGTTTCATTTAGTTTGTTTTTCACTTGGTTATAAATGGTTTTTGTTGAATTTGTTTTTATTCATGTATAAACTATATTGGAAAATTGTTTTATATAAAATGTAATATATAAATATGGCTAATTTTTCTTTCCTAGTGGCATGAGTATGGAAGCCATTTGGGAAAACCTACTGAGTTTTATACTGACCCTTACTTTGGAACATTAATGTTTTTTCAGATTCTATCTTCAGGGATATGGGAAAAGTTAATGTTTCCCACATTTTTATCTCTCCCTCATGATACGTCGGTTGTTCAGTTATTGTGGAGCTTATATATTGTAGGGCATGGAGTCTTGTGTTATCATGACTGTCTATCGTATTTTATTCATTGTGTACTTTGATATTTTTTAGGTCTTCCGTTGTGGCACACTTTGATGTTGTTTTGAGATACATGAAGTTGTTTTATTGTCATTTGTTTGTTCATGCATCATTTAGTGAATGGTTTGGATAGGGATTGTAGGTTTATTGGTTTATCTCATAAAGGGTAGATCGTCCCCCACAAGTATTTGAAACCATTCCGAATTTATTTCTAGCCTTTGGAATTTTGGGGATGTCGCATAAGGCCATGTAAGGACTTGTTGTACTCTCATTCCATTTAGAATTGTTGGTTCATTACAAATGGTATCAGTCTAGTAAATCCTTTAAGGTACAAATGTTATCAGATTTTTCAGTCCATGCCTAAAAAGTGGTTATCAGTGTTCTCGGTCTGGAGTTAAAATTCCTTTTCTATTATTTTTGCTGAAATCATAGACATTAGTAGGATTTTCATAACATGAAATGTACATTATAAAAGGATATAGAAAACCCTTTTATACTGAACTTCATGTTATCCAGGAGTTGGGTATATATGTTATTTGGAGACACTTTAATGATTATGGGAATCTCATGGTCATGGGTTTAGCCAATGAGATGAGAAAAACATGTATTATAGAGGAATGATTCCCACTAAGAGACCACACATCATTTTGAGAAATGAATCATGTTTTTCAAAGGTATTTATTTTTTAAAAATTATGTAAGTGGTTTTCGAACGAATGATTTTGAAAAAGGGAATTATTAAGGTATTTTGAAACTGGTTTAATTTTCAAAAAGAAAGTTAATATTTTCAAAAATGTATGAACATGGAAAAAGGTTTTTTAGAAAACAATGTTATGATAATTGATGTGATATACTTGGAAATTCTATGCAATCAATTTCAAGGGAGTGACGTAGACATAGTTTGTTGTAGGTTTAGAAAATGGAACTCAGTAGGCATCATCAAAACCAACCGGTAGAAGCGATGGATAATGTGGTTGTATTTGAACCAAAAGTGATCCAAGAGCTGGTTTAGAGTATTTTAAAAGATTTTCAAAATATGGATACAAGTAACTAGAGGAATGATCAAAGGAATGTTGATCATACCATCTCATTCATGAAGTAGAATCCACCTAACATCTGAGGTGATGTTTAACCTGAGAAGGAGGAGGTGCGGCTGAGAAGGATGAATCATATCTTCAATATCATCGGCACACCAGTGGATCTAAAAGTTGAGATGGTAACATATAGGTTCAAGGGTCTTGAATTCCAGTTGTGGTATTTAGTAGTACATTTTAAATTGTATGAAGGCCTTCATGGGAGGATTTTGAGGAACTGTTCAACAAACAATGATATCCTTGTATAATTTAGATCCAGAAAACAACATACTTTTTCTGCCTAAAACAATAAAGTCTCTCTGTCACATAGTATGCGGCTAAATTCGTTACATTATTGTTTTTTCACCTGAAGTCACAGGATGATCATCCTTGAAGGCACACCTCTTCTAATCTCGACTAAGGAATGTGATTCGATCGAAGACTGTGGTGATTTGTATGATGGATTATATAGAGATGGGGAACAGAGCGATTATAGATGAACATGATATCTCAATATCAATGGTAGTAGGAATGATGATACCTACAAGGAATTATGTGAACTCAAATGCTAAAATTAAGAAAAAAAGGGAAACAAATTTCCAAGGTGGAAGTGGAGATTTGAATCAGACGGCTGGATAAGTGAACCTTCCTCTATGACCCAAGAGAAAAGTAGATTTTTTACAATGTGGTCCACTTCACCACATAAAGAGACTGTGTGAACTAACCTTGAGCATGTCAAAATTTCAAAAAGATAGGACATCTTCAGCTCCATTGAGATAGTGCTCCAAGGTCAGGTGCTTGAGACACTTCTCAGGCATTGCAAAAATCATATTCTTTAATTGGTAAAGGCCATCAGAAAGAGTCTAATCACTAGAAAATATCTAGCTGTGGGGATTCTCAATATTCCATGACTCCTCAACCAGGGAAATATTTTCAAGAAAACATGGATAATAGGGTAGTGAAGAAGAGGATTTATGGAGATGAGCAGATGATTGTAAAGGATCTGTTTGGACCATCTATGCTGAGAAGTACGATTCTATTAAATTCTACCCTTGTGCAAGTGCTCTTCAATACTAGTGCATCACATTATTTCATTACCTATCATGATATTTATTTTCTATGTTTAATGTTTGAAATGATTCCTTCTGTTTGAAAACTATGAACTCCTCTTGGGGAAAAAGAATATCAAGCCTTTGTGTGTAGAGCATGTGTTATAACTATTGATGGAGCACAGTTAAAATTGGAGACTTCTATGTTTGACATGAATTTATGTGATGTAATATTGTGTATGGATTGGTTGACAATGTTGAAGGACCACGTTGACTATTGTAGGATATCAATTAGTTTCATGACTGTGTATGGTATCAAACATCTCTCCATATGAGAGAGGATGGTAAGGAATTGTAAGTGCTTGTTGGCTGCTACAGTGGAAATGATCTCTTATCAGTTAGAGGCGTTGCCTTTGACATCAAGGGAAGAGAATAATGAAAATAGTTTTCAAGTAGTCTTGGATCAATTTTCAGATTTATTTCCAAATAACTTCTTAGTATAACCAATGATAATGGAAGAGGAATTTATGTTTGAGCTCCTTCAGGGGAGAAATCATATTTCACATCTGTCTTATTGGATGGAACCAATAAAGTAACGAAAATTGAATGTGTAGATGGGAGAGAAATAAAGAAAATATTTTATTCAGCCAAGTACATCTATAGGGGCACCACTAGTCGTGTTCGTTAATAAATCATATTTAATTCCTTTTTACTGCATTGATTATCGTAAGATTAACTAAGTGATGATAAAGAACAGGTACCCACTTCCATGCATTGATGATATGTTCAATAAAATAAGGGGATCTCAGTGGTTCTCCAAGATTGACATGCGATTAGGAAATAACCCATTATGAGTTAAGAAAGAAGGTATCCCCAAGAAAAATTTCAGAAGCAGATATGACCAATATAAAAAGGTAATCATGCCTTTTTGTCTAACTAATACACGATAGGTCTTTATGGATTCGATGAATCAGATATTTCAGTGATATCAGGATTCTTTTTTGTGGTGTATGTGGACAACATATTGTTGTATTCGAAGACACGATCTTACCATGGGGATCACCAGACAATAGTGTTAAAAATCATAAGAGATCCCCTTTTGTATTCCAATTTATAAATGTGTGATTTCTAGATACAAGAAGTACATTTTCATGGCCATGTCATTTCATAGAAAGGTTTCAATATTGATCCTAAAATGATAGAAGTGGTTATCTCGTGGAAAGCACCAAATAATATGTTTGTGATACGAATTTTTCTTGGTATATCTGGTTACTAAAAATGATTTTTTCATGACTTCTCACAACTATCATTGGAAATTATAGCATTGAAAAAAAAAGAATGTTCCATTCCAATGGATAGAGTAATACTAGAAGTCATTCAAGGGACTAAAATTTCATCTTAAATTGGCACTAATCATGATTTTTCAATAATTAGGATAGTGGTATGTCATCTATTGTGATTCTTTAGGATCAGGGTTGGGATGTTTTCTCATGAAAGGAGACCATATGGTTGCTTATAGATCATGGAAATTAAGAGTGTATGAGAATAATTAAAAAAACAAATTATTTAGAGTCAGATGCTATAATTAATACATTGAAAACATGGAGACATTATCTATTTGGTGATAAATATACTATGTTCAGAGGCCACAAATGTTTGATGCACATATTCTCACAATGAGATTTGAATCTGAGGAAAAATAGAGGGATGGAGTATCTCTAGATGTTTGACATTGACCTGATGTATACACTAGGAAAATGGAATTCATTAGTAGATGCATTGGGATGAAAGTCATATGCTCAGTTGGTGAAATAAGATTTAGAATAATTGTATTTGATGTTAGTCTTTTCTGACATGCATGTGGAATGTGAAGACCAAGGTGATGTTGCAGTTCTCATTTTAGTTATGATTGTTCCTGATTTTTTAAATACGGTCAAAGAGGCACAGAAATCTATGGTAGAATGCATGGTTATGAGTTCAAATCTCAATTGTGGGGAGACATTGAAGGCTGTAAACATTATGGAAGTTATAGTTTTTGTTTTAGATTTCGGATGGTTGTACCTATTGCATGTTAAGAATGACTCCTTTATGCTTACCACCATTCGATATGGGTTGTCCATACAAGTACACAAAACATGTATAAGGTGTTAAAGGCATAGTTTTAGTGGAACGACTTCAAAAGGAATGTTTCTGAGTTCATCACACAGTGCTTAACTTGTCAGCATATTAAAGAAGAGAATCAAAGACCTGTAGGTATATTGCAATCCATACATATCCCATTATGGAAATGAGAGAAGATATTGATGGATTTTGTTATAGTTCTTCCTTGAATGGTCTGGAAGCACAATTCCATATGGGTGATAGTGTATTGTCTCCCCAAGTCTACCCATTTTATCCCTATTCATGAAACTCATATGGTGGTAGATCATTCAAATATCTATATCCAAGTAGTGGTAATGATAAATGGCATACCAGTTTCAATCATCTCAAACAGAGATCCAAGGTTCACATCTCCTTTCTATAAATCCTTACACTAAGCCCTTGGTACTCTGTTGACTATGAGTACGACGTATCATCCATAGATGGATGGATAGTCTAAGAGGACGATACAAACATTGGAAGATATGTTGTGGGATTGTGTAATAGATTTTGGTTGATCAACGAAGGAGAACATACCGTTGGTGCAGTTCTCATATAATAACAGCTTTCAGGCCTCGATACATATGGATCCCATTAAATCATTGTATGGGAATCTTTTTCATTATCTACTATGCTGGGTCGAAACAGGTGAGATTTACCTATTTGGGTCGAGCCTTGTCAAAGTAAAGGAGAGAATCCAGTTGATTAGAAAGAGGATGGGTACGACTCAGAGTCTTCATAAATCATATACAGATCATTGTCAATGACCATTGTCGTTCTCTATGGGTGATCATGTCTTGCAGTAGATATCATGGTGTCTTGGACAACATCATTTGGAAAAATAGGGAAAGATATATCCTAGATACATTGGTCCATTTCAGTTAATAGAACATGTTGGAGAGGTGGCATATTGGTTAGAATTTCCACTATAGTTTAGTTAAATTTCTAATGTGTTCCATGTACTCAGTTGAAAAATTATTAGCCTGATCCTAACCAAGTAATTATATGAGATCATGTTGACCTAGATATTGAAGCCTCCTTGATACATATCCCGACAAGGATTGTGGATTGTCAATAGAAAGTATTGTGTGAAAAAACCATCAGTCTGGTGTTGGTTTTAGGGTAGCAAAGTAATATTCCGGAAGAGTCTTGGGAATGAGAAAATGAAATAAAAGAGAAATGGCCAGAACTCTTTCAAGTCAGTGAGTGTTTTCTACATTTTGAGGATGGAAAGACCAATTATGAGGATAATGTAGTACCCCCATATTCTAGTATGTAAACCTTAATTAGGTATTTTTATGGTTATAATGTGTATGGGTGATGGATGGGACAGTTGGGAGAACATTTGAAGTGTTGGGGGGGGGGAATTGAAGTCACATGGGTGGCACATGGTTTTCCAAACTGTGTGGCCAAACTATTGACAATAGTACTCTTGACACAATATCTCTAGTAGAGTTGGAGAATTTTTTGGGACACCGTGGAAGGGAATCTGTGTGCACAGTGGCTACCACATAGTTACCTCAGAGTTTTCTTAATAGTGTGTTAAAATCAAGCACGAAGTCAGAATGAGATCCTTAAAAAAAGGATATCACTTTTTTTTCATAACTCCCTCATTTTTTACCCAAACCAGACCTAACTCAGGATTTGTCTTCACCTAAGGTCAAATAAGGTTCCCCCATTGGTTCGAAGGCAATCATAAGGCCTCCCTTGGTGAATCGAAGCCGGATTCTTTTATATGTGATCATTCTTCTTCGTTCATGAATATTTTCATATACATTCATAGATATATATCCTCTATTATCTTTTTTTCTCACATATACAACCATTATGGGTATATCTAGGTTAGTGGATTCTAAATATGATGAGATTTGGATTTTGTTTCTTGGTAGGAGAATACATCTAAAGTAGTTTCATGGATAATCGACCTGGTTTTCTTGTGTGTTCTTTGTTCGTTGTATTGTTTTGTGAAAACCTTTGATTTATGAGGCTTCTATCTCAACTCCACATTGTAAAACTAATTTTAATGACTTCAAAATTTAATTTTCTATGTTTATTTGATTGTGATTTTCTTGTTGAAGACTTGGTTGAAGCCTTCTAGAGTGATGGTTGGGAAATTTGGAATGTTAGGGATTTTGAATGAGTACTTTTGTTCCAATATTTAAAATGTTCATTTTATAAAGGGTATATTTCTATATTGTTAGAACATAAATGGGATTATATGTTTTCAATAATATGAACAATTTTATTGAAATGAAATGTTTCATTAAATTGGTTGTGCTTTGTTTTTCAATAAATGTTTAGTTTTATAGAAGTGGTTTATTTTTGTAATGGAAATATTTTCCATTAGTGGTGTTGGTGTGAGTTTATGATTAATAATCCCTTAGTAAGGGATGAATACTATTGGGGTACAAATGATATGACCCCAGATCTGGGGCATGTTTCCTTGGGACACAAGGTAATGGTGTAAGAGTCCGCTCAGGTGGATGAAATAGTCAAAAGAAACCTAGATGTGTGGGTGTGTTGTGAACTATAGAACAGGTATTCCAAATGATAAGAATAATTGGTTTTAGTATTTTATTAGTTATTTTCCTAGAGAAATAACCAGTTGGAAATTGGTTTCATTTAGTTTTGTTTTCATTTGGTTGTAAATGTTTTTTTTGAACTTGTTTATATTTGGGTATAAATAGTTTTGGTAAATTTTTTTATATAAATGTTGCTATCTTTTCTATCATAGAAGTGTGAGAAGGGAATTCATTGGGGGGAACCCTGTTGTGTTTGGTACTCACCCTATCTTTGGAAATTTGGTTCTTTTGCAGATTAAAAATATTCTTTGACCATGGAAAAGGTAACATTTTTTACATTTATGGAACTACCTTGGATATATGGGATGTTCGATGATTGTAGAGATTGGTGTTTCAATAAAATTATGTTTTATGGTCTCTTGAGAGTCTTTAGTTTCGTATCTTCTGTGTACTTTGATACTTGTTTTCTCTTCCCTTTTGGCACACTTTAATATGGTTTTGAGATACATGAAGTAGTTTAGTTGTATTTATTTTTGTTGTCTATAACATAGTTAATGCTTTGGTTATGGATTATTTTTTTATTGGTTTACTTCTTGCAGGATAAATCATACCCCATATATATTTGAATCCCCTCAGCATTTATTGTCTGCCTTTTTCATATTGGGGATGTTTCATAAGTATAAGTAATCACTCATTGTACTCACAAGACAATGAGTATTGGTAGGTTAATAATAATTTTGTATAACTGGTTTCTGGTATGTAACCCGTACTTAATTCTTTTCAAGGTTATAAAGTGTAAGTGATATGTATGAGAGAGTTGGGATAACTTTGGAAGTTTTTTTGGGGAAAAATTGATGTTGCACCGGTGGCACGCGGGTTTTCTAACTATATGGCCAAACTGTGCGCAGTATTTCTCAAGATGTAGTACCCCAGACACGGTTGGAGAATGGTTAGGGATACTATTCAAGGGGAAACCATTCAGGCACGTGATGTCGCATGGTTTAATGAACTGTGCGGTAAAAACTTTCATGGAGTTAGAATGTGATCCATAAAAATAGGATCTCACTTTTATTTTCCATAACTCCCTTGTTTTTACAAAAATTTGCTCTAACATGTGATTTGTCTTCTCCAAAGGTGATAGATGGTTCTTTCATAGGTCTGACGGAAATCTGAAGGCTTCCCTCATTGAATCTATACTAGATTCATGAGTTTTGGGATCATTTTTCTTCATACTGGATCGATTTTTTAGATCTAACTAGATATAATTCTCATTTTATTTTGGTTTCATAGATCTACACATGTTATGGGTAGATCTTGGTGTGTGGATTCAAAATATGTTGAGATTTTTTCTTGATCTTACTATGAGAAGAGATCTATGGTGGGTTCTTAGAGAATTGACTCAGGTTTCTTGAGCGTTCATCGTTCGTTGTGGTTCTCTTTAAAACCTTCGAGGTAGGAGGATTTTTATCAACTAAAAATAGTATAACTAGTTAGCATACATTCAAATTGAATGTGTGGTGTTGAATATGAAAGGACCAGTTTGGGATATACCTAACACTGAGAGTGGGGGTGAATCAGTGTTGGGGACTTTTTAAACCAATTCCAAATTTTATCCCTGTACCTCTAGACCTGTTAGTATCTTGATTCTATTATTCTCTTTTCCCTGTCGCATGCAATAATAGAAAGCAGTAAAAATGTTCACACGATATTTTTACAAGGTTCACCACTCAATAAGAGTATCTACGTCCTTTCCATGCATGGGTATGACCACTGCATGGATTCTCCACTATAAAGTAAAATGTTGTTACAATGGAGTGTCTAGGAAAACAATCCTCTAGCCAGTGTGTGTCCCTACACTTTGGAGGGGGGTGGGAAACAATCCTCTTCCCTGGACTGGTGAAAGCCAAGTCCAACTTGCAGCCTCTAGCTGGTTCTTTATACTGCCTATCGAGACTGTCTTCTTCCTTCTTCAAAAGGTTGGTTCTGCTCTTGATCTATTGTAGTTCTCTTCACTAGATTACTTGCAAAGCAGTAGGCAAGCAATTTTCTTCTTTCTTTCTCTTCTTCTCTAGTGCAAAAAAAACTGCACTAGTTCTTCTTCCTTCTTCATCTTAGAGCAACAACTGACTGCACTAATCACCTTCTTTCTTTAGCTAGAATCACATACACCAATGTGATTATTCAAACACTGAAGATCTGCTCACAAAGCATCATCTGAATTAAACTGCCCTGAATAATTGTCAGCCTTCAGTTGGGCATACTCTGTTCTTCTTCTTCTCTTCCTTCTCTTCTCAATACCAACACCTGAGTGTATTGGTATTCTGAATACTTCCTTTGTGCAGATATGAGTTCAATTTCACGTCTAGTTCTTCTTCACTTCGCAAAGCACAACGAGAGTGTTAAACACCAGTCGTGTGAGTGCGGTTCAACTTTTCTTTGTGAAACCGAATGGTTCACAGTTCTTTCTTCTTCACAAGGCTGCTTCGAGAGTGCTCTGTACCTGTCAATGGCCTGCGGTACCCTCAAATTTTTCGTGCAACCTTCTAGGTGTCTTGTGCGTAAAATTCAAGCCTTGCGCGTAAAAACACCTTTTGGCGCGAAAAACCATTTTCGCGCACAACTCTTCTTTTTCGCGCATAACATCCTATTTTGCGCAACAATTCTTTTTCCACGCAACACTTCTTCTTTTCGCGCAATGCTCTATACTACAATTTTTCCGCGCGCCAGAGCTCGGAATTTGTCTAAGTGTCGAGTCTTACATAATGAGAGGGGTTCACCTCATATTTATAGGCATTTTGACCTTGCTCATAAAAACTTCTTCCTACGCGTAAAACCTCCTCCATGCACGTAAAAACTCTTTTATGCAACTTCATATTTCGCGCCATGCTTCAATATTCCGCGCACCTCATGCCTTTTACATTTTTCATCCTTCTAAGCATGAAGCACCAATTGCGCGCAAAATTCCGCACCGCGTTCCATATTGCGCGCAAACCCAATATTTCCTGAAACATCAGATTTCGCGCACTGCTCCAATATTTCGTGCATTTTATGCCTTTGCCAATTTTTGATCTTCTGATCTCTAACCATCATTTGCGTGAAAACTTCATTCCTCAATTTCGCGCACCATGCCAATATTTCGCGCATCCCGCAGATTTTTCGCGCAACCCGCTACTATTTCGCGCATCCCGCAGATATTGCACGCACCACTTTATTTTTGCGCTAAACATGCCTAAATTTCCGCACACTCCATTCCTTTGTCATTTTTCATAGTTCTGACCTTGAATAACTCTTTTGCACATATAAACCATCTTCAATCTTATGCGCAACATCCATTGGCAAGCACATTTCTTCATCTCCCGATTTTCAGGCCCTAAAATTTGGCAAACACTAGAAAACGGCGCCACCTTAAACTGTGCTTTTCTGCCATCCCCAGATTATCTATTGCTTTTCCATTTTATCTCTTTACTGCTTCCCATAACCATTCTTCTGATCTTATCACGAATCCCACTATCGTGATATTAATCCTTTGATAGATCAGCTTAAGCATCGTCAGAGTTGCAATGGGAACTGAATCTTTCCTATCTTCCAGTAGCATCATTCCTTCCAATCAAAACATTATATGACTGGAATCATCACTTCTCCCCCTTTCCTTCATAAGGCTTGCATCACAAGTTCTCATAACTCATGATTTGTGTGAAATACATACCAGCAAAGCATCGTCTGATTTTGCTTCATGGAGTGTTGCCCAAGCCTGACATTCAATGCTATGATTACATAACAATGCTACAGGCATCCTCACTTCAGTCGATCTCCATTAACTTTGGAGTCCTTCTTCATATCCTTCTTCATTTTGACCCGCATTGACAATAGTTGACAACAAATACAATCTTCATATACAAAGTGGTCCCAACAGAATATATTTTATTTGGTTGTTGAACACTTGTGGGAATCCTTCTTGAGTGATGGTTGTGAAATTTGGAAAATTTGGGGTTTTAAAAGAGTGATTTGGTTCTTGGTTTAAAATGGAGATATTAAGAAGTGGATTTTGTTGATTTTTGGCACATAAAATGGATTTGATGTTTTCTATAAAATGGAATTTTTTTTGAAATGAAATTTTGGTTGAAATTGGTTGTGATTTGGTGTTCAATAAATGTTTTGTTTTATTCAAGTGGTTTATTTTGGTAATAGAAATATTGGGTATAAATGATATTGGTGTAAATTAATTCTTAAAATTCCCATAATAAATAATGAGTACCATTGGGGAATAAGGGATGTGACCCTGGATCGGGGGTGTTTGACATTGGGACCTAAGGTTTTGGGACCAGAGACAACTCATGAGTATGGAAAAATCAATTAAAGAACGCATTGTGGGATAGTTTTAAACTATGTAAGGAGTAATCCAAATTATAAGATGAATTTGTTTTAAGATTGGATTAGTTATTTTCATGGAAAAATAACTTTCTAGAAATTATTTTCATTTATCTTTGTTTTCACTTGGTTGAAATTTTTTTTGTTGAACATGTTTATATTTTGGGGTAAACAATTTTTGTAAATTTTTTATATAATCATTTCTATATAAATGAGGATATTTTTTATAATCCTAGTTTCATGAGTATATAAGTCATTTTGGAACACCTTCTTAGTTTTACACTCACCCATTATTTTTCACTTTGGTGCTTTTGCAAATGCTATATTTCGGTATGGGGGAAATGGTAATGTTTCCAAAGTTTTTTGCACTGCCTCATTATTCATGGGTTGTTAGGTGATTGGGGATCTTGGAGCTAGCAGAGCATGGAGTCTTATGGTCTCTGGAGAGTCTTTAGTTTTTTTTCCATTATATACTTTGATAATTTTTTTCTCTTCCAAGGTGGAACACATTGATGTGGTTTTTAGATACTTAAATTCGTTTAGATGCCTTTCTTTTTTTCATGCATCATTTTGTGAATGGATTGGCTATAGATTATTGGTTTATTTTTTTATTTCTTAAAGGCTAAATCATCCCCCACGTTTATTTGAAACCCTTTTGCATTTTTTCCAGACTTTGGCATCTTGGGGATGCCTCTTAAGTCCAAGTAATGACTCGTTGTACTCTCAAGCCAATGAGAATTGGTGGGTCATTATAAATGGTATCTGTATTATTATTCCATGGAGGAACAAATGTTATCAGCTTGTTTGGCCCTTGCCTAAAAGTGGTCATCGGTGCTCTTGGTCTCGGAGTTGAAATTACATCTGGTATATTCATTGGGCTGAAATCTTAGATAGGATTACAATTTTCAGAACATGAAATGTATAGCTTAAAAGGATACAGCTAACCCTTTTATGCTGAACTTCATGTTGCCAAAGAGTTGGGTAAAAAAATTTTTAGAGACATATCTAAGATCCTAAAATATCATTGTCATGGGTTTATCCAATGAGACGAGCATGACATTCAAGTTAGTGGAATGAATTCCCAGTAGGATTTCATATTTCATTTGGATTAATGATTTTTTATTTTTTGCAATGTGTAAATTTCTGAAAACGAGGAAATTGTTTTCAAATGAATGATTTTGAAACTGTGATATTTTGTGAATTTTGAAAATGTGTCAGTTTTCAAAATCATGAATGAATTTTTCAAAAATGGTTGGAATATAAAAGTCACATTTAGAAAGCAATTTTGTGATTATTGATATGTTAAAATTCTAAATACAAAGCCATCAGTTGCACGAGAGTGAGATTGACAGGGTTATTTGTTAGAATAGAAAATGGTACTCACTAGGCGTCATCGAAACCAACCAGAAGAAGCTGCAAAGAATGTGGTTGCACCTCATCCATAAGAGAACCATGAGTTGCTTTAGAGTATTATCCAAGATTTTCAAGGTGTGGATATGGTGAAATAATGTAATGAGCCTAGGCATGTAGATCATACCATCCAGTTCATGATGCATAATCCACCTAACGTCTAGGGTGATTCTGAACCCATGAAGTTGGAGGTCTGGCTCATTAGGATGAATTTTATCTTTTATTTCGTTGGTATAAATTTGGAGATAATGTTCAAGAAGGTGACATATTTTCTTGAGGATATTTCAAGCCAATGGTTGGATTTAGCAGTGCAGTCTAAATTGGATGACAAACTTACATGGGAGTCTTTTGAGGAATTGTTCAACCAAAAATTATATCCTCATATGTTAATGATCCAAAAAACAGAAAAATTTTACAGCTAGAAACAAGAAAGTATCTCTATCATAGAGAATGCAACTAAAATCATGAATTTATTGTTCTTTGCAGAAAAAGTCACAACAAGTTCATCCTTGAAGGCACACATCTTTTAATCGAAACTAAGACAAGAGATTCGATTGAAGATTGAAGTGATCAGTATTAGGAATTATAAAGATATGGTGAATAGAGAGACTGTGGATGAACGTGATATACCAGGATCCATGAGGAGGCATGATGACACACACAAGAAATGGTGGGAACTCAAACGATGGAAGCAATCAGAAAAGGGACACCTATTTCCATGGTGGAAGTGGAAATAAAAATCAGACGGATGGATTAGTGAAGCTTCTTCTATGACCCAAGAGAAATTTTTTTGTTTTCAATGTGGTTTGCATGACCACATAAAGAGAGAGTGTACAATACAACCTCGAACATGTTGTAATTGCATCAAGATGGGACAACATCAACTCTATTGTTATAGTGATCCAATGATAGGTTATTGAGACATTTCTCAGGTGTCGTAATCATCGTATGATTCGATAGGGCGAGGATATCAGAGTCAGTCTTGTAATAAGAATAGATAAATCCATGTTGATTGTAGATATATAATGTCTCCTCAATCAGGGAAATCATTGCATGGTAAGAAGGAGGACAGTGCAGTGATGAAGAAAATGTATGGAGCTAAAAAGATGACTGTCAATGATATGGATGGACCATCAATTGATAGAGGTACGATTCCTTTGAATGATACCCTTGTGCATGTTCTCTTCGATACTGTTCCATCACATTTATTCAATTCTTCTTGTGCTGTTGATTTTCTATTTTTAAATATCGAAATGATTCCTTCTATTTTAAAAGTCTGAACTCCTCTTGGGGAAAGTGAATGTCATGACTTTCTTAGTACAACATGTGCAATAACTATTGGTGGAGAAGAGCTGTAATGTAACTTTTCGATGTTATACAAGGATGACTATGATGTAATAATAGGTATCAATTGGTTGACAATGTTCAAGGCTCAAATTTACTATCATAAGATAATTGTTATTTTCATTACTAAGGAGTTCACCAAATATCTTTTCAGAGGAAAGATGATGGTAATGAAAGGTGAAATGAGAATGTTAGAAACGATGATGGGAATGATCTCTTAAATGTGTTGGAGTTTGTGTCCTAGAACCAACTAATTTTTACTTCATTCATTAATAAATACCATATCACATATTTATTGTTCTTCTGCAGGTAAATTCATGTGATAATGTCCTAAGGATGGATTTTTCACTAAAAGTTCATAGTGGATCCCTACAATGATGAGAACCTAGAAGTGCCATAAAATTGTTCTTGAATATATGTTATATGACCAGATGATGTTATTTGAGGGAAAAAAATAATTCAGGCCATTAAGAGTGAGGACTCATTGAACATTGAGTCACCTTCTAATGGTGTGCACCCTTGGTAATATCCAGGAGGACATCTGTAGAACGAGGCCCACCAGTTGGATGTTCACATTTCATAGTGTCATTGGAAGTTCCAATCTGTGGACATGTGTATTGGTCCCCAGAATTTAAGATTATTAATAATGGGTATAACAATAGGCACACATATATGAATTGACGAAAAATGTGATGACACACTATCTGCAGCGAGGTAGGATATGTTGGTTGCATCACAAGTAAAAAATCCGTAATATATAATGAAATAATTAATTTTTCCCTTCTGTTCAATAACAGAAGAAGATATCTCAGGCCATTTTATGGAATTGATATAGCCTAATTAAATCTATTTTCATGGAAATGAATGGGAATGTTCAATTTGGGAAGACAAAGAATGAATAATCGAGTGCAAGGGTAGATGGAATCCGCATGAAACCTGCCTGATTGGAGATATCAAGAAAAAGCAATTACATTACTTGGTAAGCATTCGTTGGTAGTGACACTTCATTGTAGTGTTAACTTCTTTCTCGATGGGTTCCATGTCGTGTAGCTAGTTTCGAACCTTGGACTTTAGGCAGGCTCCACCCATTTCCACTGAGAAGGAGGCCTTGTGGGTCACACACTATGTGTGTCCAAGCATCTCAGTTAAATAATAATTTAACAATTTGGTTAAAGATTATTCCCGACATTGCATTAATAATTATTTAGGGAAGACATATTTCATTTAATTCATCACTAGTTATTCCGGAGAATATATAGTGGGTGAAATAAAATATATTTATTATCTAGTAATCAAGTGATATATATTTAAGAAATAAATATCCATTATTCAAGGTCTAATAAATGTGGTGGAGTAAACAAAGAAAATGGAATAAACAAAAGTACATTCCTTGAATATTAAAATACATGTCATGTAGTTTTTCTGTGGATTTGTGAAAAATATTATTATTTAATTAATTAAATAACATTATGTGTAATTTTCTGGGTGTATTTGAAGTAATAATAATATTCAACTATTATTATTAGACATGGGGACAAACTATGAATTAAATGAAATGAATAAATGCATTCAGGTAATTAATTCATTTTATTATTTTATGTATATAAAATCCCAATTATATAATTCCCATTTGCCTAGAAATTTTTTGTGTTGGGCACAACTGATCTAGAGAAAGCTATCAAGACAAGAGAGAATTATTTTCTTCCAAGAATTCTCTCAAGGTATGAGAGAGATCTTCCTCCACCGGATCAAGGAGAGCACTTTTCCAGAGGTTCTCAAGGTTATCAAAGGATGCCATTGCAAGTGAAGTCTCTTCGGAACTAGCACACGGAGATCCCATTGACGATGTCTCGAGATACGTAGAGCATGTGTAGATCACCGCTAGAGGAATCCAACACATGGATTCTCTGACGGAATGACGGATCACATCAGATCGTGATCAGAAACATCAACGGAGAGAGAATTCTATAATGGTTATTCTGGTCTTTTAATTTAATTAATTATAAAAAACATATGATGATCCTCTCTATGGTTCGGAGACTCCCCACTTATCTTCTGTTCTTCATTCTATTCTGATGATCCGACATTTTATTATCGTGATGGATGTCGGATTGATCATCGTTAATGGTAAAATTTAATGTTGGGTACACCCACCAACGTGCATCCACTACACCCAGATCCATAAAATGGTATCATAGGGGTTATATTTTTGATTATAAGTTATTTTTTGGTGACTTATACATGTAACAATTTAGTATTTTCAATTCAAGTTAATCGTTCTATAATTCAGAATATCATTATGTATTCCTCCTCTTTCGTTTCACATTCACTGTATAGAAACTATTTTACCTTTCAATTTTGATTAATATAGAATAGATGATCTCATCCGGTTGTGCCAAAGATTCCTGTCTATACAACACCAGAACAGACAGTTAGTATTCAGCAGTACAATTCGTGTAGTATAGGTTCCATGCACAGGGACGGTCCGCCAAACCAGGCCATGTCATTGGATTCTATCTAAGTCATTAAGACTCTGTGTGCATGCCAGGAATAGGGGGCACACGGTTTCAAGATTACACACTGTGTGACCCACATAACATGACGTGTAGTCCCTTTGAGTTTGGGTTAGACCATGTACCCATATATGGCTTGCCCTACTGGAAACCGTGTAACATGGATACTACATAGCTTGTGGCCCACTAAACACGCCTAGTACTCTAAAGATTTCCGAATTACATCTACATACCATGTCCCTGGGCATGTACTTCATATGGATGGTGAACAAATGTACACACCATGTATTCGGAACTACACGTCTTTTACTCATTCAAATTTTGCAGATTTATTAAAATTTATTATTATATTATAAAAAACCTTGAGACATGTACCATAGTGCGGGCTTAAAGATGAGGCATAACACGTGATAAGTGTTTTATATTTATATTTATAATTTAACATATGTGTAATGTTCATTTCTACTCATTGGGTAGTTATGAATGAGAAATCACCAGGTTTCCTCAATGGTACAATTTACGTACAAATATAATTTTAAATGAATTTATTTTTTTAAAATTATGATGGATGAGAATCTCAAGAAAATTCAGAAGTGGGGTTTATTATAATGGATTTATTAATTAAAGACAATTAGTTGATTACAGCGTGATTTATCTTAATCAAGAACGATTAAAGAATTGAATTCAAGTTATATTTATGTGAAAATATCATTACATGTATGGATTATCGGGAGTTAGACCAAGACATTAGTATGTGAATGGTTTCTTTTAATTAAGTTATTTAAATTATATTTATTGGCCGGCAAGCGTTCTCTTTATAAATATGTAGGGAAATCTTGTTAAAGGTTTCTTTTATATAAAACCCCTTTTTACCCCACACCTACGAGTGATATAAAATCATATGTAATGGATGGAGCTCCCATGCAATTGGAGGTGGATCAAGTTAGGAGCCATGGTGAAACCAATACAAGGAGATACAATGGTGGATAGGTGGAAAGCTGAAAACATGAACCCAAATGCTTCAAGGTGTTTCTCAAGTAGGTCTTTGGTTAGTTTATCAACTGCTAGGAAAACTAACCGATAGAACATGCTCCTGATCATAAAATTTATTTTATTTCTTCTAGTTTCAATGTTAATTTATTTTGGGCGTGTTTTCACAGTCACACAATTAATGAATTAAACAAGAATGCATGATAGAACATAAATAAGATCATCTTATTTGTGAATATTATCGTAGACATGGTTAATCACTTATGTATACCCCAATTAATATAAAAAATCATGTAATCAAAGATAATAATATGAAAATTTACGTATAAGGAGAAAATCCCTCAATGAAATAAAATGTCGGTATAGCCTTCCATAATCTTGGTTTGAATCGAACCATAGTTCGAAGTGCGTGACCAAACCTAGTTGGGGTGTTTTCAATTATAAATGAATTATAATTCAATTTTTTGGGTTTAAATGTGTTGGTTCACATCAAGGATTGATTTTCATAGTAGGAATTAGTTTGACCAAGAGGCAAAGGTTGAGGAAATCCAAAATAAAAGGATATCATGACTGGGGAGTCCAGTTAAAGGATCAATGAGATGCGAGTTAATGCAGTTGGAATTTGTAATGCCTACCTTAAACCATTAAAGTTTCTTGACCAACACTAGTTGGGGTCATGTGAAGGTCAATATAAATCCTTCCCACTAGAATATTCACAGAATAGAATATTTTGAAGTCAGTGGTGAGGGCTATTGGATTTCCATAAAATAGTTAGAGACTAATAGGTATTAATTTTTTTAGTTGTCCCGGTATTATAATGAACATTTAATGAACCATTTCTCATATTAATTTTTAGAAATGTCCAGAATAATAACTTCAAACATATAATTTTGATCCATAATTGAAATGGAAATCATTCCCACCAACTCCAATTTCTAGGAATGGAAGAGGCGTTTACACCTCATCATTTTCCCCAAGAGGAAATTGAAAGTGCTAGAAGAGCCTTCTCAGTTGCGCCTAGGAAAGAGGCCGGGGATGGGGAACTATCTATCTATATTAAACATATGGATGATTCCATATATTTCTAATGTTTCATACTATTGTTCATGTCTAATGAGCTCATAAAGAAACATGAAAACATTTATGCATATAGCATGATGTCTCATCTTAAAAATCATTATCTAGAGAAGGAGAGATAGGTGAGATATGAGATCTCTAATGATTTGTTTACAAATATTCTTAGAGAGTATTCACAAGCTGTGACACATGTAGTCATGCATATTGGCGACATTGAACGCATGTACATCTTAGGGATTAAGTTCCCAGATGAGTTGCATACAGATCTCATCCAATCATCATTGCCCAAGACCTTCTCTAGATTTATTGTCAACTACAACATGAGAAGCGATGAGAAGTGTCTATCAAAACTTCTGAATTTATGTTTCCTGGTAGATAAGGCCATGGGGTGTGAAAACCCCCAGTCCTTATAGAGAATAATATAAGGAAGGAAAAGGAATAGGGGACAAGTACTTATAAACAGTCTGAAACCCTCGAGCACTATCCCTCCAAGAAGGGTAAGACCTAGAGGTAGGGTAAATAATGGGAGGCAGTGTGTTTTTCTTGTTGCAAGCTAGGACATTGGACAAGGAATTTCACCCAAAAGCATGTGGATACTAATGGTTCATTTGTTATCAAGTGAAATCATTCCATTTCTAAACATTGGGTATTAGAAACAGCTTGTGGGGATCATATCTATATTCAAATGCACGAACCATGTTGATTCAGAAATAAATCTAGAGGAGAGGGGGATCTTTGAGTTGACAATGGTGAAAGGAGAGCTACATTAGCCATTGTAAATTACCACTATTAATTACCTACTGAGATGATTTTGGTTTTAATTAGCAGTTATTATGTTCTTAGTGTTACCGAAAACATTATTTTTGTATCATGTTTGGATATGGATTGATATATTTTCATGTTTGGGAATAAGGGTTGTTTATTTTATAAGAACATCATGTGTTATGGTATGGTGAATTAAAATAATGGTATGTAGTTATTAAATTATAAAACCATGTGTTGGAAATTGACAACGAAACAAACTCCCGTGACTCATACAACACCTAGTTGGGGCATCACTGTATTGGTCACGTAAATGAGAAGTGAATGACAAAGCTCTAACACAATTATTATTTAGAATATAATGAGCTAAAACATCTTTATTGATGTTACTATTGATTACAAGGTAAAATGACCAAGCCACCTTTCAGAAGAGAGTTTGAAAGGGCCACACAGATTCTAGGATTGGTGCACAAAGATGCGTGCAAAACATTTCCTGTAGAATCAAGAGGGGGATTTTCTAAATTTTGTACTTTTAATGATGATTTGAGTAGATATGGATATATCTACTTGATGAGGTATAAGTTACAATCCAAAGAGTAATTTATGGAATTAAAGAATGAAGTAGAGAGTATTCTTTGTAAGAAGATAATGAATCATCGATCAGATCGAGATGGAGAATATATGAAGCAAGAGTTCATCGATCATCAATAGGAGTCTAAGATTATATATCATCTAACTCATCCATATACACCAAAATGGAATGATGTTAGTGAATGGAGGAACCAGACTGTCATTACCCTTCCACCGGGGCCTCTGTCGTGACTACCCCAAGCCCACCTTAGATAGGCCAGGGGCTGGAAACTAGCACCAAAGGCTTAAATCACTAAAATTGGAAGGCATTTCCTTTATAACATGAAAATCCACAAAAAAGAGAACGAACTAGGAACAAATCACTAAAAAACTGTATAAAATAGGAGTATTGAAAAGTAAAAGGGGGGCTAAAAATAAAATCCCAAATGTAATGTATTAAAAAACTGAAAGTACAAGTATTGTAAAAAGGGAAAATGGATCCTAGACCATCCACCGAGAAATACTACCTAATGGGTAGGTACATATAGCCTCCATATCACTCCATGTCCATCCGTATACTCTTTGTACCATCATGTCGTGTGGTCCACCTCCGGGTACCATCCCGTCCTGGTACACTCATCATCCGTTAGAAATGTCCTTCGTCTGCATCCAACACAAAGAGGTGCGGGAAAAACCCGTGTCAGGGTGAGTATAACGATACTCATTAGGGACCCTGATACCCTCAGGGTCTCACAAAACCAACAAGGATAAACCACAAAGTATGAAATCAATATATAACCCCACTTAGGTATATGGCCATAAATATACCTAAGATATCAAGTAATCCATCTCAATCATGAGGTAAACACAAAAGTTACTGACTCATCACAAACCAGGATTTTATTTTAGGGGTAGTATCATGTAACATCCCCAGTCACACTATCGAAACCTCAGCTGCTAGAGAACTACTCCTCTATCGAGTACTGTGGGCCTACCATGTCACCAAGGCACTTCCCACTAACCTTGGACTGCTGAGGTACTCCTCCTACCGAGTACCGTGGGTCTGCTGCGTCACCAAGGTGCTCCCCACCATGGGTCTGCCACATCACCAAGGAACACCTCACTATGGGTCTTCCGTGTCTCGAAGGCGTCCCCACTGGGCAAGTCGAATCACTCCGAGTCAAATCGGTCAGTAGTTTTCTGGTCTCAGCCAGCTACTAGGTCTCCACCTTAAGCTCGCTCTTTTCATGGAGGATCCGCTCCCCGAGCTATAGGTCGATACTCGAACTATCACAAATTCCCATGTAGAAATATCGCAAAGGTCCTTCATGTCATAGGGGTCTCAACGCAATAGATGACATGTCAATCGGATGCCCGGTCTGTGAGTTATTAGCCTTTTATTGTCGGGGGCCTAGTTGGATTCGTGCATCATCCAACCTGATAGTATCTCAACAATACCCGAAACTCTAGTGGGGTATACTGAAAGGGACTGTCAAATTCCATGAATACCAGTGCGGCTGACGGTTCATCAAATGATCGTCTGGTTCCAAAGATATGACCAAATAATGTAAAGGGGTCGGTAGAGTGCCCGGGTTCGGTCCGACCCAGTTTTGGTAGACTCGGTCTGGGTCAACCCGGTCAAACCTATTGGGTCTGGCCCGAACCATTGGGTGGGCCAGCCTGTTAGGTTCGGCCTGGCCCACCGGTCCCAGCCCAACAGTTTGCATGGGCGGTTCGGCCCAGAGCGCCGCGAGGGTGCTGCTCGGCGCGTCTCAGCTCGGGGGTGGGGGTGCGGACGGGCCAGTTTGGCCAGGTCGCTGTGAGGGGGGTTGCGGGTCAGCTTGGGAGGCTGGAATAGATAGGGCACCAGATTGGTCGAGTTTCATCTCGGGAGGCTGAGTAGGCCGATAGGCAGGCCAGAGAGTGGCTGGGAGGAGGCCAGGCAGTCACCGTTCAGCGCGGCTCTGATCGGCACGGGCCGACAGGGTGCAGCCTTTGCGAGCAGAAGGATGGTGGTGGAGGGGAGCCGTGAGGCGCGGGCAGGCCGGTGGGTGGTGGGGGAAGCTGGCAGCGGTGCAGGCTGAGGTGTCTCGGCCAGTTCAGCAGCTGGACAATGCGACCAGGGCGTCTCGGCCAGAGGGTCATAGTTTGGCCCAGACTGTGGCACGGTTGGGGTGTGGTGTATCTTGCGGAGTCCACGGGAAGCTCTCCCTTTGCATGTTTCTTTCTTCGCCTTCAACTCTAGTTCGTTGTTATGTCGGCATGCCAATGATCATCACAAACAAGAACAGAAGAGGGTTGGGCCATGTTGTTTTGGCCCGCACTCTCCACGTTAAGGGTGGAAACATTAGCTCATCAATAAGTAAAAATGATGAACTTTGATTGTTTCACAACCTCTGCAAGGATTCCTTTCCAACTGAAGAAAATTATAAAGAAGGTAATATTAATCAAATTAACCCCTACCTTGATATTTTGTGGATGATGAAGTCATGGGGAAGAAAACGGAGGAGATCATTGTTCGACGCACCCACAACACACTTTCAATTCCAAGCTCATGTGTCTGTTCATTGGCGACGATGAGGAGGGAAGTCGGTCGTCGAAGACGTCCAACGTCGGTTGCCTCCGAGGAAGAAGTCAAAGATGTTCCGTGATGGTGTTCTTTATTGGAGGAACGCGTTCTTTGTTCTTCATTGGGATATGGGGTTCTTCATTGGAGAACTCTAATTCTCTCATGATCTCCTCTCCCTAATATTCCTCCCAAATTCCAAAAGTGAATAGATATCCCCTCCATATAATATATTGTCTCTTATTTGAAATTGTTGGGTTTAAAATTAAAATTATAGCGTTTAATTAAAAGAGATGGCTCAATTAATTAATGAGTAGGGTTTGGAAAAATAAATTATGTGTTGGCTCAAATAATTAAAGGGGAGGTGGTGGCACCATAAATGGTAGAGGAGATCAAGGGGCTCCCCCTCGTTAATGAGGGGAGTTGAGGGATTTTCCTCTACTCCCATTATTTGGGGTCGGGTGGTCCCTAACCCTATTATTAAAATTCGGAGGTTATATGGTCTCAGGTGGTCCCCACTACATTAACCCCACATGGGAGGTTGAGGTGTGGTGTTCCTCACCTCCATTACCTCTCATTGGAGGTTATGGCCTGCTGGTTCCCACTTCTTACATCCAAACGGATGTCATAGATCTTGTGGGAACCACCTCCAAACACCCACATGGAAGCTCAGATAAAAATGAAGTGAAGATCACTTTATTTTATTATTTTCCATGAAAACCTAAAAACTAACTATTATTCTCGACCCACTGCTATCGAAGTGAAATTATCCTTAACCGAATATCGGCACTACGAGTTCAATAGTGCCCTTGGATTTGAATTCCGAGCACCGGTTCAAAAATTATAAAATCTCGCTCATACGTTTACTGAACGTACCTTAACAAAACTTCAAAATTGATTCTGGGCACACCGGGCCCCGAAATCATGCGCCGTGTATTTGCACAGACACTTAAAATTCCCATGTATTTAAGAAAAAAAATTCCAGATCAATTTACGGGTTTTTACATTCTCCCCACCTCTAAGATTTATGTCCCCGTAAGATACAACTCGAACTAAGGGAACAAGTGGGGGTACTGAGCACACATCTGAGCCTCCTGCTCAAATGTGCTCTCCTGGAGGTTCTTGTGCTGTCAGAGAATGCACATCAGAGGTATTGACCATCCACATAAGAGTATCTCAATGTTCCGCCAAATCATAGTGGTCTCAATGCAACATAGGGTGCATTAATCAAACGCCAGGTCTGCGAGTTATTAGACTTTTAGTCCCAGGGGCCCAGTTGGATTCGTGCACGATCCAACCTGACTTTATCTCAAATTTACCCAAAACTCCAGTGGGGTATACTCAAAGGGATTGTCGTGCTCCATGACTATCAGTGCCGCTGAAGGTTTGTCAAACAGTCATTCGGTGCCAATGATATGGCCTAAGAAAGTAAAGGAGTCGGTATTGAGCTTGGGGTCGGTCTGACCTAGTCGGATCGACCCGGTCTGACACAGTTTGGGGCGACTTCGTTTGGGTCGACCCGGTTAGACCAGTTGGGTCTAGCCCACCCCATTGGGCGGGCTAAACTTTTAGGTTTGGCCCAGCCCAGCCCGCTGGGCCCAGCCCGGCCCGCTGGGCCCAGCCCAGCCGGCCATGTGGGCGGTTCAGCCTGAGCTCGGGGATGGTTCTGTCTGGAGCGTTGTGAGGGTGTGGCCCAATGCAATTGGGCCCGGAGGGAGCGGCCGGGAAGGTTCTTCCAGGCGGCCTCAAGGGGGTCCATGGGCTGGCTCGGGAGGCCGGCACAGCCAGAGCGCAGGTTCGGTTTGGTGGCAGCACGGGAGGTCGGGCGACCATAAGCCGGGAGGTGGCCTTGCAGGCATGAAAGAGGGCCATAGAGCTGTCGTGAGGTCACCAGGAAGGCCGGAAGGCAGGCCGGTGGGCAGCTGGGGGTGGTCGGGCAGGCGCAGTTCGGCCCGGCTCGAGCCGGAGTGGTTCAATCAGGGCGTGTGGCGGCGGCTGTGAGCCGGGTGGTGCTGGTAGGCCGATGGGCGGTCATGGAAGTCGGCGGCGGTATTGGCCGAGGTGGCTGGGCCGGTTCGGCAAGCGGATGGTGCGGCAAGGGCGGCTCTGCCAGAGGGCGCGGTGCGGCACGCCGAGGCTGCGAGAAGCATGGCTTTTGCCTATTGCATTCGTCTCCTTCAACACCGCTTCTTTGTTACATCACCATGCCAAAGATAATCACAAAAAAGAATAGTGGAGGGGTTGGGCAATGTTGGTTTGTCCCCCACCCTCCGCGTTATGGGTTGTAACATTTGGCTCATCAAAAAGTATGAAAGTTGAACTTCAATTGTTTCACAACATCAACAATGATTCCTTTTCAACTGAAGAAGAGAATAAGTAAGGTAATATTACACAAAATAACCCCTACCTTGAACATTGGTCGTCGACAGAGTCGCGGGGAAGAAGATGGAGTATATCGTCATTCGTCGCATCCACCGCACAATTTTAGTCCCGAGTTCGTGCATCAGTTCATTGATGACGATGAGGAGAGAAGTCTATCATTGAAGATGTACCACATCGGTTGCCTTCGGTGAAGAAGTCTAAGATGCTCATTGCTGGCATTCTTCATTGGAAGAACACGTTCTTCGTTCTTCATTGGGAGATTGGGTTCTTCATTGGAGAACTCTAAATATCCCATGCTCTCCTCTCCCTAATATCTCTCCCAAATGCCAAAAGTGAGTAGATAGGCCCTCCATATAACATATTTTCTATTATTTTAGATTTTTGGGTTTAAAATTTAAGTTGTACCATTTAATGAAAAGATATGACTCAATTAATTAATGGGTAGGGTTTGGCATAATAAATTATGCGTTGGAAAAAATAATTAAAGGGGATGTGGTGGCAGCATAAATGGTTGTGGGGATCAAGGGGCTCCCCCTCTTTAATGAGGGGAGTTGAGAGATTTTCCTCTCCTCCCATTAATAGGGGTTGGGGGGTCCCCACCCTTAATATTCAAATTAGGAGGTTATGTGGTTTCGAGTGGTCCCCACCACATTAACCCCACATATGAGGTTGAGGCGTGGTGGTCCCCACCCCCATAACCTCTCATGGGAGGTTATGGCCTAGTGTTACCCACATCCAACCCACATAAAGAGGTTATTGATCCAGTGGGACCCACCTCCAAACACCCACAAGGATGCTCCAAAAAAATAAAGGGAAGATCGCTTTATTTTATTATTTTCCACGAAAACCCAAAATCTAACTTTTATTCTCGACCGATTTACGTCGATGTGAAGGTGTCCTTAAGTGAATATCGGCACTGCGAGTTCAACGGTGCCCTCCGATTTCATTTCTAAGAACTAGTTCAAATGATATAAAAACCCGATCGTACATTTACTGAACGTATCTGAACAAAACATCAGAAATTGTTTCCGGGCACAACGGACTTAAGAATCATGCGCGTTCAATTTTCTATGGTGGCGTCTGGGAGCCGGGGGGAGTGGGTAGGCCGGCTGGTGGCCGGGGTAGCAGATTGTGGTTCGGGCCAAGGGGGCTCAGCCGGTTCGGCCGACGGACAGCGTGGCCAGGGTAGCTTAGGTGGAGGTCAACGGTTCGGCTCGGAGTGTGGCGCATCTGGGGCGTGGCACGACTTGTAGAGGCTGTGCGAAGCACTCCATTTTCATATTCCCTTCGTCGCCTTAAACTCCACTTCGTTGTTATGTCTCCATGTTGTAGATCAGCACAAAGAAGAATGGAAGAGGGGTTGGGCCATGTTGGTATGGCCCACACCCTCTGCATTAAGGGTTGTGACATTTGTCTCATCAAGAAGTAAGAAAGATGAACTTCAATTGTTTCACAACCTCCACAATGATTCATTTCCAACCGATGAAGAGAATAAGGAAGATAAATTTACTCAAATTAACCCCCTACCTTGATCGTTGGTTGTTGATGGAGTTGTAGGGAAGAAGATAGAGGAGATCGCCGTTCGTTGTGTCTGCCTCACACTTTCAATCCCAAGCTCGTGTGTCGGTTCGTTGAAGACAATGAGGAGGGTTGTTAGTTGTAAAAGGTGTCCCACATCAGGGGAATCTGAGGAAGAAGTCGAAGATGCCCCTTGCCGGCATTCTTCATTGGAAGAACATGTTCTCCGTTCTTCATTGGGAGATGGGTTTCTTCGTTGGAGAACTCTAATTCTCCCAAGCCCTCCCATCCCCAATAATTCACCCAAATAACAAATGTGAATAGATAGCCCCTTTAAATAATAAATTATCTATTATTTTGGATTTTTGGCATTAAAATTCAAATTGTTTCATTTAATTAAAATAGATGGCTCAATTAATTAATGGGCAGGGTTTGTCATAATAAATTATGTGTTGGCTCAAAAAATTAAAGGGGAGGTGGTGGCACCATAAATGGTTGAGGAGATCAAGGGGCTCCCCCTCATTAATTATGGGACTGGAGAGATATTTCTCTCCTCCTATTAATAGGGGTCGGGTGGTCCCCACCCCTACTATTCAAATTGGGAGATTATGTGGTTTCAAGTGGTCCCCGACACATTAATCCCACATGAGAGGTTGAGGCGTGGTGGTCCCCACCACCATAACCTCTGATGGGAGGTTATGGCATAGTGGTCCCCACTTGCAACATCCACAAGGATGTTATAGATCTAGTGGGACCCACCTCCAAACACCCACTTGGTGGTCAAATAAAATTAATGTGAAGCTCACTTTATTTTATTATTTTCCATGAAAACCCAAAAACAATCTTTTATTCTTGACCCACTGTCGTCGAAGTTAAAGTCTCCTTAAGAAAATATTTGTGCTGCGAGTTCAATGGTGCCCTCATATTTCAATTCCGAGGATAGGTTATAAAATGTAAAGAATCCCATTTTATTTTACACTAGTGTATGGGGATGTGAGGCATTTGTTAAGTCCATATGAGGGAACAAACTAGCACCCTGGGGAATGAGGGGTATCATTATAGGATATCCCAAGGAAACCAATGAATATTACATATATAACCTTTCAAACATGTCAATGATTTTTTCCAGAAAAGTCATATTTCATGAGAGGTAGAACATACTAAAAAATGATAGTGGGAGAAATATTGACTTCGACGATGTTGAGGCTCAGGATATAGAGGAGTTGGTACAAGAACAAATTCCACATATCCCCTTGGAAGAGGTTCTAGAAACACACGTACTACGTATGAGCTCAAGAGAGGTTAGGGAACTAGAGAGATTTGGTTTCCTAGTCACAGAGGATGGTGAATCATTGTTGTTGGAAAATTATAAATTTCTCTCCTACAAGGAAGAAGTTGAAAGAACAAAAGCTACAAGATGGATATAAGCTATGAATTGAGAGATGGATTCCATGTATCAAAACCAAGTTTGGGATTTGATCAATGAGACAATTGATGTTAATCCTATTGGATGAAAATGGGTATTCAAGAGAAAACTTGAGATGTAAGGCCATGTTAGATCCTATAAATCAGGGCTAGTGGCTAAGGGATTCAAACATCATCAAGGAATTGACAATGACAAAACCTTCTCGTCAATTTCCTTGTTTAAATCCACAAGAATCATACATGTCATAACAGCTTATCAAGATTATGAGATTTGGAAAATAGATGAAAAAACAAAATACCTTAATTGTAACCTTCAAGAAGATATCTATATGACACAACCCGATGTCTTTGTTACACCAGGTGAAGCCAAATGGGTTTTCAAGTTTCAAAAATCCATTTATATTTTAAAGGAATATCCCGATCATGGAACATTCTATTTGATGAAGCCATAAAAGAATTTTGTTTCATATAGAATGAATGTGATCCATGTGTTTTTAAGAGGTTTAATGGGAATGAGTTCAAAATACTAGTAGTATATGTTGATGACCTATTGCTTATTAGAAATATTGTACCAGTATTATAGTCAGTTAAGGACTTATTAAAAAAGTGTTTCTCCCTGAAGGACATGGGTGAAGCAGCCTACATTCTATGGATCAAAATCATTTTTGATAAATCCAAGAGGCTTCTTAGACTATGTCTTGGAACATACATTGACAAGATAATAAATAGATTTAGTATATATCAATACAAGAGGGGATTGGTTTCAGTATCACAAGGTTAATATCCTTCAAAGAAAATGTGTCCTTAGACACAACATGAGAATGATGGAATATGTAAGATCCCATATGCTTAGACTATAGGATCCATCATGTATGACATGTTATGTATCAAGCTTGATGTTTCCTTTTAAAAAATCATGGTATGTAGATATCTAGTACCTCTAAGAGAACAACATTGGAATTATTTTAAGATTATCCATATGTATCTGAGAAGAACTAAGGATATGTTCTGGGTGAATGGAGGAGACGAGGAGATTGTCATAAGTGGGTATGTTGAAGCTTGTTTTCAGACATAACAGAATGATCTAAAGTTACATTCTAGATATTTTTCATTGTCTGAATGGATGAGCTATGAGATGGAAGTGTTTAAAGTAAAAAAAAATTCATCGATTCTACAACAGAGTCCGCATATATAGTAGATTCTGATGCAGCCTTTGAAGCCATCTAGATTCAGAAAATTTTCCAAGATTTATGTGGTGCCTAGTATTAAAGATCCTATAACATTGTATTGTTATAATACTATAGTGGCGGATCTTGAAAAATAACCAAGGTTATATCAAAAGACCATGCATATACTCCAAATATATCACCACATGAAGTATTTCTATTAAAGGGTTGAAGTTGTAGTGAGTAGAGTGTCCACGGAAGAGAATGTGAAAGACTCCCTAAATAAAGACCTATCTCAGAAGAAGGATGAATATCATGTGAGATCTAGCGGGTTAATGGTTGTTAAGAGATGGTTTTAGTCCATGTGGGAGGATGTTATAGTTGGTGGCCAAGTACCAACTACTTTTTAGTATTTTCATTAATAAATACCTTATCACATGTGGATTGTTATTCTATGTGAAAATGTATGTGATAATGTCCTTAATAGAGTTGTTTCACGAAATGGTCATAGAGGATTCCTGCTATGATGAGAACCCGGATGTTCCATAACATTATTCTTAAATATGTGTTTTATGGTCATATGATGTTATTTGAGGGACACAAATAATATAGTCCATTAGGGGTGAGGAGCCTTGAGACATTGATGCACCTTATCATGTGTGCGCCCTTGGTAATATCAAAGAGGATATTATGAGAACGTGACCAGCCAGAAGGAAGTCCATATTTCATAGTGTCATTTGATGTTCCTATCTGCGGACTTGCGTGTTGGTCCTCAGACTTTAAGATTATTATTAATGGGTATTACAACTCATGCACTTAGATGTATTAATGAAAACTTTGATGAGACACTGTTCGTAGTAAGTTAGTATATGATGGGTGAGTCACATGTAATTCTACATTAATAGATAATGTGAGAAAGAATTGGTCCCTTATTTTCCATAATTGAAGTAGATATCTCAGGTCTTTTGATGGAAATGATATAGCCTAAATAAATCCATGTACATGGTAAGGAATTGGGATGTTCTATTTTGGGAAGTCAAAAAAGTATAATCAATCACATGGATGGATTTCACCGGTATGAAAACTTCTTGATTTGAGATATCGAGACAAAGGGGTTATATTACATGGTAAGCATTTATATGAGGTGACACGTCATTGCGGTGTAAAATTCATTCTCTCTGGGTGTCTTGTAGTTTTTCTATACACTAACTATAGACTTTAGGCAGGCTCTATCTAATTCCTGTAAGATGGTGGCCTAGAGGGTCACACACTAAGTGTGTCCAAGTTTCTCATTTAAAAATTAATTTAAGAAGTTGAATAAATGTTATTCTCGATTGGGGTTTAATAAATATTTAAGGATTCTTGATCACTTTTATTTCAACACTAGTAATTAGAGACAATATATTTGGGGAGAAATAATAAATATTTATTAGCGAGTAATGTAGTGATATTTATTAGAGAAATAAATATCAATTATTAAAGGTCAAATAAATGTGGTGGATGAAATAATGAAAATGGAGAAAACCAAAGTACAGGTGATGTATATTAATGTACTTGATGTGTAGTATTTCTGGGGATTTGTAAGAAATAATATTTTTTACTTAATTAAATAATATTATGCGTAATTCATTGGGCATGTGTCAAGTAATAATAATTTTCAACTATTTTTATTAGACATGGGGTCCTACTAAGAATTTAATGAAATTAATAAATGCTTTCACGTTATAAATTCGTTTTATTATTCTGAGTAATTTTAATCCCAAATATATAATTCTCATTAGCATATCCATTTTTTGTGTTGTGCATAATGGATCTATAGAAATCTCTAAAGACCATAAATAATTGCATTCTTCCAAGAACAATCTCATGGTACCAGATCAAGGAGATCGCTTTGAAAGTGGCTCTCAAGACAATCGATGCAAGGCATCACAAGTGAAGCATATTTTGTGTTAACACCCAGAGATCCCTTTGGCAACATCTAGAGATATGTGAAGCACATTTGGGTCACCTCTATACAAATCCTACAATTGGATTCTTTGACGTAATGATGGATCATATCTAATTTTGATCGGAAACATCAACAGATAGTGAATTCCATCCAGGTAAATCTTGTCTTTTAATTAAATTAATTATAACCAATATATGATGATCCCATCTAGGGTTCCAATACACCCAGATTTTCTTTAGTTATTTTTCCTATTACAAATATATGGAGTTTTATTATCTTGGTGAATCTCGGATTTAATGTTGTTAACAGAAAAAATTAATATTGTGTACACCCACCAATGAGCTTCTGCTGCACCTAGGACCTTCAACAAGTGGGAGGAATTGACTTTGGAATAAATGTAATAGACTATAGAAAATATTTTTCCACTATTTTTGGATTAATTTTCAGATTTATTTATTGACAACATCACTAGGTTTCCACGTATAAGGGAAGTGGATTTTATGATTGAACTCCTTCTAGGGATTAGTAATATTTTGTTTTTGTCCTATATTATGGCTCCAACAGAGTTACGAGTATTGAAAGTGTAGTTGGAGAAGCTGAAAGAATGGTTTACAATTGGGAATGTAATTCTATATTAGAATCACATGTATTTTCATAAAGAAAGAAAATATTATTCTTTTGTAGGGTGTTGATTATCGTAAGCTTAACCAATTTACGATAAAGAACATGTACCCACTTCTATGCAATGATGATCTATTCGATCAATTAAGGGGATATCAATGGTTATCTAACATTGAAATGCAATTAGTATATCACCAATTGCGAGTTCAGAAGGAAGATATTCCAAAGGCAGCTTTTAGAAGTAGATATGGACACTATGAATATGTAGTCATGACTCTCGATCTAATAAATTCACCAGCAGTCTTTATGTATTTGATGAATCAGATATTTCAACAATATCTAGATTCTTTTGTTGTGGTGTTTGTGGATAACATATGTATGTATTAAATGAAAAGGGCTAATCATGAGGAACACCTGGCTATAGTGTTGCAAAACGCGAGAGATCACGGTTTCCATTCCAAATCAACAATGTGTGATTTTGGGATACAAGAAGTACATTTTCAAGGACATGTCATTTCTAAGAAATGTGCTTCCATAGATTCTAAAAATATAGAAGATGTTATGTCATGGAAACCACCAAATAATGTTTCGAGATACGATATTTTTATAGTCTATCTGAGTATTACTAATGCTTTGTGAATTATTTCACACAATTAGCATCTAAAATGATAGATTAGACAAAGAATAATGCTCTATTCCAATAGATAGAGGAATTCCAGTAGTTATTCTAGTAACTAAGAGTTCATCATATACCAGAACCTATCATGATTTTTTCAGAATCATGATAGGGGTATGTCGTCTACTATGATGATTTAGGATGAGGGTTGGGATCTGTTAATATGAAAGGATACCATGAGGTTTCTTATGGTTCAATGAAGTTGGGGGTCTATTAGAAGAATTACCATACATACTGTTTATAGTTAGCTACAGTATTCATTATAATGAAAACATGGAGAAATTATCCCTTGGGTGAGAAATTTATTATGTTCACAGTTAACAAAAGATTAAAAAAAATTTCTCATAGTGAGAATCGAATATGAGGAAAATGAGACGGCTAGCGTATCCCCATATGTTTGACTTTTAAATGATCTATACACCATAAAATTGTAATTCTATGGTAGATGCATTGATCATAAATTCATATTCTCAGTTGGCGAAAGAATCTTCATATGAATAGTAGTTGATGTTAATCCTAGCCGACATGTATGATGAATGTAAAGACTGAGGTGATGTTTCATGAGTCAATAAGGCTTTCCTTATAACTTTTCCATTCCTTCAGACTTGGGGAAGTTCGTTAACTCAATAAGGATTCCTTATGGCATTACAATTCCATCTTGTTTTTAAAATCACAAACACCTTATCTCAAGGAAAATCACTTTTTACCCTATGTTTTACTTCTATAAGAAAAAATTTCCTTCCCCAAGGAAATTTATCCTTATCATGTTTTCATTGCTCATATCATAATTTTTAAAAGTTTAATATTCAGTTTGAAACCAAAACTATGGAATCCTATAAGTACCTAGATATGAAGGATTGTATTTTAGAATCCGATTTCTCAGAATTCTGATTCTGAATTCTGGTTACAAACTCTTCTGAGTTATGACTCTGAATTCTGGTTACAAACTCTTCTAAGTTATAACTATGAATTATGATTACGAATTCGGGTTAAAAGTCTTCTGAGACCTGACTCCGAATACTGATTAAGAATTCTAGATACGAACTATTCTGAGATCTGACTCTGAATTCTGATTACGAATTCTGGATACAAACTCTTCTGAGTTCTGACTCCAAATTCTTATTACGAATTCTGGTTACGAACTATTATGAGTTCTGAATCCAAATTCTGATTATGAATTCTGGTTACAAACTCTTCTAAGTTCTAACTCTGGGATCTCTGAATACAGACTCTGAACTCTTATGAGTTCTGACTCTAAATTCTCATGAACTCTGACTCAGAACATTTTTTGTTCCAGCTCCGAATTCTTATGAATCCAGATTCGGAATTTCCTTGAAATTCAGACTCTGGAATTTTATATAATTCAGGTTATGAATTACTAGAAGACAGAATCTGAATATCCTTGTATTGTAGGCTCCAAATTCAATTTTGGTTAGACTCCGAACATTCATTTTATTACATTCTGAATATCAGATTTTAGTTATGCTCAAACATGTTTTGTTATAAAACGATTTTGTTCCTTCAGTTACTTACTAACCATTGTTTGTGTGACACGTGTATAGGTCCCTCCAAAATTAATGAAAAAATATGACCATTGGAGAAGGAAGCTGACCATTGATGACGTGCCTATAAATAGGATACCATTTTAAATATCTATAGACTTGTGGACAACATTTGGAATTTTTGAAGCTCAGAACTTCTAGAAGTTATTTCTAGATAGAGAGGATCTTATAAACTCTTAGGCTTCGTGCAGAATTTTTGAACGGCTTCTTCAAACATTGCTTCATGCAGATTTTCTTAGTGCAGATGGGTGATTTCCTTGAAATCAAAGACTTCGGGTTGTGAAGTCTGAGGTGCCGGTTTCCTTACAAATCGAGGGCTTGCAGGGATAGCGAGACAAATACCAATCTTCGGATTGAGGGCTTACCTGGGTTTGGGTACGACAGACTTTCTTGAAAGTATAAATCAAGGGACCTTTTATCCAGGGTTTTTGGATACCCTTCTTTTTAAGATAAAAGTGTTACTACTTGTTACTTGTAGTATTTATATTTTTTTTGTACTTTTAGTTGTTGTGGAATGTATAGTCCTCTTATACTTATTTAGACCTGTACTTTGATTATATAGGATTCTATATGATTTAAGGTAGAATCTTGGTTGTTGTAAACCATTGTTATGTTTAATTTTTGGAATCACATTCCAAAATCAAGCAAGTTATTAGAGCTCAGAGGTGTTGTGAATTTTGGTTATGCAAAATTTCAATATGTATTTTTAAAGTATTAAATTCACCCCGCTCTTGTATTTTAGGATCTCATTATTAAATATATGTTCCAACAATTGGTATCAGAGGAGGTCGCCTCTGAATTAATCTCGCAATTAAATTTAGAAGAGAATTATTCTTCTTATTAGTTTCAAAATTGAATTTCCTGATTCACACTTTTTTGAAATTAGTTTCTTCAGATTAGTGTAGTTCGGATTAATTTTTTCTTAGAGCTACTCTTGTTCTATATTTTACTTGCATTGGAATATTCAATTTTATTGCAAACATTTTCTATTAACATGTTTTTTTGGAATGAATTTTCTTTTAGATGGCAGGAATCAATGTTGCTTCAATAGAAAATCTCAATCCAACTAGGCCACCTATCTTTGATGGATATGATTAAAAATACTAGATAGATCGCATGCAGTCTTTCATTATCAATACTAGAGTTGATAATATTGTCATTCTTACTGGAGGATATTAAATCCTTGATAAAGAAGATACTACCTTTACCAATCAAGAAAATCATGAATATTATCTGAATTATAAGTTACACAATACTTTTCTTTTCTCCATGACTACAAACATATATATCCAAATTTCATCTTGTGAAGAATAAAATTGTATATGGAGAAACTTTATGTTACTCACTTTGGAACATCCAAAGTAATTGAAACTATAAGTGCCATGCTTAGAGCTGAATATCATGGTTTCTACTTTGGTTATGGAGAACCCATATGTATGGTGCAATAAAGGTTCATGACTATCGTGAATATTTTACAATCCATGGGTGAGAAAGGATTAAATGATGAAGCTCTTGTTGATTAGATCATTGACATCATGCCGAATGAATGGGAATCCAAGAGGATTGTTATTGATGAGACAAGAAAGGTTACTCAGATTTCCTTAGATGAACTATTCAGAACTCTTATTCATCATGAGACTAGATTGAATAGAGATGCTGAAAATGTAAGGAAAAGGAATGGGAATAGTAGTGTTTCATTTACTAGAAATTTAAATCATATGAACGATAAGACTCCTAAGAGAGTTACTAGATCCAAATCTAAAAAGATTTTTATCCAATTTGAATCTAGTGGAAGTGATTCCTTAGAGAATAAATTATAAAATCTTTCTCCAATGATTAACAAGATAGCTAGACGGAGAAACTTTCAATCCAAATATAAGAAGATTGAATGGAAAGATAAGAATGATTCAGAAGTTACATGTTATGAATGAAAGATAGATAGACACATAAGACCTGATTTTCCAGTATTTAAGTGAAAATAAAGAAAGTAAATTTATTCAAAGAGAAATAGAAAGAATTATTACAAGGATAAAGCTAATAATATCTTGAAATCTAATGACACCTGGAGTGCCAGTGGTGGAGACTCTTCAGATGAATATTTATATTATGAATATTCTGGATAGAAAAATCATGGTATATTAGCCAGACTACTTATTGAAAATCATTACATAATGGATAAGGCACACAATGATGAATCTATGACCAATGTTTCTTTGAATTATTATGATAGTAAATATTATAACTCTTCAGATGAAGAATCTTTTTCTGATGAAGATAATAATTTACCTTCCTATAAAAAGTTTCTAGGTTTCCCAAACTTCATGAGATTGAAAATTCAAAAATCATGAAAAAAGATGATAAGGAAAAATCTAGGAATACTATTCATACTAAAGAAATATTAGATAATTCTAAATATATTGATAAGAAAAATGTTGACTTTGAAAATATTTCAAAAAATCTTGAGGAAGTAAATTCTGAGAAGAATAATATTTCTAAAGTTCTAGAAAATGTAACTTCTACGCAAAATGTTTCCGAGCACTAATCTAGTTCAAAATCAAATGTTTTTGAAGATAAGAACTTGGTTATCAAACTCAGATCGAAAATCCATTCATTGAGGGTGTTTTTTTTCAAACATTACCTTAGGTAAGGAAACTTTTGTTAAAATGTTTTCCCAAATCCGACTTCTAAGGAATAGTTCCGGTTTTGGTTATACTGGTTCTAAAACCGATTTTAATAACAATTATTTTTTTCCTCAAAGTGCTACATTCTATTCTAAGTGTCAGTGTGGTAGACACTGGGCAAAAAAATGTTTCTTAAACAAAACCCTTTCTTTAGGATTTCATGAAGCCTATTTTTTAAAAAAGTTGTGGGTGCCCAAAATTTTGCTTTCTGAGATTTCTGGATCCAAGCATGATTGGATTTGGAAAACCTAACTTTTTCTTATTTTCAGAAAAATAGTGAAGGTAAAAAAAATAAATACTTGGTACATGGATATTAGATGTTCCTGGAATATTACTGGTAACAAAAAATACATTGAAATTGTTATCAAGACAAAAGGAGGAAAGTAACTTTCAAAGATAATGCTCAGAAAGAATTTATTGTTATAGGTAACATCGTTCTTCTCGGAAAGACATTGATTTCAAATTATTTATTTGTTAAGGGTTTTAAGAACAACCTCATTAGCATAAGTCAACTATGTGATGAAGGTTACATTGTGAATTTTAGGAATGACAAGTTCTTAGTACACAATTCCAAGGAAGAGTTTATTCTTTTTGCCCATAGGCAAGAGAATGTTTACACACTAAAAATAAAAGACCATAAGAGCCAAGATCTACCTTTCCTTAGTGCAATAGAGGATCATTCTAGGCTATGGAATAGATGGTTAGGTCATTGTAACCTCAGAAACTTATGAAAACATTCTAAGAAAAGGTTAGTAAAGGATCTACCGGAGCTTAGATTTGATTCATCAAAAGTTTTTGACCCTTGACTATATGGAAAGCAACATAAATCAAGGTTTAAATAAATCAGTGAATTATTAACTACAGATGCATTACAGTTAGTGGATATGGATCTCTTTGTTCCTACACAAACGGAAATCATTGGGGGAAAGTACGATGTATTTGTTTTAGTTGTTGATTACACTAGATTTGCATGGGTCTACTTTCTAAGAAAGATGTCTGAAGCTTTTTCTTATTTCAAAAGTATTATAAACCAAGTTAAAAATGAGAAAAAAATTCCTTTGAAAACTATTCATAGTGATCATGGTGGAGAATTTCAAAATTCTCATTTTGAAACTTTTTGTTGTATAAAAGGCATTACTCATAAGTTCTCAGCACCTAGAAAAACTTTACAAAATGGTGTTGTTGAAAGAAAAAATAGAATTATTCAAGAGATAACTAGAGCCATGTTGAGTGAGTATTCTATATCTAAAAATTTTTGGGCTGAAACTATATATATTTCTTGTTACACTATAAATTGAGTTTTTATTAGACCTTTTCTTAATAAAACTCCTTATGAGTTATGGAATGGTAGAAAACCTATACTTTCCTAATTTATGTTTTTTTGTTACAATGTATTCATTCTTAATACTAAAGAAATTCTTAATAAATTTCCACCAAAATATGATGAAGGAATTTTCTTAGGCTAATCCACAACTTCTACGGCTTATAGAGTTATCAATAAAAACACTTGTATTGTTGAAGAGATAGTACATGTGAAATTTGATAAAACTAATCCTTTTGTTTCTAAACAACCCATCCTATTTCTTCAGATGTGTTTTCAAAAAATGATTATCATCCTTTGTTAGAAGATCCTTCTTATAAGGAAAATGACCAAGAAGATACTTCAGAAGCATTTACCCCAGAAGATTTCCTACCCTATGTTGATGAATAGGTTTTACAAAACCCAAATCAGATTTTTTTAAATAATCAAACTAGAGATAGTATCATTGGTGATATAAGTCAACCTGTAAGGACTAGATATTACTTAAGAAATGAAGTATAAAAGATAGAATTTTTTCCCCAATTAGAAACAAAAAGTTCATATGAAACATTAGTTGACAATGATTGGATTAATTCCATGCTAGATGAACTAGATGAATTCAAAAGGAATAAATACAGGACCATGGTTTAAATACCTAAGGAAAATTCTGTTATTGGATTAAAATGGGTCTTCAAAAATAAATATGATTAAAATGGAATCATTGTATGAAATAATGAAAATTTAGTTACTAAAGGCTATAATCAACAAGAAGTAATAGACTATGAAAAAACCTATGTTCCAGTAGCTAGACTTGATTGTATTCGCATTTTACTTGACTTTGAAGCATTCCTCAATTTCAAAAATTTTCAAATGGATGTGAAATGTGATTTCCTTAATAGTTATGTTCAAGAGGAAGTTTTTGATGAACAACCTCATAGTATTAAAGAAACAAAACATCCTGATCAAGTTTTCAGAATTACCAAATCTTTTTATGGACATAAGAAAGCCCTTTGAGACTTGTATGATAGACTTACACGATTTTTTCTTCAAAATAATTATTTTAAGGGAAATGCAGATCCAACCCTTTTTATAAAGAAATATAATAAAAATGTTTTCATTGTTCAAATATATGTTGATGACATTATATTTGGTTCAACTCAGCAATATTTAACTGATTCCTTTGCAGATCTAATGAAATATGAGTTTGAAATGAGTATGATGGGTGAGTTAACATTTTTTCTTGGTTTTCAAATCTCTCAAAATCTAGAAGGAATCTATATATCCCAACATAATCATATAACAAAACATCTTAAAAAGTATGGATATGACAACACTAAAAGTATAAGTACTCCCATTGGTACCTAAGACACTCTGTATCTTGATAAATTTGAAAAATTAGTAGATCAAACATGTTTTAGAGGTATGATAGGAAGAATACATTACTTGAAATCTAGTTGTCACTACTTAATGTTATTATTATGCTTATTTTCAAGATATCAATCAATTCAAAAGGAATCTAATTTAAAGGAAGTGTAATTATTTTTTCGCTTCATAAAGGCAACCATGGATTTAGGACTCTTTTATACTTCTAGAAATGATTTTATTTGGGAAAGTTTTTAGATGCTAATTGTGGTGGATATAGAATGGATAGAAAGAGTATATCTGGAACATGTCATTTCTTAGGAGATTCATTAGATTCTTGGTCAGGAAAGCATAAATACTCAGTAGAACTTTCCACTGCTGATGATGAATATATAGCAGCTGGATGTTTTTGTGCTCAAGTATTGTAGATGCAACACACACTCACAGACTCTAGTATGAGATTTACCCAAACAAAAATTTTGTGTGATAATACTAGTTCCATTACCCTTAGTAAAAACCATGCATATCACTCTTGTTCAAAGCACATAGATTTTAGGCATCACTTTCATAGAGATCACACACAAAAAAGGAGATATCATTCATCAATTTATCCGAACACAAGATCAACTTGCTGATATTTACACAAAATCATTACCCTATGATAAATTTTAATACATTAAACAGAAGATAGAAATGATAACCATAAAGTAATCTTCAACATTAACTTCTTGTTGAACCAATCTCCTTATTGTAATAAACTCTTTTTCATTGGGGGAGTACATTTTCTTGATGTTTTACATATTTTTCATAATGAATTTTTTCAAAAAAAATTTAATGATGTTTTTCAAAAAAATTCGTAATGAAGTTTTGAAAAAATTTCGTAATTATGTTTTCAGAATTTTCATAGTGAAGTTTATTTTCCCGTACATAAAATTTTCGAAATGATGTTTTTTTCGTACTTGAAATTTTCATAATGATGTTTTTTTCTCGTACTTGAGATTTTTCTAATGAATATTCTCAAAATGAAGATCTGCGTAGTCATTGTTTTCATACTCAAGATTTTTTGGGAATTTATAGTCCTTCAAAAAGAATTTTCCTCTATACGAATAATTCTCTTGACAATCCATAAGGTACATTTATTTCTTGAGTTTTTGTAATCACATTTTACCTGTTATTAGTTTCCTTTGTTTTTTAAAATTTCCTTGAATCTAGTTTTCTTAATTCCAAATATTTTCTTTTAAAAACATAAAAATATCATATCCTACCAAAATTTCCTTGCATTTATCATTTCAACCATCAGATCTTATCAGAATATTTCTCATCCATTGGATTGAGCTTAGAAGTCGAATCGTCGCATCAACACCTATAAAAAGGGGACCCCTGATGGTTGTCCCACATCGGTTTTCAAGATTTTTCATTTGAAAGCATTGCCCTAGTAAAAAATCCCATTCCTAATTTCTCAATGTTTTCTCAAGTCCAAATTTATAGAGAAGTTCCTTCTCAATATATGTCTTATGTCATGCCGATTTCAGAGTGGCAGATATACAAGGAGAGGTTGGTGCATCCGAACTTCTTTAATAAGTATGAATCTTTTATTTCAATTAATATCAAGATTAATGGATGGCAGAGCATATCCATATCAAAGACAGGAGCTCAGGATGTTGTTTATCTGGATCTATTGATTATGTTTTATGAGTCAGTTTGTTTTTTCAAGGAAGATGGCAGTGAAAAATTTTCCATCAAAAGTTATGAAAAAACATAAGCACTTTCTTATACTAAGGCTTCTAGCTTCGTAGGGTTATTCTATGAAGGAGTGGCATAATTGTGTTCCCGAAAATTACCGAATGTGCAAGGAAGTTTTGTAAAAGTGAAGCCAGTGCAAAGTCTTGGACTTACAGATGTGAAGACCACAAAGATTGCTCACTTTTCTACCAACAATCAGATCCTCGAGTTATGGGTTCACGGTCTTATCATACTGAGAAAGGGTGACAAGGTCACCTTGATAAAAAGAGAAATGTATATCTTAGATTTTGTGGTAAACCTAAGAAAGATCAATATTATGAAGCATATTCTCATTACGATAGAGCAAATTAAGAATGGTAATTTGAGAGCACAGATAACCATGTATCCTGCACTACTCTCCAAGTTGATTTTTTAGTGTCTTGAATCTTTCAATATCCCTAGCAGTTCCAAAATGAGGAATTGAAATGTAATGTTAATCAATGATGATACCCTCAAGAGGATGAAAGTTGGTTTCTCTAAGGAGCCTAGTGAGTTTTATGATCTACTAGTGGATGAAGAAAAAGTCGTTCCAAAAAATTTAGAAGAGGCTTAACTTTCAAAGAAGGCTGAAAAGAAAAGAAAATTGAAAGAAGTATAAGTTGAAGGTAAAACCCCTAAGGCGAAAGAAACTCAATCCGAACCTCCAAAAACAATAAAAGAAGAAAGCCTATATGGATGTGGTAGAATCCAAATGGGGTGAGGATATAAAGAACATGGAGGAAAGGGAACCATTGTTTGGCCTAGACCCTATAGAGGCAAAAGGAATGAAAGAAAATGTTTTTGAAGAGCTTGAGAAAAAAAGACAAAGAGAAGAAGCTTAAGAAGAAGATGTTAGAGGCTGAGATTGCGCAATCTCTTTTGAAGGCTACTAAATTAGCATCAGAGAACATTCCCGTATCAAAAACATTCTTAGTTTAACCCTTACCTGAGACACTGGGGAATAAGTACATGACTATGGAAAAATCCCAAGAGAAGTATGTTGAAATTGTATCTATAGAAGAAGTACAATTAGCTAAAAATTGTGATGGTACAACTGATCTGATAAAGCAAGTTGAAGACTTTTCTAAGAAGGAATGTGCTTCTGAAAAATTTTCATTCCTGGATTCTCAAGCTAGATCTTCGAATCTTGCTACCCCTGAGGTCGATGAGATGGTTGAAGATGAATTGAACAAGTTATCTGAGGAAGTGAGACATAATCATGACATCATTATTCCTAATGTTGTTGAGGCAGGAGCTAAAAAAGAAAAAATTGATGAAGATAAGATTGTTCGGTTGTTTGGAAGTGAGCATGAGTCTCCATATGAAGAAGTTGATCCGAGAATCAGTAAGGGAAAACAAGTGGTTTTTGATACCCCAACGAAAACAATTTTGAGGAAGAAGGAAGATGGTGGAACTTATATGAGGAAGCTGGTTAAGCTATAAGAAGAACCATCAGTAAGAAAAATGTCAGATTCAGTGTCATGAGATTTAAGACATGACTTTGTCATTCAGTCCACGAAGAAGCTAGTGGACACCATTCCAATCTTTCCAAAATGGACTCTAGATTCTAGATGCTCCAGCATATCATGAATCAGAAATCAGACTCAATATCCCTGGTGATGGATAGATGTGTAAAGGTTGTGGCTAAACACAATAATTTCCTTATCAACTATGAAGTCCATAACAAATCTTGCAAGAAAATGACCAGTTGGCCAAAGAAGATCGTAGAAGATTTGAGAGAGCTTGATCAATTTCAAGAAGATATCATGGAAGCTTTTGATACTGAATACACCAAATTCAAGGATCATACAAATAGATTTGAGAAAAGGATAACTCTCTAGATGAATTCTCAGATTCATGATGTCAAAGATCTGAATGGTAAGTTGAATCATGTTTTCCAAAGTTGGAAAACAGAAAGTGATCTGCGGATCAAGATTGAAGAAAAACTAATGAAGAAAGATAACTTGATGAAGGCTCAGGCAGAGGCTCTAATAGACTGGGATGATAGGATAAAATCCTTAGAGAATAAAGCATTGGAGGATCACAAAGAGCTAAATAAGCTAAAATCCATCGTGAAGAAGATGATACCCAAGAAATAAAATCAAAATAGATCCAAATCTGATCTTTTGGTGTATCTGTCTTTCCCAGAACAAATTCTTCCAATATTAATGAAAATGTGGTTTCTTGTTTTGTTTGAATGTTTGTACTAATATTTCAGGTACCATATTTTTTTTCCATTCCCTCAAACTCTTTTTGAAAATCACAAAGGGGGAGAAGGAAAAAACAATTCTAAGTAAAGAATAAAGATCCCTATGTTAGGGGGAGTTTGTCTAAGGGAGAGTCTTAAATACTCAAGATAAAAAAAAGTATCACTCCAGAAATCTAGAATACGACCCTTAGTGTTCCCAAGAACTAAGGGGGAGTGAGTCGTATTCATATTTTCCAATATAAAAAGTGAGATAAGTTGTATATGCAAAGTCTAGAATTTTTTTAGGTCCTTTTATTTTTTTCATAAGGATGTTTGTGCATTCCAAAAACGGGGAGATTGTTGAGTCAATAAGGTTTTCCTTATGACTTCTTTATTCCTTCATACGTGGGGATGATTGTTAAGTCAATAAGGTTTCCTTATGAATTTAAAATTCTTTTATGTTTTAAAAATCAAAAACAACTTATCTCATGGAAAATCTATTTTTACCCTGTGTTTTACTTCTATAAGGGAAAATATCCTTCTCCAAGGAAATTTATCCTTATCATGTTTTCATTGTTCATATCATAACTTTTCAAAGTGTAAAATTCACTTTGAAACTAAATCCTCAGAATCCTATAAATACCTAGATATGAAGAATTCTGTTTAAGAATATGAATTTTCAGAATTCTGATTACGAATTCTGGTTATGAACACTTCTGTCTTCTGACTCTGAATACTGATTACGAATTCTGTTTACGAACTCTTCTGAGTTATGACTCTGAATTCTGATTACGAATTCTGGTTATGAATTCTTCTGAGTTCTGACTCCCAATTCTGATTACGAATTCTGATTACGAATTCTGGATACGATTTCTTCCGAGTTCTGACTCTGAATTATGATTACGAATTTTGGTTACAAACTCTTATGAGTTCTGACTCTGAATTCTGATTTCGAATTCTAGTTATGAACTCTTCTGAGTTCTGGCTCCAATTTCTCCGAATACAGACTCTGAAATCTTATAGATTCTGACTCCAAATTCTCATGAATTCTGACTCTGAACATTGTGAGTTCTGGTTCAAAATTCTTATGAATCCAGATTCCAAATTTCCTTGAAATTCATACTCCGGAATTCAATATAATTCAGGTTCCCAATTCTTAGAAAACAGAATTCAAATATCCTTGTATTATAGACTACGAATTCAATTTTGGTTAGACTCCGAACATTCAATTGCATAAATTTAGGATATCATATTTTAGTTATGCTCACACATGTTTTGTTATAAAATGATGTTGTGCTTTCAGTTACTCACTAACCGTTGTCTGAGTGAAACATCTATAGGTCCCTCCGAAATTCAAGGAAAAATATGACTATTGGAGGAGGGAGTCGAGCGTTTAAGCTGTGTCTATAAATAGGAGATCATTTGAAATAGCTCATGACATTTGGATGACTTTTTGAATTTTTTGAAGGTCAGAACTTTCAGAAGTGATTTCTAGAGAGATAGAATCTTATAAACTCTCAGGCCTCATGCAGAAAGTTTGAAAAACTTGTTCAAACTTTGCATTATCCAGATTTGCTTAGTGCAGAGGTGCAATTTCCTTGACATCAAAGACTTCGGGTTGTGAAGTCATAGGTTCTGATTTCCTCAAAAATCGAGGGATTGTGGGGATATCACGACAAATACCGATTTTCGGATTGAGGGCTTACATGGATTTGGGTGTGAAAAACATCCTTGAATGTATAAATCAAGTATCCTTTTATCTAGAGTTTTTGGATACCCTTCTCTTTTTGATAAAAGAGTTACTAAATGTTACTTGTAATATTTCAATTTTGTTTTCTGCTTTACTTCTAGTTTTTGAGGAATGTATAATCTTCTTAAACTTTTTTAGACTCGTACTCTGATTATATATGATTATATATGCTTTAAGGTATAATCTTAGTTGTTGTAAAGTTTTGTTAAGTTTCATTTTCAGAATCACTTTTTCGGAATCCAGAAAGTTATTAGAGCTCAGAGGTGTTGTGAATTTTTGTTATGTAAAATTTCATTAGGTATTTTTTAAGTATACAATTCACCCCCACTTGTATTTTAGAATCTCATCATTATATATTTGATCCATTAATGTTGTGGTTCTCTTTTCAGATACTCATTTTCTTGATTTGTTAATTATGGTCTAAGAGTCAAAAACATATAATGTAAAATTTCTAGTTATGAATTCAAAACTCTATGGTGGGGAGACCATTGAAGGCTAGAAACTATATGGGAGATCATTAATGAGTTTTAGAGATCGGATGGTTGTACCTATTCCTTTTCAGGAATATCTCCTTCATTCTTACCACCATTTGAGATGGGCTATATATCTAGGTACACATATGATGTATAAGGAATTAAAGATGCATTTTTGTGGAGTGGCATGAAAAGGAGTGTTTTTATGTTCATCTCGTGGTGCTTAACACTTTACCAGGTCCAAGAAGAGCATGAGAGGATTACATGTTTGATGTAGTCATTACCTTTCCCAGTGTGGAAATAGGAGAAGATAACAATGAATTTTTTTATAGGTCCTTAAAGAATGTTGGGAAACATGATGCCATATGGGTGATAGTTGATAATCATACCAAGTCAGTCCATTTCATCAATATTTGTGAAACTCATATGGTGGAGGATCTGTCAAAAACCAATATACACAATGTTTTAAAGAGACATGGCATACCTATTTCAATCATCTCAAATAGATATCGGAAGTTCACATGTCGTTTCTGGAAATCCTTACAGCAAGCCCTTGGGACTCAGTTGACTAAGAGTACAGTGTGTCATCCTTAGATAGATTGGGAGTCTGAGAATATGATACAAACATTGGAAGACATGTTTAGGTATTTTTAATCGATTTTGGTGGCTAATGGGAGGTTCACATACCCTTGATGGAGTTCTCACACAATAAAAACTATTAGGCATCGATAAATATGGCTTCCATTGAAGCATTGTATGGGTGTCCTTGTTGTTCTCCGCTGTGCTGGGTGGAAATGGATGATACGTCACATGTTGGGTCATTCATTGTCCAGGAAACAATGAAGAAAATCTAGATGATTAGAAATCGGATGGAGATGGCTCAGAGTCATCACAAATCTTATGTAGATCACCATCGAAGAACAATATCGTTCGATGTGGGTGATCATGTATTCTTGTGGATATCTTGAAGGAATTTACATCATTGTTTTGGGAAATATGGAATGTTATATCATAGATACACTATCCCTTTCATGATACTTGAACCGTTTGGAGAGGTGGAATATCATTTGGCATTACAACCACAGTTCGGTTTGTTGTATAATGTGCTCCATGTATCTCAATTGAATAAGTATTATATTGATCCTGACCATGTGAACATATGGGATCATGTTGACCTAGAGATGAATGATTTGTTGATACATATCCTGGTAAATATTTTGGATAGGGATGATAATGTCTTTAGAGGAACAAGCATCGGTCTAATGTGTGATTTATGGAAGCATGGTCAGACTCAGGAAGAGACTTGGGAATGTGAGAAGGAAATGAATGTGTAGTGGCCAGAACTATTTCAAGGCATCGAAAGTTTTATTCATTCTAAAGATCGAAAAAATAATGGTGAGGATATTGTAAAACCCCTGATTTTTGGTATGTAATCCTGACGAGATTCTTTTCATGGTTATAAAATGTAAGGTTGATGGATGGAGAGTTGGGAGAACATTGGATGTGTTTTGGGGGAAAAATTGATGTCGCACGGGCGACACACAGTATTCATAACCATGCGGTCAAGAATTGTGATGTATTATTCTAGAGGTAGTATCCATAGGATAATTGGAGCATGGTTTGGGAGACCCTGCAAGGGGAAGTCATACGAGCAGTGGCTAGTGCTTGCTTAAACTAACTGTGCGGTCAAACAATGCGCGAAGCTAGAATGAGATCCTTAAAAATAGGATCTCACTCATTTTTTCCATAAATCCCTCATTTTTACCCAAACTAAACCTAAAATAGGTTTTTTATTATCCTATTTCCAAAGAATGTTCTCCCATTGGTCTAATGGTTGTCTAAAGGCTTCCCTTAGTGAATCGAATCTGGAATCTAGAGTTTTGTGATCGTTCTTCTTCGTTCTTGATTGGTTTCGTAGATCTAATTAGATCTATTTCTCCTATTTTCTTTTGGTTTCTTATATCCACCTCCATTATGGTTATATATAGATGTTTGGATGCTAAATATGATGATATTTGGTATTTATCTTCCCACGAGAATATATATAAGGTGGGTTCTTGGAGAATCGACCTGATTTATTGTTCATTCTTTGTTCGTAGAGGTTTTCGTCAAAACCATCAAGGTAAGATGATTAATTCTCAACTCCACTTAGTTGAACTGATTTTCATGATTTCAAATTTAATTTTTGGTGTTTAATTGATTTTGATTTTATTGTTAAACCCTTGTGGGAAACCTTCTTGAGTGATGGATGTGAAATCTGAAAAATTGGGGATTTTGAAGGAGTTCTTTCGTTCTTGTTTATAAAATGTGTATTTTAAAAAGGGAATTTTTTGGATTGATCGAACATAAATGGGATTAGATTTTTTCAATAAAAGTGAGCATTTTATTGAAATTAAATGTTTCTGGAAATTGTACTATTTTTCGTTTCAATAAAAGTTCAGTTTTATTGAAGTGGCTTATTTAGTTAATGGAATGTTTTGTTATAAATGGTGTTGGTGTGAGTTAATGGTTAACATGACCTTAATAAGAGATGAATTCCATTGTGTTATAAGGGAAATTACCCTTGATCGGTGGTTTGTGTCCTTGGGACACAAGGTAATGGGATAAGAGACCTCTCATGAGTATGGAATTGTAAAACGAAGCATGTATGTGTGGGTGTGTAGTGAACTATGGAATGGGTATTCCAAATGAATAGAAGAATTGGTTTTAAGCATTGATTAGTTATTTTCCTCAAAAAATAACGTTCATAAAAATCGTTTCATTTATTTTTATTTCACTTGGTTGTAAATGGTTCTCATTGAACCTATTTATATTTGGGTATAAAATATTTTAGTAAATTGTTTAATATTAATTATTTTATGTAAATTATTCTAACATTTCTATCCTAGTGTTATGTATAGGTATTTAATTGGGGAAAACATACTATGTTTTAAACTAACCCATGTTTTTGAACATTGGTTCTTTTACAAATGCTATCTTCTGGGACAAGGGATAAGGTAATGTTTCAAACATTTTTAGCACTACCTAATTATACATGGGTTGTTCGGTGATTTTGGAGCTTGGAGATAGAAGATCATAGAGCCATGGGATCTCATTGAGAGTCATTATTTGTTTATCCATTGTGTACTTTGATACATGTTTGGTCTTCTATTGTGGATCACATTGATGTGGTTGGGAGGAACATAAAGTTATTTATAAGCCTATCTTTTGTTTATGAATCATTTATTGAATGGTTTGGTTATGCATTGTTGATTTATTTGTTTATTTCTTAAAGGGTATATCATCACCCACTTTTATTTGAAACCAGGTGGCCATTATTTCCAGCCATTGGCATCTTGATGATGTATCATAATGCCAGGTAATGAATTATTGTACTCTCAAGGAAAAGAGAATTTGAAGATCATTGCAATCACACACAATGAAAATAAATGGGGTGTTTGAACCCTTTTTAAAAATTCTCAGATAGTTGATTATTTAGATCCTCTAATTTCCCTAGTTCCTTCAATTGATGTAATTTTGGATATTTTAGTGGACAGAGGTATAAAATCTAATAATAACTCGAGATCATGGTCTGGGGGATGGTCTATAAACTTTTCTAGAAATGGATTAGTGTATAACCTTAAAATATGAATTTCTCCATGTATGATACTATCTTCAGACTAAACTATTTGGGAATGGTTTTCTTCATCACTGGGAATCGACACCCACACTGTAGAGGAATTTTCAAATGGAGATTCATGATCTTCCTTTCATCTGTATAGGATCATGGTATGGATATGATTATAGAAAGTTTTTTCATTTTCATAATAGTTTTTATGTGAACTATATAATGAGATTCAATCCATGCCTAGTATAGTTTTGTAAGATCTTGAAATTTTTTATAGTTTTCTTAAGATCATTTCATGTACTAATTATCCATTTGATGATTATTTATCAATTATTTTACAATGGGCTCTTTTTGGGATGAAACATCAGAAACAATGGATGAAATACGGTAGTTCATGGATAGATCATGTTTTTTCTTATCATGCTCCCCTACCTAACCAACTATGTAACTTGGGATAGAGGGTAATTTATGGTTGGAAAATAATTTGTCAAATGGTGCTCCCACTTATGATTAGAAATAAATCCCTATAGAAAAGGGTCACCATTTTAGCACGACTTTCTAGAAAACCTTATGCCCCTACCTAGAAAACTAGGCATAAGAATTAAATTGAATTAAAAATTAGTCGTAAAAATTCCTAAACAAAAATTTAATTCATAAATCAACCACCATTAAACCCTAATACCTTGTTTATGATTTTAGAGAATCCTAAAAAAATTACAATCCATCTTGACCACCATTCCTGGTCATTCTATGCCTGTATCAAATATTTCTACACATCCAACTTAGAGGATATTATCCCATAATATTTATCATTCCCCCTCCGTTGTTCTCTATTTAATTATTGTATGTTATTAATTGTTTTGGGGAGAAATATAACTATTTTCTCCAATTATGATCTAGTATTTTATATCTAGATATATATTTAAGAGATCATGAATTGATCAATAATGATTCTGGTTATCATTCTAGATCACATTCTACATCGTTAATCCACTAATTTTTTGAGATTTATGTTGGATAATTGTTTGTAGAATAATATATTTTGGTGGTCTATTATTCAAATCCCATAGTCTGGATATCCATGAATTTTATGTAATTGTAGAGTTTTTATGTTCCACTTAGAAATAGAAATTCCTAAATTAATTAACTAATGTGTCCAATTAATTAATTTAGGAGTTGGAGGGTTTGGTTCAATTATTTAATTGTATAATTAGGGATAATTAATTTATGGTTTAATTATCCATATATTGAATTTTGAATTATGAATAATTAATTGGTGAATTATGTATTGTATTTTTAGAATGTGAAATGTTTATTTTATTGTTGAATTAATTAATTTTGGTGACCTGATTAATTAATTGGAAATTATTTAATGGGATAGATATGATTAATTAATTTATAAATTAATTAATAAAAAATAATTTTTTAATTAATTGTTGTATTTAATTAAATAGGTGGGTTTGATTAATTTGTTTTTCAATTAAGTATTATAATTAATGTGATTAGTTAATTGTTAAATTTAATTATTGAGATGGTTATGATTAATTAGTTGTTGACTTAATTAGTAAATTATTTTTGAAATGGGATTTGGATCTAGGTCACTCAATTATGATTATGTTATAATGGAGTTGAACATGGTCTAACTAGTGAGTATGTGAGTGATTTCTCATGGAATAATGTGCAAGATTATATATTTATTCTAATGGATCATGATCGCCTTTAGGGAGGAAGGCACTGAGAGCGTCCTTTTTTGATTTTCAAGATATAGTGATAGCTCTTGGAGTTGGGATAGTGAAAAGACTATGAGATATACCCTCTTTTAAAAGCATTCCATCATGATTTATTTTCCCTCATTCACATTATACCAATATCGTTATATCTCCCAAAGAACATTAGTCATGTCAAACTGAGATAAATTTTTTTTTTCTATTTCATCACATTTGAATTGTGATAATGAATGGTATGAAAGGAATTTAGATATAATATATACCTTGGGGCTAGTTCACACTCTATCACGAGCCACAACATGTACTTAGGATCGGGTGTCCTTAGGATTTAAGAGTTTATGTGGTTAAATAATGAATAAATAATAATTTGATAACTATTTACATATGCATTTTAGAAATTTCATTATACAAATTTGTACAGTTTTATTAACTAGATAACATTTTATACATCGTTGGTGGTGGATAACTAAACACTAATCACATCCTACTTAGGATTCCTTTTCGGTACATGAATAGAATACATGTTTGCAGGTTAAGATAAGGGAAAATGCCATTTTTGAGATGGTCATGACCGAATGGATCACGGTTTAGGGTATTGGATGTGGTTTGGGTCCCACTTGGTAGTGGTCAATGTAATTACTTCTGGGTTTTTATTTTAAAAAATTTCATGTTTCTTTGAATGAGATATTTATAGTTCTGTTAGATATTTTATCTCCATTTTTTCCATCTTTTGATCTTGGTACTTTTTTTATAGTCAAATGTTATTCACTTAGTTTTTCTTCTATTTATCTTGTGTATTACTCTGGTCGAATAGGGTATTGTATCCCCGTGATAGATATTATATCGTCTATACTATTGGGAAGCCTATGAAATTTGAGGAGGTGTGATTGAGGCCATATAGAAGTTTGGCTTGTGGCATTGTCATGTGGCACATAGGTCAGGATGATACAAATTGTTATTAGAGGCAATATTTTTATCTTAATATCATGTAAAGTTATAATGGGTACTAGGAATACATGGACCTTTGTTATGAAATCATGTATGGGAGTTTCAAACCCCTGTACATGGAAAACCCTATCAACCTTGGGTGGGATTGTTGTTATTTTAGTTTGCTGTTACAGTGCATTATTATTGCACCTTGAGTGCCAAAATTATTGGCTGAAGTGATTTTGGATTTTGATAATTGTTTTGAATTACCACAGGTACTAGTTTGGAATGATATTTGAGTATCATGCATCATTCTAATCACTCTAGATTATTATGAAATGCATCATTTCAGGCACTCTGAGGAAAGAGTTTTGGGTGTGTTTTTGAACATAAAATAATTTCCATTGATTTTGGAATTGAAAATGGTAAAATGATGAAAAATTTTATTATATGGTTTTTAATGGAATTTGAATAATTATAATGTGTTTACCCTTGTCAACTGGGACCATAGTGTATGATGGTTATGTGTAGTGATAGCACTTCTATTTTAAACTTTTGGAATTTTTTTTGAAAAATATTATTGTGATTTTCCTATTACATAAATGTGATAATGTTGTGTTATGAGTCCTCAGATATGAGTTTGGAACTATTGAGATATGACACTTTGATGACATTTGTTAGTAGGATGATATGATTAGATGGATGGATATGTTCCACCAGACATGGAACCGGAGGAGCCGATAATTCCATCTGAGGACATATGGGATAATTTTATATATAACATATCTCAATTCATGAAATTCCTGAAAAGATTCCCAAGGAAGGTTGTGAAAATAATGTCTGATCTAATGAGGAATTTTTTTTTATAGCACCACCTGAGTTTTAGGGGAGCTGTTGGACTTGAGGGAGCTGAGTTATGGATTGAGTCTAAAAATAAAATACTTGACCACTTTGGTACACCATCTAGGAAGAGTTTAAAATTGGATTTTTATATATTATATTTTGAGTATATGTGATGTTATGAAATTATAATCTCTATGATATTTTGGAAGCTGTTAAATTGAATTACATTCAAGAGAACATTATAGGGAAATATTATCTAGTCACACTGAGACATGATAGATCAATTGAGTTCATGCGATTGACTAAGGGTAAAATTGTAACACCCCAAGTAAATAAAGAGTATGACATTTTCACATTTATACATATTTGTGAATAAAATATTAATATAAATTTAAAGGGGATGCTATGCTCGATGGCGTACCCAACACGCAACAACGAGTTTCTTGGGAATCTTACATTGCACTCTAATAATAAAATAATATTATTTTAAATGGTAGTTAACGCCTAGCCGTTGTAATGGTGGGAATGAATAGAACTAACTGAAAAATGATTATATATGTTTGTCAAATATTTTTACTTTTTAAAATAAATTTTAGAGGATTAAAAATGCGAATGAATCTAATTTTAAGCGTAAACATTCTAATATACTTTAAAAGGCCGATTAACCGCCTTTTGATGGAGAACCTCTTTTAAATCCACTTTTTGAAAATTTTATGTGTTATATATGACAAAATAAATTTTTCTTTAGAATCGGGATATCAAAATTTACATTGTGTAAATTGTTTGTATTTTTCCGAAAAAGTTCAATTTTTAATGAATAGTGAAAAATGTTGTATTTTAATTCAAAACCTCTTTTTAATCTAATTTATTTATATGATTAGATTATCTTCTAAATTTGTTTTAAAGTGAAATTAGAATATATTTTTACCATTTAATACAATAGTGTTTGTTGGAATTAATTTCACTTTGAAATCGGACTTAAACTAGTGTCAATCTTTTGATACATTTTGTTTCATAAAAACACGCTATTTGTTTTGACAGTAGGAATTAATTATTAAATTAATTAACGCAACTTATATGATTTGAATTTTGTAAAATAGATATCATTCTTGAGTTCAGAATATCAAATATAGCTTTGGGTGAATTTTTGGTAATTTTCTGAAAAACTTCAATTTTTTATGAATACTGAAATCACTAAGTGGTACATATACAAACTGATTTTCCGTTTTAATAAAAATTTTCAATCTTTGTGTTTTAAATTTCAAAAATATTACAAACATGGTTTTAATTAAGAAGAAAAATGTGGTTCGATGTGATTAAAATAATATTTTGTTGAATAGTAACTTATTAAGTTTTTAATCACGATTAGAGGTAATTAGTGTAGTTGAAGGTAAAAATAATGTTTTAATAATATGATATTACCTATACACATGTTCTACCCTCATTGGATGAGTCATGGCCGACCAAGAAAATCCATGGGTCAACTTGGGGACCCCATGGAGCCACTTTGGTTCGAAAATGACATGAATACCTTTTTATTTAATGTTAAAATTAAAATGACACAAACATGAGTTGTTTTACTAAAAAAATTACATGGGGTTATACAAGTCATATTTTTGACTATAAATAGTCATTGGAAATATAAAAAGATTTCCTACATCATAGTATTTTTTTATAATTTTTATACATTAAATAAATTAAATTATTTATGACATCATGATGATGTAGCGATGACCTCATTATTTAACGATTTAAATAAAATGGAAAGATAATGTAAAATATAAGACCGACACATGTCCAAAAACTATTTTATGGGTGGATTTAGAACCTTTATCACCTTATCCTAGAAAAACATCAATGTGGGACCATTAAAATCCGAAACTCATTCTAAAATAAAGTAACATTTCTTTACTTTACAAGAGTGCCCCTCCTCTCCTCTTATAAAAGGCACCCACCTCTACCTACTTACCCTCACTTCCAAAGCCATTGGCTCGGCCAAACCCTGCCCATTGTGTCACTCCTCATCCCTATATAACACTTTGAAGCCTCACTTTGGGCATAAGTCTTCCCAAGGAATCCTTTGAGCTCAAACCAAAGGGAGTTACCCGATTTTAAGGTAATGTCTTCACTTGAGTCCTTTTGATTTATTTTGCTTCTCCAACCCCCTAAACTCTTTTTATTCATTTGTTTTGTAACAAATACAGTATCTTAAATATACTAGGATGTTTTTATAATAATTATTATAGCTAAACTTACACACACCTTCGTCTAATGGTTAATGAACATACTGTTTCTGTGGTTGGTGATTTTCTGCCTCACGAAACGATGATTGTTCAATAATCTTTTAACGCCTTTAAAGGTGGCCATTATGAGGTCACTGTATTTTATATATGATATATATGGTATTTATGTTTACTATATGCTTCTGTATTTTATATTTAAACCATCCTTTTATTCTTTTCATGTTGTGTAAATGCGATAATTTCATATGAGGAAGTGTAGAATACCGCCCCCTCAAGTGCTGTGACTCATACATGCAATACATGGAATGTATAAAGAATGAAGTTAATGAACATATGTGACCTATATAACATATATATTATACTGTAATTATAATATATATATATATCATTTATTTTTAATTCCATTAATATGACAAAGAAAAACTGAAAGTAGCGTTAATGCGTACGTAAGGCCTACGGTCTCCATGAACGGTGCTTTTCGTTTTTTATCCCAAAATGATATGGAATAGTATAAAATGAATATGTACTGGATATATATGATATTTTAATCATTAATACTATTTTTTAAATTATTTACTTATAACTACATGGACAATCATTTTTCAAACAAGTTCATTTTTGACTCATGTACCAAACATCGACAAAAACGTCTAATATGAACTAACATTATTAAACAATTATTATAAAATTTTAATATTTGATATGAACTGAATAATAATCTCTAAAGTAGGTCCTTAGGAAATTATAAATTTAACATATTTTATTATTCATGTATATAATGAAATGAAAAAGACAAGTCGGACTTGAGGTAAGGGATCCTACTCCTCTCGTTCTTTTTAAGTACACTCTTTTATGTCATTCCTTTTAAAGATCATCTTTCTTGTTATTGGGATGCTATTTTATATTAATATTACTGTAATTTTTATGTTCATATTATTAGAGACCTTATTCTCTCTCATTAATCCATTTTGGAAGTTTTGAGTGGCGCCATTAGGCTGCCGAATTTTCATAAGAGATCTATCATCTATCTTTCTTTTTAAGAAATCTCATTTATGTCACTTCTTTTAAGCTCCTCTTTGTTATGTTGGGGTATGTTATTTTATATTCCTATTTCTGTAAAATTTATGTTAATATGATGAGAGACCCTATTTGATCTCATAAATCCATTTTTGGAAGTTTTAAGTGGCACCGTTATACTGCCCAGTTTTTGTAAGGGATTTTTCATCTCACTTTTATTCCCGTGAGATTTATGATACATTTGACAAAATTTCCATAGAGTGGTGTATATACTTCCCATTATTTTACTCATTGTGTAATATACTTTCTTTTATGAGTATTTACATCAATTTTGTATTTTCCTTCTTTCACGAGGTGCTTGTCTCGAAAGATACGCATGTCGGTAAGGGAACCTTTCACCCTCCACTTTTTAAAAGACTTTTTTCGTTTTTACTTTTAATTCACATACTATTATGTTGGGATATGTTCTTCTATATCCTTATTGATTTAAATTTTATTTCTATGTGATGAGATACCCTTTTTATCTCTCATCAACTCATTTTCTGAATTTTGTAGTGACGCCGTTAGGCTGTCAATTTTTTGCAGGGGAACTTCTTAACCCAAATTTGATTCTTTGGGATAAACTTGTACTCCATGAATATGTCCTAATATGAATATCTGTGAATAAACTCTTATTGTTTTACACGTAATATCCACTTATATTTGGTGTATTCTTTTGTCACACATAATTATGTAATTGATTTATCCTTAAACCAAGGATACCGTCTTTGTAAGGGACTTTGTCTCAATCTCCATTCATTGAGGAATATTTTGTTTTATACACAACTTTCTTATATACGGTGTATAAACCCCTTGACTTTTATGTTTATCCAAAAAATAATCTTTTTTTATACGAAGCATTTTACTAAATGACAAAAGGGAATTTTTTTGTCATACATATGCGGTGACAACGACTTCTCCGCCACCGTGACAATTATTTGAATTTTAGCTTCCTCTACAAACCATACCTTCTTTTTAAAAGAAAAAATAAATACCATGTTTTAATTTTCTTTTATTCTGGTATTGAAAATGGTTTTCATAATGTTTTTATATCAATGTGTTGTATTGATATCTTGTTATTGAAAGGTGGAGATGTTATGTTTCCTTTATGCATGTTTTATGTGATAAGATTATGTTATGGTTCTTGGGCATTGTTATGAAGACGGGTGGTTCTGTGATAAACTAAGGGCTAGTGAGCCCGATATAGCTCTCCAATGCATTGGGTAATGCGAAGGAGTTAAATGTTACGGTTTCTATGAAGAGATTTAGGGAATATACTGTGGTGGGTATTCCAAACGTAACCAAGAGGGTTACTCCCTACGTAAGAATGTTATGAATGCCTCAAGTTACTTTTATGTCTTATGATTTCTATGATTTATTCATGATTTGATGAGGTATGTTGAAGTGTCAATGTTTTATGGGTGAAGTTCTATTTCATTCTTATATATATATGAACTCATGTTTCCTTTCCATATTTTTATATACCTTACTGAGATTTTTATGCTCATCCCAAGTTTTTTTGAAATGTTTTTCATAGGTCAAGGGAAAGGTACATGTTATGATGATAGTGTAAAGGAAGTGTCATGAAAGAATCCATGCTTTATTCTTTAAATATGTTTCCGTTGATGGGTAAAAATTAATACTATCTTTTATATAACCACTTTGTTTAAATGTGGAATGTAATGCATGTTTTATGACCTAATTCTCTAAAACTCTAAATCTGAAAAGACCATCAATGTGTAATCTTGTAATAACTCAATATTAAGTACGGTTTAAGGCTAAGGCCTTATAGTTGGTATCAAAGGTCGGTTTAGACAACTTCAGGGATTATGAGTTTTTGTTAGACACATGATTAGTCCCTATATCTATTTTTTTAGTTAAATCCTTGTTTTATAACTTTATTCAGGTCAAGTAAAGTTGGTTACGAATGGAAGGAGTAGGATCTCAAACGACATTCCTATCTCTTCCTGATGACATGCTTGCAATAATTATTGCAAAGTCATGTTCGGATGATTGTGAAACTTCTTCTAGCATACAACGCACTTTCAAGCCATTGTTTGAGATATCAAACACCTCCACTATACGTCGTTATCATCGTGGATCATGGGTTGTTTTTAGAAAAATACTATTTTCACAATATTCTCATATTTTCAAGAAAGGTAAATATTATCAAGGTATTTTCAAATATTTTACCTTATCACAAGAATTTGAAGCATATTATGATTTTAAAAATGGTGCTGAGGAAGGAGTCCCTTACTCAACCTATTTATAATTTCTTTTAAAATATAGTATCTCAACACATACTTATGGTATTTTAAAAGGTACAATAATATAAAGTTTGAACTCAAATTCTGTCCGACTATTTTATATAAATCATGTTTTATAAGATGTTTTGGAATTATATGTCATACATGATTATTTTCCAAAACTGTTTTTCTGTGAACACCCATATGACCCATGTTGTACAAGGTGTATTTGGATAGAGGAAGAAAATCATTTTGAATGATCTATAAATCATTGTTGTAATTCATGGGACTTCTACCTACGTGAGAAAGATAACGATGAAACCGAGTGGACGCCATGATCAAGGTATGATGTTATTCATTTTGGGAATCGTTTTATTTTATCTTATGGTGGTGAAATAAGACTTCAAGAATTAAGATGTTGAGATCGTAACGAATTTGGATGAAAATGAGAGGTATAAGGAAACTATTGAGGTTAAAACATGTTAGGGTTATTTTTTGAGTTTTATAAAAAGGACAACACACAGACCGTGTGACAACCCGTCGCGTCGGACAAAGCTGTGGGAATCGAACCCACAACCAAAGTGCCACTGGTATTTATCACCTACCACTGGACTACGTGAAGTCCCAGGTTAGTTTAACTGATTCTTTTTAGTTAGATTATTTTATTAATTAAGAGTAAGTTTATTTTGGGTTATCAATAGAAATTTATTATCCTATCATGGAGGATATGCGATTAGGTTAATTAATTTTCAATACGAGACATTAAGAGCAACTGATGTTGTTTGGAGATAAATGTTACGATTTAACATTGAAGACTATGTGACTAAATCCTTCAAATATTTGGGTTTCAATCTTAGTTTGTTTTACTTTGAAGAATTTTATGGACAAATTGTTTATCGAATGGTCCTCGTTGAACTTTGGGTTTTGTTGGAAAAGTTTTGGAGATTAAGAATAGATTTTCTTTTTATAAAGGGTTATCCTTTTCTGGATTATCTGATCTTGTACTAACCTTTTTGGTTTTGGTTTTGGCTAAAGTCTAAAGACATGGGAAGTATATAGTTCTCTTTTTTTGATTAGGTGATTCTCTAGAAGTTTATTATAGTACTCTTAATGTGAACAAGTCTTCCTAAATACTCATCTTTTGGAGAAAATATGAGTTTGTGTAAGGAATGTAATAAATGTTGAGAGTAAATATGATAAGTGATTATGTTTCCTTATGAATAAATTCCTCAATAAAAAGTAACATAAAACAAAAATGTTGTCTATTAACGTTTCTTACTGGGGAATAGAATACCGTTTAACCCATCACAAGTTTGTGATTTTCTTATGGTTAACTTTCTCCTAGACATGTTTACTATCACTCTCCATCAGAACATGACCCTTAGTTTTTCCTCCAGGTCCATATTTTTATACATGGAATCCTAGTATGGGTTAACTTGGGTGACCTTTGTACTTATATTTATTTATTTTAAAGTGATTGTTTTACTGACTCTTGTTCCGATGTAATATTTTCAATGAAGATTCCAAGCCCAATTTTGAAATTGCGAGGATGCAATTTCCAAAAGGGGGGAAGGATGTAACACCCGAGGTAAATAAAGAGTATGAAATTTTCACATTTATCCATATTTGTGAATAAAATATTAATATAACTTTAAAGGGGATGCTATGCTCGATGGCGTACCCAACACGCAACAACAAGTTTCTTGGGAATCTTACGTTGCACTCTAATAATAAAATAATATTATTTTAAATGGTAGTTAATGCATAGCCGTTGTAATGGCGGGAATGAATAGAACTAACTAAAAAATGATTTTATATGTTTGTCAAATATTTTTAATTTTTACAATAAATGTTAGAGGATTAAAAATGCGAATGAATCCATTTTTAAGCGTAAACATTCTAATATTATTTAAAAGGTCGATTAACCGCCTTTTGATGGTGAACCTCTTTTAAATCCAATTTTTGAAAATTTTATGTGTTATATTTGACTAAATAAAATTCTTCTTTAGAATCGGGACATCAAAATTTACTTTGCGTACATTTTTGGTATTTTTCCGAAAAAGTTCATTTTTTAATGAATAGTGAAAAATGTTGTACTTTAATTCAAAACCTCTTTTTAATCTAATTTATTTATATGATTAGATTATCTTTTGAATTGGTTTTAAAGTGAAATTACAATATATTTTTACCATTTAATCCAATAGTGGTCTTTGGAATTAATTTCACTTTGAAATCGGACTTAAACTAGTGTCAATCTTTTGATACATTTTGTTTCATAAAAACACGCTATTTGTTTTGACAGCGGGAATTAATTATTAAATTAATTAATGAAACTTATATGTTTTGAATTTTTTAAAATAGATATCATTTTTGAGTTCGGAATATCAAATATATCTTAGGGTTAATTTTTAGTAATTTTCTGAAAAACATTAATTTTTAATGAATAGTGGAACCACTAAGTGGTACTTATAAAAACAGATTTTCCGTTTAAATGAAATTTTTCCATATTTGTGTTTTGAATTTAAAAAATCCTACATACATGGTTGTCATTACTAAGTAAAATTTGGTTCAATGGGATTAAAATAATTTTTTTGGTGAATAGTAACTTATTAAGTTTTTAATCGCGATTAGAGGTAATTAGTGTTGTTTAAGGTAAAAATAATGTTTTAATAATATGAGATGACCTAGACACATGTCCTACCCTCATTGGATGAGTCCTGGACGACCAAGAAAATCCATGGGTCATCTTGGGGACACCATAGAGCCACTTTGGTTGGAAAATGACATAAATACCATTTTATTTAATGTTACAATTAAAATGACACAAACATGAGTTATTTTACTAAAACAATTTCTTCCATGGGGTTATACAAGTAATATTTTTAACCATAAATAGTCATTGGAAAGATAAAAATATTTCCTACATCATATTAGTTTTTTTATAATTTTTATACATTAAATAAAGTAAATTATTTATGACATCATGATGATGTAGTGATGACCTCATTATTTAACGATTTAAATAAAATTGAAAGATAATGTAAAATATAAGACCTACACATGTCCAAAACCTAATGGATGGGTGGTTTTCGAACCCTTATCACCATATCCTAGAAGCACATCAAGGTGTGACCATTAAAATCCGAAAATCATTCTAAAATAATGTAACATTGTTTTACTTTCCAAGAGTGCCCCTCCCCTCCTCTTATAAAAGTCCCCCACCTCTACCTCCTTACCCACGCTTCCAACGCTTTTTTCTTGGCCTAACCATTCCCAAATTGTCTCTACACATCCCTCTCTAACTCTTTTAATCCTCACTTTAGGTAGAAGTATTCCCAAGGAAGCCTTTGAGCTCAAACCAAAGGGAGTTACCCGATTTTAAGGTAATGTCCTCACTTGAGTCCTTTTGTTTTATTTTGCTTCTCCAACACCCTAAACTCTTTTTATTCATTTCTTTTGTAACAAATTAAGTATCTTAAATATACTAGGATGTTTTTATAAGAATGATTCGAGCTACAATAACACACACCTTCGTCTAATGGTTAAAGAACATACTGTTTCTGTGGTTGGCGATTTTCTGCCTCTCGAAACGATGATTGTTCAATAATCTTTTAACACCTTTAAAGGTGGCCATTATGAGGTCACTGTATTTTATATATGATATATATGGTATTTATGTTTACTATATGCTTCTGTATTTTATATTTAAACCATACCTTTATTCTTTTCATGTTGTGTAAATGCGATAATTTAATATGAGGAATTGTGGACTACTGCCCCCTCAAGTGATGTGACTCGTACATGAAATACATGGAATGTATAAAGAATTAAATTAATGAACATATGTGACATATATAACATATATATTATTCTGTAATTATAATATATATATATATCATTTATTTTTAATTCCATTAATTTGACAATGAAAAATGAAAGTAGCGTTCATGCGTACGTACGGCCTACCATCTCCATGAACGGTGATTTTCATTTTTTATCTACAAATGATATGGAATAGTATAAAATGAATATGTACAGGATATATATGATATTTTATCATTAATTATATTCTGTAAATTATTTACTTATAACTACATGGACAATCATTTTTCAGACAAGTTCATTTTTGACTCATGTACCAAAGATCGGCAAAAACGTCTGATATGAACTAACATTATTAAAAAATTATTATAACATTATAATATGTGATATGAACTGAATAATAATCTCTAAAGGAGGTCCTTAAAAAATTATAAATTGAACAATGTTTATTATTCAGGAATATAAAGAAACAAAAAAGACAAGTCAGACTTGAGGTAAGGGATCCTACTCCTATCTTTCTTTTTAAGTACACTCTTTTATGTCATTCCTTTTAAAGCTCATATTTATTGTTATTGGGATGTTATTTAATATTAATCATAATGTAAGTTTTAGGTTCATAAGATGAGAGACCCTATTATCTCTCATCAATCCATTTTGGAAGTTTTGAGTGGCGCTGTTAGGCTGCCGAATTTTCATAAAAGATCTATCCTCTCTCTTTCTTTTTAAGTACTCTCCTTTATGTCACTTCTTTTAAGATATTATTTTTATGTTGGGGGATGTTATTTTATATTCATATTTATATAAATTTTTTTTAATATGATGATAGACCCTATTTGATCTCATCAATCCATTTTTTGATGTTTTAAATGGCGTCGTTAGGCTGCCGAGTTTTCGTAAGGGATTTTTCATCTTAGTTTTATTCCTGTGAGATTTATGCTACATTTGCCGCAATTTCCTTTCATTGGTGTATTTAATTCCCATTATTTTACTCATTGTGTAATATACATTCTTTTATGAGTATTTACATCAATGTTTTATTGTCCTTCTTTCACGAGGTGCATGTCTCGAAAGATACCCATGTCTGTAAGGGAACCTTTCACCCTCCTCTTTTTAAAAGACTTCTTTTGTTATGTCTTTTAATTCACATACTATTATGTTGGGATATGTTCTTCTATATCCTTATTTATTTAAATTTTATTTCCATGTGATGAGATAACCTTTTTATCTCTCATCAACTCATTTTCTGAATTCTGTAGTGACGCCGTTAGGCTATCAAATTTTTGCAAGGGAACTTCTTAACCCAAATTTGATTCTTTGGGATAAACTTGTACTAATTGAATATGTCATTCTTTGAATATGTGTGAATAACCTCTAATTGTTTTACACTTAATATCCACTTATATTTGGTGTATTCATTTTTCACACATAATTATGTAATTGATTTATCCTTAAACCAAGGATACCATCTTTGTAAGGGACTTCGTCTCAATCTCCATTCATTGAGGCATATTTTGTTTTATACACATCCTTCTTTTATACGGTGTGTAAACCCCTTTGACTTTTACCTTTATCAAAAAAGGAATCTTTTTAATACGAAGCATTTTACTAAACAACAAAAGGGAATGTTTTTGTCATACGTATGCGGCGACAATGACTTCTCCGCCACCGTGACCATTATTTGAGTTTTAGCTTCCTCTTCAAACCATACCTTCTTTTTAAAAGAAAAAATAAATACCATGTTTTACTTTTCTTTTATTTTGGTATTAAAAATAGTTTTCATAATGTTTTTATATCAATATGTTGTATTGATATCTTGTTATTGAAAGGTGGAAATGTTATGTTTACTTTATGCATGTTTTATGTGATAAGATTATGTTATGGTTCTTGGGCATTGTTATGAAGATGGGTGGTTCCGTGATAAACTAAGGGCGGGTGAGCCCGATATAGATCTCCAATGCATTGGGTAACGCGAAGGAGTGAAACATTAAGGTTTCTCCGAAGAGATTTAGGGAATATACTATGGTGGGTATTCCAAACGTAACCAAGAGGGTTACTCCCTACGTAAGAATGTTGTGAATGGCTCATGTTACCTTTATGTATTATGATTTCTATGATTTATTCATGATTTGATGAGGTATGTTAATGTGCCTATGTTTTATGGGTAAATTATGATTTCATTCTTATGTATATATGAACTCATGTTTCCTTTCCATATTTTTATTAGCCTTACTGAGCTTTTTATGCTCATCCCAAGTTTTTTTGAAATTTTTTTCATAGGTCAAGGGAAAGGTACATGTTATTATGATAGTGTCAAGGAAGTGTCAAGAAATAATCCATGCTTTATTTTTTAAATATGTTTCCGTTGATGGGAAAAAATGAACACTATATTTTATGTAACCACTTTGTTTAAATGTGTAATGTAATGCAAGTTTTATGATCTAATTATCTAAAACTATAAACCTGAAAAGATCCTCAATGTGTAATCTTGTAATAACTCAAGATTAAGTAAGGTTTAAGGCTGGGGCCTTATAAAAATGTTGGTGATGCACTTCACTGGATTCTTCATATATTTGAATTGATTTTACAAAGTGTTTCTATGATATTAGGACACTATATAAAATGGGTTTTAGGATGCACATAGCTATGAAATTATGTCCATGGTAAACATATTAATGCTAAATAAATTTTCAGGAGTGGTGAATCTGGATCTCATCTTAGAGGGGAACCTGAAAGAGGATTCCAATGGTGGTGATGTGGTTTTTTATTCATGGTTTATAGGAACAACATCAAAAATCCAGAAAGGTAAATACAAGAATTATCTCCTAGATAAGTGGATACAATAGTATCTAGGGGAATGGACAATTATAAAGGTAAATATCCATGTGGTTTTTCACTATTTTCATTGGTCAGGACACTTCCAGAAACATTTTCCCCAACCACTTGTGGTGCGATAAGGCTATGGAAACTGAGACATCTATAGAGGGGTTTTAGGAACCCATTTATTAGAGTATGTGACTGGGGATCTACCAACAATTAGAGTGTGTGATGGGGTACTTATACACCATATTATTCTAGTAGATGGATTTCTACTTGTTGAGGCAGTATATTTATTAGACGTGATGCTTTGGGGTAAGAGAACATGTATCAGTAGAGTGGCATAGCTCTGGGGAGTCAGACTACATCACAAGAAAGAATGGTTGGATAGATACCCTCCATTTATCTTACACATTTTTATAGCGAGGATGGGCCATCCACAGTGAGAGGAACTAAGTTTTTTCTTCAAAATTATCTATTGTCTTATTTGATAATGTTGAATATTATTATTTTATTTCTACACAACATGTGACTAGTTTGACGTTGGTTGTGCAGTTCATGAGAGTGATGTTTATGATAGAAAAACCTCTTGGATTATGGTCTAGATAAATATTCTTGTGTAATGGGTATTCTATTGATATTAAGAAGTTTCTTTTTTTGTTCGATATTTATATCTTTGACAAGTCAAGGTTCAACCAAATTATGTGTATGTACTAGTTAATAGAATACTGATCCCACTTCATTTTTTAATAGAGGAGAGAATATTTTACATATTATAAGGTTGACCATTAAGAGTATGATATCAATGAATTATGACCAAGGAAACTTAATCAGAATCTAGGAGAGCTCACAACCATAGCTGCAAGTCTATTAATAGATAATAGTGATTTGAAATGAGATTTCATTCCAACTATAATGGAAAAGTGTTAGGATGCATTCCTATAAGACTTATCAGAATTTATACTTAAGAAATATGTCTAATTTATAATTTAGGGAATTGTTATAGATGATTGGATTTCAATTCCACCATACAAAATGTCTCCTACAGAGCTTCCGGGCTCAATACAAAGTTGGAGGAGTAATAGAACAATGGATTTATCCTCCTGAGAATGTATCCATGGGGTTCACTAGTGTTTTATTCAATAAAAGAATTATGAGAATACATTCTTGTGTGTTAATTAACAGAAGATAAATAAGATTAATGTGATTAACTTGCGTCCTCTTCTATGTATCGATGATCTATTTGACCAGTTGAGTGGAGATTGTGTACTCTCAATGATTTACATCTGATCAGGGTATCATCATCTGAGATTTTAGAATTATGATATATGATTGACTCCCTTAAATAGTAGGTATAACCTGTAAGAGTTTTTTATAATGTATTTTAGATTAACGAATGTTCCTATAATGATTATGTCCTTGATAAAAATGATCATCCATTTGTAGCTAGATCAAATGTTGGTAGTTTTTGCAGACAATATATTTGTGTATTACAAGAGTAATGATGATCATAACCAACAACATGACATCATCTTCATTACCATAAGGTATAATAATCTTTATGAAAATATATCTATGTTCTAGTTTTGTATTGATTGGTTGCACTTCTTGGTTAATATCATCTTAGAAGAAGGTGTGTTATTGGACACAGAGAATGTTCGGGAAGTTGTATCTTCAGAGAAGCCCAAGAATTTTCTTGATATATATATATTTATGTGATTATATGGATATTTTAAGAGATTCATCTTAAATGTTTCCAATTATAAACAATTCTTAAGTGCTATCCCAAAATTAGAAAATGTTTATTTTGTAGGAATCACGTGAGAATTACTTCTGTGAGATGGATAAGAGGTTAACATTGAAACTAATCATGATCCCACATGAGCCAGGTGAGGAGTATATGATAAATTATGATGATTCAAGGATGGGACTCAGACAATTGATGATATAGGGAGATATATTTGTTTCATATGGGTATCATAAGTCTATGCCACATGAATCTAACTACCATATAAATGAACATGATTGGACTGAACTAGTGTAAGAAAAAATGAGTTTGTGGAATTATCAATTGTGATAAAAATGTACTATTTATATAGATCATAAGATCTTGAATTTTGTATTTAAATGTAGATACTTGAATATCCAAAAATAGATATGGGTATCCTATATTCATTAATTTTAATTTAAGTACCATATAGTCATGAGAGAGGAAACCGTGCAGATGATGATTTGAGACAAAAAAATAAATCTCAAGAAGAACCTGAGTCTAGTCTAGAGTTTAAAATTGTTACTTGACTAGAAGAGATAAATGTGGGTTTTTAGGAGAGTCAAGATCATAAAAATATAGTATCAATTTTAGTGGAGTCCTCAATTTTGATCTGGATTAAATATAGGAAGAATGAGGATCGAGTGTGTTTTCACTTGATGAAGATCTTTAATGTTTTGGCATCACCATCATATTGAATTATAGATGAGGATGATATCATTTTTGTCGAGAATTAGGTTTTACCCCTTTGAGCATGTGGTAGGGTAATTGTAAGAATTACATTCCTCTTGGTGGGAGGTGGATCTTAGTGTGACCAAAATATACCGTGACCTATGAAAATAATTTCATTGGCCAGAAATAAAAATGGAAAGAGTAGGGTTTGTGATATGATGCTACACCAATTAGCAGGTGAAGGACAATAATAAATGACCTATTGGTTTAATATAGTAATTAACCATTATATATTGGAAGTGGGATAATGATGACATAGACATATTGGTGGGTCTCTAGAGGATACCTTAGAAGAATCATGATATTTGGGTAATTTTAAATCTATTACTAAAAGTATAACATTTCTCGTATATATGAGACACATTCATAGTGGAGGACCTGAGAGATTCATATTTTTGAGAGATATTCTCCCAAAAAAGTGTTCTATAGAATATAGTTTCCGACTGTGACTCAATGTAAGTATTGAACTTTAATCATGGAATGTAGTTGGTACCTTGTACATATATTTTATTCATATGGGTTTCCACGCATAAAATGATGGGCAGTAAGATCATACAATATATGTTATTGAGGATATGTTGTGATCATGTGTCATATACTTTGCAGGATCCTAGGAAAAGATACTATCATTGGTGGATTGTTCCTATTAAAAATTTCATTAATAAACAATATAGATTTAACTATATTAGGAAATTTATAGTAGGGAATGAAAATATCCCCTACACTGGATGAGAGGAGGTGAGTTAGAATTTTCCAGACTATTTCTTGTAAACGAGATAACATAATTGCCTAAAATGATTAGTAAATGTAAGAATATTTCCCATAGTAGATAGAAGTCACATGTTGACTAACATTGATGTCCCTCATAGTCTACACTGGGTGATAATGTATTTTTGAGGTGTCGCCTTGGCTGGATCACTATAGGATACAAATACAAGGAATGTTGGCACCCTTTTTTTTGGACAATTTTAGGTTTTAGAGAGAATTGAGGTGGTTTTATACTGATTGTCTTTTCCAATGAAATATAGTGCCAAAAATGATTTTTTCTAGGTTTCATAACATATACAATATCACCCCAACCACTCTCATGTCATCAAGATGGATTATGTTGATCTTGAGATAGATGTGTCATTTGAGGTTTATCTAATATGTGTTCTAGATCATTGTATAAATGTGTTTCATAGAATGATTCTACTAATAGATTATGTGTTTTAGAAAAATGTTCATTTGCAGAAGGAATCATGGGAAATGGAATCATATATGTGGTCTCAGGTGCCTAATATTTTTCACTAAAAATCATAGAGATGTTTGGGAGTGCCGTTTGAGGATGAACAATTATTTGGTTTGAATATTATAAGATACCAACATTTTCTTGAGTTATATAGTCCTCATTCAAGGTACTAATTTTCATTTTATTGAATAATTTTCAAATGAGTTTTAAAATGGTTTTATTATAAGTGGAGTGTTTATAAAAATTGAAAATAGGGCAGTGAATGGTTTGCGCATGGTTTTCTATAACCGTGAGCCCCAACCCAGATAACTCTGTAACCGAAAAAAATTATTAATCGCTAGGATAGAGAATGGTTTTCAGAAACTTTCACCCTATTTGGAGTTACTGTTCACACTTATAAAAAAGGAACATGATTCATGAACATGTTTAGTTGAATCTGTGTTCCATTGGCCCATATACCATGCATGTGAATTAAATAAATCATATATTTAGTTTAACAAAATATTGAACACCCATTTTAATCCAAAATCAACCCTCAATTTGACCATAACACCTCATTCATGATTTAAGAGATTCCAAGAAGAATTAAAAGAACTTATGAACTCTGTTATTAGTTACCTGAATCCAGGATTGAAGATCTACACCCCTCACGTTAGAAGGATCTCATCCCAATTGATTTCATGTTCCTCATCATTTCCCCCATTCCACAAGGATAGTTATACACTATTTTGGATAGATTTATAATGAATATAATTGATAAATATCCTAGAATATAGATATATATATATAATAGATCATGAATTGATGAATATTAATTTTTTTTATAGATCCCGGTCTCATTTTATGTCGTTGCACTAAAGAATTTTGTGAATTTCTGTTGGGCGATTGTTCTTCAAAGAATCGGGGAAGTAGGTATATTATTCAAATCCAAGTCTTGATATCCATAGTTCATGTTATTGTATAATATCTCAGTTTCATTTCATATTTTTAATACCGAAGTGAATTAAATAATGTTGTCAATTAATTTATTAATGAATTGGGAATTTGATTTGATAAATGAAATTTTGTATTGTAGAGAAAAACTAATTGGGATAATTATCATTACTTTTAATTGTGCATTATGAATAACAATTATGAGAATTAATTTTTATATGTAGAGATTTAGAAATGATAAATTATTTTTTTAATTAATTAATGTATTTGATTTGATTAATAAATTGGATATTTAATTAATGAGATAGTTATGATTTATTAAATGTTGAATTATTGAATATAAATTATTTGATTAATTAATTGTGGAAATAAATAAATGATTTTGGTTTTATGACTCAAATTTTTAATTAATTAATCGAACTTATGTGATAAATTAATTGTGGAATTTTATTAATTAGATGGGAATGAATAATTAATTATTGAATTAATTAATAAAATTATTGTTGAAAATTCATTTGGTTGTGTGTTACATGGTTGTGATTATGTATGCATAGAGTATGAAATGGGTTACCCTGGGTGTGAGTAAGGGAGATCCCAAAGAAGTCCTTGTGAAATTCCATTTATATTTTGAAGGGTTGAGATAGCCTTCATGGAGGAATACCATAAAAACATCTATTTTGATACCCACGTGAACGTGAGAGATATTGGAGTTTGTCTAGGGAAAATACCATGGGAGCTTCTTCTTTTTCAGAGAAATCCATTATACTTTATTTAGTCTCCCACACATTAGACCCCTGAGGTTAGAGACTTATATTCACATTACTCATGTCAGAATTATATAAATTTTTCATGCATTTCATCATATGGTAAATTTTATAATGAATGGTAACATTGGAATTTAGATATTTGATATGGGATAATTCAGACACTAGAACAATTTGAAACCTGTATTAAGGTTAGGCTGTCCTCAGGATCCCCAAGAGTTTCTGTGGTTAAATAATGAATAAACGATAATGTGATTACTATTTATTTATTAATTATACTCATTTATTTACAAAACTAAATACAATATTATAATATGGATATGATTTTAGACACTATTGGCGATGTCCTATTGAGTAGTATTCACACCTTACTCAGGTTACCTAATTTTTACCCAAAAAGATATTATGTTTATAGGGCTGGATAAAGAAAAACACACTATTTTAGATGGTGGAGTCAGTATGAATCATTGATGAGGGAACCAAACATGGTTCTAGATCCATGTAGAAATCATCATTGTATTTAATTTTGGGTTTTCATTTCAACTCTGAGAATTTAATTGAATATCTATATTTCAGTTTGGATATTGTACCTCTAGTTTCGGTCTTCTTGTGATCACGATATTGTTATATTAAGGTTATTTGTTATTCAGTTAATTTTCTTCAAAAAAATCCAATTTTTTACTCAGATAAAATAATGAATAGTCTCCCCATGATTGATATTATTCCCTTCCTACTATTTGGCATCCTCTTGAGTAACAGGACGCATGCCTGAGGTTATTTGGTTGTCCGGCTTGGGGCAGTAGTGTGTGGCAACTAGGTAAGGATTTTACAATCATCCAATTAATCCAATTGATGGATTATTGGATTAAATTGAATAATAATTACACACAAAAAAATAATTAAATAGTCCATCACATGTATTTAATTTATTCCACTTTTATATTGTATTTTAGATATCCTTACTTCTCGATATCAAGGGTTTGATTCAAATATTATTGAAAACATAATCAATATAGTGGAATTCATAGAACTAGAATGAAATAAAACTATCAACATTATTTAGAGAATATAATAGGTACTGTATATGACATAGTGTTATTGTTTAACCTTAGTAGTTTTGATGTTATAAACCTTCACATGCAACATTGTATTTTTTGGTTTCTCACACTGATAACCCTAAAAAGCACATTATTTAGTGAAATAGATTTTATAAATTATTTTACCTATATAGTTGAAACATTTTACCATGGGTTGGGGGTTAGGAATTTCCTTCCTTTCACCTTTCATAAAGACTGTATTTTTATGACTTATCAAATTCATGAGAATTGTGATATTCTATCAAATGATCGAATCATTTATTGTCCATTTTTGGTAATTCTAATAATTCTTCACCAAATATTTCTGACTTGTTGTAGGTTGGATATTCTTTCAACCCTAGTCATTTAATCCACTGGCATGAAGCTCCATATTTCATTTTTTATCTCCATAACTATGGGACTAATTTCAATACACCATCTCTTATTTTAGAGAGAGAAAAAAATGTTTCCTCAAAAATGAAATCTTCTCAATCATGTATACATATTTGATGGTGTTTTTTTCAACCACAAAATAAAATTTATATTTTTATATCATTATTGAGAAAAATAAATGAGGAACATCATTCAGGCCAAGTGAACATTCTGTCAATTTCCAAAGAAAATTCTCCCCCATTTTTCATAATCACTAGGTATTATCTATCAATAATTGTTGTAATTTTTTGCGGTAAATACATTTAAAAAATAACATATTAATGCCTTCACATTGAATTTCTTCTCATTGATCCTTCATCTTGGAATTATTTATCAATCCCACCATTATTCATCTACTACTACTAATTCGTATAGAGTCAAGGTGTCTATATCATTTACAAAATAGTGGATAACTAAAATGATATTCAATATTGAGTTATCCCTCTTTTCAATGAATGATTGATTAAAATATCAACTAAGAATCATCTATTTTACTATATTATCATCTCAATGGATAACATATTATTCTAGGGGGTGGTGGGTCTTTCTAATGGTTCGATATATTGTTCATAGACTTAGATAATCGAGTATTCATAAACATGTTATTTTGACATCAACCACCCATTTCATTTTGGATTTCCTCTAAAAAATAAATTTATTGTTCATCAGATGGTATATTGGTCTAGATTATCTTGGTTCCAAATTTTTATGAATATATAAAGGGATTTTCCTAATAATAATTTTAAAAAATATGAACAATTTTTTTTTCCTAAAAAAAATTTATATCTAATTTCATATATTAGGGGATGCTTTTCTTTTGGATTTTCATCAAATGTTATTAATGGATCATGTATTTTAAACCTTTTCTAATATTTTATGAAATAATTAATTTGGATATATATAATTTAAAATGGTTGGTATAACATTTTTTATAAACATTATAATACCACATAGATACTTGAATTTAGGACTGTAGAATGGCCACTTTATCACGTAATAGACAATGTTGGAGTTAAGGTATGATCAACCTTTTTCAAGGGTTATTACCATAAGATACAACTATTACAGTTCCATGTCCAATTGTATTATATCGACAACTATTTTATTACATGAAATCTATAAAATCATATACATTACCAAAATTAAAGAAGTTTAAATAAACATATTATCATACATGAAGTGTTCTATAATTTTTTCCGATCTCTATTCCCATATTAAACAAATGGTGCTCTGATAAAAAATATGAGGACTAATTTTCTAACAATATTGTAATTACATTTTCATGAAAAAAACAATGTTTTCATATAACCCAAGATTCTATGGTTTAATATTTTGGAAAAATTAGGCTCATAGATAACTTGTACATAAAAATATTATTATTTATATCCTTAATCTGTATACATCTTAAATCAATAAGGTTTTACTTAGATCATGTAATCATCTAAATATAAACATCAAATAAAGGGGTAAGCTAAAATACATGTAAGATAAGGAATAACATGGGAGGATTAAGGGGTAAATTAATAAAAAAGAGATGAACATAGTCAGTACCATCTAACCCTCGGTATAGTTTGACTACCATAATCATTAGGGTGACATTTGATATTGGAATGGAATGGGGAATATTCATAATAATTGAACATCATAATACATCATTGAAATACCACATATAATTTGGAACAATGAAAGTATCATGATAACACAATACATAGTTGTAAAAATCATAGCAAAATAATTTTGAAAAATGATAGCATCATGTTAAAAGATAACTTATTTTGTATTTTGATATATATTAAATTAACCAATCAATTTTAGGGATTTAATAGGAGCTACACATCACATCAAAAAAATCCATAATCTTGTAAGCCACGTAGATCAAAAAAAAATTTATTGTCATGAAATAAACCAATTCAAATGAATGTTTTAAATTATTGAATTAAAATATCAAAAATCATGGATTATATTTTTGGGTTACTATATTAATAACTGATATCATAATTGGTCATATATGATAATTTTTTATTGACTATGAAATAAATAAAGTGGTTTTTATGATGTGTTTTGGAAATTCATCTCTTTTTTGATAAATTATTGTATTTAACATAGAAATAATTTTTTATAGTATAAACATTTATATCCCCAAAAATAAAATGGAACGAACTGTGGTAGGATATTTTTTGGACATTTGAGGAACACCCATAACAAAATAACATGAATGTGGAGATAAACCATAATGAATGATTTCTGTATTGAGAATCCTAATATCTTAAATACAGCATTATTTCACCATTTTTATACCAAAAATAGTAAAGTGACTTTTATTAAAACATTTAACTAGAAGTGAAATACATTATTTTTTTAATCATGATAAATCATAATTATTTTATTATATTCATTATTTACATTTGTAAAAGTTAAGACATTTGATATCATATTTTCCTTACTAATATCTCATTTTTTTATTTCAATATTATTATTCAAGATTGTTAATAAATAATTAAAACTAAAACCAAAATATTTTAAAAGGGTAATTATATTAATATATATACTAAATATAAGTTACTATAATAATCTATATCAATGGTTATAATAAAACATTTCACATCATACATGGCAGTTTACATACTATTAATAGAATATTTTACAACAACGGGGTACGAGATATTTATTATGAGATTTTATAAAAAAACATATTTTTTATAGAATACTATCATTTTCGAGATAATGATAAAATATTATTGCCTATTTTTTACTATGGTTTTGATTATAAATGAAGATATAGATTTTAAATTATAAAATAGAAAAAAGGATTATATTTCATTATATTATTCTTCATGTTGTTCGTTTCATTTGGTCTTAACATCATGAAATTTTGGGTTTTTATTATTATATTATTTTCCAATAAATTATAAGGTTATTAATAGCAGAGATTTTTTTATATTTTTCATTAGTTTGTTGATGTGAATTGCGTATCCATGGGAGGGTGAGGAGTTATTTATAATTGATGGGAGGGGTATTTTAATGGAAAATATTGAATAAATTATAATACAAATTGAAATACATTCAATAGTAATTTTTTTAAAACTATGAATTATATTTCAATAGAATAACATTATTTTATGACATTAAAAAAGTTTATAACCCATATATACATTAGTTTCATTTTTTTACAAAACGATAATATATTATTTTAACAGAATACTTTGGACTATATACATTGGAAAATAATTTTTTATGTTGAATAAATGTCTGTAGAATTTAAATGAATAATTTAATGTACTATTATTGTTGTCAGTTGACAGAAATCATAAATAATTAATTAGGTAATTATTAAAAAATAATTTATGTAATTTAAAATATATTGGTTATGAAAATAGTTTATTTTTACCACTTACATATGAAATGATGTTTTTTAAAAAATTTCCAAAATATCAACTATATTTACATTTTTTTGATGAATCTATAAATTTTATTTATTTTATCATATTAATTTTATATCATAGGTCATTATAATTTTTTGTATAAAAGTTTCTAATTTATAGGAAATAAATTGAAATATATTTGATTTAAATACGCTCAAATTTTATTTGAGTTTTTAATTTTTATATTTGTTTTGTAGAATTATAGTAATTGGAGATTATAAAAGTAATTATGTAAAATAGTATATATATATATATATAAATTTTTAAATCAAATTACTAATGTAATGGGCTGACTATTCCCAACGGTCAGGTTTCTATTTTAATTATCACATTATTATGGAAATGGTAATCATATAATTTCCGTGGTAATATTACTTCCTACAAATAATAATATATAAATAAATTATAAATTAATTAAGATTAAAAAAATAGTTCTATAATATTATTTTGATTAATTAAATTTTATTACTATTAATATGTATTATTTCTATAGTGTTGTTCGTTAGGTTGAAGATTTTATCAGAATTGAATAATTCAAATTTTCTGAATGTAATTTTCTTATTTTATAATAAATTTCAAATTTAAATTTTTATAAATTTTATTGGTTTATTTTCCTAATGATTTAATGTATTATTTTAATATATTAAAGTATTTATGGCTTCTCAATATATTATATATGATGAATACTATATATAATATAACATAACTTTTTTTCAAAAAAAATATCACTTATAGAAATTACATCATTACATATCCTCATGTATTATAAATTAAAATTTATTATATTTATATATTAATATTATTATTATAGCTAGTATATCATAATTTATCTTCTAGTGACATCTTATCACCTTTTATTACAGTTAATATTTAGAATCATCATTTAGGGTGTTAGATTCATTATTTATCGTGTATGTTTTTTCTAATACGGTCCATGATTTTTTATCATGTGTCCCTGATATTCTAAATTTTATTCAATATATAAATCAAATATATTAATTATTTACAAAATTATGATAATTCTTATAAATAGGTGATGATAATTTAGTTTTATCAGTGCGTTGAGAAGATAGTCTATATGGAAGAAAATATCTTGTTTCCATTTTTTAATAGATGAAACTAAATAATGTTATATATTAATTCAACCAAAAATAATAATTCATATATAATTAATGTCATATATGTAAAAATTTAATATATAATAATATTATAATATTAATTTTGGTTGTGGAAATTGCATAGCATCACTACGTAGAGGTGATAATCTTTAAGAATGCATGAGTTATACATTGATATCCTGTTAGAATGAGACGAGGTGTTAAATGGATGTGTTAAGAATAATAATAATATATCATTATATTATGATAGTATATTTATCATGATTTTAGGTATAATTTTTTTACATGAAGTGGAAGAAGATATAAAATTATATGGGTTTTTTATTTATCTATACCACTGTATTATGAGACATCATTTTCTATACACATTATGACACGATGAATTTGTCTCAAGATAATAAAACATTATCTATGATTATGTGAAGTAATATATGATTTTTAGAGAAGTTATTTTCAATGATATAATGATCCAATGGTTTGAATAAGAGATGATATTAGTTTCTCATTTATAAGTGATGGGGGTGACAAAAAATAAATTTCATATATGATTTCGATGGTATATTCTCACATTCATAGAAATGTGCCTCTAAATAGACTAGAATTATACTCTAGGGTAATATAAGGTTCAGAAACATTTATTAGATTATTAATTTATTTATATGTTGTAATCCTCCCATTATATTATTGTTTAGACTTACCGGTAAATTTTTTTTAACATTAATCCTGGTAACAAAATTTTAATTTTTTATGATTCCAAACAAAATATGATTGTTTACCAAATTAAATTTTATTAATTACAAATATTAAAAAACGGTATTAATTTTAAATATTTAAATTTATATAATTTGTTGAATATTTTTTAAAATAAACATGCAACCCACAGTGGAATCATGTTTTAGATGAATGTGTAATTATGAAAAAAATCAAAACGTATATACATTCTAATGATATTAATAACCATAAAATGGATGATGAATTATATTATTTAAAATATACTATATAAAATTAAAAATTTAAAAAATTAATTTTATTTTATTATTATTTTATGATAAAGATACATTGCACTTATAGAAACTAGTTTTATATAAGTGTGTTTTAAGCACAAAAATGAACTCGTGTAAAAATAATGTACAATGATTAGTCAAATATTACTTATAATTAAAAGATTTATAATATAGATAATGATTAATTTTAAATAATTTATTATTTTCTCTTTAAAATATATAACATTTTTTACAAAAAGCTGTATTATTAACTATTCACAATAAATAATTATTTTTAGAAAAATACCAAATAATAAAAATATGATATCATTGAAATTATGATTTAAAAAATAATATCCACCTAATGACATAAATTATTAGATTGTATTTAGTAATTATTAAAAATTTCATGTGTGAATAAATTTACAATTTTTTTTTTAAAAAAATAGGATAAAAAATGAAATTACAAAAAAATTGAACTTATATTTATTATGAGTTAAAAAATACATTCCCAAAATTAAAAACCACTAATTTTGGATAATAAAGTTGTTAATATTATTCATAACTACTAATTTTATTTTTAGGTTATAATGGTTTGCTATATTTTTGTTCATATAGAATTGGGGTTGCATGTAATGAAGATTATCAAATATGCCAATTTTATTTCTTACGAAATACATATAAAATCACGCAGTATTACATTCAAAAACTAATAAAATGAGTTTTGCAATTTCAATTATATAATTATTTTTCAAATAATGTAGTATATATCTATTTCACCACATCCTCATGTTCATATGTTGCTTCTATAATTTTTTTATTCTTCAAAAGAACATCAACCATTCCATTAGTCTGGTTCCATTGAACATCATGTGTGTGATCATTGAATAGAGGTATAAACTAAGAGTTTAGTACATGTGATGGATCATTTATGTAATTCCTAAGAAAAGATACATGGATGAAATAATGCATTTCAATGTGGTTTGGTGGGAGTGCTAATTGATAAGATATAGTCTGTGTAGAATAATGAATCTAAAAGGGATAATTATACTTATGAATGAATAATAAATTATTTATAAATACCATAACCATGCTCCATTAGGATAATGTCATGAATAATAACTCACATACATTGAATTTTATATCACACTAATGATTTTAAATGTTATGTTTCTACTGAATCTGAGCTACAATGATGTTCTATTTAATGGATATAACATTACCAACCTTTTTCAAAGAACGATCAGGTCCCAAAACATTAATTTTTAAATGTCATACAATAATATCATATTTCAATACTTTTACCATATTAGTATTTATGAGGATCCATATGAATGCTACAAATAAATATTATTTTTTTAAGAAATATCTAGTATATGAGGTTGTTGATATGAACTATCTTCATAATATATATGTAACACCCAAATATTTAATAATACGCTATCTCATTAAAATAATTCAATTGTTTTCACTACACGAAACACCGAGTTCGAGCACACAACGACTTAACAAACTAGCCGTTAATAAAAATGCCGTTATGAATAGTAATAACATAATTTTAAATTTTATATACTCCATTGAATTTTTTAATTCATATATTCTGTTTCTTAGACATAATATATGGGTAAATTTGATTTTTCAGATAAAAGAAGTATTTTAAAAAATGCAATTATACAGCCTTTTTAATGGAGAATCATTTTTAAAACAAATATTTGACACTTTAATATACTCAATTTAATTAAATTAAATTCTTATTTATAATTTGTACATTAAAATTTAGAGTGGATAAATATTTGATACTTTTTATGATAACATTTCTAATTTGATGAATAATGAAAAATACTAAATTTTAATTGAAAACAAATTATTTAATCAAAATAATTTACATTGATAAATTATACATTTCAATGGTCTAGAATTATAATAAGATTATATTTTTATCATTTAATACAATTTCAGTCATTATAAGTAATTTCACATTTAAATTTGGCATAAACACATCTCAATCTTTTGATAGTTTTTACTTCTTAAAAACCCACTTTTGGTTTTGACAATGAGAATTAGTTTTAATTAATTAATGTAACTTATATGTTTTGAATTTCATAAAATAGAATTCATTTTTGAATTTTTAATATCAAAAATATCATAGGGTGAATTTTTCATATTTTTTCTAAAACATTCAATTTTTGATGGATAGTGAAAAAAACACTTTTATTGTTTAAAACCGTCTTTCTATTTTAATAATTATTTATTTTATTTAAATTTATATTATGTTGAAATAGATACATAATACCTATATAAGTTGAATACAATTAATTTGTCTCATTTTATAATAAAATTAGATGTATAATTTTTTTGAACTTTTTACTGTCTTTTACCCACCTTCTATGAGCATTTTCAAATTTGAATAAAACTTAATTTTACCTCTTCTATGAGATGAATTTTTAAAAAATCTAAAAGAAACGGTTAAGATCATTATGTAAAATTTGGTTCAATAAGATGAAAATAATTTTTTGTGAATAGTAACTTTTGACTTTTATTTACTACAGTTATAAATGAGTAGGGTAGTTAAGGGTAAAAAAGATATTATAATTACCATAAAACATGTCATAATTCTATTCGATACGTGTAATTAGACAAAAAAAACCTTAGAAGTAAAATATGATCCTTCAGTTCTACATGGATTTGATTATGACATTTATTATTATTTTATTTCAAGAATAGATAAAAATGTTAAATTCAATGTTTATTAACTAAACCAATTTTAATATAGGGTTATACATAAGATAAATTCGACTATAAATATTCATTAGAAAATTAAAATGATTTCATACATTATGCTATTTTATTTAAAAAATTTAGACATTAAATAATTAAATTTTTTTATGACACAATGATGATGCAGTAATTACCATATTAATGAAGGAACCAAATAAATGTTAATATAAATATTAAAATAAATAAAATTTCAGAGTTATTATGACATCCATAAATTTTTTAGGTGAGTATGACATGTTAATATTGATTCAATGTATCTTTTTTGAAGTAATCATGTTGTGATAACATCCCAAAAACCAAATACTAAATAGTATCAAAATTGACATAAATGAGTTTTTAAATCAAATACAATATTATTAAATTATATAATATTCATAAAAATCTATGATTAAGGAAAATGGAATAATTAATATTATATATTTCATTAATGAACCACTTGTGGTTCTCTTGGAAGTTTAGAGTACGTTTATTAACCATATTGTGTAAGAATACAAGAATACACGGTAACAATAAAACTATTTAACTAAGAGTTTAATATAAAAGATAAGGTTAATATGGTGACCTAAACCTGTATAAAACCTATTGGTTGAGTGGTTTTCTACCCATCCCCTCCTTAACCTAGAAATAATTCATTTTGATCCATTATAATCTGAATAAGATTTTATTGTAAAATAATATTTCATGCTTTTCCAAATGTAACCCACACTACTCTTATAAAAGGGTACTTACCCTTCTCCCAAAATCACCCCTCCAAATGAATTTTTATCATCCAAAACCTACCCAAATATCCTCATAACATCCCTCAAGTGAACTTACAGTCCTTACATTGATCAAAAAGTCATCCTATGGAGCCATTTTAATCAACTCAAAAAGAAACACCTGAAGAAGAGATAATAATTTCACCAACCTCTTTCAAATTCATTTCTTCTTCCACATTATATTTCTTTGTTGTTTCCATACCTAAATAATAAATACATTACCTCCTATATAATGTGATTTTATTATAAATATGGTACAACAATATTATTTATTCTATCCATCCTATAAATGACAAAGTCACCATACGTACGTATGTACGACTAACAGTCTCCACGTCATAGTGTAGTTTGTTATTCAAACACTTCATTATTTGGATGGGTATAATAATTAGTATAACTGATGTAAATAATAAATATGAAATTTTAATGATTCTTCATATATGATATAACATCAAATTATATATGATTTCATAGTCAATATAATGATATTGTCGCTCATGCGTACGTACGGATTACCGTCTCCACGACAAAATGAGATTTATTTCTACATTCATCATTCAACGATGATTATAAAAATATATATTATTAATCATTATGTAATATATTATATAATAATTATAATTAATATATACAAACACACACACACACAAACATATATATATATATATGTGCTTACATATATCTTAATCACTTACTTTTATTTAGTACGATATGAAAAAGGAAACATCGTTTATGCGTATGTACGACCTACCATCTCCATAATTGGTGTTTCATTATCATATATATACATATTATAAATATTTATATTCTAAATATAAATGATATATAAATCAATTGTTATATTCTGGAAGTATGTAAATCATGATCTAAATAATATGATCAAGAATAACAAGTTAATACACGTACTATATTGAAAATGATTATGACATGAATTGTTAATTGAACATGGAAACAATTATTAAATGGGTAGTATAAAGTCAAAAATGAATCATGTATGATATTATAAATATGAATATGTTTCTGGTATAATTTAATATCATACTATGGTCATTATGAATGAAGTTAAACTACCCTCAGTCAAAGGAATGTTCAATTTAATGGTTAATTTAATAATATCTTTATTATTCGAGGTTGTTTTTATGTATCTACTAGGACATATTTATTATCAATGTCCAGGTTTCATAAAATTGTTTCCAAATGGATTCTTTTTAAGGAAATATTTTACAAAAACAATATTTTAAATTTTTTAAAGATTTATTCTTCAAAACCATTCTCATTAATGTCCATGTTTTCAAAATGATTTTAAGGATTTATTTATATGGACATGAATGTTTTAAAATGATAATTACTTTCAAATTATTCAAACTCGTATGGGAATCTTTTAATCAAAACTATACATTAATTTAATTACATTATAAATTAAGTTACATTCAAATGATTTCCTAAAAAAGTTGATATTTCTCACAAAGATTTCTACAGATCATTTTAGAATATTTCAACATCCTTTATGGAATATTATTATTGATCTAGGTTGATTTATTATGATACAAATCATCTTTATTGTATTTATGGTTTTGTGATATGTTTCACTATGGATGTGTTATTTTAATACCATTCATAATTTATAGATAATGTATAGACATTTCATATTATAGTTTTAATATGAATGTTTATGATATGATTAAAACTTTTCATATTAGGAATGCATTAGACTTAATAAGTGACTGGTGGAGCCCGATATAGCTCGTCGATGCATTGGTAGATCTCTTAAGACAAACTAGTATCTTGTCACAAGTCCTTGACAAAATACTATTTGTAGTCATAGTAAAAGGGCTTGACTATGTGGTTATGATGTCTGGTATTATGCATTCCATCATTATAAAATTAGATATTGATATTAAATGTGTTTTTTCGACAAGTAGAATATCCATGTAAATAAGTAAGTGACATTATTTGATTTATATTTTCAGTATTTTGCTAATTTTTATGTTTAAAATTCTTTTGTTTTAGTTTTATACATTGAATTAAATGTTTATGATTATTTTTGAAAGATTACACTATATTGTAATCCTTAGTGAGAATTTAAGATCACCCCTTTCATATGTTTTAATTTCCCCAGAATACAAGAAGTGTATTATGATTGATAAATATGGTTAAGCTAGGGTATTAATGACGTTCTCAAAGGATCATTTATGTTATGTTATTTTCTTCTAATTTTTAATGTAACATTCATGTATGTAATCTATTTTCCCAGACTGCTAAACTGACCGATCTTTTGGGACATGATTCCTTGTAATCATGCCATTATATTAAAATCATGCACCGACACTAGGCTTCAGGGGTTGGGGAGTTACAATATAGAACATTATCTTGAAATATGTAATATATTTAAAATTTCCCTCTCAAAATAACTATCTATAATATTATTACATGGAGTAAAAAAACAATACTCTATTTATTAACATAATCTCATAGACATCTGTTGTGGTATCTACTTCTTTGGATATTGACTAAAATACCTATATGTTGGTTATTGAAATGTTTCCCCAGTTTATGAGGGTTATTAAGTATGTCTCCGGGATTTAGGACACAAAATAAAGGAAAAATTGGTCATCCATTTAATGTTGCATTGTTGAATCATGGTTACAAGTAACTATGTTCCTCAACCATGCATTCCATGGGAGGTGGTAACATTTTATTGAAACCATGCATGGGGGGAGGTGAAAACATGTTGTCTTAGTCCAATCCATTCCACATAGTTGTAGTATGGTTTTTTGTAACATGTGGGCCCTCTAGGAGAACGTGCGACGTGGCCCCCTATTGAATAGAGGGTGTTGTGCGGTACACACATTGTTTGGCCAACAGTACTGCCAAACTATAAGGTACACTAAATATAGCTAAATTTACCACATTATCCCCCTAAAAATTTATTTTTGGACCCCAAATTGCACCATATTATACCCAAAAATTCCAATTGTGATGAACCATTCCTTCAACGCTTCCCAAGGACTGATCTTGTTCATTTTTTTCTATTTGAAGTGACCTTGGGAGTTGATTGATGCTCCCAAAGAGTCTAACACTCTTCTTACTACCTTTTTTGGTATTAGGTATTATATAATAATTCTTATTATCCAAAATCCTTAAAACCTTTTTTTTCATAAGATTATAGGTTGGGTCCTAAAAGGGTGTTTGAATTCAAATCAAAGTCCTAGGATGATAGATCTTTCATCTACAGAATATTTGTAGGTTTCCTACAAGTAATTTTCAAAAGTATTTTCATTGGATTTAGGTTGTGTGTTTTGGTTCATGTGTCTTTGGGATACCCATTTAGTTTTAGTGGTTGTAAATTTTAAATAGATATGTTAAATGATGAATAGAAACTCTCATTATTTCCATGGGATTCATTGGTGTAATAACCTGGATATTCTTTTTGGTTTGTTTTTCATATTTATGGAGATTTTGTGGAAGGAGGTGTTTCTAGAAATTTTTTAAGTACATGTCAAGTAATTTATGAGTACATGTTGTGTACTCAGTTACCACGAGTAGCCGTGTAGCAACCTTGTACACGACCATATGTTTCGACCTGGAGGCCACCTATAGCGGACTAAAGAATGGAGAGTACACGCCGTGTACTTCAAAAGTACACGTTGTGTATTTTTTTAATTCATTAAATGCACTGGGGTCACGTATGACCGAAAAAACCATCTCCTTTTCAATATAGTTTGTCCAAGAGCATTGAGTGGCCACAAATCATTGACAAGCCCCCGACCGAGTGTCCATCCTCTAAATCAAACATTGTTGGTTGCGTTGGAATCGCATCAGTGAATACTCTCTTCTTCTAGAACACCATCCCTTGATTTCTCCTCTATTGTGAGTTATCGTGGGTTTAACATTTTATATATTTTTATATATCTATGTCATTATAAAGAGATTAAATCCTTGTGGTTCAAGAATATTGATCGAATAACACCAATGTAGGTGGTTTGTGCCTTTCCGTTCAATTTGTTTAAGTATTCTGTTCAAATTCCACCAATACCCTTGAACGAGGTTTTACGTGTTTACCATTTTAACCTTGTTGATTTCCTCCCATGATTGAATGATTTTCTAGAGGATAATTTGATATGAATAGGATTGATTACATATGATTTAGAATTTTTTCCCATGCATGCTCTATTTATGACCGTTTGGTACTGTTTATCCAGTTTGGATCTTGCCTATTTCCCATGCCTAGAGTTGTAGGGTGTAATATTTGTACTCTGACTTGTGTAATATGTTGTAAACTGATTAGCTAATTATTTCTGTGTGTTTACTTTGGACATATTGCATTTATATTCTCATTGAACTACAAAGGTCCGTGAGAACCAGCTGTAGTAGGCTATAAGGGGAATTGGACAAGTGAGCTTTCTTAGAGAGTCATTGGGCACGTTAGACTATAAGGGGAATTTACTGTGCAAGCTTCCTTAGAGTGTCTTTGTATTAATTGGAATTACTATGATTACTCTAGAAAATAAGGGGAATTGACCGATTGAGATTCCTTAGAGAGTCTTTGAACGACATGGGTTATAAGGGGAATTGACCGAGTGGGCATCCTCAGATAGTTGACTGAGATTTCTCAGAGAGTCTTTCTTTACCTTAAACTATAAGGGGAATTGACTATGAGTGCTTCCTCATAGAGTCTATTTATATATTATTGTGAAAGAACCAGAGGGGTTAGACTGACTGTACTAACCAGAGGGTTGCTTGTACTTGTTAGGTAGGACCAGAGGGGATGGTTTTGAGTACTTACTAGAGGGTTACATGTTTGTGTTTAGCTGCTTGATTAGCTGTTTCTTGATATTGAAACTGTGGATTGTTTACTACTGAGTAGTTTCCTGTTTACTACATTCTGTACTTTTACCTGGAAGATATTCCAAGACTGTTTGGCACAGATCATTAGGAGGATGCCTACTGGGATTTTGTCTCACTCCCTTTTTGGGCCGTGCTTTTGGACCCAAAAAGATTATATAGTTTCAAGTATATAGAATGGAAAGCACCATTCTACTTCAGGTACTTGATTTGCTGCTAGAGATGGAGAGAATGGGACCAAGCTGAGGCTTGCGATGTTGTTGAGCTGTTGGTATTTTCTTTTGTACATTGGTTTAGTGCTGTTTTTATTTCCAAAATTGTGGATTGTTTGGATTATTTCCCATACATATGTATCATGCATAATTTTTATATATATTTGGGCTCCAGTTGTCCATTATACCAGTCTTCTGCAGTTTACTGTTGTTGGATATTTACTGCTTCCACTATTGTGTGTTGTTATTTCTGCTATGTTACTATGCCAATAATGGCAGAGTTTCCCCATTGTCACGCCCAAGGCCCTCACTGCTATTCATCACCCTATGACATTCGGGGAAAAGTGTTTGAGGCTATGTGACCAACCAGGTACGGGGCGCCTCTGGGTGGCTTCCAGAACTGGGATGTTACAAAGTGGTATCAGAGGGTCTATTTTCTCTTTACTTACTATTTGCAGCCTTTAGCCAGGGATAGGAAAGAATAAGAACTTGGTAAAAAGTTGTGCTCGGGAGTATCCAACCTATGTACATAGAATAGCTAATCTCTCTCGTTATTGGAATATTTATGGTTTGTGATTTTTAGTTGATTTTATTTTCACCATAAGGTGACTCAATGTATTGTGTTGTTATCATTAATGTTATTGAGGTTCTAATTCTGTCGCAACCTGATGAGATGAGAACATTGTTGTACCTCTCGTTCCCCTCGTTGTTTGATTTTCATGATCACAATCACCTTATTATTTGCCTAATTTTGTTTGAAGTGTTTTTGAATGATAGGCACAAGGTTGCCAAGAAGTTGGCCCAAGAATGGACAAGAAGTGGACTGAAATTCAGTCCACCGGCCAACCGGTGTGATAGCACCGGCCAGCCGGTGGACCTGGCAGAGGCATTGCCCACTGCCAGGTTCCACCGGTCAGCCGGTGGCTCTGTCACCGGCCAGCCGGTGGCACCCAGACCAATGGGCCAACTTCTGTCTCCCCACCGGCCAGCCGGTGGCTCCTCCACCGGTCAGCCGGTGGAGCCTGGACCAAAATTCTTCTCCTCTGCCAAGGCACCGGCCAGCCGGTGGAGCTGTACCGGCCAGCCGGTAGCCCAGTCAAACTAGCCGTTGGCTTTGACCAGTCAACCCTCTTTTGGCCTCCAACGGCTCCGAAGACCTCTCCAACGGCTCCGAAGGCCCCCAATGGGTTCCATGCCTATAAATAAAGGCTGAGGAAGCCCCGGACACCACCCGGATCATATACCAAGCCAACGGACATATTTTGTATCAATTGGCCAACCTCCGGCGGACTTCCTTCAAGGAACCCACCTTGCTCCAACAACTTCCACATCCAAGGAGCTCCTTCAAAGAAGCTTGGAAGCGGCCTTCAACATCTCCAATCAATCAAAGGCGCCCAAGACTTCCTTAAATACGGTTTTTCTTGTTTATCTATTTTGAGCTTAATTTGGGTTTGTGTCTACAAACCACTCTATTTCTCATCCCCTCTTTCTTTTGGGTTTCACATCACAATTAAGGTGTGAAAAGGTTGTCAAGCTTTCCTTTAAATAGCTTGAGAAATAGGTGAGCTATCCTTCACCTGTAAGAAGGACAGTGGGTTCATGCTAAACCATTAAAAGCAAGTGGGTTCTTGCTCAACCATCAAAAGCAAGCTGTAATAGGTTCTAGTGCTACCTCAAAGCCTAGTGGGTTTCTTGCTAAAACCATTGAAAAGCAAGCGGTAGAATCTCTCAACGGTATAGTTGGGAGCGGAGACGTTGGCCGGGTTTTTGGCCGAACTCCGTTATCAATTTTTGTGTCTTGCCTCATTTATTTCTGCTGCACTTTCACTTTGATTTTAATTTGTTAATCATTTTTTAAAAGGCAATTCACCCCCCCCCCCCTCTTGCCATCACTCCCTTTTTCTCCACCCAATAATTGGTATCAGAGGAAAAATTTGAGTAATACCATCACCGGTTTCAAATTCAAGATCTTTTTTGATGGCGTCAACCTCTTTCGCCCCCGAAGGCTATTCATTGGGTCGTGCTCCATTTTTTGATGGAACCGACTATTCTTTTTGGAAAACCCGCATGACCACATTTCTTAAAAGCATTGGTTATCCTATTGTTAAAATTGTCATGCATGGTTATTCACTTTCTTCTTCCGATGAATCCAAGTGGACCCCCGAAGACATTGCAAATTTTGAGCTTGATGGCAAAGCCATGAATGCTCTTCATTGTGGGCTAAACTGTAATGAATTTAATTGTATTTATACTTGCTCATCTTCTCATGATATCTGGAATCTTTTAGAAGTAACCCATGAAGGTACTAAAGGAGATGACAAGCTCGATTGCCCATCCCACAAGAAAAAGGCCAAGAAAAAGAAAAAGAAGAAGGCTTTCAAAGCGTCTACATGGAGTGATAGCTCCTCCTCCTCCTCCTCCTCGAGCGACAACGGTAACAAATGCCTAATGGCAAAACACGAGGTAACTTCTTCCGATTCCTCATCCTCGTCCTCATCTTCAAATTCTTTTAATAATTTATCATATGAAGAACTTCAACATGTGCGAGACCAATTAGAAAATGGTTTTCATGAGCTTTCTTCAAAATTCGTTGCTTTGAAAAAGAATTTCAAAAAACTCTCTTCCGAAAAAGAACAACTTCTTAAAGAGAAGGAAGAGTTGACCCTTAAAATCCAAAATCTTCCCGATATTGATTCCATGGAATCAACTATCAAAGATTTAAGGGAATCCTTATCCAAGTTCACCCAAGGGGAACAAAATTTAAACAATTTTCTAGGTTCCCAACGCATATCTAGGACCACCCAAGGGCTTGGCTATTCCAAGCAAGCTTCCTCCTCCCATTCACCCACTATTTTTGTAAGGGGGAGCTCCCAATACAAATTTTGCAATTATTGTAAAAAACTCGGGCACCTCATTTATGAGTGTGATTGCAAAAATGCCCGGTACGGTCAACCCAAATCTTTTTTTTATTCGGACGAGTTTTTTAGGAGAAGACCTGCCATGAAACAAATTTGGATTGAAAAATACCTTTTGGAGAGTCTCTCCGGGCCAAAAATAGTTTCGTTTCCCCGATGATCTTTTGTTTTATTTAGGGGGAGAAATTTTCTTAAATTCAAAAATCTCTTTCGATTCATTTTTCAATTTAAATTCATTTTTGATTCAAAACACTCAATTTCAAAAATTTCATTTGGTTTCAAATTTCAAATTTCAATTGGTTTTTGATTCAAAACTTTCAATTCAAACTGTTATTCAAATTTTCATTTCAATTTCAAAAATCTCAATTGATTTTTCAATTCTCATATCTAGTTTTTCAAACCCTTTCCCTCAATCAAGTTTTATGCCCCATTCTATTTTGATAATCACAAAGGGGGAGAAATTCTTGATTGATTGGGGGAGAATCCTTTTGATCATGCTTCGCATTTGCTTTCATTATCCTTTAAGCATGTATTTCTTTTATGTGTTTTACATTTATTGTTTTGGTGATTGTGATCATCAAAATAGGGGGAGATTGTTGTACCTCTCGTTCCCCTCGTTGTTTGATTTTCATGATCACAATCACCTTATTATTTGTCTAATTTTGTTTGAAGTGTTTTTGGATGATAGGCACAAGGTTGCCAAGAAGTTGGCCCAAGAATGGACAAGAAGTAAACTGAAATTCAGTCCACCGGCCAACCGGTGTGATAGCACCGGCCAGCCGATGGACCTGGAAGAGGCATTGCCCACTGCCAGGTTCCACCGGTCAGCCGGTGGCTCTGTCACCGGCCAGCCGGTGGCACCCAGACCAATGGGCCAGCTTCTGTCTCCCCACCGGCTAGCCGGTGGCTCCTCCACCGGTCAGCCGGTGGAGCCTGGACCAAAATTCTTCTCCTCTTCCAAGGCACCTGCCAGCCGGTGGAGCTGTACCGGCCAGCCGGTAGCCCAGTCAAACTAGCCGTTGGCTTTGACCAGTCAACCCTCTTTTGGCCTCCAACGGCTCCGAAGACCTCTCCAACGGCTCCGAAGGCCCCCAATGGGTTCCATGCCTATAAATAAAGGCTGAGGAAGCCCCGGACACCACCCGGATCATATACCAAGCCAACGGACATATTTTGTATCAATTGGCCAACCTCCGGCAGACTTCCTTCAAGGAACCCACCTTGCTCCAACAACTTCCACATCCAAGGAGCTCCTTCAGAGAAGCTTGGAAGCGGCCTTCAACATCTCCAATCAATCAAAGGCGCCCAAGACTTCCTTAAATACGGTTTTTCTTGTTTATCTATTTTGAGCTTAATTTGGGTTTGGGTCTACAAACCACTCTATTTCTCATCCCCACTTTCTTTTGGGTTTCACATCACCATTAAGGTGTGAAAAGGTTGTCAAGCTTTCCTTTAAATATCTTGAGACATAGGTGAGCTATCCTTCACCTGTAAGAAGGATAGTGGGTTCTTGCTAAACCATTAAAAGCAAGTGGGTTCTTGCTCAACCATCAAAAGCAAGCTGTAATAGGTTCTAGTGCTACCTCAAAGCCTAGTGGGTTTCTTGATAAAACCATTGAAAAGCAAGCGGTAGAATCTCTCAACGGTATAGTTGGGAGCGGAGACGTAGGCCGGGTTTTTGGCCGAACTCCGTTATCAATTTTTGTGTCTTGCCTCATTTATTTCCGCTGCACTTTCACTTTGATTTTAATTTGTTAATCATTTTTTAAAAGGAAATTCACCCCCCCTCTTGCCATCACTCCCTTTTTCTCCGCCCAACAGGCATGACATCTCATGCATCATATATGAACTTTCTAGAAATAACATTTCATGCATTCTTGTCATGCCATCTAGGATTCAATAGTGATTGTCTGTTGTTGTGATATATGCTGTGAAGAATAAGCATGCTGTTGTGATAGTTTCCTTGATAAAAATACCTACTATTTGATAGGGTATTGTTTTTATAAGGTTTTATATGAATGAATGACAAAAATTATTTCTTGAGGTGTTATGGGCCCTCATGGACCAGAATTTGGTGGAACATTGCCTTTTTTCCTTGCTATAACATGAATAAGATGACATGCATTGATTCACGGGGAGTATGTCCCCCCACAGATCAGAATTTGGAAAATCCATTGTTCGTTTCAATGTTTCCCTGGGTCACAAATTAGTTTCTGAGGATTACTGTTTGAAAAAACCCATAATACATGCCGTGTAGTTTTAACTACATGCCATGTGTTCTTCGGTTTGGGAAGAAACATTTTTTCTTAAGTACACCCTGTTTACTCTATTTACACATCGTGCAGTCTCTAACCATGTCATATGTTGTCTGGGAAGAGACATGAAATAGGGAATATCTTGTGGTAACATGTCGTGTACTGGTTGCACACGACATGTAGTATTAACCCTCTGTCTACCCGTGTAACTAACAACATAGATTGATAAACCTTAAAATATACACACTGTGTCCGTACAGAACACGCCGTGTAGTCTGACCTAGGTACCCAGTCGTGTCACTAACAACATAGGTCGATGGTATCCCCTCATGAACACACCATGACCATCTAGAACACGTCTTGTAGTGTGAGCTGTATGTTAGTTCATGTTACTAACAACACGTGCTAGGTGAATCTTGTCTAGTACATGTTGTGTCTATCGTGAACACGCCATGTAGTCTTGTCTTAGGCGAGCCATGTGGCTTAACCATGTAAAAGGACACGGGTAGGTCAAGAGGGATCAAGTACACGTCATGTGTTAAGACAACACACTGTGTGTTTCGGGTGTTACATGACCAATTTACGTAGGAGTACATGCCCATGTAAATGACATAATGGAACATGCCATGTAGTAATTGTACATGACATGTAGTCAGGTTTTGTAAGACTTGAATGCTTTCTTTCTCCTGTTCCCCTCTTATGCTTCTAGTTTTTACTCCTTAATGATCTTGTTATAGGGTGTGAACTTGACCTTGTATATTCATGCCTCTGAGACGTCCTCCAGTTATGCGCCAGTTTCCAGGCAGTGATCAGACACCGAACATTGATGATCATGGAATTTTAGCAGATCCCCCTATCATGGAAATCTAGGCACGAGCCATTATACCTGTCGTAGGTGTCGATGCACATTTCTGAGAGGGATTTTTGAGGATGATGGAGAACTTTATGGGAGCACTGACACCTGCCCCGTTGATGGAAGAGTTGAAGTGGGTCTTTCAACAGCAGCATCCTCCCACTTTCTCAGGGGATGGAGGACCCGAGGCTACAAAGTGACGGCTAGAAGCCACACTGATGATTTTTGAGCATCTAGGGAAACCTTCAGGAAGAGGGTAAATCGAGCTACCTATATGCTTCGAGATTCCGTTAAGAGGTGGTGGGATGTGATGTCACAGGTGGGACGCCAGCAGAATATGACTTGGGATGAGTTCCAGCATATCTTCTACGATTACTTCTATCCAGAAAACTTGAGCGTTGATCGAGCCCTAGAGTTAATTTTTTTGGAGCAGGGAACTCTTATTTTATAGATTATTCCTCTCACTTCACAGTGTTGATGCATTTCACGCCTATTATAGGAGGTGATGAGTTGTTCCTTGCATGCAAGTTTTAGGATGGTCTGAGGCACGACATCCAATCACTGGTGAACATCTTCAACTTTACTTTGATATATTCTATCTTCAACTAGGTGCTGATCACAAAGCACAGTCTGAGGGATTCTGGAGCTGTGAGCTAGGGTGGTTTGACATATATTGTTAGTATTCCACCTACTAATAGTAGGATGTGTCGCAGAGAGTTTTCACGAGGAGATCAAAGTAGGATGGAAGCATCTTCTGGTAGCTTGGTAGTGTGCTACCAGTGTGGGAATAGTGGGAATACGAGGACATGTTTCCCAAGATACCCACTGGAGTTCCAATCATGTGGAAATATGGGTTACCTTCAGTGCTTTTTTCAGTTCTTCTCACAAGCTTCTAGTGACAGGGGTTCTTCTATGACTCATCGTTGAGAAGCAGCACCACAAGTTTCTCTCCAGTCTGGGAAGTGGAGTTCATTTGGCCTTTTGGGATAAGGTGGAGTTCGGGGATGTGGTAGTCAGTTTCTGGTCCTTCAGTGGCATCATGGTGGATCAGCTCAGAGTTGTCATGCAGGGTCACAAGTTTGTTTCTTAGGACAAACTTTTGCAGTGGAGAAGACCCTGTATGAGCAGGATCTAATAAACTCTACAGTTCGAGGTACGATCTTAGTAGTATCAGTTTTCACTTCTTTTATTTTCTATATAGGGGCTTTCCATAGCTTTATATATTTGGTTTTTGTGGAGAGCCTTGGTCTCTGCATCTTTTCCTCTACTGATATATTGACGCTAGACACTGTTTTGGGGACTAGAACGGCTAGTGAACGTTAGTGAATGGAGTTCCCTCTAGAGGTTAGTGGGTGTCACTTCCTATGGGTTCTCTATTTCCAAGAGATGATAGTCTATGATGTCATTATTGGGATTGATTAGTTAGATCCCTTATATGATTTCATCGATTATTATCATTGTAGGGTGAGTTTCGTATCTCCAGAGAGTGGATCATTTCTTTACAGGGGCGAATGGGATGTCCGGGCTAGCAGAGCAGGTCCAGAGTATCATGGGTTGGGAGGAGTTATATACCAGATTTCTAGTCTATATGAGGATGTCCAGGAGACTTCTCATGTGGACTTTCTTCCGTTGGTGGATCGTTTCAGAGATTTCTTTCCAGAGGACTTTTCTAGTTTGCCTCCAGAGCGTGAGGAAGACTTCTCAATTAAGCTTGTTCCAGGAGCGGCACTAGTGTCCATTCCTCCGTATAGGATGGCTACACCAAAGTTGTAGGAGAACACGAAAATAGTTGCAGGTGTTTCAGGAAAAGGATTTCATCCGACCTAGTACTTCTCATTGGGGTTCACCTATCCTGTTTGTGAAAGAGGCATTCAGCACCCTCCGGCTTTGTGTGGACTATCAGAAGTTGAATCAATTGATGGTCAAGAACTGATAACCCTTACCAAGAATTGATGATCTCTTTCGTCAGCTTCGAGGATCCCAGGTGTTATCGAAGATTGAAATGAGGTCTGGTTATCATCAGTTGCACATTAGACCATCAAAAATACCTCTTATATCCTTTCTAAGTAAGTATGGTCTATACGGGTATATGTTTATCCCGTTTAGTCTCATGAATGCACCTATAGTTTTTACAGCACTGATGAATCGAGTGTTCCATCCATACTTGTATTCTTTCATGGTTGTCTTTATGGATGATATCTTGGTTTACTCTAACACTCAACACGACCATGCTACCCATCTTGAGATCATTTTGAGTACACTAAGGGAGCATCAGTTATACGATGAGCACTCAAAATGCTACTTTTGGATGGATCAGATTCACTTCTTGGGAGATGTTATCTCAGAGACAAGAGTATCAATCGACCCAGAGAAAGTGAGAGCAGTATTTTCTTGGGAGCCCCCAAATAGAATCTTTGAGGTGCAGAGTTTTCTAGGGATGGTTGAATACTACAAATGTTTCATTCATGACTTCTCATGGTTAGCAACACCGCTGATAGGTTTGACAAAAAATGAGCGATGTTCTTATGGTCTGATTCTATTGAGTCATCCTTTTAGTAGTTTACAGGGAGGTTGACTTCAACACCGATACTAGTCTTTCCAGAGCTGAGCAAGAGCTATACTATTTACTATGATGCATCAGGTATCGGGCTTGGAGCTCTGTTTAATCATGGAGATGGAGTCTTTGTGTATGGGTCTCAGTAGTTGAGGCTATATGAGAGGAATTACCCGACACACGATCTAGAGTTGGAAGCTATTGTTCATTCTCTACACTGTTGGAGACATTATCTTCTAGGAGATAACATTGTGGATTTCACTGACCACAAGAGCCTCAAGTACATCTTCACTTAGCATTATCTAAATTTGAGACAGCAAAGGTGGGTTGAGTACCATTAGTCCATTGACATTGAGCTTCCCTATACTCCTAAGAAGGAAAATGCAGTGGCTGATGCGTTGAGTATGAGGAATCAAATACAGGCAGTTTAGGAGGCCAGCATTGATTGGCTGCTTATGGGTCTGTTATCTAAAATGCATTTGGAGGCGCACAACAGTCAGGGGAAGATGTTTATTTCTTCTATAGTTGTTACCTCTACTCTTCGTGATCAATTAATAGGGATGAAATTATCAGATTCAGAAGGCCTAGTCATATTGGAGAGTGTGTTTAGAGAGGACCCTATTCTGGGATGGAACATAGGCGATGATGAGATCTTGTGTTTCCCGGGGTGCGTATGGTGCCAGTAGATATATGCAAGGAGATGATGTGGGACTTTCATTCCTCAGTTTGAGATGTTCATCTTGGTGTCACCAAGGTGAATCGTGATCTACACCATCAGTATTGGTGGCCATGTATGAAGAGGGATGTTTCTGGTTTCTTCATGAGGTGTTCCAAATGTCAGTAGGTAAAGGAAAAGCATTAGTGACCAGTATAGCTTCTACAATAGTTACCCATTTTCGAGTGGAAGTGGAATGATGTCACAATGGATTTTGTGACTAGTTTTCCGAGGTCGCCTCGAGGGAATGATGCAGTATGGGTTGTCATTGATAGGATTACGAATGTTTCTCACTTATTTCTGATTAAGGAGACCTTTAGTGTTGATGAGATGGGATGGTTGTACATCCGAACGATTATACGCCTTCATGGTGTTCCACAACCCATCGTTTCATATAGGGATGTGTGTTTTAAATCTTAGTTCTGGAAGGGGATTCAAGGGGATTTGGGTATAGAAGTACATTTGAGTACAACGTACCACCCCCAGACAGATGGCCAATCTGAGCATACGATTCAAGTACTTGAGGACATGATCCGAGCATGCATCCTGGATTTTAGAGGTTCTTGGGAGAAGAATATACCTCTTGTTGATTTTTCCTACATTAATAGTAATCACACAACTATTTAGTTGGAACCTTATGAGGATTTTTTTGGTAGGCCATGTCGATCACCCTTATGTTGGCTAGAGGTATTAGAGGCTACTAAGCTGGTACCTTTTCAGGTCTAGGAGACCACAGAGCAGATACAATTGACTTAGAAGAGGATGACTACTACACAGTCTCATCAGAAGTATTTTACTGATTATTGGAGACATCCTCTGGAGTTCAAGGTTGGGGATCCAGTTTTTCTATGTGTGACACAAAGGCTGTGAACCAATAGGATTAGGATACAGGGTAAGGTTTCACCGAGGTAGGTCGGGCAATTTTAGGTGTTGGAGAGAGTTGGGATGGTTGCCTATCGGTTGCAGTTACCTCAGAGGTTCTGATATATGCATGAATTTTTTCACGTTTCTATGCTTCGATGTAAATTTTCAGACCTGTCTCATGTTTTCCAACCTGAGGAGGTTGATTTGGAAGTTGACCCATCGTTCGAATAGCATCATATCCAGATTGTCGATCGATGTATGAAGGTTCTACATGGTCGGTCTGTTCCTCTGGTATAGGTGTTATGGCAGCACGAGTGAGTATAGGATGAGACATGGGAGAGAGAGGCCGATGTATGATCGCATTGGCTGGAGCTTCTCGGGGTTTCTTCTTCTATGCCGCCTTACTAGGGAAATTTGGTGACAAATTTCTTTAAGGGGGTATGTTTTTAACTAACCAAAACTTATTTCAGGTATGTTTTTCCTTTTTCTAGAGTTTTTGAGAAAAGAAGAGTTTCTGGAAATTGTTTTAAGTAAACGTCGTGTACTTTAGGAGTACACACCGTGTACTTGGTTACCGTGGGTATCCGTACGCTGGCCATGTAGCGGCCTTGCACATGACCATGTGTGATGACCTGAAGGCCGCCTAATGTGGAGTAAAAAAATGGAGAGTACATGTTGTGTACTTCAAAAGTACATCCGTGAATTTTGTTTTTTTTTCATTAAACGCACCAGGGTCACGTCTGATGGTCAAAACCATCTTCTTCTCAACCTAGTTTGTCTAAGAGTGCCGAGTAGCTGCAGATCTTTGACGAGCACCCATCTGAGTGTCCGTCCTCCAAATCAAACATCATCGGTTGCGTTGGAATCATATTTGTGAGTTATATCTTCTTCTACAACACCATCCCTTGATTTCTCCTCTTTCGTGAGTTATCGTAGGTTGAACGTTTTATACAATTTCTTAGATATACGGTGTTCTAAGGTTATTCAAGCCTTTTATATCATGTATATTGATCTTATAAGGCCAAGGTAGGTGGTTTGAGCCTTTACATTCAATTTCTTTGAGTATTATGTGCAAATTTCGCCAGTACCCTTGAATGGGGTATTGTGTGTTTACCATTTAACCCCTGATGATTACCTGCTATGGTTGTATTCTTTTGTTGAGGTTGATTTCATGTTAATTAGGTTGATTTTACATGCTTTGGATTTTTCCCCATGCATGCTCTGTTTATGACTATTTGGTCATGTTTATCATGTTTGGCCGCCTTGAATGTTTCCCATACCTAGAGTTGTAGGGTGCAATATTTGTACTCTGACATGCGAAATATGTTGTAGACTGATTAGAAAAGTATTTCTATAGGTTTACTTTGGTCATATTGAATTACTATTCTTGTTGATTTACACAGGGCCGTGAGATCCTGGTGTAATAGGCTATAAGGGGAATTGACCGAATGAACTTCCACCGAGAGTCTTTGAGCACATTAGACTATAAAGGGAATTGACTGTAATATCTTCCTCAGAGAGACTTTGTTTTAAATTGAATTACCATGATTACTCTAGACTATAAGAATATTTGACCGAGTGAGCTTCCTTAGAGAGTCTTTGAACGACCCAGACTCTAAGGGGAATTAACTGAGTGAGCTTCCTTAGAGAGTCTTCAACCTTGGTGCTATAAGGGGAATTGACCGTGTGAGGTTTCTCAGAGAGTCCTTGAAAAGATTAGACTATAATGGAAATTGACTGTATGATCTTCCATAGAGAGTCTGGCATTAATTTAGACTATAAGGGGAATTGATTGTGAGTGCTTCCTCAGAGAGTCTATTTATATCTTCTTGTGACAGAACCAGAGGGGTTAGACTCAGTGTACTGCCAAGAGGGTTGCTTGTACCTGATAGGTATGACCATAGGGGATTTCTGTGAGTACTTTTCAAAGGGCTACCAATTTGTGTTTAGAAGCTTGTTTAGTTGTTTCTTATATTGAATCTGTGGATGGTATACTGGTGATTACTTTCCAGTTTACTGCATTTTGTACTTTTATCTTACATATATTCACAGATTGTTCGGCACAAATCTTCGGGTGGTTCCCAACTAGGATTTAGTATCATGGCCTGTTTGGGCAGTGCTTTTGGGCCCACACCGATTGTATTGTTGTAGGTATAGATAAGGGAAATCGCCCTTCTAATTCGGGTACATGACTTGCGGATAGAGCTGGAGAGAATGGGAACAAGCTTAGCCTTGCAATGTTGATGAGCTGTTATTCTTTTCTTTCATAATTTGGTTTAGATCTGTTTGTTTTTCCATCATTGTGACTTGTTTGGCTTCTTTCCTAGACTTAAATATCATGCATAATTTATATATATATATATATAAATATATTTGTCCTCAAGTTTTCAATTATAACAGTCTTTCGCTATTTACTGTTGTTGGATATTTGTTGCTTCTGCTATTGTGAGTTGCTACTTCCACTATGTTACTCTACCAATGAGGGCATAATTTCTCCACTATGACACCCAAATCCCTCGCTTCTAGTTAGTAGCCTCTGGAATTCAGGGAAATGCGCTTGAGGCAATGTGACCGACCGGGTACGGGGTGCCTCTGGGTGGCTTCGAGAACCAAGATGTTAAAATTGGGGTTGAATAAACCTGGAAAATGTTATCATATGGAGTGTGTTCCTACATTGAATATGGATGTGGGTTATTAAATAAGGTACATAGGTTTTGATTATATATAAACCATGATTATTATTTTTTCATGTTAACATGAAATATGAAATGATATTGATATTATTTTTTGTTTATTTTATAACATGGTATATGGGGGATTTTGGTATAATGTTTACATGTTAACAGAGTTATGATTCAAATGGGTATGTTTTCTCCATGCGTAAAGGATTGTTAATTGTAAATGATTTTATAGGGTAAGTCATGATTACATAATGTGGGTTAAATAAACTATGGTATGTAAATGGTAAATGTGATTAATGAGTTTTAGTTTGAGAAAGACATGTATAGAATGGTTAGAGAATTAGTTTCTCAGGGATTATTGTTTTTTGTGGGATATTGGGACTGGGGATCTACACCCATGGGTTGGGTTTATCTAAGTTTCTAAGACCCACCATTAAATTCATCTGTTAGGGAGTTAGAATGAGGCTCTATTACCAAATCTAATTCATGGTATATAAAAACATGTATTCAAGATCTTTGATAATTTCTAAATAATGTTTTTAATGTTATAACTATTGAATGAGGTATCTTGATTCATTCCCTATATTCATAGATGATATAATAGGAATAGTATGTTGTTTATTTTTTTAAAATGACTATCCCATTGAACAAATGATGAAATAGGATTAAGTTATACATCTTTATTAATTGATATTGATGTATCTTTTATAATGTTGTAATTTATTATGTATGTAAATACATTTTTAAGAGATATTTTGTGACATCATTAGTGGTGGCCTACAATGTTGTAATCACACCCTCCTCGAGCCAAAATTGGGTAATAGAAATGACTTCATTGTTCTATATCTAGACAAGTGAAAAGGCCTTATGCTAGAGTGCCAAACTAGAGCTCAACGATATGCGTAGATGAAGGATATATAGTTGGAGTAAGGATCCATTTTGTGTTTTCTGCATATTTATTTATTTTTCGTTTTCCTTATACTAGGAATTGTATTATAGTACATAACACATTTACTATTTGTTTTTGTGAATTCACATAGTTATGGGAAATGCATTTTGGATGCATTTTTAAGTATTATCTTGTTAATGTTTCTTCTTAATTTATCTCTTATGTCCCAATTTTATAAAAAAGGTATAGTCTAATAAAAAATTCTACTAGACAGTCAATTATAGTGAGTGTTATCTATAATATGGGGAGGCATTCTTAAGGTTTTATGGTGAACCTTCTTGGTGCATCACATAAGTGGCCCATGAGTTGGGATGATACAAAGTGGAATCAATGACATTTTTCATTTCATTTTTAGTAGTATTTTGTAATGGTAGATAGAATACTATGATGTGAGGGGCCTTGTAAATGAGCACGTACATGGTTGTAGAAAACACAATTATGAATGAAACCCCATTTACCTAGAGTGGGTTTTTAGTTCAAGATGTTTTTTGTTATAGTTGGATTATATTTTAACATGAGTGATGCACTTGTTTTGTGGCACGAATATGTTATGTCATTTATCCCAATACATAAATGTATTTAGGTTCTTATTATATGAATAATTTTGAAGACATATGGATACATGTTCCATGAATCATAGTAGGAACACTAAGAATATAAAAACTATATTTGAGGGTTATAAATAAATATATTTTCACCTAATTTTAAATTAATTGGTTTTAATATAGTTGATACAATCAGGAAAATTGAATGAATATAAAATAAAATTTAATGATGTTTTATTAATTATGAAACATACATTTTTTAAATTTTGGATATGATGAGTTTTAATTATAGAATAGTTCCTAAATAAAAAAGATTACTGTTGTGAAGGAAAATGATTAAAAATGGTTTCAAATGAAATAAATCTGACTTTGTTTGTTTGTTGACCCCTTTTTTACCATGATCCATTGTAGGTGTGGATGAGTGTAGCAATAGAGATGTCAGTATATACATTGATATAGTTCATAAAAAATGTGTTTTTTACATATAGTTGATATAATAATTTGGAAAAAACTATGAATATTTTATATTATGTGTTCTGAGACCTGGGTTTGGGATTGTATGGAGATTCCCACATGATGATGGGTGCTAGTTTGGAGACATGAGAATATAAAGTAGGACACTCCCCTAGTATTAGATTAGGAAAATCCATTTAACTAGTGTAAACAATTGGAGTATTAGTTCCCTAAAAACATTTCACATTTTATGATGATGATAGAAAGAAACCTAGGGGGTTGTGTTGAGTATTATATACATGAATGGAGAGTTTCAGTGGAAGCACCCCTTGACATTTGATAGATATTGTGGAACTAAGATAGTTTAGTTCTAGGGAGATTCAATCCAAAATATTCTCGATCACATAGGGATTTATAGTGAGAAGAGTTTCTTTTAAGATTACATGTTCCGAGGACTAATGAAGAAATGGTGGGATATCCATGTAACGATATAATAGTTTAAGGGAATTCCATGGAATTATTTTTATGAAATATTTTTAAGATTTCTATCTGGAGACCTTGAGATTGGCAATTTTTTTGGATTGGATGAGGTTTACCCAATTATCTATGTAACGACCCAGGTATTTATAGAATAATAAATTTCCATATAAATTAATATTTCTGAATAATATAATAATTTTATTTTAAAGAGGACACAATGCCTAATAGCAGACTCAAGAGGCAACAACAGGTTTTCTTGAAATCTTATGTAGCACACAACTTTGACTTATACCAAAAAAATAATTTAATTATTATTTTTAATGATAGTTAACGCCTAACCATTATATTGCTGAGAATGAAAAAAACTAACTAAAATATGATTAGAAAATTTCGTTACACTTATCCAATAAATTTTATAGTCATAAAATGAAAATAATTCTTATTTTAAGCTTGAAAAATTATAAATTTTTAAAAAGATTCTTTTACTACATTTTGATGTCGAACCCTTTTTAAATATAGTTTATATGTCTTTTTTATGTTCTATTTTAAAAATTAATTTTATTATCTATAATAGGGACATAAAAATTTACATTGTATGTAATTTTGTTATTTTTCTGAAAAAGTTCGTTTTTTATTGAATAGTGAAAAATACTGAATTTTAATTCAAAAATGCCTTTTAATATAATTTATTTATATAGTTAGATAAAAATTTTAATTTTCTTAAATGTTTAATTGGTTTATATTTTTATCATTTATTCTAATTTTGGTCATTGGACGTAATTTCACTTTGTATTTGGACATAAACACGTTAATATTTCGGTAGTTTTTACTTCATAAAAACACACTTTTTTGGATTTGACAAAGGGAATAAATTTTAAATTTATTTCAGAAACATATGTGTTTTAAATTTGAAAAAATTTATTCCATATTTGGAATCATGTGGTGCAATATTTTTTAAATAGGAAACATTTATATTTAGATATTATGAATAGTAACATCAGTAAATATTATATTTACCCTGCTTAAAGTGTAAATCTCGTAAATAAGAAAAAAATATTATAATAATATAAAATTACCTGAAAACATGTTAAAACACTATTTTATGAAATATGGCCAACTGTGGAAATCCTTGGGTCAACTTTAGGACCCCATTGAGCCACTTCTGTGTCAAAATGACATTTCGTTACTTTTAATTTAATGTTAAGCATAATATAACCTAAACATATGTCTTTTGCTGAAACAAATTTCATATGGGTTTATATAAGTTATATATTCTTCTATAAATATTCATTTGAAAGATAAAACTATTTCCTACGTCAGGGTAATTTATTTATAATTTTTAGACATTAAATAAATAAATTTAATTGCGACACAATGGTGATGGAGTGATTTATTCATTAATAAATGATTCTTAAAAATAATATTATAAATGTTAAAATAAATGTAATTTTGTAATTTTGATGTCATCCAAGAATTTTTTGGATGATATTTACATGTTATATTTTTAATAATGTGGTTTTTTAAGTAATAATGTTATTATGGATTTTTAAAAAATTCATGATATAAAAAGTGTCAAAATTAACAAAATTCAAATTTTAAAAATTAAAATATTTTATTAAATATTATAAAATTCTAAAAAATATAATATTTTTCCAAAAATTTATGGATAGAATATAATTTTACTATTGACTATTTAATTATTAATTTGTAATCTTTTGGTAACTATTTGTATCCTCAAAGTGTTAAATTCTTGATAAAATGTTAAGAGTAAAAAAAGTTTAAATTAAAAGCATAAGGATTATAAAATATCCAAAACTAGTCTAATACGTATTGGATGATTTTATTTCGACTTATATTCATCTTATATTCGAACTAAATTAATTTTGACTCATTTATAATCAAAATATAATTTATAATAGAATAATATTTCAAGATATTCCTAAAGTACCCCTCCTCCCTATTATAAAAGGCCGCCACCTCTAACCCTTACTCACAGCTCTCAATCCCTCTTGGATCATCCAAAATCTGTCCAAATAATCAATCAACATCAATTTATTTCTCTTAGATGTCTTTATAGGGGAAGAAGGAAATTCAAGAAGGACATTTTGCTTAAATCAATAGGAGTTACCCAATTTAAGGTAATGTCTTCTCTCGAGATTCTTCCACTTATCTTTCTTCTCCAACCCCCTAAACTCACATTATTATATTGTTTTATAAGAAAACTAGTATATTAAATACACTAGGATTTTTTATGATAATTATTCTAACTACACTTCCCCACACCTCCATCTAATGGATATGAACATACTATTTCTGTGGATGATGAATGATTACCTCACAAAACGATGATTGTTCAATTATATCCTACCGCCTCTCATGGTGGCCATTAATATGAGAATGAAATTATATATGATATATATGATATATATTTTATCTATATACCTCTATAATTATTATTTAGAACATAAATTTATGTGTTTCATGTTGAATAGATATGATAATTTCATTTAAGGATGTGCGGACTACCTACTTCTCAAAGTTATATGACTCATTCATGCTATAAATGGCACGTATAAAGGACATAATTAATGAACTTATGTAACATATATAACATATATATTATAATTGAATTTAAATATACATATTTATAATTTAGTTTTCATTCTATTAAAAATGAAAAATAAATGAAAGTAGCGTTCATGTGTACGTATGCCTTACCGTCTCCATGAGCAGTGCATTTCATTTTCCTATATTCAAATGTTAGTGAGTATTCTAAAATACATATATAAAATATATAAATACCAATATAATCGATTTATATGATATTTAAATCATGAATACAATTCTTTAGATAATGGACTTTTGAACACATTGACAATATGTAATTATAACAAGTACACTTTTGACTCAAGTATCAAATAATGAAAAAAAACAATGTGAACTATAATAATTATATGATAGTTATAGAGGGGTAATAAGTTCTATAAAAGGAATGAAAAACATTAAAATGGTTCTAAATCAATTATAATTAACTTTTTTCTATTATTCTGGGAGATAAATAATAAACAAGAGAAGTCATACATAAGGTAAGGGAACCTTTCACCATCCTCCTCTAGTCAATGACTTATTTTAGGTTATATCATTAAATTTAAATTTTTAAATTTTTGGGTTTGTTATTCTATATCCTTATTTCTGTACATTTTATTTTCAAGTGATGAGAGTACATTTTATCTATCATAAACCCAGTTTCTGATATTTTAAGAGATGTCGTTAGGCCACTAAGTTTTCATAAGGGAACTTCCAAACCGAATTTTTAGTCATTGTTTTAATATTATACTTTTAATTATGCCGTGATATGATTATGTAAGAAATAACTTTTGGTTTCCTATATTGTACTTGTACATAAATTTTGTGTACCTTTAGTGAATACACATAATCGATATTTTTTTTTTAAAATGATATTTGTAATGGACTTCATCTCAATCTCCGTTCATTGAGGAATATTTTGATTTATACATGACTTTCTCATAAACAGTGTATAAAACCTTTAAACATTTACCATAATTAAATTGTTATATTTTTTTATGAGGAATTTTAATAAATGAAAAAAAGAATGTTTCTTTTTAACGTACATGACGTCAACAACCATTCCGCTGTCTCGAGCATTATTTTATATTTGTCTTCTATAGTAAGCCGTAACGTTATAAAAAATGAAAATAAATACCAAATACCCTATTCATGTATTTTGGTATTGAAAATGGTTTTGATAATGGATTTATCATTTCAATATATTGAAACGATATATTGTGATTGCAATATGGAAATGGTTTCATTCCTCTTTGCCTGTGTCATGTGTTATGATTATGTTATGGTTTTTGGGAATTGTTTACATATATGGGTGGTTCCTTGATAAACCTTGGGTGGGTGACCATGAGATATCTATCCAATGAATTGGGTAATGTGAAAGAGGAAAACCTTAATGTTTCTTCTAATAGATTTAGGGAGTATGTTGTGATTGGTATTCCAAACATAACTCCCTATGTATATGTGAAAGCTATAATGTAAGTATGTAATGGATTCCACATTTACCCTTATGATTTATTATTTGGATGTGTTATTCATAAATCCAATTAGTTTGTGAGGTATGGTAAAGATGTTTTGTTTTAAAATTGAAAAGTATGATTTAATTGATTTTTATGTATTGATGGACTAATGTTTTAATTCCTTTTTGTATAACCCTTACTAAGATTTTTATGCTAATCCAATGTTTTTGAAATGTTTTACACAGGGTATAAGGAAGTTTAATGAAATGGAAAAAATTTAAGAATTTTTATATGAAGAAAATAATTCATGTTTTATTTATAGTATTTTATTATTGTGAAAAAATTTGTCATAGTTGAAGTGTCTACTTCGTAATCTTTTGAAATATAATTTAACAGGTATGGGATACTTCTATAAAACTCTAAACCTTAAAATATCTTCAATGTGAATTCTGGAATTTACTCAATATTATGTAATGTTTAAGGCTGGGGCCTTCTAGTTGGTATCAGAGGTCAGCTTAGATAAATTTAGAGGTTAGGGTGTTATATGGGAATAGGTAAAGGATCCCATATAATCAAGATTGTTATTACCATAAGGAATCTTTTGGAGGTTTACTGTAAAATTGGTTTTTAGGATAAATATCTGAAAAATGGAGATATAAGACAGTTGATGTATTAGAGTAATATAGATGTTTTTATGTTAACAATAACCTATATAGGATTCTTTTTATAATATTTTTTTTCATGTATAATTGTTGATAATATTCAATAGATTAACGATCAGTTGTCAATATTGATGGAAAGAGATCTTGAACAACCTTCCTATCCCTCCTTGATATCTGGATTCAAGGTATGATTTATTTTCTTATCCATAATGAATGAATCATATTTTGATTAATATTTTTAAATGACAAGGATATTCAATCTAAAAGATTGATATATAAATAAATAAGGTGTAAATTCATTGTTAATAGATTATGAAGAGCATCGAATGAGTAAGAAGTCAAAATAAAATGGATTCAAGAGTTATGATAGATTATAAGATGATGAAATGTATAAATGTATTAATTCTCTTTTGATGATGGTATTAATTGGGAAGTATTCTTATAATGTGTGTAACCCTGATGTTTGATATTCAAAAAAAAATTCACGGAAGAATTATGTTTTCTTGGGTGGACATAATGGATAACCTTAGGGGTACATATAACCTTTTGTTTTTGGTGAAATTAAGGGTTTTTACTTTTTAGAATGCAAAATTAAAGGTATTAGATAACCTTTTAGGTTAAAACATATTATTTTTATTTTTTATTTTTATAAAAATTAAAACTTGAAAGATGGGTGACAACCTATCACATCGGACATAGCTGTGGGAATTGAACCCACAACAAATGTGAAACTAGGGTTTATCACATACCAATGGACTATGTGTAGTCCTTGGGTAATATAACTTTTCTTTTTTAGTTAAATGATTTTATTGATCACGAATAACTTGATTTGGGATCTGATGTTTTGTCAAATGTATATACTTAGTATAAATAATAATTTGTTGATTAAGTGATAATGATTATTTTGGAGGATGTTTTCTCTTTTGAAAACACTATATGTATTAAGAAAATAGAATACTTTGGGTTACAATAGAGGAGTAATGGTAGAATTTTATTTTAGAAGGATATATTTTTTTATTGTGGAAATATAGATATTTGGGTTATTTGGGGAAATTATTAACCTATAATTGAGAATATGTGATTAGGTTAATTAAATTTAAGTATGAGACTTTAAGAGTAGCAGATGTTGTTTGGATATAAATTTTAATATTTTCTGGATGACTATGTGATCAAATCCTTCGGAATTTTGGGTTTCAAACTTCGTTTAGATAATTTTGAATACTTTTAAAGAGAAGAGTGAATTTAATGGACTTTACAGAGATTTTGGAATTTTTTGTTAAATTTTGGAGACTAAGAGTGGTAATTCCTTTTACAAAAGATTATCGTTTTTGGGGATTATCTGATCTTGTACTAAACTTTTTTGTTTTATTTAATGTATAATGATAGGGGAAATATAGGTTTCATCTTTTTTGAATCTTTTTATTCTATAGAATTTGAATCTAGAACATCAGGTGTGACCAATTCATCTTGAATACTCATCGTTTGGTGAAAATATGAGTTTTTGGTAGAAACTAATTAAAGGGTGAAACTCTCCTTGAAAAGTAAGTATATTTCATTATGTTATTAGTCATTAAAATAAATTAATACTCTAAAATTATGAATGGTAACCTAAAACAATAAATATTTTCCATTTACTTTTCCTATGGGGGAATGACAAACCATTTGACCTATCAAAATTTGTGGTTTTTTGGTAGTTAACTTTCTCTTGATTAGGTTTTCTATCACTCTCCATCCGAATTTGAAAATTTCTCTTTAATTTAAAAGATTTCATGGAATCCTTGTATTTTTTATCTTTAGTGACATTTAGAATTCCCTTTTTTATTTTAAAGTTATAATTTTATTGACTATTTTTTCCAATGTGGGACATTTAATGATGATTCCAAGCCCAATTTTAAAACTGCGAGGACATAATTTCAAAAAGGGAGGAAGGATGAAACGACCAAAGTATATAAATAATAATACATTTTCATATCTATTAGAATTTATGAATAAGATATTAATTTTATTTTAAAGTGTAAAAATTGTCTGATAGTGCTCCCAACACACAACAACAAGTTTCTTTGAAATCTTATGTTGTACACAACTATGAGTTATCTGAAAAATGATATAATTATTATTTTAAATGATAGTTAATTCCTAGTAGTTGTATTAGTGGGAATGAAAATAACTAACTATAATATAATTATTAAATTTCATTAATCTTGTCTAATAAATTTTAGAGGCTTAAAAAATAAATGAATCCGATTTTAAGCCTGAAAAATCTAACATTTTAAAAAGGTCATTTTCTCACCTTTTGATGGAGTACCTTTTCAAAATCTAGTTTTTTCACTTTAACTTATTTTATTTATAAAAATAATTTTATTCTTTAGATGCGTGACATAATAAATTACAATGGATGAAATTTTGGTATTTCTTTGATAAAATTCTTTTTTAATGAATAGTGAAAATTACTGAATTTTAATTCAAAACTGCCTTTTATTATAATTTATTCATATAGCTAGATTATAATTTTAATTGTTTTTAAAGTATAAATGGATTATATATTTTTCATTTAATCCAATTTTGGTCATTGGATGTAATTAGACTTTGAAATTGGACATAAACGCATGCCAGTATTTTGGTAGTTTTTTTACTTCTTAAAAACACGTTTTTGGGTTTTGACAATGAAAATTAGATTTAAATTAATTTCTGGAACATTTGTGTTTTTACATTTGGAAAATAGATTCCATATTTGGAATCATGAGGTCAAAATTGGGTAAATGGTTATATTTTATTTTTAGTCTTTATGAATAGTAACTTCAGTAAATATTTTATTTATCATTGTTAAATGGTAAATCTGGTAAACAGAGGTAAAAAATAATATTATAATAAAATTAAATAATCCTAACACATGTCCGAACCTAATTGGATGACAAATTTACGACCATGGAAATCTTTTGGTCAATTTTAGGATCCGATGGTGCCACTTGTGTCTGAAAATGACAACTAATTGCTTTAAATTTAAGGTTATGGAAAATAAAACCTAAACATATATTTTTTAGTAAAACAATTTTTATATGGGGGTATATAATTTATCTATTCATCAATAAATATTAATTTTAAATATTAAAATATTTTTCTATATCATGGAATTTTATTTATAATTTTTAAATATTAAAGAAATAAATTTAATTATGACACAATGGTTACACAATGAGTGCTTCATTAAGAAATGATTTAAATAAATGATATTATAAATGATAAAATAAATTTAATTTTGTTATTTTGATGTCATACACTAATTTTTTGGATGATTGTTATATGTTATATTGGTATTAATGATGTTATTCTAAGCAATAAAGTTGATATGGATTTTGAATAACGTCTTGATATGAATAATGTCAAAATAACATAATTTCTGTTTTAAAATATAAAAAATTTTATTAAATATTTTAACATTAATAAAAAATTTAAATTATTCCAAAATTTTATAATAAGTCTAAAATTTCATTAATGACTCTTTAATTTGATATTTTTCATGTTTTGGTAACTATTTGGATTCCAAAAGTGTTAATTGAGTGATAAACTGTAAGAATAAAAATGGTTAAATAACAAAGATTTGGATAAAAAGTCTCCAAAACCAACTTAAAACATATTAAATGAAATTATTTGGACTTATATTAATCTTATATGCGATCTAATTTAATTCTGACTCATTTATAATGAAAATAGAATTTATAATAAAATAATATTTAAATATATTACTTAAGTGCCCCTCCTCCCTTTAATAAAAGGCCACCACCTCTAACCCTTATGCACACCTATAAATACCCCTTGAATTGTCCATAAAATGACCAAATAATAACTAAACATCTTTATATTCCTCCTAGAACCCTTAACATGGTCATAAGGAAATTCAAGATGGCATTTTATCTGAAATCAAAAGGAGTTACCTTATATAAGGTAATGTCTTTTCTCCAGCTTCTTCATATATTTTCCTTCTCCAACACCTTAAACTCTATTTATTCCATTATTTTATAACAAAACATGTATATTAAAAATAACAGGATATTTGTATGAAAATTATTTTAACTAAACTTCCACACAACTCCATTTAATAGATACGAACATATCGTTTCTATGGACTGTGAACTGCTGTCTCATGAAACTATGATTGTTCAATTATCTCCTACAAAATCTCCTGATGGCCATTATGATAGAACTAAAATTAAATATGATATATATGACATTTATATTATCTCTATTCTAATGTAATTATCATTTAGAACATACCTTTATTATTTTCATGTTGTATAAATCTGAAAATTTCATTTGAGGAAGTGCAGACTACCACCCCTCAAAGTGATATGACTCGTTCATGATATACATGGAACTTATAAAGGTTGTAATTAATGAAATTATGTAACATATATATCATATATTTTATACTGGAATTATAATATACATATGTATCATTTAGTTTTCTTTCCCTTAAAAATGAAAAAGAAATGAAAGTAGCATTCGTGCATATGTACGACTTGCTGTCTCCATGAATGATGCATTTAATTTTCATATATGAAAATTTTATGGAAAATTATAAAATACACATTTACTGTGTATATATGATATTGAAATCATGAATACAATTTTGGAGATAATAGACTTTTGACCACATGGACAATTTTAATTATAACAAGTTCATTTTTGATTCAAGAACCGAACTTCGACAAATAGACCAATACAAACATGAATAATTCTATGATTGGTATAGTAGGTTAATAAGTGATATAAAAGGAATAATAAACTTTAAAAAGGTTCTAAATCATGTAGAAATAACTTAATATTATTATTGAAGGTGATACAGAATGAACCAGACAAGTCAGACATAAACTAAGGGAACCTTTCAACCTCATATTATAGTTAATGACCTATTATTTGTTATGTATTTAAATTTAAATTATTAAATCTTGGGATATGTTATTCTATATCCTTATTGTTGTACATTTTATGTCTATGTGATGAGATACCCTTTATTCTCTCATCAACTCACTTTCTGGATTTTTAAGTGATGCCATTAGGCTGCCAAATTTTTATAAGGGAACTTATTAACCTAATTAATATTCATTGGGTTAATCTTATAATTTTAATTACTTCGTGCTATGATTATATAAGACATAAACTATTATTTCCTATCTTTTATTTTTTACTTTACTTATTTTACCAATAATTAATACACATAATCGTTTAATTTTTTAAAAAAATTATCTTTGTAATAGACTTTGTCTTAATCTACTTTCATTTAGGCATATTTTGATTTATACACGTCATTCCATTATACTATGTATAAACCCCTTTAACATTTTATTTCTTAAAAAGGGAATATTTTTTTCAAGGAGGTGTTTTACTTAATGAGAAAAATAATGTTTCTTTTTATCATACCCGATGATAATGACATTTCCGCCACAATGAGTATTATTTGATATATGTCTTCCTTAGCCGGTCATAACATTTTAAAAAAAAGAAAATAAATACCAAATTGTCTTTTCATGTATTTTTCTATTAAAAATGGTTGTGATAATGGATTTATAATTTCAATATATTGAATGATATATTTTTATTACAATGTGAAAATGTTATCATTACATTATGATTATGTCATGAGTTATTATTATGTTATGGTTCTTTGGTGTTTTTTATGTATACGGGTGGTTCCGTGAAAACCTAGGGCAGCTGAGCCCTAGATAGCTCTCCATTTCATTGGGTAATGTGATGGAGGATAATGTTAATTTTTCTCCTAAGAGATTTAGGGAATATAATGATATGGGTTTTCCAAATGTAACTCCATATGTAACTGTGAAAGCTACATTGTAATTATTTTATAGATTCCACAAGTTACCTTTATGATTTATGATTTCTATATTTTATTCAAAAATCATATTATTTTTGGGATATGTTGAAGAGATAATGTTTATTGATTGAAAATTATGATTCCATTGATTTGTATGTATTGATGGACAGATATTTTATTTCCTTCTTTTATACCCTTTAATGAGGTTTTTATTCTCATCCCATGTTTTTGAATTTTTTTTCACAGTGTATAAAGAAGGTTAAGGGAATGGAAGAATTCAAGAAGATTTTTATCAAGAAAATAATTCCTGTTTTATTTAAGGAGTTTCATTATTGTGAAAAAAATTAGATAGCGTAGAAGTGCCTACTTTGTAATCTTTTGAGATTTAATGTAATAATTAAAGCCTAATTCTCTAAAACCCTAAACTGGAAAATATCCTTAATGTGAATTATTTAATTAAATTAATATTTTTTAATGTTTAAGGCTTGATACTTATATAATATGATAATTATTGTTTCTGTTGGTCACCTCATAGAATTTATATCATTTATCTATCATTGGTAGGTGTTGTGGTAGCTATGGAGAGATGTTTTTAGTATTTAATTTTATATGAGATAATGTCCTAGGTGAAAATATTTCTTTCAAATTGGTTTATTGATGTGGTGGATGAAGACATTATTTTAAAAGGAAACCTAATGATGCTTCTGGTGTTGGACTTATGGTTCCATTTGGGTGATTCAGTTGTGCAACGTCCATTGGTAGGAAGAATGTTTTATGTGTTATCAACTAGGATGTGGTATAAGTAATATACTGGTATGTGTTTTGACAACTCTAGGTTGTTACCAAGTATCATTTTATCAGTGTGGAAGGTCAGAACACATTTTTGGTCAGTGTCCCCAACCACAAGTTGAGTGATAATAATATGGAATGATAGATAAATTGAAGAGGTTATGATTGAATCCTCAATTGAAGGGAAGTGATGGGGGATTGAAGATGATAAAGAATACCTGTAATGGGAAAGATACACCATACTAGTAAGGTAGTATGAATTCTAATTACCATACTAGTAGGGGTGGAGGAATGGAAAAGGGTGTCTTTATATGATGGCTAGTGAAAAAATTTGGACTCAAACAAGATGATAGGGTAGGGGCATAATACATCTTCATATAGTTCATCATTAACCTGTAGGTGGACATTTTTGTCTGTTTAGAATTTTAGGTATGGTTCTTGTCATTTACACACATTCTAATGAATTAGTTGATTCATGTTACTAAAATTATTTTATATCTACTCAGTATATGATTATTTTTCAGACCAACTGTGGAATATAAGAGTGGGCTTATATCAATTTGTATGTCATTAGGATTAAGAATATAAAATATGATATAATTTATGATGTTTCCCCTTATGGTTGATGGGTACTGTTTCTTATGAGACCTGATTCTGTACAAGATTTCATGTTACGATCTGATATTTTCGATGGATTTAATGGTGTTTTATCGGGCCCATATTCACTATTATATCCATAGGTTAATGTTGACATCTCCCTACGGGGATACTTATGTTTTCTAGGGGAATGTGGTATCTAGGGAGGCTATGCAGGGAATGATCATATGGTGTTGGGCGAGCACACATCCCATATGAAATTTCGTTCACTTGATGATTAGAGAGTCAAGAGTATTATATTTTTCCCTATGGTGAATTTGATTTAGGATATGTTTCCTATGGACTTCATGGCGATTCTTCATGAGGGAAACATTAAGTTGAGGAATTGGTTTATTCATGTGGGAGAGCATATTCAAATTTCTATATATATAATAGAACCAACCAAACAATTGAAATATAAAACATAGTTGTGGGAATTATAAAATGTATGGTTTATTTGACTGGTAATTTCACATTAGGGATGTCCAGTTCGATTTTCCAGGAAAGATGATAGAACGTTTTAGTTATGAGTTAATTATCAGAGTTTAAATCATTTGTTATTAAATGATTAATACCATATTCCGTGAATTGAGGTTTTTCTACTAAATATGTGGTGTTTCTATGCTCTCTAAAATTGAAATGAGTTTAGTTTATCATTTCCTATATGTTAGAAATTTTGATATACCACTGACTATATTCATGAGTATGTATAATTTGTCTTAGTTTTTTGTGATTCCTACCATGTTTACCAATAATAAAAGAGTTTTTATGTCCTAGATAGACTAAATAATTCTCTTACATCTTGATCTATTTGTATTCAACTTTGTGGATGACATATTTGTGTAATCTAGGACATATGATGATCATTCTGTAAATCATTTCATCACATTGAGAATATTAAAAAAGAACATGATATTCAACATGCTATCTATGTGACATTTATGGAATGAAAAATTAAATTTCATGATTCACATCATCTATATGATATGTTTATTAGTGCACCCTAATAAATTCCAAGAAGTTATATCTAGGGAGCATCCCAATAATGATTTTACATTTGATGCTTTCTGTGCTTCAGAAGATAATATCAATAGTTCATGAAAGGTTATTCATATTAAGATACAACATATTAATGATTGACCAAGAAGGGAATAATGTTTTTTTGTACTATTTCATGTGGCAATTACTTCTATTATATAAAAAAGTTGTTCAGTACTACACTGATTTTGATCCTACCTATGGTGGGTAAGGATTATACATGACCAATGATACATATAGAGTTGGTATCAAGTAAGTGTTGATGAAGGATGATCAGGTTTTACAATATGGATCACGGTAGTTGATTCCTCATGAAAAAACTACCCTATTCATGATCTTTGTTTGAATATGGTGGTTTATGATTTAGCTTTTTCGTGAAATTACTTGTTTTTTCAATGATTAAATGTGTATACTATTCCTAAAATACTTAATGACATTTCCTCCTAGAGGTATTTGAATATTTTTCAATGAATATTGGTTGATTACATGTTGTATTTTGATTCTAATATTGTATACATACTAAGTAAGGAAAATAATGTTGCTGTTTCTTTGAGCCAAAAGACTCAAAATTAGGTTGTTTTGGACTATAGTTCTAAGTGAATGTTTAGGGAGAAGTTTATTGAGATGCATCAAAGTATCGGTAGTGAAAATGGAAGATTACCCTTATAATCTTAGTAGTTTATTCTACACTTTTGAGATGGATCATGGAAATAAATTTTAAGGATATTCAGTGTTTGGACTGGAATGAATGTCTTGAAGGTGGGGAGTCTCTCTATGATTAGACAGTTGATGATGATGAGATAATTTATGTTCATGGTCATGTTTTAATGCCTAAATGTATTTGGGAAGATTTGATTCATTAATTTCATTGCTAAATGTTAGAAAATAACCTTGGTTTGACCAAGATGTACCATGAACTACGTAGATAGTATTGGAGGATATGGATGAAAATGGTTGTTGTGGGTTTTCTAATGTAAAGTTACTCTTATTATCTGGTGAAGAATGAACATCAATGACTGAGTTATTTTTCATATAAATTTAATATTTTTGATGATAAATTTGATTAATTAAATATCTATTTTATGGTGGATCATATGAGTATTCCTTTAAATAACAATGATAATATTGGTAGTTGTGGAATGGTTGGCCATGGTGGAACATTTCCTTCTAATATGAAAGACCTTCTCTAAGGAATAGTTGGGAGGTCTATATTTTTTTGATATTTTATGGTTATACGGGGTTCCATGGACTATTGTTTTTTTTATCATGATCCATATTTTACTTTGATCTTCTAAGATGGGTTATATAAGGCTCCTTGCACCCATATAATTTATATAATGACTTTCTTATCATGGAAAAATTGGTTTTCAGAGTGCACCATTTATATTTTGGTGGACATGTTGACTGCATGTGTCCTTGAGTTTTGTAAAACATGGGAGAAGCACATTGTGCTTGTTGGGATCTCCAATAATAATAGTTACCAGGTTATGATTTAGATGGAACTCTATGAGGTGATCTATGGTAGGATGTATAGATCATTTTTATGTTAGATAGAGGTGGGGGATTAATGTTTTTGGGATTGAGTCTCATACATTATATGTTGGGGCAGGTTCAGTGGATTCAGAAATGGTCAGTTACGTACTCTACAAGGAAAGAGTCATAGGCTTACTGACATCATCATCCTATTGAGTTTAAGGAGAATGATTAATTGATTCTTTGAGTGTCACCAACATTGGGTCACCATCGGATTCTAAAATAGGTAAATATGGCCACCAGGTTTGAGGGACCATTTTAGATTATACAGAGTATCAAAATGGTTACCTTCTTAATGGGTCATCCACAACATTATGGAGGATTGAAATGTGGTTTTCATGTATATCATCTAAAAATATCACTCATACCATTACCATATGATATATTTCAATGATGTTGAGATTCAGGATGAGGAAACCTTTGATGGGAATTTGGCTTTTATTATGGATAACAGTGAGATTTATTTGTGAGATAATGTCATTCATTTACTCTATGTGTTATTGTAGAATGACTATATTCAAGAGGAATCACTATAATGGGAGGTATATTTACTGCCCCAGGGACATAGTATTTTTTACCTTGTTGAATCAATGATACAAGAGAGTGTGGATCATGTAAAATCCATTATAAGGTGTTGTGTTTTTAATATCTCAGAAATCATTTGAGGTACATCCTTGTTTGAAATTTGGATTGAATATTCGTTTTTTGGTTAATGAAGTGTTTATTGAGATGATTTTGGGGATTAGGTCCAACCGAGGGGTATGGAAAACTATTTAATAGGAAATGGGGTATTTTCTTTATTGTATAATGGTTCGCGCATGGTTAATAGTAACATTGCGACATAAAAATTCATGCCTAGGGGAGGTGGTTCATGAATTTTTAAGCAGTTCCAAGTGGGAGGTGAAACTATGTGGGATTTGACATATCCAACCCTTATGGTTACAACATGGTTTTTCAAACTATGCAGGCTCCCCAGGAAATCACAGGACCTATCACATCATGCATAAAGGGTGGCCAATGGTTGTCACATGATTTGGACAACTATGATTCCAAACCATATGATTCATTAGGACATGACAAATCTATAATTATATTACAGATCCCTAAAACCCTATTTTTCTCGAGGATTCTAGGGTGGGTCATTGAGGGGTGTTGGAATTTTAATCTAAATCCCGAGTTGAGTGAGTGTTTCAATTTGGAATTGAGGAAGGAGGTATAAATGTTATATCCAATATTAATAAGGTTGTACTTTTGTGTATGTGGTTTTGTTCTTATGTCGTTGTGCTATCCATTTTCATTCCTTGATATGAATTGTTAAATTGTTCAGTTAAATGATGAATTGAACTCATCACCATCCCCATTGGATGAATTGATGTTGAATAGACCAGGCTAATGTCCACCCATGGGGTGAATTACTCTCTTGATCATAAACATATGTTGTTAAATAATGAATTGAATTTTATTGAGATAGAACCCATGAGGATTATGTTTTCTCTATAACATGAATTTTAAAACAAAATTTATGATAATTTGGGTTTATTTGATAACATGTAATAAGGCAGGATTGGTTATATTTTATATGTATTAAATGAATTATGTTTTTATATGGTATGTGGGGTGCATGGATTGAGGAATCAAAATGTTTAATGAGTAAATTGGTTATTGAATAAAGGGGGTATATGGGTTGAATTAACTATGTATTGTAAATGTAAAATGATTTCAGTAAGTTTTGGAATGTGAATCAGAAGTGTAAAAAGGTTAAATAAGAATGTGCACACAGAACAGTGGTATGTGTAGGGTTTTTAACATTTTGGATATATTCCCATGGATCTACATATAAATAAATATAGAGTTATAATGGGATCTGATGCATTAATGCTGGTGTGATCACACCAATAGTTTTGGTTATACTTCCTCATTTTATTATTAAAGTTTAGAAATAACCCCCTTTTTAGGGTAGATGGAGACGCATTACATATCTCGAAGGCCCAGGGGAATGAAAGCCCATTTTTTGGCCCAAAGGGCCTCAATTGAATAGTACTTCTGTAGTTCCTGGGCCGCTACAATCCCAGCTACATCACTACTTCCACTATAGTTAATGCTACAATACATCTTCCACTATAGTGTTGCCACTTCTATAGTTCTGTCATTTCTATAGTACTTCTACAGTGCCCTTCAACAGTGTCACCACTGCTATAGTATCTCTGCTGCTACAATGCCCTTCTACGAGTCGCCATTACTATAGTTCAACTATAGTTCCTTAAAAATTATCTAATCCCACCCCTATGTGCCAGGTATAGGTAGTAGGACCAGGAATCTAGGCCCCTAAAAATTCTGTTCTAATGAATTACAAGACTAAGGCTCTAAGGTAAGTGTTGTGTAATATTGTGCAACGTTTTATATATTACGGTTTAAGCATGATCATTCCCCCTTTTTAAATTTTTATATATAAGTCACAAGCCTAATCGTATTTAATGAATATTACAAACCCATGTATGAAATTATAAATATTTTTATGTGAAACATTTCAATAAATAGAACCAAATTTACCTTTTTATATTGTAATTAATTATGTAGCGTCATAATCTATTTTTTTAGTATTGCTATTTTGTATACACAATTGTTGGTGGCCTACTAAGATATACTCACACCATTCTTGGGAAAATGTTGGGTACATATGAATACATCATTGATACATGTTGGGACAAGTGAAAATGACCTATTATAGAGGGTTTATCTAGGGCTTAGGGATGTGTACATACGAGGTATCCAGACACCGAGTTAGGAAACATTTTGGTTGTTCTTTATATATCTTTATGTAGGGTTTTCCTGACACTTGGAACTATATGAAAATCTATACCATATTAAATTGTTGTTTACTGTCTTCTACATAGTTTTTGGAAGTTGACCAACGATTCATATTTATGGTTTAACTTGTAATCCATTATTTCATAATTTAACTTCTATCAATTACTCTGATAAATAAGGAATAGTCCTTTCATGTGTCTTAATTTTCCCATTCCTCAAGTCAGTAGCCTCACAAGTACGGGGAGGAGTGCCTGAGTTTATGTGAAGAACTTCTTTGGGGCACCAAAAAAGTAATACATAGGATGGGAAATTACACTAGTGAGTGTTGAAGGATATTATAGATATTGAGGAAAACCTCATAACATGATAAGATACTATAGAATTTTGGACTCCATATAACCATAAAACATACATGAAGTATGGAATGGATATTAGTTCATATAAAAAAATAATCTCTAATTGCAATGAAGTGTGTGGAATTCATAATATGACCAACTATAAACCAAATAGTTTTACGGAATTTAGATTTTTGGGTTTTCTGATGAAAACATACATTTTGATTTCATTCTATTATTATTCTAGTGAGGATAATTGTTAGAATATCCAATTTGACATATATCTATCATCCATAGTACTCTATCTTTACCAACACCAAGGCACATACTCCAAAATATCCCTCATTATTCCTAGACTCTATAAATACTATTTTTGATCTCTATTGATCTTTGTAATTCTAGAATGAAATTATAATGAAGAGATATTTAAGTATATTATTAACCAGATGTGTAAGAACCTAGAACATCTTTTAAGGTATGTTTTTCTATTTTTTGGAGTTTTTGAGAAAAGAGGAGTTTATATAAATTTATGTAGTACACGCTGTATACCATATTAGTACACACCGTGTACATCATTGTCGTCGAAGGCCGTGTGCTGCCCATGTCATGGCCACACACACGGTCGTGTGGGGTGATGTGGAGTCCACATAAAGAGAATTACGGAAAGGTAATGTACAAGCTGTGTACTTTAAAATTACTTGCCGTGTATTTTGTTTTTTTTCATTAAACGGACCGGGGTCACGTCTAACGGACAGAGGTGTATTATTCTTTGACCGAAACGTCCCGGAGCAGCCATTAAATGCCGAGACTTCCCTGACCCCCCTATCGTGCATCTGTTCTCCGAATTGACTGTCATAAATTGCATTGGAATCATAGAGGTAAGCTATTAGTTGTCATAGTGTTTTGTCTCCCAATTTCTCTTTTTTTTTTCTGAGTTATCATGGGTTGAATGTTTTAGATGTTTTCTTAGATCTATGTCATTATAAGGAGATTCAAGCATCAAGGTTAAAATATAATGATCTCCTAACCCAAAGGTAGGTGGTTTGTGCCTTTATGTAGAATGTCTTTAAGTTTTATGTGAAAATTTTCCCAATACCCTTGAATGGGGTACTGCACGTTTAACGTTTTAGCCGTATTGTTTGCCGACATTGCTTTTATGCCTGATTATATGTTATTGTTTGTGAATAGGGAATTTTGTTCTACCACAGATTTTTTCCCATGCATGGTTTTCCTGAAATTGATCTTTGGGTCTACTTTTCCTCATAGGCTATTGTTTCCTTTTCCATGCCTAGTGTTATAGGATAGAGTGACTATTGCTATGATATGTTGTTATGCTGTAGAATGCTATCCAAGTAGTTCTTGAGGTTTACCTTGTTGGTTAAGAAATTCTATGCTATTTGACATACACATGATTGTGCGAACCTGCTGTATAGACCATAGAGAGAATTGACTTTGATCGCTTCTCCATTGTGTCTTTGTAATTACGATGCAAGACCACATGGGAAATTGATGTTGAGTTCTTCCCCAGAGTGTTAATAGTTCCTTGATGCGGGATACATGGGGAATTGATGTTGAGTGCTTCCCCAAAGAACCTTTAGTATGATACAAGACTATAGGGGGGATTGACGGTGAGTGATTCCTCATAGAGTTTATATTTTAGCTGAACTAGAGGGGTGAGACTGTGTGTGCTTCCTAGAGGGTTTCTTGTACTTGAAAGGTAGGAATAGAGGGGAAAAGTTGTGGGTACTTCCCAAAGGGTTACCTGTTGTGTTATCTACATTGATATTGCAGGTTTTGTGTTGTTTTGAATGCTTAAACTGTGGATTGATTACTGCTTAGTGCTTCCTTATTTACTGGTTTTTGTACATTTACCTACCATATACTCACTGACTATTAGGAATAGCTCTTTGGGTGGTTGCCTACTGGGAATTAGTCTCACACCCTATATGGGCCATGCTTTTGGGCCCAAATTGATTATATTTCTTCAGGTATAGACAAGGGAATGAACCCTTTCATTTCAGGTACCTAATTGCATTGGAGCTAGAGAGCATTGGACCAAGCCGAGGCTTGACATGCTAAAGAGTTTCTCATCTGTTTTCCTTTTGTACTTTGGGTTAGTACTGTATTCAGTATTGTGACTTGTTTTCCTTCTTTCCTAGACATATATGTATCATGAATCAATTATATATATTTTTCTCTAGTTTTTTCTTTATTAGTCTTTTGTTGTTTACTTTTGGTTGGATATTTACTATTTTCGCTATTGTGTGTTGTTACTTCTATTGTGTACTCAGCTAATGAGGGCATAGTTTCCCCACTATCACACCCAAGGCCCTCCCTGCTAGTCGACATCATCTAGCATTCGGGGAAATGATCTTGAGGCCATGTGACCAACCAGGTACGAGGCACCTCTTAGTGGCTTCCAGAACTAGGACGTTACAAAGTGGTAATAGAGGTGTTCTTTTTTCTTGATTTACTATTTGGATCCTATACTCAGGGATAGAACATAATAGGTACTTGGTAAAGCGTTGTGCCCGCGAGTAGCTAACCCGTGTATAGGGAAAATCCAATCTACCTCGTTAATTGCAATTCTTCTATTTTGCAATTATTATTTTAGATTTGATTTTCACCATTGGGTGATTCACATGTTTTTTTCAGTTACTATTGATGTTATTGGGGCACTATTTCTGTCGAAACCCAACGAGATGAGGGTGTTCCATCTTGTGCATCATATAGGAACTTGATAGAAATCACCTGTCATGCATTCTTTCCACGAAATCTATGATGCATCAGTGATTTGATGTTGTTGTGATAGATGTTTTGAAGAATATGCATGTTGTTGTGATAGAAGCCTTGAAAGAAATACCTACTGTTTGATAGGGAATTGTGTACAAGGATTCATTTGAATCAATGCCAAAATTTGGTTCTTGAGGTTTTATGGGCCTTCATGAATCGTAATTTGGTAGACTGTGGCACTGTTTTCTTGTTTAGAACTTGTATGGGATTCCAAACATTGATTCGCGGGGAGTATGGACCCTCACTGATTGGAATTTGGTACTTTTAATGCTTGTTTCAGTGTTTTCTGGGTTCCAGAGTAGTTTTTGTGGCTTACTGTCTAGAAAAAACCAGAATAAACGCAGTGTAATGGTCTGTACACCCCATGTGTTCTTCTGTTTGGGATTAAACAACTTTTCTTATGTACATGTCATTTACTTTATGTACACGCCGTGCAGTCTCTGACCGTGTCATAGGTCATGTGGAAGAGATACAGGATGGGAAATGTTTTCTGGAAACATGTTGTGTCCTCTTTGAACACACAATGTAGTATGATCCTAGGAACATGACCGTGTAGATAACAATAATTGTTAGTGGAGTATCTTCTTGTACATGTCGTGTCCCCCTTGAACAAGCCATGCAGTCTGACACAGGTACCCCGTTGTGTCACGAACTACAAGGGTCATTGTTAGACATTAATGTACACATCATGTCTATCAGGAACACGCCATGTAGTTTGAGCCATGCATCTGACTGTGTCACTAACAACACGGTCCTAGTGAAGCATGTCCAGTACATGCCGTGTTTAGCTTGAAAAAACCACATAGTTTTGACTTAAGAGAGCTGTGTGGCTTTACCATGTAGAAGGACCCGGGCAGGGGAAGATGATTCAAGTACATGCCATGTGTTTTGAGAACATGTCGTGTGTCTGGGGTGTTACACGACCAGTTTAGGAAAAAGTACACACCCATATGAATGACATCAGGGAACATGACGTGTAGGTAGTGTACACACTATGTAGTCATGTTCTGTAAAACATGAATGTTTTCTTCTTCTTGTTCTCTTCTAACACTCCTTGTTTTCAGTCCTTTATAATTCAGATCTTAGGTGTGTTCTTGAATTTGTAGAGTCATGGCACCGAGACGTCCTCCAATTGTAAGCCAATTGCTAGGTGGTGATCAGAAATCAGGCATGGCTAATTAGGGACAACTTGCAGATCCTCCTATTGTGCCAGTCATGGCACTAAAAGTTATACCTGTTACAGGTGTTGATGCATAGTTCATGGAAGGCTTCATGAGGATAATGAAAACTTTTCAGGGAGTGCTACCTCCTACCCCGTCAATGGTTGATTTGATGCGGGTCATCCAATAGCTGCATCCACCCTCCATTTTAGGGGAAAGACGACCTCAGGATGTAGAGTCATGGCTTGAAGCCATGCTGACAATCATTGGGAAACTGGAGACACCTCCAGAGAAGAGAGTCATGCTCTCTACCTATATTATATGGGATTCCTCCAAGAGATGGTGGGATTAGATCTCACATGTGAGTCATCAGCAGGTCATGGCTTGGGAGGAGTTCCAGCACATCTTCTATGACTACTTCTATACAGAGAACCTAAGGGCTGACCGAGCCTTGGAGTTTATGTGCTTTGATAAGGGAACCCTATCTGTTATAGAGTATTCCACTCATTTCATCGAGATTTAGCAATCCACACACTTCCTGGGAAGAGATGGGTTATTCCTGGAAAGGAAGATCGAGGATGGCCTTAGACAGGATATCCACTCATAGGTGAATATCTTCAGGTTGACTTTCATTACTTCCATTGTCAACCATACACTGATCACAGAGTGAAATCTAAGAGAATTCGGGGTCATGAGCAAGGGAGGATCGACATCAAGAGTTAGAGCTCTTCTAGCTGATAGCCAGAAGCACAGTAGGTAGACTACACGGGGAGATACGAGTAGGCGTGATGCATATTCTGGTAGCTATATGGTGTGCTACCAGTGCGGGAGAAGAGGGCATACAAGGCTGTAGTGCCAAAGAGACCCAGTGGAGTGCCAATCTTGCAGAATGTTGGGACACCGTCATCATTTCTATCAGATCATTTCTCCAGCAGCTGGTGACAACTGTTCATCTATGACTCCTCATATAGGAGAAGCTCCACCAATTTCTCCCCAGTGTGGGAACTGAAGTTCTTTCGACTGATAATTCTGATGTGAAGGTTGTAGTAGTGGTGGTCAGTCACCAGGATACTAGCGAAAGTAGGGTGGATCAGCTCAAAGTACTAAGGTAGGTTCACAAGGCCACGGAGCTGGCTAGGCTTTGGTAGTGGAGTAGACCCATCAGTAGCAGGATCCCGACCCCTCTATTGTTTGAGGTACGATCCTAGTTTCCTCGGTTTTATCTTCAGCTCTTTTTTATACATGTGATACATAGAGCTTTATATCTTTCACTGTTGTGGAGAGCCTTGGGCTCTGTATCATTTCTTCGACCTATGTTTTGACACCAGACACTCTGTTGGGGACAAAAACATCTAGTGTATGTTAATGAAAGGAGTTCCCTCTTGAGGTTGGTGGGTGTCACTTCCTTTGGGATATCTATATCTTAGAGACAACAGGCTATGATGCCATTTATGGAATGGAGTGGCTAGTTCCCTTCCAGGCAGTAGTCCACGGTTATCACCGCAGGGTGAGTTTCATATCACCAGAGGGTGGATCTTCTCATCATAAGGGCGAGTGGGATGTCCAGGTGAGAAAAGAAGGTCCAGAGCATCATGGGTTGGGGGCAGTTACAACCTAGATTTCTAGTCATTATTTGAATGATTAGGGGAATTCACAGTTATACTTTCCTCCAATGGAGGATCATTTCAGTGATACCATTCCAGAGGAATTTTCAGGTTTGCCTCTGGAGTTTGAGGTAGACTTTTCAATTGATCTTGTTCCAGGGGCGGCACCGGTGTCCATTCCTCCTTATAGGATGGATACAAAAGAGTTGCTGGGGCTCATGAAATAGTTGGAGGAGTTGTAGGACAAGGGTTATATCTGAACCAGTACTTCTCCATTGGGTTTGCCTGTCTTATTTGCAAAGAAGTCAAATGACACTCATAGGCTTTATGTGGATTATCAAAAGCTAATCTAATTGATGGTCATGAAATGATATCTCGTGCCTAGGATTGATGATCACTTTGATCATCATCGAGTAGGCCGGGTGTTTTTCAAAGATTGACTTGAGGTCCAGTTATCATCAGTTTTGCATTAGACCATCTGATATACCTTTAACAGCCTTCCAGAGCAGGTATGGTCTATACGAGTATATGGTTATCCCGTCCGTACTCACGAACACAGCTGCAGTTTTCGTGGCACTGATGAACCGAGTGTTCCATCAATACCTTGATTCCTTCGTGGTTTTTTTCTTTGATAATATCTTTCTATACTCTCACACTCGACACGACCATGATAACCATCTTGATATCGTTTTGAGTACACTGAGGGAGCATCATTTATATGCTAAGCTCTCAAAATTTCACCTTTTGATGAACCAGATTCACTTCTTGGGTCATGTTAACTCAGAGACAGGAGTATCAGGAGACCCAGAGAAAGTGAGATCAATAATTTCCTGGGAGCAGTGGAAGAACATCTGTGAGGTGTAGAGTTTTATAGGGCTGGCTGGTTACCACAAAAATTTCATACAAGACCTTTACCGATTAGCAGCAACACTGATAGGTCTGACCAAGAAGGGTGAGAATTTCTTATGGTACGATTCTTATGAGTCATACTTTTAGGAGTTGAAAGGGTGGCTGAATTCAGCACCGATACTAGTCTTTCCAGACCCAGTTAAGATCTATACTATTTACTACAAGGAATCAGGTTTTGTGCATGGTGTTGTACTTAGGTAGGGAGATTGAGTCGTTGCATACAGGTCTCGGCAGTTGAGGCCACATTAAAGAAGTACCCGACACACGATCTAGAGTTGGCAGCTGTTGTACATGCCCTATACTGGTGGAGACATTATCTTTTAGTAGAGGACTTTGTGGTCTTCACCAGCCACTAGATCTCAAGAACATCCTCACTTAGCTTGATTTGAATTTGAGACAATGAAGGTGGGTTGAGTAGCTTTAGTATTTTGACATTTCTCTTGCCTACAAGCTGGGGAAAGGACATGTAGTGGCTGATGAATTGATCAGGAGGACTCAGATATAGGTAGTTCATGAGGCCAATAGTGAGTTGCATCTTATCGATCTATTCTCTGAGATGCATTTAGAGACGCATGATAGATAGGGGAAGACTTTTCTATCTTCTGTAGTTGTTACCTCTACCCCTCTTGATCAAATACGAATGAGGAAGCTATCAGATTATGAAGGCCTAGTTCTACAGGAAAGTGTGTCAGGAGAGGACCCTATTCCTATGTGAACCACATACGAGGTTGAGATATTGCATTTCCAAGGGCACATATGGGTACCAGCAGACATAGTTGAGGAGCTGATGTGGGATTTCCATTCCTCGGTTTGGGAAGTTCTTCCTGGTGTCACCAAGATGTATCGTGATCTACAGAGTCTTTATTGGTGGCCATGTATGAAGAGGGACATTGCTGGTTTCATCATAAGGTGATCCACTTGTCAGCTGGAGAAGGAGGATCATCAACATCTAGTAAGGCTTTTACATAAGTTACCCATTCATGAGTGGCAGTGGAATGATGTCGTGATAGACTTCGTGACCGGTTTACTGAGGTCTCCACAAGGGAATGAGGCAGTTTCGGTTGCCATTGACAGACTCATAAATGATACACAATTCTTGCCAATCAGGGAGACCTTTAGTGTTGATGAACTGGGATGGTTGCATATCTGAGTTATTGTAAATCTAAATGGAGTTCCATAGTCCATTGTTTCAGACAGGGATTCCCATTTTACTTCTCAGGTCTGGAAAGGGCTTTAGAAGACTTTGGGCACTCATGTACTTTTGAGTATAGCTTACCATCCCCATACAGATGGCCAGTCTGAGTGAACAATTCAGGTGCTTGAGGATATGACCCGAGCATACATTCTGGATTTTGGAGGTTCTTGGAAGAAGCATATACATCTTGTTGAGTTTTCCTACAACAATAGTTTTCAAGAAACTATTCAGATTCCACCTTATGAGGCTTTGAATGGTAGGCCATGCCGATCACCCTTATTGTGCCTAGTGGCAGGAGAGGCAGCTTTTCTAGGAACTCTTCTTGTTCAAGAGACCACCGAGTGGATAGAGTTGATTTGGAAGAGGATGGATACTACACAGTCTCATTAGAAGTCTTATGCTAATTAGTGGAGACGACCTCTAGAGTTCGAGGTCGGGGATCAGGTTTTCCTCCATGTCACCCCGAGTTTGGGACATAAGAGGATTAATAGATAGGGTATGCTTTCACTGAGGTACGTCGGAAAATTTGAGCTGTTGGAGAGAGTTGGGTTGGTTGCCTATCATTTATAGTTACCTCAGAGGTACTGAGATATACACGATGTCTTCCATGTTACTCAGCTTCGACATTACTTCTCAGACCCGTCTGATGCCTTCTAACCTGAGGAAGTCGAGTAAGAGGTAGATGCATATTTAGAGGAGCATCCTATCCAGATTGTTGATCGTAGTATGATGGTTCTCTGTGGATGGTTTGTTCCTCTAGTACGAGTTCTATGGAAGCACGGGCAAGATCAAGTTGTGGCTCGGGAGAGGGAGGCCTGCGTACGATCATAGTGGCCAGAGTCGTTCGGGCATTCTTATTCTACGCTAGGCTAGGGAAATTTGGGGATAAATTTCTTTAAGGGGGGAAGTTTTTAAAAACTCAGACCTTCTTTTTAGGTAAGTTTTTTCTTTTTCTGGAGTTTTTTAGAAAAAATGAGTTTCTAGAAATTTCTTAAGTGCACGCCATGTACTTAATGAGTACATGCTGAGTACTTTATTGCTGCAGGAGGCCGTGTGCTGCCCATGTCATGGCCACACACATGGTCATGTGGGGTGATGTGGAGGATGCCTAATGCAGAGTACGGAAAGGGAAATTACACTCCATGTACTTAAAAGTACATGCCCTGTATTTGTTTTCATTAAATGGACCAGGGTCACGTCTAATGGACATGGGTATCTTCTTCTTTGGCTGAAACGTCCTAGAGCACCAGTATAGTGATGAGACTTCCCTAATCCCCTGATCTCTCATCCATTCTCTGAATCGATTGTCTTCAATTGTGTTGGAATCGTAGAGGTAAGTTATTCCTTCTCCTAGTGTTCCGTTTCATGATTTCTTTTCTTTTCTGAGTTATCATGGGTTGAATGTTTTAGAAATTTTCTTAGATCTACGGTGTTCTATGGAGATTCACTCTTCGAGGTTCAAGTATATTGATCTCCTAACCCCGATGTAGGTGGTTTGTGCCTTTTTGTAGAATGTCTTTGAGTTTTATGTGAAAATTTTCACAATTTCCTTGAACGGGGTGTTGCACGTTTATCCTTTTAGCCCTATTGTTTTCCTTCATTTCTTGAATGACTAAGTAGAGGTTATTGTTTGTGAATAAGGATTTTTTCAATGACTTGGATGTTTTTCCCATACATGTTTTTCCTGTAATTGACCTTTGGATCTAGATTTCCGGTTAGGCTATTGTTTTCTTTTTTGATGCCTAGTATTATAGGATGGTTTTTTTGTTGCTATGATATGATATTATGCTGTATAATTCTAACCAAGTAGTTCTTGAGGTTTACATTGTCCCTTATGTGATGTTATTCTTGTTGAATTACACAGGGCCATGAGAACCTGGTGTATATAGCATAGGTAGAATTGACGCTGAGGGATTCTCCAGAGTGACTTTATAATTACAATTTGAAACCACAATGGGAATTGACATTGAGTGCTTCCCTAGAGTTTTTGTAGTTCCTCGACGTGGGACATTGGGGGAATTGACGTTGAGTGCTTCCCCAAAGTGCCTTTAGAACGATACAAGAATATAGGGGGAATTTACGGTGAGTGATTCCTCTGAGATTCTATATTTTAGCTGAACCAGAGGGGTGAGACTATGTGTGCTGCCCAAAGGGTTGCTTATACTTGATAGGTAAGACCAGAGGGGATAGGCTGTGGGTACATCCCAGAGGTCTACCTATTGTGTTTTCTATTTTGTTGTTGCATGTTGTGTGGTGTTTTGAATGCTTAAACTATGGATTGTAAACTGCTTAGTGCTTCCTTGTTTACTAATTTATGTACTTTTACCTGCCATATACTCACTGACTATTATGCACAGATCATCGAGTGGTTTCCTACTAGGATTTAGTATCATATCCTGTTTGGGTCATGCTTTTGGGCCAAAAAAGATTATATTTCTGCAGGTATAGACAAGGGCATGTGCCCTTCGATTTCAGGTACTTGATTGCATTGGAGCTAGAGAGCATGGGACCAAGCCGAGGCTTGAAATTCTTAGGAGTTACTCATCTGTTTTCCTTTTGTACTTCGGTTTATTACTATATTCAACATTTTGACTTTTCTGGCAGATCTCCTAGACATATATGTATCATTCATTATTTATATATATATTTTTTCAGTTGTTCTCTTATCAGTATTTTTCTGTTTACTATTGTTGGATATTTATTGTTTCTGCTATTGCGTGTTGTTACTTCTGTTGTGTACTCTGCTAATGAGGGAATAGTTTCCCCACTATCACACCCAATGCCCTCACTGCTAGTCGGAAGCCTCTAGCATTTGGGGAAATTCACTTGAGGCCATGTGACCAACCGGGTATGGGGCGCCTCTGGGTGTCTTTCGAAACCAGGGCGTTATAAGATGCACATATGTTTTATAAAAATTTTAATTTGAAAATAATCAAGGATTATCTCATGATCATTTCTCATTTTTTTATAGTTCCACATCCACCTAAAATTCATTTTTAATCAATAAATTTATTTATGTTTGAACACACATTTTAATAAGAAAATATTTCAACACAATCATACATTCATTAAGTTAAATACATTAAATATTTTTTAATAATAGATTATTTTGAGTTACTTACCATAGATTATATTAAATTATCCATTAAACTCAAAGGATCTGTCAGCCTTTTCACATTCCTACGGTGGAATGGAAATTGGAAATAGAAATCATTAATCAACTCAATGAATATTATATTCATAACATTCATCTATTAATAATTGAATATATTCTTTAAAATTTTTAATAGTAAAGATGTCACAACATTATGATTAAAAGTGATACTTTCATATAATTAATTAAAATATTTGAGTAGCTATAAAAATTCATATGTATGTTAATATGTCTCATGAACCTTAAATTGGTGAGAGTCAAAATATTATGATATATCATTCAAAATAATAACAAACTACAACCCCTTTTCTGATTCATCATAGTAAATCACAAATATCTCTCCATTATAGTATAGTGTTTGCAATGGATCACTAATGGACCATCTCTTCAATTATTTGATTTTTCAATAAAATATATATATCTAAAAGTACATAACCCACTTTTATGTAAATTTTTTATTATATTATACATACAGTATAAATTAAACAAAACTAGTCAATTATATCGATCTAATCTATGAAAACTACATATGTCATTCAAAGTGTTCTTTTTGAGCCAATGGTCAACAAATTAAAACATGTATTGGTCTATCAATATATCATTCTTTAGATTATATGATTAAAAAAAGAAATATTATATACACAAAATTAAGACTCAGTTTATTTTTCATATATATCCTCATTCATTAGGGTCCTTGGTACAATACTGAAGTAATGAAAATTCTCTTTATTTCCCATAAAATATATTAGAATATCAAATTTAAGGTCAATTATGAAATGTTCATGGAAATGTATATATAATGTATTCCATAAATAAGAAAATATATTGAGGAAAATAGTAAGTCTAGATTTCTTATTTTAATATACAATGGCTTTATTTCACTATCATAAGGCTATATTGGATATGAATTTTACTTTAAAAACAAATTGACCATATATATATAATATATAAATATTGTGAAAATATTTATCCCCTCAAAATTGACTAAACCATTCATCTATATATGAAAGATGATACATAATCTACATTGAAATATTTTTATATTGCTAGTAGTAAACTCATATTTTCGTTGATCTATGTTTCCTCATAATAAATGGAATAGGTGCACCCCCTGGTAAGACTCTTTACTGAATAAATAGATTATTAGGTATCAACAAGGGTTTCTTCGTCAAATATAGTAACACAATATGGTACATTCTTTATGTACTCTATGAAATTTTATACCACATGGAATAATTTATAATAAAATATTGACATCTTGATTAATTGAAATACTTTGTATCTCTTCGCTAAAGAAATCATCAACCTTTTGTATAATTAGAGTGTTTTCAATGTTCTATTTCTATCCAACTATAATGGATAGAAGCACCATTTGAATAGGAATCAAAACCCATGAAATGGATTTAATTTCCATAGTACTATAATAATTTTCCTTGGACCAATATATAATGATGGGTTTTAGTAGAATATAAAATACTACATCCATTCCATGGAAACTATTATGGGATATATATAAATAATCAAAATACTTTCCAATAATAAAATTAAATCCATCCATATGGAGGATAAAAATATATATAGGCATCAAATTTCAAAAAACATGAATTTCTTAAAATTTCAAGAAATGGGATGTGGTAATCATATCATTAATATTTAATTATACTATTTAATTATCTAATAGTCTAGGTGTTAATGTGAATCCCCAAGGGAAATCATCATATAATAATGATTAAGTATATACATAATCATATAATACATTAGTAGTTATAAAGTGGATCACATGTGAGCATTTCAGAACATTGATATGCCACCCTACAAACAAAATAATGATCACATGGGACTTCTCATTTTGTTGGGTTTTATGATGATGTGGACACCAGTCATCATGATTAATCCTATGTTATGAGAACTATTTACCTAATATCCACACTACATGAAATTATAGCATTGGAGTGTGGGTGGTATATGGTGTATATACTTCCTTATATTTCCCGAATATGGGACATCATTACATTACATCAGTATTTGATTTACCAGTGGCTATATTTTAAAAATTTAAATCATTTACTAGTTACTTAATAAAAATTAAAATTACACATCTTTCTAAACTGATGGAATAAATTAAAAAAATTCTCCCATGTTAAATGGTTTTTATTAGAATACCCATTGAATTCCATAATTTTCATTCCCAAATCTATTTGATTTATGGGTGTGCCAAATTTAAATTTCCACTTTGATATTCTCATAGGGATAAAACTCTTGATATTAATTTATTTAATCCACTAATGAACCAATAAATAATAAATCGTAGTTCTTTAATAATATAATAAGAATAAATATCATGATACGAAAAAAATTTCCACATACATACCTACATATTAATAATCCTTCAATATAAGATCACAAAATTCCTTCTAAACCATATATGAGGAATAAAAGTAATGCACATATATATAAATAATCTCTAAAAAACATCCCAATACATAGATTCATTTTCCTAATCTTCCTCATATTCTTAATAACATTTCACCATTGATCCGATTCAACGTCCATATGATAAGAAAAATCTTTAACACCATTCAATTATATATTCACTATCAAATGGAAAATATCATTTGAATGGTACTAATCCAATTCCCAACAGTTTTTTGATTGTTTGATCCACTTACATAAGTATTAAGAGTCATTATGAAGGATTTAACCAGACATTATTCATCACATTTCTGATTTGGAAAATCAATAGTAGTAATTACTAAATAATGTTGAATATGTATAGTGAATAGGGTTTTCCTTCCATCACCTATAAAATTTAGTTACTCTAGAAGTGAATGACTGCATTGTCCGCTCCATTCAGTCATCAAATATTTCAATCTAGATTAATCAATTTATTGAACTGCAAAAACATAATATTAGAAAAAATTATAATATTAGGTAATCATATAATAACTAAATTCAATTAAATAATGTTTAAAACATTAAAAAAATATTTTAATTATATAACACCATGGTATTTTCCAAGGATATCCATGGACATTATTTATTTTAATCATTCATAATAGATTATAGATAAAATGATAATTAAATAAATCTTTTCAACAGAGAATATCAAGCTATAGGTGTTATAAGTTCATATTCACCATTCAAAAGAATGATTAAAAAGTTAAATTCAACCTACTCTTTTTAGTGTTATCATCCTAAAACTACTATTCCAAATGCAAATACACAAATAGAATTCATATATGGATAGATTTTAATAAGGAAAACACTCTCATTTATTTTCAATAACATAGTATTTTATCCAATACATATGCATATCCTATTGTTCATAACTAAATAATACTCACCCTAATTTTAAAAAGTTTCTAAAACATTCAATAAAACTAACTATAGTGACTCATGATTCCCATAAATATGTTATATATTATAAGGGCCTAGCATTAAACATTACTCAATCATGAGATACTTCTATTATTTGACTTTAATTCAAATCTAGAATCTTTTCAGGATTAGAGATTTAGAGAATTAGGACATAAATATACAGAACATCTTGAATATTAAAAGTAGACCCTTCTACTAACTATCCATTTTTTCATAACACAAAAACAATTTTACATGAAATATGACATCAATTCATGTTGTAATAGAAAAAATTTTCCTTGATCCCATCCATGACTCTATTCTTTTTTATGTCCCGTGAAAAACATTTCAATACTTGGGATGAGAATATAATGCTCAGTAAGGGATATATAAAGAAATAAACTATTAGTCTTGGGATAATATGAAACCCATGAATACTTTACTAAGATGTAATATTTTTCACCTTTAAGAAGTAGAAAAAACACTTCACTAAATATAAGCTCATTTCATACCCATTTTGTAACTAATAGATTACCATAAATCTCATTGAAATCAACATATATCATATAAAGGTAATATAGTATATAATCATACTTAAATAGAATAACCATACAGTCAACTTCCACACATATCAATAAATGGAATAATCATATGGCCGACTTCCATACCAAATGCATTGTAGGTTATAACGTAACCACCCATAATTGATTTATCATGGAACCACCTGTCATTTGGTTTATCACGTAACCACCGGTCATTGGTTTATCACGTAACCACCCACTAAATGTCCATGTAAAATTATATAATCATAAAACATAAAATATTGCCAATATCAAAATTTCACTAAAAAAATTTCATTTCCTAAAACAAGAAATATTTTCAAGATATTGAAATACACAATCCTTTTCAAAAACCACTTTCAATACCAAAACACCAAAAAATTAGAATAAGGTATTTAATATTTTAAAAACATTATGGGTTATTTAGGAAGCTAAATAATGATTACGGTACCAGAGAGGTCATTGTCATCGCATTCTTTAAAAACATTCCTTTTGAAATCTAGTAAAATGATTAGTAGAGAAAATATTCCCTTGAATTAAATTAAAAGTAAAAGGGTTTATTATACATATTATAAAATAAGGTCATATAATATATTCCTCAATAAAAAGAGATTGAGACCAAGTCCCTTACCTTGAGTCTGTTTCATCATGTATGTTCCTTGTTCTCCATGAATAATAATCATATGTTATTTTCTAATTGATTAATATCATTTAAAAAGTTTATTTTTCCTTTTATATCACTTACTTCCATGATAAAAATATTACAAAATTATTTATGTTCTTATCGGTAGTTTTGTCGATATTGGGAACTTTAGTAAAAAATTATCTTCTTATAATTTGAAATTTTACACACGGTCAATAGTACATTATCTCTATAATAGTACTCAAAATTTATATATCATATACATCCAGTATATATGTATTTATAATAGTCCATAACATTTGGATATATCAATGGAAATGCACTGTTCATTGAAACAGTAAGCTGTACGTACACATGAATACTACTTCCATTTATTTGTCATATTAATGAAATGAAAACTAAATCATACATTGGTATATTATAATTCATGTATAATATCATATTATATATATGTTACATAATTTCATTAATTACATCCATTATATATTCCATGTATGGCTTGAATGAGTAATATCACATTGAGGGGGCGGTAGTCCACCCATCCTCAAATGAAATTATCCTATTTGGACATCATGCAAAGCATCAATGTATTTTTATAAATAAAAATTATAGTATCATAGATAAAATATAAATATAATATATACGATCTATTAAAATAGTGCCATTTTAATGGCCACTGTGATTAGTGGTAGGGAAAAATTGAACAATCATCGTTTCATGAGGCAGTAGTTCACCGTACACAGACATAGTATGTTCGTATCTATTAGATAGAAGTGTGTGTAAGTGTAGTTCAAATCAATATCATAAAACATTCTATTATATTTAGGATACTAGTGTTTTTATTTAATCAAATAATAATAAAATAATAGATCGTGAATAAGTAAAATAATTGAAAGGATCCTTTAAAAAGACGCAACCTATAAAACGTGTAACTCACATTGATTTGATCCAAAAGGATTTCTTGGATTTTCTTGTGCCCAGTGTAAGAATTCTGGGAGGAAGGGGAGATTTTTGGAGGTTACATGGAATGAGTTTTTTTTGAGCCAAAGGGCTTTAGATTTGTGATTAAATGGTTAGATTTGATGCCCTTTTATATGAGGTAGGATGTGAACTTTAGGAAAGCATTGAGATATTATTTTATTATAAACTAATTTTGGGTTTCAAATAGACCAAATGTCATTTATTTCAATGATAAAATGTTTTTGAGTAAAAAAACTCTAAAAAATAGGTTTTATACTGGTATATGTCACAAAGGTAAACTTATCTTTTATCTTTAACCCTTACTTACCTAATTTGAATCTTACCATGACTTCATGTATATTTATACTATATGGTTAATATATTTACTATAAAATACCAATGGAACCTCAAGGGATTGATCAGTGAAATTTTCAACATTGTATATGTCATTTTTCCTAATATTATACTTCTTGGACTATTATATCATTTAATAAAATAGAATTTGTTTTAAAAACACATTTATGTCTATTTTATACTATTTATATCATGACATTTTTAAGCATCCATAAAAACATGATTATTTAGAATAAATTTAATAAATTAAATGATAACAAGTCATAATCTTCCATAAAATTTGGGTATGGAAGAAAAACATTAAAACATTATTATAATATTTATAATACAATTTCTTTAAATTATTTATTAATATGGAAATCACAACATCAACATTGTGTCATATATAAATTTATTTATATCATGTCTAAAAATTATAAATAAAATTACATGATTTAAGAAGTCTTTTAATATTTATAATTACTATTTATAATTGAAACGAGAACTTATACAACCCTATATAAGAATTTTTTTAATAAAAGATATATGTTTATTTCTTATTTCCCTTTACTTAAAATTAACTAATATAACATGTCATTATCACTCTTAAGTAGATCCATGGGATCCAAAAATCGAATCAAACATTCACATGGTCAGAATTATCTATTAAAATTGGATTTGGATACATGTTAGGGTAGTTTAATATTATTATAATATTATTTGTTTAACCTCATTTACCAGATTTACATTTTTACTGTGGAAAATAAAATAATTACTGAAGTTACATTCATAATGTCTAAAACTAAATGTTACCTACTTACATAAATTTGACCAACTGATACCAAATATGGAATCCATTTATCCAAATTCAAATAAATTAATTGGAATAAATTAATTTAAAATTAATTTCCATTGTCCAAACCAAAAAACTTGTTTTTAGAAAGTAATAACTACAAAAAGACTAACATGTGTTTATGTCCAATTTAACTGTGATATTATTTTTAATGACCTTAATTTATTTAAATTATAAAAAAACCCCAATTATACTTTAAAATAAATTAAATTAACCATATAATTATGTAAATAAATTATATGAAATGATATTTTTAAATAAAAATGCAATATTTGTTCACTATTCAGTACGAAACAGTGTTATCTAAAAAACACCAAATATTTCACCCAAATTAAATTTTGAAGTCCAAATTCTATAAAATAAGTTTACTTTTTCAAATAAATCATATAAATGTGACAAAAACTAGATTTTAGAAGGGTTCACCATCAGAAGGTGGTGAAACTCCTTTTTTAGAAAAATAAATTTTTTATCAAAAAAATTGAATTTGTTCTTATATCATACCCATAAGACATATAATATGAATTTAAAATAATAAATTGAATATATATCAAATATTTTTTATTAAATAAATGTTTATAAAGTGTGATAAGAAAATAAAATTATTTCATTTTAAATATGTTTTCATAAAAACACATCTTTTAATTTGAATTGGTTTTTATATACATTTATAATAAATTTAGTAACCAATGAATCATTATTTAAAAATTTGTAGACATATTTTAAAAGTCAGTTTATACTATTCATTCTAGACATTCTAATGGCTAGGTGTACAAAACGATTTAAAATAATAACAAAATTGTTGTATTATATTTTTGTATAACTCAAAGTTGTGTGCAACGTATGATTTCTGAGAAAAATCATTGTTGTACGTCAAGTACGCTATCATAAGAAGTTTCCCATTTAACATAAAATTAATATCGTATTTATAAGTATTAATATAAATCAGAAACTTTTTTTCTATAAATATTCATTACATCCTTCCCCCCTTTTGGAAATTACATCCCCACAATTTTAATATTGGGCTCGGAAACTTCATTGAATGTCCCACATCGGAAAGTGTCAATAAAATAGTCACTTTAAAAGAAAGAAGGTGAATTAAAATGGTCACCTGAGGTAACACTTACTGGGATTCCATCAATTCATGGATATAGAAATAAAATATAACAATCATGTTATGATAGAGAGTGATAGAAAACATCATAACGAGAATGTTACCAATAAGAAAACAATAAACTTGTAATGGATTATAGGTCCTTGATTCCGCAGTAGGAAAAGTAAACGGACATGATTTTTTTATGATCCTTTTCATAAATTTTAGGCATTATTTTAAAACATAGAATAAGAACATAATAAAACATAATTTCCTTTCAATTATAGTTTCACCCTTTAATAGTTTTCTACCAGAAACTCATCTATTCTCAAAACGATGAGTATTTAAGATGAAGTGGTAACATTTAAAGTACTAGAATCAATAACTTTATAAATAAAAGATGAAGTATATATGTATCCTCTATCTTTGTAACGCCTTGACCCCAGCTACCCAGAGTCGGTGCATTACTTCTTAACATTGGCATGATCACAAAAGGTCAAGTCTCGAAAGACCGATTAGTTTAGTAGCCTTGGAAACACTAGATACATTCATAAGTCTTTCATTACATCATAAAGTAAAAAAAACTACAATAACATGGTCTTCAAAGTCCACACTCATATCCCTTTCTGACTATCCCAGCAGGTCATTCATAAAATACTTCTTCACATCCTGGAAAATATTAAAACATTGATAGGGGTGAGCTCAGATGCTCAGTAAGGATAAAAATATTGCGGAAGCTTTCATAAATAAACATTAACATTTAAGGCAATGTATAACTAAAACAAAAGCCTTTTAAACTTGAACTTCAACATAATATGGAAAAAGTAAAATGAGATAATGCCATATACTTCTTCACATGGATATTCTACTAGTCGAAGAATCACATGCAATATCAATAACCACTTTCCTAATGATGGAATGCATAATGCCAGACTATCATAACCACGTAGTCAAGGCCTCGTGCCAAGACCACAAATAAGATTTTGTCAAGGCCTCATGCCAAGACACTAGTTTGTCTCATGAGAACTACCGATACATCAAGGAGCTATAGAGGGCTCCACCCATAACTTATTATGTCTAATGCATTTCTCATATGAAAAATTCTACATAAACACTTAGGAATGCCATTTTTTAAGATACTGTTTGAAATTAATTACGACATCAAAATACCAGATAAATTTTTAGAAGATACTTACATTTAAAATTGCTCAAATATACTACAGTGTTTTTCTGAAAACATTATGCAAGCTTCTGAAAACAAAATAACTAATTATGAGACTGCTCGACTAATTACAGGCCATAATGGGTCCACTCCCAATCCCTTCCTATCTACCACACTCGAGAGTCGGGTTTTCTAAAAACATTTTTAAGCTTGAATTAAATACATATACATTTTCACTGCGGTTTCATAAATTAAAACTCATAAAAAACATTTGATATATACCATTTTCAATACCAAAATAAATGAAAAGTAAAACATGGTATTTTTTTCATTTTAAAAAAAGTTATTGCTTGTAGTGGTAGCCGAAACTCAAATAATGGTCACAGCGGCGGAGAAGTCGTTGTCGCCGCATACGTAAGACAAAAACATTCCCTTTTTTCGTTTAGTAAATTCTTTGTATAAAAAGATTCCTTTTTAATAAACGTAAAATTCAAAGGGGTTTATACACCATATAAGAGAAAGTTGTGTATAAAACCAAATATGCCTCAATGAAAGGAGATTGAGATGAAGTCCTTACAAAGATCATTTTTAATATAAAGTTGATCTATTATGTGTATTCACTATAAGTACACATAAATAAAGTACAAATACAATATAGGACATAATAATATCATGACATAATTTGAAAGTAGGAGATTAACCCAAAGAATGGTAATTGGGTTAAGAAGTTCCGTTACCTTGCGTCCTGTCCTGACTCGACCGTTCTTTAACCTCTTGAATAATAAACTAGAGTTAATTTCTATTTACTTAAGAACCTTTTTCATGTTCATTATTCATTTTATATCCCTTATTACCATGTTATGAACATTATGTAATTATTTAAGTTTATAACGGCCATTTTGTCGATCTTAGGTACTTGAGTCAAAAATAAACTTCTTATAATTAAATGTTGGTCACGTAGTGAAATATCCATTATATCCAGAATTATATTCATGATTTAGATATCATATATCTCATATATATCCAGTATATACATGCATTTATAATATTCCATAATGTTAAGAGGTAAGAAATGAAATGCACCATTCATTGAGACGGTTATCCGTACGTACGCATGAGCGCTACTTTCATTTCTATTTCATATTTAATGGAATGAAGTCATAATTATATAAAGGTATAATATACTTACAATATAATATAATGTATAATACCATTTACTCCATCCTTTATACATCCCACATATGGCATTTACGATTCAAATCACTTTCAGGGGGCGGTAGTCCGCACTTCCTAAAATGAAATTATCGCGTTTACCCATAATGGAAATCATAAAGATTGCCATAAATGAGAAATACAGAAGCATAAGGAAAACATAAACATAATATATATATCATATATGAAAATAGTGTCATCAAAATGGCCACCATTAGAGGTGTTAAAAGAATATTGAACAATCATCGTTTCGTGAGGCAGTATTTCGCCACCCACAGAAACAGTATGTTCTTTAACAAATAGATGAAGGTGTGTGTAAGTGTAAACCAAATCCTTACAATAAAAAAATCCTAGTATATTTTAGATACTGGGGTAGTTACAATTGAAAGGAATAAAAAGAGTTTAAGGGGTTGGAGAAGAAAAATAAACAAAACACATTAGAGAAGACATTACCTTAAAATCGGGTAACTCTTTTTTTGATTTTAGCCAAAAGCTTACTAGGGAAGAATTATGCCCAAAGTGAGGCTTCTAAGAGTAAGAGGTGGAAGTTTAGAGAGTATTTGGGCAGATTTTGGCAGAGCCAAATTGCTTGATAGTGTGAATAAGGTGTTAGAGGTGGGGTCCTTTTATAAGTGGAGAGGAGGGGCACTCTGGGAAAGTAATGAAATATTACTTTATTATACAATGCTTTTCGGATTCTAAAGGTCCCACACTTCTATAATTCTAGGATAAGGTGATAAGGGTTCTAAATATACCCATCCAATAGGCTTTGTACAAGTGTAAGCCATGTATTTTACATTATCATTTCATTTTATTTAAATCGTTAATTAATGAGGTAATCGTTGCATCATCATGGTGTCATAAATAATTTAATTTATATAATGTCTAAAAATTATAAAAAAATTATGATGATGTAGGTAATCTTTTTATATTTCTAATTAATATTTATAGTCAATAATATGACTTGTATAACCCCATTTAAAAATTGTTTTAGTAAAACAACTCTTGTTTGTGACCTTTTTATTTTAACATTAAATAAAAAGTTATTTATGTCCTTTTCCTACCAATGTGGTTCCATGGGGTCCCCAAGTTGACCCATGGATTGTATTGGTCGGCCATGACACATAAAATAGGTTTAGGACAAGTGAAAAGGTCATTACATATTTTTATAATACTATTTTTACCATAAATTTCACTAATTACCATTAATCGCGATTAATTAAACTTAAAAGTTACTATTCACCAAAAAATTATTTTAATCCCATTGAACAACATTTTACTTCCTAATGACAACCATGTATTTTGGATTTTTGAAAATCAAATCACAGAAGTAGTAATGTTTCATTTAAACGAAAAATCAATTTTTAACTACCACTTAGTGGTTTCACTATTCTTCAAAAATTGAAGTTTTTCAGAACAATGCCAAAATTTCACCCTAAGCTATAATTGATATTAAAAATCCAAAAATGATGTCTATTTTACCAAATTCCAAACATATATGTTGCATTAATTTATTTTATAATTAATTCCCCTTGTCACAACAAACAGCGTGTTTTTAAGAAACAATATATATCAAAAGATTGACAATTGTTTATGTCCAATTTCAAAGTGAAATTAATTCTAATGAACACCATTGGATAAAATGGTAAAAATATATTCTAATTATACTTTAAAACCACTCAATAGTATAACTTATCATTATACAATATTTTTATTAAAAAATTTGTTTTAAGTATTTTTCACTATTCATAAAAATTTGGATGTTCTCAGAAAATTACAAAAAATTCAACATAGGCTAATTTCGACATTCCGAATCCAAAAATGAAGTCCATTTTAAAATATAAAATATATATAATCTCTAAAAGTGAGTATTACTATTCATAATGGCTATTTTGATTAGTCGCGGTGTGTTAGAATCTCAAACTTGCGTAAAATGCAAGCTATTGCATTATTGAAAGAGAGGCGTATCGTGAAAGCTCGGGGTGTTACATTCTCCCCTCCTTCAATAAACTGCGTCCTCGCAATTTGAAATTTTTCTTTTAAAATAAAAGGTTGAAAATAGAAATACCTTTGTGGAAAACCCACATCAGAAATAAGGTTAATAAAATTTTTCCTTAATAAGAGGGAATAGGAAATCAAAAAGTCACCACCAAATTATGATCTCAAAAAGGAGAACATTGTTGGCAATTAGATACATATAATTAGAGGAAAAACGTAAATATTTGTAGGGAGTGATTGAGGTCATCAATCACAAACAAGTGTAAAATTGAGGGCCTCAAAGCCTTCAATCTATGTTGAAAATATTATTAGTTCAACAAGACATAAGGTATTAGGATAACACATTTTTTTGTTTTAATATCCCTTTACTAAAGTTTAAGAATTAATTTATTAATAGAATAAGAAATAGGTATTTATATATTTATACATGACAAGTAGAGTTTCAACCATCAACTAATTTCTACCACAACCTCATCTTTCACTCAAAAAGATAATAGAAATCAAAAATATTATATTTATCCTAATCGTACAAGGTTCAAAATATTAACACAAACCATTTAGATTATAAAAACTATTTTGTAATAACCAGGGACTTCCCGTAGTCTAGTGGTAGGCGATTAATCCCAATCGCACTATGGTTGTGGGTTCGATTCCCACAGCTTTGTCCGACGCGATGGGTTGTCACTCGGTCTGCGTGTTATCCTTTTTATAAATATCCAAAAATAACCTTAACAATAGTATCCAATGTACAATATAATCCATTCCAACCTTTATAGTTATCCAAAATACTTCTGTCCAACTCACAATCCAGATTTTATGAGGAAGGTAAACATAATGAAGCTCCTTTTTTTCTGCGTAACAACATGTGAACACCTTAATCATGTATTCTTTTAAAAATATGAAACATACTGAATTACCATAAATCCTTATTGATTACATTCATGATCCCTTATTCCTTATAGAAAACTAGATATACTCCTTCTATCAAAAAATGTATACAAATCATTATTCAGTTTCAAGGATGTTAAGAATATCCAACATAATTTATCCAAATAAATCATGTATTTTTCCAAAATCACTATCTCTATATCAGAACCATATTATGGTTTATATTCCTCTCAACCATATATTTTCCAAAAATTTAACATGTTGTGGTGTTACTTTTCTTTGTTCCACACAATCTCAAGTCCTTGATGAAATAGTACTGTAGTACAATCCTTATATACTCCATAATTATTATAACCAGTGCATCATTGATACAACACTCAAATGACAAAATTATTTAATAACATAAGAACTCTAATCATTCCTCCTCATTTGTGGTAGTATCATAACTTGATTATTATCCTATAACAACATTTGGGGCATTCCCTAATGATTTTAATGTTAGTTTGCGTAGTGTCCCCACTCCTTGCAGATGAAGCATTGTACATTTGAAACCTTTTTCTTACCCTTGCAGTCACGCACTTGGTGTCCTTTTTCTCCACACTTATAAAGAACTCCCATTCCCTTCAGGCAATTTCCAAGGTGTTTCTTCCCACACTTAACACATATTGGAAAATTCTCCTTTTCCCTCGTCCCTTTATCCATCATTCTCTCTTCCATCGTTTTCATCTCTTTTATCCCTTCAAATCTATAAGACTCAGAGAATTCTCTAATTATCTTATTAACACATGATAATATTTATTCATATGTTGATAACACATGGGAGACTATTTCCCTTCTAAATGTTGGCATAATACCATGAAAGATATGATCCTTCTTAATCTTTGGATCATACGTATTGATGGAGTTCACATTCCTTCTACTGTGCGCCATTTCTATACAATGCCATAAACTAGTTTAGTTTATGAATCGAAATACATAATAACAAACTTTCAAAAAGTTAACATAAATTGAAATATTTATGGATATAATCCATAATCATAAAAATGTTTTCTTTTAGAAAGTATATACTCATTACCCTTCATAGTGTTTTGTAAAGAAAATGTGAATTATCCTAAGCATATCCCCCGGGAGTGTCGTAACCAAGAGTGCAACAAGGCCAGTTGTCGTGCACCAGTTCCAGTTTGAGTCTAGCTCAAAGCGGTGTTTTCGGGTTTTACCCCTTGGTACATCTGTTCCAGAGCCGCCTCTACCTGCTCATATCCAGACAGGGATGTATTTCTTGTAAAACTCACAAAATCTCTACAACAAAAAAATTCTAGGAAGTTATTCTATACTAATCCTCAAGGTCTATCTTTGGGCTATGTGCACTAATCAATGTTTATCTAAATCTAGCTTCCAAGGTCAGTACTAAACTGCCTCTGAAACCAACTGTAAAGCCCCGACCCCAGCTACCCAGAGTCCGTGCATTACTTCGTAACATTGGTATGATCACCAAAGATCAAGTCTCGAAAGACTGATTAGTTTAGTAGCCTTGGAAACACTAGATACATTCATAAGTATTTCATTACATCATAAAGTAAAAAAAAACTAAAATAACATGGTTTTCATAGTCCACACTCATATCCCTTTCTGACTATCCATGCAGGTCATTCATAAAATACTTCTTCACATCCTGGAAAATATTAAATCATTGAATGGGGTGAGCTCAGATGCTCAGTAAGGATAACAATATTGCGGAAGCTTTCATAAATAAACATTAACATTTAAGGCAATGTATAACTAAAACAAATGCCTTTTAAACTTGAACTTCAACATAATATGGCAAAATTAAAATGAGATAATTCCACATACTTCTTCACATGGATATTCTACTGGTCGAACAATCACATGCAATATCAATAACCACTTTCATAATGTTGGAATGCATAATGCCAGACTATCATAACCACGTAGTGAAGGCCTCGTGCCAAGACCACAAATAAGATTTTGTCAAGGACTCGTTCCAAGACACTAGTTTGTCTCATGAGACCCACCGATGCATCGAGGAGCTATTGCGGGCTCCACCCATCACTTATTAAGTCCAATTCATTTCTCATTTGAAAAATTGTATATAAACACTTAGGAATACCATTTTTTAAGATACTATTTGAAATTAAATACGACATCAAAATACCAGATCAATTTTTAGAAGATACTTACATTTAAAATTGCTCAAATATTCTCCAGTGTTTTTCTGAAAACATTATGCAAGCTTCTGAAAACAAAATAACTAATTCTGAGACTGCCCGACTAATTACAGGCCATAATGGGTCCACGCACAATTCCTTCCTATCTACCACACTCGAGAGTCGGGTTTTCTGAACACATTTTTAAGCTTGCATTAAATACATATACATTTTCACTGAGGTTTCATATATTAAAACTCATAAACAACATTTCATACATACCATTTTCAATACCAAAATAAATGAAAAGTAAAACTTGGTATTTTTTTCATTTAAAAAAAAGTTATGGCTTGTAGAGAAAACCGAAACTCAAATAATGGTCACGGCGGCAGAGAAGTAGTTGTCGCTGCATACGTACGACAAAAACATTCCCTTTTGTCATTTATAAAATTCTTCGTATAAAAAGATTCCTTTTGAATAAACATAAAAGTCAAAGGGGTTTATACACCATATAAAAGAAAGTTGTGTATAAAACAAAATATGTCTCAATGAAAGGAGATTGAGACGACGTCCTTACAAAGATCATTTTTAAAATAAAATAGATCTATTTGTGTATTCAATATAAGTCCACATAAAGAAAGTAAAAATACAAGATAAGACCTAATAATATCATAACATAATTTGAAAGTAGAAGATTACCCCAAAGAATGGTAATTGGGTTAAGAAGTTCCCTTACCTTGCGTCCTGTCCTGACTCGACCGTTCTTTAACCTCCTGAATAATAAACTAGAGTTAATTTCAATTTACTTAAGACCTTTTTTCAGGTTCATCATTCATTTTATATCCCTTATTACCATGTTATGAACATTATGTAATTATTTAAGTTTATAACGGTCATTTTGTCGATCTTAGGTACTTGAGTCAAAAATAAACTTCTTATAATTAAAATTTGGTCATGTGGTGAAATATACATTATATCCAGAATTATATGCATGATTTAGATATCATATATCTCATATATATCCATTATATACATGCATTTATAATATTCCATAACGTTAAGAGGTATGAAATGAAATGCACCGTTCATGGAGACGGTAAGCCGTACGTACGTATGAACACTACTTTCATTTCTATTTCATATTTAATGGAATGAAGTTATAATTATATAAAGGTATAATATAATTCTAGTATAATATAATGTATAATATCATTTACTCCATCCTTTATACATCCCACATATGGCATTTACGATTCAAATCACTTTGAGGGGGCGGTAGTCCGCACTTCCTAAAATGAAATTATCGCGTTTACCCATAATGGAAATCATAAAGTTCCCCATAAATGATAAATACAGAAGAATAAGGAAGAAATAAACATAATATATATATCATATATGAAAATAGTGTCATCAAAATGGCCACCATTAGTGGTGTTAAAAGAATATTGAACAATCATCGTTTCGTGAGGCAGTATTTCGCCACCCACAGAAACAGTATGTTCTTTAACCATTAGATGATGGTGTGTGTAAGTGTAAACCAAATAAATTCCATAAAAACATCCTAGTATATTTTAGATACTGGTGTTTTTATAAAAGAAAGTAATAAAAAGAGTTTAAGGGGTTGGAGAAGCAAAATAAACAAAACACATTAGAGAAGATATTACCTTAAAATCGGGTAACTCTTTTTTTGATTTGAGGAAAAGGATTCCTTGGGAAGAATTATGCACAATGTGAGGATTCTAAGAGTAAGAGGTGGATGTGGAGAGAGTATTTGGGCAGATTTTGGCCGAGCCAAATGGCTTGAAAGTGTGAATAAGGTGTTAGAGGTGGGGGCCTTTTATAAGTGGAGAGGAGGGGCACTCTTGGAAAGTAATGAAATATTACTTTATTATACAATGCTTTTAGGATTCTAAAGGTCCCACACTTCTATAATTATAGGATAAGGAGATAAGGGTTCGAAATATACCCATCCAATAGGCTTTGGACAAGTGTAAACCTTGGATTTTACATTATCTTATCATTTTATTTAAATCGTTAATTTATGAGGTAATCGTTTCATCACCATGGTGTCATAAATAATTTAATTTATATAATGTCTAAAATTTATAAAAAAATTATGATGATGTAGTAAATCTATTTATCTTTCTAATGAATAATTAAAGTAAATAATATGTTTTGTATAACCCCATTTAAAAATTGTTTTAGTAAAACAACTCTTGTTTGTGACCTTTTTATTTTAACATTAAATAAAAAGTTATTTATGTACTTTTCCTACCAAAGTGGCTCCATGGGGTCCCCAAGTTGAACCATGGATTGTCCTGGTCGGCCTTGACACATCCAATAGGTGTAGGACAAGTGTAAAGGTCATTCAATATTTTTATAATACTATTTTTACCATAAATTTCACTAATTACCTTTAATCGCGATTAATTAAACATAAAAGTTACTATTCACCAAAAAATTATTTTAATCCCATTGAACCACATTTTACTTCCTAATGAAAACCATTTATGTCGGATTTTTGAAAATCAAATCACAGAAGTGGTAATGTTTCATTTAAACGAAAAATCAAAATTTGAACTACCACTTAGTGGATTCACTATTCATAAAAAATTGACGTTTTTCAGAACAATGCCAAAATTTCACCCTAAGCTATAATTGATATTCCAAATCCAAAAATGATTTCTTGTTTACAAAATTCCAAACAGATAATTTGCATTAATTAATTTTACAATTAATTCCCATTGTCACAACAAATAGCGTGTTTTTAAGAAACAATATATATCAAAAGATTGAAAATTATTTATGTCCAATTTCAAAGTGAAATTAATTATAATGAACACCATTGGATAAAATGGTAAAAATATATTCTAATTATACTTTAAAACCACTAAATAGTATAAATTATCACTATACATTATTTTGATTAAAAAATTTGTTTTAAGTATTTTTCACTATTCATAAAAATTAGGAAGTTCTCAGAAAATTACAAAAAATTCAACATAGGCTAATTTCGACATTCCGAATCCAAAAATGAAGTTCATTTTGAAATATAAAATATATATAATTTCAAAAAGTTGGTATTACTATTCATAATGGCTATTTTGATTAGTAGCGGTGTGTTAGAATCTCGAACTTGCGTAAAATGCAAGCTATTGCATTATTGAAAGAGAGGCGTATCATGAAAGCTCGGGGTGTTACAATCTTTAGGTATTAACCAGAACAAAAAAATTTAGTACAAGATCTGATAATTCCCAAAAAAATATATTCCTTTATAAAATGAAATAATACTCTGAATATGAAAAATTGAACAAACAATACCCAAAGTTCAACGAAGACCATTCGATGCACAATTTTCCTTAAAATGCTTCTATATAATACAAACTAATATTGAAATAAAAATCATAGAAGAACATTATAACATATCCTTCCATGATAAACATTATCATTTATCTCAAAATAACATCGACTACTCTTAAATTATCAAACAAAATGGTAATTATCCTAAATACATATTCTCAAATATAGGTTAATCATTTCCATAAATAACCCAAATCACTCTAGGTCCACAATAAAAAAATTGATTCTTCCAAAATAAAATTCCACCAATACTAATCAAATTAAATTCCAAATTATTATATATTTTAGGCATATAGTGTTCCGAAAAGAGTGAATATCGTCCAAAATAACATTTATCACTTAATCACCAAATCATTTTCTTATAGTAATTATATCTATTATATAAAACATAATTTTATAAAATTAAATTATTCATTATCCATTGAATAATTTAACTAAAAATAATAAGTCATACTAACCAGGGACTTTACATAGTCTAGTGGTAGGTGATAAATCATAGTCGCACTTTGGTTGTGGGTTCGATTCCCACATCTTTTTTCTAACGTGATGGGTTGTCCCAAAATCTACGTGTCGTCCTTTTACAAAAAAACCCTTATAATTCAAATAACAATAATAAATGATATAAAATAGTTTAAAATACCCATAACATCTTTTAATCTCAAAGGGTATTTCATATCACACAATTTGCATCCCAAAAACTAGTAACCCATAATTGCCTCAAATTTAGAGATCATATAAACACAAATGTTTTTTTAATTATATAAAAAAATAAAAGATAATTCTTCCCAAATTAACATTTTTCTATAAAAAAATTAAGGGTTAAAAAACTAGAAGTCTTCCAAAGTAACCCCATCATTAATACATTTAATCATATCATCAACATAGATGCAACATATCTCTTCAATTACTAAAATGTAGACATATTAATAATTGAACACTCATCCTGATACATTATCCCTGTTTTTCCATATTATTCCTTTATACATATTTCCTACAAAAAAATCATGCATAATGTCTTAAGATTTCAACAATATTAAATAATGAGATTAGAAATAATCCATACCTTTCATAGGTCATTTTCAGTTTCCTCATTTTCAATTGGAATGGCATTAGTTATTGATAAACATATATTTGTACAGTCCTGCTAATCTCATTATCCAAACTTCATTTTTAGGATATCTATTTGTGTAATGACCTTGCACACCACATTAAAACATTCAATTGATCCCTCAAAAATAAATTATTTCCCTTTCATGGATTCAACAGAAATATTCCTTTTTCAATGGAAGGTTATTGCTTTGTGACCTTCATTACCACATTTATAACATCTTCTCATCACTTTGAACCATTTTCCTTGGTGTTTATTTCCACACCCTTGACTCATAAGTTTTTTAATATACATAAATTTATGAAAATTAATTGATCTTCTATTGGGATTCTTTTCTCGCATATATACTTCCTTAGAAAAATCCCCATGGTTGACGTGGTAAGTCATTAATCCAGATAGTGGGTTAAGAATAACCATGAGAGTTCACATTGAAACTCCCATTTATTTTGGTTTCCTATTCATAAAAATGTCACAGATTCCTTAACTTCCATTATTACATTAGTTCCTACTAAATCCAACCACTTGATCTAAAAACAAAATGGTTTGTGTGGGAATATTAGTAAAATCATCATATAATATCTTTTGAGGGGGGTAAACAATTAAATATGCATATTCATGTTATCTTAATTTCATTCAATTGATCTAAAAATAAAAATTACTATTTTTAATTTACTAACCATTATGGTTATGTCACTTGTACTTAAATAACACCCTAATATCTAAAGTTATCTAAACTGGCCTTTTATATCAACTATAAGGTTGTAGTTTTAAACAATTTTCAATCTTGATATAAGTCAATAACTTGACTCTAGTTCACATTTAGGATGAATTTAGGTTAAGATATTTATATAATTAGGTCATAACATGTACATAACATCTTGAATATTACATGTAGACACTTCAAATCACTATCCATTTTTTCATAAAATATAAACTCTTTAAAATGAAATATGACACCATTTCAGGTTTAAAGAGAATAAATTTTCCTAGATCCCATACTTGTCTCTATTAATCTTTACACCATGTGAAAAACATTTCAAAACATGGGATGAGCATCAAAATACGAGTATGGGATACATAAATAATGAAAACTTTTATTCATTGGATAACATGAAAACTCTGAAAACATTATTATAAAGTAATACTTATCACTATTAATAAGTAGAATAAAAAATTAAATAAATATAAGATCCTTGATTACCCTTTTTATGACAAAAATATTATCATAAATCACATAGAAATCAACATATAACATATAAAGATAACATTGGACATAAACATACTTAAATGGAATAACCATACAATCGATTTCCACACATATCACTAAATGGAATTACCATATGTCTGACTTCCATACCCAATGCATTGAAGGTTATAAAGTAACCAACTGTCCTTGGTTTGTCACAAAACCTACTGTAATTTGGTATATCACATAACCATCCATCGTTGGTTTATCACATAACCACCCGTTAAATGTCCAAGTACCATTATATAATAATAACCAATAAAATATTAGAAATATCAACATTTCCTTAATAATAATTCATTTTAAATCAGAAGAAAGAATTTCAAGATAATGAAATGTTCAATCCATTTCAAAAACCATTTTTTCTTCCAAAACACCCAAAAGAAGAATAAGGGATTTCTTTTTGTTTTAAAAACATCAACGTTTATAAAGGAATCCAAATAATGATAATGGCGGCAGAGATGTCATTATTGCCGAATACATTAAAAACAATCCATTTGTTGTTCAGTAAAATAATTCATAGAAAAAATATTCCATTTGAATGAATGTAAATTTAAATGGGTTTATTATACTCCATATAAAAGAAGGTCCTATAAAATATTCCATAATGATAGGAGATTGAGACGAAGTCCATTATCTTGTTTCTAATTCTTCATGTATGTTCCTTGTTCTTCCTGAATAATAAGTATAAGTTAATTTCTACTTTCTTAAGAACCTTTTCCATGTTTATTATTCCATTTATATCTCTTATTACTACATTTTAAAATTTACATAATTTTTTATGTTATTATCGATGATTTTTTTTGATACTGGGTACATTAGTCGAAAATGATCTTGTTATAATTACAAATTGTCAATATTGTCAAAATTACATTATCTTCGGAAGAGTATTCAGTATTTAAATATCATATAAATCTAGTATATATTTATTTATAATATACCATAACATTTGATGATTAGAAATGAAATGCACCATTCATGGAGACGGTAAGTCGTACATATGCATGAACACTACTACCCTTTATCTGTCATATTAATGAAATGAAAACATAATGGTACATAGATATATTATAATTCCAGTATAATATAATATGATATATATGTTATATATGTTCTTTAACTCCATACTTTATACATTTCATTTATGTACTAAATGATTCGTATCACTTTGGGGGGAAGGTAGTCCGCACATCCTCAAATGATATTGTAGTATTTATAGATCCTGAAAACCATAAAGGAATGTTTGTAACTAAACATTACAAAATCTTATAGACAATAAAATTATAATATATACCATATATATAAATAGTTCCATTATATATTCCACTATGAGAGGTGGTAGGGGAAATCAAAAAAATCATCATTTCATGAGGCAGTTGTTCCATGTACATAGAACCCGTATGTTCGTTTCTATTAGATAGAGGTGTGTTAAAGTGTAGTTACAATACTTTTCATAACAACATAATATTATATTTAGTATTATGGTGTTGTTATGTAATAAAAAAATAATTATAGAATATAGGGTGAAGAAGTAAAATAACCAAAAGTTACATTAGAAAAGACGCTACCTCTAAAAGGTGTAACTCCCCTTGGTTTGATCCAAAAGGCATTCTTGAATTGCCTTCCTCCCAAGGTAGGGATTCTAGGATTAATTTAGGGATGTTTTGAGATTATTTGGGTATAGGTTGGAGAGACAAGGTGCTTGATATTCCTAATTAAATGTGTAGATGTTATGCCCTTTTATAATAGGGAGGATGACACTTTATGAAGGCATTGAAATATTATTTTATTATAAAAATATTTTCAGGTTCAAATGATCTTAATGTCATTTATTTCCCTGATAACATGATTTTGGATCTAAAAAATCTCAGCCAATAAGTTTTAGACCAGTATATGTCACAAATTTAACCTTATCAGTTATCTTTAAGCATTATATTACTAATTTTACTCTTACTATGTCTTCCGGTATATTCATACAATATGAATAATATAGTTACAATAAAATGAAAATAGAACATCAATTAGTTCATTAATGACATGTAGAAAATTACATACATCATTTGTCTGAATCAATAAAATTTTGTGACAATAATATCATTTAATAAAATTGTATTTTTTTTAAAAAACACATTTATGCCAATTTTATACTATTCATATCATGATTTTTTTAAAAATCCATAAAAACATGATTATTTCAAAAACACATCATTAATTCAAATATACCAAGTCATAAAATTCCTAAAATTCGTGAATGGCATAAAAAGTTTCGAAATAATATTATTTTAATATCTATAATCTCATTTATATAAATCATTAATTAATAATGTAATTAATACATCATCATTATGTCAAACACAAATTTATTTATTTGATGTAAAAAAAATTATAAATAAAAAACCATGATATAGTAAATCATTGTATATTTCTAATTAATATTTATACATGAAAATATCAGTTATATAATCCCATATATAAATAGTTTTATAAAAAGATACAAGTTAAGTCATATTTCTATTTAATTTAAATTAATTAACATAACATGTAATTATATCTCCCATGTGGATCAATGTGATCCCAAAATTGAACCTACAGTTACCATGGATGGAAATTTATCATAAAATTGGATTAATACACATGTTAGGGTTGTTAAATATTATTATAATAGTAATTTTTTACTTCTATTTACTATATTTAACATTTTACCAAGTAAAATAATATAATTTCTTATGTTAATATTCATAATGTATAAAAATAAAATGTTCTTATTTACACAATTTGGACCTCCTGATTCCAAATATGGAATTTATTTTTACAAATTCAAAGCACATAATTGGAAAAAATAAATTTATAAATAATTCCCGTGTCAAAACCAAAAAAATTGTTTTTAATAAGTAATAACTATCAAAAATATCAACATGTGTTTATGCCTGATATCATTTTGAAATTACTTCCGATGACCAAAATAAAATTATATTGTAAAAACCTAATCCAAATATACTTTAAAACCAATTAAAAATCAATCTATCTATATAAATAAATTATTTTTAAAGACATTTTTTAATTAAAATGCAGCATTTTTTCACTATTCATTAAAAAAATGAACTTTATCACAAAAATACAAATAATTTATTCCAAAGAAAATTTTGATTTCCCGCTTCAATAAAAGATGTTTATTTTGTAAAATATAAAATATAAAAGTGAAAAATTATATTTAAAAAGGGTTCTTCAATAAAAGGCGGTATATCTGCATTTTTAGGAAAATACATCTTTTATCAGAAAAAATAAATTTGATCTTATATCATATCAAGAGAATAAATAACATGAATTTCAAAAATTACATTGAATATATATCACATATTCTACATTAAAAAAAATCCATAATTTGTGATATAAAAACACAATTATTCTATTTTAAATAGGTTTTTTTTTGAAAACACACATGTTATATTAAATTGTTTTTTTTCTTTTATAATAATTTTTTTAACAATGAATCATTATTTAAACATGTGTAAACCATATTTCAGAATTTAGTTGATAAAATTTATTACCGCCATTGCAATGCCTATGCATTTAATACCTTTTAAAATAATAATAATAATATTGTATTATAATTCGTAATAACTCAACATTGTGAGCAACATAGTATTTTGGAGAAACCCATTGTTTCATGTTGAGTATGTTATCAAAAGAAGCGTCCTCGTTAATCTAAAATTATTATTTTATACAGAAGTATTAATAGAAATAAAAATGTATTATTATATAAATACCTAGTTCATTACATGCTTCCCCCCTTTTGAAAATTTCATCCTTACAATTTTAATACTCGGCTCGGAAACATCATTGAACGTCCCACATCAAAAGAAGAGTCAATAAAAATATCACCTTAAAAGAATGATGGAGAAGTAAAAAAGGTCAACTGAGAAAACACATACAACGATTCCATGAAAACATGGATAGAGATGCAAAAACTATGCATCATGTTCAGATGGAGAGTGATATAAAACATGAATAGGATAAAGATAACAACAAGAAAACTACAAACATGTGATGGGTTAAATAGCCCTTGATTCCCCATTAAGAAAAGTAAATGGAAAATGTTTTTGTTTTAAGTTCCTTTTCATAAATTTGATGACTTATTTTACTTTATATAATAATAACATAAGGAAAATACTTACCTTTCAAGTAGAGTTTCATCCTATTATAAATTTATACAACACAATCATATTTTCTTCAAACGATTACCATTCAAGATGACTTGGTCACATCTATAGTGCTAGAATCAATCACACAATACACAAAAGATTAACTATATACATTTCACTTATCTATAGACATTAACGAAAACCAGACTGGTTATTATAAGATCAGATAATCCACAAATGGTTATTCGATTATAAAATAAACACTACTCTTAATCTCTAAAATTAAACAAACAATACTCAATTTTTGAAAAAGTTCATTTCATACACAATTTTCCTTAAAATTATTCAATTTTATCCCAACAAAGATTGAAACCCAAATCATTGAAGAATATTATCGCTTTGTCTTCCATGATAAATCTCAACATTTATCTATAAATAACATCGACTACTATTCAATTATCAAACTTAAAAATAACTATACTAGTCACATATTCTCAATGATAGGTCAGTCATTTTTATAAATAACCCATATATCTATAAGTATACAATAAAAACATATATTCTTCCAAAATAAAATTCCACCAACACTCATCAAATTAAATCCCATAGTATTATATTTTTCTTAGGCATTTAGTGTTCCCAAAATAATATTTATCACTTAATCCAAAATCATTTTCCTATACTGAGTATATCCATTTGATAAAAATTAGGTTCCCAAAATCAACATATTCCTGATCCATAAAATAATTTAACTAAAAATAATAATTTATATTAACTAGGGATATCACATAGTCTAGTGGTATGTGATAAATTCCAGTCACACTTTGGTTGTGGGGTCGATTCCCTCATCTTTGTCTGACAGAATGGGTTGTCACATGATCTGCATGTTTTCCATTTTCAAAAGAAAAACTATATAATTCTAATAAAATTAAGAAAATGATATAAAATCCTTAAAAATATCCATAATATGTTTTAACCCCAAAGGTTATTTCATAGTTCAAATTTTGCATCCCAATAACTAATAAACGATAATTTCCCCAAATTATATGATCATATAAACCCTAATGGTTCTTTACAACTATATATGAAAAATAAAATATAATTATTCCTCAATTAACACTTTTATATAACTATATTAATGGTTCAAAATACTAGAATACCTCTAAAAGAACCCCATCATTAATAAATTTAAATATACCATCATCATAGAGCTAACATAACTTATATATTCATAAAATGTAGACATCTTAATAAACAAATATTCATCATGATCTCTTATCCATGTTATTCCATCATTATATTCTATACATCTTTCCTACTAAATAAACCATGTTTTTCCATCATTCTCTTTTATACTTATTTCCTAAAATGTAGACAACCATGGAATGAACCCTACTTCCATTTATTTGTCATGTTAATGAAATGAATACTAAATGATACATATGTATATTATAATTCTTGTATAATATCATATGATATATATGTTACCTAATTTCATTAACTTTATCAATTATTCATTGTTTGTATGTCATTAATGAGTCATATCACATTGAGGGGGCGGTAGTCCGGACTTCTCAAATGAAATTATCATATTTACACATCCTGAATATCATAAAGGTATGTTTGTAAATAAAAATTACAGTATAATAGAGACAATATAAATATAAAATATATCATATATAAATACAGTTCCATCATAATGGCTTCTATGGTAAGTGGAAGGTAATAATCAAAAAATCATCGTTTCGCGAGGTAGTAGTTCGCAATACACAGAAACAAAATGTTTGTATCAATTAGATGGAGGTGTGTTTAAGTGTAGTTAGAATACATAAAACAATAACATCCTAGTATGTTTTGGATACTGTTATAGTTATGTAATCAAAGAATAAGTATAGAATAGAGAGTGGAGAATTAAAATAATTGAAAGGATCTTTAGAAAAGATGATATATCTAAATCGGGTAACTCCCTTTGATTAGATCCAAAATGAAATCTTGAATTGTATTATGCCCAAGGTATGTTTTATAAAAATAAGGGAGGGATTTTGGGGGATTATTTTGTCTGATATTGGATGATCCAAGGGGATTTACATGTGTGATTAAATTTTTAGAGGTGATTCCCCTTTATAAGAGGGTGGAGGGGTACTTTAGGAAGGAATTCAAATATTAATTTATTATAAACTGATTTTTGGATTCAAATGGTCCCAAAGTCAATTATTTAAAATATAAGATGTTTCTGGGTCTAAAAAAACTTCAAAAACATTTTTTATAAAAGTATAGGTCACAAATTTAACCTTATTATTTAGTTTTAATCCTTAGTTTTCTAATTTGTCTCCTACAAAGTCTTCTTAGATAATCAAACTACATGGTTAATATAGTTACTGTAAAATGCCAATGGAATCTCAAGTGGTTCATTAATGACATTTTCAACATTAACTAAGTCATTTGGCCAAATATTACGTTATTAGGACTATTATATTATTTAAAAAATGGTATTTGTTTAAAAAACTCATCTATGTCCGATTTTATACTATTCATATCATGACTTTTTTAAAATTCATAAAAACATGATTATTTCAATAAAAAATCATTAAAATAATGATAAAAAGCCATAAAAAATCCCAAAAATTTTTGTATGTAATAAGATGTTTGAAAATAAATTTATTTTAATATTTATAATCTCATTTATTTATATCAATCATTAATAAGGTAATCACTAAATCATCATTGTGTCATACCAAATTTTTTTTATTTGATGTCAAAAAAATATAAATAAAATATCATGATGTTGAAAATATTTTTATCTTTCTAATGACTATTTATAGTGGAATGGTTCTCATATATATCCCTATATAAAAATAATTTAGTAAAAGATTAAAATTTATATCATATTTCTTATTACTTAATATTAATTAATATAACATTCCATTATCACTCCCATGTGGATCCACGAGGTCCCAAAATTGATCCAAGGATGCCCATGTTCGGGCATATCCAATAGTATTAGAAAAAATGTTAGGGTAATTTAATATTTTTATAATACTATATTTTTACCCTTATTTACCTGATTTACCCTTTTACCAAGATATATAAAATAATTACTAAAGTTACTATTCATAATGTCTAAAAATAAAATTTACCTATTAAAAAAACATATAACTCTTGATTCTAATTATGGAATCCATTTTTACAAATTCAAAACATAGAATTGGAAGAATTTAATTTAAAATTAATTATTATTGTCAAAACCCAATAAAAATGTTTTTATGAAGTAAAAACTATAAAAATATTGACATGTGTTTATGTCCAATTTCATAGTGAAATTATTTTCAATGACCTACATTGAGTTAAATTATAAATTCATAATCTAATTATACATTAAAAAAAATTAGACAAGTTATCTATATAAATAAGTTATAAGAGAAAACAATTTTGAATTAAAATGTAGTATTTTTTCACTATTCATTAAAAAAGGAACATTATCAGAAAAATAAAAAATCATTCATCCAAAGTAAATTTTCATGTCCCTATTTAATAAAAGATGTTAATTTTGACAAATAGAAAGATATAAGGGAAAAAACATGATTTAATAATGGTTCTCCATCAAAAGGTGGTAAACCTGCATTTTTTAAAAAATACATCTTTTATCCAAAAAAATGAATTGGTTTTTATATAATTTCTATAAAACATATAAGTTAAATTTAAAACATTACATTTAATATATATCATATATATTTTATAAAATAAAAGTCCACAAGGAGTTATATGAATACACCATTATTCTCTTTTTAATTGGGCTTTATTTCCAATTATAATAAATTTGGTAACTAGTGAATCATTACATAAACATATGTAACCCATATTTAAAATTTCATTTGATACTATTTATTTCTGTAATTCCTATTTCTAGGCATTAAATACCATTTAAAATTATATTAATAAAATTTTATTATATTTTAGTATAACTCAATGTTGTGTGCAACATAAGATTTCAAAGAAACCCGTTGTTGTGTGTTGAGAATGCTATTGGAAGAAACAACCTTTTAACATAGAATTAACAACTTATTCATATGTATTATTAGAAATGAAAAAAATTATTCTATAAATATCTGGGTCGTTCTATATATTATCATGGGGAATTTATAGTTCATATAAATATTATCAATACAAAAACAAAACATTTATCATTATTCAGATATGTTGATAAATAAAAATGAAACATATATTATATACATAATTTCCTATTAATATCATCAAAACTCACTCCTTTAATACACATCACATGTTTAAAATTAATTTAAACAACGAAAATAAGGTAATTATTAGTATTGGTCATCTCTGATTATAAATAAGGGAAGAATATTAAAATTAAGCAAAATATCATAATTTCTTTCATGAAATAAATATGGTTATAACGTCATCAAGGTATTTTTTAATAGATAAATATTATTTTAAATGATGACTAATTAATTTCAAGAAGAAAAATATCATTTCAATTTTTATCACATACAAAGAAACTCAATATTTGTTGATATATTGATTAAAATAGTTTCTTTGAAAATAAAAATAAAAACCAAAGTAGTTGAAGAAATTAAAATAATAAAAATTATTGCGGAGGAATCTATTCATACTGTGTTATTTAATACTAATAATCTATTTTTATTTTCATTAAAAAGGAAAATGTATCAGATTTGGAAAACCATAAGATAAATAATTTTTAAATAATCAAAATGAAATTTAAATATAATTCAAAATTATCATAATTAATATTATATTATTTTAAAAGAATATTATTCAAATAATTTCAATGAAGATATATAATTTAATGAAAATATTCTTGAATGAGGAGAAAAACATGGTATTTCTTCCTATAAATATTATTTTTCTTTTATGGGTATAGAAAGAGTCAAAATTAATTTAAAAAAATTAATATTATGTAATGGATATTTATGATAATATAAATATTATTTTTTATAGGCATACAACATAATTTCATCACCATAAAATTTAATTAATTAAATTCCCATATAAATGAGATTATAACAAAAACCCCTTACAATTGTAGTATTTTTTGAATCACAAAAAATAAATGAAAAATAATAATAATTTACATTAAATATAATAAATCTATGGTTATATATAATAAATCATATCATTTGGGATGTATATTCTTAATAAATAAAAATATACATGTATTTTAAAAAATAGGTCTCAAAGAAAAAAATTATGAAAACACATCACCTCTATTCTATATTGATTCATAAAAACTCTATCATGATTAATAATATATTCAGGTTTTTATAAGAATATTAATGATACAAATTTTTTTCTATAATATAATAAGTTCTCTAATCATAACATCTTATCCCACATTTATTGAAAATCGGAAATTATTATCATTCTATCGGCTATCAACCACTTAATTTTTCATGTATGTTTGCATTCTGTGGTTAATGTACAAGTGTGTTTAAAATTGTCCATTAATAAAATTAATTATAATAGTGATATAAAAACTTAATAGATTAAATATATAAATATTTATAACCTTTTATAAAAAATGGTGTTTACACATTTATAACACAACATTATTGAGTTAGATGTTAATACATACAAACGTTTGATGTTTTTATTTTTATAAGGATTGGAATAATGAAAAGGTAAAAACCAATTCATTGTTATTGATTTTTTTTATTTTAAATACAATATCATATATTAAAATTATTTAAGTCATTAGAACCAAATGTTAATTATTGTGTTGGAAAATGTATCACATTGCTAAGTGGATGTCGTAATCCCCATGTACACACGAGTGATAATTTCACCTCCCATTTCATGGATAAGAGGTTATAATGGTTTTGAAATTATTATGATTAAATATAATTATATTTATGATAAAATATTAATCATTTTTTAATGTATAAATTATTTTATAATATGTAGGATGAGAAATAAAATAATATGATATTGGTTAAGATCAATACATCATCCCTAAGAGAATAAATTTGGATAACATCATATGCCCTAAATAATTTATTTTAGGGTAATATAAGTATCACTATATTTAGGAGAATGATTATAGCATAGTTTTTTTATTGGTATTTTCTTAAACGGATTGATAAAAAGGTGCAAAAGTTATAAGGGAATGGGTTACCTCAAATACGTGAGGAATGGGTCATACAAGAAATTTCATAAAACATAACAATGATAAAAGTTCACTTTCATTGGAACGTGTCTCAAATAGAAATTCACTATAATATAATATGTGATATGGTTTAAATGAATTCATACAATAATAATTTTATAGGTTTGGGATTAAATCAAACCCATATCTCGGGGTTTGACCCCCAAGAAACATGTTTTATCCATTACAGTTGTACCATAATTTTATTTACATACTATTTACTGTGACAAAAAAAATTATAATCACATTAATTAATTAAATCGATTATAGTGATTCTAAATATGGAATAAATTTTACAATATTTAATTTCAAGAAATAGTGTGATTTTATTTTTCAAAAACAATTTATCCTTCCATGAAAACCCATTTTAGATGATAAAATCATTATGTGTAAAACACAATTTACAAACATCACATTCCTTATAAAAAATAATATAAATCCTAACATATATTATTTAATAAAAAATAAAAAATACATTAAATAAAATGGAAAATAGATTTTAAATTAATTAATTAATATAGAAAGACATTGGACACATAAAAAATGATTTCATAAAAATATGTTTTAAAATAAATAATGAACTTGTATAAATAACATGAATGACTATTACACATAGATTATTTATAATTAAAAGATATGTATTTGAATTTAAGATCATATAAAATGAAACAAGGGAAATTTTTATTTAAATAGATGGAATATTTTAAAAAAATTGATAATTTTTAATGTTTATTGTTTAATATGTATTTTACGAAAAATCCTATAAATTCACTCCGGGATAATATTGATTGAATAATAATAAAAATGATATTAAAAATCTCAAAAAGTCAAAAAATTTCACAAATTAGATACAATGTTTGGATAATTTATTTAATAAATATCATTTTTGAAAATAATATATTTTTAATTCATAAATTTACATTACTAAAAATAAAATATATATTTATTATTAATTAATAAACTCATTAAAATTATTAAAAATAGAAATATCTATTTTTATGGACTAGTTTTTACTCTTCATAATTTTTCAATTAAACTACTATATTATAATAGATTACTATATCACAATTTATATAGACTCAGGGTTGTGTGCAGAGAAGGCTGTTGAATACTTCAGGTTTATTTCAAGGAAAATAAAAATAAATTCTTATTGTTTTTTATTCAAATTAATATTTGGGGCCAACAAATGCTACCTTTTGGGATCTTCATCCAATAATTTAATAATCATTTCGCCTATTCACGCCATAAGATGGACTTGTTATCATTCAATCATTACTACACCCACATTAAATAAAAAACATAACATGATCCCAATAACAGTAGAATCTCTTCCCCTTGTAAAAAAATTACATATTTATACATATGGTTCTAATTTATAAATTTACAACGTTGAAAAATAGTTTTCATCATCATCTTAGGAATCTCAAACATGGAGAAATTTCTAGCATACAATGGTCTATTATTCAATGGAAACCAATCATCTATTATATTAAAATATGATTCATAAAGAAATTATACGAATCTAAATACAATACTATATATCAACCATTAAATCCATTACATTAAATATTAAATCCCATGCGATTTAAATAAATTATTTCAAGGTCGCATTAATTTTACGTGATCAACTAATTCATCAAAATAGTATTTGAGAGATAATAACATTTAAGAAGAATATTCACTAAAATGTACATCATACTAAAAGTGATGAAAATAAAATATTTCAATTAGTAATTTCAATAAAAACAGTAATAAAATCTTAATTGATCTAAATTATGAACCTATTAGTTTTTAGTGGAAAACTAAATGGATGAAAATGACTGTATGAATTTAAAATTGATACATAAATTATATTAATATATATATATTTTTCATGTCACCCTAAAATGAATCATCAAACACTAAAAGTCCATCCTTGATTACATATCTTAATGTCAACTAGTAATGAATTGTTTATCCATTACCTTAAATACATAATGTCACTATGTACCAAAAAAGGATTTGTATAATAGGCATGAGAACAATAATAGACACCTAAATTTACCTTTATAAATCTCATAAAATCCCATGGAAAATATAATATTAATCAAATAACCCATGATATTTAATGATTGATAACGAATTTCAGAAATATATTTTTCTTAACACATATTTAAATTAATATAATTTTTAAATAAAAATATGTCACAATATTATTCTGCCCAATTACATAAAACCACCATCAACAATATTAATTACCAGGAGATATAAATAATAAATTTTTTTTGAATAAGTAACACTATATTATGATCATAGAATAATCCATTTTTTACCATCACCCACCTATTTATTTCTAAAATTTATGGTCATCTTATTTAACATAACACATGATAGAAAATTATATCCTTCCCAATTACTTTCTTATCAATTTATTTATGAAAATTCCTAGTTATTACTCATTCTAAATATAATTTATTTCCACTAAAAATTTTCTCCTTTTAAATAGTATACCTAATGTCATATATCTACCATATATTCTATTAATTTTATAATTTATGATAAATAAATCCTTTTTTCTAAAACATAATTTACCAAATAGTCTACAAATCTAATATAAAAACATGTGATTTTAAAAATATCTCAATAATAAAATTATTATCAAATAATTATAAATATATATGGTGTGTGTGTGTTCAATTTAATTTAACCCCAAGCACCTAATATATATGATGGAGGATTAAATAATAATGTAATAAAAATATAACAAGTTATATTCACAATCCATCAAAAAGTGAATTAGAGAAACCTAATACATTTTAAATTTTGTTGAATTTCTAGCTCCTAATATATAATGTTATAAAGAAGGATACCATCCTTCAACCTATAAAAATAAATAAAAATCGATCAAGATTGTATAAATCATGACTCAAAAACCATATTTATTAATCCTATAATATCTAATAACAAAAATATTTAACTAAATGAGATATTGAATGTCATACCTGGTTTTTTTGTCTTTGTATTGATCTAGTCCATTGGAAATCTCGATCCATTTTATGGATATTTGGTGAGGTTAATCATGATTTATGATGTTTTTTATGTTTATAATCACCCTAATTTTGGTTCCCCATTTCTTGTTTATAAGTTTTGGAAGAAAGGGTGTTTACTTGAAGATTTGGGCCAACTGTGAGCCCACTTCTATTTTTAAATAAACCGAATTTGATTCTTCTATGACTCCTTTTTTTCATCATTTTTTACCCATTCCACTTCCCTCATGTCCTATACTGATATATTAAAACTTACGTATCCTTTTGGACCCCATATTAATTCATAATCCCGATGAATTGGTGTTACTTATTTAGGTATTGGGCCAGCCCATGGGCCCATTTCCTGTTTTAAAAAAATATGTATTTTTTTATACGTAAATCATTCAATTTGTGATCTTTTTCAAAAAATATATTCTTTAACGTGTTTTTTCAGATGTTATGAGACTCTCCATGAAGTTTCATCCCATTCCCTTTTCTCTAGGGGTGTAGATCTAATGTAATATGAAGAGTTTTCTTGTGGAAAAGGTGAGATTACATCGCCTTTATCCTCCCTCTTCATCCTCCTTTCATTATTTATTGGATTTATAATCTCCCCTTCTCATTATAGACCTATGGTTAAATTATTCCATGGTTTCTGATAGAGTTTATATTCATTTAGGACTGGTCATCATATTTTTATTGTTTATAAACCCAAGACGGGTGATTTCGGGTGTGCATTTCCATTACGCCAAGGTTTTGATGTAGGATGTCCCTTGAAAAAACATTTATCATTAACGTTTCATCATATTAATTCTTTTATAACCTTATATATATTATATGTTCTTCTATGAAACATTGGTTGTAATGGTTTGTGTGCAAATTAGGTTTTATGACTTATTTTGTAAAAAATATAGTTGTTTTGGTATAAATGTGCACTCCTCTTGTTTGATAAATTATTCCATGAGATTTACACTTGTTTTATGGTATTTTGATTATTTATCAGTATATTTAATAACTTTATGGAATGAAAATGGTTTTTTATCCCCTTTTAAGTGCTTAACATAAGTAGTTTTTTTAAAGAGTGCATGTCATGTGTTCGATAAATTGCCCGGTTGGATTTTATGTGTCTAGTGCAAATTAAAATTATTTGTTTGTATTTATAAATATATTGGAAGGATGTCAGAAACTTATATTGGGATCCTTTTATGGCTTTCAAATTTTTATTTGGTTTTACAAAAAAATGTTTTTTGTTTACAACATGTTTTGACCCGAGTTGCCGAAAAATGGACCGTTTCACATTCTTATAAAAATGGCCGTGTTTTGAATATGTCACGTGAGTTTTTTAAGGGATTTATGAATGTGGTTTTATTTGGTAAATGTTGTGTACCCTCCTCCTAAATACAATTTAAATGAATAACATTGTCAAATGTTGGTTTTGAGAAAATTTTTGAAGGCCCATTTGGCCATTCCTAAAAATGAAGAATGAGGGTTTTACTTGTATATACCATGTTATGAAATTGGGATTGTTTTATTTTACATGAAATGATTTTATTAAATGTCATTAGGGATCCCAAATATGGATTGGTATGGGTTTTATGTGTGTCTATAATTGAAAGAGTGTTTTTAACGAGTTTTATGTGCAAAGCCTTAATACACTCCTTAAAATTGTTTTATGAAAATATTTTGCGGTTTGTTGATTCGTGAATGAAATTTGAAGAATGTTTACGGATTGTCTATCTTTTTATGGTTTTGGGTTGAAATTTTTATGTGAAATTTGTATTTGATAATATGTGTAACTTTATTGATCACTAAAGGGAATCTCGGGTATCTAGGTGGGAGGACGTGTACTAGTATGCTAGTGATCCTGTGGGGTTTGGCCCCTATTTCATATAGCATCTTTAACGATGACATCACTAATTAAACTGTGATGATGATGATGATGGGGGACAACTAAGTTATGGGTATTCCCCCTACTAGTGCCTCGTGTGCATATTTATTATGGTTATATTCACCGAGATACGAGGTACCTAGGGCTCACAACTGACTAGTTCCTAGGGGTTTTCCCGTGACATGTGCTCATTGGTAATTTTTTAATCACCAACGGTATACAGTGTGATTGGTAGGTAAATTATGTAGTGAGTGTTATTTATTTAAAAGTTAAAATTCATTAAATCAGCCCTCTTGAAAACTATTTTCATTTAAAAGTTGCACCACTTTGAAAGTTTTTGCTTGCATTTTTGTATAAAAAACATGCATGTTTTTGTCTGATAATTATTATAGCATGGAACCTCATTTGAAAAAAATACTTTTTTATATTTTATTTGAAACAAGAAATTGATGTTTCTTTTATTTTGAAGGAGTGAATTGGGAATAGAATATTGGTCTAACCTACTAAGTTTTAATACTCACACCTATAGTCTTCTACTGTTTTTAGCCCTTGTGCCAGTTTCATCTTTAGTTCGATCACCTTGGGTGATGTGTGATCGTTTTGTTGGAGAGTGACCAGTGAGTTCACCTAGAGTTAGTTAGTTATCGGGTTTGGTCAGTTGGGTTGTTGTCTTAGTTTTACTTTTAGTTTCTTTTAAAAATAATGTTCTGTTTAATTTTTATATAAATGTATTTTGGGTTGTCCATTTCTTTCCCCTGTTAGTTTAATTGTTCATATATGGGAGAAATAGTTCCCTTGTGTACTCTATTTATTGCCATGGTTCTTGTCGCCATCCCGGGAGGATCAAGAACGCCACTCGGGATTCTCACTGGCTAGCCTGGGTGACCGGTTCAGGGTCGACTCAGACTGGTTCATGACAAAATGCTACGAGAGGAGGTTGTCTCTTAGCAGACCATTCTTTTAGAGTGGAATTGTTATTTTTGGATGTCAAGGTAGATGGAGTACGGTTTTTGGGACTTGAGGGGTAAGTGCAGGATTAGCTTCATGAACTCTAGCTCATTCTGATCCTCTAGTTTTCCTGGGAAGTCTTGTTTTATTAGTGTCTTTTATTCTTACCGATTGTTTGGTGTAGGGATATGACAAGGGGAGTCGTACTAATAGCCTCCATGGGCTCGCAGGTCCTGTAATTCCATGTGGATTTGGGGAATGGTTTTGATAAGTCTCTCTGTGTAGGTGTTGTGTTTGACATATGGCCTCCATTCATATGTTCAAGTCACCCACCGACACTAGTTCAATTTTTTTGGGTCTCTTGAACCTTTCATGAATTCTTAATTTTTTTTGAAAATATTTTTGTAAGAATTATGGAAATTTGTTTTAAATGAATGGATTTGGAAAAGTAGAAAAGGGATTTTCAAAAATTAAATATAGGAATGGTTTTGGTAAGGCTGGGTTTTTTTAAACAAATTTTGGTGAGGAAGTGGAAATGATTTAACAGGATTGGATATTCCCTAATCTAAACATGTGGTTTGTTGAAATAAAATGTTTTGAAAGTGAGAATAATTTTAAATTAATTGTGAAACTTTGTTTTAAATGGGGTGTTTTGGGCTGTTCAAAATTGTTTGAATCTGATGAATAGGTTTTGGAAATTTGGTTTTGTGCTGTTGGTGTTTTTCTAGAAAGGGGTTTTGGCTTTTGTTGTTGTCAGATTGTGAAAAGAGACCTTGCTGATTTTTTTTAAAAAAATGGCGAAGGTCTATTTGGAATAGAATGGTTGTTTTTGTAAGTTATATTAAATGAAATGGATTGTTTTTTAATCAAGTGGTTCTTGATGATGTGTGGTTTGTTTTGTGGAATATGAAAATCATTTTTGACTTGGTGGTTGGTGTTTCTTTTGAAAGTACATGATTTTTGGAATGACGTAGTTTTGATTTAGCCTTTGCTGTTTTCATGGTTTCTCACATGAATGGTTTTATTGATATCTAGAAGGATGGCCTATATGGAATGGTTGTTGAGTTACTAGGGTGGAAAGTAAATTTTCATGTGATTGAGACTTGATGAAACACCATTGGTGAATGTGAAAATCCACCAAGTTTGTTTTCTTCAAAAGTGTTTTCAGCTGAAAAATTTTGCTGTTTTTCTTTGAACCGAAGGTTATGTTTATGGTTTATTGTATATCTTAGAAGAGTTTTTTTTATTCAGTAAATTTCCTTGTGATCTAGAAGTCATACTCTTTTTTTATCTTGATATGAGATCTTTTTGGTGGCTTAGTTTTGGAGTAATGTTCATTGGGTTCCTAAAGATGTGTTTGATGTTGTGATGTGGCCATAAATAGTTCTATATTAAAAATCATTCCTACTGATAAACATAAGGATTAATTTAAATTGTTAAATCCACCTCTTTGGATGATTCCTAAACCTATTTTGTTGAATAGAGATCAGTTTGGGATCGATTAAAAGTGCTTCTAGGTCGTGATAATTCTTTTGCACATTGTAGTTATGTTTGGGGATGTTAATGTGTCTCACCGTATTCCTTGTCTCTTCTGCCCCTCCTTCAGAGTGAGATAGAATTTTGATATATATCTATGAGTTCCTACTTACATGAAGGTTTTTTCTGGTGAGAATTTGAGTTTTTTAGTGGTGTGATCCTTATCACCAGACTGTGGTGCAGGAGATGCTTCAAGAATCAGGGCTCTAGCCATAGGCCTCAGAGTGAAGCATTTCATGCTGTCAGGAAATCACCAAAGGAGTAGAGTGCTTGATTATAATCATTCCTCCTCTATTTTTGTATGTTAGTTTCTATTTAAATGTTTTGGTTCCTCATTTCATTTAATTTCCCTTTGTTGTGACAAGTGTGGTGGACTTACCCCTCACAGAGTGTCTATGGTTTTCCCTTCATGGATGTGGGTTTTCAATCAATGTCCCTCTGTGGACCACCTATGAAATTCAGGTGAGGTCATGGGGTTACTTATTATTAGGTGGAGAGTTTTGGATAGTTCCTTTTTTTCTTTTGTGGTTTCGGTGGCCTAATTATTGGGTCCCCTTCCCACCCATCCCCAAGTGGTGGGGGTCCAGATCTATGATGAAAGAGTTGGCCTAGTTCTTGTACCCTCCATTTGGTAGTGGGTGGTTTATATGTTAATGTTGTAACCCTATTAACATGTTATTGTAGGTTTTCATAGGAGAGTTTTGTTGGGATTGTTTGAGTGAGGCCCCATTCTCGCTCATGTTGAATTCTTGTCGGTTCGTTGCTGGTTGGTCTCTAATAGTGGGAAGACCAACCATGGGTCTCATTGATTTTCATCCTAAAACATTTTCTAGTGATAGTTGTTTCTTAATGGTGGAGAGTATTTTCTAGTGATAGTTGTTTCTTATGGTTGGTTTCATTCGGATAATGCCCAACAATCGGGTTCTTATCTTGGTTGTGGAGGTGGTGGCTTGATATTTCCAATGATTTTCTAGAAGTGGTTGTTAGTAGTGTGTTTCTTTTCAGCAAGAGGATTAACATCCAATGATGGTTGATGATATTTAAATTTCCTGATATACTGGATCATGTTGATTGGTAACCCTTAGGTGTTGGTTTTTTCAGCTGGAATGTGTTTTAGTTTTTCGGGGGCGGAAAGCATTAATGGTGTGGAGAATTGTCACACCAAGTTTTTTGTCTTTGTATTGATCCGGTCAATTGGAAAGACCGATCCTTTTCATGGGTATTTGGTGAGGTGAATATTGAGTTTTGAAGTTTAACATATGTCTAATCATCCTAATTTGTGTTTCCCATTTCTTTTTTAGGAGTTTTGGAAGAAAGGGTTGTTACTACATGATTTGGGGCAACCGTGAGCCCATTTCCAGTTTTAAAAAAACCGAATTTGATTCTTTTATAACTCCTTTTTTTCATAATTTTTCACCCATTTTACCTCCCAATTTTTCTATACTGACACATTAAAACTTACTTATCCTTTTGGACCCCATTGAAATTCATAAGCATGGTTAATTGGGGTTACTTATTTAGGTAACGAGCCAGCCCATGGGCCCATTTTTGGTTAAAAAAATATTTATTTCCTTTATATGTAATTCAATTTTTAATATTATTTGGTCATTCCACCTCCCACTCGAATCCAATACCCATAACCGCGCCCGAATTATCTCTTTACCCACTTTGGAGCTTATATGGTTCACGTATTATGGAGAACGTTCACAAGTTACCTCGAATCTCTCAAAATTAATAAGGTAGATAGTTTTATACATAACTCATTCAATTAGTTATATTTTTCAAAAAAAAATATTCTTCACCATGTTCTTCATGAGGATACGAGTCTCTCCATGATTTTTCAACCCATTCCATTTTCTCTATGGGTGCATATCTAATGTAATAGAATGAGTTTTTTGGTTGAAAAGGTAAGATTCCATCTCCTTTATCCTCCCTCTTCTTCCTCCTTTCTTTATTTCATGGTTTTATTATCTCCAATACTCATGATAGACCTAGTGATCTGTTATCCCATGGTTTTTTATGGATTTTATATTCATTTAGTTCCGGTCTTCATAGTTTTAGGGTTTATAAACCCAAGATGGGTGATTTTGGGTGTGTGTTTCCATTATGCCAAGGTTTTGAGGTAGGATGTCCCTTTCACAGACCATTATCATTCATGTTTCATCATTTTCATTCGATTATAATCTTATTTATATGATTTTTTCTGCTGTGAAACTTTTTTTCCAATGGTTTTGTGTGCAAATTAGGTTTTATGACTTATTTGGTTAAAAATATAGTTGTTTTGGTATAAATTTGCACTCCTCTTGTTTGATAAATTATTCCATGAGATTTTACACTTGGTTTATGGTATATTCAATATTTCTCAGTATATTGAATAAATTTATGGCATTAAAATGGTGTTTTATCACTTTTAAGGTGCTTAACATAAGTTGTTTTTTTAAAGAGTTCATGTTATGTGTTCGGTAAATTGTCCAGTTGGCTTTTATGTGTCTTGTGAAATTTAAAATTATTTGTCTGAATTTATAAATATATTGGAAGCATGTAAGAAAATTATTTTGTGATCCTTTTATGGATTGAAAATTTTGATTTGGTTTTACAAACAAATGGGGTTTTTACAACATGTTTTGGCTCGAGTTGCCAAAAAATGGACCGTTTCACATTCTTATAAAAATGGTGGTGTTTTGAATTTGTCACCTGAGTGTTTTAAGGGATTTATGGATTTGGATTTATTCTGTAAATGGTGTGTACACACCTCCTAATTAAAATTGAAATGAATAACCTTGTCAAATGTTACTTTTGAGAAATGTTTGAAGGCCTGTTTGACCATTCCTAAAAATGAAGAATGAGTGTTTTACTTGTATATATCATGTGGTGCAATTGGGATTGTTTTATGGTCCATTAAATGATTTCAATAAATGTATTTAAGGCTTAAAAATATGGATTGGTATGATTTTGATGTGTGTTTATAATTGAAAGAGTTTTTTTAATGAGTTTTATGTGCAAAGCCTCAGTACACACCTTGAAAGAGTTTTACGAAAATATTTAGCAGTTTGTTGATTCGTGAACGAAATGTGAAGAAATTTTGTGGAATGTTTTTGTGTTTCTGGTTTGGGGATGGAAATTTTATGTGAAATGTGTATTTGATAATACGGGTAACTTTATTGAGCACTAAAGGGGATCCCGGGTATCTAGGTGGGCAGACATGTACTAGTATGCTAGTGATCCTGTGGTGTTTTGCCCCTATTTAAAATAGAATATTTGACGATGAAAACAGTAACTAAACTATGATGATGATGATGTTGGGGGACTACTAGGTTATGGGTATTATCCTTACTAGTGGATCACGTGCACGAGAATGGTTATTTATTATGGTTACTTTCACTGAGATATGAGGTACCTAGGACTCACAACTGACTAGTTCCTAGGGGTGTTTTCGTGACATGTGATCATTGGATCTTTTGTAATCACCGTCAGTATACAGTGTGTTTGGTTGGTAAATTCCATAGTGAGTTTTATTTATTTAAAAGTTAAAATTCATTAAAGTAGCCCCCTTGAAAACTTTTTTCATTTTAAATTTGCAAGGCTTTGAAAGTTGTTACTTTCATTTTTGTATATAAAACATGCATGTTTTTGTCTGATAATTATTATAGCATGGAACCTCATTTGAAAAACATACTTTTATATTTTTTATTTAAAACATGAAATTGATGTTTCTATCATTTTAATGGAGTGCATTGGGAATAGAATATCAGGCTAACCTACTGAGCTTTAATACTCCCGCCTATAGCCTTCTACTGGGTTTTCCCTTGTGCAGGATTCAACATGAGTTCGATCACCATGGGCGATGTGTGATCATTTTGTTGGAAAGTGAACAGTGAGGTCACCTGGAGTTAGTTGGTTATCAGGTTTGGTCAGTTGGGTTGGTGTCTTAGTTGTATTTTAAGTTTCTTGTACAAATAATGTTCAGTTCAATTTTTATATAAATGTATTTTGGGTTGTCCATTTATTTCCGTTGTCAGTTTTATTTTTCATATATGGGAAATATCATTCCATTTTTTACTCTATTGATTCCCTTGGTGCTTGTCGCCATCCAGGTAGGATCGGGAATGCCTCTGAGGACTTGTCACAGGCTAACCTGGGTGACCGGTTCATGGTCGACTAGTACTAGTTCGTGACACAGAATTATAATGAAATATATTGATAAAAAAATTTATGATAACATCATGGATACTCATTCAATTTGATCACTATCACATGAATCCTATAAATAATCATATTTATTTTCTAAAAAACCACAAATTTTTTTTGTGAGATTATTTTACATAAGAATATCTTATAGAAAACCCCATTTAATAGCCATAGACTAAATATATATTTTAATAAAATGGTTTTATAAATATAGAAAACTAATTTAATTTCATATTGATTTGTAAAACTCAATTAATTTTTAAGAGATTGGGATATATTAAAAAACCATTTATGGATAAACGATTATTTTTCAAATACATTTTTTTAAATATTTATTGTATTTCATAAATAATTATATTGACCAATTTGAAAAGTGAAATTAAATGAAATTATTTTTATATAAGGAAGACAAAACATTAACTTCCCTCTTATTATTATTTTTTAAAATGGAGTAACAGTAAATTTAATTTTTTCATAAAATATTTTTTTGAATTACAATGTTATGTAAAAAAATTAAACACTTTTGTAAGATGAATTTCAACAAAAGGATTTCATATTATGAATTTGAATTTCATACTATGGTCAGTTTATTTTTTTGATTAGAAATAATCTCTCGAGGAAAATGTGAGTAACCATTATAAATGGAAATGTGTGGTAAAGGGTTAAAATACACGATAATGTGTTACAATATAAAAAAATAGATCTAATTTTTTATTTTTTGGAAAAAAATTAGTCGCCTCATCTTGTTTATATTATCATGTCACCTATGTATGAAAATTACATTCCTTAAATATTAAGAAATTTTTATTTACGATAATTCCTCTCATGATCACCTAAAAATGGAAAACACATATTTTAATACAATGGAACAATATTACTTATGTTTTATCTTGAATCACTGACAATGTTTTCTCCCTAAAAAACCTCTCCCATGTTATAGATCTTCAAGAAACAATCCTTTATTATAAAGGGTCTCTCTACGAGAAGACTCGATTATTCATCATAAGTTTTCCAATTTCATTAATAATTATTTGGTATGTTCTTTATCCTATAATTATTTAATAAAAATTTTACTCCAACAATATATTTTAAATATATCTGAACATTTTTATATTTCATATTATAAATATATGATAACATGTTCATAATATTTTAAATTTTAAAACATGTAATTCAGTAGGACAGTTTAACATCTAAAAAGAACAATTAATCATGAATATATTATTAATGATTAATAAAACGTAAATATTGATTGTATTTGGAAAATTTTATAAATTTAAGATGTTTTTATTAACCATGAATGGTTACAAATTTAACTATTTTCAATAATAAAATAAGAATTCTTCTCATTCAATAAAAATTCCAAAAATGTATATAAAATTTATATTCAAACCATCACCACACAATCAATCAAGATACAATATGACAAGTAGTGACAATAAAATTTATAAATAAAATTACCCTTATGATTTATATTATATGAATTTTTATGTAATATAGTTATAGAAAAACATGAACATATTCAGTTAAATTATATCCTATCAGGTTTAAATGACATTTATGAATATTCAGAATTTAAAATTTATGTGATGAACAATGATACAATGTTTAGTGTAAATAATAGGTTTAAAAAATCTAATTGACACATATGAGGGATATGATGGCCACAACTGGTAAGATTATACCATATGAAGACCATTTATTAGTGCTTTCGAGAGAGATAGGATAATAATGATTTTCCCCTGACCAAGACAATGTTGAGATCAAATAAATTATGAACGGGGGAAAATTATTACTTGAGTAGTTCAAGCTCATTAAGATCACAGCACACACCTTTTACGCCACACAACACCATGAAAGCCTCATCATCACACACTTTACCTTTCGGTAGTTTGATGGTTTTCAAAAGATATATGTATCATGACCTAATAAATATGATTAGTTACATTATTTTCAACATAATGATGGTTATATTTAATTGTTATTATTTTTAATTTAAAAATGTTTTTTTTCAATATAACAAAAAGATTTTTTTTGGAAATATTAATATTCAATTAAGGAACTTTTTTGAAGGAATCAATGCATTTTATTAAATAAAAAATATTTTTTTTAAATTAAATTATGAAATAATTATTATTAAAATTAAAAAAAAACATATTATTTCTATTAATCCAAATGTAATTTTATAGAGTTTTGAAAATTGTTATTGTAAATAAACCAAAAATATCACAATAAATGTTTTTTATGTCAAATATCAAATATTTACAAGTTTAATTTCTTAGAATATGTATTATTTTTGGAATTATCACATCAAATTTATCAAAATATTACTGTTTCATAATTTTATGTGACTGTCAAAATATTCACACAAAAATTAAATGTCATATAAATATACAATGTGTATTATGACGTCATATCTAACGAAAATGATTTAATAAATAATATAAAAGGTATCCATAACAAAATATAAGTTTTCAATTTAAAATAATATTTTTCTTATGCTTATTTTATTAAATTTATAAGGCCTTTATGGATCCCCAAAAACCATTAATAGATTTTAAATTTTATTAAAAAATATCATTAAGAGTATGACTCATTTACTCATTAGAAACCGTATTATTTTATTATGTTCTTTGTTAGAACATAGTTCATCTATGATGTAGATATCTCTTGTATTCTGTCAATTATATGTTTAATTACTTAACTATGTCCAAATTTGAGTGACCATTTAGGTCACTGAGGACATGGGGGTGTTCTGGGATATTCCAAGGGTCAGAACCCATAATTTGGGTGGAAAGAGGTGGAGACACTGTTTATCAAACTGTGTTGGTTTTGGTGGGTGGTCGTGCGACTAGTTTTTTATTTTTAGGAGACATTGAATGATTATGTTTTTAGCATTATTGGACATCTATTAAAATGTGTGGGATAACCCTGTGGGTTTCCATTGGCCTTTAGGAAACTATAAATAGTTTTTGCATGGTTTAAAAAATCATGCATGTAAATTGTGTAGCTCTAAAATTTTATGAATTTGATAAGTTCTAAATTTAATTATAATTATATTATAAACATAAATGAGTATCACCCCGTACATAGAGTATCCTCAAGCATGTAAGCTACCCCTTAGTTCTAAGGGTATTTTTTTAGACACACTCCCTATCCTTCCTCTGATTTGAACGTTATTGGTCACCTTTGATCAACAAAGGTAAAGAATAAATTAATTTTTTACCATGCACGATTATTCTAGTTATAAGATATGCAGTTTGATTTTAAGATCATATTACCTAATATATAATTATTAATCCATTCATCATATTTCTCTGAAGCATTGATGAATCATTTCTTGATATTGGATGCATTATCAAGAATGGACATAAGGATAGTGGTTTTGTTCCTTTCATTGAATTTCAGGCTATTTATATAATTTGAGGCATCGCTCTCTAATTTTTTGGGAGTTTCATTAATTAAAAATGAACCCTTTTATTACCTATTGTGTTTTAGGTAATTTAATAGTTTTTCTTATGAATATTATAGGTTGCATACCTTGAATAAAGACCACCTCAGGGGTTTGATTCCTTGAATGACCCTTTATGAATTTATTCCTCAGACACCCCTTTGAGGGGTACCTTTATCCCTTACATGGGTTGATAAAAATGATATCCAATAAAAATAGAATTAATTTTTTTTAATTTAATTGAATTTAATTAAGGATATTTTATGTATGATTTTTCCCTTTAACCAGTATTCCAATGCTTTTTTAAGCATGTTTGTTTTGTAATTTCATTCCCATGTGGGTAATGTTATGGTTATTCTATTAGTTTATGAAATGGGCATGAATTGATCTAATTTTAATTTTATAATGTGATTTATATTATAATTATGAAATATGATTTCCTAATCGGATTTGTATTATTGTTATAGTGATAATGGAAATGTGAATATTTGAATGGTCTTTGAATTACTAACCTTTATGAGTTATAATGAGACCAGGATATGTAATGGATAGATTCATCATGGGAAGCTCATTACCATAATATAAAAACATGATTAAAATTGTGTAAAATACATTTATTTTTCGGTTATGAATTCGGTTCATGTCATACAGATTATGCTCACATGAGTAAATTAAAGGTCAAGCCCTTAAAGATGGTTGTTTTTTGAGTCCCCTTTTTCTAGGTGAATTCTTCTGAATTCTTTTGGTTCATTAACATAGAATTTTAAATGATTTTTTTAAATGAAATGGTATTGGTTAAATGATAAATAGATTTTGATGGTACATTTATTGAAATTAGAATGAAATGGATGGACTCATTTGACTATTGACCTTTATACATTGATTGATATATGGATTCACCTTAGAATTCCATAGTAAGAGTCAATAGTTAATGTTATACTACCAGGAGTGATACATGGATCCAAATGATAGATTAGATGGATGGAATCATCAAGTAATTACTTATATGCTGATTGATACTTCTAATTTGAGTGTATTTTTAAGGACAGACTCGATGGGGAATTTTCTATATGTTATGAGTGATACATAGTGTCTCATTAAAGGAATAAAATGGACAAAATCATATAAAATTGACTATATACTACATCAAGTGTGATACATGGGTTCATGATATTTCAACCATGGAAAAGATCATAAGATTTTTGGTGGATTACACCTAGTGTGAAATAAGATTCCAAAATTAGTAATTTCAATGAAAATATCAGGATCTATATAAATAAAATGAATGTAATGGGTTTTATAACACGTCTTCGTGATGAGGAACTTGTTTGGTTTGGTACTTATCTGTATTGCATAGATGGACTATTGATGTATATGTTTATCTTCTAGATATACAGGTGATTTAGGTGTGATCCAGATCTTAGGACATAAAAAATAAATGTAATTAAAATGGTAAATGATTTTAAATGAAAACTAGTGCATATAGGATGTTTACTTTTGATTTCTCCCTTGACTATTTTTTAACTGCACACTTCCTATAATTTATATATTAACTAAATGATTGGAACATACCATGGATGGTTTCTCATGGGTATTTAGTCTCACATAATTTTTTGGACAAGTTTTTGGACATAAAAATATTATATGATTGTAGGAGTTGAAAGGGGGATTTAATCTATGAATTGTTTCTTTTCTCATGTATGAAAGGGGGATTTCATTGTAATTTTTTCCTTATAACTATTTTACATTTAAAGTGGATAATGTTACATATATTATTTTGATCAGGTGGAGATATTTTCATGACATGATAATATATCATTTCCTTCATATGATCATGTTCCATGTAAAAAATGACATCATCCTTTCGTTGTTTGATAACCATAGATCAGAATATCAATCCATTATTACCATCTTACCTAAAGCCATAGAAGTTAGGGAGATTACTCATGATAAAATGGACATGTCTGTGGGACATTGAAATATCATTCCAAAATGTATTGGAGCCTTCGTGAGATCAGAACATTTGGAAAATTGCCTTCTCATGATCCAATACTACTGTCCAAGGAATCCAAGTGAGCATTGAACAGATAACATGATTGGAATAAACCATTAACATGAAAAATATAATATCTTTCAATGTATAAGGACCAATAGATTTTCATATTTTATCATATGAATTCTATAACACATGCTATAAGATTTTATTGTTACATTAAATTTAATAAAAAATAATTATCTGAGGTGATTTGTGTGAACATGAATATATTATAAATGAACATTGTTGGATCATGATGTAATTTTTTTGGTTCTTAACATGGTCGATGAATGGAGCACCTTAAGGGTGTTATCACCTTACATGAAACATTGTGTAATATCCATCAAATAAAGGATCCCATATTCTTTAGATTTTGATGGATGATCTATGTATATATTTTAAAATGGTTCTCCACTATCCATTCAAGTTTTTTTTGAATATTTTGAATGATATAACATGATATGAGGGCCTTGTATTTTGAATATTCACATCCTTAGTTAACAGATTATTCAATTTGTGTAACCACATTGTCTGTCTTTCTGGAATACATTTGATTACTTGTCTTTTAAGAGAACAAGATTTTTGTGACGGAAGAACTAAGATTTTTCTAATGATTATTCTTGATTAACATAATTTGTGAAAATAATATCTTTTATTTTTAAATTTCTTTATCATGAATTATTTTTGTCTCATAAGGATAGCCACAGTACACCCCCAAACCTATGTCCATAAGAATATGGAGGTTTTCTGTGTAAATTAATTCAGACATGATTTATGTTTACATTCATTTGATAGTATTCTTGTATTGTTATGGTATTTTGATAGAACATTGGTATTTTTTAGTGTGGTATATAAATTGATGTTCATGGGGAAATAATTTCACATGAGAATCATTCCTCCAGAACTCTCTATATCATTATCTCATATGAGCACTTCACAGGAATTCAATCCATGGTCAATTAATGAGAAATACACACATAAAATTTTCACATGATTCGATCATATGATGTAAATGTGGGATTTGAATACATGATAAAATTGAACTTTTAGCTCATGAAACTAATATCCTAATTAATAACTATTTTTCTATTGGATATATAATGTAGAACCATGGTTGTGCGGCTACTTCACATGATTTTGCCGTCTCATCATGTTTCTCAAAAGATTACATTATCTACTCATGAATCTCATGAACTTAAATTTGTCATTAAATCACATTTATTGAATCTGATATTGTGATCAAAATTTTATAAATGTAACATGGTTGTGAGACACACAAAGTGTCACATGATCACTTGACATAGACCTAATAATTGGATTTAATCACATATAACCATTTTGATTGGTTTTGAATCATTTTTTATGTATTGATCAATCTAAATTAATTAAAATATGTTGTATAACTAATATCTTATGGAGGTTATATGGTTTTCAATGTAGAAATTGTTAATTTTATTGGTTTTCAGACATATCAGATGTATCTATCTAACCAAGTAATTTAATAATGTTTTGAATATCCACTTACATTTGTTACCATTATGTGGGTTTTTCCTCCAAGATGACACTCTTATTCTGGATCCACAGTCAACGATCATTCCATAATCCATTATTATGATTACCCATAAAACATTAAGAGAAAAAATGACTCACATTGTTTATTTGTTCTGATGAAATGACTATTTATTTATATATGTTGATATTCATAACCATAGATTTTGAAAGGATTTTTTCATAAATATGATCCCAATATTCATAATTATTGGTATATAATTTATACGTTATCTTGAATTCACATGTTTAGATTTTTACATGTACATGATATCTGATACGGGGGATGATTTGACAAGGACTTGAGATAGAACATCTAAGATTAACAAACAACAGAAAAAATCAGTTTAATAAAAAAGGATTAGTATATATCTCGATTTATAGATCTCCCAAACCCTATATTATCACAACATGATCCAAATAAAAGTATTTTTTATCTAAATCTAATCGAAAATGAGTGTGTTTCCTATGAAACATGGGGATGTAGGCATAATTATATGAGATGAAGAAAGTATCTAATGTTTTCTAATCTTAATTGATATATATGATGATTCGTTTCCTTTATCAACCTCATATTTTGAAATAGAAATAATAAAATGCATATCTAAGGAGTTAATGAGACATGACCAAACGAAACATTACTAGGTCCCATATATAGTGTAATACACCGCATTGAATAAATTTGTTGCATTATTTAACAAAATGGCTCATTCTAAACCTTCTGTATACAATTTAAAGGGCTTCCCAATTGAAAAATCCTATAACAATTATGGGGAATAATATCTAATGGTATATCAAAGATGTCCATACTAATATATATGCGTGGTTACTCATGAATTTGACTTATCCGATCAATTTAATGGATTTTGGCCATGTACAAAATAAATTTTATTCTCTTATCCTGGGAGAATGATGGGGATAGTGGTTCGACATTCATGGTAACATAAACCCTAGAACAAGGACGGAATATTGGTGAACCATTGTTATTGTGGATTGAATATATCACCTTCAACAACATATTTAAATGGGAAAACCCCGAATAGATTCTTTGACCCCTTATTTTTTTAATGGATGGATATGGGATCCTCTATCTAGATATGGGTATTTCAGCACCCAAATTCTATATGAATAATTGTTAAATATATTTTTACAAAACCTTATTGGATTGTTTCTTATCATGTGTGAGGTATTTGAAATTGGGATACTTCAAATATGGTTTGATTATTTATATTTCATACATTATGATTCACTCATTGGATGCATAACTGAAAATTGAGTTGTTGAACACGATTCATGAAATAACAGAATTTAAAATCATGTGTTCATGCTTTCCATTAATATTTATGGTTAAATCCTATTAGTGGTATCCACACTAATAGTTCCAGTGTGTATTTTTATTTACTCAAATAATGTGTATTAATCCTCTCTCCATATTATTTGAAAGGAACCAAATGGAAGATTTAAAGTTGTTGTTAATTTTATCTATGGACAAGAATTAAAGATTAGTAAACATCCCTTCAACTAGAGTAGTGATTAATTTTTTATTAGGTCTATATTGATACATGGATCATGTCATAACTAAATAGAAAATTATCGAAATTAGTGCCTATGCCCATGATGTTATAAAATATGGTTGAATAGAATCCAAGTACTAGTATGAAACATTATTCTAGTAGAAAAATATACTAAGATATTCCATGTTAGTAATTTAGTGTTCTAGAATCAACATTTCTAATAAGGAAGAATACATAAAACATCATGACGATAAGTGAGGTTCTTAGAAGCCAAGACTGGACAATTATGGAGTTTTTTGATGTGTGTTAGCAATGGGCTCATAGTTAAAATGATAACTCAAACACAAAAATATTTTTTTTTATTTCATTGCGTGGAATACACTTGGTGAGAATTTTTCATGTCACAACTTTTAGGGGAATGTTTTTTAAATATCATCCCACTATGGTTGATTAGGTAATTTGATACCTTGATGTGGTGGTTGAAAATGTGTACATTCAAATCCAATATTCATCATGGGTGAAGATACAAATGGTTCCCATAATGGTAGTTGTTTTTTGTATGAGGTGGATCATTTTTTCTCAAAAGAATATGAAAAAGAGTATCTACTACCATAATAGAAAAACTGCATTTCCATCATAATAGGGTTGATATATATTTGTTATTTTCTATATCATAGAAGGTATCTGAAGTGTCTAGGCTATACCTAACACATCATGTATATTTTATTGTGGGTATGGCTATAGGATATGACCAGGACATTGAATTGGTGAAATATGTTGATGAATCTCTTATTCAATTGGATCTAATGGAGGGAGAATAATATCATTTTTAATTATCAATTTAAGGACTTCCATATCAGAATGTTGGGAGCTAAAATGATTAGGGTAAACAAATCAGACCTACCATTACTTAATTTTTGGTCATCTAAAATGAATATTCTCTTTCTATAATTATTTTTCCTCGGTCTTTTACCCAACGTTTTTGTAGTTCTAGTTTCTCCATATCAAAACTTATGTTGTGGTATTTTATGGTCTTTTATCATGACCCACATGTTGTTTTACATTATGGACTTATATGTCAGTCTATCTATTATTATAGTTTATGATATTCTATAACATAATGTATATGATTTTTTGGGGGAGTTTTAGATAAGACCATATTCTACTATACTTTAGGGTATTATATCTCAAACAATCAATTTTATTTGATTAGGTTCTCCTATTTTTTAATATTTATCGATGATTAGGGTATTCTAATTGGAATAATAAATCTTCATATATTAAATTCTTCATCCTTGGATTTCCTATTTCATTATTTTTTTTCATTTTATCTCAGACCCTTTGTTGATGTATATTTCAAAAACTAGAAATGGGTTGAGGAATGGTATGATTGAAGGGATTGGAAGCCCTACATAATTTATGATATTAAAAGGGATGGGTATTAATTATGGGTTCAGACACACTGAATTAATAATGAGAATAAGAATTATTGATATTCATGATGTATTTTAACACCCTACATCCTTATTGATATGATGGGTCCAGAAACCATGCAACCTTGCTAAGATGCGGATTGGTTATTGTTTGTATAATGTTAGGGATTCTGAATTCACATGGAGAGTTGAATTACGAGCTGTTTAAATAATTATACAATAGTTTTAACCAGGTGTTATGATATTTTGTAGACCTTCTATTGATGATCATAAAACACAATGAGGTGTTGAGTTCCACTGTGATATTGTTGGGGTTGAAAATAATTTTAATCCCATTATTAGTAAGAGAAGATACATTAAGATGACATGTAAAATATCCTTATCGATGATCTCATATAAATTTCATGCATGGTCATGTAGTGGGATTCCTCTCAATAATAATGGATATATATGATTTTTGACGGTTCAAAAACATGTACAATGATGTAGGTTTTGGAGATAAATGTATCTCTATAGAGGGAACTGATACTGTGGGGGTAGTTTTGATTATGGTTATAGTGCCCAAGCCCAACATCACATGGTTTCAAGTCATGTGATGATGACCAAAATGTGGATCAATAATTATGTACCATGATCCATGATTAATAATTGGTACAAGACAATGTGGCCTAATGTTGATGGTGTTGGGACTAATTGAATAGCCTAATAATGGGAAATTTAAATCATCATCCAGGAATAATTAATTCAACCCAGTATATAGGCTAGTGCATATAGTTATATCATTAGTAATGGTAGAATCTTGTATAATATGTAGTTAGGGAAATATTACAGTATTTAAGGGGGAAATTTATTATAGGAGTAAAACATCCACATGGAACAAACCATAAAGAATTAGAGTATTCACTAGTGAATCATAGTGGGGTATTTTTAGAGTAGTCATCTAATTTCAACAATGCAATATAGGTGATAACCAATAGAAAAGTCTCATGTTAATGGGATTCCAGGATAAGTGTATCAACTAAAGGTATTTTTGGTTTTCATCATAGATATTAAATAAATGAAGCTGGTTTATGGAAAATGTATTATCCATTAATGGTTAGATCACCCTAAATGTTAACTTTCCAATCATGAACATGTTATCATAATCACGGAGGTAATAAATCATTAAAAGAAAATTTTACATGATGAGGAGGTGTAGTGATCATTTATTACAATTAAAAAGGGTTAAAAGGTGTTCCCAACGAGATTTGGGCACTTCATATTTTTTTTTACTTTTTCCAAAAACTATATTGATGTGATTGTAGTGGGTAGAGACCTGAAATTTTCTCTGATCTCCCATTATAGGTTTTTATCTAGAGAATCTATGTGACTTATTAAAAAGTGGTTTATGGTCACAAAATTAAGACATAATACTAGGGGAGTTTTATATAATAAAATAATTATGATTCATATGGTTAAGAAGACTTTAAAATATTTTTTATAAGGATATGGGAATGATGAAAATCAATAGTCATGGTTATCTTCTCATGAGTAATATTATGAGATATTCATTTCTCATATGATCATTAATCACACAATGTTAATGAATTACTATATTATGATGTTTGGGATAATAAGTATCATATTCTGTTTCTTATAAAAATAATATAAAATGGTTTTATAGATCTAGGTCACAAATGATGATCCAACTAATAAATGGTCAGACATAGGGATCTTTTTTCTGTCAACTGTCTGTTTAATGTTAGTGGAAATCTTAGGTGATTAGGAAATAATTTTTATTTATGATTTGAGGTTCTAAAAAGATGATAGAATCACATCAAAAATTTGTTGACCATGTTCATAATCTTTTGGTTTATTAATATAGGTTGAGGATAGAAAATGGAGAAAATGGGTTGATGTTATGAAGTAGGAATATTACTACCATTATGTTTAATTTCATATGAACACGGTGTAATTATCACACGGTTCAACATCATTCATGTGACTAGGATGGATTCCTCACTATTTAACATTATATTGTTAGGTTTTTGGGAATTGAAGATAAATTATGAATGATATCCTTATAGAAATAATGCATATGTTGGTGGAAATAAATTTATAAATACAATTTAAATATATGTTCTTAGTTTGTTTTCCTTATGTAATAAATGATGACATGAATCATTCAATTGTTATCTCTTTCAAATAGATAAATTTTTATAATTTTATCTCATATATTAATTGTAATGAATTTATTAGACTATCTAGATGGTCCTAGTAAATCTAGATTCAGTCATTACTAATTTTATTGTGATATCTAGAATAATTTCACATGTAGTTCTCATTTTTATCCTCACATGGATAAACCATTCATGTTGTGAGAGGGGAATATTTCACCTAAAAGTGGACTGAACCAATATCTCTTGGGAATAGGATCGCTAACAATTGTTGATATTTTCAAAGAAAAGTTATGACATGTTGGGGGAGGAATTCCCTTATTGGGAAATTTATACATTCATGATTCTAAATAAGATTTATGGGATTCAATAAGGATTAAGAATAGAGTAATGTAGTGTAAGTGTAAATCTTGGGGATGAAATTACAAAAATATACATTGGAATCACTACATATTCTACCAAGTTACGATTCAAACCATAAAAAGTTATTATAATAGAATATTTCTTACATATATTTCAATCATTATTCCAAAATAGAGGAATTATTATTTTTAAAAGCATGGTTGGGCCCAGGATTAGGGAATTTGGGCATCATTGTATATCATGCGGTGATATGAATCTAGCCAAAACTTATTCTCATAAAGTATGTCTCCCATTATATATATAGCATACAAAATGTAACGAGAATTTTTTATCTTCCCTTAGTGATTCTTTTCATTATAGTCAAAAGGATCACATTTAAGGGCCACACAAAATTATCTTAATGGGATTTTAGAGAATAATATGAACCTCATGCCATTTGTGTCATCATAGGAATTTCATAGCCCAAAATATATTTATAAGATAATATGATGTTATAATATTTAACTAGGAATATTATATCCAATGGGAGATGAAGAACAGTGGATATGGGTCATACATTAGTAATGTAAAAAATGCCTATTTCCCACACATTCAGGGAAATTTCTCCTATATTTGATTGGATTGTCCCTACAGGACCGAATCATATATCACATGAATCCTATAAGGTTCGGAATTATTAGCTATCAAATATTAACGAAATCCATTTGCTTAACCATTCCCTTTTTCCATTTTTCTATATTCTTATACCATGTGAACGTGGTCTCATATTGTTATGGGGTTCCAAGAGAATGACATAAAATTGAGTAATTTGTTGGAATCAAGTCTGATATCAAATGATATGAAGTATTTTCATAGATATCTTATGGATTAATAAGTGTTTAAGTGACCTAATGGTTACAAAAATGTATTTTAGACACATTATTGGGGTAGCGGGTCATGATAGGCAATACTTGAGTATACATTCATCATATAAAACAAATATTCACTATGAAAACCAATTTTCATGTAGTATAACACAATGATACAAAGAAAATGTTTTATACTTTAATGTCATGTGACATAGACATGGACGTCTAAATATACATTTTGATACTAGGTAATGGGTCCTTATTTTTTGAATATAATGCACCTGGATTTTGTTGTTCCAAGAAACTTGTAATGTTCCTTATTATCATACGAGTCATTCTTGTTATGAAAAAAAGATACAACTGGAAACATTATTTTGACAAGTGAAAGTGCATGACATGGAATGTGTGGTGGTATTATTATTATTATTTGATTATAATTTCCCAAAAGAGTGGGTTACCAACGATGAACATAATTTTGACTGATAGGAACAAGTTTTTTTCATGAAATGGGTGATCTAGTAAAAACTACATATCCAATGATAATAGGAAACAACGACATGTAGTACTTTTAAAAAAGGCTCCCCCAAAAAGTCTTAGCCATGTGTATAGATGTGAATTACATATAATTTTTCATTATTCATTTATCTATAAAGGAAACTGGCTTTGTGATCCTAGTGTCACCAAGTATCACATGATAATAGGAATCAAGTCAGATGTAGTTCTTAGTTGGACAATTACATATGAATATTTGGCCCATATGTAGGTGATGCGGAAATTTCCATTTATATTATGGATAGTCCAATGATATGATATCCAAAGGTATCTACTTATCATGTTTTGATTTGAATGAATCCAAATATAGTTGTTGTATATAATACCATATATTGGTTTCATTCTCTCATAGGGATTAGACATTTTTTTTGTTTATATAGCTCATTGAAAATATGTTTCCATTAATATATTTTCATTTATTATGAAATTTTAGATTGTTCCATGTAGTTTATCATAATCTGTTATGCTTGTGTATATTTTGTTCCATTTAATGTCTTGTCTCCATGACCTATGTATATTGTAATAAACTAACTATTCTTTATTCATACATCTTAGATGTGGGAAAATTGAAGGGAGTCCCCATTTTAAAAAATGCAATTATGAATAATGGTTTTTTAATAATTGATGGGATTAGTGACACACTATTATTGAAATAGATCTTGAATTTAAGGGGGGACCATCCACTCCAAATCGAATCATACCATATGAACAACCAAATAGAAATTGTTCTATTCCCAAGTGAATCCTAGTAGAATTCCTCCCCAAGTAGTGAATCCCTAATAAAAATATGTTATAAGGGGGAACCAGAAATATATTTGTTCATGTTAATGAAATTCTATATTTTTAAATGCACAAGGTATGAGGAACTTTTTTCATGAAAAAATGGAATAATTCCTTTTTTTTTAATAGGAGGTATCTAAACGGGGTATGAATATCATTCAATTTATGTCTTCATAGAGGATACATAACCCAAAATGAAATGGTATAAGAATGATATTTCATAATATTTATTTTCCTATGGGGATGAAGCATAAATGAGTAGAATCAATGGTATCTACATATAATTGGATAGTGTTGTATGAGATTTTCAATCAAAGCCTATGAATATCGGAGATGATAAGAGATAAAGACCATTTGGTATGTGTTATGAATTTAAATGGAATAATCTTGTATCATACTAAATTATAATATCTGATATTACATTTGAGGGGTGAATTCCAACTAGAAGAAATAAATACACCAGGTGTAAGATATAAAGAATATAATTACTCACTACTGAATCCTTGGGGTATTAGATTTTATTAACCATATATTTTTACCAATATTTCATAGGGGTGTACCATGTGAAAAGACTGAAGGATATTAAGTTCTAAGAGAAATATGTTTACACTAAAAATAGTCTTTATCTACCCAGATATCAATGATATGAATTTGGTTAATAGAAAAATATAGTTCAATATGGTATTGATCCAATAAAACAATATACCAACATGTACTAAACACAATTTAAGAACAAATGGATAATAAAAGAAATCCTTCAATACATAGTCATTATATGGATGACTAATTTTGTATGAATAACTATTGTTATGAATATTAATATCATGTTACTAGGAAATGTCATGTAGTTTAAAATCTTGTTACTAGGAAATGGATAAGATTTTTAACATAATGAAATATAGATGTGGTCATGGAGTTTAACATTCAATGAAAAATATGTGTATGTCCTACAGTATAGATAATTTTTACTAGGATGTGATTTTCATATTGTTTATTATAATTTGATGATGTAGTGGATCCATGTTTTTAAATCAAATACACATGGATGAAAAAGGGAATAGATACATTATATGTTCTCAATAATCTAATGATTCATGATCGTTAGGAAAAATAGTAGACAACATGGTAGTAGATTGAGTCGGGATACTGTTCTAGATAGAATATGTGTGGGAATAATCACACTTTAAAGTGGTTTTTTTATATAAATATTTCATACAAAAAAGAGGCTCATAGTAGAGAAAAATGAAAACTCATTTTTTGGATTGATATGGGGATGCAGACAACACTAGGTTTATTTTGATGGGTAAAATTAATCCACACATAGTTCACAAAAAAAACCACCCTTCAATGTTATTGAAAATATAACAGGATGGGTAATTTTGTTGCATAGGTTTTCTATATGGAGGATGGTCCTATAATTTCAGATATGGGAATCAGTATGTTTCATTCTTTCATTGGAATCATGCCACACATATTTCATAATAATGAATCTCATGTACAATTATGATCTATAATATAAGGTAAGGGGTATTTGTTCATCATATATGTACCATATATGGGAAACATAGGATTGATTATATATCATGTGTTAATACTAATCAATCCACATGTAGTTCATATATGGAAAATATTATACATTTCAATGAATGATAAGTAAGAGAATGTATTTTTTTCTTATTGATATTTCTCCTATAACAATGATTAGAGACACATGATTTACAATGTGTCCTTTGGGAATAGGAATCAAGACACATATAATTATAAATAAAAGTCCCTGTATAGTATTGAACAATATTTGAGAATGCGATTGTTTATATATATATATATATTGGATCTGATATCATTGCATAACTATATATCTTGTAGTAACATTAATAAATCCACCTATTGTTCTCATTTGGGATCACTTATATGAAACTGAATCCTACACATGTATGGGGAACATAATTTTTATTCATAATAAATTATGATTAGGTATACGGAATAACAAATTTTGTAATTCCCTGTATTTCATATAGAAGTTATACTTCCCTGAATTTTATTGTGCTTCTTAAATCAGGCGGGACAATATTGTTCTTGTGTGTGGTTATGGGATTAAACATCAAATGATTTTTTACTCAAATAAACGGAAAAAATAATATGCAGATCAAGATAATTATTATGAAAATGTATTAGGATCCCAATAGTTACCCTTTATCTTGTATTTTATCAATAACTGACTACAAAATATTATTTTCAGTTTATCATTATGGGGTATGGATTTTTTTCAACAGAATTTAAGTTCATGTGTTATTGATGCTGGATGTTATATAGGTTATTGTTATTTCAATATGTCATTTATTATTATGTTGGTATCAATGAAATATATTTCTTATGAATCCTTATATTGGTGGGGGTGCTAATGCATTATATATACATTCTACATAATTATTAATAACGTTTGGAGTAGACATTTTGTATAACATATATTATTTTGGATTTGGATTTCAACATTGTATGATTTATTCCCAGTATCATCAATGTTCAGAGGAAAAATAAAAATTCACTTTAGACAAACTCAAAGGGGAGATCGATAATGGTAAATAATCAAGTAATATGATTACGTTAAGCATCATGATAATGTAGTGTATGCATTTTTTATCATAAAGTTGTTATAACTCATATAGAAACCTTTTTTGATGTTAAAAATATTATATTTTTCCATAGATAACTATTTTTAGTGGGGGGAACATGATCTTGGTGGGGGAAAATGCTTATTTCTATACACCTGTGAATACAGGGTCTCATGTGAGGTTGCTCTTATTGTGGTTCAGAAATCCTGTAAATCATTAAAGAATTTATCCAACCTAAATATTTTTTCTTTATCTACCATGTTATATAGAATATATAATATAGTATTATTAAAATCCAATATTATTTGATTTTTAACTTCTTTATATAGTTAATAATGGTTGAACTAGATTTCATTATCCTAATATTATATCCTTATCTATTTATGATAGGAATTGGTTCCATTTCCCCATAATATATTTTGAAGGACTCGACATCATGTAATAATATTTACTATCATGATGAATATGATATTATTCATCTTGAATTCAATGATGGTTATGACCTCATCCCATTTGAAAATAAATTATTTATAGTAAGGATACTGTAAAACTACTTAGATATAGCTTGTGGATATGGCCCAGAACATCAAATACACTAGGGAAAATGGACAATAATATTTAGCTGTTTGAAAAACATACTTTGTGTCGATGGATGATGTCTTCATGTACCTAATATGCATGAAACTTATTGGTTAATTATAAATATTCCCTCTTCAGTATCCCCTAGTAGTAGCCTTGTCTCATAATTTTTTTGGGAGAGTCAGAATCCTGAGTGGTGATCATTGTAGGAGTCATCTTACAAATACTTCACAATGGATGAAGTATCATTCTCTATGTTGAACATTCAGATTACACCATTTAATATATATATATATATATATATATTATTCACCCTATCCAATTGTTTGGATTTTTATAAATTTAATAAAAAAAATTACACATTATCTTGATCTGATGGAGGTGGGGTTTCATTTAAGAGGTAATAAATCAAGAGATCCATTTATCGAGGGGTGGTTTCCATCTAAACATTCATTAGGGAAGTTTTGATCTAAATAATTTACTCTAGGCATCAAATGTTAAATTCTAATACTAATCGTTAGTGTGTGGAGTGGATGAATATATCATATAAATTGAGATTGAAAAAGAATGTGGCTATATATCTTTTTCATCATCATGAACATTCTTTGGTCGAGGAAGATGATACATTATTTTCTCAAAAGGCTATTATTCTCTTAATCCTCACATGTATCCAATGAGAGGGACCATGTATTCCATCATTATGGATTATTCACCAATTTTATAACTTATCAACAACTATATATCACATTTGACACACATCTAGGATATCTATAAAGGAAGTTATAACTCCATGAATATGATAACAACATAGTATTCCACCACATTATTAGTGAATCTTCTAGAGTTGTGACAAGGAGTATGTGAAAATTTCATTCTCTGGGAAAACAAAATTAATCCCATGTCTTAAATGGTTAATCCTCATGTTTTAATTCCTATTTATAACCATATAATTGGTGAAAAAATCTAACTATATGAACCATATCCGAGGAGTGTAATTGCAATTGAAAACTTATTCTTTTATATGTTTTGTATCCACAAACATTCTTTATGGGACATGCTATGCAATGAAATAATCCTAGAAGACTATACAATTAATTAATTTTGTGAAACGAATTAAATATTTTAGAGTTTTTAATTATCAACCCTGTATAAGAGAGCCTGATTAACATAATTAATCTATGTATATAATGTTTTAGAATGAAAAAAAGTGAACAATTAGACCACACGGTGCAATATGTAATGACTGAACTTTTTTCACAATGAAGTTATTTATGAGATAGGTCTTATATCATTAGAAATATCATGCCTCAGTTTATATCATTATTTTATTGATATTTTTTATTATTTTATCTCTACCAGCATCATTTTTCTATTCTAGGAGGTAAGAGAGTAATCATTCGATTTATGTAACATATTAGATAAATAGATATTATTCTATTAGTGGATTAATGATTACTGGGAGTATAAGGTATATCTTATGGTTATATTATTATACTTAGTAGTCCACATATATTTTGTAGGTAACTCCATTATTTATTAACAAAGTGAATTGAAGATATTTCCCATCACGGTTGGTAGTGAAACTTCTAATATAAAAGTGGTTCCCTTAGATCCCATTCCATTCAATAATATATGAGAAGTGGGAATTTTTAGTACTTTATTACTATTTTTCTAGATAAAATTAAATTCAATTATTGTATACCATAAACATGATAAATTTTCCAAATTCCATAACAATTTAATTCTTAATAGGATTTATCTTCGAAATATGAATCTACAGATTTTTATTTTTATTCTCTGAATATTTGTGATGTTGTAGAAATACAGTCAAGATTTTACCACATGTTAATCAATGTAAAAGTAAAAACTCAACTAAATAAGTATTTATATTTATTATGCATGTAATTTTGATACTTAGTTACAATATTATTTATTGAAAAGTTCCTCACTATGTAGAAAAATATTCATTGAGGTGCTCTAAATGCAGTGTCCCCCATATCCTCAGAGGCAATGATAATCGAATTATATCATGAATAACTATCCATAAAGTTAATGGAATATAAACTCATGGTTCCATAAATAAAATTTATCATGATCGGTGATGGGAAATAATCCTATGCGAGCATTCAGTTATGAGAATTTTAATTTATAATTACCATGATATGAAAATTTGTTTCCATAATGGGGTTGATTTTGGAAATCCATTTCAGGTACCACACCTCTTCAAAAAAGGGGGAATTGGTCACCTTTAAAACCACAATCTATAATTTGGTAGCATGAGAGGGGTAAATAATCCTAGATTTCTACATGAATCTTATATTTTAATCTAGAAAAAAAATATGATGAGTATCTATGCTAGGTTTGAACATCGTCATCATTGAATAATTCCATGAGAAAATGTATTGATACTGGAATTGAGAAGAAATATATATATCCTTATTTTTGAGTGTAATGGTTTCACTAATACCATGTGACACATATATTATTTAGTTCTAAGGTTCACCAACATGAGAAATTTAATAGTGGGGGATATTCCTTACTCAAATGTGGGAGTGAAATTTCAGAGTTCATTCACTACCCCTTCAATTTTGTGTCTATGATGGAATCATTAGGCTTTGAAGATAATTCAAGAGAATGTATATCATTATAAAAGGATAATATAGAGAAAGAAGATAAATTTACATCATGAAATTATAATATTATTGTAGAGAGATTATGGTGAATCATTATTTCATTTAGGATGTTACTGGTGTTTGATGATTATATAACGTATCATTTTGTTGGGAATAATTTATGTGAATTTTCAAATTATGGTAATATTTTAAGCTAATTATCACATCCAAATAGTCCATTAGACTATCTATCTATCGACAACCTCACTTCATCCGGCGTAATAATTATCAAAAAGACATTGGCCTATGAAGTATTTTGTTCATAACATCTTGATGGGGTATTTTTTCTATACCCTTATCATGTTTATGGGTATTATATAATAATTGTTCGTGGAACTCTAGGTAATTGTAGGTCTATATCCCATTCAATTGGGAGTAGCTTTCTTTAAGTAAACATTGATCATTAATACTTTCATTCCCTATTGTAGATTATTTCCTCGGTTTTTATAGATTCACAAGATTAAACAGTAGCCATTTTAATATATAGTATGAAAACTTTTGTTAATGGCCAATTTCAATCAATTGAGGACTGTTGATGGAAATATCACGTGGCTATGAAGAAAATCATTTTGAGCAGTAAATTGTAAGCTATGTCATTATAGATATCCACCAACATAGCTTTAGATCCACGGTCCCTAAGTTGAGAGTTATGATTTATTTTCCCAAGGGTCCTTTTAATTATTTTATCTTACCCATGGATGGTTATCTACATTAGAGTAAAATTAAAATTAATATATTCATTAAATATAAGGGAATGTTCCCATATTAGGTTAATCCTTAACCCATTTTCAAATAGAGCACTTCAAATTCCTAAATTATGAAGCTTTCATAAAATTTATAGGGGTGACTTATGTCACTAGAAAGATTCATCCTAATTTTTCTATGTGAACTAGATGATGGTATGAAACCCTAGTAGTTCAATTTACCCTCTCAAAGTGAACCTATAATATTAATTAGATGAATTCATATATATCATTTCCATATAATTCATTAATAATTAATCATTGTCTACTTGATAATCCACTAGGTTATGTATTTTTTAAAATAAATTAGGTCTCAAGAATCAATGGTGGAGACTATATATAAATTAAAAGTCAACATTACATGCCTTGAAAAATGGATTCATGATTTATATTTCTTGAGCATATCATTTCAAGACAATTTACAAGGGTTGAATCCAATTTACATTAATTGAATCAAATGTACATTGGCATTATGATATCACATGGAATCAAAGCAATATAATATAAACTAGATCAAGCTACACGATGTGAACATTTTACATAACATGAAACGTAAGAGACCTAATTCCAACTATTCAGGAAAGTAAAACATCCATGATATATCAGATCATTGGATAACATTTTAGATATGAACTACATGATGTGAATTCCTATTACATTCTGAATAAATATAAAAATATAAGTAACATAGAGAATATGAAATGCATGAATCATTTAGACATCATGTAACACTTGGATCTATAAATAAGAACTCACCCCGGATGTATAACGAGGGTGATATAGGTGCCCAAATCTTTTCCGTTACTCATTTTTTAAAAAATGATTTATTGAAAACCTAATTTTATTTCATTCCAATCGCATTTTAATCTTTCATTTGTTGCATATTACTATTCTAGAAGTTTTTTATTTCATGTTAGTATTCCAACATCTGAATCAAATTCTAATTGTCATCCAAAAACATATTTAGTTCCATTATTCATTATTTAATTAATTGAAGTTTCTATATGATTGATTATTTATGGTTTTAATTAGGGGTTTCACTAATTTAAACTAAATAATTTTTATGTCGAGCTTCCTAAATGTTACTCTAATTATGATTAATACCATATTTTGTGGATATTTCATATAGGAATTGGGATTAAGATTAAGGGTGTATCTAAACATACTAAAAATATAAATCGAATCATGGATCACCTAAGTCTAGTAATATGGATAAGATCCTTTTTTATCTCATTATTTTGAATAAACATATTCCTTGTATTTAAGATTGATATACCCAAATTTTTTTTGATTTTATCATGATAGAACTAACATCTTCTGATACTTTTTCCTTTGAATCCAAGAACAATCCTTATAGGTTTTATGATAAAATGTCCAATTTTTTTATCTTTGTAAATACAATTGATTCATCCACGACCAATTCAAGATACTCGTACGTATTTACAAACTAAGGCACATTTCACTACAAGTGAGATTTAGGATTAATCTTTTCACTAAAACCTGTAATTGCCCTAATATATTCTTTTTATATTAATTAAAACCCATGGATCATCATGATATTAATACCAATCCCAATAGAGATAATGTTTAATCATACCAAATGTTTCTTATAAATTGGATTCATTTATTCTATCATTCCCTATTGGTTTTTCATCGCACTACCACTATTATATGACTTTGTAGAAGAATGTTTTTTTCAATTATAAACTCTAATATTTCCAATGCTCATACATAATGTATGATGACATGTGTGGTGGATTAATTTTGGTGTCGTTCCAAGTGAAATTTAAACCATAGCTATAATCCTTTGTTGAAAATGTATGGATTTCCTAATCCCCATTTTTTTCTAAATTTTCTAATGTTTCTAAACATTGACTAGAATCTATTTCTACTCTTTTACTAGATAGTTCATGAATCCAGGTCCTACGACTCACTTAAATAGCCTTGAAACTAAAGGCATAATTTTTTCATTACAATAATCAATCGATATCATGTATTTTTTTGTCTCTCCCACATGGTTGAATGCAAAAAAACATGAGCCACCTAACCAAAAAATAATAGAGTATGTGTCACACAAATATTAGGAAGAGAGGCCAATGTTTTAAGGGAGAACAATAATGGAATATGACTTTCGGTACATTACGAGTGATGCCCCCAGTATCGCACACACCCTTATTAAGGTGAATTCTTTCAAAATTAATCATCAACTCATCCACATGAACCAATACATGGAGAAATTTAGTTCATTTTTGTGAAAATATTCCCTTGAACAAATCTCATGTTATAAAAATATTTGAAATCTTTCAAAACCAGGGCGTATCATATGATGAAATTTGAAATAGGGTCTTTCCAGTCACCATTTAATACAAATCCATGAATCTGAAGAACCTCAAAACACCATGAGGTGGAAGGGGTGAATCACGGTGTCAACATTTTATTATAATGTGTCGGATCTTGTTCCCAAATTGTTAGGAACATATGAAGTCTATTTGTTGTTAATGGGAAATAAATTAAATATTTTCATGCAGAGGGACCACACAATAATTTTACTTGGTTCCCAACAATGTTTTATTCTATGGATCATACACTTATAGGTTTTTGGTCATACTAAAATCCACCAATCTTCACTAGTTGTGGATTAGAATGTTTTAGAATAGCCACTCTATTCCTGGAACACAACCTTTACATGGTTTTAGGGATATCACACTGCGTCCCTCAGATCACTTCCGTTTAATCCCCCATGCTCACTAAATCCCATAGAATTTGAACTCTTTTCATTGACATGATTTTTGCTACAAAAAATTCACATAAAATCATTGATCCCAAAATATATATAGATGATCTGTTTAAGTTATGTTTCCCATGTAGATGAAATTTACTTTTCGAAATACCATTCATTCATGAACAATTTCACTTAGAACTAGAATTATTCCTTCACATACCACAATGCACCATATACCTCCTCTATATACTACCCACACAAATAAATACCATTTACTACCATCACAAACCATGACCATGTAATTATTCTTCTATGCAAACCAATTCCTCCTCGGTGATTTCTCTTCCACGAAGCATCATCTGAAATATTTCTTTTGCAAACTATTCTTGACATCACCAAATTACTTATTTATTTATAATCAAAGTCTCTTTCTCATGTTTTTATTCCTTTAAACCATTCTAGAGACCAACTAATTCCTCCAAGAATATAATTCATAGTGGTCCTCACTAATGAATGGATTAGTGCTCCTTATATAGGTAAATAGATATATATAATCTAAAATTATATGAATTACCAAATATTTTATAAGGAAATTCCTTTAACATGTACCATACATCCCCCGGGAATAATTTTGCCTACACAGTTTGTGTACATCCACTCTTCCTTTGCAGTGGAAGGATTCTTCCACAAACCGATCTCCACCACGTTTTCGCCAATGACAACCCATCCTATGAACTAGATTTTCCATGAACATCTCTGTCTCATTTTCTCCAATGAAAAGACATCTCGCGGACTGTTTTTCATCCACATACTATATAAATTACCTCAATCTAATTCTATTTTGTGAACCATTTTTCAATCCCGATACATTTACATCCATTCACAGCCACATAACATTACTTTTCAGAAATCATTCCATTTCTATTTTTTCCTATCCGACTCACGTACCTCCTATACAGTCCACGAAATTTCCTTAACGGTCGGAAAAAAAAGAATGGCCCACTCATTTCAACAAAACAATCCTTATAAAAAATAATAAATTCCAAATTTTGAGGCCCAAAAATTTGGGAAGCACTGGGAAGCTATTCCACCTTAAAAACCTGGTTCATCTTGTACTATAATATTAGTTGGTATGAAAACCCCTTGATAAACCCAATGTGGACTGAAAAAAAACCAAAAATATACTGGATTTCAAGAAATGAACATCCTTGAATCCAAGAATATACCCATTTGGTTTTTATGGTAGTCTATTAAAAATTTAAAGGCCCGACAGGAACAATCAAAACCAAATATGCAGGAAAAAATTCATTAAACACTCTATGTATACATGAGAAAATATATTGGTTGAAAACCTATAGAGCATGAATTGGGTTCTCATGTCATAGAATGATTAAAGAGTTAGATGCTTATCTCTGACTATTTCCTCACAATAATGTATTGTTTTCTCCATTATCCATTTCTCAATTTTATATCTCATTATTCTCCTACATTTTAGCATTTTTTTATTTTCTATTATACATAATCATTCAATGAACCTGATAAAAATTTCATTATCATTTAATTTTCCCATTCTCCCCCATTAGAAATAAACCCAATGATTCAAATTTGGTCTTATTTATAAAAAACACACTTCCCAAGATGATAGATCCCCCATAAACATGCAATACATTCATAAAAAGATTAAAATAATTAATGCAATTAGTGAGGGGAGAAAAACTGAAACATCCTCAATCACGATAAGGTGGTTGAACAGCAAGGTTCGACCAATGTTTCTCAAACACATGTACTGATATATAATTGATCAGTATATCATCTACATGATAATTAGTTCTAGACGTGATCCATTTATATCATGACTTGTTCAACTTTTTCCTTGATGAAGTGATATTGGAATTCAATGTGTTTTATATGGGAATATTGAACATGATTTTTTGTAAGATCAATTTCCCTGTTGTCATCACAGGTAATCTCCATTGAATGTTTCCACTCATGTCCAATATCATTGAATTTTTGTTTCAGGCTAAGTAGTTGTGTTCAATACTTTTTATTGGAGATATACTTAGCTTTAGAATTAATGAGTGAAGTTCTTTCTTGTTTCTTACTTTACCATCCAACACATTTCATTCTGATAATGAATGATCCACCACATGTGTACATTATTTAAACAATATATCAATCCTAGTTAGTATTAGAAAATGATAAAATTTCACTACCTCTTATTAAATAAAAATATACCCCATAATGTTTACTAACTTGAATATAACTCATGACTCTTGTAACATCCTACATATGTTCCTCATTTAGACTGTATTGAATATAGGCTGCTAAAAATGTTTCAAAAACAATATATTCCCTTTTTGCAGTTAATTATAGATATATTTTGATGATTATATTTTACATAGTGTGATCCAAAGAATTACAATCCCCATTCATTCTATGTTTAGATCCAACTGAAATATTAGTAGAACTTTTTTTAGATTCATGCATATTGAATGTCATCCTCAACTCTGTGGCATAATCTTCATGAGAAATGAATTTGCAGTCTTTCCTATGAATCACTTTTAACCCCAAGTAGTATGTTAGTTCAAGAATAACAGACATTTCAAATTCTGATTTATTGTGATAGGAAAATTCCTCTACTGATCAATGCCTCTATCTTCCAAATATTATTTCATCAACATACACTATCATCATAAATTCATCATCATTATAATTCTTCACATCAGGATAGTTATCCACATCTCCAATTTTAAATTTCAACTTCTTTAGATAAGAATATTGCAGTCAATACCCTTATCATGGTACCTGCTTCAAACTATAGAGTGATTTATTTTATCTCCAAACATTAATTTCATCACAACCTTGAACAAAACCCACTTGTTATTCCAAGAAGACTTATTGATTAAGAAGACCAATTTAGAATTTTATTTTGACATTCATTTGATACACATTGTATCCACTTTGAATTTCCATGGAAATAAATAGTCATATTGACTTATGTATAGCCACCAGAGAAAAGGTTTATTGAACACCAAAACCTTCTCTCCGAAGAATAGCCTTTACATTCTGGTCATGACTTATTTCTTTCCACATTTACATGTTGACCAAATTTATTTTTTAATACCTAAATCATTCTAATAAAAATATGGTTTTGGGTCTCTTAACTCGACAACCCTTTTGGTTCTTATCAAATTGATTCAACTCATCATTCATGGATTTAACATAGGTTCTTTCCTATGTAGATTCTTCTAATGATGGTTGTTCCAAAACTAATAGGAATGCAGGTTGTGTATTATTCCTCAATATCTTTCTCAGTGTGGGAGTTGTCCAATCTCGAATGATGTTGGATTGATCAACTTCTACTCTTTGATTTCTCTTGTAAGGTTCAGATGAATTTTCATCAACCATTGTTTCCTCTTTTGATTCTTCATCCGAGTCAACATCACAATGTGATTATTGATTGTTTTAGATGCCTTCATCCACATTTGTAGTTGGACCAATTTTATTTCCACATTCTTCCTCGTATTCTATAACATGGGAAGATAAATTCCTTAATTCATTTGTGGTTTTATCATCAATGGTCATCACATCACTACATTCCATAATTTAACCAAGCTGTTTATTGAAACATATGTAGGATTTCATATTCATTTAATCTCTGGGAAATATTCATTCATCTGAAGCATCACCATATCTTTTATGATTTCATTCGTTGTTTCAGATAAATAATTTACCTTAAAAAACACAAAAATACATCAATGAGGGATTCCTTCGATGCCATAACACATGTATTATTTTTTTCTCCATATAAAGACCTATTGTCTCCTCAATCATTTTTTTATTATATAAAAGGCTACTTTTTGGAAAAGTGAGAACCATACATAGAGAGTCAACAGCGTGTCCCACGTCCAATTAGACCACACACCACATTCAAAATTCAAAACTTCCACATTAAAAAATCAAAGGCCAAAATTCAAAACTATAGCCATATACAACTCGATCCATGAGCCAATCGACAAATCACCATGACCTTGAACCATGAGAGGTCACGTCGTTGCCATCATTAGAGTCATCATTAATTTTTCCCTAACCGTTAGAGAAGAAACCATTGACGCTGCCTAGAGCCATCATAGTCACCAATCTAACATCACATAGGTCGCCAAAAAACACATGAGACCTTCGTAACCACCAAATCCCCCACCAAAACATCCTGAAACTATAACCACAACAATCATCAACATCATTGAAGTTGGCAGAATCAGCTCGTCGCTGTCAAAATATCCGTCGTCCACCACCATCTCTCGTAGACGTCGGTCTTCCAAACCAAAAAGAAGAGCCTCTTAGAGTAGATCACCCACAATATCGGCCTCCAGAAAGCGAGTAACACTAGAAGAAGGATGCCCCATATCGAACAGACCCAACACCAGATCTCGTCGCCACAAATAAAATAGCCGAATAAGACCCCTTCGAATCTTCGAAGTGCTGAACCGCTGCTGAAATACTATCGAATGCCAAAACAAACCGCTGGACGACACCACACTGCCATGAATCACGAACCCACGAATGCTCCAAATAGAATTCTGATGAACAAAGAAACCATCACAATCAGTATAGTTCTTTCCATATTATTCACCTACCAATTTCGACATGCAACAACTCTATTTTTCTACAGAGTTGTCACACCATCCACTGCATTAGGTATTTAATTTTCTCTATGAAAAATTAAAATTAAATGGATTCGGATTCCCCTCTATTTTCATACATCAAAACATTTATTTTCCATCCAGTATCATTCTCAATAATTCAGCGATATGTTTTCAAGAAATTAGTCAATTTATATTTCTTATTTATATCCATCAGACAATTTATTATTCTATAATCATAAATGAAAAGGAAATTGTACCTTTATCCATATCTTCAATAATCATTTACCAAACCACATACATCTGTGTGAATGAGATCATGAAGATTTCATGATATTTTATTCTATCTAAAATAAGAAAAACACACCATCTTTCCTTTCATAAAGTCATCACAAGGATTCTTCCATTCAAGCTTCATTTTTGGGATATCCAAGACAATATTTAGTTTAGATATATTTTCTATATATTGTGGATTGATGTGACCCACCATCTTATGCCACAAGTTTTTATCTTTATATAATTTAATAAAACAAATGTTTTCTTTACTATCAACCTGATATAAGTTTCCATTTGTATATAAAACATCAGGAGAGAATTCCCAGTTCTTATTTTTATATTTCACCCCATTGGGATGAATGCCACAATAAGTCCTGAGTCATATAGTTGACTCTCACTATGAATATTGTCACAAAATATTTCCACATAAAGAAAATCCTTTTTATTTTTCTATCCATTAAAAATATTATTTCAACTACAACCATTGATCATCAAAGAATCATCATTGTCAACCATACTATTCCATCAGCCTTTTTACTAAAATTAGTTAACATTCATTCATTACCATTTATATTGGTTGAGAATCAACTATCCAGAATCCAAGTGTTGTTTATCTTTTTATTTTCTTGGGATACATCTTTAAGTATAGATTTTTTATATTTCTTCTTTTCCTTCAATGGAATATTAGATTGAGTGTAGGTTAAATACAGCCTTTCAAATATATCTTCAATGCGAGTAGGTTCTCCATACACATATTCTTATTTTAGTGAAGAAAACTTATTTACAATATAAAAACTATTTCATTGACACGTATAGGCTTGACTCATAGTTTTGTATGAATTTTTAATGCCTTTACTCTTCCAGAAATAAATAGATTTATGGAAAATGTTAAAATAATGGGAAAAAATACAAAGAAATTATTTATTCTATAAGTATTATGATATGATTTTTTTCTCCTTGGATGACATCCTAACTCTTCCCCATTAAAAAAGCTCCTTACCTCTTCACAGTATGACAAGGTATTCGCTTGATAGCCATAGAATTGATATTTCATCTGTAGAAATGTTTTCTCATTTCTATTCCTCCTCATGCTTCCTTATACAATAAAAAAAATTTCTTCTAATATTTTTTAGATTCCTTAGGATTTTTTCAATTCTTCTTTCAGTTTATGTTGAGGGTTTATTTTTTATCACCCCAAGGGACCTTTCAATATTTCCATCATTCATCTTTCCCTTATGTTTTCCCAGTCTATTATCAACAATTGAGTTTTTGATATCACAAACCATTCCACTATTTCCATTGAATATGGATATTTGTTCATTAAAAATATTTTCAACTCTATCAGAATAACACATAGCTCTCTCCAGTAACTCAACATCTATGAATTTTCCAAACTGTATTTTCTTCTTATAAATTTGATTCACTTTCAAATTTAATCTTGAAAGTGTCAACTTCATTATCGAGTCCCTCAACACTCAAGGACAAATCCTATAGTCTAAAGGCATGTTCATTGATTTCCTTTGTATACTCATCAATTTTGAGCTTTGGATCAACAATATCTTATGATATGGAAAAAGTTATCGAATGTTTCCTTATTACTACTTCAAGTTGATCAATTTCATCTTCCAGTATGTTAATGAGAGAAATCATTACTTTTCCGTCATTAACATTATCAATAATTTATACTAAAGTTTTTATATTTCAATTTATTTGAATTCCATTTACCAGCTTACTCGAGTCGTTTCATGTTCTATTTTGACTCTCTTCTCATATACCAACATGCTTCTCAGCTGATCATTTAGATAATGTTTATACAGATCACATTCCTCAAGGTTTGAATCCATTACATTGTAAATACATGGAATTCTTGTCACTATTTTATTAACAATATCAATTTGTATAATTTCATCAAAAATTTCTCTTATTTCTCAAACAAACTCATTAATTCGATTGAAAAAGTTACCTTCATATTTTTCATGATGCATCATCAGATCATCAAACCTATTGTGAAAATCATGGAGTTTCACCACCTTCACATTGTTTTTACCATCATAGATATTAACTAGTTATTCCCAAATATAATGTTCTTAAGCAAAACTCCTCACCTTTAGATATATTTGATTAGATTGAGATATAGTTGGGGAATTATGAGCTTCGACATCTACATCATGCATTTTCCTATCTGTTTCAGTCATAGATAGTCTGGTTGCATCAATATACTAAATTCCATGTGTAGTATAAAAGATTACATATAGTTCAAGAGATATTATATGGGATCTCAATTTTCATCCAAATCTAGAAATTGAATCCATAATATAGAGTAACTTCCCTATAATTTACAATATTCGCCATGATTGAAAATATAGACAGATTTAAAACCATCAACCTTTACCCTCTGACACTACTAGAAGAACAAAAATACACCCTAAGAGGGGAGGGGTGAGTCAGGGTGTCAACATTTTATTTTAATGTGATGGAACTGGTTATGACTTTTTTTGGAACTTGTTAAATATATTTGATGGTAATGTGAAGTTTATTAAATATTCACATGTAGAAATACCACACAACAATTTTAATTGGTTCACAATAAAGGGAAAGTACAAGGGGCATATGTTGATAGATTCTCAATCATTCCAAAATTCACTAATCTTCAATTTTTATGGATTAAAATGGTTTAGAACAGTCACCAGGTGCCACTCACACAACCTTTACACTGTTATAGGGATTGCATAATGCATTCCTTAGATAACATCCATTAACTCCCTCTTTACCACTACAGTTGGATGAATATAAACTCTTTTTATCAACATGAATGTTTGTTTAATGGACTGAAATTAAATCAACCAAACTAAAGTATATAAAGATTCATTATTGATGATTTTCTTTCCCCTATAAATGAAATTTACTTTTCTGTATACTATTCATTAGTGAACTTATCCCCCATAAACTAGCCTTCTTCTTCTATATACCACGATATTCTATGTACAACACTATATCATGTATCACCTCCCCATACTACCTTTGAAAACAATAATTGTGTACTAAATTCACAAAACATAACCATATACCACTACTTCAATATTGTGCCAATCCTCCTCCACAAACTGTATTCCACAAACCGTCTTCTATGAACCTTCTTCCGCGATCCATTCTTGGAATTACCAAATTCATTTCATATTTCTATTCCAAGTATTTTTTAGGTTTGCCTTCTCAAAAACCATTCTAGACTTCACTGAATTTCTCTAGTATTTTTAATATCACTGTTTCACCATAATGATTGGATTACTTCTCCTTATATTGAAAAATAGATCTGCATAATCCAGAAAATTGAAACTTACCAAGTATTTGATATGACACTACCTATACCACATACCATGAATCTCTCTTGAACCGTTTTATCTAAATAGTTTTCTTACTACCACTATTCTTTCACGGAGGACAAATTCTTCCATGAACTGATATCCACCTTGTTTTCGCAAACATTAAGCCATCTAATGAGTCAAAAATTCAATGGACATCTCTTCCTTGTTTTAACAAACGACATGACATATCATGGATTGTTTCCTATCCATGTACTAGGAACATTCTCATGAACCATATCTATCTCATGAACCTTCCTTAATTAAAAATCTGTGTATCAACTTTTACAGTGATATAGTGTTGTTAAGCATAAATGTTTCCTTTATCGTTTTCCTCCTCCGGCCCACACACCTCCTATGCAGTCCATGAACTATCCTTCACAGTCTGCGAACCAGGCATGGAGAAATCTTTTTCATAAAATTTCTTCTTCCAAATTAATAAATTATTGATTTTGAGGCCTAAAATTTTGAAAAACTCTAGTTAATTGTCAAATCGTAAACACCAACATCAGCTCGTATAGTAAGATCACTTGAATTTTAAACCCCTTGAACAACCTATTATGGATTGAAATAAAATACAGACCATACACAATTTCCTATAATGATTATCCTTGGTTATTACAAAATTGGCTAAAAATAAATTCCCTTGAATCTATGAAATCATGGGACTATTAGTCAATGATTTTCTTAGATTAATTCATTACACCAATATGAAGATGGAATCATAGAAGTGAGATCCACACTTGAAAAAATTATAACATAGAATAACTATGGGAATCCTTGGATCATTAAAACGAGTTATCCAATATGTGCCTACATCAAGAACCAGATGTGTGATAACAATAGAGAATGTTATATAAGGGACTCAATCTATTATCCAGCACTATAGTAAACACCACCATTGAGGTAGGTCTCATGATATGGATTTTAAATTTGGAAGATATCTCTTAAATGTAATATTTTATTTTTCTAGTCTTTGTAAAAGGGATAAAGGGATGTATTTTTCAAAAATTCATTAGTTGGAAGAGAATGTATACAAAAAATCCCAGGCTAGGGATGCCAAAGAGATGCTATAATTCATTAAACTATATGAAACACCACTACCACAACCTACACGTATTATAGGAATCCAGACATGTTAAAAAAGAATAGTCCCAACTTCATATTAAGATAGTGTGATAGATATGAAATGACATAAAATCCATGACAGTAATTATGTAATTAAAATGATTGAAAAAACATTTGATAAAACATATGAATATTAATAAAATTATTATCAATAGTGTGAATCTTAGAAACCATAAACAGAACACAAAGGTTTCTATAACAAATAAATAGTAAAAGGACCCCAATGAAATTAGATAACACATATTTACCCAACGTAAAATAAATATCCTTGAATGTAACAAATCATTCAACAAAAACCTTAACCCATGAGCTCAGGATTGTAATTTTTAGAAAGATCTACTAAAGAAGAAACAATGATCACAAAATCCCAAATAAAATAACGAAAACCTAGGACCTGATATTGTTTATAATTTTTATTAGAGAATGACTATACCTGAAATATATATCAATAACCATAGGGACCCCTATGAATATAATGTGTACCAAATTGATGAAACACATAAAACCCTATATGAAAGAATAATAAGTATGTTTCATGGTAATACTGAGTCACACCTAAGATAGGAGTAAAATATTTATAATCTATGAAGTGTTATAATCATAGACATTCATTAGACATGTATAAGTTGTAATATGAATCACGAAAAACCTGAAAACGTGCATCAATCATCATTGATGATGATTTTGACCACACAAATAATTCCATTCGAGAAGAATTTTTGAATTCAGAGAAAAGAGGGATATATAATTCATGAACCCCTAGAAAATGGTGATTTATATGTATCACTTCCACCATGAAGGCCCCCATATAACATTCTAGGGAGGAAAAGAAATAGAAAAATATATGGATAGTATAAAAATACTTTGAGTTGTTGAAACAATTACACATAATAATTCCCTTTTTATAAGTGATTTCCCAAATGTTTGCTTAAGAAAAATTCATAATTGAGTTTCTACATATTAGTAGTATAGTGTTTTCTATACAACTCATCTCATTAAATTTATAATGTTTCATAGTTGTTCTGTTGATGGAAACATCAAATATGTGAGTCCACATATGCTTTCCTATTCCCTTTACTAAAGGGACATGTAATTCGAGAAGGGACTTTTGTAATATTCATTAATGTATAAATTACATAGTCATGGGAGTATTCTAAAAGATACAGAATTCTGATTTGAAACCAATAAGAGTTACACATCATCTTTTTTATTTTTTATTCAAATACCCACATCGAATTATATATGATGGTTTATTAAGGGTTGGTATGTTCATCATTCCCAACCATTTCATTATCTTTGTCATGGAGAGCTATAAAGATGTTTATATAATCCTAGGAAGACTATTTATTTCCAATCAGAAGGTTCTTTTTGATGTAAATCAAAGGTTGATGATATTTTCAGTTAGGGAAAAACATGTAATTATTAAATAAGTTAAATAAACCATGAAATCTGGTGAGTCATTAGATTTCTGAGACATCATTTTGACTAATAATAATCATTATTAAATGAATAGTATAGAAAACCAAGAGACCATGTATCATGATATTGATGACATCAAAACCTTGATTTTATATTAATCAATGACTATGAAATATCCCATGATAGGTATAATAAGATTGATTAGAGTTTAGTATGATATTGTCACACTAGAATATTGTAAAGAGATACATAGAAAAAACATCATATAAAAATGAAAATATTGAGAAATTATTTTGATTAAATAATTACACAATTTGAAAATGTTAGGGAATGGAAAAATTTATTTCTAATATCTAACTAACATGTATTAAATTCTGGATATGATATCGTTGTAATATCTTGAAAATCTATAAAACCTATTTTCATGGATGATCCCCTCCCCCAATACTTCCTCAAATCTGTCCACTCCTCTCAAAACTGACCACCACGTCTCCCTCTCACCCTCTATGGTGCATTCCCCTGATTGATACTCTTATCCACAATATCCCAAAAAACCATTAATCACACAATCCATGGTCATGAACCACCTCAACCCATTTATATGGTATTAGATTCTCCACTACAACCCTAATAGACCACCCCATCAATATTTTTATCACGTTTCACCGTACTATCTACCTCAAGATAGTCCCTATCATCATCCCTACTAATGTAGTTTTCTTACCATATCCTAATATGTTTTATGTTCCACCATTTACATTACTTTTAGTATCGATTTTTATTAGTATTTTAAATGGATATGAACATGGATAACCTATACATTATTGTTCTCTATAATTTTCACTAGAATATGGAGGTCTTCAATCAACATGGTAATATATACCCTCTAGCATAATTGAATTACATGAGGAGATGTACTATTAGATGTTCCTAGAGATCAGATACTATTTAAAACTCTACATGGTTAATGTAACCATTCATCTTGGTGGATGTATTTTAGAACTCACTCAATGAGATTTCAGCATCAAACTTCGATTTAACAATGATCATTTTGTATGTTCCCCTTCTTACACTACTATAATTCGGGACCTGGTCAGGTTTGATGTAGAAAGGAGATGTGAACTAATCTACCTTTACCTACTGAGAATACATAAACCATGTACAGGGAAGAGAACCTATCTATTGCATCTCATTCAATATTTACTCCACCAGGACCTAGAACATCCATTTTTAAATAGAGGAGAATTTCAGTGTTCAATTAGTCATATTGACATCATCATCCTAGCCAATTCCACATGAGGGAATAACACCAACCAGACCTATTATATTTCTTTATACTACAAGGCCATGGTGTTGTAGGATCATGGTACACAAATGGGAGGATTCATCATTACACACTTTTCCATTAATCATTGATTCATTGAAGATTATCATAATCATTCCTCTATTGGAATGATGGATTATATTTTCCTCCTCAATCTCCACAAGATGGGGCACTTGAGGAAGATTGAGGATTGCTAAAACAGGGATCCCAAGTACATTGAGGACACTATTGAGGATCTAGCTCATAATGTCTTAATACATACTCCCATTGATGAGGTACCTTCATCCACTGATTTGACTACAACCGAACACCCTCTTATTCTCCTTAAACACCTTCATACACATCTTCACCTCCAAACACAACTACAAAACCCCTACCGCCACTGATCTAACTCCATAAATTCCCTATTACATATATTTTATCCTCTAATGTATTCTTGAAATCCATAAGGATATTATGACCTAAGTCAGAATCCAGTTCACTGAGCCATAACTAGTCACAACCATCGCTCCTCCACTATCCAATACTCTTGACCACCAAGAACTAGTTTCTTCATACCGCACTTCATCATCCAATAATAGCCCAACTACAACCCAGGTTGGATTCTACATTGATCTTAATAAACCTTGTTAATATATGTTTTATAGTGACCCTAGCCTTTTACCCAAAACATTACATGATTTTAAGAAAAATTATAAATTAGTGTACAATCCATGGATACTGAAGTCTAGTGTCTTGGAATACATGGCTCATAAAACTGAAAACATGGAACCAAATAAAAACATTTCTTAATAAAGTCTTTATAATGATCCCTGAACATCCATTATTCTCATACATCTTCATAGGATAACTTGGGGATAACATGAACAAAGGGATGAGCTAAAACCCAATAAGGTAATAAGAATAAAAATAAATCCATAGTACATGGGTTAGTAACCTGACACAAAGAAATAAATAGTCATGTAACAGAAGGGATCATACCATATAAACAAGGAGTAATATAAAAATAGAATCATAGAAATGTGGTAGTAACATAAAACATGAATTTAGTACGAGTCCAGGCTATCTTCTAAGATCGTTTCCCATAGTATCACAAGCCAGGAATAACCGCCATGACCATCACACATAACATCTCATGAGACTTAAATTTAGAAAATCAATTGGAGTACTATAAAGGGGCACCCATATTAACATGTTCATGAATATAATTTACACATTAATAATCATACATTATCAATCATACATAAATGTAAGGGAACCCATGGAGCGAAATGGGTATCACATTAATGACATCAATCATTATGAATGGTCGTATAACAAAAGTATCCATGAGAGAAAGTAAATTAAAATGTAAATGGGAATTAATAAGGTAAAATTTTCATATATCATAGTAAGTTATTCGAAAAAATAATTAAACACGTTTAATAAGAGTATTTAGGACATTCTTAGCATTAAAACCTTTTAGTGCGGTTTTAAAGAAAAAACTAAATAGATTTTAATATATAAAATGGAAACAATATTTTATATAAAACCATAATTGAACCAAAAATGTATTTATAATAAAAATAATAATTTTATAAACTCAATTGTGGAAAAAAATAGATGACCGATTTCACATGAAATTGGGTAATAATTTGTCATGTTCCCTTAAAATGATTTTTCTTACTAGGAAGTATCGAGGTGGGAATCACTTAAAATCATGTATATCACCGAAAGAGAATGTGTGATGGACCTTGAAACATGATTATGGAGCATATATAATGAATTTACATGTTGTACATAAAATGTAAATACCACATTATTTGTGTAAAAATAATGATAGTGCAACCTGAAGGAATAAAGGCAGTTTAGGTGGAATTCCTTACGGACTATCAGTGTGGTATCTGGGGTACATAACAGGGATTAAAGAGAGAGAAATTAATTTATCATAATTTATAAAACATGACGACCATATGGGGGATGTGAGTAATTTTACCCCATTAATAGGAATTACACATAAATGGGCATAACATAGAGGACAATCTTGAATAAAATTGAAAGGGAGAGGATCCCTTACCCTGTGTATGTTGGAGTTCTCCACTTGTTATTAATAATCTAAATAAAAAAATTATGATTATTAATTAATAATCGCATAACCTTTAATATATGTTAAATTTATAGTATAAATTTTTTATTTTCAATAAAGACCTTTTTTTGGTTATAGGGTTCAATTTCATTGTTCTGGTACATGAGCTTCCATGGTTTTAAGGATCGGTTCATGTTCAGATAAACATTTATAATGAAGGGGGTTGTCTATAGTGGAAGTTATATTTTATTATTGAACATAAAGAAGTTTATATGGTTGAAAGATTACTTTTGTTACATGATGTTACGTTGAATCATTATAAAAAACTTTAGTGACATCCTTTTGTGTTAATTGGTGGTTTTTTACCACAAAGAACACATTTTGTTTTATAAACCAATAACATTTTTACAAAAGGATTCCAGAACCATAGATGAGTAATAATACATATATTATGGTCTATTTAAACAATGAAAATAGTTTCGTGACCGTAATTGAAGATGGTAATAAAAATTGATAAACCATCATTTCTGATTGTGTTAAATTAACACATCTCAAACAATGTTTCCATTTCATTAAAATAAAAGATGGGGAAAGGAGAGAGGATAATGAATTATCTAATTAGCATAATAGAATTACATTAAATATATATTAATGGAGTTATCATACCATTGGGTTGAAGGGATGTGTGGAAAGAAATAAGCAAAGAAAATAATATAAAAGAAATAAAAGAATTGAAATGAGTAATTTACCCCTTGAGTTTATATCCTTTGAGAGCCTCCTAAGAGGAGAGTCTTTGGTATTATGAAGAGACTAGGGACTTTTTTCACATGGGGAAGGATCTTGGTAGGAAATTTGATCATAATATTTTCAATACACAAGGCTTGAGTGGAGTGAAGAGAAGAGAGAGTGAGGGGGGTTATAGTGGAATAGAGGAGGGTTATCATAATTTTTTAATAACTAGTTTATTAATTTCACTCAAGACCATAAATAGAACAATTTCTTGACTAAAAATACTAAATGGGTCATGTGAATTCAAACCAAGTGTTGTGACATCATCCATGAGGCGAGGAATAGTCTATTTAGCTTATAATGTATATATATTGTAAATTACGGTATTTTACAATTAATCAGAAATTCTTGTATTTTAGAAAAATATAAAAAAAAATTCCCTAACCATTATTCAACATGTAGAATCCAAAAATGAATTTTTTTAAAAAAAAATCTCAATATTGTTAATTTAATATTTAATTAAAATCACAATTTACTCGAAAAAATAACAGTATTAAAACATTTATTTTCTTATTCTAAGATATAGGTATATCGTACTCCTGCTTGAATCTTATTTATGTACTATAATAGGTAAGGTTTATATTCATTAGGTTATTTCACTATTAAGAAGTTTAACATTTCAATTCACAATGGTATGTTCCTATTTACAAAAAATTAATTTAGTCATATTAGACTACAAATAACTTACTGATCACAACCCTGAGTGTTAAATATTATAAAATCAAATCAAAGAAGTGAAAAACTTATTTTTAATGGTCACATATAACATTGAAGCTCATTATTTTGTGATTTCAAATGATTATATTACATAATTATAAGAGGTAAATTTTCAGTGAAAAACATAGAGTCTTTACATTCTTCCCCCTTCAGAAAATTTTCCATCAATTTTTTATAACATTATAGGTTGTAAACAGGTGTCGGTACATTTCCTTCACTACCTCCTCCAGTACCCATGTTGCCTCTTCGTACATATTATTCTTCCATAGTACCTCGAACAGGTGGGTAGTCTTGTTACGTTGAACATTATCTCTATGATCTAACATCTTCACTGGTTTCTCCTCATAAGAAAGTTCATCTTCCAAAATGAACCACCTTTGAAGAGAGTACATCTGAAGCATATAGTATCTACTTCCTTAAGAGGGATACAAGAAAGACATCGGTTACATTAGACATCGTAGGTGGAATTGGAAGTTGATAGGCCATAGATTCAAATCGAGAAAGGATCTCAAAGGGGATGATGTACATGAGACATAAATTCCCTTTCTTCCAAAACTGCATGGCCTTCTACCACAGAGATATGTGTAGAAATATTGTGTCTCCAACTTTAAACTCAAGGTCTCATTGACGATTTTCTACATAACACTTTTTTCAAATATGGGATTCCTTGATATACTAGTGAATGGTTTTCACCTTCTCCCCCATTTCATCGACCATTTCATGTCCTAGAAACTGATGCTCCCTGACTTCATCACAACATGCAAGTGTTCTTCACCTTTTCCCATACAGGGATTCATATGGTGCTATTCAGATACTCGATTGGAAACTATTGTTGTATGAAAATTCATCCAGTGGAAAATATTGGTCCCATCCTCTTTTGAATACGATAGAACATGATCTGAACATATCTTCTAGTGTCCAAATAGTTCTCTCATATTGGCCATTAGTTTTAGGTTTATAGAACATACTAAATTTCAGTTCAGTTCTTAGAGAATGTGGCAGAACATTCTAGAACATCAAGGTGAATCTCATATCACGATCAGAAACAATAGATTGTGGTACTCCATGCAGCATTACCACTTCTTTGATGTAAATCTGTTAAATTTGATCCAATGAAAATTGCACTCAAAATGCAATAAAGTGAGTTTTCTTCGTAATACAATCCACAAGGACACATATATCATTGTCTCCTATAGAAGTCATTAGAAGTACAGTGACAAAGTCCATGGTAATTTTCTCCCACTTCCATGCTAGTTTTGGGGTGGTGGAATCACCCCCATATAAATATGCCTCCTAGAAGACACTTGCTGTCATACCAGACACTTTGATGTATATTCAACAATCTCCCTTTTTCATATTGTCCCCCAAAAAGTTTTCATGGATATCTTGATAATGTTTTTTTCATCCTGGGTCGATGGAGAAGGACGATCTATGTTCATCATTCAAAATATCCTTCTTTATCTCTGGATCGAATGGTGCACATTATCATGATCCATATATTATTAATCCTTCCACATCAATCTTGAACTCGGATGAATTACCATTTCTGATAGCTTCCAGCTTTTTCATAATTTCCACACATTTTCTTTGAGCGTTGATTATTTTCTCCATGAGGGATGGTTGAGAAATCATTTGAGAAAGGATTGATGATGTTCCTACCATAATTATTCCCATTTCCTTCCTCTGGAAATCTGAGAAGATTGGATCCTTTTCAATTCTGATAATTGATAAAGATGCACGATCCTTCCTACTTAGGGAATCTGCCACCTTATTTTCATTACAAGGAAGGTAGTGGATTGAGTAGTCATAATCCTTGATGAGAACTATCCATCTTTGCTAGTGCATATTATTACCTTTTGGTGTGAATAGACATTTGAGACTATTTCAGTCTATATATATCTCACTGATCTCCCCATAGAGATAATGCCACTTGATTTTCAATGCAAATATCACTATCGCCTACTCCAGATCATGCCTAGGATAGTATTTTTCATGGAATTTCAGCTTCCTTGAGGCATATGATATCGAATTATCATTTTTCATCATCAAATAGCCTACTCCCTTCTTGGAAGCATCAATGTACACCACATAGAGTTATCCACTTTTTTGGAGTGTGAGTACTAATGTTGTTATTAGCTTATATTCAACTCCTTAAACATAGTCTTCACATTCCTAATTATAGAAAAACATTACACCCTTATATGACATCATGGTCATTTGTTTTGATAATCTGGATTTTTTTAACAAATCTTCGATAATACCCAGATAGACCCACAAGGCTATGGATCTCGTCTACATATGTTGTACTGGGACACTCTTCCATTGACTTTTTCTTGGAAGGATCCATAGATATCCCTTTGCTTGTGATAACATTCCCCATGAATGATACATCTTCCATCCAGAACTCACATTTACTATACTTTTCATACAACATCTCACTTTGAAAATTCATCAAGATAGTATTCAAATTCTCATCATGTTCCTCCTTGCTCTTGGTGTATATCCTAATATTGTCAATAAAGACTACCACAATTTTTTTGAGGTAATATCAAAAGACTGTATTCAATAAATCGATGAAAATTTTCGGTGCATTAGTGAGTCTCAAGGGAATCATTATGAATTCACAGTGTCCATACCTTGTTCTAAATGTAGTCTTAGGATTATCTTCCTTCCTCAACATTAATTGGCAGTATCCTAACGAAGGTCCACCATAGAGAAATAACATGCCGCGTGAAGTAGATCGAACAAGTCATCTATCCATAGAAGGGGATAAGTTTTTCTTCGTCATGGTTTTATTGTGCTCATGATAATCAATGTAAAGGCTCATTTATCCATCCCTCATCTTGATTAGGAGGGCTATCATGCTCCACAGTGAACCACACAGGTGTATAAAAACCTTCTCTAGAATATCCTATAACTACATCATCAACACTTACAACTCTAATGTGGTCATTCTATAAGGTTTCATTTATATATGAAGAGATCCAAAAATATGTTCAAGGGAGAACTCAACATCTCGGTCAAGAGGAAGACCAAACAACTATTCAAGGAATACATCTTTGTAATCCCTTATGATAGGCATTTCTTCGTGCATTATTCTCTCCATTGTTCAAATTAGTTTATCTAGATATACTTGCTCATAAGATAAAAACATCCACACATGAGACAATGATTCTAATGGAGATTAATCATCCGTCTTACAATTTTAATGAATTGGAGGATGCATCATAATGTTAAGAGTGATCACCCTTTTCTGATAGTTGATGTTGTATTTGTATAATGATAACCAATCCATGACCAAGATATTTTTGAACTCCACGAAAGGATGTACGATGTGATTTTATGGGAGGTTTAGTCCAAAAATTTTATCTAGGGTGGAGTTATAAACCATTGATGTAATAATTTCCCCATTCTCTTTTCTCACAGATAACATATCCTCCAAATTTTGAGGTGGTGTTTTAATATTTCTACTAAACCTGAATGATATGAAAGAATGTCTAAAACTTGAAATAAATAGTATGTTTACAATTTTAGAATGAATAACTAGCATAAATTTCAACACTTTTTTGTCTAGCTCTACCTCAGTAGTAGTGATAGAATAAGCCCTTCCATGTTTCCTTGGAGGTTGTTTTTGATTGCCTCTGACAACCCTCAGCTTAGAAAAATTACTCACATGATTCTCATGAACCTTGTAGTTGTTACACTGAACCACTAGCTGAGAGTTGATCTAAACCATCATTTCTTATACCAAATTATAGGGATTTTTTAATATCCCTTAGCTAGTTCATGGATAGATGTCACATATTTCCAAATTTGAAGTAATTCCTGGTTCCCATTAGATAGTTACCACGATGTTTCTTCCCAAAACTTTTACATGTGGGATATTCGAGCATCTTTCTATCATGTGATTTTATTGTGGAACCATCCATGCTTTTCTCCATTTTCCACTTCTTATCACCATGCCCATGATAATTCTGAGAGTCTCCAATCTTCATTTACACATTGATTAGACAATGGGAAATCTCTTATAACTTTCGATGTCTCATATCACCAACATCTTCTATAGACTTGACTTTATCCCTCTAAATAAGTGAACCACCGTGATTTTAGTGATCCTGAAAAAGTCAGAGGCATACCTTGAATGTCTTGTAATATTGTCTTCATACACCGTGGTAGACTCATCTTCCCTCTGCTTAAGACTAAGAAACTCTATTTACATCTTGAGATGGAGGGTTCAGGGAATATTTTTGTTGAAAACCATTCTCTTGAATTCCTACCAATCCATGGAATCAATTTCCTCTTGGGATTTTTATTCTTGATCAGTGTCGACCACTGATCAGCTTCCCCCTCAAAATGACAGATTTCCAATATGACTATCTCCTCTTCCGAGCAGTATAGGATGGAGAATATATTTTCAATGGAGTTAATATACTATTCAATGAGGAGGGGATCATAAGATCCTATAAACATGGGAGGAATTTTTCTGATGAAGGATTCTATGACAACATTCTATTTCTATGGAGGTGGAGGGTGCTCCACATGAGTCAGGTTATTATAAATAACATGAGCTAGCTGAGAGTGTACTTTCATTATGTTTTGAGCACTCATTCCCATCATATCCGGAATTTCATTAGGTAAATATTCACATTTCATATAACATTGGTTTTTGGAACATGTTCTTCTATTTCCCCCCATTAACTAATAAAAAGAATATATAATTATTTGTCTTGAATATTTAGTTATTGACCATAAAAAATAAACGTTTGAATATAAAAGGATAACCTTGTAATGGAGAAGTATGTCCTAACATGTGATTCCTTTTGTTTATATATATGTTATCCGTGATCTATTTCTTATCTTATATTCTTATGGGATTTTTTATTCCCTTAAAAATGGTTTTTAGTAATCTCATGAATTTACCAAGGCATATCCTCGAGGAATGTCAACACCAAGAGAGATGAAATGCAATTTTTAATGTACTAGGATACCTTGGGTCATGCCCGAAACTCATTGTTGTAATTTTCACTCCACAGTACATCTTTTCCAGCGCCGCCTATTACTGTTTGTATCTTGACAGAGATGTATTTTCTTAATAAGACACTTACTCTATACTTAACAAAACATAGGGGTGTTCTGGCATAATTTTTATCATAATTAAGGTTGTCAATAAGGTTCTCTATTAATAGTCTCTAAAAATAACTAGACCTTCCTTTAATAAAAACTATATTGACCCTAGCCATTTATACAAATCATTAAATTATTATAAGCCTAATTGTACATCATAGTACAATCCAAGGATCGTGAAGTCTAGTGCCTTGGAAGGCTGGGCCCATAAAAATAAAAACATGGAACTAAATAAAACATTTAATTATTTTGTATTCATAAAGATCCAATAACTTCCATTGTGCTCATACATTATTATAGGATAACCTGGGGATAACATGAACAAAGGGATGAGCAAAAATCCCAGTAAGGGAATAAGAATAAGAATAAATCCATAGAAAATGGGTTTGGAACATGACATAAAGAAATAGAAAGGAATGTAACATATGAGATGATAACATATAAACATGGAGTAATATAATAATGGAATCATAAAAATGTGGTAGAAACTTAAAACAAGTCTTTAGTATGATTCAAGGCTAACCTCCAAGATCATTTATCACAGTAGCACAAGACAATCCTAACCGCTAAGACCATCACAAAAAACATCTCATGAGACTTAAATTTACCCAATGGATTGGAGAAATATATGGGTGAACCAATATTAACAAAGTTAAATAATATTATTTCCACAAAAAAATAATATATAATCAATGATAAATAAATGTAAGGGAACCCATGAAGAGAAATGGGTATCACATTCCTGACATAAAGAATAATGAATGGGTGTATCATAAAAGTGTCTATGATATGATGGAATTAAAACATACATGGAAATTAATAATTTAAAATATTCATGTAGCATGGTATGTGATTTAAAATAAAAGTGAAAACATGTATGAAGAGTATTTACAAAATTCTTAACAATAAAACCTTTTACTGTTGTTTTAATGAAAATACTAAAGAGATTTTAATATTTAAAAGGGAGAAATATTTTATATAAAACAAAAAGTGAACCAAGAATGATTAAATAATATAAAGTATGATATTATAAATACTGTGGTGGCTTAAAACAAAGGATATAGTTCACTTGAAATTTTGTAAAAATTTGGGAAGTTCGCTTGAAAATCAGTTTACTTACTTGTTAGTATCACAGATGGAATCACTTAAAATAATGCATACCCCTGAAATAAAATGGTGTATGGATCTTGAAAAATGAGTTTGGAGCAAATGAATATATTATAGAAGTTTCAAATAATAATAAAATACTACTTAATTTGGGTAAAAATTATGAATGAGAAACCCAGTGAATAAATGTGGTTCAAGTATAATTCCTTATAGATTATGGTCATGGTATCGAGTGTAATTAAGATGGATTAACAAGAGAAAAAGTGATTTATAATCATTTATACATATTTAAGATAGTATGGGGAGGTGTGTAATCATACCCTATAACTATTAATTACTCATAAAATGGAATAACATAGATGGAAATCTTGAATAAAAGAGAAATAGAGAGGATCCCTTACCTTAGGTCTGTTGGTGTTCTCCATTTGTTATTAATGATGTGAATAATTTTTTTTATTAATTAATAAGTATAGAACCTATTATGTATGTAAAATAAATGTTATAACCCTTATAAATTCATTTAAGACCTTTTTTCTATTATATAGTTCTATTTCATTTTTCGAGTCTATTTGTTTCCTTGGTTTTATTGATCAGTTCATGTTTGGATACACATGTATGATGAAAGTGGTTTTCTAGAATCGATGTTATATTTTATTATTGAACATCCAGAAATTTTTATGGTTGAATGATTATTTTGGTTACTAGAAACGAAGTTGAATCATTATATAAATATTTATGGACATTATTTTGGGTTAATTGGTTGTTTTTGACCATAAAGAACATATTTTGTTTTATAAACCAAAACCATGTTTAGAAAATGAATACAGAACCATATATGATTCATAATATATATTATTGCCTAGTTCAACAGTGAAAATGGTTTCATGACTATAATTGAAGATGGTAATGGAAATTGATAAATTATCATCATTGATTGTGCTAAATTAACACATATTAAAAGGTGTATTTATTTCATTCAAATAAAAGATTGGGAAATGAGAGTAGGTAATGAATTAACACATTAGAATAATATACTTAAATTAAATGTATGTTACCAGTTTTATCCTACCATTTGGGTGAAGTGTGGTGAAGAAAGAAATAATAAAATTAAATAACATCAAAGAAATAAACGAATCTGAATGATGATTTTACCTGTTGAGTTTAACTCCATTGAGAGCTTCTTAAGAGGAGTAGTGTTGGTATTTTGAAGAGAATAGGGGTTTTAGGTCATGTCGGAGGATCTTGGGAGGAGATTTGGGAATAATATTGGCAAGGAACAGGTCTTGAGAGGAGTGAATGGAAGTGGGAGCGGCGGGGGGGGGGGGGGGGTTATAGTGGAGGAGAGGAGAGTTTTTCATAATTTTTTAATCATTAGTTTATTAATGTCCATCAAGACCATAAATAGTGATGATTACATGACCAAAAATACTAAATGGGTCATTTGAATTCAATCCAAGGGTCGTGACATTATCCATAATGATAAGAATAGTATATTTATCTTATAATGTATTTATACAATAAATTAACGTATTATACTATTCATAAAAATTCAACTATTTCAAAAAATTCAAAAAAATTCAACTGAACCATTTTTTGAAATGTAGAATCCAGAAATGATATTAATTTTGGAAAATTAATTTTGAAATTATTATTAATATAATATTTAATTACAATCACAATTTACTTGTAAAAATTATAATTTTAAAACAATTATTTTTTTATTCCAAGATATAGGTATATTTTACTCCCTCTAGAATATTATTTATATACTATCCTAGTTAAGGTTACTATTTATTAGTGTATTTTATAATTCATAATGCTAACATTACTATTCATAAGGGTATTTTACAATTCACCAAATATTATGTTGGTAATATTAGACTCCAAATAACTTACTTATAGAAGCCGTGTATGTCAGATTTTCTAAATTCAAATACTAGAAGATACAAACATATGTTTAGTGGTCACTTAACACATATTCGTTCATTAGTATGTGATTTTAGGAGATTATATGACATTATTATAAGAAGGAATTTCTATTGAAAAGCATTTTGTCCTTGTAAATTTTTTCTAATTAGGCATGTAGGGGAAATGACTTTTACCTTCCTTCTATGTATGAGGTATATGTGATTGATCTAGAATCCATACATTGAATCCCAATATAGATATGCAACTCACTAACCTATCATGATGGATCTAGTTTCACTACCATGACACCCACTATAGTGGTCTACTAACTGAATTCACATTCTATAGATTCCATGGATACCATAGATTTGGTAGGGTAGATTCAAGAATCCATTATTTGGGCGATGACTACTGATGAATATATGAGTGACATAGGCTACACTATATATTTATTGCTATGTACACCTCTACTTTTGTACACTATTTATGGGTGTCTATTATGGTACTCCCTTTATATTTTAAGTACTAGATGAATCATTTATAAAAAAATGGTTGGGAAATTGTTATAGGCTACACTACTAGCTTTATTATTCTCATATTTACATATGAATGAAATTATTTATATCTAGATATAATATATCATCTATAGTTACTGAAATTTCTATTAGGAAACCATATGAAATTCATCCTGAGATATATAATTTGTTGTATTTAATAAAATTTCATCTTAGTGATCTATAGAACTGTACTAAATGGAACACTCTCCATGATGAGAAATTAACTTACTATTTTTACTTCATAATTTTTGACAACACATTCTTGAGATGGTTAACACCATCATGTTCTTCCATGAGCTCAACAACACCACCCCGAGACTTGAAGGATTCAAAGGATATATTAGATAATGAATGGTGGTGAATTATATTTTACCATATGTCAGGATATTGAAATCATAGAGAGACATTTATGTAAGGGAACCTTTATTTTATTTTTGTTTATGTATACATTGAGTTTATAAAGAATATTAATTTTTCATTTCTAAAAAATTATGTTTTTTGGTAATCAAAAACACCAATGTAGTCGATCAATTCATTTATATGAGCGACATTTTCCAATTATCTAGGTCCACCTACCCACTTTTCATCTAACATAGTGGTTTAATTTAATTTAATAATGGTTTATCTAGTGTAGATATTTTGTTTCTAAAAATATTTTGACTTCAAAAATATCTGATCACCATACAAAAATTTATCCCTTTGGATGTTTTACACCATAATGATCTATAAATTCACATTTTTAAATTTATAAACAATGATTTAATTTCTATAAATGTATCCATTTATATCTCTACCAAATTCCATTCAAGAACAGTGTATACAATAGTTAAATTTATGTTTTTGGAGTCTGTGATGCCATTTAATGTCTATACACATGGATTTCTTCTTATTTTCATTGTTCTCTATGTTATTTTTCATCGAAACCATTCATCAACAAGAAATTTAATTAAAACCATTTCTAAAATATAAAATTTATTGTTGGATATTGTTTTAATCTATTTTTACTCCATTTTCAAATATTATTTTTAATCCTGAGATTTGTAATTTAATTATAAATCATCAATATATGAATGTTTTGATTAAATTGTAACTAAATACTATTCTCTAAGAGATTTCACTTTATTTTATATAATCACATTTCTGAGAAGATTATAAACATACATTTCTATAGACTATTATTGGAATGTATCTTTAGGGATTAAGGGGGCATGTAAACCAATCATAACATTCAATATATTTGTATAGAGGTTATGATTAATAAATAAAAAATAAAATGATTTATGGAATATTTTTTGAGAAATTTTCACGTAGAAACCCCCTATATATTTCTATCCGTAGCATATAAAATCCATGAAGACCATTGTTATGATAGAACCATTTATATAATATTGCCACATACAACACCACTTTTGTGTCTACATATGCTTTTCTATTAAAAATGTGAGAGAGATTTCACATATCTATCATATATGGGATTTTTATACTACAGTGATTTATGGTGGTATTTTCACCATATTTTTATGAAATGACTCATGATTACCTTCAAAATTTTTTATTCTTACCCTATTCCAATTAAAACCACAGTTTTTTTATTAGAATGTTCAAATCACAATTTCCAGATCGATGATTATCATCTATCCAATTCAAATTTTTTTTATTAAAGGGAAAGAACAACCAGGACATAACAAAGTCATGGGGCCTAATCTATTTATGATTATAATGGATTATAATTTATAAAATACCCATAATTTTTATATTTCTATTTTACTATATAAGTAGCTACCCCATCCACAGAACCATTTGAACTTTATTTCATATGCTGAAATGATTGGTATTTTGTTTTTTTATGGAGTGTATATGTTTGAACAAATAGAAGCCTATGGTATATAACATTTATTAAAGGAAGGAGAATAAATAATATTTTATTTACCTTTAGTGATGTGAGAAATGTAATTGTGATGTAAATTGAGAAATTGGTTTTTTTTCTCAGGAATAATTGAAAATTTTAATCAAAGGAAGAATGTAATTGAATTAATTACATCACTATTAGGCATGCCTTATTTTATATAAACTATGGATTCAAGAGGAACTTCAATTTCATATTTCATGATGTTTTATATTCATGGTTTTAATTAACATTTCATGTTTAAAAATTGATTGATTTTGAATCCATGTTGATTTTCATTTTGATTTATGAAAATAAATTATTCAAGTGTGGGGTAATTTTAGAAGATGAATTTATATATATGTATTATAAACAATTATTTAAGTATTAATATGTCTTTATTAGTTACTAAACTTATTCTTTAATTATTTTATGAAATAGAGACTCATAAATCCAATGTGGTAATGTTGTAAAAAACAAAAATTATACATTACACACCACGACAAAATGATTAGCTATGTTTATTGATCAAGATAATAGTTCTCCATCCAATTCTGATGGAATTTATCCAATTTACAAGATATGAATCATATTTATATAATATGTATATATTAGCAAATATGAAATATATAGAATTTGAAACCCAATTATTATACACATCATAAACATTGTACAGAATGTGAAATTTTTGAATTCTAAATCCAATTGGAGATACAAGTTATAAAAACAAGAAGATACAATATCCTTAAAGATATTTCCATATCTAACGTATTCAACCTAAATACTAATTTAAATTCTAGTTAATAGTTTAACCAATTTCAGTTAAATAATATACATAATGTGAATCATTTATAGGTATTGTTATGCTCCACACTAAAAATATGAAGTCATCCCTGAAATAGTAAATGAATTGGGAAGATTCTATAATATATCCATTTCCACTTTATTTATTTCAAATTTTCTCTTAATCATAGTTTTATTTCACTTAATTCTCCTTGTATCCAATATACTATTACTACATACTATTCTATGATATGTTCTTTCCATGATTATTTACCAATGATTCAATTCAACTCAAAATGTTCTTCAACATCGATTTTTTTTCATTTATAATTATTAATTGTTTTAGGTTGGTATTGCATTTATTTTATGTAGTTTCAATTGTGTATTTAATTAATTTAAATATTTTAACTATTTTTCCAATATGATAACTATTTCCCAACTATTAATTAATATAGTTATGTGTGTCTGGTCTAATTCGGAATAGTTTTCAATAGTTTGTTTGTCATTAAACATAGTGAATTTCTAAATCAAAACATAATGAACATGATGATACTATTGATATTAGAAAAATAGAACTCAGACTATTGAATATGGCTGATCATGAAAACTATAATTGAATTCCCATATCCTTTTTGAATTTGAAGATTCTATGATGAATACCTTTTGATACATTATACCAGAAATAAAAGATTATTGCATATTTCATTAATATCTCTTGAGAAAACAATAGTTTCTATTATGTTATATCCAATAGGGTTATAACTGTATAATTTTTTGTCTTCTCACATCATTATAGCCTATAAAATAGGACTATCCCAAGGTCGATTAATGATTAATTTTTTTCTTAATCAATTAGATGAAAAATTATTCCTACATTTTATCAGAATTTAAATCATAGCTATATATTCTTAATAAAACTAAAGATGATATAATTCATGAGGAATCCTATCATATGGTTTGAATCTCTAGGACTCTAACCTATTAGCTATCCTTATGGTTTAGGCACTATAGATCCATTCCGCTACACATTTTTAGCTGATTCTCGTTTTAGATTATAAATTTTAATTGAATCAACTACCATAGAAAACAAATGGTGTTCAGTGGGACGATCATTAATCAAAAAAATAATTCCCTAATGTTTTAAATAAGTTATATCGATTTACAATGAATTTTTAATTACGATATTCATAGAAAATATCATGATTTTTTCACACATAATGCAATAACATTGAATATTCTATTCCACGTGGGGATCTAATTTTCCTTCAATTCATCAAGATAATGTAGTAAATAAATTAAAAACCATTTACTGAAAATGGAATGAATAACAAACTTCTATTTCTATCCTATATGAACTTGATGGTTTTATCCATCGGGGAAGTGATACATTGGGAATTCCCAACACAATTCATTTAATAATTTTAAATTAATTTGAGATTTAAATGATAATAAATTCTATGATGAATGTAATTAAATGAAATAATAATGATGATATAAAATTCTAGAACTAATGTGTAGGATCATCACATATTAAATATAATTAATTTATGATTTTGAAGAATTTACTTTTGATGAATTTTTTCTTCATAGGTTGGTATGAAAATGTCGCAAAGAAACATAGTCTTTGTATTGTAGGAATCCAGAATATATTTCCTCTTGTGGTGATCCAAACATATCCAAAGAACCACTAAATAATGTTGTAGAAATATAGGATGTTAGCATGATAGATCCAAGAACAATATTCATTCTCCTTTAATCACCCAAAGTATCACTCAAAGCAACTTTCTTATTTGAGAACTATAGTCATGCGAGTGGTGGATGAGGATCATCACCTTCCATTATTGAGAGTGTTCTATGAGAGGGTTCTCTGCAGGTAATTTAAAATATTCTATATAGATCATATTTTTCACCCCCAAAAAATGCCTCTATTAAGAAAATCATATTATTGGGTTTTTATCTCACTGGGGTTTGTAAATTATAATTTTAAATGTGTCTGTATTATTATTCATACTTTATTTAAAGTCGGATGTACATAATAATAATATTATTATTATTATTTATCAACAAGAAATAGAATTATGAAATAAATTTAATATTATTTCTTTATAAATGTAAGATATATATATAGATATATATTTCTCATTGGACCATTAATATCATTCTATGATTCCGCAACAATATATATCAGACCATGAATAATTAAAATCCATTCAATAAATAAATATCACTTCATTATTTCATGATATTAAAATTAATATTATATACAATAAATAAAAAATAAATATTTATTGAATATTCTACTATCATAATATTCTCTAGAACATTTTGGGAGAGAATATATGTTATCATGAAAACATGAATAATTATTAAACGATGTGAAAGGATAATATTTATTCATATTTTTTAATAATAAATAATATATTATTTATCTTTCGTATTTGACACACATAGTATGTAACCATGTATGCCTCATTCACATTACCACTAGGTGAAGAAGCCTAAATCCCACTGTTAGAATTTAGAAACATGGCAAAGATCCCGAAGAGGCCTAATATAAAGTCCTAATGACATGAAACCATATATATAAATATATTTTTAAATATAATCTTTTTTTCATGATTTCTGTAATAAATATGGTTTCATTATATTGAAATCGTTATATGGGCTCAATGTATCTATCATTGGATTTCCTGAAATAAAACATTACAAAGAAACACCATGGACATTGATTTATTTTTGATATGTCATTCGACTAATAATGAAAAAAAATATTAGAATTAATTAAATAATATATGGGGTAAATAAATTCTCGCATTATTTATTAATGGAATATTATACGTGATAAACCTAGCGTGTCCTACATCAAATTGAACTAATGATATCATATTTTTTGGTAAATATGTTAAATTATGTGACATAAAATACCCATAAATAATAAAATAATGTCAAATGATCAATACAAATATTCTTATATTAGAACATGTAATTAAATATCAAAATGTTGATTTACTACTCATGGGTCACATTCTGATAATATCTTATAATTGATATTACCAAATGTGTACCCCATGAGAATGGGCCTTGACAAACTATAAGAATCCATCCACAATTGGTTGTATCACTATCCCTTAAATAAATTAATGAAGTTGTAGAAATGATATCTAAGGATGCATTTATGGATATTTTGTGATGTTATCATAGTAGGGATGTCCTATGAAGTTTCAATGTGAATACTAATTTTTCAACATTATCATATATATATGTTACAAACAAGAATAATCATGATGAGATATTGATTTTTTTTATTAAAAATATTGAATATAGTTTAAAAAAGTACACATATATTATTTTTATAACACAATCTATAATAGAATCACACTTGCACTAGGGCCAACTTTAATCAAATTTCATACCATTGTCTCTCAAATTATTCCCATTATTCTGCTGGGATATGCCTCTATTTAAGGGAAATTCAATGTTTTTTCCTTGTAATCATTACATACAAAAAAATTATCCCTCTTATAAAAATCCATCAAGTGGTGATACTTTCTAATTTTGTTCTTTTTATGTTTTCATTACTATACATATTTTTTATGATCCACTACATTAGTATTATAAGAAAAAAATGTGATAGGGTCTCTACTATTATTCACATCATGAAGCTTATAGATAATGTTTTATATCTGAATGGATATTCGGCTGCATAATTGGAAGTCACATAGTTAACCTCTATTGAAGAATAAGCTCCAGGGGGATGATTCAAACTCTTCTAACACAAAGATATTTTGTTGACATATAAAACATATCATAAGTGCGACTTCAAATCATTTTGATCTATTTATAATCTAGAAAAACTATGTCCCCTGATGTACATCTCCTGATATCCTCCATAAAATAATAAAATATCCCTAGAAATTTTTAGATACACAATGAGAACACTAAGAATAGTCCAATTCAATTCTCCATTATTAGATAGGTATCTGTATATGATGCTTATTTTTTGGAACCATAAGTGATTGTTAAAACCATGGAATTCTTGATTGGTTTAATCATCCAAGCGTATCGGATATTACACATTCATTATTCCTTTTCTCCAGTTTGAGTAAATATTTTTTAGAGATACATATACCTTGTGATAGTGGAACTAATCCCCTCTTAGATTGTATTATAATTAATTTCTTTAGTATATGGTCAATGAATATACATTTACTTATACCAAAAAACATCTTGGATCTATCAAAAATGATCTGAATCCCTAAAATGTAGTTTACTTCAAATTATATTCTTCATAGGTATGTTTTCTTTAAACAATCTTTAATATGCTATAACAATGGAAATCCATTTCAAATAAAAAAATGTCATAATCATACACTACTAGGATGATGAACTAATTCCCGCTAAACCAAATATAAATACACATCTCATGTTTATTCATAATGAATAAAAAACATTTATAGATTCATAAAATGTAATTTTATGGGACCTAGATTCTTTATTCAATGAATAAATGAATATTTGTAATATTTAAATACTTTCATATTCACCTCATGCCATAAACCCCTCTATTTGAATAATACCGATATATTGCATTAGTTTACCATTATATAATTCTTTTTTTACATCCATCGTATAATTTTAATAGCCATGGTTAGATCATAAAGTATTTAGAATTTTGTTAGAGTTAAACATCGAAACATGTGATAAGGAATTGACATTGTTAATTCATTGATGTTATTAAAACCATTTATCTTGTATCCTTGTTTATTGGTATATTTATTACATTTTATTTCTTATTTTATCTTGAATACCAATTTTAATCCAATGGTATTTAAATCAAATGGTGCATCATCAACAACCAGATCAATTTTCAAATATCATGAATCCATTTCATCATATATATCTTGTTTACATCATGTAGATTATGACCTCTTTAATTCTTCATTGTTAATGAGAGGTTCATTTTGGTCATCCAATAATGATCACTTTTATCAGTGACTATAAACACATATCTTTCTAGTGATCTTACATCTATAGTGCTCATATACTGCACTTTATTTTATGAAAATACTTTATCCACGGTGTCTCATAGAATCTATTTATTTACCAAATCATATCTGTCTTGATTGGAAAATTCATCAAATTTAATCTTCCTCCAACTATCATTTCATAGGACGTGCTTCCTCTCATGAATTATTGTTTGTATAGTGACATTCACTTTCTTGTCTTAGGGGTTGTATATGTAGTATTCCGTCATTTACTTATGATACCATATGAATATACACGTTGTGTCCTAGGGTGCTAGTTTTTTCCCCAATATATACATAAAAATGATTCAAAAACAATATGTAGATATGTGGAGAAAAATAGGATTCATTATACTATATATCTTAATGAGAAATCCATTTTTTTGTTTTAGGTGTTACTCTGTTTAATTTATTTTCTCTAGTTATTAATGTATATGAAAAAAAATTAAAATGGTTGAACTGTATGAATTAACATCAACTTTACACTTTATAATTAGTTACGGTTCCACAATTTGGTAAAAAATATACTATTGTGTGTAAGGTTGAGTGAGTTGAAAATGAATCCCAATATCTAGAAAAATATTGATAACCTCTTTGCTATGAAATTCACAACCTCGGTTTGATAGGAGGTTATTTTTCTTCTTTCAATTTTTATTCTTATATTCATTTTTGAATTATTTTAATTTCTCATTTGTCTTAAACATAATACTCATTAAAAATATACATCTATATATACACAATTATTTATTAAAAGTAATGATTTATGAATATCCATATCTTGATTATACTAGAAATGATCTAAACACATCATTGTATACCAATAATAGAATATATGTATCCCTATCACCATTTCTTAATAACTATGGTTTAGTCATTATAAATTTTAATAATAATTAGATCATTTAACTGGTTTTTGGTAAAAAGTTTCTAAAAATATTTCTTGAAAACGATTTTTCAAAAACATCTCATAGACCTGACCATATTGGGGTCCAATATATGGGAGTTTTATTATTTTAGAGAACATAATTCATTATCAAATTATAAAATTGTTTTTAATAATTTTATATTGAGAATAAATTATTTATATTTTTTATCCCTTAACATGTGTTTAATTTATAAAATAAAATAAATTTTATTTCCAAATTTTCTTATAAGAACATCTTTATCTAAGATGGATTTGAAATTAGTGTATTTGGAGATATATTTGACATCATAAAAATTTCTCGAAACAAATATAATTCATGTTGGTAGTGAGAGGTGGTTGTCTCTAATTGATAGACTAGACAACACTACAGCATTCATAGTTCGAAAATCTAGCACATCCCTTGAAATCATATAGAATATATTTATTTTATATATTTTGATGTATACATTATAAATATATAATGTATATTATACATAATATGTATATCTAAAAATTTCACTGCATAATTGAAACTCGTTTGGATTACCCTTGATTGAAGGTATAGTTCCTCTTCCCGTGGAATGTCATAGCACATGGAAAATATACATATTAATTTCTATTTCCCTTCAGACTGATTTTTTTATTCCTAGAAGGATGGTTCTGGGTAGATTTAGACATGTTATCTATCTTGTGACCCTTCACCTTGTTCATCCATCATTATATGGTCTTTGGGTTTCTCACATCCCATGACCTGTTTATGTTAGAAAATCAATGTATGATATTCAAAGACACTATATTCAATATTTCTCATGTAATAAATACAAATAAAACTAAAGATGGAATATGGTAGTAATAATTTTATGGGATCTATGAGAAATTCATCTTGAAATTTAATCTTTAATATTTCTTAGAGTTAAATTTAGACAATAAAATTAACTAATTGAGGCCGAGTGGGTGCCGAATCTCTATGATTTACATGTATACGTAAAATTAAAGATATTTTATCACTATTATCATTACTTTTTCTTATTATCCTAAAGGTGACACATCATTCTAAAAACATTCAGTTCAACATGATTCCATTGATGGTAATTGTCCATGGAAGATAGAATAAAACATTGAACATCTATTAAATAATTAAAAAAATATCATAGACAAAAAACCCTTCTGAATACGTACTTTTAAAAGGCACATAAGGTGTAGGTTCTTCCAACACTATGTATTTTAATTTAGGGAATATTATTACACCCAAAAGACATTTCCAATCTTTTATATATGTGCTGTTTTGATGGTTTTACTTCTCATGTATAGATCATAATTATATATTAGAGGTAATTTTTATATCCATTTCTATAAATAAGTAGAGAATTATTTTAGTATGAAATCTGAAAAAAATTGGATAAAAATATAATTTATATTAATCTCTCACTATTTTATCAAGACCCACTAGCCCTAACCATTGGCTTCATGATATCTTATTTCTTCAAAATTATATTAGGAATATTCATAGTCCTCTACTCATTATCCAAAATTCATCTAGCCAATCAATTTGAAGGTTTTTTTGTATTAATTCCTAATGACCACTACATTTTCTAGCATTTCCTCAATCTCTAGAGTACAATCCCAAATCATAAAATACATAAATTTCACCACCTTACTAGAACAAAACTATTTTAACATTACCTTTTTTCACATCGACCTTTTAGAACATACGTGAAAATCTCTGAAAATCGATTTATCATGTCGATTATTACATAACCAATGTGAAAATCAATTTTTCATTGACTTTTTACATCAGTTATATCATAACCGATGTGAAGAATTGATTTTAGTAGATTTTTCAAGTTTGTTATATAATAACCAATGCGAAATATCTATTTCCATACTTTTTCCTGTCGGTTCTAAATAATCATTGTTAAAAATCAATTTTTAGCACTTTTTCACATTGGTTATTAAAAAAACAACGTGAAAAATTTAAACAAACATGTATTTAATTTAGAAATATTTTATTTGATAGGTCACAGAGCTCAAATGGATTTATGGATCAGAAGTTATGGGCATTAGAATTTGATCATCTCTAAACGATGTCTTGGGGAAGCCCAATTTCTGAAGGCCATAACTTGTAATCTGTAACCCCATTTGAACACTATGACCAATAAAATTGATGATTTGGAAATGAACTACATGTTTGTTAAGTTTTTTCACATCAGTTATTAAATAACTAATTTGAAAAATACTTTTTAATGTCATTTATTTAATAATCGACTTGGAAAATTCATTAATATTGATTTTTCACATCGGATATTTAATAACCGACCAGAAAAATTGAATAATTTTTTTTTCACGTCATTTATTTAATAACTGAAGTTCAAAATGTAAAAAAACTTGTATTTAATTTCACAGGCTTCTATTTTATAGTTCATGGAGCTCAAACAGAGATACCGAACAAAATTTATGGGCATCAAAAGTTGATCATCTCTAAAGGAGGTCATAGGGAAGACCAATATTCGAAGTCAATAACATTTAATCTATAACAACATTTGTGCTCCAAAACCAATCAAATCAAATAATCATAAATGAAATATTTTATTATAAATATTTTTTATTTCATTTATCAAATAGTAGATGTTAAAAATATCGTTTAACATCGGTTATTTAATAACCAACTTGACAAATAAGTGAATATTTTAATATCTTTTCATGACAGTTATCATAAAGCCGACATGAAATATAATTTTAACATCCTAAAAAAGTTAAATTTCAATTTTTTTACTACATGAAATCAATATTTCAAATTTCCACCTAAAATTTTAAATAACACATTTTGTTTTATCATCTCAATTATATGATTTCATTATACACATATCCTAATTTTACGATCATTTCATTCAACCATCATCATTCCCCCAACTATATCCATTTGATCTTCAACATGAAACAATTATTTATTCTTTTCACGATCTCTTCTATGTATTTTTAATTATTTATCATTGATTTATTGTTTTTATGATTTGTTTTCTTAATTGATATATCATCTAAATATATTTTCTTTCAAACATCATCATTCCACCAACTCAACTTGTCTGATCTTCCATGAGAATCAACTATTTCTTTTTTCTGTGATCTCATTAAGGAATTTTTAATTATTTTTCCATGATTTATATTTTTTATAAATAGTTTTCCCAATTGATATTCTATTATATGATTATTATTTGATTAAAATAATTTATAATTCTTTATATTATGGTAAAACTACAGATCCTCCTTTAGATTCTAAAATTTCTTCTAATACAAAGCTACAATTGTGCCATTTACTATTCTCCCAAATATCCCTACTTCCTTGATTTGTGGTGGTGTTAGGATTATTCTACAACAATTTCAAGATATAAATGAATTCGTTGAAATAAAATCAAAATGTGCATTCTCTATTATTGAATGAATAACTAGTGTACCTTTCACCACATCATTTTTGAGGTTCTCTTTAGCAGTAGTGATGGAAAAAAGATCTCCCTTGGTTACGTATAGGTTGTTGGTTTCCTCCTAAAACCCTTGGATTAGTGCACTGGTTTGCAAAATGCCATGCTTCTTTGTAGTTGAAGAAATGAACAATGTGTGGCGGGTCAAATGGAGTGTTCCTCACCTCTGATGCGGCAATGGGTATTTCTTGCTGACAGTTAATGGCCATGTGCCCTTCTCTTCCACACATAATGAATTTCATCGTTTCCTTCAGGAAATTTATGGGGTTCTTCTTTCTGCACCTCTGGTAAGTGGGGTGTTGGAATTTCTTAGAAATATTGGATATATCCATCAGGCCACTAGAAATAATGATCACCATATGCTTCATATCCCTATTATACCATTGAGATTCACCAATCTCTATTTCTTCTTTGGGGGAACATCATAAAATTAACTCATAGCTCATGATGTCATGAATCTCTAGGTATTTCTAATGGATAGGTTTTATCCCACCAAATAAGCGGTCAAACATGTATTTCGAGGTAACGACATAGATGATGGAATATCATAGATTCCAGGTCATGTTTTCCTCATACACTCTGATGGATTCATCATCTTTTTTATTGAGTTCAAGGAAGCCACCTCCCATCTTATGTAAGAGGGTGTGAGGAAAATATTTTTTGAAAAACATTTTCTAGAAATCATTATATTCTAATGCCTCGATCTTCTCCTTGGGCTTCATTTTTTTGATCAATTTCAACCATTGATCTGCTTTACCCTCCATATGATAAGAAGCTAAAAAACCTTCTCTTGTGCAGAGAATTTAAGGATTTGGATTATCTTTTCAATGGTGTTATCCATTGTTCGGTGATAGGGGGATCAGTTGATTCCTTAAAAGTAAGAGGCCTTTTTCTCATGAAGCTCTCAATTGTGGCTAGTTCATTCTTGGGGGGGGGGGTACATTCTTCTTGACCCGTGTTTCTATCCAAAACATGACCTAACTGAGAGTGTATTGGGAAAAATATTGAGATTCCCACTCCCATCAGATTAGGTATCCCATTATAATAGACTTCACATTGATCTTCACATCAGTTGTTATCACGATTCCTCCTATTACCGAACATTGGATGAAATAAAAGAAATTTTTTTGGTAACAAATAATGGGAATCCAATGAAAAATAGATAACATATAAATTAAATTTATTTTCCTGACTAATAAATTTATAGGCATTAATCTATGTTACCCACGATCTACATCCAAGATTATATTATTAGGGTAATTTTTTATTCCATTAAAAACGGTTCATATTATGATTATAAATTTACCAAAGCATATTCACCAGTTTTGTCATAACTAAGAGTGCAGAAAGTCTCATTGTCATGTACAAGTTCTTGTTCATGTCTAGATCAAAGTAATGTATTTTTTGTTTCACCCCTAGATATTACTATGCTAGATCCGCCTCTACTTGTTCATATCCATACAAGGATGTATTTTTTTGATAAACCATTTACTATATACTCACACGAATTTAGGGATTTTTTTAATATACATAGTCTTTTCCATAAGGATTTCTCTAGGGTTTTCTAATCTTAATCCCAAAAATAACTAAACCTATCATATGATACCAAATATAACAACCCTTCTCTTTATTACACACATAAACCTGATTTATTAGATAAAATTTCACATAAGAAAACTCTTAGTACAGATATGTCTAGTGTATTGGTAAATTAGGAACATTACATAACAACATAGAACATAAAATACCACATCGTTACTGAAAACCACTTTTACAGGAACACAATATTCCTCCATACTTCATATTTCATGGGATAACCTAATTACATGCATAAGAAAGGGGTGAGATATAAATCCCAGTATGGGAGTAAACAAGGTATAACATGAAGAATATAGTACATATTAATAAATATGCATATCAATGGAAAATAAATGAAACATGAACATAAAGGCATGATATATTCAGATATCATTACATGGAAATGTGGTAATGACATTTGACATTATATTAGCATGATCCAAGGCTCATTGCACAAGGGGCATGAGTAAACTCTCATTGAACATGAATTAAAATTATTAATCCCTAATTTAACTTTAATTATCATGAGTAGTCCCTAATTGCATTTGGAGTATCATGATACTAATCATTACCCAATGGATTGGAGCGCTTCCAGGGCTCATCCTTTATTAACACTTCATTTCATCCATAATTGTTCTACATGGATAATATAACATGGATACATTAAACATTATAATATATTCCATGAATTCGAGATATGGATTATATAATTTTTTTTCATCAATAAATAAGTGCATGTCCTTAATGGTGAATAACCTTGATAGTCAAATCGGTATGGTATTCACTTACATGATAATTTTAGCATAAGAAATCGTGGTGTACCTATGGAAACAAAACAACATCAAATAAAAATCATAAAATGGTTTGATGAGAGAAAAAGGGATCCTTCATCATTAGTAAATGAAATGGATTTTATCGATGTCAGGGAATATAATATCCCTACATATATAATGGAATTTAAATGCATAATATAAATGAATTCCATGAATTTAAATGAGAAGAGATAAATTATTTTTAGAATTTCAGCATGGTAATTGGTGTACATGGGAAGCATTAATGAGATAGAAATACATTTTTCCAAATTCAAACATAATTAAGGAGGTATGGGTGAGGTTTAAAATCATACCCCAACATTTTTAATTGAAAATAAATTTGTATCACAAAATAATAAATTTTTGAAGAAAAGGTGAATGGATGAAATCCCTTACATGGATGTCTGATCCCAAAGGCTTGGGAGAGGCATGAGAGAGGCTTGTTGGGAGCGTGGAGAACCTTGGGATGATTTTATAGAGAGTAGGGTAGATTTGTTTTATTCTTTAAAAGTTTTTAGTGAAGAGGAATAGGATATTGAGTTCATTTATATAGGAAAGGAGAGGGAATTCATTATTATTTAGGTTTTGGACACTACATATTTAAATAATTAAAATAAAAACTATACCATGGTTTTTGACAATGGTTTTTAGAATGGGAAGTGTAAAATATTTTTTTATTTGTCCAATGGACAAAATTATTAAAATATTAGCCATGCTTAGGTGGAGTTGAGTCACACTCACAAGGAAAACATTTTAAAATGTTAAAATATTTTATAAGCCAAGGAGGGATTAATATGGCATCATAAAATTAACCCAGAAACACTAAAATCACATTATTATAATGGAAAAACATATATTGGCAGAAAATTACCTTTTTTGTATTTTATTAAACTATCATTGGGACATTATGATGTAATAAAACACGTTATCTATTTAAATGATATTTAATTTTTACCCAAAAATTTGACTGTCTAAAAAATATATAAATAAATTCACCAATAGATAATTTCAAAGTCCTGAATAAAAAATAATATTCATTTTAACTAAAAAAATTTCAAAAAATTTCAATTTGTAATTTTAGAATAGAAACAGTCATTTATTGAAAATTCATCGGTTTTGAAAAAAACTATTTTAAAACCGTAATAAAAATATCAATGGTATTCATAAAAACAATTATGATCATTTATATTTTATTAAAATTAATTTATTAATAATATTTTATTAAAATATTATTTATTTGTAAAAAAACATAATTCACTGAAATAGATTTTTTAATTGAATATTATCTAAAAATTCTATTTGTGTATTAAAAACCATTTAAAATGTGACAATAATAAATGAATGTATATTAATTATTCTATAAAAAATAATGCACACAATCATAGTGTTAGGGTCCTATTACAGAACCCATTAAAACACCCACATATGAGCATAGGTGATGGTTTGTGATTTTGACAGACTCTTGGGGTGGCTCACATAACATAGCTCGGGGGGGTAATCTCTATTAACTTCAACTTCTCATGTACACAGTTCCATTAAATCTAAATTCGTGGAAGCTTTGCTTGGGCCTGGTCATGATAGAAGCCCAGTGACATTACCTCTATTCCAAGCTCAAAAAATGGGCTCATAATGGATAAATTCTACTGGATACTGATAATGCATCATTTTCCTTAGTAAATTGGATTTGTTAAATCCTTATATTTATAATAATCATTTTATTACTGTTCAATGACTATATTATCCATTATAACAATTTATAACTGTATTTTACAATCCAAAAACATAAAACCAAGGAAGTTAATTTGTCTTATATAACAATATTATAGAATAAAACATTTAATCAGACCAAGAGGGATTTTCATTAATTAAAGTTTGGGTAATTTCAATTCCCATTACATTGAGTCTGACTTCTTATGCATGTCTTTATCATAATTAATAATAAAAATATAAAAATTATTAAAACACATTAGAAACCATTTAAAATTTATAATTAATTTGAACTCATTTTTTTTTCATTTTTTGAACAAGTACATAAAAAATTATCAATATTTCTAGTGTTTTGATCATATTCGATTTATGTGTTAAAAGAGCATTTGGTATGTTAACTCTGGTTAGAGGGTCATTTATTTAAAAAAACTATATACTAATAATAATTACATAATTAAAATATTTATAAATCAATTATTATTCTAAATTCAATCATGAATGATGGTTATGAAAAATGAAACAATGTTACAATAATTGAAAGGATAGCCCATACATACACATTAGTAAGGATCACATTTTAGAATTATCATTATGGAAAGAAGAAAATAATCATTTTTCTTTCCTTAATAATCACTATATCATTAGTTTTATATTATTTAATTACTTATACTTATACATATAATTATACTTATGTATAATTAATTACATCACAGCAAGGATGATGTAGTCCATATGTCCACGAATGACGGTATCACTTCATTAGTGTGTGAAAATGTAATAAAGAAAAATATAAAATATGTTTTTAGAGTGGAAATTATTTCATTAATATAAAGAATATTTCATGTATAAATATTATGTTTAAAAAAACTATCCTTAATATATTACAAGTAATGTTTGAAATAATCACTTCTTTTTTAAGCGGCAGTAGTACATACATCCACAAACAATGTTATTATATTCCCATGAAAAAAAAAGCATGAAGGTATGTGTAAGATTACAAGTATTAATGAATTAATAAATCATCAGTATCATATATATGATATAAAAACTATATTTGTATCAGAATTCATAACTATGAGTGTTGGTAAAGGAAAAATGAAAAACGTTATTTGGTGAGGTGGTAGTATGCCATGCATATAATGGTGACTTCATTACTCATTTTATTGAAGTTTGCGTACAGGTAGGTCAAAACATTAACATTAAAATAAATTTATTATATTGAAGATAATGGTGTAATTATGAACAAGAAAAATATAAATGAAGGTAGTGTAGAAGAATAAAAAATGCACATTGATGAGTGTTACCTATTTTTTAATGGAAAATCCTTTAGTTTTCCACCAAAACCTTATATGGTTGGATTTATTCCCAATATTATGATTTAAATATAAGTTAAGGGATAATAATAACTTATTAGTCTTGTTTTTGGACGAGACACAGAGCATGAGAGGTGTGAATAAGTTGGTGGATATAACACTTTTATAACGGTGGAGGAGTTCTATTATTTTGCATACATAAGCTATGCATTTTGAGATGGTATGTGAGTATGATATATTCTATATAACCAAATGTAGGATTGAAATAAAATAGATACTATATGCAGTATCTAGTGATTATCAATATATAAGAGGGGTGAATTGTATACTTTAAAAAAATTCTTTGGAACTTTTAAAGATGATTATGTTTAACAGGGTTAATCAAGGTAATTCACAAAACCTCTAGTTCTACACACTCCTTGGTTCTGAAAATTTGATTCTAAGTAAGTAATTCTAGAGAAGATGGTTCCAGAAATGAAAATTAATGAATGTTTACAATGATGAAGAATCTACTTTAAAGCGTATAGAATCTAACTAAATCAGAGTACAAGTATAAGGAAGTATAAGAGAGTTATCCTTTCCTCAACAATACAAATGCATCAGAGAACTGGAAACAAACAAGTAAAAAGTTGTAAATCATTTAACCCAAAGAGAAGGGTATCCAATAACCTTGGATAAAGGTCCCTTGATTTATAATTTGAAGAAAGTATGTCTTACCCACACCAGGGTAAGCCCTCGATATGAAGATTGGAGTCTGTTTTGTAATCCCTATAAGCCCTCAACTTCAAGGTAGTCGGCACCTCTGTCTTCCTTAGTAAGGAAGCCCTCATCATCAAGGAACTCAACACCTCTTTCTTCCTATCTCAGGAAGCCCGAGATTGTACACAGCAACAATCGGAGTCTCACAACGAAAATCATAATAAGAAGTTCAGTACACACAAAGAAATGAGAGTCTCTCTCTATAAATTACTTCAACATCATTTAATCTCTAGAATCATAGAACTGTATTGATCTCTTTAAGATGAGATCCTATTTGTAGAACCGACTTCAAGGATCGACTCCCTCTACCAACAGTCATATTTTCACTTGAATATCAGAAGGACCTGTAAACATGTCACTCAAACAACGGTTAGTTAGTAACTGAATTCACGATATCGTTTTGTAACAAAACAAGTGTAAAAAAATATGGTTACAATACTAAAATCCAAGATTTCAAATGTATAAAAATTTAATTATGGTGTCTAACAAAAAATTAATTTGGAGTCTATAATATAATGATATTAAGATTCTATTTTCTAGGAATTCGTAACCTAGACTCTATTGAATTCTAGAGTCTGAATTTCAATGAAATTCAGAATATGGATTCTCAGGAATTCGGAACCAGAACTTACAAAGTTTAGGTTCAGTGTTCATGAGAATTGGGAGTCAGAACTCATAAGAGACCAGAGTCTATATTCAGAAAACTCGAAGTTAGAACTTGGAAAAGTTTGTAACCAGAATTAGTATTCAGAATTTAGAGTCAGATCTCATAAGAGTTTATAATCGGAATTCGTATTCAGAATTCAGAGTCAGAACTAAGAATAGTTCTTAACTAGAATTCGTAATCAGAATTTGGAGTTAGAACTCAGAAGAGTTCGTAACCAGAATTCTTAATCAGAATTCGGAGCCAGACCTCAAAAGAGTTCGTAACCAGAATTTGTAATCAGAATTTGGATCCTAAACAAGAATTCTTCATATCTTAGTATTTATAGGATTATGAGTTTTTGTTTATAAACTGAATTTTACACTTAGAAAAATTATGATATGAACAATGAAAACATGGTAATGATAAATTTCCATGGGGAAGGAAATTTTTCATATAAAAGTAAAACACAGGGTAAAATGAAATTTCCCTTGAGATAAGGTGTTTGTGATTTTCAAAACAAGAAAGAATGGTAAAGTCATAAGGAAACCTTATTAAATTAACAATCTCGACCAAGTATGGAGGAATAGAAAAATCATAAGAAAAAACTTATTGACTCAACAATATCTCCCTTTTTGGAAATCACAAACATCCTTACGAAAAAGAATAAAATGATTTAGAAAAATTTCCTAGACTTTGAAATAAAACTTATCTCCCTTTTCATATTGGCAAAGAAGAATAAAACTGACCCCCCCCTTAGGCTTTGGAACACTATGGATCTTATTCTAGATTTCTGGAATGGGATTTTCCGTTATATTTCTTACAGAAATCACTGTATGACAACCCCCCCTTAGATAAACTCCCCTTTACATAGGGATATTTCTTCTCTACGTAGCATTAGTTTTCCTTTTTCCCCCATTGTGATTTTAAAAAAGAATTTTGGAAAATGTAAAATAAAATATAATACTTGAAATATTAGTATAAACCATGAAAATAGAAATGAGAAACCCAAAAATTCATTAATATTAGAATAATTCGTACAAGGGAAAAAATACTACAAAAGATCGGATTTACTTTCCTTCATATTCTGTGGGTATGAATTTCTTTACAATGGTTTTCAGTTTCTTTAGCTCATTGTGATATTCCTCTTGTTAGCTTCTCTATGGATTTCATCTTATCATCCAGATCCATCATATCATCAGCCTTAAATATCAATAAGTCATCTTGTATTAATAGTTTCTCTTCAATCTTGATCCAGAGATCCCTTTCCCTCTTCCAACATTGGGTAATAGAGTTCAACTTCCCATTCAGATCCTTGACCTCCTAAATCTAAGTATTCTTCTCAAGATTTATCTTTTCCTAAAATATATTATTGATATCCTTGATTTTGATTTCTTGAGTATCAGATTTTTCCTTAATATCATCTTGAAACTCATCAAGCTCTCTCAATTCTTCAACTATATTCTTTAACCAGCTGACCACTTTCTGACTGGATTTTTTGTGGGCATCATAGTTGATAAGAATGTTATTGTGATTAGACTCAATATTTACACACCTATCCGTCACCATAGATACAGAATCTGATTTCTAATTCATGCTATGTTAAAGAATCTGACATCTAGAGTAAACTATTGGAAAGATCAGAATGCTATAAAAAAGCTTCTTCAGAGATTAAATGACAAAATCATGCCCCAGAGCTGATGATTCTAAATCTGATACTTTTCATGGTAAGGTTTCTTCCTCTATATCAACCATATTCTTCTCAGAAGATTCGATGACTTCCTTCCTTATAATTTTGTTCATTGGGGTATCAAAAACCATTTGTTTTCCCTTATTGTTTCTCGGAACAACTTCTTCATCTGGAGACTCATGCTCAATTCCAGACAACTGAACAATCATATCATCATCAAGTTTTTCTTTCTCGTCTCCTGGCTTAATATCCTTCGGGTGAATAAAGTGATGATTATAGATTTCTTCCTCAGATAATTTGTTAACTTCTTATTCACCCTTCTCGTCTTCATCTTCCTCATCCTTTCTAGGATTTGGGAGCTTTGATGACTCTGCTTTAGAATTTTAGATTAATAGTTTCTTAGAAAGGGTTTCCTTTTCATGATAATATTCAACTTTCTTAATAAAATATTCAGTTTTTCCACTACTTTTTTCTTTTTCCACTTCTTAGACCGCTTCAATTTTTTCAACAACCTTCTTTTGGGGTTTTTCCAGAGTGATGAACTACTTCCCTAGATTCATAGGTAATGCCTCAGCCAAGCAAAATTTCGGTACTGGAATTTGTTTGGAATCTATTTCAGTGTCTCTCAAAAGATATTAGACCATTTTTCCCTCATACATTTTCTTCTTAAGCTTCTTTTATTTGTCTTTCATTTCAAGCTCATCAGCTTCTTTCTCTTTCAACGCTTTGGCCTATGCAAGATCTAAGCCAAAATGTGGCTCTTCTTCATTCCGGTTTTTCTTATCCTACCTCTAATTTTATAATACCTCATCTGGATAGGCATTCAGCTTCTTGGGTTTTGGAGGTGTGGATTGGGTTCCTTTAGCATTCGGAATTTTTTCTGATTCTTGAACATCCTTCAGCTTCCTCTTCTTTCTAGCCTTCTTTGATACTTCATCATCTTCAACATTCTTCATGTAAGCATACTCTTCTTCCCCTAGTAGGTCATAAAACTCTCCAGAATCTTTAGAAAATATTGCATTCATTATTTTCAAAGTATCACCGCTTACTAATATGACTTTTCAATTTCTCGGCTTATAACTTCAAGGAATCATGAAGGACTCAAGACATCGACCGATCAATTTGGAGGGTAGGGTAGAATACATGATTATCTGTGCTCTCAGATTCCCATTCTTGATATTATCTATCATAATGAGAATATGCTTCTTCATATTGATCTTCTATAGATTTAAAAAAAATCCAACATTTACATATCACTTTTCTTTAGCGTGTCCTTGTCACCCTTTCTCAGTATGATAAAATCATGAACCCATAACTCAAGGATCCTTTTATTTATAGAGAAATGAGATATATTTGTGGTCATGGCATTAGTAGGCCCAAGGCACTCTATATCCTTCACCTTTACAAAACTTCCTTGTACTTCTGGAATCTTTTGGGAACGTAACTCGGCTTCCCCATCCTAAGATAGCCCCACATAGCTAGAATCCTTGGTGTATGAAAGGGAATAGGTTTTTCCACAACTATTAAAAGAAAACATATCTCTACATTCTTCATTAAATAAACAAATTGTCTTATAAAACAGAATTTGTAGATCCGGACACACCAAGTCTTGATATGAAAACACTTTCCCATGAATTTAGTTTGATGTTTTTTGGAGATAATGGAGTTATACTTGTTGAAGAAATTCAGATGCACCCACCAGGCTTTTTCTGTGTACTTGCCACTCCGAAATCAGCTTGGCAGTAGACAAATCATTCTGAGAGGATTCTTCTGTAGACATTCAGACTTGAGAAAACTCAATGAAGTTCGGAACACTATTTTGTAGGAGGGGAAGAGCTTTGTCATTAAAAGGATTGAAATCGACATGGGACAACCATTGAGGGTCCCCTTTTATAGGTGTTGATGTGACGATTCATCTTCCCATCTCAATCCAATGTTGGATAATTCTTCAGATCAGATATAATGGTTGAAATGATAGCCATAAGTAAAATTTGGTAGGAAATGGACTTTTGAGGTTTTTAAAGGAATACATTTGGATTTATGGAAACTAAAATCTAAGATTTTTCATAAAAAAAATGAAATGACCGGCAAGTAAAAGGTGATTACAAAAACTGAAGAAATAATCATACCTTTCAGATTTTCAAGAGAATTATTCAGATTGAGGGAAATTCTTCTTGAGGAACTTTAAATTCTGAGAAAAAAAATAAGAGTACGAAAGAAATGAGTATACAGATCTTCATTACGAAATTTTCAAATATAAAAATATTCATTACGAAATTTTCAAGTATGAAAATATTCATTACCAAAATATCTAGAATGAAATAAATCATTAAAAAAAATTTGAATACAAAAAAAAACAAATCATCACTACGTAAAATATGAAAAACATTATTACGTAAAATATGAAAAACATCATTACAAAATATGAAAAACATCATTACAAAAAAGATGAAAATCATCATTACGAAAAATATGAAAAACTTCATTATGAAGAATATGAAAATATTCACTATTAAAAAATAATAAAATCATCATTATGAATTATGAAAAACTTCATTATGAAAAATATGAAAAACTTCATTACGAAAATAAGAAAATATTCATTATGAAAAATATGAAAACCATCATAACGAAAAAATATGAAAAATTTCATTACAAAAAATATGAAAAACATCATTACGAAATATAAAAAAATCATTTTGAAATATGGAAAACATCATTACTAAATATGAAAAACATCATTACAAAACATATAAAAACACACAAGAAAAAATGTACTCCCCATATGAAAAAGAGTTAATTACTATAAGGAGATTGATTCTTCAGATAGTTAACAAGTAATATTACCTTACGATTATCATTACTAACTACTATTTAATGTATTAAAATCTATCATAGGGTAAAGATTTTGTGAAAATATTAGCAAGTTGATCTTGCGTTCCAATAAATTGAAGAATGATATCTCTTTTTTGTGTGTGATCCCTAAGAAAGTGATGCATAATGTCTTGGTACAATGCATTAGAGTGATGTGCATGATTTTTAATAAGGCGAATGGCACTTGTATTATCATACAGAATTTGTGTTTTGGTAAAACTCATACCGTAGTCTGTGATTGTGTGTTGCATCCAAAATAATTGAGCACAACAACATCCAGCTGCTACATATTCAGCTTCAGCAGTTGAATGTGCTACTGAGTATTGCTTCTTGCATGACCAAGAAACCAATGAATCTCTTAAGAAATGAATGTTCTATATATACTCTTTCTATCCATTCTACATCACCAAATTCAGCATCTGAAAAACATTTCAAAACAAAATCATTTCTAAAAATATAAATGAGTCCTAAATCCACATTTCTCTTTAAGTAGTGAAAAATTCTTTTCAATGCCTTTAAATAAGATTTCATAGGATTGGATTGATATCTTGCGCATAAGCATACTGAAAACATTATGTCTGGATGACTAGCTATCAATTAAAGTAGACTTCCTATCATACCTCTAAAATATGTTTGATCCACTGGTTTCACAGATTCATACAGATCGAGTGGGTTTGAGGTACCAATGGAAGTACTAATACACATAGTGTTGTCATATCCATACTTTTTGAGATTATATTTAATATAGTTACATTGGGATATATAGATTCCTTCTTGTTTTTGGTAGATTTGAAAACCAAGGTAAAATGTTAACTCACCCATCATACTAATTTCAAACTTACATTTTATTAGATATTCAATGTAATTAGTTATAGATTGCTGAGTTGAACCAAATATAATGTCATCAAAATAAATTTGAACAATCAAAACATTTTTCTTATCTTTATTTATAAAATGATTTGGAACATTATTTCCCTTAACATAATTATTATGAATAAAAAATCATGTAAATCTATCATACCAGGATTTAGGGGCTTGCTTAAGTCCATACAATGCTTTGGTAAGTGTAAAAACATGATGATGATTTTTTTATCTTCAAAACTAGGAGTTTGTTCGACAAAAACATCATCTTGAACATAACCATAAAAGAAAGAACATTTCACATCCATTTGAAAAAGTATGAAATTGAAGAATGCTATGAAGGCAAGTAGGATACAGATAGATTCAAGTCTATCTACTGGAGTATAGGTTTCATCATAGTCTATTCCCTCTTGTTGAATATAGCCTTATGAAACTAATCTAGATTTTTTTCTTACAATGATTCCATTTTTATCACACTTATTTATGAAAAACCATTTTACTATAATAACAGAAGTTTCCTTAGGTTTTTCCACCAATGTCCATACATTATTCCTTTCAAATTCATTTAGTTCATCTTGCATGAATTTAATCCAATCATTATCACCTAGGGCCTCATCATTGCTTTTTGGTTCTAATTGGGAAAGAAATTCTAGATGTTCTACTTTATTTCTTAAAACACTTATAGCCCATACAGGTTGATTTACTTCACTAATGATACTATCACTAGGATGGTTCTTTTGAAACTACTGATTTGGGGTTTTTAAAAACTGTTCATCAATGTTGGGTAGAAAATCTTCTAGGGTAAATGCATCAGAAACATTTTATTGGGAATTTTCCTTATTAGAAGGATTATCTAACAAAAGTTGATAATCAGTATTTGAAAACTCATCTGAAGATATTGGTTGGGGTTGTATGAAAACAAAAGGATTAGTTTAATCAAATTTTACATGTACCGTCTCTTCAAAAGTAAAAGTGTTTTTATTGAAAACTATATAAGCCTTAGATGTTGTGGAGTAGCTTAAGAAAATTCCTTCATCAGATATTAGTGAGAAATTGTGTAGATTATCTTTAGTATTCAGAATGAATAACATGCAACCAAAAACCGTAAAGTAGAAAAGTCTAGGTTTTCTACTGTTCCATAACTCATAAAGAGTTTAATTATGAAAATGTATAATTAAAACACGATTTATAGTATAACAAGGAGTACATACACCTTCAGCCCAAAAATATTTGGCTATAGAATATTCACTCAACATGGAATTAGTTATCTCTTGAAGAAATCTATTTCTTCTTTCAAAAAAACCATTTTGTTGAGGTGTTCTAGGTGCTGAGATGTTATGATTAATGCCTATTCTACTACAAAAATTTTTAAAATATGAATTTTGAAATTCTCTACCATGATCACTATGATTAGTTTTCAATGGAAGATTTTTCTTATTTTTAACTTGGGCTCTGATACATAAAAAATAAAAAAAATCTTCAGACTTCATTGATAGAAAATAGACCCACGTAAATCTAGTGTAATCATCAACCAAGAAAAATAAATAATACTTGCCTCAAATGCATCCAGTTTGTGTAGGAACAAAAAGATCCATATGCACTAGCATTAATTCATCCATTGCTTTGACTTCACTGACTAATTTAAAACATGATTTATGTTTCTTTCCATATTGAAAAGGGTCACAAACGTTTTAAGAATCACATCTAAGCTACAGTAAATCCTTAACTAATCTTTTCTTAGAAAGTTTGCATAAGTTCCCAAGGTTAAAATGATTTAACCATCTATTCCATAACCAAGAATGATCCTCCATTGCACTAAGTCAAGGTAGAACATGGATTCTAAGGTCATCTAAGTTTAGTGTGTAAACATTATCGTGACTATGGTCAAAAAGAACAAACTCTTCCTTGGAATTGTGTACTAAGAAATTATCATTCCTAAAAAGCACGAGTTAAACTTCATCACATAACTGACTTATGCTAATGAGTTTGTTCATAATACCCTTAACAAAAAAACATTATAAATCAATGTTTTCCCAAGAAGAACGATGTTACCTATTCCAATAATTTTTTCGTAATCATTATCTCTAAAAGATACTTTTCCTCTATTCGTCTTGATAATATTTTCAAAATAGTTTTTGTTACCAGTAATATACCGGGAACATCCACTACCCATGTACTAAGTATTTTTGTTGGTACCTTATCTATTTTCATGAAAATAAGAAAAAGTTAGGTTGTCAGAATCCAAACTTTCTTGGATCTGGAATTCTTAGAAAACAAAATTTTTGGCACCCACATCCTTTTAGAAAAATATGCTTCATGAAATCCTAAAGACTGGGTTTTGTTTAAGGAATAATTTTTTTCCCATTTTCTACCACACTGACATTTTGTGCAGAATGGATCACATTGAGGAACAAAATAATTATTACTAAAAATCAGTTTATAAGAATTATAACCAAACCCAGAACTATTCCTAAGCAGTTAGATTTAAGAATACATTTTATCAAAATTTTCCTTTCCAATGTTAATGTTTGACAAACACTTCCTCAAGGAAAGGATTTCAGAATTCAGTTTGATAACCACGTTCTTGTCTTCTAAAACATTTTATTTTGAACTAGAGTTAGGCTTGAAAACATTAATCATAGAAATTACATTTTCTAGATCTTTAGAAATTTTATTCTTTTTAGAATTTACTTCCTCAAGTTTTTGTGAAATACATTCAAAATCAATATTTTTCTTATCAAAATCTTTAGAAAGATCAGATATTTTGTTAGTAAGAATAATATTCATAGATTATTCCTTGTCAATCTTTTTCATGAGTTATGAATTCTCAATCTCAAGAAGTTTTGCAAACCAAGATACTTCTTCATAGGAAGGTAAAGTATTATCTTCATCAGAAAAATATTTGTTATCCAGAGAGTTATAATATTTACTATTACTATAATTTTCATTTAAATAATCATTGGTTATAGATTCATCATTGTTTACATTAGATATTAAGCAATTATTTTCAATAGGTAGTCTAGCTATTAGACCAAAATTCTTCTATCGAGAAGTTTCATAATCTGAATATTCATCTGAAGAGTCACCACCACTGGAACTCCATGTGTCATTATCTTTCATTACTTTCTTATATTTATCCTTTTAATAATTATTTATGTTTCTCTTAGAATTATTTTCCTTTCTTTCTTTTCTCATAATCATATGACAATCTAGTCGTATTTTTCCAACTCTCTTGCATTCATAATAAGTAACTTCTGAATATTTCTTGTATTTTCGTTTCTATATTCTTTTATCTAGATTGAAAGTTCCTCTATCTAGCAATCTTGTTCATCATTCGAGCAAGATTTTATAACTCTTTCTCTATGGATTCACTTCCACTAGATTCGGATTGGATGACAACATTCATAGACTAAGATCTGGTAATTCTCTAAAGAGTCTTAGCTTCCATATGCTTTAAAGTTGTAGTAAAAGAAACACATCCATTCCTATTCTTCTTATTTACATTTTCAGCATCTCTCTTCATTCTAGTCTCATTCTAAAGAAGAGTTCCAAACAGCTTATCTAAAGAAATCTATGTAACATTTATATTCCCATCTATAGTTGTCTTCTTGGATTCCAATTCTTTGGGCATGATGTCTATGATCTTATCAAAAAGATCTTCACCATCTAATACTTTCTAACCAATGGATTTTAAAATATTCACAATAGTCATGAATCATTCATTCACTATACTTATGTGATCTCCATAAAGAAAGTTAATGCCCTGATATTCCTCTCTGAGCATGGTTCTTCTTGTCTCAATAACGTGGGATGTTCTGAAGTGAGTAACTTCAAAATTCTTCAAAATACAATTTGATACTTCACAAGATGAAATTTTTCTATATATGTTTCTAGTCATGGAACAAAGAAAAGTATTACGTACCTTATAATTTAGTTGATATTCATGCTTTTCTTAATTTGTGAACGTAATAAATTCTTTGTCAGGGATTTTATATCCTCCACTAAGCATAATAAAATTATCAACACTATTATTGGTAATGAAAGTCTTCATGCTATCTCTCCAATATTCGTAATAATTTCCAAATAAAATTGGTGGTTTAGTTGGATTTATGTTTTCATAAGAACCAATATTGATTCTTTCCATCTTAAATAAAATCTTTCCACAAAAACATGTTAATAGAAAAATTTCAGATTCAAGGAAAATATTCCTAAGCAAGGAAAAATATAGAACAATGAAAACTTGAGCTAGAAAAACTTATATGTGAATATAAGTATTTTTGATACCTGCTCTGATACCAATAGTTGAATTGGTTCAGGATTCAAGGTAACATCTTCTGATACCAATTGATAAATTGGTTCAGGATTCAAGGTAACCTCCTCTAATACCAATTGTTGAGATGGTATGTGAGTATGTTATACACCGTAATACTAAATGTGGGATCGAAATAAAAGAGATATTGTATGGAGTATCTAATGATGCTCAATATACAAGAGGGGGGTGAATTTTATAAATTAAAAAAACTCCATTGGAACTTTTAAAGATGATTATGTTTAACAAGGTTAAACAAGGTAATTCACAAAACCTCTAGTTCTACACACTTTCTTGATTTCAGAAATATGATTTCAAGAACGTAATTCTGGAAAAGATGGTTCTGGAAATGAAAATTAATGAATGTTCACAATGATAAAGATTTTATCTTAAAGCGTGTAGAATCAAACTAAGACAGAGTACATGTATAAGGACGTATAAGATAGTAATAAATTCCTCAACAACAAAAATGCAGTCGAATACATGAAACAAACATGTAACAAGTAGTAAATATTTTAACCCAAAGAGAAGTGTACCCAAAAACCTTGAATAAAGGTCCCTTGATTTATAAATTCAAGAAATCCAATCTTACCTACACTAGGGTAAGCCCTCGATACATAGATCCAAGTCTGTCTTATTATCCCTGGATTCCCTCAACATCAAGATAGTCAGAACCTCTTTCTTCCTTAGCAAGGAAGACCTCAACTTCAAGGTAGTCATCACCTCTGTCTTCCTATCCCCGAAATCCCTCGATTGTATAGAACAACAATCAGATTCACATAATGAAAATATGAACAAGAAGTTTAGTACGCACAAAGCAATAAGAGTCTCTATCATAAAATTAATTCAATAGCATGTAATCTATAGAGTCATAGAATAGTATTGAGATCATTCAAGTGAGATCCTATTCATAGGAATGACTTTGATGCTCGGCTACCTCTTCTAACGGTCATATTTTTTCTTGAATATCGGAGGGACCAGTACACGTGTCAATCAAACAGCAGTTAGTTAGTAACTGAATTCATGAAATCATTTTATAAAAAAACAAATGTAAGCCAAAATATGGTTACATAACTAAAATAAAAATATTTGGAATATAAGAAAAAGAAAGTTCAGAGTCTTACCAAAAATAAATTTGGAGCCTATAATACAAGGATATTCAAATTCTGTTTCCTAGGAATTCGGATCCTGAACTCAATAGAATTCCAGAGTCTGAATTTCAAAGAAATTTGGAATCTGGATTCTCTAGAATCCAGAACCAGAATAAACAGAGTTCAGAGTCAAAGTTCATGAGAATTCGGAGTCAAAACTCATAAGATTTTGGAGTCTAGATTCAGAGAACTTGGAGTCAGAACATGGAAAAGATCATAACCAGAATTTGTATTCATAATTCAGAGTTAGATCATAGAAGAGTTCATAATCAGAATTCATATTCAGAATTTAGAGTCAGAACTCAGAAGAGTTCATAACCAGAATTCATAATCATAATTCAGAGTCAAAACTCATATGAATTCGTAACCAGAATTCATAATCAGAATTTGAAGTCAGAACTCAGTAGAGTTTGTAACTAGATTCATAATCAGAATTCGGATCCTAAAACAGAATGCTTCATAACTCGGTATTTATAAGATTCTGAGGTTTTGGTTATAAACCAAATTTTACACATGGAAAAATTATGATACGAACAATGAAAACATAGTAAGGATGAATTTACTTGGGGAAGGAAAATTTTCCTTATAGAAGTAAAACATATGGTAAAATGAAATTTTCCATGAGATAAGGTGTTTGTGATTTTCAAAACAAGAAGGAATGGTAAATTCATAAGGAAACCTTATTGACTTAACAATCTCTCCCAAGTAGAAAGGAATGGAAAATTCATTAGGAAATCCTTATTGAATCAACAATGCACTATTGGGAAATATCAATTACTTAATGTGACTCCAATAATAAACCAAAATATATTCAAGAGAGGATATGGTATGATTATTTATAGAAAATAGAGTTTGGAGATTTCTATAGGTCATTTGAGAACATAGTATTAAATTTCATACACTATGAAATCAAATTTTACCTTAATGACCATAATTAGTTTTAATTTCTTCAACTATTATTTTTGGATAAAAACTATGTTGACTATAATAGAAATTATAAAATATTCCTATTAAAAATATGGAAGAAATCTTTTCAAATTGAAATAATATATGAGGTTGAAATTAATTTAAATATAATCCTACAAATGGGATGAAATAAATGGGTTTTTACGTAATTTTTTTTTGAATTCTTAATATATTTTTATATCCAATTTGATAGTGAAATCTCTTCAAATGTACTAATTTTTTTTAATAATGTATAATTTAACTAATAATATTTGAAATGAAATTTAAAAAATAATTTAACTGTATAAATAAAGAAATTGAAAAATAATTTCTGAATTATAATTCATTCTTTTACAATATTCATCAAGAAATGATGCATCTTATAAAAATACAAACAATACAAAAAAAGTACATTTTTAAAATATTATTTAATGAAATATGTTTATTTTTTCAAATAAATTCTATTGATATGAAAAAAAAAATTCAAAACATTTATACAATTGAAAGGTGGAAAAACTTCCATATTAAATAGTTGTAATAAATGTATATTATTGTTATTTATATCTCAGTATTGCATGACATATATGATTTAGGGGAATAAAATTGTATTGTTTCATATAAACATTTCTGCATAATGTCATTTTGAATAAAAACAACATTAAAATTAATAAATATGAATAAATATGAAAATATATTTTCAATATTTACCTAGGCAGTTATATCCCTCCTCGCATTTTGAAATGACATAAAAAATTTATTCCCATATTATAAAAGTAGGGATATCATTACCTCATAACATTTTTAGATTCTTGTGTCCCCTCTTCCAACATTTGGGATTCCAATAAAACATTAACATATTGAATTGCCATATTTCACAACACATCCTCTCTATTGTCAAAACCCCTAAAATTTTTATTCCTTATAAGAAGATTTATCTTCCATTTTAACTGCTTTTGGGATCAAAACCTAAGATAAATCTGGTATATAATTCATTTAAATTAAATCCTGAAATATGTTGGGTACCTGTGATAAAATAATAGGAAACACAACTTTTTAGGAAACTGATCAAATGTTCTCTAGGTTTTTATACAGTTAAATGAACAATGGAATCAGCTTCCCCTTTTTTACAAAATGAATCATTTTTTCCACCGGGAAACTTTGAAAAAGACATGATCACTTACCATGAAATAATATTTTTCCAATGGTTATCCACATAACTCTTCTTCGTAATTATAGATGTCCTCTTATGATGTCGACTCACCTAAACATTATGTGATGTTTACATTATCATATTTGTTACCACCAACTTCATTTCTCCTACATCATCCCAAAACACTAGTGTTTAACACCAATTTATATATAATTCATCTAATAGTACAACAAGTATTCTAGAATGAATAATAAATATATATATTCAAAAATTAATGCAAATAAATATGGTGATACCAACTTCTCTAGGAATCAAAAGATAAAGAAAGAAGCATATGAACATTTTTATAAATCATTCTCCCAGAATTTTCATCATATTTAAGATGCAGTTCTATAAAAATATTTAATTTTGTACCAAATTTTTTTTCATTTCCTTTAAAAAATATTGATGTGACCCTATGATCAATATGTGACACAATAGAGAGTGACACTTCATATAACATAATAATAACTTTTAGATTTAGTCTAGAATGATTATATATAGAAATCATATATATAATGGGAATAAAATATATAAATTTTGGTAATTGAACAATAATAACCCAAATAACAATGTTACCTAGAATATTATTTGGAAATCCTATAGTTAAATGCATTTTAAAATTACCCTATTTCAACATTGGAATTGTAAAACATTTAAATATACCCTTAAGTAGGTATCATTTTTATTTAACCTACCTAAAAGTCAAACACTTCATGGAAAATCCATCAATGTATCTTTTCATTCCATCCTAGATGAATTTATATCAGTGGTCTCTTAACATATTATAACATCTAAGAATAATAGAAAACAATGAACTATCTAATTTAGGTAATAATTATTTCCATAACTAAGAATCACATGCCACATATATTATTTTTTCAAATAATAAATCAACTTATTTTAGTATAATAATATCAATAAACACACCCTTTTTAATATATTGTACCATTTTTTAAAAATATTAATCCACTTCGGATCAATATTAATTATTTCTAACATAGTAATCTTCCCTATAACATAATACTAAAATAGAAGATATACTTGAATCAACAACATATAGGAATAACTTAATCAATTAATTAATCATTGGGTCACATCAAAATAATTATATAGTTAATGTTGATGTTTTTTTGAATCAATGAATCTACCACCTTGTATGATTTTATAGGATGATAATGAATTGTGTAATCAAAATCATTTATTACTTCCAAAAATAGTATTTTTCTCATTTTCAATTTTTTAAGATTTATTATATACTTCAAATTTTTTTGATCAATATATATTTGAATATTTACATCATAAAAATGATGCCAAGAAATTATTAAAGAAAAAAAAATAACAATTGCTACTAAATAATATGTATGGTAATTTAGATCATGTTTTTTGCTGATGTAAATCATAGGAAAACATGTAATCATTAATCTTTAGAAAATATCCAAGTCCTTTAAATGAAGTATCATAATAGAACAAGAAAATCACTATTTATGGAAGGTTGGTCTAAAACTATATCATTCCCCAATCATATTTTTAGTTCCTAATAGTATTCATTAAATTCTTCTTTCTAGATGAAAATAAATCATTTTCTAGTTATGTAAGTTAGTGGGAAATATAACCTAGAAATGGTTTCAACAAACCACTATTATTAACCCACTAATCCATTAATACTATAAATCATTGATATATTTGTGGGTCATGGCCCTTTATTAAGAACATTCTTTTTATCAAAATCTATAATTATGACATATTTAGAAAAAATTTGATAATGGGATGAAATTTGATATATCTATAATCCAGACAAGATAAATATACCATTAGGTTGATTTTCTACTATAGGTTGATAAAAAACATTAGATTCCATTCATTTTCCTCTACACTTTAAAAATATAACTAAAATTTCAGCAATATTCACATCCAAAATATTAACCAATAACTGATGAAGAATTTTATGTGTATGTTCCATGAATATAGTAGGTAAATTATATAAAATAATTACCTAACTACAATATTAGTTAGGGATATATGTATTTCCCAATAAAGTCTCCAAAAAGTAATAATCCTTCCATATGTAATGACTATACTGTGAACACAATTTATTCGTGGAAAAATAATTTTCTCTTGGGTTCAGATTAAACAAATCATTGATATTTCTCCAAGGATAAATTTTTTTAAGAGTAATTTTTCTCAAGGGTATATAATTAATGAAGATCCTCATTGATCTATCTCTATTATTAATAATCAAATTATGGGAACCCTATTATTATGTTCTAGTTGAGATGGTGTATTTATCTAAAAATTCATTCAATTTATTATTTAATTATAAAATTCCACATGATCCATTAAATAATGGGGTTTCGAAAAAGGCTTAACATCATGTATTATTTTGAAAGTAATATAAACATCATGATTTGAATGATACCAAAAAATAATTTGAATAATGATCCATGTGTCATTTTACAACTGGTACATCAATAATTTGAATAAATACTTTATTTTCAACAATATCCGCTATGTTACATTCATTTAAATATTTAATTAATTAATCTATTTTTTGGTAAGTTATCATAGGCATGAAATCACTGAACCCAACTATTAGAAAAATCTATATTATCATGATAAATAGAAGTCCAATCAGTATTATGAATGGTATCGAACTCTAATATGGCTTGTTCAAAAATATTTTTCAGAAAGGACATCCCACAGATGAAAATAAGATTATTTATATAAATTGTTGTTTCTTAAATTTTTCCACCTTGATTTTCACAAAATGTTATATCTAAATTTAATTAGGTGACATTCTTAATTATATCCAAAAAATATCATAAGCTAATGAATTTAAATTTCTAGAGTCAAATATGGTATTTTATTTTATTGAATCCCCATGTATCATACCTATCACCAGATCATTTGAATGCCCAAAATCAACAATAGTAGTAGAAAATAACGTACCCAAACCTTTTTGTTTCTGATCATGGATATTTCCATTCTTTGAATGTATCTTTGGACACACATTACCATAATGACCCTTCCCATTACAACTAAAAAATCACTGTAAGATGGATATTAGTTACCAAATATGAACATTCATTGAGATTCATTTCTTTTAAATTGGTTGATATTTATCCAAACTATACTGATTGGTATCAATTGACTATAATCATGAGAAATAATCCCATGTTATTTTTCCCACACAAACAATATGATTTGAACTTTGTATTCTTAATTACATATTTCATTATGAAATTTTTCCTTATCTCCTACCATCCTAGCTGCATTATACATTCATCATCATAAGGAATATAAGTGTTAAGAATATATATCTCAACCTTTTGACTACAACAAATAAATTGTCACTCCTTTTATATTTTAACCAAACCAATGATATTCATAGTCTTCGTTTCAATATAGATTAAAAATGATTAATTTTGTTATTAGTGTCCCACATAAAAATCCAGGACATTCTTGGGAAATTTTTTGAATTCTCATATGTATTATACATTGAAATAATTATATTTATGCATCAACATCAGGAATTTTTTATCAATTAAATTTCAAACCAACATACATAAATATAAATGAAGAAAAATATCATTGAATATAACTCATTCCATGGTTTCAGGGTCATCTTTCACTCTTGTATTCATAACCAATTACCACCACTGTTAAACATCACATTCAAAAAATAAATAGAAATGGTTACCTTCTAGAATTATGAAATAACCATTATATCAAATTTATATTCTAGAACATTTATCCATCATTTTATACCACCAGTTCGGATGATCCTTAGAATGATTTTGAATGTTTTCTCAAGAAATTTTCTTCAAAATATATGTTTATTTGCGATAGAACATGATCATCTATATCAAGGAAACCATAACCATTTATTTTCTAAGTCAACTAATCCATTACTGAAAAAAAAATTTCTCTCTTTGTTACAACCATCTCAAGAAGCTGATATGCAAGGATATATTCCCCAAAACTCATTCCCACTATTGCATCCCTATTTCCATGGTGGATAACCATTATATGGAAAAATATTTTAGATTAATAAACAAGATAATATTCATATTATATAACAGATCATGATGAACATAAGGTAAAATATTTCAAGGGAATTCTTTTATTTTAACCCTAACCTCTATTGTTATACAAATTGACATTTTATACAAATGATATATCTCCATACATAACAATTAAATAATCTTGAGTTTATGTAAATAATTAAAAATTTATTCACACTGAGGATCATTTCAAGGTTTTTATTTTACTTAATTAAGACAAAACATATTCATAAAATAACCATAAAATACAATGTCAACGCTTTCAATTAGTTTCGTTATTTCCCATTATATAAAATATTTAAAATAATACATGATATCATTAATAATAAATCATCATGACAATGAACCTAACCTATTCCTATCAATATCTCATCCTTAAATACAATTAAAATATTTTGAAAATGCAGCATAATAAAATAATGAATAGTTTTGGATACAAACATATGGAAATCATTTTGTGAAAAAATAAAATTTTACCCAAAAATATAAATAGAATTCCATTGAAAAGATCATTTATTGTAATTTTTTAAGAAAAAAGATTATTTCAATGATCACTTAAGAGAAATATTGACAATTTATATTGGTAGCATGGTCTATGATCACATAAACCCATTCGAAAACCCATAAAACACTTAAATAATTTAATAACCATATATTAACCTTGTAATATAATTATCCAGAGAATATAATCATTACTCAATGCATTTAATTGCTATATGGGTTAACACATCATTTATGTTGAAGAAGACATACCTAGACCCATCTGGTCAAAAGGAAAATATAAAATTTCCATGAAACTTCCCAAGAAATAAAAAATATTTCATCATTGAATTAAATCTTTTAGATGAATTCGAAAATAACTTTTTGATATTAAAATTCCATTTTCAAAACAAATACCATTTACAACAAAATATATACATTTCGTTTGAGAAAATTTATTGAATACTGAAATACCCAAAATGTTAAAGAAGGTTAATTTTCATTATATAAAAATGTGAAATCTTAAAAATGAATAAAAAACTAAAATGATGCCCAATATAGAGAAAAATGAATTGTCACCATGTATGTTAACAATATAACATTACATTTGTCCTGGGATAAAATATACCATATACATCATGAAAAGAAAAATTAATTTATAGGAACCAGTGAATTTAATTCAAAAGAGAAAAAATATTTTTTTTGTAATTATTTTATATAAATATGAATATAAAATAATATCATAGAGGAAATTATTTTTAAATTAAATATTTAATAATTTCATATTTTATTTTAAAATAAATGATTCCAAAAACACTATGAATCATTATAATCACAAGTACCATGTATAATAACATATAAAAAAAATTAAATATCATAATAATCAAAAAAAATCAATTTTTTATTTGTCTAGTGTATTTTTTTTAAACCTCATAAAATAAATGAGGTTCATAAAATCAAAAATTTCATCAATGAAAGGAAATTTAGATGATGGCCATAACATTGAGCTCGACTTGTCACATGTGTCTAACAATTTTGAGTAATAAGCATATAATAATTATTACTTTCATCATAATCATTTTAAATATTATATTTAATCTTATTTCACTTATTATAATGTTTAAATAAATTACTTAAAAAGTTATGTTTACATTGGGTGTTTTTACCATATTTAGTTTATGTGTCATAAATGCCTTTGAAAGGTCAAATATGTTTACAGGGGTGATTATTTTAAAAAAATATTCTGAATAATAATAATTATTATATCAATATAATATTTATACAAAAATTATATTTATAATAGAAAATTTAAATTATCGTTAATAAATGAACAAATGTTACAATCATGGGTATAGTAGGTTGTACTTATGCATCAGTAACATTCCCATTTTTCAATTATCAATATGGAAAGAAGGTAAGTTAAAATATTAGTAAAAAAAATAATAAATATGACATAAATACTATATAATTTACTCATATATTATTATTCATAAAATTATTTTTTTTTCAAAACAATCAAGTCCCTTTGAGGAGGTAGTAATCCCCACATCATGGAAAGTCATTATCACTTTTTCAGTGTGAAAAGGTAACAAATAATATTATATAATATATTTATAGAAAGATAATTATGTCATAATTGTCATATTTTTTAATTTATATGAAATAGTTTTATGAAAACCATCCTTTATAAAATATGTGTAATGTATGAATGAATCAGATCTCATTGAAAAGGTGATAGTTCACACATCCACAAATGATTTTATTGTATTCCCATAAAATGGAAATCTTGAAGGTATTTGTAATATAATAAATAAATAAGTATTAAGAAATCATAATTATCATATATATACTATAAAAAAATTATTTACATCATACTTAAAAACCATGAAAGGTGGTGAAGGAAAAATAAATGACATTGTTTCAAGAGGAGGTAGTCGGCTTTACACATGAATATTGATTTAGATACCCATTTTATGGATGTGTATATAGTTGTAGGTACAATATTTAACATAAAAAAACTAATAATGTTCAATATATTGAGGTTTTTATATTATCATGATGTAAATGTAAAATAAGGGAGTGTTGATCGTTATGAAAATTCATGTTGTTGAATGTTACCTCTTTACAGGTAACACCTTTTGGTTTGTACACGAAGTCTTCCTTGATTGGATTTATTCCCAAAAGTGATGATTATAAAATGAGGGAAGGGATTTGAGAAATATATTTGTTCCAGGGATAGATTGGGAAAAGTGATTTAGAGTTTTTATTAATTGAGGGGATCAGTGGTGTTTTATAGTGGATGTGGAGTGTCATTCTTGTAAATATAAAAGGGTAACAATATTTGGGAGGTCTCCCAAACAATATGTTCCTCAAATAAACAACCAAATTATTTAAAATTTATCATATAGTTGAATGTTTTATATAAAATGGTTTTTGGACATGTTTCATGGTTAGTTTCTACATAATATTATCTTTTTACCACTACGAAAACACATTTTTAGCTAAATCAATGTTTTTAATTTCAATTGCCTTCACGAATATATTTTGATAAAAATGAAGTTTAAATTAATATAAATTCAAAACTAATACTATTAAAAAAGGTTATATATTTTTTAAAATGACAATCAAATAAGTGGATGAAAATAATTAAAAATTATTTCCCAGACAATACGAAATGATATGTTTTTAATATAATAATGATCAAATGGTTAAATTGTTTTTATATCCTATTTCAATGTGAAATTAATTCCATTGACCAAAACAATAATTATTGTACTATAATTGAAATAATTTTATAAAAATCCAGTTTAAAATATAATATATCTATATAAATTATTTATATTAAAAAAAGTCTATTAAATTCTAGTGATTTAAATTATTCATAAATATAATGAAACTTCCTTTTATAAATACCTAATTTCAAACCATATTAATTTTTTATATTCATCTTTCAAAAAATAGTTAAATTTAATTTTAAAGAGTGTCAAAATTTAATTTTGGAACATTCCTTCCATTAAATGGAATAAAACTATCAAATTGAATAATAATATTAATATATATTATAATTCTATATAACTTAATAATGAGTGAAATAGAATATTTTGAATAATATCGTTTTTTCATATAAGGAATATAATAAAGTAACCCCTCTAATTAAAAATTACTATATAATTAATAAATAATAATAAATTTGATAAATAATTATTCTATCATTTCCTCAGATGTTATAATAAATAATAGATGAAAATAAGATATCAAATGGATAAATGAAACCATAAGATATTCCCAAGTTGAATTTGTTTAGAATAATAATAGATCTATCTGTTTATATTCACAAAACATCTAGAATTAATAATGATATATATGTATGGTTTTCCTAGACCATCCTAGACAACCAATCCAACTATTCTTTGAACCATTGTATTGAATGCCAGAATGGGTATTCATGATCACCAAAGGAAAGAGACAAGCTTCTCGAAAAAAATATAGATTAGTGGGAATGATGTTCCCCTGTTAGAATAATTAATATAATATACATATACTCAATAAAAAATTATTGAAATATCACACAAACAATAGAGTGAGATATGTATTAGTTCAACCAAGAGTAACAAGAAATAACCCAACCTACATGTATATAAATGCAAAAAATTAAAACCAGAAAAAAGAAACTTCGTATTATATTTGTGTTGCATCAAAAAAATGACACCAAATTCCCATTATGCGAATAATGAAACCTTTCCCCCTCCCTAGAACTCATTTCAACTTTTTCTACTAGACCATACTATGTCAAAAAAACTGATAGGGTGTGTATAGGGTGTGAATTAAACAAGGTTAGTAGGAATGCACCTAGGTATTACCTAACAAGACTATAAAAAAATCAGAATATGATCAGTTTAAAAGAACAAATGGAATGATAAATACTTTTCACATTTACATCAAATTCATTATAAATCAATTCCCATTAGTCATATTTATAAAACCCATAAAAATAGTGTCAAATAATATAAAAATAAAATATTTTATGGTCTTGAACTGGATAATCATTATAATAACATGAATAAGTATTAACAATTAATTAAAAATGTAAATCACTCTTGAGATATCATTGGTTTGGATTACAAGATCAATAGTAACATAATTACAATCGAGACTAGTATGCACTAAATTCCATAGAGCAATAGAATCTACAATCAGTGTACATTGGAATAAAACAATAAGTTAATCCCCTTTTGAGACCAATAATAACATCAAAGATCCAATTAATCATTGATCGAGGAATAGTAGAAGTCCCATAAAACATCACTACTATGGTGTGAAGTGACACATCCCAATAGTAAACCATCAAACTAGGTAACGAAGTGTCACATGTTCATCATTTATCAAATCATTTCATTAGAGTTGATTTATTCAAAAAATAACATTCCAAAAACCATTTTGACAAAAATACAATTATATGAAATAACTTTTTCGTAACTATTTAGTTATTATTTGAAAATGATCATTCATTTACTAAAAAGGGAATCCATATTTTTTTAAAAATAATTTATTCCCACATATAAAACAATTAATGGATCATTCCATGTACCATTTTGAAAATAAATATAATTAATGGATTATTAATATTAGTCTTTGGATAGAACCACCCACTAAAAGTAGAGGCCACACACCCACTTCTATGGTATCCACATACATAATGTAATTGGAACCCAAAAGTTATCAAGAAGAGGCCCTACATGATGATTCGTGCATCAAAGAATCAGCATCCCTATGAAAAGGGTCATCATGGAAGATTGGAAAATATATTAATCAAATATAACATGGTTCCATGATAAGTTACATTATATTTGGATTCCTAATGATGAAAAATTTTGGACCTATTAGAATTAGAGAAGGAATCATAAAACGATATGTAGAATAGACCAATACAGTATATAAAACCATAATAAGTAAACACTTTGACAAAAAGTGATATCATGTGTGAGAAATATTGGTTAAGGTGTTATTTAAGGGTTTAAATGACATTAAATTACATTTAAAACCCTAGTCAAACAGCCCATATTGAGTCCACTAACAAATTGGTGGACACTACAGTCCGGATATTTATTTTTTTCAAACCCCTATTGTCCCATTGTCTAAAATACTAATGGAATTATTATAATTTTCCCAAAAAAATTTCCATTTAGTTCCTCCAGGAACCCCATTCTTATATCATGATATAAGTAATCTGGTGGCCTTCTCCAGCCACTAGAAAATATTCAGGTACATTAAAACACCACTATTTAACCTTTTATGCCACACTAACCTATTATAAAACCTATTAAATATAACTGAAATACAATTGTTGGATAGGATATGAAAATACTATGCAGTGATGGATATGTGGTTCCTAGAATATCTCATGAAATTAGGTTCTATATAAAACTTTAAGGCCACGACTTTCTCACAAGAAGATTCATTCTCCCATGACTTATGTGTGTCTCATAAATACATCCCTAACAAAATATTCCAACTAAATACTTTTCCCAAACAAAAACTTCCGGTAAAAATTAATTATTTCTTCCAGTTCATGTAAATTATAATATTTGGGATCCAAATCAATCTCTTACTAAATAAAACCATGGTATGGATTGATATTGAACAACATATACTAAGATATATTGAATCAATCATCAATACCTATAAAATAATCTTTTAACAGTGTTAGAAAGTAATATGATAAAGCTGCTCAATGATATCAAATAATCCCAAATATCATGGAGAGATATTACACTATTAACAATGAATACATTAATCTATGTGAATGGAGATCCTAGAAGCCCGGATGATCAATAAAATTCTCCAAAGTATGACATTTATGATCTTAATTCAATTTACATAAATTAGGATTTGTGTATAATGTTTTACGTGTATACCATATCTAAAAAAATATATATTGAATTTAACTCTATCAAAAAATAGATGTATCTACAACCTTAGGGCATTAAAGAGGTGACCTAAAAATGTGAAAAATTCAAAACCATGATCTGAAAAATTCATATGGATGGAAGATAACAATTTTTATATGAAAAATAAACAATTCCAAAATGGTTACCTCAAGATCCAATAAAACAAAAAAATTGAAATGGGTCATATCTCTATGATATAAAAATCAAGATCAATATTATGATCATCATGAAATTGTTAGTCCCAATAAGCACCTACATATTATAATTTATCCAAGAGGTAAATATGGGTTCCTTTTCAGAGACACATATATAAGGCATCCATTGAAACCAAAATATTCTCATGTATGTATACCATAACTAGATCTTAAACAATTGTGGTGTCTCGAATCTAAAATAATTATTCATATTTATTAAATCAATAAATCTCCATAAAAATGGATTTCATTACTTAAGTTTCTCATGAAAATACAATTATGAAGTCCATAAATAACTCATTCCAATTTCATATCAATATTAGAAGAGTCTATTGTGTTCCGGATGGATACATGTGTGCTCCAATAACTTTTGTTTGGTGTAACATCATGCAAAATATTATTCAAAATCACACATCACAGCCTACAACAAAAAACACTATCTCATTTAATAATAAATCATTACAGTTCCTTTATTATTGACCAATAATGTTCAACATCAATCATTAAACACACAAGTATTATATGACATTGTGAAAATGAAATTATTCATGTATCGAATGATTCAATTTGAGTGGGTAGAATAATCATGAATTGTCTCACCGCTATTATAGGATTCTATGAATTCTATATTCACATCACCCTACATAAAGTCCATTAGAAAATAATCATTAATAGATGACGAAAAAAACTATTAAAACCATACAGAAATCATCCCCTTTATTTCATAGATAAAACTTAGAAAAAACTGATATATTTTTCTACTATTAATTCAATGTTTAGAGAGAATGAATAAATAATTCCTTACTAAGGGAATCATTGATGAAATTAAACATCCCATAGGTTTAAAATATTTCAAACTCAATCATCCAAATATGTTACAAACATAAACTATTCTTTAGTATTAGGTCCTTCAAGTAATAAATATAACACAGGAACTTATGATTCGAAATGACTATGAAAATATATCTGGATAGATAGTGTAACCAATACATATGATCGTGCATAATAGCATTGAGACCGAAGTCATGAGTGTGTTAATCATTCTCATTTTTCATAATCATTCAATATCGATATTAATAAATGTGGTCATCTTTCATTATCACACTTCAAATACCACCACCAAATTAGTCATAATATAATACATATCCCCTAATGTAATTCATCAAGATCAAAATAAGATTAGGTTTTAGTATTTACTTCAACTCCTCAAAAGGGGGACTCACACTAATTATCCCATTATAATTTAATCCACTTAATTTAATGTGAACTCAATAGTGGTTCTAGAATTTTTAATTTCATATAAAACTACATATATTATCTATTAAGATCTACAAATATTTTTATCTTGATTTCACTATATGTTTCTACACATGAGATGATATCCTCCACCATTTCAAGGTCAATAGAGGGTCTATGTTCTAATATCTTGTTACCGATGTAACACACCTCACAGATTAGAAATATTTTAGTTTTGATTCTTCCCGTAAAGGTTATGAAACAAGTGGTTTCCAAAAAACACGATTTCAAAGTGTTCATGATCGCACCCCGATATGAAATAAATCAAGATTTCATGAATAATGGAAGGTATCAGAAATTTTTTGTAATAGTTTTATTTATAAGGAATTATTTTGAGGCCACACACTCTGAAGACAAGTGATTTCAATGCCTGGTGATCCTAGAACAAATTTTTTGATCTTTTTTTATGGTACATTCTATAAAAATGAGAACATGATTTTCTATGTTTTGAACCGGTGATCCGATAAAAAATATGAGGGCACCGTTGAATGAAGAATGTTTGGATTCGACTATAAATGACTTAAATTAGGCTGGTGAGGGCCGAGAAAAAAATGTTATTTTCAGAATTTTGAGTAATATAATAAAATTATGTTAAAAAATATATTTTACTTTTTTCTCACCATTGGGTGGCGGAAGGCGATGTTGCGGTGTAGCAACCAGGCAGTGATGAGGCGCAATAACGAGGCTAATTAATGGCTCGTATCACGCAGTGTAACAATTCAATAAAGTAAGCATTACAGTATAATGACATGATGTCACAACATAACTAAAATTCTACGACATCACTCTTTTTATTAAAAAAACACATGAGAGAATGGGGAATTAAACAATTTTGATTATCTGATGAACCGTCAGCTTTTTTCCTCTCCAATGAAAAATAAATAACGTCGGTGAGAAATCATTATATTAAACATTCCTTGAAAAATGGAGTCAGAAGTGATGTCAGCATCTTGAAACCTCAAGGAAGAATTATTTGGCATCAAACATCAAGGAGGTAGGGGTTTATTTGTTCTATGTATTTGATTATTTATTCCTCGTTGATGGAAATGAACGAGAATGCATGATAAAATGGCCAATTTATTGATCCATTAATTGATCGTTCTTGCGGTTGGATATTGTGAGGGGGTTTTAATTTGGGTTTTACTCTTAATATGCGGATAAATATTTCACCCCATTATTAAACTCTAATGCATAGGTAACATGATGACATGAAAAATACCTGATCCCCCTACCATAGTTTATTATTTTGTGATCATAATGGATGATTTTTTGAGATAGTGATTTGAATATTTTGGGGATGTTGTAGAGAAGGAGACAGACTAGGGATTCCGTAGACATAAATGTCTTGAGAAACTGATCACCAGAGTGACTATGGAGGGCTGTCAAAGGTACCTCTAGAGCGCAGGCACTGGCAGTGGCCGATGGTGGCCCATGGTGGTGGTTGTAGGCAAAGGATGGCAGCGCGCCCATAGGTGAATTGTTGTGGCATGAAGCCATAGTTGGACAGTCTCGGCTGGTAGGTGGCGCAATGCCCATCGGTGCTGTGTGAAGAAGCAGCCCACTCGGGCATGTGAGAGGCATGCAGACCCAGTCTGCATGCATGAGAAACAACCATCCATATAAATCCTTTTCTATCACTTGACTATGGCCAGGAGGCAACCCCACATCGACTGTGGGGCGAGAGGGAGGTCGGACGAGGCTCTCTGCTGTAGACCGAACTTGTGTTGTTGGGACAATACCATGATGCTGGTCTAGAACTGCCATCCTAATGGGATGGATCAGATGAACCCATATTTGACTCATGGTGGACCCCCAAAATAGGTTTGGGTCAGGTCGTTCTAATTGAGTCAGACCGAACCCGGACCCGACAGACCCTGTTTCACTGAAACGATCACAACGTACTGATCAGGCATCCAATTAATTCACCTTTTGAAGTGAGAGGAACCTTAAAAATATGATTTAATTTTTATATATTCCACATGAGTTTTTTAGGATGACAGTTCATGGATTGATGGATCTAACTCAAATCCAATGAGGCCATTTAAACTAAAAATCCCATAACATACAAACCATGCGTCTGATCAACGGGTCGTCTATTGAGTTGGGACCCTTATGACAAAATAGTCATTGGGAGATACTATATATGGAGGTTCATGGTAGATGAGGAATGATAGAAGGCTTGATAAGAGAATCCTCCCAGAATTTGGCAAGCTAAGTGCTAGAGTCCTGTGGATGGCTGTGACATGAAGAACGAATAGCGATCTTGAGTGGGTCATCACCTAGAGATCCACTATGGGTCGACACCTAGAGATCATATGGGGTCAACACATAGCAATATGATGTTGGTCAGCACCTATAGATCCTTTTTGGGTCAGCACCTATAGATTCTATGTCGGTCAGTAGCTAGCGAACCTTAGCGGGTCAACACATAGCGATCCTGTGTGGGTGAGCACCTAAAGATCCTATGCGGGTTAGCACCCAGAGATACTCTTTGGGTTTTTACTGAGAAATACTATTTGGGTCAACACCTAGTGATCATATGTGGGATAACACCTAGTTACCTTGTTCGGGTATGAAATATAACCTCTCAATAGAATAAGATTGTCTAGCTTTAGGACTGATCATCTTTATTTATATATTTATGTTATACCTGGTGTGATCTACGTATTTTACATTATGATGTGTTTTTGAGTTTTTTCTTCGTGGTATTTCTTATTTTATATTTTATTTGTGTTGTTTTATTTTGTGGGTTACGAAGAGACATTCAGGGGTCTCGTGGTCCCAACTGGGTATTGTAATACTCACCCCAACATGGGCTTTAACCTCACGTGTTGTGTCTGCTGCAGACGATTGGTATTTCGATAGAGGTTCTTAGGGGGACATGAATGATAGATGCAATGATGGTGGACTCGGTTTCCTAGGACATGGTGGGGCCCAGTAGAATTGGGCGATCATGAAATACTACTTCGTCTTCAAGTAGCTTCACTACACTCACGGGTATGTGGGGTTTTCCACAGATGAACATCAAGGATTCCTTTGTACTTGGCTATTTTCAGTTCCTTGTTGGGTTTTTATTCTATCCCACTTACATTCATTTTTTTACTTTCTCTCAGCTTTGTTTTATTGTTATAATTGTTTCCCCAATAATTGTGTTGGGATGTGGTTGGTCTTGGGTGTGTACAAGTTTATTGGCAATTCCGTCCCTTTTTGGGATATGCCTTTCTGGTGCTAGTCACTAGCCATTGGATTATGGAAGGTGAGATTGGTGTTGTCACCACATGGGCCCTAGGGGATGAGTCATGAAAACGTTTTATTAGAGGGAGGTTAGTTCAAAAATAAGAACTAAGAGTCTATATTTTTAATGGGGTAAATATTGTTAAGTTTCTTGAGTTTGGATTTCAGTCTAGGGAGTCCAGTGTTGGTGCAGAGACCGACGAATCCATAGTCCAGGACCCTGAATTATGTTTCACTACTCAGTACAAAAAACACACTAGTTTCATGTTCTTGGGACAAAATTTCCCTCGATCTCTTTTGAGTCATAACAGCAGGTATAACTTATTGACCATGGAATAAATATTTATCTATAGGTTGCCTCCATGAAGACTACAAACCTGGATTCTAGTGAGAGATCGCGATGATAGTCCACCAAGTGATGAGGTTTCGGTGTATGGACTTCTTACAACGACAAAAACATCAGGTGGTGTACCAGAAGCACCACCACCCAAATATCCATAGTTTCTACTAGCCCACTAGAGAACAATGCATGGAAAATGAGCATGTTGTGCATGTTCCAAAGACAGAGGCCTCTAAGTATTCGAGGTGGAACCGTTTCTCAGCTAGATAATGATTGGATGAAGGGTGTTACTAAGGTTTTTTTTCTTTTAGTGACCCCAAAAGAACATGCAGTAATCCTAGATGCATTCCTTTTATAGTATGTGAATGGGATGTGATGGAGCATGACGCTCCAAAAAAATGAGGAGGAGACCCATGTCTGGATAGACTTCGAGAGACTCATTAGGGAGGAGTTCATAATAGAGAAACAACGCTAAATGCGTATTCAGGAGTTACAGTAACTATAGTAGGGCAGCCTGACTATGGCTCACTACATTTCACGGTTTATCAAACTCTAACGCTACTCCACCGACATGGTACATGACCCTTTATTTAGTTCCCAAAACAATGAGAAAGGACTCCAGTGGGAGATCAGGGTGTAAATTATTTCACTCAGCATCCCAACATTGGCTTCAGTGCTAGAGCATGCCCTACTTCTAGAGATCTTCCAAGACAAGAAGACACCGCAGGTGAGAGCCACCACCAGATGATAGGTGGATGAGTCATCTTTATTAGGTAGTAGGCAGACCAAGCAGAGTCCCAAATGGGCCAGACCATCTAGACGGCGACCCTAGGATATAGGGTCAGAGGTGTAGAGCTTGTGAGGTAGTGGAGGTCATCATATGGATAGAGTTTTTCACTCTTGCGTCGGATAGTGGCACATGGATCACGATTGTCTAACTCCCTGCACGGATGACCAGAAAGCGATTGAGGGACCACCAAGATAGTGCATAGGTTCAAGAGAGAAGGTCCATAGTGTGGCGTACAGGGTAGGGGAGCATTCCAAGAGACTGGCAGTGGAGAAAAGATTGAGGTACTACCACTACCACCCTCAAAATGTCCACCACGAGCACCAAGAGCAGGTGGATAAGGGAGGAGCCATATTTCGGCGATGGAGTCCTATGACCAAGAAAATCCATATATCATTAATGGTATGATCTATGACTACTCTACCTTAGTTACTGTTATCATGGAAGAGGTTCCAGTCACACATTCTTTTCCACAAACCTCGTTCAAGGCTTGAAGATTTAGGTGGAGCCATTGGTTCTGTCATTATGATTAGAGACTCCTACAGGAGGGTATTAGATGATTACACACTGGTGTGGGCCATGTGAGCCTACTATGAGTGGTGAGAGACTAGTCTGGGATCTCCTAGTAGTAGCAGCAAGGTCTTATGATGCCATCTTAGGAATGGACTAGTTATCCACAATCCTTGCTTAGATCAACTATTTTATTTGCAATGTGAGGTGTGTCTGCTATGATGGGACTATGTTTTCCTTCATCGATGAGAAGGGATCATTTGCAGCACATGATGGACTTCTTTGGAGATGGGTGAAGGTGATCACTCATCAGTTTTCTCGCCTCACCCTTGGTTTGGTGGATGAGTGGAGTCAAAGATTTCCATTAGTGGTGGAAGAATATGAGGACTTCATTTAAAAAGATATCGTAAGACTTACACATCGTAGAGAGTTAGAGTTCTTCATTGACTTATACCCATGGATGACACCAACATCTAAACATACATATCATATGGCTCCAACGTAGATTTGGGAGTTGAGGGTACATGTGGAGGACTTCCATAGGAAGGGGTTTGTAAGGCCCAGTATTTCTCCCTAAGTAGAAATGGTGTTCTTTTCCAAGAAGGAAGAAGAGAGATTGTGGATATGCATGGAATTCATATGCATGAACCAAGTGACAATGAAGAAAGAGTTTCCACTGCTCAGGATTGATGATATCTTCGACCAGTTGATAGGATCAAGGTGGTTCTTGAAGATAGACCTCAGATTAGGCTATCAGCAGCTTCAGTTGCGGGATGAGGATGTACTGAAGGCAGCCATAAGCTAACATTACGAACACTATGAGTTCATGGTGAGTCCTTTAGGCAAGACCAATTCCCCAACATTGTTCATGGGACTCATGAAATGAATATTATAGATTTAACTCATTCGTTTTTTGGTAGTCTTCATTGATGACATATTCGTGCACAAAGTGACAGACTAGGAGAATGCTACACACCTACAGATAGTTGTAGATTAACTCTGAGAGCACCAACATTATTGTATGCTCTCAAAGTACATGTTCTGGATTTAGGAGGTCTACGTTCTAGGACATGTCATCTATAAGGCAAGAGTTTCAGTGGATCCAGTGAAGATAGAGCCATTGATTTCTTGGGAACAACACTAGAGTGTGGACGGTGTCTGGAGCATCATATGGTTGGTTAGTTACTACCATAGGTTTGTGGCCAACTTTTCCAGAGTAGTAGAACCCTTGTAAGATTTTAAAAATAATGGGAAACCATTTTATGGATGTAGACATGTGAGTAGAGTTTCCTAGAGCTGAGGAAAAGAAAAACTACTTGTAATGACCCAACGCCAGTTCCCCAGAGTCTGTGCAATATTACATAACGTTGGCATGATCACAAAAGATCAAGACTCGAAATACCGATTAGTTTAGTAGCCTTGAATCACTAGATACATTCATAAAGATTACATTACATCATAAAGTGAAAAACTACAACAACATAGTCTCCATAGTCTACACTCATATCCCCTCAGACTATCCCTGTAGGTTAGTCATAAAATTCTTCTATATATCCCGGAAAAAATAAAACATAGAAAGGGGTGAGCTCAGATGCTCATAAAGGATAACAATATAGAAAAAACATTCATAAATAAGAATAAACATTTAAGGAGATGTAAAACTAAAAAATCCTTTTAAACGTTAACTTCAACATAATATGGAAAAAATAAAATGAAATAATGCCATTTACTTATTCACATAGATATTCTACAATTCTAATAATCACATGCAATATCAATAACCGCTTTCATGATGATGGAATGCACAATTCTAGACTATCATAACCACATAGTCAAGGCCTTGTGCTAAGACTACAAATATGATTTTGCAAGGCCTTGTGACAAAACACTATTTTGTCTCATGAGACCTACAGATTCATTGAGGAGAAATAGCATGCTCCACCCGTCACTTATTAAGTCCAATACATTCCTCATATGAATATGTTTAAACATAACATAAAAATGCGTATTAAAACTGACATATGAAATGTAAATACTTTATCAATAAACCATGAATGGTATAAAAATAACACATCCACAGTCAAACATATCAAAAAACCTTCAATACAATATGGAAGTTTTTTATCATAATAAATCAACTTCAAATAAGCTTAAAATCCATCAATGGATGTTGACTTAGATGAAATCAAAACTATTTGAGAAAAATATATCTTTTTTTGAAATCATTAAAAATTCACATAATTATAAAAGAGAAAAATTACATTGAAAATATTGTTATAAGATTGTAAGGTATTCTTTGAAAATTTTATAAATTCGGAAAATAGCTGTACCCACCGTATAAGTTAAAAAAGACATTCTTACTTTAATTCTATCGAAAAGGTTAAAAAGGAGCTTGTTTGGAAAATGACGGAAAGATTCCTTTATAAACATCTTATAAAGGGTCAAAAAGGGTATAAATGACATTAAACCATAGTCTATAAGATATTAATAATGATTTGAAATACATTTTTATGAAACATGGATGTGGATGATAAATAGGTCTTAGTAGATAATTATGTATAAACAACCTCGGATAATGAAGAGGTTGTGAAATAAACCCTTAACTTGTAATTTTACTTGGTTGAGGGTAGTATAACATCCTATATAATGGTTAAATAATTGTTATTAAAATATAAAATAATCATATACATTAATATGATATCATATATGATCTTTTAACATTGCTTTGTTAATAATATCATAGTATTATCGTCATTTCGGGTGTTAACACACTCGTTTTCTTGTATATGTTTTGTTACAGAAGACGTGTTTTTTATAGATAGGTTGTATCTTATTAATATCCAGAATGATATCAAGTCCTTAAAAATTATTTTTAATCATCATATGTGAATTATTCTTGAATGGATACGATGGGGAATGAATCTCATTGCGTTCATGGAGACGGTAGTCCGTACGTACGCACGAGTGACAATATCATTCTTTTGATATTAAAACCGTATATAATTGGATATTATATCATATATACAGAATAGTTATAATTTTATATTTATTATTTACTTAAATTAAACATCATTATCATAGTTATACAAATAATATTGTTTTGAAAAACAATTACACCATGACGTAGAGATGGTAAGCTGTACGTGCGCACGTATAGTGACATAACATTCAAAGGATGGATATAATACTGAATACGGCTGTACCATATTTATAATAACATCAATGAATATAGAAGATACTGGAGTTATTATTTTACAATGGAAATAACAAATAAAGAAGAAGTTGAAGAAGAAAGGAACTTGAAAGAGTGTGGTGAAATTATTACCTCTTCTTTGGGTTCTTCATTTTGATTTGATCAAAAGTGCTCCTTAGGTAGGATTTATGATCAAAATAAGGCCTCTAGGTTGAATTGAGGGAATTTCATAGAATATTTGGGATGGTTTTGGCCGAGCCAAAAGGCTTTTATGCTGTGAATTAGAGAGAATGGGGAGTACCCTTTTATAAGAGGGGTGAGGGCACCAAATGAAAACATAGAAATAATATTTTATAATAAATTCATATTAAGTTTATAATGGCTCCAATGTGGATTATTTAAAGGTTAAAATGAGGATAGCAAGAAAAACCATCAACCAATAGGTTTTAGACAGGTTTGGGTCACCATATTAACCTTATCATTTATATTTAACTCTAAGTTAATTAGTATGACATTTACCATGTCTCTTTGTATTTTTATAATATATGGTTAATAAACATACTATATACTTCCAAGATAACATCAATTTGTTCATTATTGATACACCTATCATTATATAAGTCCTTTTGCAAATCATTAGATTTTTAGTAATATAATATAAATTAATAATATATTATTTTAAAAAAAATCTTTTATTTCAATTTATCACTATTACGTATTTTGTTTTTTGTAAATTCATAACAGCGTTGTTACTTAAAAAACAATTTATCTAACCAACCCTAATATGTAATATTAATCTAGAAAATTATTGGAATTCATAAAAAGCCTCAAATTACCTTTATTTTGAAATTTATAATATCAATTATTTTAATATTTCATTAATTATGTAATTATTGCATCACTATTGTGTCATAAATAAATTAACTTATATATGTCTAAAAATTATAAATAAAATATCAATATGTAGGAATTATTTTTATCTTTCTAATGAATATTTATAATCGAATTTATCTTATGTGTAACACTATATTAAGAGTGTTTTAGTTATTTAATATTGATTTTATCTCTTTTAAATATTCATTGAATTAAATAATAATAAATGTCCTAATCTAATACAAGTGGACCAAAAAGGTTAATATTTTATTCCTAAGGTTTTTTTGGGTGGATTTATACTTATACAATAGAAGTAGGATGTGTTATAGGGTAATAATAATATCATTTTTACCCTTAATTACCCTATTCACATTTAACAATGTTTAATAAAAGTAAAAAGTTACTATTCACCAAAACTTATTTTTATCTTATTGAGACACATTTTACTCTTTGATATTAAACGCGTCTCGGATTTTTGAAATTCCACCCATAGAAGCGGTAAATTTATGTTTTATGTGAACATGCAAATTCTCCTAGGAGATGGATAAAAGACAGTGAAAGTTCGATAAAATTTTTATATATCTAAAATTATTATAAACTGACTCCAATGAATTAAATTGAACATATATAGGTATTATGTATCTATTTTGACCTAAAATAATATTAAATAAAATAATTAATTATTTAAATAAAAATTTAGTTTTAACTTATAACATAGTTTTTCACTATTCATCAAAAATTGAAAGTTTTCAGAAAAATACCAAAAATTCACCCTAAGCTAATTTTTATATTACAAATCAAAAAATGAAGTCTATTTAGAATGATAAAATTTATAAAATTTAATAAATTGTGTATTAATATTCATAAAGGCTAGATGGATTAGTTGCGGGGTGTTGGAACTCGAAGTTGCATACAACACACGCTACTGTATTATTCAATGAAAAGCATGTCGCGATAGCTTGTGGTGTTACCTTCACCCATCCTTCAAATAATTTCTTCCTAAAAATTTCTAGAATATTACTACACAAAAAGACTTGGGTGGTTCTTCATCATAATTTCCTCGGGTCCCCACTTTGCCTCTTCCATCTTATGGTTTCTCCGTATAACATTTACCAGAAGAGACATCTAGTTTCTCAACACTTGTTCTCTAGTATAAAGAATCATGACAGGATCTTCGCAATAAGATAGATCATGTTCCAGTTCTACTTCCCCAAAGGTGAGTACATACATTGGTTTAGGCATTTATTTTCCCAACATTGATACGTGAACACATCGTGAACTTGGGAGAGATTTAGCGGCATTTCCAAACAGTAAGCTACAGCCCCAATTCATTCAAGAATTTTCAAAGGTCCAATGTACCTAGGACTCAATTTACCTTTCTTACCGAAACATATAACTCTATTTCATGTAGATACCTTCAAGAAAACATGTTCTCCAACCTGAAATTCCAAATCCTTCCTTCGGGTGTTGGCATATCTCTTCTTCCTACTTTGAGTTGCTTTGATGTGGTTTTGGATTACCTTCACGTTTTCCATCGTTTCCTCCACCAGTTCTGGGCCTACGAGTTCTCTTTCACCAATGTCATCCCAAGAGGTTGGTGTGTGACATCTATTTCCATATAACGCTTCATATAGTGCCATAAAAATACTGGAATGAAATCTATTTTTATAGGAAAATTCTACCAGAGGTAAATATTGATGCCACATAACCTGAAAGTCATGTGAGCATGATCTCAACATGTCTTCTAATGTTTGAATAGTATGTTATGATTGTCCATCTATTTGAGTGTGGTAGGAAGTGATTATACGATGTTCAGTATACAAGTCCTTCTGAATACTCTTCCAAAATCTTGAAGTGAAATAGGGATCATGATAAGAAAACAATTGGGGTACTCCAGGAAGTCTCACAACTTCATTAATATATATTCTTTCTAGACGTTCTAGTGGTAGATCTTCTCTTATAGAAAGAAAATGTGCTGACTTGGTAAGGCAATAAACAATGAAAAATATTGCATCGTTCATTTTAGGAGTCTTTGGTAGTCCCATGATAAAGTCTATCATGATATTATCCCATTTACACTCAGGTATGGGTAGAGGTTGCATGACTCCTCCAGGCTATTTCCTTACAGCTTTCACATGTTGAAAAACTATACATCTTGACACAAAATCAACAATCTCTCTCTTCATGTTGTCCCACCAAAAATGTTCCATCAATCCTCAATACATTTTGGTGCTCCCATGGTGTATAGAGAAAATGGAGCTTTGAGCATCGTCCAACAATTCCTTTTTTAGAACAGGTATATCGGGTACACAAAGTCTCTTCCCAAATTTCAAAATTCATTCTTCATACACAAAGACACTGAATATCCCATCAATCATAGCGTTAATATTCTTTTAAAATTTTTCATCATCAGTCTGAGAACTCTTAATCCTTTCTAGTAATGAAGGTTTGGAAACCATTTGAAAATGTATCGTTGTTTCACCTTCCATGATTATTTTCATATCCAACTTTATTAGATCCAAGAAAATTGGATCCCTTTAAAAACTCATTTTGTTCAAAACTCCATTATCCTTTATGCTCAATGAATCTTCCACCTTATTTTCCATCCGTAGGTGATAGTGTATCATGCAATTAAAATCCTTGAGTAATTCAATCCATCTCTTTTTCCTCATGTTGAGTTCTTTCTGTGAGAAAATATACTTAAAACTCTTGTGATCAGTATAATTCTCACATTTTTCCACATAGAGATAATGTCTCCATATCTTCAAATAATAGATTACAACAGCTAACTCAAGATCATGAGTAGGACAGTTTTTCTCATGAATTTTAAGTTGTCGTGATGAATAGGCAATAACCTTATCATTCTTCATAAGGACACAACCAAGTCCTTTCTTCGATGCATCACTATAAATAACGAACCAATAAATCGCTGATGGTAGAGTAAATATAGGATCATTTACTAATATTCTCTTTGGTTCTTCAAAACATTCTTCACACTATTTTTTCCAAACTAAATTAACCCCTTTACGTGTGAGCTTCGTTAATAGGTTATCCAATCAGGCAAAATTCAGGAAAAAATGCCGATAGTAACCTGGTAAAACAATAAAACTATATACCTCAGTTATACTCATCGATACTGGATATTCTTGGATTGCCTTGGTCTTATAAGGATCAATATATAGTCCATCCTATGAGACAATATGGCCCTGAAAAGTCATCTATTGAAGCCATAATTCACACTTGCTAAACTTCCCATATAATTCATGATTTTTTAATAGTCTTCGGGATAATGCGCAAGTGATTTTCATGATCTTCATAGCTTTTGTATTATACCAAGATATCATTAATAAATACCACCACAAAATAATTGAGATAATATTTTAAAACAGTAGTCATTAGATCCATGAATATAGAGGGTGCATTAGTCAATCCAAAAGGAATTAATATAAACCCATAATGCTCGTACCTAGTTCAAAATGTTGTCTTTGGAATGTCTTCCCTCTTCACACACAACTGATGGTATCCAGATCGAAGGTCAATCTTTGAAAAATATTGTGATCCATGATGTTGGTCAAATAAATCACCAATACGAGGAAGGGGATACCTGTTATTTATTGTTATAGCCATGATCCCCTTGTAGTCGATACATAACATCATAGATCCATATTTCTTCTTAATAAAAGGATAGGGGCTCTCCATGGAGAAACACTAGGGTGAATAAATACCTTCTTACTCAATTTCTATGGTTGTATTTTTAGTTCAACTAATTCCACAGTGGCCATTCTATAAAGGTTATTCAATATAGGCCTTGAAAGAGGAATTAAATCAATGGAAAACTCAATTTCTCATTCTGGATGATGTTTAGGTAAATATTCCAGAAACACAACTACATATTCCTTTAGAATAGGTACATCCTCTATATGAAAATTCCTTTCCACACCCATAGTTATTTCATTATCTTCCTCCTTGATAGTTGAATTTACCTGAGCTACTAGGGGTAGATCTAGAGAAGAATTAGGTGGTGACGATTCTGCTCTAAAGATAAGGTGTTACTTATCGTCATCACAAATAATTGTAACCTCCTTCTTCTTACAATAAATATTCGCATCATGGTCCAAAACCCAATCCATACTGAGGATTATATCAAATTCAATCATGGGTATAACGATGAGATCAGCATATAAAGAACATATATGTTCTCTAATGGGTTCTGATTCACAAAACACTGTTGCAATGATACTTCCCTTAGGAGTTTTGACTAACTACTCCCTTGTTAAATCAAATTCTAAATATCTAATTTTCTTTTCAAACATGGAAGATATGAAACAATTCGATGATCCAGAATCAAATAAATCATTGTGTAAACTTTAGGAAACCATTAAATTACCTTCCACCACATCTTTCGGAGCTTCAACCTCAGCAGTAGTGATCACATAAGTTTGTCCCTGATCCCTTGTCCTTTTCTGAGATATGTTTCCCTGATTCATAGGACATTCATTTTCATAATGTCCCATATCTGTGCAATTGTAGCATTAAACATCGGTAGCTTCCTTCTTCCCCATTCAATCACGAGCTTGGTGGCCTTTTTCACTACACTTGTAACAGACTCTCATTCCCTTGAAGCAAGTACAGGGGTGTTTTTTCACACATTTAATGCCGGATGGATATTTAAATTTTCCCTTATTCCCCTTATTTCCATTTCTAGAGTGATCAGTAGATTTCTTCTTCTCTTGCTTTACTTTAAATTCATAAGACGTAGAGAATTATTTTTTTGTCTTGATAGCACATGACACAATATCTACGTACGATGAGAAGGATTGTGAGACTAATTCTCAATGAAAAAAAGGTTTTAACCCATCAAATAAATGATCAATATTACTCATTCGGTTACGAATATAATCAGCTACATGCCTCGCTAACCTTGTAAAGTTAGCCTCATAATTTACGACATTCTCATCCTCCTTTTATCTCAGACTCCAAAATTGCCTTTCCATATCTGGTCGATGGTCACGAGGAATGTATTTTTCTAATAAAATCTCATTAAAATCCCTCTATTCCATATTTGATACTTTCTCATCATCCTTTTGGGTTTGAATTAATGACCACCATTAATCAGTATCTCCAGTAAGGCGGTAAACTGCCATGACAACTTTATCCCTTTCGCTACTCTCCAAAGCATGGAATATTTTCTCTAAGGAATTTATAAATTTCTCAGCCACTAAAGGATTTTGACTCCCATTGAATGTCTGATGTTTTTTCCTCATGAAGTGATCTAAAATTGATCCTCCATACTGCAGATCAGGGTGCTCCATATGGGTAAGGTTATTATTCATAACCTGAGTAAGTTGTCCGAGTATGGTGATAAGATAATCAGCACCAGTTGTATCACCATCTCCACTATAATTATCCTGAACAGGAGGGAAATACCTACATAAAGTGAGTGCTTTGGTACAGTTTCCATTTCTTCCATTAGGCACCATTTCTAAATAATGGAATAAACTAGATCATTTTATGAATCAAATACATAATTCCAAACTTCTAAAACACTTAACATAAATTGAAGAGATTATGGATATAATCCATAGTCATAAAAATGTTTTCATTGAGGAATTATATACTCATAACCCCTTCATAATGGTTTGTAATAAAAATGAGAATTATCTTAAGCATATCCCTCTGGAGTGTCCTAACCAAGAGTGCATCAAGGCCCGTTGTTGTGAACCAGTTCCTGTTCAAGTCTAACTCAAAGTGGTGTTTTTGGGTTTTACCCCTAGGTACATCTATGCTAGATTCTCCTCTACCTGCTCATATCCAGATAGGGATGTATTGTTTGGAAAACTCAAAAAACCTCTACAATAAGAGATTTATAGGAAGTTCTTCTATACTAATCCTCAAATTCTGTCTTAGGAATATGTTCTCTAATCAGTGTTTATCTAAATCTACCTCCCATGGTTTGTACTAAACTTCTTCTGATGCCAACTGTAACTCCCTAACCAAAGTTACCCAGATTCAGTACATTGTTAAATAACATTGGCATGATCACAAAAGATCAAGTCTTGAAAGACCTATTTGTTTAGTAGACTTGGAATTAATAGATACATTCATAATGTTTACATTACATTATAAAGTGGAAAACTTCAACAACATAGTCTCCATAGTCCACACTCATATCCCCTTAGACTATCCCTGCAGGTCAGTCATAAAATTCTTCTTCACATCCTGGAAAAAATAAAACATAGAAAGAGTTTAGCTCAGATGCTCAGTAAGGATAACAAAATAGTAGAAACATTCATAAATAAGCATAAACATTTAAGGCGATGCATAACTGTAACACCCCGAGATTTTATGAAAAATATTCTTTTTAATTTCATTAATGTCTTGTTTTGTACGCTACACCAAAATGTTCTTTCACAACACGCAACCTTGACTTTCCTTTCATTACACGCAATCGTGACCTTCCTCGACAGTGTGTGTAGTACGCAATACCGAGTTTCACTAAACAACGATATACTATTAAAATATTATTAAAACTAGCCGTTATGAATAGTAATAACCAATTTTTGAAATTTTGTAAATTTAATTTTTCAAAATGGACTTCATTTTCGGATTCGTAATATCGAAATTAGCTTAGGGTGAAATTTTGGTACTTTTCGGATAACTTCCATTTTCTGATGAATAGTGAAAATTATTAAATTTTAATTAAAAACAACCTTTTTAATCGAAATAATTAATAGTGATATATTATTAATTTGAGTGGTTTTAAAGTATATTTATAATATATTTTTACAATTTAATACAATGTTGGTCATTGGATGTAATTTCACATTTAAACCAGACATAAACAAGTGTCAATCTTTTGATAGTTATTATCTCTTAAGAACACGCTATTTGTTTTGACGACGGGAATTAATTTTTAAATTAATTAATGCAACTAATATGTTTTGAATTTGGTAAAATAGACATCATTTTTGAGTTCATAATATCAAATATAGCTTAGGCATAATTTTTGGTATTTTTCTGTAAACTTTCATTTTTTGATGAATAGTGAAACCACTAAGTGGTAGTTAAAAAAATGAATTTTCATTAAACATAATTTTACCGCTTCTGTGAATGTAATTTCAAAAATACAAGAGACACGGTTGATGTCAGTATGTAAAATGTGGTTCAATGAGGTGAAAATAATTTTTTGTGAATCGTAACTTTTTACTTTTTTTACCATGGTTAAAAGTAATTAGGGTAATGAAGGGTAAAAATGATATTATTATTACCCTAACAAATGTCCTAATTCTATTTTATAAGTGTAATTCGACCAAAAACAAACTTAAGAATAAAATATGACCATTTAGGCCCACTTGGATTAGATTAGGACATTTATTATTAATTTATTTAAAGAAGGGTTAAAATAGTTAATATCAAAGTTTAATAAGTAAATAATTTTTAATATAAGGTTACATATAAGATAAATTAGAATATAAATATTCATTAGAAATATAAAAATATTTCCTACATAATGGGAATTTATTTGTAATTTTTAGACATTAAATAATTTAATTTATGTATGACACAAAGAGGATGCAGTAATTAGCTTATTAATGAAATATTTACATAATTGATCTTATAAATACCCAAATAAATGTAATTTGAGACTTTTTATGAAATCCACTAATTTTATAGGTTAATATGACATGTTAGTATTGATTTAATTATATTTGATAGAACTAATCATTCTTTTACGATTTTCACAAAAATCAATTACTAAATAGTGTCAAAATTGATATAAAATAATTTTTAAAACAAATATTATATTATTAATTGTTATTTTATTTTTAAAAATCTAAGGTTCGGCTAAATGACTTAGATAAGGATATATATGTTAATAATAAACATCTTTGGGTTAGTTTGGCTTGTTATAGTATGTTTATTAACCTTATAGTATAAGAACACAAGAAGACACAATAAAAGTAAAATTATTTAACTTAATATTAAATCTAAATGATAAGGATAAAATAGGAACCTAAACTTGTCTAAATTCTATTTTATGAGAGGATTTCGACCCATCCCCACCTTATCTTCTAAATAAATCAATTTGGAGCTATTTAAAACCGAACATGACTTTATAATAAAATAATATTTTTTGTTTTTCCAAAGGAGCCCCTCTCCTCCCTTATAAAAGGGAACCTCCTCCCCCTCTTCCTCACACCACATTAAGCCTTCAATCTCGGCCAAACCCTTCCAATTTGTCCTCTACACTTTCCTAGAGGCATCCTAGAGGTCCTGGTATTCTTCAAAGGCCAATTTTAGTGCCCTAAAAGAAGTGCTCAAAGAAGCACTTCAAAGAAGAGGTAATGTCCGTTACCGATCCTTTCATCTTTATTTCTTCTCCCACTTCTTCTTCTTTAGTTGTTTCATTATGAAGTAATAACATCAGTATCACTCATATACTGATATGTTCTTATATGTATGAAACAACACTATTTCACCATCTATCCATCCTACGGAAAATGAAATCACTGCGCGTGTGTACGTACAGAATATCGTCTCCACGTCGTGGTGTAACCAATTTTCCACCACCACCTTACTTGGATGGGTATAATGGTGTAAATAATGACTATATATGATTATTGTAAAGTTATATTGATTCTGAAATAGTATACATACACTCCAATACAATTCCATGATCATGGGAACGATATCATCGCTCGTGCGTACGTACGGAATACCTTCTCCACGATGTGATGCGGCTCGTTCTACATGATCTTCATTGCATAATGATTACATAAATGAATTGAATGAATTAATATGATATTTATTACACTAATAACATTCTGTAAATGAGGTATCTATAACATAAAGAGAAGAATAAGAATTTATTCGACAAAACACGCATAAGAACAAAAAGTAATAAACACCCGAATAATAAGTTGTAATGAAATATTACTAATAATAAGCTAAGAATATGACCATATGTGATATCATAACAATGAGTATGATTATGGAATAAGTCAATAACATTATTTAAATCATTAAACAGGAGGTGCAGATACGTACAAAGCATATCGGACCTAAGGTAAGGGAAATATCAAAATATCATTTTTATCCGAGATTGTTTATACTTTGGAATTTACTGGGGTGTATTTTATCATCCACATCCATGTTTCCTCAATATGTAATATTTATATCCTTATACAATATTTTATATCCAATTTTACCCTTTGGTGTGTTTTTAGTAAAAGATATGAAAAGAATCTTTTTTTGTTTTTCGTACTAGGTACTTTTTGACTTTTCTGACAAAAGTACGAGAAGATTGTTTTTTTAACTTATACGGCTTGAATGGATTTTTAAAACATTATTTCCAAGAATCTTCCTTTACAAGTTATCACGTTTATTTTTAATCAAATTCTTTTAGTTTATAATTGTATGACATTTTACGAAAGGAAAAGTGTTTTTGAAGTAGAAATGATATTTTCCTCAAGAATGGAGTTCAAGTGTTTTATCAAAATTATTTTCCATATAAGATAATAATGGGTTCTGTTTTCATCCCTGTTATTAAATTTATTTTATTATGTTGTGATGGAATTATTTTTATGAATTCCTTTATCTTATATTATTTGTTTTATGATGTCATGATATTTAAGATTCCCATTTTTATTTCATGGGTTATGCTATGATGTATGGTTTATGATTTTGTGGCACAAAAAAGAATGGTAACATTATGAGATTGGTGGGACCTATATATCCATCCAATGCATTGGGTAATGATTTTATATCTCATGAGATAGACATGGTTGGAACAGCAGGTTAAACTGGTTCAGTGAAACAGGACTGAAACGAGCAGTGAACTCTGTTCAGAAATTGACTTTGTCCACTAAGATAGTCTTGGCATTGAGTCTTGACTAACAAGAAATGATTCTCTATGATTATGTGTGTATGAAAAAAAGTTTCATGTTTTATGTTATGATTATTGGGATTACATTTCACTACTATGATTTATCCCATGTTATGGAATTATGATTTCTTTTGCAGGTTAAGATTTCCAAAAGCTATGTTATTATGTATATGATGTGATTGATATTTATTTTGTTTACCCCTACTGAGCATTTGAGCTCAACATTTTATGTTTTCTTTTTTCCACAGGATATAAATAATGGTTTTAGGTAAAAAAAAGAAGATCTTTTTGGGAGATGTTGAAGATCTTTCACCATGATTAGAAGATTATATTCCGAGTTTCCAAAGACACTAAACTATTATGGTCCTTGTGTGTGTGTTTTTGTTATATAATAAGTATTCCACAAAAGTAATGTAATTTCCATGTATGTCATGCTTAGGGTCTCTACAGTTGGTATCAGAGGAAAAGTTTAGTCAACCTTTGGAAACTAGGATGCGAAAACGTTAGTAAGATCCCTAGAGATATTTCTAAGTTATGCCTAGGGATGTCCCTAAGGATAAGTATATGTATAGGATATAGTCCTAGAACTATGGTTACAATATTAGATTAAACCAAAGATGTTAGATATTGAAGTTACTCCCCCTTTATTATGATTTTCGCCTCTCACGCTATTCTTTTTGGGTTTTAGAAAATGGCTGGAAACAAGATGATTCACGATAATGGAGGATATGATGTACAATGGAATGATATTCTTCATGAGCAACCAAATGAAATGGGATTTTGATGTCCAAACATGATTGTTATGCCGAATAAGCAATCTCATAATATGATCAAAAAAGTAAAATTTGTTAAGTTTCCTGACTCGGCTAATAAGAGAAAGATGGAGTTTCATGATGATCATAGAGGAAAGAAAGATCAATTTCCCCTATGTAAATCATGTGGGAAGAGGAATCAAGGAGAATGTTTCAAAGGAACTGGAAGATGCTTTGGGTTTGGAAAAGAAGGACACAAAGCCAGTAAGTGCAAAGGAAAAGGTTCAGTTAACACCAGGGATGAGGATAATGGTATTGCTACGACATCAACAATGGTTAAATGTTTTAAATGTGGAATGTATGAGCATTATGCAAACCAATACCTTAAGGGAAAGTCTCTTGAAGAGAATAAGTATGGTCGTATAGGTAGTATTTATGTTGATGATGATGAAGAGATTACAAGTGATATGTCAGATTAAAGAATTGTTGAAGCTCGGTCAATGGTTTAAGAATATAGTGGAATGATTACATGTTTATCATGTGTAATGTTGTATAAGTAATATCATGGTACTATGGAATAAAAAGACATCTAAGGATTCTTACACTGTTGTATTTCCTTGAGTTTTGAAAGTGTATGATTAATGGTACCAGTATCCATGAATGGTTATTCAGATATTTTTGGAATTTAGATGATATGCGCATAATGAAGGGATAAGGAGAAAATTAAATGTTTGATAGTATTCATGAGATCATGACTGATATAAGGAGAAGGTTATATCATGGTTTGAGTATATAGAACTTTTGGATTTTTGTATGTGGAAAGAGTTGACTTTTGACTGAATTCATGTTTTCACTAAGGTTCAATGGGTATCCATTCTTCAAGAGAATACATGATTAAGGTATTCACATTTTTTTAATTTGACCAACAAGATATATATTATGATATATGGGGGATAAATGATGGCATTCACGTGATTCTTATGTGACATTTCAAGTAAACATTTTCTTTATACTATGAACTTGGACCTAAGTATATTAGATAATCCTAAAGATTGGAATGGATTATGTTGGACATAAGTTAGGATAGAAATTTGTTCGATATTATTGATGGGATGTTATAGTAGTATAGCTTTAGAAAAAGGACATCCTGCAGGACGGGCGACATCCCATCGCGTCGGACAAGGCTGTGGGAATCGAACCCACAACCGAAGTGCGACTGACCTTTATCTCCTACCACTGGCCTATAGAAAGTCCATGTTTAGTAGAAACTAGTTTTATTATATTAAGCAGTGTAATATAAGAAGTATATGTTCATTTTTAGAACCATATAGGATTAATCTAACCATATGATGGACTTATAACTTTTGAAAACCTTTTGTTTGAAATAGATGGAATGACCCATCATTCTATCACATAATCTGTTAACACATCACAAATAACAAATTAACTTCATTTCATTAAGGGATGAAGTGGAAATTTTTCAATTCACGAACAACAGTGAGATTGTACAAAAATCATGTAAGTATTTCTTTTCATTCATCAACTTTAGGGAAATGATCTTGAAAATAAAAAATGTTGTCATAGTGACCTTATATCCATGAATAAGATGGTACCTTAGATCATCACAAATTTATGTCTTTGTGATTGCTGGCTTTTCCATAGCCATGTTCTCTACCACTCTCCATCAGAACATGATGGTTAGATTTCTCTTCCATATCCATATTTTCACCTATGTGGAAACCCAATGATTAGTTTATTTGGGTAACCGTTACGTTTCGTGCTTTTGTTTTTAAAAAATGGTTTTGGTATTCCTTTTTACTATGTGGGTTTCTATTAAAGAAACTTTCATGTGGTAAACCATTTATAACCCTGACGAATTTCGAGGGCGAAATTCATTTTAAGGGGGGTAGAATGTAACACCCCGAGATTTTATGAAAAATATTCTTTTTAATTTCATTAATGTCTTGTGTTGTACGCTACACCAAAAGGAGATTTCACAACACACATCCTTGACTTTCCTTTCATTACACGCAATCGCGACCTTCCTCGACAACATGTGTAGTACGCAATACCAAGTTTCACTAAACAACAATATACTATTAAAATATTATTAAAACTAGCCGTTATGAATAGTAATAACCAATTTTTGAAATTTTGTAAATTTCATTTTTCAAAATGGAATTCATTTTTGGATTCGTAATATCGAAATTAGCTTAGGGTGAAATTTTGGTACTTTTCGGATAACTTTCATTTTCTGATGAATAGTGAAAATTACTAAATTTTAATTAAAAACAACCTTTTTAATCGAAATAATTAATAGTGATAAATTATTAATTTGAGTGGTTTTAAAGTATATTTAGAATATATTTTTACAATTTAATACAATGTTGGTCATTGGATGTAATTTCACATTTAAACCAGACATAAACAAGTGTCAATCTTTTGATAGTTATTATCTCTTAAGAACACGCTATTTGTTTTGACGACGGGAATTAATTTTTAAATTAATTAATGCAACTGATATGTTTTGAATTTGGTAAAATAGACATCATTTTTGAGTTCATAATATCAAATATATCTTAGGCCTAATTTTTGGTATTTTTCTGGAAACTTTCATTTTTTGATGAATAGTGAAACCAATAAGTGGTAGTTAAAAAAATGAATTTTTCATAAAACATAATTTTACCACTTCTGTGAATGGAATTTCAAAAATCCGAGAGACACGGTTGATGTCAGTATGTAAAATGTGGTTCAATGAGATTAAAATAATTTTTGGTGAATAGTAACTTTTTACTTTTTTTACCACGGTTAAAAGTAAATAGGGTAATTAAGGGTAAAAATGATATTATTATTACCCTAACAAATGTCCTAATTCTATTGGATATGTTTAATTCGACCAAAAACAAACCTAGGAATAAAATATGACCATTTAGGCCCACTTGGATTAGATTAGGACATTTATTATTAATTTATTTAAAGAAGGGTTAAAAGAGTTAAAATCAATGTTTAATAAGTAAATAATTTTTAATATAAGGATACATATAAGATAAATTAGACTATAAATATTCATTATAAATCTAAAAATACTTCCTATATAATGGTATTTTATTTGTAATTTTTAGACATTAAATAATTTAATTTATTTATGACACAATGATGATGCAGTAATTATCTTATTAATGAAATATTGACATAATTGATGTTGTATATACACAAATAAATGCAATTTGAGACTTTTTATTAATTACACTAATTTTGTAGATTAATATGAGATGCTATTATTTATTTAATTAACTTTTTTCGAACTAATCATTCTGTTAGTATTTTCACAAAAATCAATTACTAAATAGAGTCAAAATTGACATAAAATAGTTTTTTTAAAAAAATATTAGATTATTAATTGTTATTATATTCCTAAAAATCTAAGGTTTGGCCAAATGACTAAGATAAGGTTATATATGTTAATAATAAACAACTTGGGGTTCGTTTGGCTTGTTATAGTATGTTTATTAACCTTATAGTATAAGAACACAAGAAGACACAGTAAAAGTAAAATTATTTGACTTAATGTTAAATCTAAATGATAAGGTTAAAATAGGAACCTAAACCTGTCTAAATTATATTGGATGAGAGGATTTCGACCCATACCCACCTTATCTTCGAAATAAATCAATTTGGAGCTATTTAAAACCGAACATGACTTTATAATAATATAAAATTTTTAGTTTTTCCAAAGGAGCCTCTCTTCTCCCTTATAAAAGGGCACCCCCCCCCCCCTCTTCTGCACACCACATTGAGCCTTCAAGCTTGGCGAAACCCTGCCAATTTATCCTATACACTTCCCTAGAGACATCCTAGAGGTCCTGGTCTTCTTCAAAGACCAATTTTAGTGCCCTAAAAGAAGGTCTCAAAGAAGCACTTCAAAGAAGATGTAATGTCCGTTACCGATCCTTTCATCTTTATTTCTTCTTCCAATTCTTCTTATTTAGTTGTTTCATTATGAAGTAATAACATCAGTATCACTCATATACTGATATGTTATTATAAGATGAAACAACCCTATTTCACCATCTATCCATCCTACGGAAAATGAAATCACCGCGCGTGCGTACGTATGGAATACCGTCTCCACGCCGTGGTGTAACCTATTTTCCACCACCACCTTACATGGATGGGTATAATGGTGTAATTAATGACTATATATGATTATTGTAAAGTGATATTGATTCTGAAATAGTATAGATACACTCCAATAAAATTCCATGATCATGGGAATGATATCATCGCTCGTGCGTATGTACGGAATACCGTCTCCAAAATGTGATGTGACTTGTTCTACATGATCTTCATTGAATAATGATTATATAAATGAATTGAATGAATTAATATGATATATATTACCCTAATAACATTCTGGAAATGTGTTATCTATAACCTAAAGAGAAGAATAATAATTTATTGGACAAAACACGCATAAGATCAAAAAGTAATAAACACCTGAATAACAAGTTGTAATGAAATATTACTAATAAGAAGCTAATAATATGACCATATGTGATATCATAACAATGAGTATGATTATGGAATAAGTCAATAACATTATTTAAATCATTATACATGAGGTTCAGATACGTACAAAACATATCAGACTGAAGGTATGGGAATTATCACAATCTCATTTTTATCGGAGATTGTTTATACTTTGGAATTTACTGGGGTGTATTTTATCATCCACATCCATGTTTCCTCAATATGTACTATTTATATCCTTATACAATAGTTTATATCCAATTTTACCCTTCCGTGAGTTTTTAGTAAAAGATATGAAAGGAATCTTTTTTTTGTTTTTCGTACGAGGTACTTTTTGACTTTTCCGAAAAAATTATGAGAAGAATGTTTTTTTAACTTATTCGGCATGAATGGATTTTTAAAACATTATTTCCATGAATATTCCTTTATAAGTTTTCATGTTTATTTTTAATCAAATTATTTTAGTTTATAATTGTATGACTTGTTAAGAAAGGAAAAGTGTTTTTGAAGTAGAAAGGATATTTTACTAAAGAATGGAGTTCAAGTGTTTTATCAAAATTATTTTCCATCTAAGATAATAAAGGGTTCTGTTTTCATCCCTGTTATTACATTTATTTGATTATGTTGTGATGGAATTATTTTTATGAATTCCTTTATCTTAAATGAATTGTTTTATGATGTCATGATGTTTAAGATTCCCATTTTTATTTAATGGGTTATGCTATTATGTATGGTTTAAGATTTTGTGGAACACATAAGAATGGTATCATTATGAGATGGGTGGGACCTATATCTCCCTCCAATGCATTGGGTAATGATTTTATATCTCATGAGATAGACATGGCTGGAACGGCAGGTTAAACCGGTTCAGTGAAACAAGACTGAAATGAGGAGTGAACTCGGTTCAGAAATGGGCTTTGTCCACTAAGATAGTCTCAGCATTGAGTCTTGACTAACAAGAAATGATTCTCTATGATTATGTGTGTATGACACAAAGTTTCATGTTTTAATTTATTATTATTGGGATTACATTTCACTACTATGATTTATCCCATGTTATGAAATTATGATTTCTTTTGCAGGTTATGATTTCAGAAAGCTATGTTCTTATGTATATGATGTGATTGATATTTCATTTGTTTACCCTTACTGAGCATTTGAGATCACCCTTTTATGTTTTCTTTTTCCCCAGGATATAAATAATGGTTTTAGATAAAAAAGGAAGTTCTTTTTGGGAGATATTGAAGATATTTCACCACGATTAGAAGATTATATTCTGAGTTTCCAAAGACACTAAACTATTACGATCCTTGTGTGTGTGTTTTTGTTATGTACTAAGTATTCTGCAAAAGTAATGTAATGTCCATGTACGTCAAGCTTATGATCCCTACAATAACTAAAACAAAACCCTTTTAAACGTGAACTTCATCATAATATGAAAAAAAAATTAAATTAAGTAATTCCATTTACTTATTCACATGGATATTCTAATTGTCTAATAATCACATGCAATATCAATAACCTCTATCATAATGATGTAATACATAATTCCATACTATCATAAACACATAATGAAGGCCTTATTCCAAGACTACAAATAAGATTTTGTCAAGGACTTCTTCCAAGACACTAGTTTGTCTCATGAGACATACTGATGCATTGAGGAGCTATAGTGGGATCCACCTGTCACTTATTAAGTCCAATTCATTCCTTATATGAGTAGTTTTAAATATAACACAAACATTTGTATTAAAACTAGCATAAAAAATGTCAATACTTTCTCCATAAACCATGAATGGTATTAAAATAACACATTCAGAGTCAAACATATCACAAGAACTTCAATACAATATGGAAGTTTCGTATCATAATAAATCAACTTCAAAAAAGCTTAATATCCATCAAAGGATGTTGACATAGATGAAATCAAAACTATTTGAGAGAAATATCTCTTTTTTTGAAATCATTTAAAAGTCACATAATTATAAAAGAAAACATTTACTTTGAAAATATCCATATAATCTTTTAAGGGACGCTTCAAAGATCTTTTAAAGGTAGTCAATATCCACACCATCCGTATAAGTTAAAAAAGACATTCTTACCTTAATTTTGTTGAAAATGTTAAAAAGGACCTTGTTTGGAAAAAAGACAGAAAGTTTCCTTTATAAGCATCTTATAAAAAGTTGACAAGGGTATACATGAATTTAACCCATATTCTATAAAATAGTAAAAATGATTTTAAATACATTTTTAAGAAACATGGATGTGGATGATAAAGAGGTCGTAGTAGATAATTCTGTATAAAAAACCACGAATAATAAAGAGATTGTGAAATAAACCCTTACACTATACTTTTACTTGGTTGAGGGTAGTTTAAACTCATGTATACTGGTGAAATAATTGTTATTAAATTATTCATGAATCGTATACATTAATATGATATCATATATGATCTTTTAAAATTGCTTTGTTAATAATATCATAGTATTATTGTCATTTCGGGTGTTAATATACTCATTTTCATTTATATGTTTTGTTACATAAGCTGTGTTTTTTATGGATAGGTTGTATCTTATTCATATAAATAATGATATAAATTCTAAAAACCTTATTTTTAATCATCAAAAGATAATTAGTCTCGAGTGGATACGATGGGGAATGAATCTCATCGCGTTCGTGGAGATGGTAGTCCGTAAGTACGCACGAGCGACAATATCATTATTTTGATATTAAAATCATATATAATTGGATGGTATATCATATATACATAATCATTATAATTTTTTATTTTTTATTTACGTCAATTACAAATCATTATCATACCCATCCAAATAATAATGTTTTGAATAACAATTACACCATGACGTGCAAACGGTAAGCCGTGCGTAAGCACGTATGGTGACATGTCATTCAAAAGTTGGAAAGAATACTGAATATGTTTGTACAATATTTATAATATCACAGTATACTAAATATACTGGATTTATTATTTTATAATGGAAATAAAAAAGAATGTGGAAGTTAAAGCATAAATGAACTTGAAAGAGGTTGGTGAAATTATTACCTCTTCTTCGGGTTATTTCTTTTGATTTGATCAAAAGGGATCAATAGGTAGGCTTTATTATCAAAATAAGGCCACTAGGTTGAAGTGAGGAATGTTGAGAGAATAATTGCATAGGGGTTGGCCGAGCCAAAAGGCTTTGAAGGTGTGAATTAGAGAGAAGGGGGGGGGTTCCCTTTTATAATAGGGGTGAGAGGCACCTTAAGAAAAGATAGAAATATTATTTTATAATACATTCATATTCGGATTTTAGTGGCCTTAAAGTGTATTACTTGAATTTTAAAGTAGGTATAGGTCATAAACCACTCAACCAATAGGTTTTAGATAGGTTTGGGTCATTGTATTAACCTTATCGTATATATTTAACTCTTAGTTAAATAGTATTACATTTACCATGTCTCTTTGTATTTTTATATTATATGGATAATTAAAATACTATATACTTCTAAGAGAAACCCAAGTTGTTCATTATTTATACACATATCATTATATAAGTCCTTTGGTCGATCCTTAGATTTTTAGGAATAGAATAGGAATTAATAATATAATATAATTTTTAAAAAAACTCTTTTTTGTCAATTTTGACACTTTGATATTTTGTTTTTTCTAAATTCATAACAGTATTTTTACTTCGAAAAAATTCATCTAAAAAACCCTAATATGTTATATTGACCTAAAAATTATTTGAACTCATAAAAATTCTCAAATTACAGTTGTTTTGATATTTATAATATCAATTATTTTAATATTTCATTAATTAGGTAATTACAACATCACCATTATGTCATAAATAAATTAAGTTATTTAATGTATAAAAATTATAAATAAAATATAATTATGTATAAAACATTATTATCTTTATAATGAATATTTAAAATCAATTTTATCATTTGTATAACACTATATTAAAAATGTTTTAGTTATTTAACATTGATTTTATCTCTTTTACTCTTCTTTGAATTTAATAATAATAAATGTCCTAATCTAATCCAAGTGGACCAAAGTGGTTCATATTTTATTCCTAAGATTGTTTTTGGTTGAATTATACTTATCCAAAAGAATTAGGATATGTGTTATGGTAATAATAATATCATTTTACCCTTAATTACCCTATCCACATTTAACCGTGGTAAATAAAAATAAAAAGGTACTATTCACGAAAAATTATTTTTATCTTGTTGAACCAAATTTTACTCCATGATATCAACCATGATTCTTGGATTTTTGAAATTCATCTCACAGAAGTGGTAGAATTTAGTTTTATGTGAATTTACAAATTCTCCTAGGAGATAGGTAAAAGACAGTAAAAGTTTAAGAAAAATTTTATATATCTAAAATGATTATAAACTGACACCAATGAATTACATTGAACCTATATAGGTATTATGTATATATTTTTTCCTAAAATAAATTTAAATAAAATAAATAATTATTTAAATAAAAATTCAGTTTTAAACTATAACTCAATGTTTTCAATATTCATCAAAAATTGAGTGTTTTCCGAAAAATAACAAAAACTCACCCAAAGCTAATTCTGATATTCTGAATCAAAAAATGAAGTCCATTTTGATAGATAAAATTTATAAAATTTCAAAAGGTGGTTATTTTTATTCATAACGGCAAGTTTGATTGGTTGTGGTGTGTTGAATCTCGAAGTTGCGTACAACACATGCTATTGTATAATTCAAATAGAAGCATACCATAGAAGCATGGGTGTTACACTACTGCCCTCATCTTTAGACTACCAGAGGAGGGGATTGGGTATGTAGTTTTCTATCACACGTCTGACACCAGACTGAGGTGTTTCCTGATGCAGGAGTAAGAAATTATCACCTACTACTCATGAAAGTGGAGGCAACATTAGCAGAACTACAAAACCCACCACATAGAGTTAGTAGTAGTGGTATTTTCTTTGATGATGTGGTGGTACTACATTGTGGGTGATAGATTTATTGTTTACTCCAACCACAAGAGTAACAAGTATATCTTCTCCCAGAAGTACATAAACATGATACAATGATAATGGACAGAGTTCTTCCAGGACTAAGACATTGAAATAGTCGATACTTATGGAAAGGGGACCTTGGTGGAAGATTCACTCAATAGGATTTATGGTTTTTAGTTTCTAAGTGATGTAACAGAGCAGCTAACTGTGATGCAGATATCCTTTGTGGATATTGATGGTGTATCTTACCTGCAGTCTATGACTGTCGCTACACCACTCGTAAAACTAGTTTGGGAGACACAACTTATAGATGTTGACTGTGAGGCATGGCATGCTCATATATCCTCAAGACATGTTTCTGATGGATTTTTTGATAGGTAGGGAGCCCACTATCATTTTAAGAGGGTGAAATTTTGTACTAGTGATGTTACGGGAGGAGGTGTTGAGGAAGTTACATACATCCCCTTTGGTGGTATATCCTAGAGTGGAGAAGATTTACCAGGACCTCTGATGTCAATACTGATAGCTAGGGATGAAAAAGTAGTGGCCGAGTTAGTTTTCTGATTCCTCACTTGTCAGCAAGTGAAGGCTGAAGATCCAGTTCAAGTAGGATTGTCCTAGCGACTTGAGGTACCATATTAGAAATGGTGTGATATCTTGATGGAAATTTTGATGGGGTTACCACAGACATCTAGGAAACATGATTCTATCTGGGTGATCATTGAACAACTCACCATGTTGTTTCACATTCTACCCATCTGTTAGTAGGGAATTTTAGAGGTCTTGGGATGCCTCTACATCCAAGAGATTGTGTGGCTCCATGGGTTGCCTTCGATGATTGTCTCAGATTGTGGAACTCTCTTTATAGTCTGACTGTGGAGGTGATTACAGGTGGTATCTAGGACTCAGCAGCATTTGAGCACAAAATTTCCTTCCCAGACTGAGGGTCAAATGGAACAGACCATATAGACCTTGGAGGACTTTAATTGTACTTTTTTCCTGGATTTTTGTCACCATTTGGAGGACGACATGCCACTGGTGGAGTTTTCTAACTACTATATATATCACTCCACCATTGGAATGGAATAGGTCTTGTATGATTAGCCTTGTAGATCTCCCCTAAGCTGGAAAAACATAGGGGAGTCGTCCCTCATGGGTCTGGAGTTGGTACGAGCTACCACCAAGAAGATGCAGGTCATCCTGGAGCATATGAGGACTGCCTGAAGAAGGATGAAGTCTTATGCCAACAAGAAAGAGATCCTTCGATTCATGAGGATGGTGATCATGTATTCCTTTGGGTCTCACCCTGATGAGGATTTTGGATATTTGGACGAGGCTATATGTTATCTCTGAGGTTAATCAGATCTTTTCAGATCTTGATCATAGTTGACAAGGTGGTGTGCCACCTATCTCTTCCCCTAGAGATGCACTAGGTGAATAATGTATTCCACATGTCACAATTGAGAAGAGAAGTGCATGATCCATCGCATGTCATCAACTGGGGCAAGATGGACATTGAATATTGGGTGATTTTTGCGGAGTTCCTGGTGGAGATCGATAATTGACAGGAGTTGGTGTTATGTGCACGGTCGATTCCTCTTGTACATGTTTGGTGGCAGCATGAGAACCTTCAAGATATCAAATGGTAGCGGGATTCCCATATTCATTCTCAGTACCCCTATCTATTTATTTAGTTTTTTTGATAATGGGGACATAAATCCCTAGGGTGGGAATAATGTAATGTCTTGGAATATCATGTGTAATTTGTTTTAATTAATATGGAATTATTTCAAGACTGTATTCTCTGAAGACATGGGATTCTTAGCAGTGAACCCAGAAAAAATTTTAAATTTTTTTAAGGTATGTTCAGTAAATGTGTGATTGGAATTTTCTATCATGTCAACTGGTGTATGGATCTAATATACAAGGGCACCGTTGATCTAAAAATACTAGGATTCACCTAGAAATGGCATAACTTTGGCCGACAAGGGCACAGAAAAAAATTTATTTTTCATTATTTTCTTGAAAAAACAACAAAAGAATTTAAAAGAATTATTTCGTTCTTTTCTCACTATTGGGTGGTGGATGATGACACTACGGTGCATCGACTATGCAGTGACAAGGCGTATTAATGAGGCTCATTAATGGACCACATCACGAATCATAACCATGAAATAAATTTTGAGTAATGGAAATATTGTTTCATAAATTAGCACAACATAATGACGTGACATCGCAGTGTAACCAAAATGTTGTGCCATGATTATTTTTATTAAACCAACACATGTGGGAATGTGAAATTAAACTCGGGGATTCTCTGACAAAATATTGTAAGTTTTCCTCTCCAATGAAGAATGAAGAATGTCAGCGATACTTAATCATCTTTGAAATCCCTCGAAGAAAAGTTCCAAAAGCGACATCGACATCATGAAACATCATGGATGAATGCTTCTGCATTGAATGTCAATGAGATAGGGGTTTTTTCCATCTATGTATTTTTTGATTTCTTCATGATTCTTGAAAATTAACGAAGGACGCTGATCAAATGACCCACATGTTGATATTAAAAATGCTCTTTCTAGTTGGGGGGGTATTCTATAGTGGTTTGAATTGTGGTTTTACTCTTATTGTGTGGATAAATACTTTCCCCCATCCTTATACTCAAGTAAAGAGGGTGCATGATAACAAAACTAAGGCATAAAAGATATGCCATAGTTATTTATTGTGCGTTCTTCATTGATGATTACTTGAGATGGATGAAAATAATGTTTGAGGATATCAGAGAAAAGGGGATGACCTAGTGATTCTGTAGATGAAAGTGGCTCAAAACACAGACCACCAAAGTGACTATGGTGGCCTGTCGAAGGTACCACTGCTATGCCGACACCGATGGTTGTGGGTAGAGGATGGTGACGCCGGGAAAGATCCGCCACCAGGCCAGACCTGGCCTACCATGCCAGACCTACGTGCCTAATGGGTCGTCTAGTCTAGACCTAAGTTGGTCCCATATCGGACCCCCCATATAGGGTTGGGTCAGGATGGGCAAACTGAGTTGGACCAGACCCAGACCCGACTAGCCCCATTTCTTTGAAACAATCATTACATGAAGACCGGGTGTCCGATTGAGGGACCATCTATGGCGTGGCGACCTTTGTGATGAGTTATTCCTTTTTAGATACTATACATGAGTTTTCTAGGTTGTTTGAGTATGTCTGTGTTGGATTGGACTCGAATCCCACCTCTACATTTTTACTAAAAATACCATATCATATAGACTGAGCATCTTATCGATCCACTGTCTATTGCATTGGGAACCATACGAAGAGAGGTTACTTTAAGGTTTCTATAAGTGGGGATTCATGGAGTTCAAGGTAATTCTTATGGATTTAAGAGTGTAACCTCCTTGAATCAAGCATTCTATGTGTGGGAATATAGTGGTTGGTTGTGACATGATGAATGACTAACTATCCTGAGTGGTTCAGCACCAAGAGATCCAATGTGGGTCAACACCAAGGGATTTGGTGTGGATCATCACCTAGAGATCATGTTTGGGTCCACACATAGAGATCCTCTGGGGGTCAGCACCTAGTGATCCTCTATGTGTCATCACCTAGCGATCCTCTATGAGTCAGTACCTAGCGATCCACTGTGGGTCAGCACCTAGAAATCATGTGGGGGACATCACTGGCGATCAAGTGTGGGTCAGCACGTAGAGATCCTCACTGGGTTAGTACCTTGTGATCCTCCTGGGGTAAGCACCTAGTGATCCTCTATGGGGAAACACCTAGTGACCAAGTGCGAGTCGTCTATAGAGCCTTTCGACATAATAAGATTTTATAGATTTATAACTAACGATCATTAATCCTGTACTAAAGTTATAACTGGTGTGAGAAGCGTATTTTACTTTATGATATGTGTTTTAAGACTTTATTAGTTGTATTACCTCTATAAAATATTCTTTGTGGTGTTTTCCTACATAGATTATTTAGAGACCTCCAGGGCTCTCAAGTTCCCTACAAAGTATTGTTATACTCACCCCTACACTGGCTTTGCCCGCTCATGTTCTCTCTGGTGCAGACAATCGACATTTCGATAGAGGTGCTCATGGGGAGGGTACTGATGGATGTTGAGATGGTGGACTTGGTGGCCTTGGACCATGTGGGGACCATTAGGATAGGGCAGGTAATATATACGACATCGCCTTCCAGTAGCTTCACTACTCTATTGAGTATGCAGGGTTTTCATCAGATGAACATCAGAGTTTCCTTTTGTACATTTCTATTTTATGTTATTTATTGGGTTTTTATTCAATCCTACTTACAATATCTTGTACTTGAACTCAGATTTGTTTTAGTGTTATACTTATTTCACCCTTTCAGTTATTTGGAATGTGGTTGTACATGTGTATATAATAGTTTAAAGGAAATGTCTTCTCTATTTGGGATATGTTTTTCTGGTGCTAGTCACTATCCCATGGAATATTCAAGGTGGGATAGGGGTAGTCATGACATAGACCTCAGGGGACGAACCGTGACAAAGAAACAATAATATGAAGTAATAATGATACTGATGGGATCTCAAGTTCCTCAAATCCATAATCTTTTTAGAGTGTTAGTTTGGATAGAAAGAATAAAAAGATAATCCTAATTTCCTTATCTTCTACCCAATGAAGCCTTTTATATAGCAAACTCTTGAACTCTAAGTTTATTATTACATGACCGATGATTGGTGAGTAAAAACCAACATGATGACTTTATCTAATCATACTAGTATCCTATATTAAGAAAGTGATACTTATTCACAATTTTTATATGATTATGTTTCTGATTGTACTTATAGATACATATTGAACAATAAAACCTCATTTTATGTAATTATAGGAAAAACATCATAAAACATTAGCGATAACATATATTTCCTCTTAGAACAACCAAGTAAACCTTAACATCAATTAGCTTAACATGAACTATATTATATGATGGAATTGAGAACGACTTAGTAACCTACACAAAATTAGTGGAAAAATATACATATCTCCCAATAAAAAGAATGTATATGACTTTTGGGACGAAATTATTTATATAACTAATGACCAATTTAAGAAAAGCATGATTTTAATATCACTAAGATCTACCATAACTATATAAAAGGACTCCTGAGATTTGGGTGACATATTTCAACATTAAAAAACCACAGGTCTCAGACATCTTGGAACACATGTGAGTTTCAATATATAAAATAAAAAAAAAACAAAATCATGATAAAAATCATTATTGGATTGCGTAATGACTAAAAAATCAACCCTCTTGATGAAATCATAATTTTACAAATCAAGAACTACTACATCACATAATAACTCTACCTCAGATTCCATGTGAAAAAATGAGGAAGAATCATACCCCTACTCTATTATATTTAGATGAGGCCTTTCCATCTCTATGAAAATGACATAATATCTTTAATATAATTCAATATATCCAAACAAATATGATGATATAAACATGAATAAATAAATTTTTAAAAGTCAACATGTTTTTATGGGATTTATAGTAAAAATGGTACCTCTAAATGTAGTTTGCCTTGCATTATATTCCATAATAATAACTTGTAATGTGTAAATAAAATTTACATATGGGTCGTAAAGTTTGATCCATGTTTAATTTATGTTTATAAATTCACCATAATGTAATTTTGTTAACAATTTCACTGACAATAATGGGTCCCAATATGATATATCAGGACACTATGTATCATTCATTAATATCCCCAATAAATATAGTTCTGTTGAGGTGCATGTTAATATAGATGTATATGCCCCACCTGTCACACAGGTAGAATGTAAAATGTAAACCACTATTCGATGATGATTGAGTAAAATATTTCCGCTAAAAATAAACAACTCCACCACTCATTCAACAATCATTCCACTTCCTATTCTTATCATGTGTATAATTACAAATACCTTTTGGTTTAATATAGGATTAAAAAACCATATCTCTTCCTCTATTAAAATATGTCCCATAATATACTTATCGATTTTATCATCCTAGATTATGGGAGTTAGCATATGCAACTACAATATTTTTTTAACACACATGACTTGCCTGTATTTTTAATCCATCATATGATCATGCATTCCCACCACTAGATTGAAATAGATCATCTATTTAAATTGGAAGCATTAATCAGTCACCAATCACCCCCAACTCTAAAGAGATAAAATCTACAGAATTATGCAACATTTTTTTGAAGAACTGATAAATGAAGAAGTTCATAAATTCATTAAAATCAAATCCTACATGATGATTTCACTAAAAAATTGAATCCCAAAACATTTTTATCGGTCCCCATTTATTAAATGTCATTCAATTCAATATTATGAATTCAGGCATATCCTTAATCATAAACACTTGGTCAACATTTTCCACTCATCCAAACCCTTTATAAGGTTCATTCAAACCCTCAATGTATTGGGGGTCCAAAAATAATTATAATAATGATAAATACATATCTAATCTAGTCCCTTTTTTCTCCATTAGAACATAGACCTGAATTGGTAATGAATTCTTGTACATGGATCAAACATCCCCCATGATAGCATCTTGGAGATTGTAATTAAGATTATGATTCCCTTGAATCGTAATACCCACTGAATCCTCCTATAATCCCTTGGATGATGTTGTAGGTTCTTGATAGTACAAAAAAAATTAATTTGGTTAAATAAAAAACTATTATTTACAGTTGATTGAACAATATTATAAACTAATATTAACATTATAACCCATTATTGGTGACACACAACCAAATATTCCTTGTAAATATGAGTATTTTCATATAATAAGAAGTTTAGGGACTAAACCAGAAAAAAATCTCAAGTACCAAAAACACAATATATTATCTATTTTACTTTCATGAATGAACATTACCATTCTATGAAAAAAATTTATTATAAGTCATCCCAGAAAATATATCAAACTAGACTCCAAACTAAACTATGACATGAAAAGCTTTAATTCCCAATAATTTATGTATTGTGTAAATTTTTAAGGACTCCATATAAAATTAGAGGTAATAATTTTCCAAAACTGAAAAAAGAAACATGACCAACATATAGTGAAAAACATTGCAATTAAATATTTCACAAATAAATGTGTCAAAGTAGTACTGGAACTACCTAATGTACTAATAAAAAACCAAACATACTTGTACAAAAATAGAAAAAGACACTAACAAATACATTTGATAAGTACTACATGTGATATTTAAGAATGTACCCACCATCTCAAAATATGCCACCAATACCTGAAATAAAAAACCACACAACCTCAGTACGATGCTTTTCCCTGTATATATAATAATAAAAAACAATTCTTACGCACCAAAATGATAATTTAAAGACCAAATTTTATTGAAGCTCATTAATTTCCCACCCAAGTGTTAAATAATGACACTCTACCAATCAATCAAAACCCGCAAAATTTAAAAGATAACATTTCATTTAAATAGTTTTATCATTTATATAAAATGTATGGTATAATAATTAAACTATTTTACAAATCAATGCAGAATATATATAATATACTTAAAAAATTAATACAAATCATGTTATTATTATTCAATAATAAATAATATATCATTTTAATAAAAACAAATTAAAAAATACATATTTTAAAAAACCCCAAGGATATCACATGCTGAGAAAGATAGGTCAGTCATACCATAAATAGTAATCCAGACTATAGAATAATGAATTCAATAGAACCATTGAATCTATAATTTGGGTATAATATATCACCCCATAAAGTTATACACCATAGTATTGAAAGACACTGTTTGTTAGAGATAATATGTCTATGATATAGAGACTAGGGAACACCCTAGAATCTGAAATACCTTTAGTATAGAAAGATATTGAACAATAACTAAATATATAACTTATTACTGATATTTCTATTGTATATAATATTTAATATCATTTAAAATTGAATTATAAAATTTCCAAATAAAATTATAAACAACACTTTTGGACCCATAATTCTTTCTTTAAAAACCAATTTCCCCAACCATTTCAACGTACATTGAAAACAAATTTTATATAAAAAATACATAGGAAACTTTATCTTTTACTATGAATAAATTTACTTATTAATATCAATCAATTCATTGATCATTACAATTATCAATGAGAAATTCTTTTAGAAAATACTGAGTACTAACAATTCAAAAACAAATAATTCATAGACATAGACATATACATGAAATATAAGTTTCTAAATATATACAGTGGTATCCAGAAAATGAAAGGAATGGGAAAATCATTATTGAGATGAGGATATAAAAAATAATTCTGAAAATACAGAAATATGCTTCCATCTCTAAAATTTTCTTTATATAAGTTAGTTCATAACATACCACATGCATCACATGTGCCGCCTCATAACCAATATGAGATACGACCTCTTGTAGATAAAAAACAAAATTTTCAGTAATAAGTTTAGAAACAATCATCAAATAATTAATATAATTATCTAATTTTATAAAACCATAAAAATTTAAAATAGCCCAATGATCGATATCATATACAATATTCAATACTGAGATTAAATGAAGCACATTTCCTAATTTTATAACCATTAAAACATACTAATTTAATTGGAAGGTTTGAATAGAATTAACCAAATTAAAAAATAGAAATAATTTTCATAACCAATAAATATTTTTGATGAATAATTTTTGAAATAGAAAGAATTTTTGGTAATGAATATTTTTTTAAAATAAAATTTCTTTAAATTTGGTGTTTTAAAAAAATTATCAATAATATATTAGAAAATTCAGAAATGAAAATTGATAAAAATAATAGAATGTTTTAAATAGTCATATCCAAATTATCATTGATTAGTTTTTTGGGAATATTCTAAAAATATCAATTATACAGTGACTGGTTAAAATTATAGATTTTTATTGACAATTACAATTTTGATTCAACATACAATTTTTTTACTTTTTTTATAATATGGTGAAAAAATTTAATAAAATTCAATATATTATTAATAATCCATTAATCTTTATTCGAATAAATTTTATGCATCCGATTTTTATATAAACATTTTTATAAAAAGTAACTATTATGAAAAATATTTCATTGATTTTTTAATCTCAAAATAATTCATACAAATTGAATAAATAGAAAAATGAAAAATTAGTTTAATATTTTAACCCAAGGAATCCATTTTTAGATAATTGATCTTATTTATTTCAATCAATATGAATATTATACATAAAAATTTCTTTGTACCATGATAGAGGACTAATGGGTTAATTATTGTTGGAAATAATATAATATGGCTTAAATATAATTCAAATACTATATTTTATTTAATTAAATAATTCTATTTCATAAATAACCTTCCAATGATTTAAAATATAACCCTCTATAGCCATTTAACATTGTATCATTAAATAATAATATTTATGTAAATTGTAATGTCAGAAATGAAACTATCTGGCTATATATATATATATATATATTATTTTGTGATAGATATAAAAATGATATATGATCATTTTTATGTGGTTAATTTAAAAAAAATAATTTTTTAAAACAATGTAATTTATTTTTAATGTTTATTTATGATATTCTTACATTAAATTCTTATATAAGACTCAAATAGAGTTTTAATATATAATAAAAATGTCATGTGTATAATTTTATAAATGAAAAAATATATATATTTCAGATATGTCAATGTGAACTTCTAAAATGTAGGAAAAAAATATCACATTATATAGGATTTATTGGTTTATACTAAAATTAAATTATAGAAATTATTTTTAAATGAAAAATTATATGAATTATTATTAAATTATTTTAACAGTATTTTGTGATAAATTTTATTTTATTAAATTAGTTCAATTCATAAGAATTATATAACAAGAATATAATAGTTATAATGTATTAAAAATGGAATATTTTTATATACATACTAAAATTCACCTAAGTAAAATTATTACCACATACAGTTGAATAATACATTATTGTTGTTATAGTTAAATTTAATCAACCAACTAGGTAAACAAGAATATAATTATTAGAATGAAAGTTGAATCTATAAAGTGTTTATTTTACTTATATATTAAGACCATATATTACATATATTATAATTGAACAGATTTTGGACCCATTTGACATCATTTAGTCTTATATTATATTATAATATTTCATTTATTTTCAAAAAAAATTATTAATGTTATTTTGCAATAAATAATAATTTATTAAATAAAAAAAGTTGATGAAATTAATATTTTCAACCAATGGAATTTTATATAGTTTATAATATCAACCATTTTCCATTTATGGGTCACTTGTAATTTTATTGTTATTTTCATAACCCCTAAATAGTAAAATTATCTTAATATAACTATAATGGTAATAATGGTCAAAGGGTGTTAGAAATGTGATATTAGGGTAAAAAAAGAACCAAAACCAACCAAATTTTGTCATAATTTTTTATTTATACTCATTCTAATATTGTATTACAATTATATACATTCAATTCTATTTTTTGATAAAAAATAATTTTCATTAATTTAATGCATTATTTTTTTCCATGAGTTATGCTCCTCTTACTTATAAAAGTGAACCATATATCATTCAATATTCACATTTTTTAACCTTATATATTGGTAGATACCTACAATATTACAATTATATAATCCTTTCACAAATCCAATTTTATCTATCCAAAAGTCCATCCTTTTGAGGATTTCAATATAACTCAAAAGAGGATTATCAATGAATTGTTATGAATCGTCAATTTTATTTATTCTTATAAGTCATAAAATAATTACATAATCTAATATTTTAATTTAATTATCAAAAATATGTTCAATATTATTATTTATGTTTCATTATTAACCATCATTCCATCTATTGGAAAATGATAGTGTTGTTTGTCCGTACATGTAGATTACCTCCTCCTTCATGTGATTTGATTGATTATTAATTTTTTCAGTACATGGATGGGAATAAGGGTTGATATAATTATTATAATATATATAAATATATTATTTAAAAAATAATTTAATCAGAATTATTATTTACATTTCTTTTGTTTAATCTATTAAAAAGAAAAAATAGTGCACATGCATACATACATTCCACCATATACATAAACGTTTCAATTAATTTTCCTATATCTATCACTATTGGAGGAATATAAATAATAATATAAATAATAATATAATTAATATTTATGATATATATTTACTAATATTTAAACACCAATGATTCATAATCATATTATAAGGAATTGGACAATTGAAACAAATCATTCCCAAAAAACGAATCAATCATAACCCAAAATAGTGATCTTAAATAAAGATGTAAATAATTGAGAGATATGAATTTATAAGTAAATATTAAATTTAATGATATATTATGTAATAGTTATGTTATCTAGTTATAATAAATATATATTTATAATATAGTACGTATGGACACATATGAAGAATGATGAGGCTTGTGGTATGGGATTTAGATCTCAATTCCATTTTATTTTTTATTTTCTATTATTTTATATCAATTGGTATAATTATATATTATGTATTAGATACATTCAATAATATTTTCTTATACATTAGTTGTTTATGTATAAGACATGTCTTTTATTTATTTTCCCCTATTAGTAACTCATGATATAGAAAGTATGTTTTTAAAGTAAACCAAATATGTTTTCATGTTTGGCCAAGAATACTTTTTCTCTTTTAACATGTTTTTGTAAAAAAAAATCAATAATGTTGTTATAGTTGTCCTATTATTATTTATAGATATTTTAACAAATGTAGACTATTTAAAAAAATATTTCCAAAAATAATATTATATTTAGTTTGTATGAGGTATTTTTTTATTTTTACCGTTAAATTGAATGGAAAAGTTATTTTAACTAACAGGGAATGAAAATATTATACCACCATAATAATGATTTGATAAATTAAATATTAATTTAAATTTATCTATATATATTTTCAAAGGAAACATTTTCAAAAATATTTTTGATTTATGTTATATTTTAAAGGACTGATTTGAAACTAAAAATGGTGTTTTTATTAGGAAATATTCTTGTGATACATTAATAAATCATTCACATATGAAACCATATTTTTTTATAATTTTTATTTACTAGGTATATTATCCAATGACACAATACATATTAATTTTATCAATGTTTTATTACCCTGATGAAATTATTTTTGTTAAATTTTGTTATTTTCAAGTTATAATGTATGAAGAAATTATGAACTTTATAAGAAACACACTTCTTTATAGGTGTAGTGCTATGAATCTATAAAGAAGTATTTATGATGATATGAAACAGAAATGTATTATCTTCATTGTTTTATTAGTGGGTTTAAAATTATACAAAATAGTAATGCATTGGTTAATGTTTTATACTACATTAAATATTAATTTGATTTGAGTTTATGAGATTGATTAATAATTGGAAATAGGAAGTAATGTCTCATTCGATATGGGAAACATGTGGTGATGCATAATCAGTTATAATATGGGAAACCAATATTTATGAATATTCTATTATGATATCAAAAACATGGGTTGATTCCTAATCCACTATGATCCTACGGTATCGGTAGATTTCTTTGACATATGAAATAGTCTAAAAACATAAGATAGTGATATCATGATATGATATAATTATGATCAAAATGTATGGATAATTATTTATTTATGTTTACATCTCACCCCAGTGATTTTTCACAAACTAACCTAGGTCATCCCTATAACCGGTCACTTGATCTAGCTTATAACATGTTCGTATTGGGTATTCGAATCCACCCAATCAAGAAACTAGTGTCAGGAATCAAATATAATTCAATTAGGAACAATTTATCACTTGATATATAGATATATATATATTAAAATAAAAAATGAACAATTCTAGTGGGGAAGAAATAAATATCTACTATAAATACCTCATTTCACATTATAAGTCACCTATCACAAGAGAAACACACTCGCTCAATGTTAGGATTATAAATGGGTAGAATTTGTAATAAAATAATGATAAAGAATATAGGCATGATCATAATTTTTTTAATAGTTATTGTCGCAACCCATCCTCGGGGCTCGTGCTGTGACTACCCCAAGCCCGCCTTCCATAGGTCATGGGCTGGAAACTAGAACCAAAGGTGTAAATCCCAATAAAATGGATGGAAATGCCTTTATAATAGTAAAGAAACACAACAGAGTATGCCAGCTAAAGTAATTACAAAGTAATACTGAATACAAAGTAAGTGCTAAGAGGTAAATGGGCCAGAATACAATCCAAAATGAATATTATATTGCAAAAGGAGAAAAGTAAAACAACACCCACTAAGTCATCCTCTGGGAATCCTACCTTAAGGGTGGGTACAGATGGTCTTTTTGGTACCACGGGTCCATCCGTCTGCTTCGTGTACGTCCCGCCAAGTGGTCCACCTCTGGGTACCGTCCAGCTCCACAAGTCTCTACTACGATCAGGGATGTCGTCGTCTGCATCCAACATAACGTAGTGCAGCCATAGCCTGTGTAGGGGTCAGTATAACAATACTCAGTAGGGACCCCGAGACCCCGGAAGCTCTCCTTGAATCCACGAAGGATAAACCACAAAGAAAATATACAATCATGAAGTATCATCTAACTCTACTTAGGTATATGCTCATATATATTACTAATTTATCAATCCCAGTTCGGCTCCAACTCTCGAGCCCGAGCACAACCCAGTCCACACAGGAATGAGGACAATAACATCGATGATAATGATTGAAAGTCACAACTCAGCTCATACATGTATACATCTTTCATAAAGTGATAAAGATGATCAGATGTAGTCGATGATTCATCTAAGATGGAAGACCCACAATGGATACTAGTCCAGAAAAGCTATCAGAGCCACGTAGTATACTAGACCAGCTACTCTATCGGACCCACGTAGGATACTAGAATAGAATCCAAACCATTGGACCCACTGAGGATTAAAGTATGGTATTATTCACTTTCAATACCACGGAGAATTATAGTACAGTTGTTGTCTTCATCAAACCCACGGAGAAATCCAGTACATTTTCCATCTTCGTTGATCCCACGGAGGATTCTAGTATGGTTGTCGTTACAGTCGCAGCTAGCTCTAGGGTTCTCACAGACAACACGCTCGATTCTGGAAGGGTCCTCTCCTCAAGCCAATCGGTTGATACATCAACTATCACTAAGTCTAGAGTTGATGTATTCCTAAGTTCTGTCTCGTCAGAAGGAACCCAACGCGACAGATGGCACATCAATCAGATACCCGGTCTGTGAGTTATTATCATTTTTTCTATGGGGGCCTGGTTGATACACTCATTCCAAACTAGGCCATTTTCCAAAGCTGTCAAAAACTCACATAGAGTTTCAAAAAAGGACCACCACATCATGAGGGTCCCAGTGCTGCAGATGGTGCATCGATCAGACACATGGTTGTGAAGATATTCACATTTAAATGTACGGGGCCATCCCATTAGGCATAATGGACTGTCGGGTCGGCCCGACCCAGTTCGGTGGTTCCGAACCTGCATGGAGTTTCCGCCCAGCCTAAAGAAATGCGGCCCGAACTGAGAGGGCATGGCCCTGCCCGAAGGGGTCGAGCGGTTCGAGGGGGGGGGGATCCCCGAACCGGTGGTGCCAAGCCGCACCGTCCTCCCCATCCGGTCGGCCATCTCAGCGCAAGCGACCCGCAGTTCGTCTAGCGCGGCACCCTGCTGGCACTGGGGTTCTCCTCAGCCCGGCCTGCCGCCTGCCGGCCGGTTCGCCCAACGAGCGGCTCGTGGAATATGGGATGTGGTCTTCCGTAGTGCGGTGGCCGTTGTGGCGCTGCATTCCTCCTTTGGCCCGGCCGACTTTAGCCGGCCGGTTCTTCATCGGTCCAGCAGCCCGCGGTTCAGGGCTGCAGTTCTTCGGCACGCGGCTGGCGCACGACCGGCACTTCCGTTCGTTGCCACCACCACTTATTGCCGTCGCCATAAAACACATGAACAATTGGAGGGTCATTAGGCTATGTTTTTTTGACCTGCACCCTCCGTGTTAGGCGGTATCAAGTGGCCAAATGTAAAATATGATTTCAACGAGGCATGAATTACAATTTTATTCAAATAATAATAAAATAAACCCCTACCTTGGATTCAATAGCGAAGTTGTGGAAAGACGATTTGTAGACGATGTCAGGGTGCATCCGAGGAGGAAGCGAAGTCTCTTCACCTGTCACTGAAAAGGGAAAGGAAGGTGCGTCGTCATTCTTGGTGGAACCAGTGTTCTTCGTCAAAGAATATTTCGTTCTTCGTGGAAGGTTAAAGCTCTGTTAATTTTCCAAGGATAACCCAGACAATATTTTCCCAGCAAATATTAAAATGAGGCTTTCTCCAATTTTAACGAACATTCCATGTCATTTAAAATTAATTGAAACTCATTAATTAATTTAATGGGTTGGAAAAAACTAAATGGAGTGAGAGTGGTGGAATGTGTACAGGCTCCACCCAATTAAATGAGAGTGTTTTTTCAAGAATAAAACAAGGGGTTTAAGGGAGTAGAAAAGTGTTATGGGGAGATGAAAGGTTGGGGATCGTGTGGGACCCACCTCATAAATATCCACACATGGTAATATATGTGGGTGTGGTCACCACCTCTAACTCCACTTGGGAGGAAATAACCATCCTCCCTAAATATAATTTCTACACAACAAATTTTATTTATTTTATTATAAATCCCCAAATATTAACTCTCAACCCGCATATAACGCAACTGCGGTGAAGGCCTCCTAAGGTGAATACCAGTGCTGTGAGTTCATTGGTTCCCTAGGATATCAATTCTGAGCACTAGTTCAAAATATAGAAAATCCTGCATGTACCTTTACTGAGTGTACCCAAACAAAACATCAGAAATTGATTCTGGGCACATCGGGCCTCGTAATCAAGTTCCGTCAGATACCGATGGCTCGTAAAAATATAAAGCATTTAAGAAAATTTTTCATTGAAATTTATGGTTTGTTACATTACTCCCACCTCAGGGACTTACGTTCCCATAAAGCTACAACACACACTAGGAAAACACCTGGGGATACTGAGCTCGCATATGTGACTCCCGCTCCCAAGTTCTCTCCTGCAGGTTCCTCTGCTGCCAGCAAATGTGAACCAGAGCAATCGCCCATCCACGTAGGACCCGCTCCTGTTGATCCTCTATCTCCAATGGGACCTCTAAAAACGTCACCCCTTCATCGATGTCTAGCTCCCCGTGATCGATGATGTGGGAATGGTCATGCACATATCTCATAAGCTGAGATACATGGAATACGTCATGCATCCGATGCAACTGAGCTAGAAGAGCCAGGCGGTAAGCCACCATGCCTACTCTACTAAGGACCTGTTTGTCACAACCTGTCCTCGGGGCACGTGCCATGACTACCCAAGAACTGGCTTCCATAGTCCAGGGACTGGAGACTATCACCAAAGGAGTAAATCTCAATAAACGGGAAGGAATTGACTTTATAATAGTAAAGAAACACAACAGAGTACACAAGATGAATTAAGTACAAAGTAATACTGAATACAAAGTAAGTGCTAAAAGGTAAATGGCCCAGAATAAAAACCCAACTAAAAAGTATTTTACAAAAGCAGAAAAGAAAAACAAAGACCACTAAGTCATCCTCCAGGAATCCCAACTGAATGGTGGGTACAGATGGTCTCCATGGTACCTCGGGTTCGTCTGTCTGCTCTGTGTACGTCCCGCCAAGTTGTCCACCTCTGGATACCATCCATCTCTACAAGTCTCTACCATGATCAATGTTGTCTGTTGTCTACATCCAACACAACATAGTGTGGGCATACCCGTGCATGGATGAGTATTCCAATAATCAGTAGGGACCCCGAGACCAATAACAACCCATTCTACACTGTAAAGTATTCAATCACATCGATGATAATGATTGAAAGTCATTACTGAAATCACACAAGTATACGTCTTTTGTAAAGTGATAAAGATGATCATATGCAGTCACTGATTCATCTAAGCTGGCGGACCCACACAAGATACTAGTCTAGCTAAGCTGTCATACCCACAAAGGATTCAAGACCAGCTACTCTATCTGACCCATGTTGGATACTAGAATAGAAGTCAAACCGTCAGACCCACTGAGGATTCAAGTACGGTAGTCATCATTGTCGAACCCACAGAGGATTCCAGTACAGTTTTCATCGTCGTTGGACCCATAGATGATTCCAGTACATTTTCCATCATTATCAAACCCACGGAGGATTCCAGTACGGTAGTCATTGCAGTCGCAGCCAGCTCTAGGGTTCCCGCACACTGCACGATCGATTTCAGGAGGGTCCGCTCCGTGAGAGGAGGGGTAGATACATCAACTGTAACGTAGTACAGAGTTGATATATCCCTATTTTACGTCTCATAAAAAGGAACCCAATGCGATAGACGACGCCTCAATCAGATGCCCGGACTGTGAGTTATTAGCATTTTTGATACAGGGGCCCGGTTGGAAATACGGTCGTTCCAAAGACGTCCATTTTCCAATGTTTTTAAAAACTCATATAGAGTATTGCAAAATGACTGACACATTATGAGGGTCCCAGTTCCGTAGATGGTTCGTCGATCGAACACACGGTCATGAAGATATGCACAATTAAGGGTACGGGCCCGGCCAGTTAGGCCCAGTGGGCTGGCGGGTCGGGCCGACCCGGTTCGGCGGGTCCGACCCTGCATGGGGTGTCGGCCAGGCCAAAAGAAATTCCAACCAACCCAGTGGCAGGAGCGGTCATCTTCGGCCGACTGGATTGGGAAGGCGGTGCCGCCGGTTCAGGGAGGCAGGGGGGCCGCGCCCCCTCCCCCCTCGGACCGCTTGCCCAGCCATCCAGGGCGCTCCGGGCTAGGCCACTCTTCTTCGGGATGGTCCGCGCCTACCACTAGTCTGGGCCACGTTTCTTTTTTCCGGTCCAACACCCCATGTAGGGTCAGACCCACCGACCCGCCAGCCCACTGGTTCTAATGTGCTGGGCTCGTACGCTTAAATACGAATATCATCTCAACTGTGTGTCTGATCGATGCACCGTCCATGACAATGGGACCCTCATGATGTGGCAGTCCGTTTTCCATACTCTATGTGAGTTTTGGAAAACTTTGGAAAAAGGACGGGTTTGGAACGAGCGTATTTCTAACCGGGTCCCCGGAGTAAAAATGCTAATAACTTACAAACCGGGCGTCTGATTGACGTGCTGTCTATCGGTTTGAATTCTCTTTGACGAGAGGGAACTTCGGGATAATCAACTCTGGACTTCATGAATGTTGATGTATCGACCCCTTGGATCGTGGAGTGGACTCTTCCAGAATCAAGCGTGTTGTATGCGGGAACCCTAGATCTGGTTGCGACTATAATGACTACCGTACTGGAATCCCCCATGGGTTTGATGATGATGGAAAATGTACTGGAATCCTCCAGGGAGAACCTGTTTTGTTTTCAAGATGGCCCCACGAAGGTAGCCAACTAGGGTTTTGAGTTTCGTGCATGATGGTGTCCCACCGAGCGATGAGGCCTCGGTGTAGGGCCCCAGCACAGCGGAGGAATGAGAGATACCACTACTCGCTGGGCCACCGATACCACAAGCCCCAGTAGTATAGAGAGCATTCCACCTAAGTTCATTGCATGATTTCCAACAATAGAGGCCTCGGAGGTTTCGAGGTGAGACAGATTCTTAGATGGCCGGGTGCTGGCAGGAGGTTGTAGCGCGAGTTTTCCACACAATTGGGACACCCGATGACTTGATGGTGTACCTAGCTATTAGTCTCTTTCAGGGAGCATCTGAGAGGAGGTGGAGCTTGATGCTCCAGCTTTATGATGAGGAGACTCTCACCTTGGGAGACTTCGAGGGTCTTTTAGGGCAGAGTTTGTACCAGCGACTCTACGCTCTGTGCATGGTCAGGAGCTGCTGCTCTTGTGGTAGGGCTTTCTAATAGAATCGGAGACATCAGCAGCTGGCAGTAGGAAGATTACATGGGGGCACAAGCAGGTTAGATCAACAGTTAGACAACCCCATGATGTGGCATTAGGGGTACGGGGCACCTAAGGCCGTGTGAGATCAGAACGAAGGAGGGTTTGATTTTTCTTACAGGGAACAAGGTCACAGAGCGGGTGACTATCCAACTTCCCGCACAATTGATCAATAGGCAATGGAGGAGTCACTGAGAAAGAGGTAGCAGTAGGATCTTGAGAAACAGCCTAGCGGTGGACGAGACAGTGGAGCAGTTCCATCTACTGATGGTGATCAGAGTCACCGAGCACTACTATGACCACCACCCGTAGACGGTTCACCTCGAGCTCCTAGAGCAGATGGACAGGAAAAAAACTAGCTCCAAGCATAGAGGCATTTTTCCATTAGGAATCTAGATTTTTTTTTCGTTGTTTGTGGTTGTTTTTTGTCTTTGTACTATGAGCTGCAGTAATAAAAGACACTTGTCAATGTGATGTTTTCTTCCCTACCATTTCATATGGTTGATACTGAGAGGTTCCGGTTAAAACCATTGACTTGAAACTCACATTAACGATTCCTACTGAAGGAGACCCAAAGACCACACATTGCTGCTGATAGTGTGTGTTGACCCTAGGAGGCTAGAGTAACGGTTGGATCTGTTGGTAGTGGCATCGAGGCCTTACGATGTCTTCCACAACATGAAATAATACTGTTCATGTTAGGATTGTTTGTATTTGGAAAAGAATGTTGTTCATCTAGGGGATGAGAAAAAAAATTTCTTTTTGGAAAAGGAGAAATCATAGTATCTCTTATAGGACGTAAGCTAAAAAGGATGTAGTTGAGTTCATTACAAATGGATAGTCACACCCATTGTTTTTTGAGTGAACGGTTTACGGTTTACTATAATCTCAAAGTCTTAGTTGTGTCTTGTCGTAGAAGGACCTGTACCTGAGATAGTGGCGATGGATCGAGATCCTCCAAGACTATGACATTTAGATAGTCTACACTCATGGGAAGGGGAACATTGTAGCAAATTCTCTCAGCAATAGATTTGGCATTCAGCTGCTAAGAGAGGTGACAGAGAAGCTAGCCGCGTTGCAGATATCCTTTTTGGATATAGATGGAGTAGCCTTTATTTAGTATCTCATAGTCAAACCTCCACTTTTTCAGCGAGTCAAAGAGGCAGAGCTTGGGGATGTTTACTATGAGGTGCGAAGTGCTTAGATATCCACATGTAATCCGCTAAATGGATATTCTGAAGGAGGGGTGCTCAACATCCCCTTTAGGGGACGTACCATTGTACAAGTTGCACTGCAGGGGGAGGTTCCGACAGAGTTCCACACATCCCATCTAGCGGTACATCTAGAAGTGGTCAAGATGTATCAGGACCTCAGACGAAAGCACTGGTGGCTTGGTATGAAGAAGGCTGTAGCAGAGTTCATTTCACGTTGCCTCACTTATCATCAAGTGAAGGCAGAGCACCAGGTACCAGCAAGCGTGGTACAACCCATAGAGGTACTAGAGTGGAAGTGGGATGGGATCTCCATGGATTTCATAAAGGGGCTTCCACGTGCATCCAGAGTAAACGACTCTATTTGGGTGATCGTAGACCGACTCACCATGTCAGCTCATTTCATATTGATCAGAGAGCAGGGCTCAATAGAGATCATGGAACACCTTTATGTTTTGGAGATTGTACGACTTCATAGTGTTCTATTCACTATAGCCTCCGATCGAGATGCTCGTTTCACTTCCCGACTTTGGAAGGGGATGCAAGAGGCATTTCAGACACAGCTACATCTGATCACCGCCTTCCATCCTCAGACAGATGGGCAGACTAAGAGGACCATTCAAACACTCAAGGACATGCTCCGTGCATTTTTCCTCGACTTTGGTCGGAGTTGGGAGGATCGCTTACTGTTGTTGGAGTTTGTGTACAACAATAGTGATCAATCCACCATCTGGATAGCACCTTATAAGGCACTGTACGGACAAACTGGTAGATTACCTCTGTGCTGGAATGACCCAGGGAGTCAGCACAAGTAGGGGCAGAGATGGTACAGGCTACGACGGAGAAGGTGCAGATCATCTAGGAGTGGATAAAGACTACACAGAGCAGACATATTTCCTATGCTGATAGGATACAAAGCCAATTAGAGTTAAAGGATGAATACCATGTCTTCCTACAGGCCTCACCTCGATGAGGTCTACAATGATTTGGCTGGGGAAAGAAGTTATCTCCATGATTCATCAGTCCTTTTTAGGTCCTCAGCAGGGTTGGAAAGGTTGCTTACCATCTGGTCCTTCCACTTCAGTTGCACAGGATGCATGACGTCTTCCACATATCTCAGCTGAGGAGATACGTGCACGACCTGTCCCACATCAAGGATCATGGGGAGCTAGACATTGATGATGGGGCTACATTCACGGAGGTCCCAGTGGAGATCGAGGATCGACAGGAGAGGGTCATACGTGGACGGTCGATTCCTCTGGTGCACATTCGCTGGCAGCACAGGAACCTCTAGGAGAGATCTTGGGAGTGGGAGGCTCAGATGGGAGATCATTACCCCCATTTGATTCCCTATTGTGTGTTTTAGATTTAGAGGGATGTAAATACCAGAGGTGTGGGTAATGTAATGTCCCAAAAATGTCAAGGAATTTTTTTTCATAAATACGTTGGAATTTTATGAGTCATGTAGTTTCTGATGAAACTTGATTCTAGGCTCGGTGTGCCCAGAATCAATTTTTGATGTTTTTTTCGGGTACGTACAGTAAACATAAATTTGGGTTTTTCTATCTTTTGAATCGGTGCCCGGAATTGAATTTCGATGACACTGATGAACTCGCAGTGCCAGTATTCGCTTAAGGGGACCCTTACCACAGTTTCGTTTTATGCAGGTTGAAAGTTAATTTTTGGAGTTAAAAAAAGAAAAATAAAATTGTTATGAAAAAATATATTTATATTGGGGAGTTAAATCCTACATGGGGACATTATTGGTGGGTCCCACACCATCATAAATTCCCATGTGTGAATATTTTTAAGGTGGGGCCCACACGAGCCCCAACCTTTCATCTCCCCATTACTCTTTTCAACTCCCTTAATCCACTTATTTAATTCTTGACAAAATCCCTCATTTAATTGGGTGGAGCATGTCCACATTCCACCTCTCTCACTCCATTTAATTTATCCCAGACCATTCAATTAATTATTGAGTATGAATTAATTTTAAATGGCCTGGAAAGTTTGTTAAAATAGTGGAATGCCCCATTTTAATATTTTCTAGGAAAATATTGTGTGGGTAAACCTTTGAGAATTATGAGATATATAACTTTCTTTTAAGAACAACGTCTTCTTAGAAAAAGAAGGCCGGTTCCATGAAGAACGACGACACGCCTTCCTTTCTCTTCTCCGTGATAAGTGAGGAGAGGCTGCTTCCTCCTCAGACACACCTCGACGTCATCTATAAAATCTATTTCTTCCACTCCTCTCTTGAATCTGAGGTAGGGATTGTTTCAATTTTATTTGAATAAAATTGTTCTTCGTCCCTCATTGAAATCATATTTTACCTTTCACCACTTTATACCTCCTAAAGCGGAAGGCACGAGCCGAGTGAACACGGCCCGACGACCCTCCGATTGATCTGGGGTTCTTTGGCGGTGATAACAAGAGGCGGTGGTGACGAACGGAAGTGGTAGCCTTGCATTGGACCCATGCCAAAGAACCGCGGCCCACAACCATAGGCAGCTCGACCGACAAAGAACCGGCTGGGCTAAAGGAAGACTGTGGCACCGCGTTTCGGAAGACCGTGACCCACATTCCACGGGCCGCTCGGCGGGAGAACTGGCCGGCAGGCGACCGACCGTGCTGAGGAGAAATGCGGTGCCAGGAGGGCACCGTGCTAGAAGAACTGTGGCCTGCACGAGTGGGCAGCATGCACTGATAAGGCCGGCCGGATTGGGAGGGCAGTGCCGCTTGGCGTCACCGGTTTGGGGAGCCGCCCCCCCTCCATGGATCGCATGGCCAGCCGGGCCGCACTATGCCGGGTCGAGCCGCGCAGGGCTGGGATGCGCCGCACCTGCCATCGGGCCAGACAACATTTCTTTATGCTAGGACGACACAACATGTAGGATCATACTAGCTGAACCGCGTCCGGCCGACCTGCCAGCCCACTAGGCCTAACGGTCCAGGCTCGTACGCTTAAATGTGAATATCTTCATGACCGTGCGGCCAATAGATGCACCTTCTACGAAACTAGGACCCTCATGATGTGGTGGTCATTTTATGATACTCTATGTGAGTTTTTCACAAATTTGATAAATGGTCAGGTTTGGAACGAGCGTATTTCCAACCGGGCACCGGAGGAAAAATGCTAATAACTCACAGACTGGGCGTCTGATTGACGCGCCGTTTGTCACGTTGGGTTCCTTTTGATGAGACCGAACGTCCGGATACATCAACTCTGGACTTTGTGACAGTTGATGTATCAACCCCTTGGATCGAGGAGTGTACCCTCACGGAATTGAGCGTGCTCTGTGTGGGAACCCTAGAGCTGGCTGCGACTGAAATGACTACCATACTGGAATCCTCCGTGGGTTTTACAAGGATGGAAAATGTACTGGAATCTTCCATGGGTTCGACGACAATGACAAATGTACTGGAATCCCCTGCAAGTTCAACAGATATGACTACCGTACTTGAATCCTCAGTGGGTCGGACGGTTTGACTATTATTCTAGTATCTTACGTGGGTCCGACAGAGTAGCTGGTCTAGTATCAAACGTAGGTCCGACAGTTTATCTGGACTAGTATCCTACGTGGGTCCATCAGCTTAGATGAATCAGGGAATGCATATGATCATCTTTATCACTATACGAAAGATGTATACTTGTGTGAGCTGAGTAATGACTTTCAATCATTATCATCGATGAGATTGGATTCTTTCATGTGTGGACTGGGTTGTGCTTGGGCTCGAGAGTTGGAGCCGAACTGGGATTGATTAATTAGGTATATGTATGGGCATATACCTAAGTAGAGTTGGATGATACTTCGCGATTGTATCTTTTTTTTAGTTTATACTTCGTGGACTCTGGGAGACCTTCGGGGGTCTCAGGGTCCCTAATGAGTATTGTTATACACACCCCTACACGGGCTATGCCCGCAATACGTTGTTTTGGATGCAGACGATGGACAACACTAATCGTGGTAGAGACCTATGGATCTAGACGACACTCGAAGGTGGAACACATGGCAGGATGTACATGGAGTGGACGGACGGACCCGAGGTACCGAGGAGACCATCTGTACCCACCCTTCAGGTGGGATTCTCAGAGGACGACTTAGTGGTTTCTATTTAACTTTTCTGTTGTTGTACTATACTTTTTAGTTGGGTTTTTTATTATGGCCCATTTACCTTTTAGTACATAATTTTTATTCAGTATTACTTTGTACTTAGTTCAGCTTGCGCACTCTGTTGTGTTTCTTTACTATTATAAAGGCAATGCCTTCCCTTTTATTGGGATTTACGCCTTTGGTGCTAGTCGCTAGACCCTGGACTATGGAAGGCGGGATTGGGGTAGTAACGACCCATCTCCTGGGGCCCATATCGTGACTACCACAAGCCCTCCTTCCATAGGCCAGGGGCTGGAGACTCGCACCAAAGGTGTAACTCCCTAAAAACTAGGAATTCATTGACTATATAAAATGTAAACTCACAGAACCAGTGTACAAGAGGAAGAAAAAATTAATTAAAGCAGTATAACAACCATGCTGAAAGAACAACGGATCTGGAAATACAAGCCTAGTAGAAAGGTATAGCTACAACTAAAAGAAAGTACAACTGAAAAGACAAACAACTGAATAGTGAAGCAGCTCCTGGATCGTCCTCCGGGTTCATACCTGAAGGGTAGGTACACATGTCCTCCTCAAAACACCACATCCATCGGTCCACTCTATGTGCCGTCACACTGAGTGTCCACCTCTGTGTACCATCCAGTACTCGTACACTCTTCCTCGGTCAGCGCTGTCCGTCGTCAGCATCCAACACAATGAGGTGTGGGCATAACCCGTGCATGGGTGAGTATAACGATACTCAGTAGGGACCCCGAGACCCTCAAGGTCTCAAAAAATAAAACGAGGATAATCTGCAAAGAAAGATCTTGACATATTACCTTTACTTAGGTATATGCCCATACATGTACCAAAGTTATCAAGTATCCCATCTCAATCATGAGGAAAACACAAAGGTCCTTGAATTAGCTCAAACCAGGATTTTCATTATCAAAACCACAACTGTTGGAGAACTCCTCCACTGTTGAGTATAGTGGCCATGTCGTGACTCCGAGGCACTATTCGATATCCATATATTTCTAAGGTACTTCTCCTATAGAGTACCATGTGGGTGATTCAAAACTTGGTGCTCCTTCTACAGTGGGTCTACCGCCAAACCGGGTGCTCCCCCTAATAGCTGTTAGAGGTACTCCTCCTGTCGAGTACCGCGGGTCTGCGGCCAAACCAGGCGCTCTATCCACCGTGGGTCTACCACCAAACTGGGCGGCATGGAAATTTTTTTAAAATAGGGGAAAGCCACATTTTAATAATTACTGGGCAAATATTATGTGGGGAATCCTTGGAAAATTAAGAGATCTTTATCCTTCCGTGAATAACGACGTCTTCTTCGACGAAGAACGCCGGTTCCTCAATGAACGATGAACCTCATATCTTTCTCTTCTCTATGACAAGTGAGGAGACACTGCTTCCTCCTCGGACACACCCCTGCATCATCTACAAAGTCTCTTTCCGTGACTCTGCTCTTGAATCTGAGGTAGGGGATTGTTTCAATTTTATTTGAATAAAATTGTTTTTCGTACCTCATTGAAATCATATTTTTACCTTTGGCCGCTTGATACCACCTAACGCGTAGGGATAGAGCAAAAAGAACATGGAATTATGACCATCCGATTGTTCTTGGGTTCCTTGGTGGCGACAAAAAAAGGCGATGGCGACGAACGAAAGCGGCAACCATGCACCGGACGCGTACAGAAGAACTGTGGCCCGCAACCGAGGGCCGCTCGGCCGACGAAGAACCGGTCGGCTAATGCCAGCCAAAATGAAGGAGGGTTGCGGTGCCACAACGGGCACCTTGATGAGGAAGACAGCAGCCCACATTCCTTAGGCCACTCGGTGGCCGAACCGGCTGGGATGAGGAGAACCGTGGCGCCAGGAGGGTGTCGCGCTGGATGAACTGCACCCCCCCCCCCGAGCAGGACGCTTGCGATGAGAAGGCCGGCCGGCTTCGTCCGGACGGATTGGGAGGGCTGTGTCACATGGTGCTGTCAGTTCGAGGTACCCCCCCCCCCCCTCGGACCGCTTAGCCCCTTTGGGCAGAGCCGCTCGGCCAGTCGGTCAGGCCGTGGTGAGCAGGGATGTGCTCTGCCGGGTCGGGCCGCGCCGGGCCGGGCCACGCCCCTTCAATGCGGGCTGCATTTCATTAGGCCAGGCTGACACCCCATGCTGGTTCGGACTCGCCAAACCAGGTCGGGCCGACCCGCCACCCAACTAGGCCTAACGGGCCAGGCTCGTATGCTTAAATGCGAATATCTTCACAATCGTGTGTCCAATCGAGGCATCATCTACGGCACTGGGTCCCTCATGACATGAAGGTCCTTTTGCGATACTCTATGTGTGTTTTGGACAAATTTGTAAAATGTCCAGGTTTGGAATGATCGTATTTCCAACTGGGCCCCTGGAGAAAAAATAGTAATAGCTCACAGACCGAGCGTCTGATTGACGAACTGTATGTCGCGTTGGGTTCCTTTTGATGATAAAAAACATAGGGATACATCAAATTTGGACATCGTTAAAGATAATGTATCTACCCCTTGGCTCGAGGAGTGGACCCTTCCTGAATCGAGCGTGCAGTGTGCGGGAACCCTAGAGCTGGCTGCGACTACAATGACTGCCGCACTGGAATCCTCTGGGGGTTCGACGATGATGAAAAATTTACTGGAATCCTCCACGGGTTCTACGAAAACCAAAACTGTACTGGAATCCCCCATGGGTTCTATAGTGATGACTACCGTACTTGAATCCTCAGTGGGTCCGACGGTTTTACTTCTGTTCTAGTATCCTATGTGGGTCCGACAGAGTAGGTTGTATAGTATCCTATGTGGGTCCGACAGCTTAGCTGGACTAGTATCCTATGTGGTTCTGCTAGCTTAGATGAATCAGTGACTGTATCTGATCATCTTTATCACTTTAAAAAATATGTTTACCTGTGTGAGTTGAGTCTTGAATTTCAATCATTATGATCGATGTGATTGAATTCTTTCCTGTGTGGATTGGCTTGTGCTTGGGCTCGAGAGTTGGAGCCGAATTGTGATTGATAACATAGGTATATGTATGGGCATATACCGAAGTATACTTGGAAGATACTTCTTGATTGTATCTTTTCATTGTGTTTTATCCTTCGTGGATTTAGGGAGACCTTCGGGGGTCTCAGGGTCCCTACTCAGTATTGTTATACTCACCCATGTACGGGCTATGCCCACACTACGTATTGATGGATGCAGGCGACAAACAATACTGATCGTGGTAGAGACATGTGGAGCGGGATGGTGCCCAGAGGTGGACCACTTGGCGGGACGTACTCGAAGCAGACAGACGGACCTGAGGTACCAAGGAGACAATCTGTACCCACCCTTCAGGTGGGATTCCCGAAGGACGACTTAGTGGTTTCTATTTTACTTTTCTGCTGTTGTACTATACTTTTCTACTGGGTTTGTATTCCAAACCATTTAATTTTTAGAGCTTACTTTGTATTCAGTATTACTTTTTTACTTACATCAGTTTGCGAAATATGTTGTGTTTCTTTACTATTATAAAGGGAATACTTTCCCTTTTATTGGGATTTACACCTTTGGTGCTTGTCACCAGCCCCTGGCCTATTGAAGGCGGGCTTAGGGTAGTCACGAAATGGGTCTTTATAGTTGTTCTATTAAAAAAATTCCATATAACATACATTTAATGAGAAATAAAAATTATGAAAAAATTAAAATAATAAATATAAATATAATATTTTAACCATTTTGTCAAAAATCTAGAAATATATTTCATTTTCTGAGAATTATCATTCTATAAAATTTCTAATTTTTTTTATTAAGAATGTTTTTTTCAAATAAATCATTTACAAGAGGGAATATATTAGTAAAAAAGAGGGTTGAATATAATAATTTATCAATACGTGGAAGGAAAATTGAAAAGTAAAATATTCTTATTATTTTTTAAAACCACTAAATGGAATTAAAAAATTATAATTTTAAATATTACCATATAAAACCTGAGTAAATGTGAGAATTAACCATTAAAATCTCTATATAGCTTATTTAGTTATGTCCCTAGAATCCTCATACGCTTGTTGATCGATACAGAGTAAACATCATCATGAAAATTCTTAAAGAACGACAAGAGATAGATATATAGTGAAACCCATCACAATTCATATGTCTATTTAGTATTTTAGTGTAAACCTATATGGGACCAGGTCTCATGAAATTGCTTACTCATATGGAATACATATCCTATGTCCTCCCAATATGGTAGACATGATTGTCTTTTTCCATGATAAAATGGTTATAACAATTAATCAAGATATAATATACACATATATGAAATAAATTTATAAAAAATACATCGACATTCTTATATATACTACCTCTTTATAAGATCATCACCCTTCCATGTTACACAATAAACAAGGAATTATAAAATCATTACATACACTTCTCATACCACATTATTAACACACATATGTGACACTTCTATTTCTAAGATCATAACTTAATTGGGTTTTACATTCCATAAAATATATAAGTGTAAAAAATAAGCCTTACCACTTTTATTGAAACATAATTCTTCTAACCAATTGATCAATGAAAATAAATTTCAATTTCCAAAAAAAAGTTTAGAACATCATTTAACATTTAAAACCTCCTCACTATGTCTTAAGAAAATCATAATAATAAAGTTAAAATAAATTTCCCTGAATCCCATCCAATTTTCATAGAACATAAATATTATGTAATCTTTAATTAATTGTTTTAAAAAACCCATAAAATTAAAAAATATAATTTAAATTCTATGACATGGGTTTCGTAATTGAAAACAGGTCCCCTTTGATGGTGAGCACATCACATGTACGTGAAGATAGAACTCTACACACACACACACAAACACACAAACACAGATATATATATATATATATATTCAAATTTAAAAAATTTATTTATCACACTCCCCATGATATAATAATAATAATGATTTTGTATAACTGTGTATGTGTTTGTGTGTTTATATTTGTTTCTGAGTTCATACCTATGAACAGAAATGATAATCTATTTCATTGATCAACACGACTCTTAAAATATTAAAAATGATACATCACTTAAAAATCCCCTAATTAGAAATAGATTTAAAGTGTATAAATGGATGAAAAAAACATGAATTATAAGGTAAAATCATTCCCATAATTATGGGAGACCAATAACCACTTCTACAAGATTCATGAATATTAAAAATATAATGGACACTATGTAATAAAAACCCTTTATTAGAACATGACAATAGGGGAAGTTAGACAATAAACCAAATGTTGGGTTCAGTTAAAAATGAAGCACGGTGAGAGAGCGAGAAAAAAAGGAGAGGGAGAAAGTGGAAGAGATATGTGACAATAGAGGATAAAGGCTTACCAATAATGATATTATAATTATTTGGGATGAGATAGAGAAACAAATTGATAGAGGATTAGGGTTGTGGCACATAACTTGAATATCAGATGTTATGGGTAATTATAAAGGGACAGTGGTTTTAGGATTTAGTTTTTAGGGGGTGAGAGGGAAGAGGGTCATCAAATTATACTAATAAAAAATTATAAATAATATTATTATTATAATTACTATTATAATAATATTATTTATAAAACATAGTCATACAATTATATATTTTTCAATATTTTTTCAAAACATAATAGGCTATACAGACTAGCTTATCAGTCTCTAAGGAGAAGTCTCCGGCCTATGTTGTTGATTACTGGACCTAGACAGCGATGATTTCTAGGACACATGGTTTTTCTTATCAGCATGCTTAGTTTCCCCTAACTGTGCCTCATGCTCCTTCTCCAAAATAATTTATGATCCATGGAGATGAACCCCCAAGACTCGTATAGAAACCCATATACAATATCAAAGACTAATAAGTAAAGAAATTAAAAATAAATTTATTTTTTGTTATTAAAATTTATGGCAACCATTAAAAAAATTCTTCCCCTAGAATGAAACATTAGATAATGAGGAACATAAACTGAGACCCTTAGACCAAGAAAAAGGATCTCCCAAAATGAATCCTTAAAACCAATCTCAAAACCAAAAAATTCCACTATACTAAGGAAAATACTAAACATTATCTAACAATTCGACTCTAGAATTCATAGCTGACTGATTTATGATAAATCCTAAGAAGGATCCATGGTTCATCTCTATTCCATTTAAAAACCCACTACCATCAAACAACACTGAATACATGGGATCCAAAATGAAACAAAATAAATCTAAACAAAACACCAACCCAATATTTAGACACAAGAATCTCCTATAATAACATCATGAAAACTAAAATTGATTTTACAGATGGAAAACCATATAGATGTGGACATACATAAGCCATAACCACAAAATTCACATGAAAATGTGTCACCATGATCTCCCATGAGATTTTTCAAAATTAAAAATACATAATAAGTTGAGAAATTAATTTTGTCAACTCTAATATCAGAAATGATAAGTTTGGGAAGCATAAATCACACATGGAAGATCCATTATTGTGTGAGAATCATCTTTAAGTGGCCTATGGTTGGATCCTAGATTTCATGAAGAATCTATTACCCTTAATTTATAATACTACGATAATTGAATAAATCTTCTTATTTCAAATATGAAACATAAAATACCTCATCATGTGACCTAAAAATCCATCTTTAATGCATCATATACTATTAAACAATCGAAAAATTATGTTTTCTAATATTTCCCATAAGGTAAAAGCTGATGAAAACCCAAGAAGACCATGATGATATCCCATATCTGCTACGGAAATAACTCCCCATATTATTTAGAGTCTTTTTAGATTAATAAATGGGAATAAATTGTTAAAAAATAATTTATAATTTAATCATAGACAAAAACGACAAAAAAATTGAAAATATAAAACCAATAATAAATTACTATATATAATTAAAAAAACTATACATACCTAAGAATATGAAATAAACCCCCTTAAGAAACCAATAATTAAATATTTATGGCGACATTTAGGTGGAATCCTAAAACATAAGGTCAAATGTTGAATCAAAATCTATCACAAACCTTGAATTTATCATCCAGTATGAAAATGGAAATACACACTGAAAACACCAATTCAACAACACACATTTTATCCCACATTATTAAAAAAAATTACCCTTATAAATCATCCAATACCTATCATAATACCCTTATATAGTCCTTAAAAATCATATTTATATATTTATTTGCAAAATATTATCCTTTCAGGATTAATTTGTAATATAAAAAGGTCTCTCAATGATGATATATGACTCTTAACCAAGTATTTTCAATTTTAATTCTCATTATACCACTTTTAAATATAAAATATTAATTATTATATAATGAATTAAGTATATATAATATCAAAAATATTTATTAGGTCAATTAAACAACAATTTTATACCTTTTTACATTTAATTGTGAAACTATAACGTCACTCATGCGTACATTTGGACTAGAACCTTTACGATGAAATTTGATTTGTTTTCATACCAATTCACATGGATGGTAATAAAGATAGATATAATTAATATATAATATCTATATAAAAGTAAATAACCAATATATTTTAATTATTATTCATCATTATATTTTTTCAGCTGTAGAAAATTGAATACAACCTTCTTACGCACCTATCAATTAGCATCTCTAGAAGAATGTAATTCCATTTTTATCTCTATTTTGTTTGGATAAATGTAAAAATTAGTTTAGTTTATAAATATTCAAATTTATTCATGTTTAAAAAATAGATACGATGGATCCTTTTTCAAAACGTGTTGAACAAGAGTACCAAATGGAATCATATTCAATAAAGAATTTTTCAGCTAGAAATATGATTTTAATACTATTTTTAAATAAATTATTGATAAAATGTTATAAAATAAATATATATGTGATGATATATATATGAATTAGTATGTAATATATATATAATAAAAATTTATTATATTGGTGGGTTGAATATGAATGCAGATGGATGAGACATGAGGTATGGGATTTACATCTCGATCCTATATTATTCATCATTCTTTATGCATGAATACGGATTGAGTAAATTTTATGATAAATACCTATTGAATATCATTAATGTATATTATATTTTACATATATCTATCTAATATACATTTTCCTTTCATTTTCCACATTTTAAGTGCTCAAGAGTCCAAAATAATGTTTATAAAGAAAACATACTATGTTTTACAATTCTATGAATAATATATTTCAACAATGTCAATGTATCATTTAAATTTTTTTTAATAATTTATTAATACCATCATATGCATATCCATTCCATTTTTTCCAAATATATATTTTTTTTAAATATTACAATTGAATTATTTTTTCCATTCCAGAACATTATAATTAAGAATTCTTAAATATATATAAAATGTCTATTTATTTTAACATAGATAGAATGAACATGAAATCTAATTTTCGGGATCTATGAATTATCTGAAGATATAATTTCATATTTTCATGGTTATTTTCATTAAAAAATTATATAATATTTTGTAACTTCTTTATTTTTAGTAATTAATTTCAATATGGATTTTTTTATTTTTATCTAGAAGTATTCTAGTGATGATTTTTATTATTTTCATCTATGATAAAAACATTTTTTGATAATTATACATTACAAGGGATATAATACAATGATACCAACCATATTATTTATTGTTTTGGTTTATAAATATGAATGGGATTGTTTTTTGAATCATGTTTATTCTTCAATTGATATTCTATAATTAAATGTAAAAATTTTTATAAATATATTTTTAATTCAATTGGATATATTATATTGTAATGAGTATTGATTTATGATCTTTTGGAACATATAAGGGTGGGTTAACTATTTACTAGATGGGACTAGAATTATACATAAGTATAATAAATTTGGAAAATATTTATATATCACTTTATAATTATGTGTAAATAGATAATTTTTTCAGTCCATAATGTGAAGTAAATAGTAATGGCTGGTCCACAATAAGAAAATTTGATGATTCCATATCCATTATGAAATGGAAACTATAGGTTGATGGCTAATGTAGAATTATTTTATGGTATTTTTTTCAACCATGAAAGATGAAATGATTTTTATTGCTTTGATGATGCCCCACATTTTATTTTATAATAACAATACAAACATATAGATCATTATAAATTAATGAAGATATATCACACTTATGATTCATGTCTATTTTAATTAAAATGTTTTAATCCAAGATCATTTATTTTTTTCAATTATATATTGGGTATGAATTTTTTTTGATCATAGACTCGTCCCCTTATGATTATATAATTCATGTTAATGGTTTTATATTGATATATCACATGTTACCAATTACTACACATTTGAGATCACCCACTATCATGTTTAAATTACATATTTTAGGAAGATTGGTTTTAAATAATAAATTAAAATAAAGTCATAAGGATATAAAAACATTATGAGAGATGATTAAGAATGGAATTCAATAAGATGTCCATATATTTATTCTATATAGTATCTAAATTTTTTTTAGTACAACATAAATCTTAATAATCTTTTAATGGGTATAAATAAATTATAATCTTATATTAATGTTTTATATTTATGATTATATGTAAACACAACATTGAACTACAACCAATTTTAAGATGAAGAAAAAACAAGAATGAAAATTAATCAAATTAAAGAAAGCATTACTTTCTGATAAATAATAGACCAAAATAACAAGAGGAGGAGATTAATTAGGATTGGGAATTAAAATCATAATTATATTGGATCAGTAGTGTAATTAAGTTATATATATATGTATTAAGGGGTTAATTAGGGGATTTAGTGCAATAAAATTATGTGTATAACCTTACTTATCACACATAGCTCAAGCAAACTATTTTTCCAGTGGGAACTATTACTAGGTATTGGCATCAAGATATGTCATTGGTAGGTCATTAGTGGACGATGGTTTGGATGATGGATACATATATAATTATTATTTCTTAAGAATACTAAATGATAGGCTAGTAGACACCCACAGTCTAGATAGTGAGGACACTATAGGAACTATATCTCGCCCGCATAAAACTAGATTTCTGGTGTACATATATAACCACCAATAAGGTTAAGGGAACATGAAACACTAATTATTCACCTTTTTAACCACATGATCCCCAAAAATATATATGAAATAAAATAGAGATATATACTTTTTCTATTATGATGCGGTGTTGGAATACATAATAATTCAAAACAAGTAATTTTAGTTTTAGTAGTTTCTCACTAGATTGAAATTCAATGATATAATTATAAGATGAAATAAGGATAAATTTACTAACAAATTTAACAATATCACATTGATATTAAAGGTTCAAATGATTTTTATAAAGAATTAATCATGAATAATGGGACAAAATACTTATTTTTTCCTAATTTATAATCATAAAACTAATGCTTATTATGAAAATAATATTCTTAAATTTAATTATTTACACTTAATAAAGGAATTAAAATGATGATTGTATCAATATAATATTTTTTTTAATTTTCATTAAGAATATTATTCAACTATAGGTTCCAAATGGAATTATATAAAGCCCAATATTTATATACAATCAGAACTTTAACATGTTCAATGGTGTTTGAGAGAAGAAAATTTTAATCCTGATCATTACCATTAAATTAAAAAGCGGGATTGAACCACATATATAAATGTATTCATTAACAAATTGAGGTAAAATGTTAATAAACATAAATGATATTTTTATTTGTTATTTTTGATATAGTTATCAATTGAATATGTCTATGGAAGTGGATTATTCGATTTATGGATAAGGGAATGCTTAGTTATATGTTCATTTTCCACTTTAATGTCCTTAGTCATATAGGAAATGTTGGTTATATCATATCACTAATAAAAAAATATTCCTATTCAAAAAATATGTTACTTGTATCACATTTCTAAAAACACATACTAAGTCCAATACATGTTGTGAACTATGATGTTGTACTATTAGAAAATTATTTATATTACTAGGAACATATCATGAAAATCTGGGTTTATAGGGATAATTTTCTAAAAAACAAGAATATTAATCATGTATATGTTGGGGGTGTAATATCATGTATGTGGCTTCTATGTTGGGCATGAAGATAAAATTATGAAGAAGTTTTCTCATTGGTTTTAATCTGAGTACTGAAATTTCTTGGGTGAAATTTTTACTAGTGGGGTGAATATAACACTCTATACTTTTTGTTATGTTCTCATTAATAAACAAAATTTGTTTGATCAATTTTACTATGTACAACAATGCAATAAATTAATATATAACATATATTACATAATAATATATCATAATAAAAGATTAATATTATTTCATTATAGTAATGAAATAAGATGCATAAATAAGGAAACTTTAAAGAGGAATAAAATAGTATGTAAATAATTATAAAATATATATGAAATTTTCCACCTCATTATTTTCCATGGAGATTACAAAATGAATAATAGTTATTGAAAGAATGAAAATAAAGATGGAATATAATATAAATTTCAATAGTGAAATAAAAAAATATAATGAATTAATTATATAGAGAGATGTATGGAAATATTTATGGATAAATAAATATGAATATGATTGTTTGGAATATGTGACCATTTGGAATATATGATAATTTGGCATATATTTATTGGTTTTATATGAAAATCAGGTATATTATTACATTAGGTTATTAGATTTAATATTTATATTAATTATAATTTTGAGTTAAATACTATTTCATATTCAATATATATATTTCACTTATAATATATGTGCTGAAATAGTAAAAATTAATATAAGTATTTATATTTTCAAATTCATATGGAATGCATGAAATAGTTTCTTTGAAAATTTGAATACTTATTCATGAAGGAAATTTTTTACATGAATTACATGATTCTTAATAACTATTATTTTCCATAAACAAACCATATATTAACATCTATAAGTATGAGTTGAGTAGAATCACTTATACAAAGTTTTTAATGTCACGAAAGTAAATAAGAGATCCATATTTATTAAACCAAAACATATGATTTCTCCAAATTCTTATCTCTCCCATTAATATTATATGATGTTTTGAGCATATTATTAATTATATATTAATATTAAAAAACATTTAATTCACATTCCTACACTTTTTATGTCACATAATTATTTTTAAAGAGTATTTAAGTGACTAATCCATAATGTAAATCAATTTTTAAATGTGTTTTTGTCTTATTTATATTCAATGTGTTAGTTGGTGGTGAAGTGGTTAATTTTTTAATGTATTGAATTATAATATGAACCCAAAATTTTTCTTGGGGATCTTGAGTAATGTTATTGAAATTAATATATATATATATATAAGATAAGTTATAATGTCTGATTTTTTATATTTTGATGAAGTGGATTTGAAAATTTGATAATTGACGAAAAAATAATAATTTGTTTAAGGAAATGTGAAAATGTGATTCAAAAAATTTAAAACAACATAATAAAAAGGATAAAAAATAAAATTTTCATTTATATAAAAATATTTTCATTTCTAACGGAATAATTTGTTATGGATCTTTTAAAAAATAAGAATACATATATTTTTTTAAAGAAAAAATTTGAAGAAGGTATAATAGTTTTCATATAAATCATTCAAAATGGGTCATTATATAAATATATGGGAGTTAATAAATATATTTTTTATTCATAGTCAACTATCTAGAACAGATTAATCCCACATATATTGGAGAATAATAAACAACATGGGAGAGCTATGCAGATCCAACCATTATACTTGGAGGGATTTTTCATATATAGAATCAAAAGGGAATTACCATAATGGGGAAGATAGGAGATAATGAAACATATTTGGTTCTTTAGTTGATAATTTATTTTTTCTAATTAATAATGATAGAATATGTTCAATGGAACTATGGGTGTTGAAGGATGGTGTTAACATGAGAGGAAGATGACATAATGATAATTATAATGAAACCCTAAATAATAAAAAACATGGTTGTGAGCCTATGGACTCTTGAATCAATAATTATCCATAAAAAATTATAGAATGATCATTAGACACAAGATGGAATTGATAATTATTGACTAATTTGGTTATACCATCTAAATCAACAACTCACGTCCCTACCAATTTTTTACATCAATATTTCTTCATTTCAATCATCTCTAGTAAGCATATTACTGTAATTATCAACAAAATTTTTGATTTTAGAGATGATATGATGTATTATCGATGAAATTTAATTAATTTAATCTTTATACATCTTTCATTCAAGGGATATAATGAAGGATTATAATATTATAAGTGAAACATGAAGTCAAATAAAGCTTTTTTAGCATCGGAAATAAAATTTGATATTAGCATAAAATGTTGCATGTTATATTATTCCATGAATATGAGTACAACATAAAAATATTAGATAATTCAATTATCATGATTTAGAAATTATTCTCAGTGTTATGTAATAATTTTTATGTTTCAATACTGAATCATTTAGTGATATTAAATGTTTAATGAATCAATATTATTATTAGGAACTCAGTATTTCATGGATGAGAAGAGTCAAAAGATCATCCTCTACAATTACTGTGATCCCATGTTCTATGTTTATCTATAATAATTTGTGTTTCAATGATTAAATATTTTTTTAAGAGAAATTGTTCCAAAACACATTCATTTACAAAGTGATGTAGTGAGTTCCATGAAAAGAAAATCTATGTGAAGCAAAGATTTCTCTACATAATCCCTGAGGGAAAATGATCTGGGTCTTTTACTTATGAAAATAACTACCACATACTCCCACATATTTATAAAATAAAAAAGTGTTATTATATTAATAATAAATATTGACATATTGTATTAACAAGGTCACAAAAATAAAATGTCATATAGTATTATTTTGAATCCAATCTGGTTTTCATGAAGGAAAAGTGAGATCCCATAATGAAATTACATTACAATGTTTTTAAATGATATGTTTGAGTGTGATAAAATAGAGAAATAGTTTACAACATGTTTGAGATTAAGTAATCATAAAATATTACATTCCAATTTGGGTTTATGTGAGGAATAAAATGTGAATGATTGAATGCTTTTGCAACATTGATTCCCTTGCACATGTAGAAAAGAAAAATAATCATCAACATGTTCTGTTTAGACTAATTTACAAGGAATCCTAAATTTTATAATTGAATAAAATTGAAATCACATATTAAATAATAGTAGTAATGTTTTTTTATACCAAAATTGGAAGTTGTATTTGAGATTTTTTAATTTCTACCTTTATAAAATAAAATTGAATATGTAGGGTGATTTTATTTTACTTTTATCTATTTCACCAGTGAGAATACAGGAGAACACATTTCGTTGTAATTTTTGATATTATTTCATCTTATCCCTCTATTTTTTTCTATTGTAAAATACATATAATATTGATATATGAAAATAATTATTTTCCAATGATATTATTTGATTTTTATTCATGAATGGTAATCAGGTATAACCCAATAACTATTATAATCATGTCATATATTTTTATGGATTTATTTTTATAAATATTATCATATTCATTGGAGTTAATAAGAGAATACATATAAAAAATTATTAATCACTTCATAAGGGAAAATTTGTCTTCCTTAATGTCATTAATAAAAATATATTATTTCTATATATCTGGTTTGTACATAGATAATTAGAAAAATTAAATGCCTTGTCTGTCAATTATTCAAAATAAATCATAAGATTTATGTTGGATAATAACCATTGTACAATGAGGATTAGTCATCCACACATGAGGTAAACCTTTAAAAAAAATAAAGGTTTTATTATCCTTTCCTATTTTATGTGAATTCTAGATAACTAAAAGTAGAGATGAAATTGGAAATATTCACTAGATAAGTCTAATGCGAGGAAACATTATAAATGTGTTATATTATAAAATCGTGAAAAATAGATTCTCCCCCCTCCCCCAATTACAGTATCCATAATAATGTTAACCTAACAACTGTTATATATAGAGGACACACCTATGAATGAATTCTCTCATAAGAATCATATTGATGATTTTTTTTCTTATCTCAACACATAATGGTGTGAAATAATTTAGGCTTTTTATCGATGATAAATTATAAATATATCACATTAAAAGAACTGAATAACATAAAGAATATGTATTAAGTAATTTTAAACATTAAATCACTCTTACACAATTATGACGATGACTTATTTTACGAATGAATTATTTCATTTCAATAAAATATATGTAATTGAGTATAGAACATGGAATTACTATATACTACAAAATTAATTGGAAATAATTTTAATTCTAATTATTAAGATGTATCATAAATATTTTCAATGATTTTTTAATAAATGAGCAAGGAAATCATAAGAACTATCATGACTCATATAGGGTCTTTTATATAGTTCTGAGTAAGTGCACTGAAGAAGAGATCATCCATTATAATAAATAATCTCAGAATATAGAGAGATGTAATATTTTCATAAAGGTTGATATAATTAGTTAACACTGATAAGAAATGTAATTATGAAACTTATATAGTTTAATAAATTAAATACGTCTTTCAGAACATAGGTTAATAATTTTAATAAATAGGGATATTTAATATCAATACCTCCAATAAAATTTTTGACAAATAAACTTAGATAGTTTATAATGAATACTGATGCCATAATTTTTATGATAAATTGCTAAGTACAATTCTATCAAATGCGGATAATGCAAATTATTTTAAAATAATGTATCATGCAATAATAGAAAAATAGAAATCCTCCACATATTTTTTTTGATATTATATATAGAATCAATAAAATAAATTATCAAAGAGATTCATACTTTGTTATATGATGATGATGTTTTTAAAATCTAGTTATAAAGTGAATAAAAATTGATGTCTGTGAAGCACGAAAAAAACAGCCTAAATTTTATTTTTATTGAACATAGTGTCAATCTATTAAATACTAAAACGTTTTAGCTAATTATTTATAATAATATTCTATAATATATATCACTCAAATAGATGTATAAAAACAAACATATGAGGATGAAAATATATGACAACACCTATAACTAGTTGAAATAAATGATTATAATAAATTATTGTTAATACTCAACCAGACTACAAATGGAAGGTCCCATCCACCCCTAATAATAATATATATGTAAATTCATTATATAAGAAAATATATTTTATAATTCATAACTAATTCCAAAATAGATAAATATGGGAAATGAGTGAATAAGAATACATTATTGTTAAATTAAGATAAGTATATATAAATTTTCGTAAATAAAAAATTCAATTAGAAAAATGAATTGAAATCAAATCAATAAGAATTATTTTTTAGCTAGAATGCTTCTCAAATGAAATAATCATTATTTGTTATGTACTATTTGTGTAACAGATGATTATGGGATGATAATATGATTTTTGGTATAATATTAAAATATCTAAAAATAGATGGATGTCTTGATGATTCATATTAAATTATTGAATAAGTTAAAATATATAACAACAATCCTATTTTGATGTGAATTATAAAATTTCAAAATAGCTATGGTATTCCCAATGGGAGTGTTCATAGTAAATTTGTATGAAAATATATGATATTCTAGAATCTATTAAATGAAACCTAGAAAAAAACCCGAAACTAATTTCTCAAAATAATTATTCTTATTGAGATAAACTAGATACAATCGTTATAAATATATTTTTAATGAATCATACGATGAAGAAATGCATGATAACCAGGGGTGGAAAAAATAACTAATTCACAGAAAATCCTAATAAGATAAAAATGGTGTTCTAGAAAGAAGCATAAACTATTTATTTTATGCAAGAATAAATCACACTATGAATTATAATAAGTAGTGTGTGGATATAAAAATGAATATAATACTCAAAACAAAAATAATCCATATACCACAACAAACCCTAAATAAATGGAAAGAGTTTTTGAAAAGAAGTACTAGAAATCCACTTCTATCATCTATGCATGTTTTTCATAATGAAAATGATATAATTAAAATTGGGATATTAGATTTGTATTGAAAATAAATTATTTGTAATCATATATCCAAGATGATCTGAAATGAAATAAAATGATTCCACATAATGAAATAAAATAAAACTAAATGTTGTCAAAAAAATTTTTTGTATAATATCCTGAATGTTTTTTGCTATTGTTAGAGGGTGGAAGGAAACATTTCTACAGGTTTCTTGTTAATAAATATTGTTAAAAAATAAATGTGAATAATGACATTGAAGAAACCTAACAATTAATGTTATTAGTTTAGTATCTGATGAGGAATCTTCCACATGATTAAATTGATGAAAGGTAATATTTAACAATGCTTTATACTACAAATAATAGTAATAAAGTTATCATGAAATATAAAACTCACATGGGGGATAGAATAAAATATTTTCTCTTCTGAGAAACAATGTTTAACCATATTTCAATCATGTAATATCATATAAGGTAAACCTTATTTCCCTTGACATTTTTAATTTTAATTATCTATAGTAAATTCAAGGGGATAAAAATACAGTATAGGTGAACTATACTGAAAAAAATAATATTACTTCATTTGTAATATGGTATTTTCACTCCATGCATTATGGAAGCCACCATCCCCATTTGATAATTCCTCTGATACCTTGATAATTATTTTTTTGCAAAATATCCGAGTTTAACCTTATTGAATTTGAATACATAGAAACAACTAATGTTGTGATCAATTTAAATGATGTAATTTCTTTGATAAACCCTATTCGTGGATTTAAAAATTATTTTAATAGATAATTACATTTCATTCATAAATAATATTTCAGGAAGGTACATGTTCAAAAACATGTTGATGATATATTTTTTATCAATATCCAATGAAAATTCATAAATTTGAAATGAAATTTCATTTTTTTGAGTAAAAGTGAAATGGGTCAATAAAATTAATAACATTTTCCTGAATATAGTCCAGTACATACTTAATAAATATAACATCCTATGTAAAATTCATTTTTTTATTATATATATCAAGATGACTGTAAGAGTTTCATGTTAAATTGTTGATGAGAGTATTTGTTTTCAAAAATTTGAATAAAATTTCCACATCCATTCTATCAATTTGTATCATAAAATTACTAAAAACCTATAAAAAATTAAGTATACTTTTTGGAATAAAACAAGTTACCCTACTTATATAGGTATCATATTATTAATTGAGAATGTAAAATTTTATATCCATATTAGAACAACTCTTTTTTCTTCACTTAGTAAGCCCAAATAGACACTGGGTGGAATAATTTGGGGCATAATTCGTATGAATGAAATGATACCATCCTCTATCTGGTACATTAAATTTATATGCAACAATGGGGGGATAAGTACATTAAAATATTAAGGGCCAAGGGGAATTGGGGAAATAAATCATATGTGATAATAGGAAGACCATATTAACATAGAATTTTCTATTTGTATTGACATAACAATAGTGGGAAAAAATGATGATCATTCTATTTATTTGGGTTATATTATTTTTTGGTGATAGTGTAGGTGATGAATTACTTAATGTTAATATATATATATATGTTATTGGTCGTATTTTTTGATAATGAGTTAGTATGTGAAGTATCACTAATTGAAAAGATATATTAAAGAATAATATCATCTAAGTAGTTCATTGTTTTTCCCAATAAATTTTTTAATGAATTAAGAATGAACAATGAATATTTCCAAGTTCATATATTACATTTTTTTATTATTTAAATTTAAAACTCTTATTATTGATGTCTAAGTCTTCAAAAGTTCAAGAATAATTTCTAATGTAATGAAAAAGTTTTATTAAATCATAATGAAGCTAAATTACATGGAAATATTCCTCTAGATAATGAAATAAAAATTTGTTATGGTTGAGCCCCTAATAATATATCAATACATAAATATAATTCTTGATGAATAACTTTGATCATGTAATAACTATTATCTAGGATGTTTTTTATGCATCATAATTATATACAATATATGTGTTTTAATAAAAAAACATCACATCCATATCCAACCAGTTATTCTATCTCAATACTATATATATGAGAGATTGATTAACCCTGTGTGAATGTTGTCCATTGTATTCCATTATTAATGGAGGATGTGGGCTAGAATTCAACCCACAAGTACTCAAAATTTTGGGATAATGGTGCGTTGATGGTTCCAACATAGTCTGTGGATGGACAATATAGGTGAGGAACAAACCACTCTATGGTCTTATTTGAAGAAGTGTAATGGGTTCCAAAACCCATTGTTAGCTTGAGATATTCGAGAAATGGAGACATTTATTAAAAATAACTCAAAAAATGTAATTCTAGTACTGGATAGTTGACATGTGGGAATATATCCATATATTATTAATATAAAAAAACATGAGTTATGTGATTGTTTCCGATGATTTCGCCGGGGCGCGCGCGCATCCGTCCGCGGAGGAGGAGGACGCGCGACACTTTGTTTCCCCGCATTCCCGCTTTCTAAAGGCGGGCAGCATTCGCTCCTTATTCAGGGACGTCTTCTCCTTGATCGAAACGGGATGATGGGATGTTAGTTCTTCCTTCTTTGAATTCCTCCTCAGAACTCGTCACCAAGTCCGGGTCACCCTCATAGATTTCATACGTAGTTCATGAAACTCTTCCCAGTGCCATGTTTCCATGGACGCTGGTTTATTACACTACTTCTGTCAGGACATTCCAAAGGGTCCGGTCAGGGCAGCAACCTTTAGTTGGGGGAGTAGTCACACTGAGGCATCAGTAGCGTGTCTGGATGCTGGGGAACCTGGCATGTCTGTCTATTATCCCTAGTCACAGGGCTTTTCGAGGGCGTGGAAGCCTGAGGAATCCCACAACGAGCGTGGGGAATTATATGTCATAGACACATATCTGTGGTTTTCCTCATCTTCCCGTGTTTAACACATGGTACGCCGCGATTTTAACGTCTAGCGGAGACAGATCAACCCGATCAGAGCATTAGCTAGAATAGATCAGATTGAGGGGTTTCCCTTGAAGGGATGCCGATACCGGGGCTAGCCCATGGGCGGCTGTGAGGAAGAGCGTACCGACATGGTCTCACCGGGATATGACAGTCCGGGCGAGAATCGGGATGGGTGATAGGTGGATGAATGGATTGGAGGGAGAGTGAAATGGGACCATCGCGGGGGCGATGGTGAAGTTGGGCTTGAGCCTTGAAGAGGCTTACTACATATCCCTGTGGCAGGGAATGAAAGCCCGCGTAGTTCGGGATGGTGCCGGTGAACCGACGTGAAGGTGGACCTTGGTCCGATGTGTCAGAAAAACGACGTGAAGGTGGACCTTGGTCCGATGAGCATCGTCAGCATACCGACGTGAAGGTGGACCTTGGTCCGATGGGCTTCTTCAGCGTACCGACGTGAAGGTGGACCTTGGTCCGATGGGCATCGTCAGCGTACCGACGTGAAGGTGGACCTTGGTCCGATGGGCATCGTCAGCGTACCAACGTGAAGGTGGACCTTGGTCCGATGAGAGATGGGCTTGAAAATGGGGGGCCTGGCACATCGACTAGGGGACAGTTTGGGCCAATGATTGTTGGGCTTGAACCTCAGGGAGGCTTCCTACATACCATTCCTGGACACGGATCAAAGACCTCGAAGTTTGGATTGGGGAATGCAGTTTAACATCATGCGCGGTGGGGGTGAACTGACATGAATGAGGTCGGAACGACCGGATGGTGGGTTTGAAACTCGTAGAGGCTTCCTACGTACCATGCCTTGACATGGATCAAAGACCTCGTAGTTCAGGTGGGGCTTTGTTGGCGAACTGACGTGAAAGTGGACCTTGGTCCAATGAGTGGTGGGATTGATCCTCTAGAAGGCTTCCTACGCACCATGCCTTGACATGGATCAAAGACCTCGTAGTTCAGGTGGGAATGGGTGTGCAGTTTAATGTCATGCAGGACAAGGGGGGCATATAGTTTAACATCTTTCTGGACGAGGGCGAAACTTGACATGAATAAATGACGGGTGGGCTTGAACCTCATGGAGGCTTCCTACGTACCATTCCTTGACATGGATCAATGTCCTCGTAGTTCGCTTTGGGTTGGGTCGCAACAGCTTGCCATTGGACCGGAATGCAGTTTAACGTCATGCTGGACGGGGATGAGACCCGACGTGAATAAATGACGGGTGGGCTTGAACCTCATGGAGGCTTCCTACATACCATCCCTTGACATGGATCAAAGTCCTCATAGTTCAAATGGGATGAGTCGCAACGGCTTGCCATTGGACCGGAATGAAGTTTAACGTCGTGCTGGATGGGGATGAGACCCGATGTGAATATGAAGGGTGTGCTTGAACCTCTTGGAGGCTTCCTACGTACCATGCCTTGACATGGATCAAAGTCCTCATAGTTCAAATGGGATGGGGGGTCAGGGTCGGTGCTTACTCTAAGCCCACACGAGTCATGCTCGGTGTAAGAAACAAGAGGTTGCAAGGACCTGACGATCACGTCGCGAAGGGTGCGTCCGTGAGAAGCGAAGAGGGGATTACGCGTTAGGCAGCCCATGGTGTTGGGACTTACTCCAGGACGGAGGCCCATAGTGCGACAAAACACATCGAAAGAGGGATTTGGGACCAATTATGGGAGGTGCCTCGCTCCCTATCATGCCCTCCACTGACCTTGGTAGTGGGGAAGTACCGAGATGCAGAGGTGCAGCCATCCGTTGGGGAACTAGGGTCGCCCTTCTCCCATGAACATACGCCACTCTTGTAAGGAGGATATCATCCCTTGTGGATGGGTGATTCCATTCCTGTGGAGACGAGTGGTGTAAAGAATGTTCGAGCTAGGGGGACCCTGCGTGCGAAGCACGAGGTCGGGTCACAGTTTAACGTCATGTGTTGAGGACGTGGTGCTTGGCAGTTTAACGTCCTGCAGCTCATACGAGGTGGGTTCACTCCACACCCCTAGGACATACATAACCGGTACCCTCTGGTCCTTGGGGAAGGGAAGGTACCAGTAAGGCCATGGTCATGGGGGGTTGTGGAACGAACCATCAAGGGGTCCACGTTAGCGTGGCTATGCGATGAAGCAATAGCCGTTAGTGTGCCTATGCGAAGAAGCATTAGGCGAAGAGATGCTACGAGTGGTATTTTCCATGTGATTTTGAAATCATATCGTGCAAACCTGGAGGGTCGCACGGGAAGAGGAATCTCTAAGAAAAGGAGTGTTCTTTGCGAAGTGGAGTGCCTTGGCCTTGGCATGGGGCATAAGTGTTAGTGGAAGGTGCTTCGCGAAGTGGAACAGTGTTCGTGGAGCACTGCCTCGCGAAGACAGGGTGTCTCGCGAAGCAAGGTCCTGCGAAGCAGTGTGCTTCGTGATCTGAAGCGATCCTGCCTTAGCAAATGGATAAATAGTATGGGTTGGGTGTTTCACGAAGCATAAGTGCTCCACGGCTGCTCGGGTTCCCTTGGGAATCCCCTTCCTTCGCGAATGCCCTTGATCTTCGCGAAGGGCATCCCTCTCAGAAGAGGGGCTCAAAACGAGACAAAGTAGTGGCGTCTCGCGAAGTAGAAATACCTCGCGGATCTCATGATTCCCGGGGCAAAGAGTGCTTCGCGATTCAGGAGAGGAGATGCCGAAAGGTCAGATTGTACATCTTCGGGACTCAGGGGGAGTCAAGTATTTATAGGGAAGGGGCTCTGCGAAGCAGTACTTGCGCGCCGCCTCCGGTGCTTCGCGGCGCGCTCGCAAACGTCAACGTCGCCCGCGGAGGGCACCGCCTCTGGAGCTTTGTGGCAGCTCGCGAACGTCAAATGAGTTCGCGGAGAATTACCACCTCGGGAGCCTCGCAGCGGCTCGCGAACGTCAAATGCATTCGTGGAGAATTACCACCTCGGGAGCTTCGCGAGGCCACGATGGTCAGGGCGCTTCGCGCCGGGGCTTCGTGTCAGGGCTTCGCGTCGGTGCTTCGTGAGGCAGTGCGCCAGCATTCATTTTCGTTCCTCCCCTTCGTGCAATATTTTGGCGCCAAAAAATGCCCCCCCTCAGACTTGGAGCTACGGAGGGTGAAGGGTCGAAGTCTGAGGGAAAATCACCAAAATTGTTGGTGGTTCGTGATGCAGCTACACGATGGGGGCCCGCGGTGCTGACCGGGGCCACGGATCCGGACGCGCCGCGATGCTCCGCGCGGGCGAGATGCGCCGCGATGCTCCGAGTTCACCGCCTATAAATAGGGGGTTGACCTCTTTTTTCTTCACGTGACTTCCTTTTCTTTTTGTGCTCTCGACTTCGCGAAGCTCCGCGTACTCCGCGACAGCCCTCCGCGAAACGAGCTTCGCGGCGAACCGTGGGTCTTTGACTCCACGTCCGTGCCAAGCAAACTTCTACTTGCCGGCCTTGTCCAGACATTGCGGCTTGGTCTCGCGACCGATCTTCGCGATCCGGCTTTGCGATTTAGCTTCGCGGTCGAGCTTCACAATCCAGCTGAAAAAAATTCTTTTCTGAGGGCCAGAGTTAAAATGGCCCATCAAGAGGCTGTATTGGGGGTTCTTGCAGATGCTGCTCATCGGGATGAGATGAACAACTGTCCAGGGCTAGGGGAGATGGTATGAAGCCACTCGGACAACACTTCTTTGACAGATCTGCTATCGGAGTGCCAGAAGGATTATCTGCAATGAAAGAAACTGCCATTGTACGGCTTCGGGCTGAGGGATGACGTCTTTATCCCTGAGGCGAGTAGGGATGAACCCGCTTGCTGGTTCAGGAGCATACCATGCCAGCACCAACGGTTCAGGGCGGCCGGTGGTCACGCACAAGAGAACTTCACACCCTTCACCGCTGACTATCTCTACAACCATGTGAACGACATTGACGGGAATCCACTGCAGCCGGAGACTTCCCCTCCCCTCTACCGTACCATGCTGAAGGCAGATTTGCAGGATTCGAAGAAGGGATGGTCCGATGAGTGGGACCTGCGCCAGGGTGGAAACTTTACTGATGACTGGGCATGGGCCTACTGGGTAGGCACCTCATGCGAGGAGTTCGGGGCCGAGCTGAGGAGAGTGGGGTTGTATGAGGCGGCGTGGGCCTCCCAATTCTACATTTACCAACCCAAGCAACTGATGCCGGAATTGCTAAGCAGATGGTCGTCTAGGACCAACACTTCTCACATGCATCACGGGGAGGTGGGCATCAGCCTTTGGGATGTCCACCAGATTTCTGGGGTTGTGATCTTGGGGGCCATGTATGAAGAATTCCTCCCCGTCATCAGCGCGTGGGAGGATACGTAGCAAATGCCGCGACTAGCGTCAGCGCTGATGGCACTCGTCCTTGTAGAGGACAAGGAGGAAGTGACAGATGTCCATTTTAGGAGATGGTTCAAATGCTTCCTGAATTTCCCAGAGAATCGAGAGTTCCCTCTGAGGCCTCGAACTTGTCCATGGGCGGCCCAACAGGGCAAGGGGAACTCGTATTGGCGGGTCTTGGAGGACAGCCAATGGAAGACTTGGGGTTTCAGTGTCAGCACTGAACAACAGCCGATAGTCAGGCTGGCAGCATTCATCACGGCTCTCATCTGTGGTTGGATCCTACCGGTGTAAGATACAAGCATGGGGGTGCGGCCCAGCTCGTTTATCATGGCGTCGATGTTGGCCATGGGGCAGCGGATCAATCTGGGGATTCTGATGCTCACCAAACTATACATAATGCTGCAGCATATTAGCGAGGGAAAAAAACCGCCAAGGATATGTGGGCCCTTCCACCTCGTGTATGGGTGGATCGCAGCGCATATCAGGGGGATTTTCGAGTATCCAAACCCCTTTTCGCCGCCGGGATCGAATTTCCATCCCTCCATCCTGAACGCGGTCGGGATCTTCCCGTTCAAACTGGTCATTCCGATGGTACTGAACTGGGTGTGGAGGGCGGACGAGTTTATTTTCCACCCTTCCCCTTGCCGAAGGGGATAGATACTGATGATAGGTGGGGAACAGAAGAACATCGGGCTTACCTCCTGGCCTTTAGAGGTGGAGTTTTGGTGGCACAGATAGATCGTCAGCCACTCTGCGAACCGTACACCCCGCATCGGTTTGCGAGGCAGTTCTGGTGCCTCCAGTAGCTGACTCTGTAGGTCTACTAGGAGGTGCGTTATGAGGAGCACTCGTGTGTGATGAGGCAGTCGTGGCTCATGTTCACACGAGAAGATGGGAAGATGCGGATTGCATTGCCTCCATCCACCGCTGCTTTTGGGTTGGTGAAGGAGTACGCCATCAGTTGGGAGGCTGCTTACCCAGGGGAGATGCTGAAGCAACCAACTATTCGGGATGGTGACGGTGGGCCTCCTCTATCTCGAGGTTGGGACCGAAGGGCGGCTAGGGCCGCTCGCGGTTGCAGGGCTGCCACGACGGCGAGACCTGCACCGGCCGAGGGTATGGCAGCAACGGTGGATCCCGTGATTCCGGAAGAACAGGGTCATCCAGAGGGGCGGCCACCGAGGGGATTTCGCAGGATATCTACTCAGGCTCCGGGGAAGCGGCTGTGTCATATTGACATGGCAGAGGATGTCATCTTCCTGGAAGCTTGGGACATTTGGGATGTCAACTGGCAATTCCACAGCCCACCCGAGATATGGACCCACCTGAATCGCCTCGGGATGGAATTACCGGGCATAGGCCCAGTTCGGGCTAGATTCATGGAATCTCCGGCGGAGGCAGAACAGTACCTGGATGAGCTGGAGGATTACGTCCACTCCAGTGGTGTCCCTCGCCCAATGACAGACTGGGTGAGGGTACTGTTGAATCAGACGGTTCCCCCCACAGTTATCGGCTGCCGATCTGAGGGAGCGCTTCCCCTTGCCGGAGGAATCAGAGGACTCCTCTCGGGAGGATGAGGCTGGAGGAGGGAGCTCGTTGGAGGAGGGCGAGGTCGGAGACCGAGGCTCAGAATCCGACGATTTCTCGGAGGATCTCGAGGTAGCATTCCGAACATCTTTCCCTATGATCCGTCGTTGGGTCATTATGAACTTCTCACCGATGTTTGAGCCATGCAGGAGGAACTTGTTCGCATGCCTCGTTCCCGCCCCTCGGCGGGTGATGACGCGGGACCTTCAGAACCCGCGCCAATGGCCCTCTCTGTCGTACAGTTCTTCGACTGGCGTGGGATACTGCAGCAAGACTGGTCGGGATGTCTGGTGGCACCCCTCCTAGGGGCATGCCGGTGATGGTGGAGATAGTCCCCCCATATCCTCAAGCTGCGACGCACACCATCACTGGTGGGAACACCAGCAGGGCCGTGCCCGAGGTCATTGAGGTGGACTCCGAGGAAGAGGATCTACCGGTCGGTCCCAGCCTTGTCGCGCCTGCTTCGGTGCCAGGTGTCGTACTGGGTTCAACACCAGATGTTGACCAGCCGAGGATTTCTTGCGGGCGTATCCCGTGTACGATCCTTCCAATTTCGCAGACTGGGACGAAATGGCCTCCGATGAGGAAGACTACAACATAGCCCGCCGCCGATCGTGGAAGCTGATCAGGCACTTTATCAAGGACACCCCCCAAGCGCAATGGCTGGCCGAAATGGATAGACTCCGCTCGCGGTTGCGCGAACTGTGTGCTGGGGGAGTGGATTCCCAACGTCCTCACACACTCATCCGAGATATTATGGATGAGAAGATCCAGGAGCATGATCGTGGGCTCAGCGTGGGCTGGCAGCGGAGAAAGGCGACCAACATCAGTAATCTCTAGGAGGCTGAAGGCGAGGTCCAACAGATGCAGACCCAGGCAGACGAGCATTCAGCCTCTCTTGATGCACAATCTGAACTGGTCTCATGGTTGAAGGCCCAGCTGGCAGAGGCAGAAGAGCAGATGAGGCAGACCTCTGGGAAGATGGCTGCCGTTCAAGCTGGCATAGAGAGGTCCAAAGCCAAGACTGATGAACTACGCCTCGCCGCTACTGAGGAGGAGCGGGAGCAGATTCAGCGGTAGCAAGCCTTGGATGCCGCAAGTCAACGGGGGTTGGAGCTGCAATGCTCTTTTGATGGGGCCAACCCGTCCATGGGGGGAGTCAAGCCCTGGGTATTGTAACAAACACAAAACCCTTTTATTGGTACTTTCGTGCTTCAATTTTTTCCTTTCCTTGTTTTGAATGTTGTAGCGTGCACGATTTCCACTGTTTGAATTGCCTTGTTACATCCCTACAATGTTTGCGAGACGTTCAACGACAATTCCCCAAGCCCACGTGGGTCGAGCCCGATGTGAGAAACAGGAGATAGTTTCCCTCTCATCCCACCTAACATGGGAGTGGAGATCATGCTCCGGGCATTCGGGATTCGGATTACCAGTCCGGATTTCTGAAAGACGGGAGAGGCATGATTGAAGAAGGAACTTTCAGGATAGCCGAATTACCATTTCTTGAGCGGTGCTCTTATGCACGAACGGGGCAACGCCAGGGGCGCTGAAATCGGTCCAAACAGATGAAAATGGGAAGTGTGAATCACGATACCCAAAATCCGGAACACTGTGGGGATGGCGTGACAATAAGGGACAACCGTTAACCTTGGAGGAGAAGCGGTACCATTTCTGTGTTATCCTTTAATGGGGACAACAAATGAGGGTCGACCGTTGACCATGTTCGAAACACGGGACAATGTCACAAATGTTGTCAATCAATCCTTCGGGATGTTAGACCATGACAGTTGGCAGACCATAGGTCAAACATCCATACTGTTAGGGGGTCCTTCCAAGCATGACCGGTCTTCCAGAACGTTGGCCCAGGACGGTAGGTGAGCCGATGTGGCATGAGACCAGGCCGTTAGGGGGTTCCTTTAGACATGAAAGAGGACGAGGGTCCGAATAAGGGGCACGCAAAGCGTGGAATATGGAGTGATGGTTTGTCTGAACAGAATCCAACACTCATGTAATTACACCAACGTGGTGGGAGTACGCCATATGGGCGCATTGGTTTGATCATGGATCATTCCTTATTTAGGACAGGGCCTCTCTGGCGGGGGGGTCTGTCGCTTCCCAATGGGATCTTGGGGCATCCCGAACTTGTTCAGGGTAAAATTGAAGCTACATAGTTCCCCCCGAGGGGTCAGGCCAGAGGGCTGGAAATGGGGAGGCACAGGATTTTGCAATTTATGGGGCTGGACCCTAGGTGAAATGCCTGGGTGTCTCTACGTATCCCATGATGATGGGAATCAAGCCGTACGTAGTTCTGAAAGCGCAGTTTAACGTCGTGCGGGACGAGGAGCAGCCCGACCGTGTTGGTACACATCTTGCCAAAACTACTAAGCCCACGTGAGTCATGCTCGGTGTAGGAAACAAGCAGTAATGGTGGGAATTTACCGACACGGAAAGGGGCAGGTTAGGGCAAAGGGACGCTCGTTGAATACCAGCCCAATGACGCTAACACGATCATTTAGCGCACCTAGATGTGTGAAGAGAAAGAGACGAGTATGATGGAATTCCACTTGAATATGAGGAAGTGGAAATGTGTGAATCATAGCGCTTGCGATTGAGATCACGATGATGGTGGCATGACGATGGAGGATAACTGCTGACCATGTTCGCAACACAGCATCCTGTCGCGTTAGCCTGAAATGGGGACGGACAAATGAGGGTCGACCGTTGACCATGTTCGAAACACGGGACCATGTCGCAAATTTCATCAAATATCCGTAGGGACGTTGGCCCGAAACGATTGGAGGGCCCTTAAGTCCAGCATTCATGGAGAGTCCTTAAGCCTAGTATCCATGTCGTCCGAGGGTCCTTTTGGATGTGGAGGAGGATGAGGATCCAAATAGCGAGCTCACGAAGCTTGGTCACGGGACGAGGGGAATTCCCCATGAAAATCCCACACTTCGGACTCTTTGTCGAAACACATCTGAATACGAAAATGAGATGCACTAGATAGAGGGAGAAAATTCATTTCCCATAGGGAGATCATAGTTTAGGGTCGTAGAATTCGTACCATGGATGGGTAAGGGGAGCAGGGGATACATGGCAAGGCGGTTACAAAACCCGACGTGAATGAGGACCTAATCCCTACTTACCATGAATTCTCTGGAGAAGTGCTCGAATCGAGGGACCGAACACACAGGTTAGGTTGGGCCCGCGGGGAAGTTCCTGGGCGCTCCTACGTGTCTCATAAGGATGAGAATCAAGCCATACGTCGTTCTGAAAGGTGGAACGGTAAGGTACCAGTGCCAGGGGAAAAAAGGGGGAGTGAGGTCGTGGCCCTTTCACTAAAAGAAGAGGAATGTGATAAGTCTTGTTTTTTTCTTTAAGGTGAATGGTTTTTTTGTAAAGATACAGGCCTAGAGTATTAGGATGTGGTGTCGCCAAAAGGATCAAGTCGCGATGGGCATTGAAAAATGGCATGGCACGTGACCAATACCCAACGTGATGTCCTCTACAACATGGTCACCAAAATGCAGTGCCATTTTTCATCGTGCGGCCAGGACGATAATGTCACAGTTTAGGGTCGTATGATAGGACCATGCATGCATTTTATCGTCATGTAGCGCAGACGTAGCAGAGACAATGCTAGGCGGGAAATGTGTGCAGTGTCATAAAACACAATTTACGGAGACATGATACCACATCAAATTGTACGCTATTTGGAGAGGGAGACCTTAGGCCGAGGGGCCTATATAAAGGTAAGGGGTGAAACAGGGGGGAAACTGGCTCCCTAAATGGGCTGTACCCGAAGACAGGGCATCTGGGCGGTCCTAAGTATCCCATGAAGATGGGAATCAAGCCACACGTAGTTCTGAAGGGTTCCTTTTAATGTCATGCCGGACATGGAATAGGAGGGATAACTCTCAGAACGAGGGTGTGCGTGGTGCAGCCTTTGCAAACCTGACGTAAATGAGGACATAATCCCGCACTACGCCACACGGTCCCGTGGTCGGGGTCCTGAAGGCAGGACCAGAGAGGTGAATTTGCTGAAATCAATCTGGGCTCAAAGACAAGGGGTCTGGGAATTCCTACGTATCCTATCAAGATAGGAATCAAGCTGAACGTAGTTCAAGATGGGAATCTTAGTTTATGGTCTTAGAGCTCGGACCGTGAATGGTGACCACTTCTCGAGTAAGCACAAATGTCAACCCGATCCCTAAGACCACGTGAGTTAAACTCAGTGTGGGAAACAAGGGGGGTATCCTTATCGCAATACTTGGGCCGTCCATCAAAAGGGATTTGGCAGAGAGCCCCGAAGGACACCTTTGATGTGGCTTGTTCCCCCAATGTGCAGACGTGCACGAAGGAAAAGTACCAAGAGTTCTGAGACTCTACTTAGACATGATGAAGTGATGAAGTGTGTGAATTGTGTACCTGACATTTTGGGCTTAATGGGTTGGCGTGGCGATAGAGGAAAACTGTTAAACATGGTGGAAACGCAGCGTCCATATCACGTTAGCCTGAGGGGGGAACAACAAACGAGCATCGACCGCTGACCATATTCGCGATGCGGGATTTTATCGATTTGCTGTCTAAAACCCTCGGGGGCGTTAGCCCGAAACGGTAGGAGAGCCCTTGGGCGTAGTATCCAGGCCGTTCTTGGGGGTCCCTCCGGGTGTGAAAGATGATGGAAGCCCTGATGCAGGGATACACAAAGCCTAGAAAGCGTGTGCGGACGTGTCCGAGTAAAGATTAGCATTCCAGGTAATAAACCAGAGTACTCTTAGGCACATTGGTGAACCACCAGAAAGGGATCGACGAAACATCTCAGTAGGGAGAGGTACATGGAGTGGTCATTACGAGACCGATGCGAATGAGGGCGTAGTCCTACACCACACCATATAATCCCCTCATGGTGGAATGGTAGGCCAAGGGGCCAAAATGGGATGAAGATTCCCGAGGGATGGGGATGGACCCGAATCCTAGACATTCAGGTGGTCCTACCTATCCCATGAGGATGGAAATCAAGCCACACGTAGTTCTCCAAATGTAGTTTAACGTCATACAGGACGAAGAGGGGAGTAATATACCCCTAAACAAGGGATGTGTATGGTATGGAGAAGAAGCCGTCGTGAATGAGGACATAGTCCCACACCACACTATACACTCCCATAAGGGAGGACCTGGGTCGTGGCCCAGAAAGGCCGAGGGGCCTGATGGTTATGCATTGGTCAGGAAGGCCTGCCCTGCTTGTAGTTTAATGTCTTGCAATGAGGACAAGGGTCGGGGACCCAAGAAGGCCAATGGGCCTGAGGCTGGGCCTCGTAAAGGGAGGGCGTACGACATGGTACATGATCCCGACGTGAATGAGGACGTAGACCTACATCACACCATACACCCTGGGTAAGAGGGGACCTGGGCCTGGGGGGCCCAAGAAGTCATTGGGTCCTAAGGTCAGGCATTAGTCAGGAAGGCCTGACTGGTTTGCAGTTTAACGTCTTACATGAGGACGAGGGTCGCGGACCCGAGGAGGCCAAGGGGCCTGAGTCTGGGCCTCGTAAAGGGAGGGCATACGACATGGTACATGATCCCAACATGAATGAGGAAGTAGTCCAACATCAAACCATACACCGCTACTGGGAATCAGGGTCGTGGGCCCGATTGCTAGCACCACACAGGGGGAAGTTTGTCACCTCAGGATGGGGCCGAATGAATCACTGCACTCGATGTCTGGGACATCTCGGGTTGGACCCGAAGATCCAGGACACTGTTGACCATGTTCGAAACACAGCGTTCCTATGGTGACCCGATATGGGAGAAAGAAATGAGCGTCGACCGCTGACCAAATTCTCAACACGGGACTTGTATCGGCTTGTTGCTTGAAAACCCTTTGGAGCGTTGGCCCGTATCGGTAGGAGAGCCCTTGGGCGTAGTATCCAGGCCATTCTTGGGGGTCCCTCCGGGTTTGAAAAATGATGGAATCCTAGACAAGGAGTGGGTGAAGCATAGCTGTATCCATCCACGAAAGAGGAAAAAATCTCCAGGGGGATGTGCAACCAGGTTGATGCTTCCTCAATGTGAGTTGGGGCAAAAGTGTGCACCCTGCCATGTCTTGACCCGAGGGGAAGCTTTTGGCTTTTGGGCTGGGCCAACGGACGAAATGTCCAGGCATTCCTACGTATCTCATGAGGATGAGAATCAAGCAATACGTAGTTCTTGAAGGCCATGCAGTTTAGCGTCGTGCGGTGAGGACATGGGAGGATTGAAGAACGGGAGTGGGCACATGATGTGACCCTTACAATCCTTGTACGAGAGGGGTTGTATGAGCGGGGCTAAGAAAGCCTACTCCCTACTATACAATGATCCTCCAAGGAAACTACCCCCAGGGGGGATAGTGGAAGAGAAATGCTTGGGTCTGGGCTCAAGACGAGGTGTCCGAGCGTTCCTACATATCCCATAAAGATGGGAATCGTGCCACACGTAGTTCCTGACATGTAGTTTAACGTCATGCGGGACGAGGAGTATCTCATTTGGGGACATGTAAGGTATGAAAAGTAATCCGACGTGAATGAGGACCTAGTCCTACGCTATACCATACAATCTCGCGAGAGGGTAAGTCGGGAAAAAAAAACCAAGGGGCCTGGGGCCGGAACGCGGTCAGGGAGACCTGAACAGCTTGTGGTTTAACGTCTCACGTTGAAGACGGGGGGCCAGGGGCCCAAGGAGGCCAAGGGGCCTGAGGCTGAGCCTCAGTCAGGAAGGCCTGACTGGCTTGCAGTTTAACGTCTTGCAGTAAGGATGGGGGGCCAGGGGCCCAAGGAGGCCAAGGGTCCTGAGGGTGAGCCTCAGTCAGGAGGGCCTGACTGGCTTGCAGTTTAACGTCTTGCAGTAAGGACGGAGATGCAGTTTAAGGTCGTGCGGGATCATCTCATAGTTTAGGGTCATGTAGGACCCATTTTCCCTAGGCAAAGTATCGCTTGAGGAATTTGGAATTGGTGGGAGGGGTTATACGCTCTCCATCTATGGTCACCAAGGAGTATGCTCCATTGGGGTAAACCTTATGGATGATATAAGGCCCTCCCCTTTTGGTTTCTAATTTGGGCGGCTTCCTACCGGGAATCATTGGTGCTCGAAGGGCCAGTACCAGGTCACCCTGTAGAAAAGAGCGGAGACGAACCTTCTTGTCGAAGGCCCTCACTATCTTGTCCTGATGCCTTTCTAGATTGTGCAGGGCACGAAGCCGGTTATTGTCCAGTGCTTCTAATTTGGCTAGACGGATCTCGGCTAGCTCATCTGATGTCTGGTGATCAAACTACAGTGTGTAGTGACGGCAGCTGGATCTCAATGGGTAGGACGGCCTCAGCTCCATACACCAGGGAATATGGGGTCACCTGGGTAGAGTTGCGAGTCGTCGTCCGGTAAGCCCAGAGGGCGTTGGGGAGCTTGTCCGGCCAACTTTTCTTGTTTTGGCCATCCATCTTCTGTAGAATGTTAGAGATGGTTTTGTTAAACGCCTCGATCTGCCCATTTGCCTGCGTGTAGTAGCGGGAGGTATGGTTCGCCCGGATATCGTACTTGGCGTACAATTTCTTCAGTTCATCCACTCGGAAGTTGGTGTCGTAATTTGTGAGGACGGCATGAGGGACCCAAAACCGGGGGATAATGTTGGATCTCACAAAGTCAATGATGGAAGGGGCCTTGACCTCTTTGAGCAGAACTGCCTCTGCCCACTTGGAGAAGAAATCTGTAGCAGTCAGGATGAACCTACACTGGTGGGATGTTGCTGGTGGATACGGTCCCACAACATCAAGCCCCCATACCGCAAATGGCCAAGAGTACTTGGTGGGGTGGAGGGGCTCCGGCGGCCGATGCAGGAAGTTGGCGTGAACATGGCACGCGTGGCATCTCTTGGCATACCCAATACAATCATGGATCATAGAGGGCCAAAAGTACCCTAACCTCCGGATTTTATAGGACAGCTTCGGCCCAGCTTGATGGGCGCCACAGGAACCAGTGTAAACCTCTTGCATAACTTGAGGTATCTCTACTCCTTGGATGCAACGGAGGAGGACACCATCGAAACTCCGCTTATAGAGGATCTGTTCAAGACTGGGGCCGCTCTGGAGGGTAAATTGCAACGCGCAGCGTCGGATTCGCTCACGTTCGGCCCGGTCATCCGGGAGGCGACCATTTTGGAGATACTCAACAAAAGGTGCCCTCCAGTCGGGAGTGGCTTCAACCACTGTGTCTGAAGAACCCGGGACCCCTGACATGGAGGGTCCGACGGTGAGATGACCTACCAGCAGGCCGTCATTTTCCTCTTAGGTGACGGGGGCAATGACTCTTCTGTGTGCCACATGTATGATTAGATCATCTTTCTCGGGTTCTGCGAGCAACGCGACTAAACCAGTCAGGGCGTCTGCTTGGCCGTTCTGCGACTGTGGGACATGGGTAACCTCTGGTCGAGAAGAGAATTAGGCCATTAGGCGGAGGGTGTACTCCAGCAACGGTGAAATCTCCGGCTTCCTGACGACGTAGTCGCCATTAACCTGTTTGATTACCAGCTCAGAATCTCCCTTCACATGTAAATGGGGCACATGGATCTCAAGGGCCAACTCGAGGCCGGTGATGAGAGCCTGGTACTCTGCCTCGTTGTTCGTACAAACTTCCGACAACAGGAACGAGTATGGAAGGACGGCCTACACCGGGGTAATAAAGACAATACCCAGGCCCACCTTGTTGAGCTTGGGATCGTTGAGCCTCCTACTAGTGGGGCTCCAGGAGGAGCCGTCAAAATTCATTTTCCAACACAGGACAACATGATCGACTGAGAGGATCGTCTCATCAGGGAAATATAAGTCCAGGGATTGATCTGCGGAGGTTTGATGGGCAGCTAAAAAGTCTGCCAATGCCTATACCTTAATGCCCTTCTGAGGTACAATCCTGATATCAAACTGCTGGAGAATCACTGCCCACCGTGCTAGTCGGCCAGTCAGCATGGGGCGGTTCAGGATGTACTTCAGTGGGTCCACCCGGGAGACCAATTGCACCTCATGGTGCTGCAGGTAATGTCACAACTTCTGCACAGCGAATACGAGTGCAAGGTAGCTCTTTTCGATAGGGGAGTATCTGACCTCCGTGTCGAGAAGCATGCAGCTGAGATAGTATAGACTGTTCTCAGTACCCTCATTATTCTTCTGGGCGAGTAGAGCACCGAGGGATCTCTCCAGGTTGGTCACATAAAGGACCAGTGGCTTTCCGGATATGGGTGGCATCACGACCGGAGGTTGGAGCAGATACTGCTTGATTTCCTCGAAGGCGGTCTGACACTCCTCATCCCATTCGTAGGCGGCGCCCTTCTTCATGATCCGGGAAAAGGGCTTACACTTGCCATCCAGATTCGCGATGAATCGGTGTATATAGGCTAAGTGGCCTTGAAGTCCTCGAAGCTCCCGAATGTTGCCCGGGGGAGGCATTTGGCTAATGGCCTTGATCTTCTCCGGGTCGATCTCGATACCTCGGTACTGACAACAAAGCCTAGAAACTTCCCAGAGGTGACCCCGAAGGCACACATCAACGGGTTCATCTTTAGGTGACGTGAACGGAGGAAATCGAACACTTTCTCAAGGACTTTGAGATGTCCTAGTCTTGACATGATTTGACTAGGAGGTCATCCACGTAGCATTCCACCAATGTCCCGAGGATCGGTTTGAATATGTGATGCATGGCCCTCTGATAAGTGGCACCTGCATTTTTTAAACCGAATGGCATAACCTGGTAGTAAAAGGTACCTTGGGGAGCCCTGAAGGCAGTGGACTCCTCGTCTTCGAGGGCCATCCGAATCTGGTTGTACCCGGAATACCCATCCATGAAAGAGAGAGCATGTAACCCGGCCGTGGCATCAATCAATAATTCCGTCACCAGGAGTGGGAAGTCATCCTTTTGGAAGTGGCGATTAAGATCGCGGATGTCGATGCAAACTCTGATCTACCCATTCTTCTTCCTGACTGGCACAATGTTGGTGAGCCATTTGGGGTACTGGACTTTTTAATGATGTTGGCTTTGATTAGCTTGTCAACATCGGCCTCAACCATAGCACCATGAGAAGGGTGCATCTTCCTGGGAGGCTGCTTAAACCCACGGTGTTTTTTCGGGAGGCCCAGACGGTGAACGACCACCTGGGGATCTAGCCCTGGCATCTCGTTGTAACTCCAAGAAAACACATCACAGTGCTATTTGATGAAGTCTACGTACTGCTACCGCTCCTCGAGGGACATGGCTGCACTGATCAATGTGGGTTTCAGATCATCCTCGCTACCAAGGTTCACATGTACCAGTTCATCAACCGTGGTAGAGACGCCTTCTTCAAAGGAAGGGGGGCATCCTCCAGGTCTTCCTCCGCACCCGTGGAGGAACTTCCCGCGACGGGAGATACTTCTGGGCTATTAAAATCCGAGGGGCAGCTGGTGCCGGCTCGGGCAGCAGTGGTCATCACATCGGGAGACTCACTTGCCATTGAGACCATAGCAATGAAGGAAGTCGATCCTATCCCATCTGGCCTTCGGCCTAAGGGGCCACGTTTGATGATATCAAAGCAGTGGTGACGTGTCGGCCTGATTTGGTGGATTCCAGCCCGGCAGAAGAGACATGTATGACGTACCGTCGTTGTCATAAGCTTGACATTCCGGTACCGTACAGGGGTAGGGGGTTCCGGGATCACCTGAGCCTGGTTGATGTAGGAGTACGAGGTGATTTTCCGCCGTCGCTTGGACACGAAAACATGCCTTCCTTGCGTACCCGAAACAACAAAACATTTCCCCATGTCGAGGGTCGTGGCCTCCAACTGGTGGATCGGGAGGACGTAGGCGTCATCCATGCTTTCCCAGGGATCACTTGTGATCGGGGCGGGTTCATCCTCGCTTAGTAGGATCTGTTTATCCTTTCTTTTTTAATAACCCGCATCCAGGTAGCGGGCCTCACTAGAAGCAAAAGGGGACGCATCTCCTTGGATCATGCCTACTCGACCGTTGAGCGAGTACTTGAGGCACTGGTGATACGACGAAGGGACCGCTGCATGCAGATGGAGCCACGGCCTACCCATCAATGCATTGTAGGTGGTCTCTTGAGAGACGACAATGAACTCGGTGCTAGCAATTAAGCCATCGAACTGAGTCTTCAGGTGGATCTTGCCGACTGGGGTTTGCTCGGTCCTATCGTACCCCTGGATTCTGAGGTCAGAGGGAGTTAAATCACCTTCATACAAACCCAGCTTTCAAAACGTCCGGTTCGGAATTAGATTGATTCTGCGACCCGTGTCAACGAGGTAGCGGCGGACTTCCATGCCATTGAAGGGGCTAGTGATGTATAGTGGGAGAATGTGCCCCTGTATAGGAGGGTCCTCATCTTCGACGGAGAACGAGATAACCCCCTGACATTAGGCGTTTTCAATCATCTCGGTATGGAAGGCTTCTGCAGCTGCTACCTCCGTCTCAAACTGGAGGGGGCTTTTTAGGGCCTCGGCAAGAGCCTCGCGCATTTTAGATGATAGGAGAAGGGACTCAATGATGGAGAGCCTCACCAGAATTCCGGCTAGGTACTTCAGGACATCATACTTTCATGCCAAACGCGAACCTCTGCTTACAGGAGGTCGGTCGGCATTTGGAGGCATAGCGGGTCCTGCCGGTTGAACCGGCGATCGGCTAGTACTGGGCACATCTTTTTGCCTACTAGTAGAAGCCCAGAGAGTAGTCGTCGGACTAGGATTGGACAGCGGAGGCTGGCCTGTAGCCGGGAAAGACTGCCTGTGATACGAACGAGGCAGCTCTCCCCGATCTAGTAGCACGAACGGCGGTGGATGTAGAGCCAAGGGCGTTAGATGGGGTTGTGCCTGCTGAGCTCTGCGCTGAGCCTGCTACCTAGTCTCAGTAGCGTGCACGACTTGACTAAAAGTGCCTGCTGACGTACCTCGATTACCGACACGGTTGTGATTCTGCTGACGTTGATGTCGGCTAGAAACGTTGGGGAGGTTCGCCTGGCGTTCCCCTTCATCGGGGGTCATATAGGGCTTTACCAGCTCCATGGTGTTGACCGAAGCGTACCCACGGCTGTCGCTCGAGGAATCATCCGCCGTTGGGTGGATTTTGGGAGTAATCCCCATTTCAGGGGTCATAAAGTCACCGAGAGTGCGGGATGACGACGGCACCGGCGGTGCACGTTGCTTCTTCTTGCGTCGCCGCTGCTTTCCCTTTTGGGAAGAGGTCGACTGTGAAGACGATGCGGAGGCACCAGCTACTTCTTCTGAAGGTTCCGACTGCTTTAGGCATGCCCAGATGATACCATGGGCACGGAAGATGGTTTTTAGAGCCATCCAGTCGTCGTATTTATGGGATCCGCAGCTGCGGACCTGCTGCCACTCGCCTTCGCTGTCACTGCCGATCTCTGATCCTACAAAGACACCCTCCACTTGTGCCGGTGTCGGACCCAACTTGACTATGTTGTTATTGACCTGGTCTTGAAGCCAGTATTTAAACACATAGCATTGCTTGAGGGTGTGCCCCAGAATCCGATGATAAGGGCAGTAGTTGGGGTGATCGGTGAGATTTGCCTCTGTTGGCCTTCTGCACTCGGGCAGGATCATGATCCCTTGCTCTAGAGCACTTCGGAAATAGCTAGGGACCTGATTTTCGTTAAACGAATACGTCTGGTGCCTTATTTCTGGATAGGGGGCCCTGGGGGCCTGGTCCTGACGAGGGGCCAGTGGGGCCTACCGAGGAGGTGGCGCCTGATTGTCTCGCCTAGGTGGCGGTGGCACATTGCGCGGGGGAACCTGTTGGTTCTGAGGTGGTTGCTGTTGTGTAGGAGCCTGTGCTTGAGGTGGAGGATGTCTGCAGGGTTGCAGGGGTGGTGCTACTGGCAGTAACACCAGCTGCCTCGGGGATTCTACTTGGGCCACCGCGGTGGGTTCATCCCTGGCGGTCCTCCTGGCTGGGATCATAGGGGGCAACAAACGTGCCTGACTAGCCTGTTGCAGGGCTTCCTCAAGGCGCTAAGCCTTATCTGAGAAATATCTAAACCCACCGGGGTAGTTCTGGGTAATCAGGGAGGTTATCAGCTCTGTCTTGACGTTCCCCACACACATCGTCAGTAATTGCTCCGGAGTCAGTGGCATATCGAGGGAATACGTAAGTCCCTTCCACCGGACGATGAAATCTGCAACCCGCTCATCAGGCCTTTTCTTGCACTTGAAGAGGTCTGCAATGCTGGTCTTCCGCGTGGTGGATCTGAACTGGTATAAGAACTGCCGGTGAAGATCCTCCCAACCGGTCACTGATCCGATAGGGAGCTGGTTGTACCAGACGAATGCCGGAACTTCCAATGTCTGTAAAAAACATCGGAGTTTTGCGGCTTCTTGCTGAGTCGGGGTCCCCAGCATGGGGCCACACCTGGAAGAAAAATGTGCCAAGTGCTGTGGCGGGTCCCCTGTCCCATTGAAGGGCGAGAAATTGGGGTTCCCAAAACCCGGAGGTGCGGGCATATAATCCACCCATGCGGGATAAGGCTTTCCATCCGGTGGGACCGCCACCTGTCGCGTTTCCAGCGCTTCAAGGTGGGCTGTGAGTGCCGCAATAAGATCATCCGGGTGGGGGTCCCTGTCTTGACGGGGATCCCTAAACACAAGTGCATTTCCAAGTTCTTCAACATGGTAGATGGATTCGGCCGCTCGTGGGTCAACTAGCTGGGCAACCTGCGGGGCGACCGGGGGAACCCGGACTGGATTCTTCAGATTTCCCCATCAGTCGGGGGGATTCGGCGAGACGTATCGCCCCCTCTTGCCATACGTTCCGGATTCCGCCCTGTCTGCAGCAGTAGCTTGATCAGGGTTGCCCGGAGGCATCTCACCGGGGGGAATTACTCCTACCCCTGCTGCACCGGCTTGGGATCACCATAGTCGGGTCGCCGCTCTGCGGCGCGCTCAGCCAAGAGTTCGTCAACCATCCGCTTCTGCTCAGCAAGCTGCTGGCATAACGTGGCTTTCTCGGGATCTTCGCCCATTTTCTGCACAGAGGTGGATGGGTCGGAGTGCTTGACAGTTCCGATGTGCTCTTTACCCTTGCCGGCGTTTCGACTGAGTACCAGTGATTCGGTGGGTACAGGGAGGCCTAGCAGGTTCCTCTGCTGATGGGTAACCCTCTCTGATGGGTCCAGCAGTGGCGGTACGCCCTCGGGGGGTAAGTCTCAATAATGGAATTCAAGCTCGTCTTCCTTGTCCACGACGTCGGCCATGTGGACCGCGACTCCTCTCGAGGTCATGTCCTCGATATCACATAATGAATCGGGATGCCATCGGATAGGGTCGAAGAGGAGAGCAGCATAGTGTCCCCAACCACGGACTTGCACATGGGGGGTAGCTTCCCTGACGATTCTGCGGAGTATTTTGAAACTCTGAACGCATTTTCGTTGAAGGGCACTCTGGCGGCCTGACGACTCAGGGTGCTGGGCCACAAGGAGTGCGGCCGCATCGATCAGGCGGCACTGCTCGCCGATTTCATTGAAGTGCTCTTGACTTATGGGGAACACCACACGTTCGTAACGAAGGCGGAAGTGTGTCGCCCATAGGGTTCGACAAAAGCACCCCACTTCTTCATGGGTAAGAGACTCCGGTACGCGAAAATTCAGTGTCGCCGTCGGCCAAAATTTTTCCGGGAAGTAATCCGCTGTGAGAATACTCCAGAAGCTCCTGGGCTCGGACTCGGGGTCTGGCCCTGTATTTCCCCAATCGTCAACCGGGGGCAGGTGAGGGACCAGTAGCGGTACCGAGGCAGACCTCTAGGATAGAAAACTCGGCGGCGGAGAATACGGCGCACGAGCTGACTGGCCGCCGAATTCCGGGGCATCCTCCGAAAAGTGAGGTGACCTGGACACGATGTCACGGTACGATGGGATGATAACCATAGCATCCGGCACAGGAGTCACGGCTACCGGCGACCGGTCATGTCATCGCTCTACATCTTTTGGCCCCCAAAACAGCTCTTCGTGATCTCTGGTAGAGGTAGGGGCGCTTCTGGTGACAATGGCGATGATTATGCGGTCGAGACCTGCGGAATTCCAAAGATTTCTTCCTCCTAGACGTACCTGCAGAGAGAGATGGGAATCTGGTGGACCTCATATTCCGGGAGAATGAAGATAACACGTCTGGTTCCTACCCCAGTCCTTGATACGGAGGAGCAGGGAGAAGGTTCCATCGCTGAATCACATTTCGCTTCAGAGTCGGAGAAGCGGGCGGGTTTGATCTCCACCCGGGCTTTCCCAGAACTCTTCTTGTGGTGGCGACGACCTGCTCTCCTGCCCAGGGGTGGCTCTTCAAGACAGGGTTGATCCCTATCACGGAGTCTCGGGGCGGCGATGGCGCCGTGGCGGAGAGGTCCCCCACTCGAGATGGCCGAGGTGCGAGGGGAACCGGGGAAAATGTCGAAGGGTACATGGGGAGGACCTCCATGAACAGCACCCATGTAGGCGGGGCCTCTGTTGGAATTCGCAGGAGCATGGGGAGGACCTCCATGGTCGCTGCGGGCGGAGCGAGGCTGACCTTCACTCCACGAGTTGCTGGGGCGAGGAGGAACTTCTCCGGTTGCAGAGAGGACGTAGGGAGGGACCCCACGTTGGAGAAGGACTGGATGAACGACTCCTTCAGATCTGCGGTCAGGGGCAGGAGGATGGACTCCATACACTGTATAGTGGGCGCGGGAAAGATTTCCGCGCTGAGCGTCACTGCCATGGGGAAGGTCTTCCTTCGGGATGGGGGTAGCACGAGGCATGCCTCCATGACGGACTTTGGAGTGGGTAAGGCCCACGCTCTGTGGAGTAGTGGTACGGGGAGGACCTTCATACGGGGAGTCATCACCGCGGGTTAGTTCGCGGCGATCACCACATGGGCCTGCAACCCGGAGAGTCAACCAAGCCTGCCCGTGGGGCGGTTGGGGTCTCGATCCAGGTTGGGTAAAAGAGTTCCCCTACTCAGTGTATGCGGGGGCTTCATAATGCACGTTGGCGGTGGCTCGGGCCACTGTAGCATTCAACATCGACGCGCCTGGGCGGGCGTCTTCAGCCCGGGCCCGGCGTTGAAGTCGGTTCAGGCGAGCTGGTGCAGGTGGTGCAGGGGCATGGCCTGCCTGCTCTTCCTGCGGAGCCGGACGGCGGCGCTGACGCAGCCGGGCGGGAGCTCTCACCTGGAGCCCTTGGGTCGGCACCCTGAGCGGGCTGAGCCGGACGACGCCCGCCTCTTCAGCGTAAGGCAAGGAGTCGTCAAGAAGTTCTAGGGACAGGCTCCCAAAACGGTTGAACGTTGGTGTGGGGAGCAGGGGCTCCCTACACGGCCTGTTAGGTCGGCGCTAACGGTGAGTCCCGGATGCCTATAGGTCCAGGCGGGCCATATCCCTAGTTGGGATGACCCCTTCCTCATCGTACCTGTGCACGAGGTTGTTGATCACCCTTCTATGGATGACCTCTGATGGGGAAAGGGGACGTGGGCGCCCCGTATTCCGCGATGTGGCGGCCGTCGTGGCGGTAGCGACACCATGTGGGGTGGCTGTGGCGATGTTGCCCCTGCCCCTGCATAGGCTAGCGGGCAGTGATCGTGTCTCTGTAACAGCAACCTGGTTCCTGAGAAATGTAGGGATCAACTCATCACCACTGAGAGGAAAAAGGATTGACAACTAGTGCCCTAGTGTCCTCCCATTCTCCATGTATGTAAGAAGGATCCACGCCAACACGCTGCAGAACAGAGTGCCCCACGTTCTACTGCCCCGACTTCCGGTGAGTTTCACGACAGGCCCGCTATTTTCATGGCGGGACCAAGCACCGGTTATCTGAATCCGGTGACACGTCAATCTACCGGTGTCTCAAACGCTACTAATCTCTAGATTGAGGAGAATAATTTCACGTCGGGTTCACCATTTCTGTTTCTGACACTTTCGCCGGGGCGCACGTGCATCCATCCACGGAGGAGGAGGACGCGCGGCGCTTTGATGCCCCGCATTCCCACTTTCCAAAGGCGGGCGGCATTCGCTCCTTATTCATGGACGTCTTCTCCTTGATCGAAATGGGATGATGAGATGTGAGTTCTTCCTTCTTTGAATTCATCCTCAGAACTCGTCACCTAGTTCGGGTCTCCCTCATAGATTTCATACGTAGTTCGTGAAACTCTTCCCAGTGCCATGTTTCCATGGATGTCGGTTAATTACACTGCTTCTGTCGGGACATTCCAAAGGGTCCGGTCAGGACAGCAACCTTCAGTCGGGGGAGTAGTCACGTTGAGGCATCAGTAGCGTGTCTGGATGCTGGGGAACCTTGCATGTCTGTCTATTATCCCTAGTCACAGGGCTTCTCGAGGGCGTGGAAGCCCGAGGAATCCCACATCGAGCGTGGGGAATTATATGTCATAGACACATATCTGAGGTTTTACTCAACTTCCCGTGTTTAACACAGGGTACTCCGTGAGTTTAACATCTAGCAGAGACGGATCAACCCGATCAGAGCATTAGCTAGAATAGATCGGATTGAGGGGTTTCCTTAGAAGGGATGCCGATACCGGGGCCAGCCCATGGGCGGCTGTGAGGAAGAGCGTACCGACATGGTCTCACCGGGATATGATGGTCCGGGCGAGAATCAGGATGGGTGATAGGTGGATGAATGGAGTGGAGGGAGAGTGAAATGGGACCATCGCGGGGGCGACGGTGAAGTTGGGCTTGAGACTTGAAGAGGCTTCCTACATATCCCCGTGGCAGGGAATCAAATCCCGCGTAGTTCGGGATGGTGCCGGCGAACCGACGTGAAGGTGGACCTTGGTCCGATGCATCAGCGAAATGACGTGAAGGTGGACCTTGGTCCGATGGGCATCGTCTGTGTACCGACGTGAAGGTGGACCTTTGTCTGATGGGCATCGTCAGCGTACCGACGTGAAGGTGGACCTTGGTCCGATGGGCATCATCAGCGTACCGACGTGAAGGTGGAACTTGGTCCGATGAGAGATGGTCTTGAAAATGGGGGGCCTGGCACATCGAATAGGAGACAGTTTGGACCAATGATTGTTGGGCTTGAACCTAAGGGAGGCTTCCTACGTACCATGCCTTGACACGGATCAAATACCTCGTAGTTCGGATTGGGGAATGCAGTTTAACGTCATGTGGGACGGGGGTGAACCGACGTGAATGAGGACGGAACGACCGGATGGTGGGTTTGAACCTCGTAGAGGCTTCCTACCTACCATGTCTTGACATGGATCGAAGACCTCTTAGTTCAGGTGGGGCTTTGTCAGCGAACCGACGTGAAATTGGACCTTGGTCCAATGAGTGGTGGGCTTGTACCTCTGGAAGGCTTCCTACGTACCATGCTTTGAAATGGATCAAAGACCTCGTAGTTCAGGTGGGAATGGGTGTGCAGTTTAATGTAATGCAGGACAAGGGGGGCATACAGTTTAACGTCATGCTGGACGAGGGAGAAACTCGAAGTGAATAAATGACGGGTGGGCTTGAACCTCATGGAGGCTTCCTACGTACCATGCCTTGACATGGATCAAATTCCTCGTAGTTCTCTATGGGTTGAGTTGCAACGGCTTGTAATTGGACCGGAATGCAATTTAACGTCGTGCTAGACGGGGATGAGACCCGACGTTAATAAAGGACGGGTGGTCTTGAACCTCATGGAGGCTTCCTACGTACCATGCCATGACATGGATCAAAGTCCTCGTAGTTCAAATGGGATGAGTCGCAACGGCTTGCCATTGGACCGGAATGTAGTTTAACGCCATGCTGGACGGGGATGAGACCCGACGTGAATATGACGGGTGGGCTTGAACCTCATGGAGGCTTCCTACGTACCATGCCTTGACATGGATCAAAGTCCTCATAGTTCAAATGGGATGGGGGGTCAGGGTCAGTGCTCACTCTAAGCCCACGTGAGTCATGCTCGGTGTGAGAGGCAAGAGGTTGCAAGGACCTGACGATCACGTCGCGAAGGGTGCGTCCGTGAGAAGTGAAGAGGGGCTTACGCGTTAGGCGGCCCATGGTGTTGGGACTTACTCCAGGATGGAGGCCCATAGTGTGACAAAGCACAGCGAAAGAGGGATTTGGGACCAATGATGGGAGGTGCCTCGTTCCCTATGACGCCCTCCACTGACCTTGGTAGTGGGGAAGTACGGAGATGTAGAGGTGCATCCATCCATTGGGGAACTAGGGTCGCCCTTCTCCCCTGAACATACGCCACTCTAGTAAAGAGGATATCATCCCTTATGAATGGGTGATTCCATTCCTGTGGAGACGAGTGGTGTAAATAATGTTCGAGCTGGGGGGACCCTGCGTGCGAAGCATGAGGTCGGGTCATAGTTTAATATCATGTGTTGAGGACGTGGTGCTTGGCAGTTTAATGACCTGCAGCTCGGACAAGGTGGGTTCACTCCACACTCCTAGGACATACATAACCGGTACCCTCTGGTCCTTGGGGAAGGGAAGGTACAAGTAAGGCCATGGTCATGGGGGGTTGTGGAACGAACCATCAAGGGGTCCACGTTAGCATGGCTATGCGAAGAAGCAATAGCTGTTAGCGTGCCTATGCGAAGAAGCATTAGGCGAAGCGATGCTACGAGTGGTATTGTCCATGGGACATTAAAATTACATCGTGAAAACCTGGAGGGTCACACGGGAAGAGGAATCTCTAAGAAAAGGAGTGTGCTTCGCGAAGTGGAGTGCCTTGGCCTTGGAATGGGGCATAGGTGTGAGTGGAAGGTGCTTCGCGAAGTGGAACAGTGTTCGCGGAGCACTACCTCACAAAGACGGGGTGTCTCGCGAAGTAGGGTCCTGCGAAGCAGTGTGCTTCGCGATGTGAAGCGATCATACCTAATCATAGGGATCACTAGTATGGGTTGGGTGTTTCGCGAAACATAAGTGCTCAGCGGCTGCTCGGGTTCCCTTGGGAATCCCCTTCCTTCGCGAATGCCCTTGAGCTTCGTGAAGGTCATCCCTCTCGGAAGAGGGGCTCAAAACGAGACAAAGCAGAGCCATCTCGTGAAGTAGAAATACCTTGAAGAGCTCATGATTCCCGGGGAAAAGAGTGCTTCGTGATTCGGGAGAGGAGAAGCCGAAATGTAAGATTTTCCATCTTCAGGACTCAGGGGGAGTCTAGTATTTATAGGGAAGGGGCGCCGCGAAGAAAGACTTTCACGCTGCCTCTGGTGCTTCGCGGCGCGCTCGAGAACGTCAACGTCGTCCGCGGAGGGCACCACCTCTGGAGCTTCGCGGCGGATCGCAAATGTCAAATGCGTTCGCGGAGAATTACCGCCTAGGGAGCTTCGCGGTGGCTCGCGAATGTCAAATGCGTTCGCGGAGAATTACCGCCTCGGGAGCTTTGCGAGGCCAGGATGGTCGGGGCGCTTCGCGCCGGGGCTTCGCATCAGGGCTTCACGTCGGGGCTTCGCGTCGGTGCTTCGCGAGGCAGCGCGCCATCCTTCTTTTTCATCGCTCCCCTTCGTGCAATATTTTGGTGCCAACAGTGATAAAATTGATATCTATCATTTGATACCATTATTATATAATCTTCAACTCGTTCATCCTATGAATGATTAATTTTTTGATATCATTATACCATGAATCTACCTAATTCCTGTTTCACATATTATCCATAGAAACACATATAATAGTTATGAGATAAGGCTTGCTTGATCATCTACAAACTGTTGCATAGTCATCTTATATGCAAGAGGCAATATTAAAAATGAGATTTGTCCAAGTGTGGCACAATGTTCTAGAGGAGAATTAATGTATTTAAAATTGTGGGTGATATTTAGTTACGATTAATAATGAGATATCATCACATGCACATGCATCCAAACACATGAAGTGATAAGAAACAGATTAACAAAAAGTAGGTAATATTTTTATGTCATATAAACCATGTCAGTATTGAATACTGAAAGCATTGATAATATTAAATCCTATGTTACAATATAATATTGTTTTAAATAGAATAATTATCTAATTGCAAGTGTCTAAGGATCAACCATTCTAAATATCTAGCACAAAGTGCTGGGAGAAACATATACAATAGTTTCTTCATATATAGCTTTCACTTTTGAGAAAATTGAGTATCTTAGTTCCTCCTTTTATATGGAAAACCTGAGTTTCCTATGAGACACACAACTAAAGAAATTAATTTTCCATAGAAATATCTTAAAGGAAGAATGGATTTTTTGTTATTTTGTGAAGTAAAGTACAATTTACAGTCAACAATTTATAAATCACATGAGGGTAAAATAATGAAAAATAAACATTTTATAGTTGTATTCACATTATTGGAAAATGATAATTCTATGTCAGAGTTACTATAAATCCATTCCAGTTTTCAGAATGTAAAATTAAAATCCACCCATTCATTTCATTCATAAATGGTTTTCCTTGAATATTTTCAATGTCTATAAGCAAAGCGAACCATTTATCTATATTTTTTAGGATAAGGAGAACATGTGAAATATAAAATGCATATTTCGGTTTTCATAAGGAATTAAATAATCATGTTTGATAGAATGTGAAACATAGATCCTCATGTAAATGGATGAGGTTAACCAAATATATATTTCTTAAGGAGATTTACATAGAATCCTAAATAGAATAAATTAAAAAAAATTAAATAAAAAATCAAATTATAAAGGTAGTAATTTTTTACACTAGTTTAGACCAACTTTAATGATACAGTTTGGAATGTTCTTGGTCAAATTTTCTAAAAATAATATTGAATTTTTAAAATTAATCAGTTAGTGTAATAATATTCATGCCAAGGATAATGTTGTAGAATATATTAAATAAAAATTTATTTCTATTTTACTGAGGATGTTTGAGAGTTTTTCCACATTAATATTCATATCGTTGACACAAATTAAGAGAATGATGTTTCTCATATATAATTTTATTATCAATTATTGAAAAATATTTTACATAAAAAATGGATTATTGTATTCGAGGAAGACTATTTGATAGATTCATTATAACGATGTTAATCATTTTTAATTTTTTCTAGAGAATGATTATAGTTCCACAATTTAAATCAACTCATCAGGGAAAGATAACATCCTATATCATATTATCCAATGTTTAATATTTCCTTTCACAAGGTTGGTTCTATGAGAATGAGTCTAGAGATACCACATTAATATGGATGTATTATATATAAAAATGATATTTTTTCTTCTTGGGATAATAACCACTACACACAATGGAGTAACCATCCACACATGTGGATAACCTCATGAAAAATAATAGTTCTTTTTGTTCTTTTTTTGAAATGGTTTCTATCTTCAACTAAATTAAAAATAGAATCATTACTTGAAAATTGATAGACATATACAAATGGAATTAAGTTTAAGGAGATATAAATATCACCTAACTCTGATTCCCACCATTTCAGTGTGGTAATACCAATTTGATCCAAATATTAATCAATAATGTGACAAGTGGTATTCATTTTTTGAAAAAATTAGTTGATGTTATTATGTTAATTTTTTTAAATTTTATATATTATGAGATTTAATAATTTTATAAAATTATTTTAATTAAATTTATAGTAAAATTGTAATATTAATTTAAATAACATATTGATAAAATTATTTAAATGGTTCGAGAATAATGAAATGTGAATATATCCCTTTAACACTATGAGGGAAATTTTTCAAAGAATTTTCTAAGGGTTGTGTGATCATTTGTAAAATACCAAATTAATCTTTAATATACACTTTTGATAATAAAAATAATTTTATAAATATAGAATAAATTGAATTAAGATATATATAATTATATTTATATATTAACTAATTAGAATATATTTATTTCTTTTTCTTAAGAAAAGTTAATCAAAAAATATATTTTTCCACATAATGATATTTAATTTTAATATAAATTTTAATCAAATATTGAAATGTAATTTCATTAATATAATTTAAATTTAGTACAGGATGAATGTATTGTAGTATATTTTATTAATTTTTAGATAATAAAATATTTTATGGATAGAAATTTAGTTACCATGCTGAACAATAAAATCAAGTAAAATATATTAAATATTGAGTAACGAAATAAATTTTAAAAAGAGATTAGTTATAAATTATAATAAAAGGTGATAATCCAAATATCCCCCTCCTGTTTCCATTATTATGATACTTCTCATGATAAATTAAATTCCATACATATGAAGGATTGATTTTATGTTTAAATTATACTCAATATCAACTATAAAATGAAAAAATGATTCCTTACTCAAGAAACAAAAATCATGATATTTTCTCTATATCTCATCTCAAACATTTATACCACATAATTATATCCTATAATTGGAAACATTTATTCCAAATATTATTCCCAAAACCTAATTTTTTAAAATTTAGTGAACTGAACCTAAAAATACAAGATCCAGTTTCTGGTATAAATTGCATTAGCATGATTATACGTAATCAAGTCCCGAAGGGATGAAGAGTATAGTAGTCTTATTAAAGCAGATACAAATATGGTTCTTGTATTATACATCAATACACTAATAAAATCATAATTTTTTCTTATTTATATATAAATAGATAACTTCAAGAAATAATTTATTCCATTTATTAAATCCATTCATATCATTCATTTTATGATTCTTGGATTCCAAGGGAAATAAACATATTAAGTGTGATATCAAATTATTAATAAGGGTATTTTATAGCGAGCAAAATAATGAATCAAATAGATTAATAATGATGGAATTGTAAATACTATAACTCACAAACCATATGATCCCCATACTATAACACCACATGTTTTTAAAAATAAATTTAATTTAATAGATGGAAAATTGTTTCTCTACATAATGACTCTTTTAATGGATTGTTATAAACTACATGTGAAACATAATAATTCCACTATGGTGTTTTGAATTTTTAAAAATAGACAAACACTGTTGTGATCAGTAAGTTATTTGGAGTCTGGTTGGACTAACATAAATTTTTTTGAATAGTAACGTACCATTATGAACAGTAACATATCCTTCTGAATAGTAAATCTTCATATTGTATAGTAACCTCACCCATGAATGTATAAATAAGATTTTGGTATCTTATAATTTATAATATGATCATAGTATAAGTATTGGTATGTTTTTAAATAATAAATATTTAATAAATATTTTATGATTAATTTAACAATTTCAATGAAAATGTCCATTCATGAAAGGTAATAATAAATTATTATTTTCTTTTTATAAGATAATTTTTTGATATATAAATTAAATTTTCAAAGTGTTATAAAATCAGTCAATGTTTTTAAAATTGTTATTATTCGAATAAATTATGATTTTTAATTTAAAATTAGCTTTCTCATATTTATAAAATTAGTTGATAAAATGGAGGTCATTTATGAATTCTTCACATCTAAAAATGGTTGGGGTGATGTTTTGTGATTTTTCTAAAATACCGGAATTTTTCTTAAATACTGAAATTAGATAATTTAAGAAATAAGAAATATAATTGAATTTATGCATCACACTTGAGTCATGGATAATTTAAATGGAAATTGGTTTTACGTAATATAAAATTTTTACTATTTTTGGTCAAAATAAATAATAATATTCATAGAATTGGGCAAATATATTAAACTAATTATTAAAATAATGAATAGCCCATCATCTCCTCCACTATAAATACGACCCTCACCACCCTCTACCTCACACACCTATAAATATTTTTGAATTGACTAAATTCCATCCAATAATCATCTCAAGGTTGTTCCTCACGTCCAAGGCCTTCTGGTCTCACCGAAACGCCAATTACAATGGCCATAAAGAGGATCTCAATGATCAGTGATCAAGAGGTAAAAATCCTCTTTCTTTTTCAATTATTTCCATTTAATTTTTTCTATTCTTATAATCTCTTTCCATCCCCTTATACTAGAGTCATGAAATCACTAGTATCATATATATACTGGAATTTTATCATGATTGTGGAAAATTCATCAACTTACCTCCTATCCTCTTCCTCATCTTCTCAAAATAAAAACATTGTCCGTGATGTGTTGATTTACTAGAATCACAGATGATATGTCTCCAATTTTATATACTTATATCAAATTTGGGCATAAAACCATTAAAAAGGTTAAACAAAATTGTATTATACATATAATATTATATATTATTTTTTGCAACTAGTGTTTATTCATACTATTAATTAATAATACAGAAGTGGTTCATAATGGTCAACTATCAATAAAATAAATGATTATCACTACTGATTTATCAAATGATTCATCCTCATACCATATAACAAAAATAATTTAAGGAATCATTTAATATTATGGAAACATTTTAATGTCACCTCACTCCACTTCTGTCATTTTTCTTCCTTTCAAAAGGGAAATCTTTTACGAACCGACAATGGAAATGTAACGCCCCAACAGGAGTTACCCAGAGTCGGTGCATTATTACATAACATTGGCATGACCACAAGTAAGATCAAATCTCCAATGACCGATTGGTTTTGTAGCCTTGGAAACACTAGATATATTCATAAGTCTTACATTACATCATAAGGTAAAAAAACTACAACAACATCTTGTCTTCATATCCCCTCATACTATCCCTGTAGGTCATTCATAAATTACTTCTTCATAATCCTGGGAAAAATAAAACATTGAAAGGGGTGAGCTCAGATGCTCAGTACGGATAACATTATAGCAGAATCTTTCATAGATAAGCATAAACACATAAGGCTGTTTATAACTAAAACGAAATCCTTTTAAACTTGAACTTCAGCATAAAATGGAAAAGATAAATTAAATTAATTCCATTTACTTACTCACATGGATATTATACTAGTCTAATGATAACATGAAATATCAATAACCACTTTCATAATGATGGAATGCATAATGCCATACTATCATAACCACATAGCCAAGGCCTCGTGCCAAGACTACAAATAAGATTTTGCCAAGGCCTTGTGCCAAGACACTAGTTTGTCTCCTCAGACCTACCGATGCATCAAGGAGCTATAGCGGGCTCCACCTGTTACTTATTAAGTCCAATTCATTCCTCATATAAACAGGTTTAAACATATCATACACATTCGTATTAAAACCAGCATACGAAATGTCAATACATTAACCACAAACCATGAATTGTATAAAAATAGCACATCCACAGTCAAACATAACTCATTCGATACAATATGGAAGATTGTATTGTATCACATTAACCTCAATAAAGAATAATGGAGGATGTTGACATAGATGAAAATAATCATCAAATCTATTTGAGAGAAATATCCCCCTTTTTCTTGAAATCATTTAAATGTCAAACTATTTTTCAAGAATCCATTTAATAATTGATCTTTGAATCAAACTGTCCCATACCACTTTGAAACTTTTAAAAGGAGTTTTAATTTTAAAACTTTAATGTCCATATAAATAAAGCCTTAAAACCATTTTTTTAAAACATGAACATTAATGAGAAAGATTTAGAAGAATAGGTCTTTAAAACATTTAAAAATGGTATTTTAGTTAGAGTTTCTAACCAAAAACTAGACACTTGAATAAAAATAATTGAGGTAATAAAAACATTGTAATATCATTATAATAAAGGGATTCATGATATACTAGGTCAAAGTACATTATATACACCACATAAAAGTGATTTGGTGTATAACAACAAAAAAGTCTCAATGGAATGTAAATTGAGATGAAATCTCTCATAAAGGTCGTATCGTTAGGTTAAGGATAAATAAACGACATAATTATGTGTGAAAAATATAAATACCCTAAATATGATTGGATATTCAGTGTAAAACAATTCAGGGACAGTCACACATATTTTAGTAAAAACGACACCAACGAATTGGATGTTTATCTAAAAAAATCAAGATTGAGTAAAAATTACTCTTATCAAGTTCATACCGATGACATGAGAATTTATCAGTGGAGTTATTATGTGTATTAACAGTATATCCACAAAAAGGGGAGGGGAAATTATGATATAATCAAATGAATAATGATTCCACACATAATCTTTGAGTAAAATTATCAATGAAGTATGCGTAAAGCCGAATGAGTAGAAATTGAAATTTCAAATTCCCTTATTGATTTGGTAACATAAAAAACATACAACCATGAAATAAGGATCATACAATGATGATGTAAATATACATGAATTAAAGTATATCACACAACGAATACAAACATGGGCAGTACACACACCACATGTAATAAATAAGTTGTGAACAATGGAATTCTCACGGAATTAGAAGTGAGATAAGAAACCCCTTACTTTTTACTTTTTCCTTGGTCGACGGTAGGTTAACCTCCTATACAATGGGAAAATAATTTTTATTTAATTATACAAGAATCATTTACATTAATATTATATCATATATGATCTTTTAACATTGATTTGTTAATAATATATTAAAATTATCGTCATTTTGGATGTTAACGGATTCATTTTACTTTATATTCTTTGTTATGTGAGCCATATTAGTTATTATAGGGATTATATTATTCATATACATAATTACATCAAGTCCTTATATACTATTTTTAAATCATGAAATGATAATTATACTTGAATGGATATGATGGAGAATGAATCTCATCGCGTTCGTGGAGACGGTAGTCCGTACGTACGCACGAGCGACAATATCATTCTTTTGATATTAAAATAAAATATAATTGGATGGGATATCATATATACAGAACCATTATCATGTTATATTTATTATTTAAATGAGTTAAACATCATTATTATACCCACCGAAATAATAATATATTGAATAACAATTACACCACGATGTGGAGATGGTAAGTCGTACGTACGCACGTATAGTGACATGTTATTCAAAGGGGTGGATAGAATACTGAATATGGTTGTACCATATTTATAATAACATCACAGTATATATAAGATACTGGAGTTATTATTTTATAATGGTAATAACAAAGAAAGAATAAGTGGAAGAAGAATGGAACTTGAAAAGGGGTGGGGAAAACATTACCTCTTCTTCGAGTTCTTCCTTTTGATTTGATTAAAAGGGCTCCTTAGGATGGCTTTCTGATCAAACTAAGGTCTCTAAGTTGTGGTGAGGGAAGTTTAGAGTGTATTTGGGCAGGGTTTGGCCGATCAAAAAGGCTTTGAAGGTGTGAAAAAATGATAAGGAGGAGTGCCCTTTTATAAGAGGGGTGAGGGGCACCTTTGGAAAAGCTAGAAATGTTAATTTATAATAAATTCATATTTGGTTTCTAATGGCTTAAAAGTTGATTATTCAAAGTTTAAGGTAGGTATAGGTCGGAAAACATTCAACCAATAGAATTTAGACAGGTTTGGGTTACTATATTAACCTTATCTTTTAGTTTTAACTCTTAGTTAATTAGTTTGACATTTACCATGTGACTTTGTATTTTTATATTATATAGTTAATAAACTTACTATATACATCCAAGAGACCCCCAAGTGGTCCATTAATGATATACCTATCATGATATAAGTCTCTTGGCCGAACCTTAGATTTTTAGGAATTTAATATCAATTAATAATATAATATTGTTTTTAAAAACTCTTTTTGTCAATTTTGACATTATTCAATAGTTGATTTTTGTAAAACTTATAACAGAATGATTACTTCAAAAAACGTTAACTAAATGAATCCTAATATGTCATATTATCCTATAAAATTACTTTAATTCATTAAAAGGCTTAAATTATATTTATTTGGGTATTTATAATATCAATTATTTTAATTTTTCACCATTATGGTAATTACTGCATCATCATTGTTTCATTAATATATTAAATTATTTAATGTTTCAAAATTATAAATAAAATATCATTATTTATTAAATCTTATTATATTTCTAATGAATATTTACAATCTAATTTATCATATGTATAACCCTATATTAAAAATGTTTTAGTAAATAAACTTTGATTTTAACTCTTTTAACTCTTCTTTGAATTAAATAATAATAAATGTCCTAATCTAATCCAAGTGGACCTAAATGATAATATCATATTCCTAAGGTTGTTTTTGGTCGAGATACACTTGTCCAATAGAATTAGGAAATGTGTTAGGGTAATATTAATATCATTTTTACCCTTAATTACCCTATTTACTTTTAACCGTGGTAAATAAAAGTAAAAAGATACTATTCACCAAAAATTATTTTCATATCATTGAACAACATTTTACTTCTTGATATTAACCGTGTCTCTCAGATTTTCAAATTTCCATTCACAGAAGCGGTAAAATTAAGTTTTATGAAAAAATCAGTTTTCTTTAACTACCACTTAGTAGTTTTACTATTCATCAAAATTTGAAGTTTTTCAGAACAATGCCAAAATTTCACCCTAAGCTATAGTTGATATTCCAAATTCAAAAATGATGTCTATTTTACAAAATTCTAAACATATAAGTTGCATTATTTAATTTTATAATTAATTCCCGCTGTCACAACAAATAGCGTGTTTTTAAGAAATAATATATATCAAAAGATTGACAATTGTTTAGGTCCAATTTCAAAGTGAAATTAATTCTAATGAACTCCATTGGATAAAATGGTAAAAATATATTCTAATTATAATTTAAAACTACTCAATAATATAATTTTTCACTATATATATTTTTGATTTAAAAAGTTTTTTTTAATTAAAATTTAGTAATTTTCACTATTCATCAAAATAGATGTGTTATCCAAAAAGTTCCAAAATTTCACCCTAGGATAAATTAGATATTCTGAATCCAAAAATGAAGTCCATTTTGAGAGATAGAATTTATGAAATTTCAAAAAGTTGGTATTACTATTCATAACGGCTGGTTTGATTGGTTGTGGGGTGTTAGAATCTCGAAGTTGCGTACAATGCACGTCATTGCATTATTCGAAGGGAAACGTACCGTGGAAGCTTGGGGTGTTACATTCTCCCCTCCTTCAATAAATTGCGTCCTCGCAATTTTTAAAATTGTGCTTGGGAATATAATGGAAAGTCCCACATCGGAAAAAGAGTCAATAAAACTATCACTTTAAAAGAAATAAAGAGAGGTATAAAGGTCAACCAAGATAACCCATAATCGGATTCCATGTAGGAAAACATGGATATGGATGATAAACTAAGTGTCAAGTTCTGGTGGAGAGGGATATAAATCATGATCAGGAGAATGTTAACAATAAGAAAACCACAAACTTGTGTTGGGACAAATGACCATTAGTCTCCTAGTAGGAAAGTAGACAGACAACATTTTTTTTGTTTTAAGTTACATTACATAAGGATGAGGAATTCATTTATGATATTGACTAAGAACAAAAAGAGATATACTTACTTTTTAAGTAGGGTTTCATTTTTTAATAACTTTTAACCACTAACTCATTTTATTTGAACAATGAGTATTCAAGAAGACTTGGTCACAATGGAAGAGCTCGAATAATCTTCTATAGAAATACATGATCTACGTAGGATAAACTATATATTTAACTTGTCTTTAGAGATTAATCAAAACAAAAATGGTTAGTACAAGATCTAATGATCCCCCTAAAGGATATTCCTTGAGATAAATAAACACTAATCTTAATTTCCAAAATTAAACCAACAATACCCCAAAGTTAAATAAATACCATTCAATAATCAATTGTCCTTAAAATTCTATAATGAAAACTAATATAGAAAACCAATACTTATTATGAATGTAGTCTTCCCCAGAAAATTGTATCTCCAAATGACATTAATTACTTCTTAAAGTCACAAACTTAAAAGTAATTAACCTAGAAATTTCCATAAATAACCCAATAATTATATATCTACAATAAAAACATAGATAAAAATACACCATTACTCCTCAAATGAAATCCCATACTACTCTATTTTCATTTGGCATATAGTGTTCTCAACAATGCGAACAACTTCTAAAATAACATTTAACACTTAATTACCAAATCATTTTCCTATACTAAGGGTATTCATTTGATAAGACATAAGATCCCAAATCAAATTATTATTGATCAATAAAATCATTTAAATAAAATAATAGTTACATTAACCAGGGACTTCACGTAGTCCAGTGGTAGGCGATAAATCCCAATCACACTTTGGTTGTGGGTTCTATTCCCACAGCTTTGCCCGACGCGACGGGTTGTCACATGGTCTATGTGTTGTACTTTTTCAAAAACTATATTTTATAACCATACCAAAATGAGATAAATTCCTCAAAATAACCATAACATAATTTAACCACAAATATTATCTCATACCTGGCATTTTCATCTCAAATTATAACAATTTGTAATTTCCTCAAACCCAATGATCACATAAAACAAAATGGTTATTTATAACTATATCCACAAGAGAAAAGATAATTCTTCCATAAATATAATTCTCACATGGAAAACGTTAGGGTTACAAATACAAGAGCAAATTATTCCAAAGTGAACCCGTCAACAAGGAGCGCTAATACTTTTTAAACATTTCTCCAACCATTTATTTCCACGTAGCTTCTTTTTTGACCAAGAAAATATCCTATAGAATAGGACATTCACTCGGGTAATGTCCAGGTCCCCTACATTTACGGCAAATGAATGTAAATGGATTCTTGGGACCATTTTTATCTTCTTCCATAGTACCCTTCATTTTTCTTTGGCAATTATTCACTTTATGTCCTTCCTTCCCGCATGTAAAGAATTTCATTGTCCCATTGAGACACTTTCCTGGGTGGCTCCTTCCACATTTCCTGCATGATGGAAATTGAGGATTTCTTTCTCCATGGTCACCACTACTGGAGCACTTATCATTCATCACCGTTCTCTTCCTTGTTGAGTTCGAGAGTTGGTTAATATATATGTTTTTGATCATATTTTTGGAAAACTGATTTGGCATAAAGACAATATCTTTTACGCCTATCAACATTCCATTTTGTTGCTCATTGCCACCACTGTTCCCACCTTGAACATCATTCTCAAAGTCACTATGACTTCCTTGGAATCCAGCCATTAACTAAAACCAGAAAGCATTGTGTGAGTAATAGAAGTCATACAATCATTTAGAGATTAACATGTCACCATATTCTCAATTTGAAACACATTAGGATTATCCAAGGTCATTTACTCTCATCTTATATATAAAATACTTTAAATCGGTTTGTAATGAAAATGTAAATTATCCTAAGCATATCCCCTGGGATTGTCGTAACCAAGAGTGAAGCAAGGCCCGTTGTCGTGCACCAGTTCCTGTTTGAGTCTATCTCAAAGCAGTGTTTTCGGGTTTTACAACTAGTTACATCTTCGACAGAGCCACCTCTACCTGCTCGTATCCAGACAGGGATGTATTTCTCGGAAAACTCACAAAATCTCTACAATACCAAAATTCTAGGAAGTTATCTTATACTAATCCTCAAATTTCATCTTAGGTCTACGTGTTCTAATCAGAGTTTATCTAAATCTAGCTTCCAAGGATTGTACTAAACTTCCTCTGATACTCACTGTAACGCCCCGACCCCAATTAACCAGAGTCAGTGCATTATTACATAACATTGGAATGACCACATGAAAGATCAAATCTCGAAAGACCGATTGGTTTAGTAGCCTTGGAAACACTAGATATATTCATAAGTCTTACATTACATCATAAGGTAAAAAAATGAAACAATATCTTGTCTTCATATCCCCTCATACTATCCCAGCAGGTCATTCATAAATTACTTCTCCATAATCCTGGTGAAAATAAAACATTGAAAGGGGTGAGCTCAGATGCTCAGTAAGGATAACATTATAGCAGAAGCTTTCATAGATAAGCATAAACACTTAAGGCAGTTTATAACTAAAACGAAAGACTTTTAAACTTGAACTTCAGTATAAAATCGCAAAGATAAAATAAATTAATTCCATTTACTTACTCACATGGATATTCTACTAGTCGAATGATCACATGCAATATCAATAACCACTTTCATAATGATGTAATGCATAATGCCAAACTATCATAGCCACATAGCCAAGGCCTCGTGCCAAGACTACAAATAAGATGTTGCCAAGACCTTGTGCCAAGACACTAGATTGTCTCATGAGACATACCGATGCATCGAGGAGCTATAGAGGGCTCCACCCGTCACTTATTAAGTCCAATGCATCCTCATATGAACAGGTTTAAACATAACATAAACATTCGTATTAAAACTAGCATACGAAATGTCAATACTTTAACCAAAAACCATGGATGGTATAAAAATAGCACATCCACAGTGAAACAAAACTCATTCGATACAATATGGAATATTGTATTGTATCACATTAACCTCAATCAAAGAATATGGAGGATGTTTACATAGATGAAAATAATCATCAAAACTATTTGAGAGAAATATCCCCCTTTTTTCTTGAAATCATTTAAAAGCCACAATATTTTTCAAGAAACCGTTTTAAAATTGATTTTTGAATCAAAGTGTCCCTTACCACTTTGAAACTTTTAAAAGGAGTTTTAATTTTAAAAAATTAATGTCCATATAAATAAATCCTTAAAACCCTTTTTTAAAACATGGACATTAATGAGAAATTTTTAGAAGAATAGGTCTTTAAAACATTTAAAAATGGTATTTTAGATAGAGTTTATAACCAAAAGAGAGACACTTGAATAAAAATAATTGAGGAAGTCAAAATGTTGTAATATCATGAGAATAAATGAATTCATGATATACTATGTCAAAGTACATTATATATACCACATAAAAGTGATTTGGTGTATAACAACAAAGAAGTCTCAATGGAATGTAAATTGAGATGAAATCTCTCATAAATGTTGTATCCTTAGGTTAAGGATAAATCAACGAAATAATTATGTGTGACAAATATAAATACACTAAATATTATTGGATATTCAGTGTAAAACAATCAAGGGACATTCAAACATATTCTAGTAAAAACAACACTAATGAATTGGATGTTTATATAAACAAATCAAGATTGAGTAAAAATTAATTTTATCAAGTTCATACCGATGACTTGAGAATTTATCAGTGGAGTGATTATGTGTATAAAAATTATATCCACATAAAGGGTAGTATAAATTATAACATAATCAAATGAATAATGATTCCACACATAATTTTGGAGTAAAATAATCAATGAAGTATGCGTAAAGCCGAATGAGTGGAAATTGAAATTTCAAATTCCCTTATTGATTTAGTAACATACAAAACATACACCCATGAAAGAAGGTTCATACAATGATGATGTAAATATACATTAATTAAAGTATATTTCACAATTAATACAAACATGGGCAGTACACACACCACATGTAATAAATAAGTGGTGAACAATGGAATTCTCACGGAATTAAAAGTGAGATAAGAAACCCCTTACTTTTTACATTTTCCTTGGTCGACGGTAGGTTAACGTCCTGTATAATGGTGAAATAATTGTTATTGAATTATAGAATAATCATTTACATTAATATTATATCTTATATGATATTTTAACATTGATTTTTTAATATTATTTTAGAATTATCGTCATTCCGGGCGTTAACGGGTTCATTTTAAATTATATTATTTGTTATATGAGCCATATTAGTTATTAATGGGATGTATATTATTCATATCCAGAATGATATCAAGCCCTTAGATACTATTTTTAAATCATTAAATGATAATTATACTTGAATGGATATGATGGAGAATTAATCTCATCGCGTTCGTGGAGACGGTAGTCCGTACGTACGCACGAGCGACGATATCATTCTTTTGATATTAAAATAATATATAATTGGATGGTATATCATATATACAGAATCATTATCATGTTATATTTATTATTTAAATGAGTTACACATCATTATTATATCCACCCAAATAATAATATATTGAATAACAATTACACCACGTCGTGGAGATGGTAAGTCGTACGTACGCACGTATGGTGACATGTTATTCCAAGTGGTGGATAGAATACTGAATATGGTTGTACCATATTTATAATAACATCACAGTATATATAAGATACTGGAGTTATTATTTTAGAATGGTAATAACAAAGAAAGAATAAGTGGAAGAAGAAAGGAACTTGAAAAGGGGTGGTGAAAACATTACCTCTTCTTCAGGTTCTTCCTTTTGATTTGATCAAAAGGGCTCCTTATGTTGGATTTCTGATCAAACAAAGGTCTCTAGGTTGTAGTGAGGGAATTTTAGAGAGTATTTGGGCAGGGTTTGGACTAACCGAAAGGCTTTGATGGTGTGAAGAAATGAGAAGGATGAGTTCCCTTTTATAAGATGGGTGAGGGGAACCTTTGGAAAAGCTAGAAATATTAATTTATAATAAATTCATATTCGGTTTCTAATGGCTCAGAAGTTGATTATTCAAAGTTTAGGGTAGGGATAGGTCTAAAAAAATTCAACCAATAGAATTTAGATAGGTTTGGGTTACTATATTATCCTTATCTTTTAGTTTTACCTCTTAGTTAATTAGTTTGACATTTACCATGTCACTTTGTATTTTTATATTATATAGTTAATAAACTTACTATATACATCCAAGAGACTCCCAAGTGGTCCATTAATGATATAACTATCATTATATAAGTCTCTTAACCGAACCATAGATTTTTATGAATTTAATATCAATTAATAATATAATATTGTTTTTAAAAAACTCTTTATGTCAATTTTGACACCATTCAATAGTTGATTTTTGTGAAACCCATAACAGAAAGATTACTTCAAAAATAGTTAATTAAGTAAATCCTAATGTGTCATATTATCCTATAAAATTAGTTTAATTCATTAAAAGTTTTAAATTATATTTATTTTGATATTTACAATAACAATTATTTTAATTTTTCACTATTATGGTAATTACTACATCATCATTGTGTCATAAATATATTAAATTATTTAATGTTTAAAAATTATAAATAAAATATAATTATGTAGGAAATCTTATTATCTTTCTAATTATTATTTAAAATCTAATTTATCTTATTTATAACCCTATATTAAAAATGTTTTAGTAAATAAACTGTGATTTTAACTCTTTTAACTCTTCACTGAATTAAATAATAATAAAAGTCCTAATCTAATCCAAGTGGACCTAAATGATAATATCTTATTCCTAAGGTTGTTTTTGGTCGAGATACACTTGTAAAATAGAATTAGGACATGCGTTAGGGTAATATTAATATCATTTTTACCCTCAATTAAACTATTTACTTTTAACCGTGGTAAATAAAAGTAAAAAGTTACTATTAACCAAAAATTATTTTCATCTCATTGAACCACATTTTACTTTTTGATATTAACCGTGTCTCTCAGATTTTCGAAATCCCATTCACAGAAGCGGTAAAATAATGTTTTATGAAAAATTCAGTTTTTTTGACTACCACTTAGTAGTTTCACTATTCATCAAAAATTGAAGTTTTTTAGAACAATGCCAAAATTTCACCCTAAGCTATAGTTGATACTCCAAATTAAAAAATGATGTCTATTTTACAAAATTCTAAACATATAAGTTGCATTAATTAATTTTATAATTAATTCCCGCTGTCACAACAAATAGCGTGTTTTTAAGAAATAATATATATCAAAAGATTGACAATTGTTTAGGTCCAATTTCAAAGTGAAATTAATTCTAATGAACACCATTGCATAAAATGGTAAAAACTATATTCTAATTATACTTTAAAACCACTAAATAATATAATTTATCACTATAAATTATTTTGATTTAAAATGTTGTTTTTAATTAAAATTTAGTAATTTTCACTATTCATCAAAATATAAGTGTTATCCGAAATCTTCCAAAATTTCACCCTAGGATAAATTCGATATTCGGAATCCAAAAACGAAGTCCATTTTGAGAGATAGAATTTATAATATTTCAAAAAGTAGGTATTACTATTCATAACTGCTAGTTTGATTGGTTGTGGTGTGTTAGAATCTCGAAGTTGCGTACAATGCACACCATTGCATTATTCGAAGGGAAACGTACCGTGGAAGCTTGGGGTGTTACAAGAAATCATGAACAAAATCCACTCAAAACAACAGAAGGAACAAAATTTTATAAATTAAAGGGTGAAATGATATTATAAAATTATCATATATGGTTTTAGAAAAAATATTTTTCTTATTTAATGTTTTAATAACCCCCTTTTGTTCTTTATATAGGAGGTTTAATCACGTTTTAGGTCAGAAAAACCCTAGGTAAGGGAATTATTATCACAATTTCCATTATTTGGGTTAACCTTCCACTTTATTCATTAGGTGGTTTTGAGATTATTTTTGTGATGAATTTTTTATATATTATGTTGTACATTTTGTATATACAATTTATACACATATACATTCAATTATATTAATTGTAAGTCCAATTAGTTTTGTTAGGGACGTTCCTTTTAAAATCCTTTTAAATTTACCTTTAATGAAATTCAAAAGGATTGTTTTCTATATATATAGAATGATAGTTTTCACTAGATTTTAGGATTCATTATTATAATTATATGTTCCTTTGAAATATATATGTTGTTTTGAGACCATTATAGCTCATTATATGTTTGGTGGATCCCATTATAGCTATAGATATGTCATGTTGAGCCCACTATAGATCAAGATATGATGGCTGAGCTCCATTATAGCTCTCCAAGGTGATGGGTACTCCAGAGATAGAAGTTTACTGAATGGTTATTCTTGTGTAAGGTGGATTGTAATAGTGACTTGGTAAATATGTCCCAAGGAATCTATATGACGTTTCTATGAATTCTAACACAATTTTATGAAATATTATTTATTGGTTTTTATGTTATCTCTTGACTTCTGATTTCTATTGGAATATCCCTTATTGACCATTTAGTGCCAATCCCGTGTTTTAAAATGTTGTTTTCATAGTTTATAATAATGTGTAAGAGAGAAAAAGATGCTAATTTTAATGTCATGATGATTTTTCAAAGAAATTATGTTTTATTATTTAGAAAAAATGGGAATTTAATATTAGTATCCACGTGTATGATTATGGGATGTTAGGTATGTTTTATCTCCCAATTTCCTACAAAAATAGTACTGAAAATATCTTCAATGTGTAATAATGTATGTTAAAGGTCAAATCTAATGAATATGCAATAATTTATGTCTTGATCCTTATAGTTGGTATCACTGGATGTTTTAGATAACTTTACTGGTTATAATGATGTTAATATAATACCATAAATGATTTTTACATAATATTTTATTTAAAATGATATTAAATTTTGAAGATTAACATGTTTCACCACCTATGTTATGTTTGGTCAGAATGGTTTTCAACAGAAAAAACTAGCAAGCTGAAGTAGGAAGGCACAAAGAGGTTGATATCTGTCCAAATCTGTAGCCTCGAGTTGTGGGAATTTGAACCAAGTAGTTTGTGACCACAATGGAACAATTAGATCAGCTGATAAATGGTATTGGTATCCATTCTAGAGATAATCTTGACTACCATGAAGAAACATGTCTTTTTTGGTGTATGAGGCAATATCCCCATGCATTCAGTAAATCCACATATCTAGTGATAGCTGTAGGATGGATCAACGCTCTAGAAATGATATCTGATGTCATGTCACAATCAAAACATCAAATGGTAACACTAGACATTTATTTTTTTTAAGGTGAACCTAATCAATGGTTATCTGTGGATAAGAATACATGAGAATGAAACGATCTTGATAGTCTGGAATTGGATGATTATAAGAGTCTCTTTCTTGAAAAATATTTTCCTAAAACTATTTATTTTTGAATTGAAAAACAATTCTTGGAACTAAAGCAGAATGATGATGAATCTGTGGTAGCATATGTATCCAATTTTAAAAGACTCGCCAAGTACACACTAGGTATTACTCGGGATTTTGATAGAAAAGTTAATAGATTTTACTCTAGTTTAAAACCATTTTTACGATGAGCTTTGGATTCATGATATTTTAAATTCTATGAAAAATGTGTTCGTTGTGCTAAAAAAGTTGAGATGGTGTTTTCTAACATGTATGTGTCTTCAGATTGAATGAATTAAAAGCAGTCTAGTTGGTAGGCATTGGGGAATAATTCATCAAAGAAATATGGAGGTAACAAAATCAATTTTCCTTCCTGTGAATTGTGCAGTAAACATCATCATGGTGAATTTATTTTAAATTTTGGGGAATGATAATGATGAGAAAAGTGTGGGAACTTGTCCAATGAGATCAATGAATATGATTCAAAAGTTAATAAGACATTAATGTGGAATATATTTAAATTTTAGAAATTTGGTTATTTTGATAATGTGTGTCTAAAGATAACTAGTCAGTTATGAAATCAACAATATCATAAGTATAAGGGTGTTTAAAAATCCTATGCAAACACTTAAAACGGCATTGATCCATAAAATGTGGTGGTTTTGGGTACATTGATTGTTCATAGAAATTTTTAAATTGTGTATTTTGATTTAAGGTCTACACATTCCTATATTTCTAATAAATGTTTTGTAAAATTGAAAATTACACCTCCTAAAATGAAACCAGAAATCATGGTAAAAATACCTCGAGGGAATATAGTTCAAAATATTTATAAGAATATTCTTTTCTTTTTCTGTGGATTGAGTTTACCTACAAAATTTTTTTTATTTCCTCTAGTAGAGTTTGGTGTTATTCTATGTATGGACACGTTTTCTTTTTTGTCATGCTATGAAAGAAGATAGATAAGAAGAAATTATTTTTCTAAAATAGTTTCATTTTGTGTAAAATAATGAACACATACCATTGATAACATATTAGGAATCTATGAAACTGATAAAATATGAAAATGAATATTATCTTGCAAATATTTATAAAGATAAGAGAACTATCCAGATTTATGATGTTCCAGTGGTAAATGAATACATAGAAATTTTTTCTAATGATTTTCATTGAGTTATTTTGGATCGAGAGGTTGATTTTAGTTTTTCATTAGTTTCATAATTCTAAGACAATTTCAAAACACCCTCATCAGAAGGATCAAATTGATCCTCTAGAATTAAAATGTAGTTGCAGAAATTATTACATAAATGCTTCATTCAACCCAACCCTTCCACGTGTTGTTCTCTTGTCTTTTTATTAAAAATAAATATGCTTCGATGAGACTTTTCATTGATTATAGAGACTTTAATAACATCTTTGTTAAAAAAATTATCATTTTCCTCGTATCGATGATTTTTTGATCAGCTACAGGGAGCACAATATTTATTGAAAGTTGACCTAAGGTCAGGGTCCCATAAGTTGAATGTAAAGGATTCTGACATGCAAAATACTGTGTTCTTTAGTAGATATGGTAATTATGAATATGTAGTTATCCCATTTGGGTTAACTTATTCACCCATTTTATTCAAAGATCGTAAAAATATAATATTTCATGAATACTTTTCTATGTATTTTGTTGTGTTTATTGATGAAATTATAGAATATTATTAAATTAAATAGGAGCATACAAAACATCTAAGTGTTGTTTTTATAACCTTAATGAAAATAAACTGTATGGAAAATTTTTTATGTGTGAATTTTGGTTGCAAAAAATTTCATACCTTGGTCACATCATATCCAAAGATGGAATAATTGTAGATCTTTGTAATACAAAAGTTGTTGAAGACTTTAAAAGACCCACACATATAATCGGGATTCATAGATTTCATGGATTAGAAAGATATTTTCAGAGGTATTCTAATATCATTGCATGGTTATCTATCATACTGACTATGATAACATGTAAAGGAGTTAAATTCATCTGAAAAAAATAATGTCATTATTGTTTTAAGGAATTCAAAAAATAATATTGGTGACTTATCTAGTTCTAAACCTACCATCAAGAAATGGTCAATTGGTTATTGATAGTTATGCTTCTTTGAAGGGACTTGGTTGTGTTCTAATGAAGAATGATCAGGTAATTGCTTATTCCTCAAATCAGTTGACACCTAATGTTTTAAATTTCCCTACATATGATTTGGAGTTAACTACTATTGTTTATCCATTAAAAATTTGGAGGCATCCAGTGTATGATGTCATCTTTGAAATATATAATGACCATAATTTTTTAAGTATATATTTACTCATAATTAATTGAACATGAGATAGATAATATGGATTTAACTTATCATGGATTATGATTTCATGATTCATTACAATCCTGGAAAAGTAAACATAGTGTTTGATTATTTGAGTTAGAAATTAAACGCTATATTAACCATGATATGTTTTTAACGTGGCCCATTGGTGAATGATTTGATAAACTTTGGATTGGATGATTTGGTGTAGGAAATTCCTTATTTTTTTTAAGGATTTTATTCGGTCATCTCTATCAGACAAAATTTAGCATGCACAGAACTGACATTAAGAGTTACAGAGAAAGTAAAATTGGTTAAAATGGGCATGTTTCCAAGATTTAACCTTGTTAAGGATTCTATTATAAGCTCTGGAAATAGATTATGTGTTCCTTGTGATTCTCAGTTGAAGAATGAATTTTTATATGAAGCTCATTGTTCTCTATTTTTAGTTAATCTGGGCAGCATAAAGATGTACTGAGATCTCTAAGAGTATCACTAGTTGGATGGAAAGAAAAGAGATATTGCATATTTTACCATGAAATGTTTGAAATTTTAAGATGATGATGTATATAAGAAATTTTGGAAGGGGGTGCTTCAACCATTACCAGTTCCGTAGTAGAAAGAGGAAAACATATCCATGGACTTTGTTGTTGGACTACTGAAGTCATCTAGTGGTAATAATCCAATCGGGGATATTGTTTATCGTTTGAATAAATCATCACCTTTCCTTCAAATTAATTATACTAAATTTTTCGATAATATTTATCGACTATACCTCAAAGATATTTTCAGGTTACAAGGATTTACCCATTAAATTGTATTGGACCACGATGTCAGGTTCACTTCAATATTTAGGAAAGTCCTTAAAAAGTAATTGTGCACAGAATTAAATATTAGCACTACTCTTCATCCTCAATTTGATTAACAGACAGAGATAAAAATTCATACATTGGAGGATATGTTTTGATCATGTTAAATAGACTACCAGGGATGTTGGTGTCAATATAAATCTTATTAATGTTTTCCTATAATAATAGTTTTTATTGCATTATACAGATTTCACATTTCAGAAAAGTGTTATGTATTTTGATAAAAAAGGAAACACAAGTCCATGGATTTTTGGACCATATGAAATCTATGAGAATGTTTGAACAATATCCTACTAATTAGATTTTCCTTCAATTTTATCTCATGTACACAATGTTTTTCATATTTCGATGTTGAGAAAGTATGTGTCATATTAAACTCATGTTTTGAGACCATATAATATTTAGCTAGAAGAGAACCTTTTTTATAAAGTTCATATTTTAAATTGTAGAGAGAAAGTATTGATGAATAAGGTAATCTTCCAGGTTATAGTTTTGTAGAGAACCACATGGTGGACGATGCAACTTGGGAATCTGAAAATGCTATGAGGGAAAGGTACCCTCAAATGTTTAATATGTAAATTAAAATTGAAAGGATAAAACTACTAGAAGGTGAGCAGAATGTAACAACAAAATGTTTCACAAATAAATTTAATTTAATTCATCAAAATAAGAGCCTCTACATAATGACACATTTTTTAAAGAGATAGTAATAAACTAGCTACTAAACAAAATTTTCCCAATTTGGGTTTTGAATTTTAAAAAACATACATACATAGTTGTGATCGTTAAGTTATTTAGATTCTAATGGGGCCAATTTAATTTTTTTAATAGTAACAAACCTGAATGAATAGATTCATTCAATTATGAGTATTAATATAACTCTTTTAAATAGTAAATCGGCCAAATGTATATTAACCTCACCCATGAGTGTTTAAATATGACTCAGGTTTCTTATAAGTGATAAAATGATCATAGAATAAGTATTCTTATTCTTGTATATAATAAATATTTAGATACAATTTTATAATAAATTTAATAATTTAAGTGGATATTTATTTTCAAGAAATTTAGTAATTAATTATTATCTTATAGTTAAAGATAATTTTATGATAACTTAATTAATTTTTTAGGGTGTTATAATATCATTTTTTGTTTTTAATATTTTTATTTTTCAAATAAATCATGATTTTATATTAAAAATAATTTTCACATAATTAGAAAATTATTTTGATGAAATTTAGATCATTTTTTATTTATAATTGTCGAAAAATGTCTGTGGTGAATTTTTGGGATTTTCCAGAAATGCATGGTTTTTTAGGGAATAATAAAATTCTATAATTTAAGAAATATGAAAAATAAAAGAATTTCTCAACAATCATGAGTCATAGATAATGTGAATGAAATATGGTTCCAACAAACATGCACATATAACTATTTTTTCACATAAATAAATCCTATTAATAGTATTGAGAAAAATATAAAAATTAATTATTAAAATAATTGGAAAACCCTCTTCTCCTCCAGTATATGTGCCACCCTCACCCCACCCCTCTTTCAGTAACACATATCATCATTAGGGAATTTCGGATATCACTTCCAATATTCTTCACAAGTATCTTCCCCAAGTGATAGACCTATTGGTCTCAACAAAATTCCATTATTAATGGCCATAAGGAGGATATCAAGGATAAGAGATCAATAAGTAAATAACCGCGGTCTTTTTTTGTTTTTTTCATTTAAATTATTTTTATATTATTATACTTTAATCCACTCCCCTTATACAGTTGGAATAAAATCCCTAGTATCATATATTTACAGGAATTTTATCGTGTTTCTACAAAATTCATCGAAATAACTCTTCACCTCTTCATCATATTATAAAAATAAAAAACACCATCCGTGATGTGTCGATTTACTGACATTAGGGATTATAGGTCTTCAATTTCCATTAATGACAACACATATGGGAATAAAAACATTAATATGGTTATAAAATATTGTATTATACATGTCATATGATATATTATGTTATATAAGCCATGTTTATGCATACTATTAATTAATAAAACAAAAGTGGTTCTTAATGATCAAAATTTACCAAAATAAACTAATTATTATCACAAATGATTTATTTGATGATTCATCCTCGTAACAAATAACTAAAATTATTTATGGAATCGTTTACTTTTCTTTAAACTTTTTAATAACATTTCATTTCACTTCTAGAGTTTTTCTTCATTTCGATAGGGAAATCCTTTACGCACCGACATTAGAAATCATGTAATGAACGCACCCGAAACAATGGAGAAAAAAATATTATAAATTAATGGGTGGAATGATGTTATAAAATGATCATATAAGGTGTTATAAATATTATTATTCTTCTATAATGTATTAATAACACTTCTTTTGGACCACTATACATGTTTTCAAATAACCTTTTATGTAAAATGAACCAGAGGTAAGGGAATTCATAACACAATTTACATTCTTTCTATTAACCTTCTACTTTATTCATTATGTGTTATCGAGATTATTTACAGGATGTTTTTTGTTTATATTATGTTTTATTATGTTTATTTATATTTTATCCACATATACATTGAATTTTATTAATTATAAATATGATTATTTTTTAAAGGTTCTTTCATTTTAAAATCAATTTAAATGTCTCTTTAATGAAATTAAAAAAGAATATATATATATATATATGAAATGAGTGGTTTCTCCTTATTTCTTGATTATTTATTTCAATGATAATTTACTTGGACATAGTTATGTTTCTTTTGGCCTATTATATCACATGATATGTTGGTTTGAACCTAATATAGCTCGTGATAAGTTTTGTTGAGCCCATTATAGCTCAACATATGAGGGGTGAGACCCATTATTTCTCTCTAACGAATTGGGTTGATCCCATTACATTTAATCAATGAAATAAAAAATAAATTTATGAATAGATATGTCAACATAAGATACCATGGTTTAATTATAAATGAAACTAAATGTGGGAAATGCTTAATTATTGTATTCTATGATTCCTAGGAATATGGATCTATTATTGTCAAGTGAAAGTTTACATATTCATGTTTTTTCCTATAATTCTACCCATGAGACTATCGATACATCAAGAAAAGTTCATTAACTTGTCTCCAACTAGTAGATCTTGCATTAACTAGTCTTTAACCCGTAGGGACTGTACTAACTAGTTCCCGATATATATAGAGTTTGTTTAAAACATTTAAAGAAAAGATGTTACTTATATAATATCTGTATTTAATAAAGGATATGAGTTTACAAATATTTCAACAAACAATTAAATAACATTCAAAGATTTCATTATATAAAAATGGTATAGGGTTCATGAATTATTCATACCCATGAATAATGATACGAAAATTAAGGGTAAATTCAATGTCAAATGATCATATGAAAATTAATATTTCATTGGGATTAAAATAAATAAATATATGGAATGTTAATAATATCCTCAACCAAATTAAACATAATCAATTTAGAGAAATATTAAGGATGTTATCAATACAACATAACCCATATGTAGTAATTTGTTTTATTGGTGAATAGAGACATTATAAAACAATTCTTTAAAAAAATTCATGAGGAAAATATAATTTTGTTTTGAAAAAAAAATTTGAATTTTTTTCAATGAAGATAATTTTTTAAACCATTTTATTTTTAAAGGAATCCTTTTTAACATGAATTTGTTTTCAATGAAATTAATGTGGGTAAATATATAAAAGTCATATATTGTAATGGAAAATTTCTTTTTCACAGTTAAAGGTTATAAAAATAAGTTTTTTGGAGATAGATAATAATATTATTTTTAAACACATTTGTAAAAGTAATTATGGTAAATCTTATTTACCACATCATTTATGAAGATGTCACGACTCATCCTTCGAGGCCCATGTTGTGACTACCCCAAACTCGAATTCCATAGGATAGGGGCTAGCGACTAGCACCAGAAAGGCGTATCCCTTAGACGGGAAGACATTTCCTTTTTAACCTATAAAGACACACAGTCCAAGAACACAACAAGAAGAAAAAACTCAAACATGAATGCAATAAGATGTAATCACAAAGGAAACTGATGCAGTAAAATAGTGCAGAAAGTAAAAAGGGGCCGGAATAGATGCCCAACTGTAAAAGCACATGTACGAATGGAAGTAAAATACAATTGAATGAAAGAGGAAAATAACTAATGGGTCGTCCATCAAGGTTTCTACCTGTAGGGTAGGTAAATATTACCTCCTCACCACTCCACGTCTATCAGTCTCCAGTGTTTCACGTTACACCATAAGTTCCACCTCTGAGTATCATCCAGTCCTAACTCCATCAACCTTGATCAACGTCGTACGTCATCTACACCACACACAAAATTGTGTGGGGGAAGCCCATGTAGGGGTGAGTATAAGAATACTAAAAAGGGACCCCAAGACCCCCCGCATGTCTCCTAGAGTTCCATAGAAGAAAAACCACAAGGCATGACATCAACCCTACTTAGGTAAATGCCCATACATATACCTATGTTTTCAGGATATATTTATCTCATACAAGAGGGATGGAAACCCCATAGGTAACACCATGATGGAATAAGTACCACATGGGTAACACCGCGATGCTAGAAGTACCACACATGCAACACCATGAAAATAGAAGTACTGCACAAGTAACACCTCGAAGACGGTACCACAAAGGTAGACTTTCAACACCGGTAACAACACTACGATAGAAGTGAAACACAGGTAACACCACGAATACGATTCCACAATGGTAGAAGTACCACACAGGTAACACCACGAAGCTAGAAGTACCACACAGATAACACCATGAAGATAGAAGTACCACATGTGTAACACCACAATGATTGATGTACCACATTTTCAAAATTATCATCTCACAATCAGGTATAACTTAAGTACAGAATTAATGATGATTAGTAATAAACTATATCATCTTATTCAGTTTAGAATCACTGTTGTTGACCCACATAGGATCGATAGGTAACTAACACCCTCTATCCCACACATGATTGATAGGTAACTAACCCCTAAAAACCCACATAATATCTGACTCACAAATGATTGGTATGTGATAAACCAAATAGGATTGATGAACACTAACCCAAATATGATTCGACCCACACATGATCAAGAGATGTTTTCCCACATCAGATCGATTTTCATTCTTCACGTTGCATCCTGCCCCTGTTTTCCACGCACCGGGTGCGCTTGAGTTCCATAAAATCTGCCCCTTGAGATATCAGTCATACCTCAATTTCCATGAAGATCCAAAAAGGTGAACCCAATGGATCGCCATGTTGTAGGGGTTCTAAATCAATAGACAGTGCATCAATAGGATACCTGGTATGTGAGTTATATGTGTTTTAGCTTTGAGGGCCTAGTTGGATTCAGGTTCGATCCAACTTGGCCGTAGTCCAACTATCTTCAAATCTCAAGTGGAGTATACCAAAAGGACCGTCTCAATCCAAGGATCTCCAATCTGTAGATAATTTTTTCATCAGACATCTGGTTCTCTAGATATGGCCCAATAAGTGTTTTTGGGTCCGTTTGGGCCCGTGTCTGGTATGACTTAGTCGGACCAACCCGGCCTGACTCGGTCTGGGCCACGGTGGACTCGGCCCACTGGGTAGGGGTGGACTCAGCCCACTAGGCCGATGTATGGTTTTTCCCACAATAGGGGCGGCCCACAAGTGCGGCCTAGCTAGAATAGGGTGTCTAACAAGGGGGGAAGACCACAAGGGAGGCCCAACCTAAAGAGGGTGGCCCATCCTAGGTGTGGTGGTAGCCTAGTTGAGGGTGGGGCCCCAGTCCATGGGCGGCCGCCCGGTGCGAGGGTGGCAGCCCGGTGCAAGGGTGACGACCTGGTGTGAGGGAGGTGACCCGACTCGAGGACGGTGGCCCGCTCTGAGGGAAGGGGATCCATGTGGTCATCACTCAGTCGCCGTAGAACCTCTTAGTGGTGGGTTCGGCCACCGATGTGGATTTGGCCACGACATCCATTCATCGCTGATCACACCACATTCCTTCCCATGGCTTCTTGTCGTGCCAGCTGCCTTCTCTATTCGCTTCGGCTGATGAGCCACGACCCTCCTCTTGCGGCGTGCATCAACGTGCTCACAATCTTCTAAGGTTGCGCAAGGAAAGATAGATTGTTGAGGGTTCGGTACAGGATCGTTAATCCCACACACTCCATGTTATATCATATAATTATGGATATTAATGGAGTTTAATAAATAGTTTTATTGAACACAAGATTAATCCCACAAGATTCCCCTTAATAACCTTGTGTAAAGACGAATGAATCGCGGGTCAACCTGTTAGTCGTTTGACTCTTGTTCTTTCTATAATTTCAAGAATGGAGAAGATGGAAATAATTTGAATACATAAATGAATTAAACCCCATACCTCGAAGATTCATCAGTAGATGAAGGTCGACAGAACCTCCTTCATCATTGTTGTTGGTTCGTGACTCGGTGGCGCTCATAACTGCTTGTTCGAAATGGTCTTGTCCTCCAGGTGGTTAGTGACATGGTACATTGCTAGGGCTTCGTCGCTTGGTGAATTCATGCCAACACCCCTCTCAGGGCTCCATATAAATAAGAGAGGATAAGGAATGTGCAACACTCATGGAATTGTTAAGGTACATTTAATTAATGAACAACCCAAATTCCCAACTGTGCAGTTACAAGAACAGAATAGTCAAGCCATTTATTTGCTTGAAAAGTTTCCATTCTTGCCAGCGTCATTTGTCCGTTGGAGGAAAGAAATAAAATAAAATAACACAAACATGTTATTTTATTAATATTTCAAAATACCACAAAAATATGTTTTCACCCGACCTATTGCGGTTGAAGTTATGCCTCCTTTAAGAGACTCCTAGTAGTGCAGATTCAACGGTGCCCTCAGTTTTATAATTTTTGAAATTGTACAATAGTAAGAAAATTCCACTCACACATTTACTGATCGTACCAGAAAAAATGTATAGAAAATTATTAATAGTGACCCTCGACCTGCGCCGAACATGGTTAGGATCTGCCTAAGTAAAATATGCCCCAATGAACCCAACAATACTCTTGGATTTCCAATCTGAGTTATTGTTTAAACATTATGGATTTTACAATAAAATAATTTTCACATAATAAGTTTTTTACGAAAATACTAACTTTCACTAGTTTCTTGCACCAGCCAATGCTAGTATCTTCCTAAGGTAATAATTCCCTCATGAGTTCAGCGGTGGCCTCATATTTTTAGTCCAAGTTACCATTTGTGATTTATAAGAATTCTAAAAATAACATAACTTTATTTAGTTATTTTATTTATGGTTATACAATTTTCATGTTTTCTCACAGGAGGCCCGCACTGACAAAACATAAATAGCGTATATGGTAAACTCATCATCCTGACTATAACGATGCCCTCAGATTTCTGATCCAACTAACGTTTTAAATGTTATTTCACTTATTTAGGAAAACTGCTTACACATGCTAATTAAAGCTAAAAAAACTTCAAACAATAATTCCAGGAACTCCAAGCCTCAGAATCATGTGCCATCAGATTTTTAGGTCTTGAAATAAATGCATTTAATTAAAAAAATTATATGGAATTTCTGGGACATTACATTCTCCCCAGCTTAGGGCTTTGCATACCCAAATTCCACAACATAGTCTAAGGAAATATATGGGTGTACTAAGCACGAATATGAGCCTCTCGCTCCCATGTTCTCTCCTGGAGGTTCCCCTTCCACCAGAGAACATGCACCAGAGGTATCGACCACCCATGAGAGACCTGCTCTTGTTGATCCTCAAACTCCACTGGGAACTCCGTAAAAGTCACCCCATCGTCAAAGTACAACTTTCCTAAGTTAATAACGTGTGATGGGTCATGCACAGATCCCCTCAGCTGCGACACATGGAGATCATTATGCAGTCGGTGCATCTGTGGGAAAAGAGATACAAGATACCCCACCTCGCCCACTCTACTGAGAATCTTGAAAGGTCTGATGAACCTCGGAGATAAAATTCCTCCCCTACCAAATATCCTCTAACCTCTTCAAGGTGATACCCATAAAAAGGCACAGTCTCCCTCTTCCTGTTGGCATAAGAATTATGCCATCTTGGAGTTGTTTTCACTTGCTAACATGTGAGTAATCGTGAAACAAATTCTGCTACTTCTTCCTTCATCTCGGGCCATCAATACAAATATTAGAGGTCCTGGTACATCTTCACCACTCCAGGATGTACCACCAGAGTGGATGTATGGAACACCATCAAAACCACCTACAGTAGCGCAACTGGTACCATGGTACATCCTCTAATGTGGATGATGTGCTCCACAACTTCAGAAAAATCTATTAGGTTCCTTCACTAAGGATATTTGAGCACATTGAGCCTCGAAGTCAGTGTCCCCAAGTTGTGCCTCCCTAAAATGTTGAAGGAGTGGGGTTGTGACAATCATATACTATAGGTATTCTACTCCATCCCAATCCACGAAGGATATCGACAACATGACTAGCTGTTTTAACACCTCACTCAACAACTGCAGACCAGACCACCAGCTGAGTGCATCTGCTACCACGTTCCCTTTCACAGGAGTATAGACCATCTCAAAGTCATTGTCCTAGATGAACTCTAGCAATTGCCACTATCTCAGGTTCATGTCCTTATAAGAGAATATAAACTTGAGACTCTTGTGATTAGTGTAAAATGTAAAACGTTCACCCATCTAGTAGTGCCACCACATATTTACCGTAAAGACCACTACTGATAACTCATGGTCATGGGTAGCATAGATCTACTCGTCAGTCTCTGTATCAACTACTGAAAGCTCTGCTAACACATCTTTATCCATAAGAAAGGCTCCCCCTTTTCGTCAAAACTGACAAGGGTGCTGCTACCCTGGAGAAGTCTGGTCCAAAACACTAGTAGTACACAGGCAAAGACAATGTACCTCCCCCTTTAGGGAGTTAATCATGGAAACCAATTTTGAAATGATGTCCCCAACACATTGCTTCTTCTGTTGGGAACTAAAAACTGAAAACTCCCACTTCCATGAGGGTAGGGTTGGCTAACTCATGTGTGATTGGTTTCACCCTTCTATGCATGAGTTTATCATGTACTTTCTGATTTTCCTTTATCTCCAATCAATGAAAATCTCATTGCAACATTGTAGGTAAACCACAAACTTTTATCCTAATACAGTCAATCTATATATGAACTTAGGATTTCCAGTCCATAACCAAACTAACTTCATAAGGCCTCGACACTTCCACCAAGAGGATCCAATTAAAACTCTCAACACAAGGGTCAGATTAGACCATCGGCGTAACTGTGATTATCGAGTCTGCTCCCAAAGGTATCTCCATACATTAGTGTCAAGTCAATGGATTAACCGGAAACTCTAGATATTAAACAAGATTCATGGAAGGAATGAATGATTGGTACATATGTCTATTAATACGGCAGCTAGTAGTAGTCACACACCATTCATTGAATAATTCCTAGATCCTTGAGGTCGCACTACTTGACCATTTTCAGCTACTCACTTTCCCTATCCTAAAGCTCCCTGAGCCTGGTGGGGACCACAATGGGGGGTGGTTTTAACATGTCTAAATGTACACCACCACTTTCTTCTCTCCTAGATCTACTTCCACATATTATGCCTGGAAGATTATTTTGTCCCTAACACTTCTTCTTCTGGAAACCTTTTTACATGCCATGTCTCTGAGACTGGCGCCAGTTTCATGCTTTTCGACTACTAACATTCACTGCCTATATCCTTTCAACCCAAAAACATTCAACCACAAAGTTTCTATCTAGCTCCCTATCATAGGTATGAATTCATAAAGGAATAGTGCGGGATTAGACATCGATAAACACACTTTTCTCAGATGTCCGAGCCCCAATGCACTGATCATATAATATTAATCGAGTACCAATAATGGTTAGTCTGCCTTGATGGATACTCAGCTACCGACATGTCATCCTTCCAAAGCTGTAAAAGCTCTAGAGAAATCTCAACCACCTCTTAAAGCCAGTCCTCAGCTACCTGTGAGTCGTGGTCACCTCAAAACCCTATGGGTATCTGATGCAGAAACCTGTGTTAGTCACTAAGAATAAATGTGTCCTTTATCGGTACATCTAGTCATAACTGATACCCAATGGGTTGTGGTGCTACTTTTACACTACCCGATGGTTCCAATGTAGAAAGTGGGCCATGCACCTGAGCCTCATCGCTCGATGGCCTGTCATCCTATACTCTCTCTGGAAACCAGGGTGGTTGTCTTTCTGGTAACATATTTTTAGTGAATAGGTGCACCATGGTCATTACGTTATACCTGGTGAGCTGACTCAAATTAAATAAAAAAAACTATTCAAAATCACACATAATCAATGTATTCACGTGCGGAGTCAGAAATCAGAATTTGGTGTCTGGGTGTATGGATACGATGGCCTCCACACCAACACTGGACTCCCCGAACTGAAAACCAAACTCAAAACACATGACACTTTTTCCGCATGGAAATGATCTGGGTCCTAGTTATTCGGAATTAATGAACTCCTATGAATCCACTTTGTCACGACCTGTCCCTCGGGGCCCTTTTCGTGACTACCCCAAGCCCGCCTTCTATAGGCCAGGGGCAGGCGACTAGCACCGGAAATACATATCACTTAAACAAGAAGGAATTTACTTTTTAACCTGTAAAAATACATTGTCGAAGAACACAACACAAAAAACACACTTAGACTAGAATTCAATAAGATGAAACAACAAAGTAAACTATTGTAGTAAAGGAGTGATGAAGTAAAATGGGGCCGGAACAAAAAACCCAGCTATAAAATTACAAGTACGAAAGGATGAAAAATACAACTGAAAGAAAACGACAAACTTCTTCTAGGAAGTACTCTATGTTTTCTACCGATATGGTAGGTACAAATCACCTCCTCATCACTCCATGACCATCAGTCTCCTCCAAGTAATGTTACACTAAATGGTCCACCTTGGATCAATGTCTAGTCCTAGCTCCCCCAACCTCGATCAATGTTTTATTTCATTTGAACTAGACACTAATAAGTGTAGGCGAAGCCCATGTAGGGGTGGGTATAATGATACTTAGTAGGGACCCCAAGACCCATGTAGGTCGCCTAGAGTTCCAGAAAGGAAAAACAACAATGCAAGATATCAACTATACTTAGGTAAATTCCCATATATATACATAAGTTTTCAAGATATTCTCATATCATACATGAGGGAAGGACACCACATAGGTAACCCCACAAAGGTAGAAGTACCACCAAGGTAACACCAAAAAGCTAGATGTACCACACATATAGAACCACTAAGATAGAAGTACCACAAAAGTAACACCACGAAGATGAAACCACAAAGGTAGAAGTACCACAGAGGTAACACCAGGAAGCTAGAAGTACCACATAGGTAACACCACGAAGATAGAAGTACCACATAGGTAACACCACGAATACAATACCACCATGGTAGAAGTACCGCATAGGTAACACCACAAATCTAGAAGTACCCCACATGTTACACCACAAAGATAAAAGTTATACACTGGTAACACCTCCAAGATTGAAGTACCACACAGTTTAATGACTCAACTCACAAACAAGTATAACTTAAGTATAAAAGTAATGATAATTAGTCATAAAATAGATCATCGTATTCTGTTAAGAATCACTGCTGCTGACCCACAATTGATCGATATGTAACTAACCCCTTCAGACCAACACAGGATCTGACCAACAAAGGATCAGTATGCAATGAACCACACAAGATTGCTAAGAAAAGACCCACATAGGATCTGACCCACACAAGATCGATAGATGCTGACCCACATAGGATCATTGTTTTTTCATCACATTAGATACTGCCCCAGGTTTCCTCACACATGGTGCACTCGGTTTTCGTATAATATGCACCTTGATATATTGGTTGTACCTCTACCACCACTATGATCCAAAAAGGAGTAGCCCAAAGAGATTCCATGTCATAAGGGTGTTTGCATGATAGATAGCGCGTCAATCGGGCACACGGTCTGTGAGTTATAATCATTTTAGCTCTGAGGGCTCGGTTGGATTCGAGATCGATCTAACCCGGCCAATCTCCAACATTCTACAAATCTCAAGTAGAGTATACCAATAGGGCCGTATCAATCCAAGGATCCCAATACTGCAGACTGTTAGTCAAAAAATTGTCTGGTTCTCATGATCTGATTCTTTATGTGTTCCTAGTTCTAATTGGGCCTCGGTCCAGTCTGATTAAGTCGGACCAGCCTGGACAGACTCGGTCTAGGTGAGGACGGGGAGGGCTCATCAAACTATGCATGGTGGACTCAGCATGCTATTCTGATATATGGATCAGCCTGCAAGGGGGCGTCCCAACCCCTGTGGGGTGGCGGCCCTATCCAAAGCGGTGGCCCACTAGGCGGAGACCCGCACAGGCAACGACCCGGTCCGACGACGGTTTTCCAGTCCATTGTCGGCGGCCCAGTCTGAGGGTGGCACCCGGTCCGAGGGCGGCGGCCCGGTGCAAGGGCAGCAGCCTGGTCTGAGGGTGGAGGCTCGACGTGAGGGTGGCGGCCCACTCTGAGGGCGGAGGACCGGTTCGGTCTAATGCAAGGGGTGTAACCCTCCAGTCCCCAGGATTCTCGAATGGACCAGAGGCTGTTCAGTTGGTGAGGAGGCAGTGCTATGTGGGCACCTCTCGATTGTCACAGAACCCGTCCGAGGTGGGTTCGGCCTTCGATGCGGCTTCGACCGCTTCTTCTATTCGTCGGCAGCACGACAGTCACACTGCCTTCCTTCCATCGACCAGCTGTCGAGCCGACCAACTTCTCTATTCACTATGGCTGACAATCAGCAACCCTCCTCTTGCGGTGTGCATCGACCTGCTCGCGATCTTCCGAGGTGGCACATGGAAAGAAAGAAACTAGAGTGTTTGGGTAGGGTTCTTTAGGCCCGCACCCACCGGATTAGTTCGAAATATAAAGGATAATAAGGGAGTACAATAAAAAGTTGAATTGAACACAAGATTATCCCCACAAGATTTCCCGTAATATCCTCCCACAATGACGAATGAATCATGGGTCAACCCACTAGTCATTTTTCCCACATTCTTCTTATAATTTAAAGAATGGGGTAGAGGGAAATCATTTGAATGCATAAATATATTAAATAACATTACTGGAAGAGAAGTCCGCTGACGATGGTCGATGAAACACCATTCATCATTATCGTCATTTAGTGACTTGGTGGCACTCATCACCAATGTTGGAACCAGTCTCGTCCTCCAGGTGGTTGGCATCATGGTACTTCTCCTGGGATTCATCACTTGGGGATGCTGTTTGAACACCCCTCCGTAAGCTCCATATAAATAAGAAAGGAGAATTAGTGGGAAAAGATTGTAGAATTAATGAGGTTAATTTAATTAATGAACCTCCAAAATTCCCAATAGTTCAGTTACAGGAAAATAAGTGTCAAGCCATTTATTGGCTTGACACGTCGCCAGTCCCGCCAGTACCATTCATCAGTTGGAGGAAAGAATGAAAATAAAATAACAAAACCTGTTATTTTATAAATCATTCAAAAGTCCACAAAAATAACCTTTTCACCCAACTTTCTGCGGTCGAAGTTATGCCACCATTAAGAGAATCCCAACGATGTAGATTAAACAGTTCCCTCATATTTTTTATCCAAGAAACGATTCAAAAGTAAGAAAATTCTGCTCTCGAGTTTAGTCAAAAAACAAGAAAAAAAAGTTTGGAAAATTATTAATAGCCACCCACAACCAGCACCGGTTGGGGATTAGATCTTTATAAGTGAAAAACTCTATAAAGAACCCAACGATTATCTTAGATTTATAATCCGAGTTACATTTAAAATGTTATGGATTTTACAATAAATAAATTTTCACTTAATTATTTTATTTAAACCAAAAACTAACAATCACTTATTGCTTATGCCGAACAATGTTATTATATTCATAAAGAAATAAAACCCTCACAAGTTCAACAGTGGCCTCATATTTTTAATCTGAGTTACTGTTTGTGAGTTAAGGCATTCGAAACATAAAATACCTTTACTTAATTATTTTATTTAGGATTATTCCATTTTATGGGTTCCTCATAGCATGCCCACACTAACTAAACATAAGTCGTTCCTATTGTAAACCCACAACAAAGAGTGCAAAAATGCCCTTGGATTTCTGATTAGAGTAACAATTTAATAGTAATTTCATTTTTTCAATAAAACTACTTACTAGCACTAATTAAATCTTAACAAAACATAAATGGATCATTCGGGGCACTCTGGGCCTTAGTATCACACGCCGTCTAATTTTTAGGTCTTGAAATAATATTATATAATAAAAAAAAAATATAAGGAATTGATGGGAAATTTTCACCAGACATTTCAATAAAACAATGTTTTTTGAAGAAAAAAATTTCTCTAATTAAAGATTGAAACACATTATTTTTTTTCTCAAAAAAAAACATCTAAAATATTTTGTTTGCCAAAGAGTGGTAAAATGGTACTAATACTTGAAAATGGTCATGAATAACTAGATTAGATAAAATTAATGATTTTATTGAACAAGGTTCATACAATATTCTCAAATTTAATTACCATTGAACAATCAATAATAGTATTATTGAAAAAATAATCCTTACACATTCTGAAGTGTCCCACACCACTTTGAATCATTTTAAATAATAAGGCTCATGATGGAATAAAATTAATAGAATGTTATAATATCATTTGAATAATGATATTCATTATATATCATTTAAAATTGATGAATATACATCATATTGAAGACACTAGGTGTATGACAACAAATAAGTATCAATAGACTGAAAATTTTTAGGATACCCCCTACATATGATTCGAAAGACCCAAAAGTAATAATCATTAAATTAAAAAAAATACCATAAATATAATATAATTCGTGATATAATATATCATAATGTGATGTAGGTAGAAGATATACAATGCATTATTTGAACACTGATTATGTATGCCTCATGAAAAGAAAATGAGATAAGAATTCCTTACCTTGAGTTTCTTTTTGGGTGGACATCCTTTAGAATCATGTACAATAATCTTATGTTAATTTTATGCATTACAAATAAATTTTTTCATGTATATCATTTCATTCATTTCAATTTTTACTATTTTTTATATAACAACTTATACAATGATGTTTGCATCAGGTTTTTTGACCCAATTCAATTTATGTGTCAAAAACGACTTATGGAGGTGAACTTTGGACAAATGGGTCATTATATAACATATATATAATAATGAAAAAGAAATAATTACTATATTTATTTATCAATTATAATATTAAAACTAATCATTAAATTTTAATATGAAAAAATGAATATATGTTACAAACATAGAGATGATAGGTCATACAAACACATGAGTATTGTTCAAATTTTTCAATGATCGTTATGGGAAAGAAGATAAGTGACACTGTATCATTATAAAATTATAATTGTATCTTTAATACCATGTTATTTAATACTGTATACTTATATATAAAAATATTTTAATGTAAAAAAATAGTTACTTTGTGTTGAGGAGGCGGTATTCCACATGTCCACGAATGAATTTATCACTTTGTAAGTGTATGAAATGATAATAATGAAAATGATATATATATATATATATATTATTTAAATAATGGTAATTATGTCCTTAATATAATATATAGTGTTTAATGTTATATATGATTAATTGAAACAATATTTTATACATTCCCTGTAATGTGGGAGAGAATCACATCACTTTGAAGGGGTGGTAGTCCACACATCCTCTATCGATGTTTTTATATTCACGTAAAATGCAATGTATGAATGATATGTGTAATTAAAGGGATTATAAAATTATAAATAAGTAATATTTATTATATATATAATATAAAATCATATTTTTAATCTTAATTCCTACCATTGTTGAGTCAATAAGGTTTTCCTTATGACTTTTCCATTCCTTCATGTTTTGAAAATCACAAACACCTTATCTTTAAGGAAAAATGCTTTCTTAAGGAAAATCGCTTTTATAAGGAAAAATGATTTCTTAAGGAAAATCGCTTTTATAAGGAAAAATGCTTTCTTAAGGAAAATTGCTTTTATAAGGAAATTTGCTTTCTTAAGGAAAAACGCTTTTATAAGGAAAATTATCCTTATCATATTTTCTTCAATATTTTTCTTAAGTATAAGTTTCAGATTCGTTTTCTCGGAGTCATTAAAACATTGATATAAAAGCATTCTGTTTTTAGGATTCGGTTCTGGACAAGAACTATAAGGAAGTTTCATTCCGAATTCCGGATATGAATTCTAACTAAGTTCTATTCCAGATTCAGGATACAAATTCTGAAGAAGAATTCTCATTACGAATTCTGAAGAAGAATTCTCATTACGAATTCCAATGAAGAATTCCCATTACAAATTCTAATGAAGAAATCTCATTTCGAATTCTCATTACGAATTATGATGACGAATTCTCATTACGAATTCTGATGATGAATTCTCATTACTAATTCTGATGATGAATTCTCATTACGAATTCTAATGAAGAATTCTCATTACGATATCTGATGACGAAATCCTATTCTGAATTCCTACTCCGAATTCTCATTCCGAATTCTCCTATTAAACAGAATCTGATTATCATTGTTTTATACACTCTGAATTTACTCACTCCGAACCTTCACTCCGAAGTTTCTATTCTGAACCTTTATGTTAGAGTTTAAAACGATGTCGTACATTCTGTTTCACTTGTTTTGTTATAAAACGATGTCGTCCATTTTGTTATAAACTAACCGTTGTCTAAGTGACACGTGTACAGGTCCCTCCAAACTTTATGGAAAATATGACCGTTGGAGAAGGAGCCGACCTTACCTATAAATAGGAGCTCATTTGAAAGAGCTCGGTGCTGTTGGAAAAACAACTGAGTTTGTGCCTACATGCTGTTGAAGTGATTTCTAGAGAGAGAGTCTCTTATTAACTCTCAATGCTTCGTGCGACTCCGAATGTTGGTGATTACATTCGAGGGCTTCCGGGGATAGGAAGACAGAGGTTCCGACTACCTTAAAGATCGAGGGCTTTCTTGCTGAGAAAGACAGAGGTTGCCAACTACCTTGAAGTTGAGGGCTTGTGGGGATAGCAAGACAGAGACACCGATCTTCGTATCGAGGGCTTACCCTGGTGTGGGTAAGACAAACTTGCTTGAAAGTATAAATCAAGGGACCTTTATCCAAGGTTGTTGGATACCCTTCTCTTTGGGTTAAAAGACTATTATCTTGTTACTAGTAGTTTTACTACTTGTCTTTATTCCGCTGAAATTTGTATCTTAAGGAAAGTATAACTTTCTTATACTTCCTTACTTTCTCTGATTAGTTTAGATTCTATACGCTTTAAGGTAGAATCTCATATTGTTACTTTTGTTAAGTTTCAATCTCCGGAATCATATTTCCGGAACCTACTTTTGGAATCCCTTTCCAAGTTCAGTTCGGTGTTAGAGGTGTTGTGAATTTACTTAGTTTAACTTTGTTAAACTTAGCTCTTTCCTTTTCTTAAGGAAACTCTAGTTATTCATAACTAACTTTAAAGGTTCCAAAGGAATTTTTAAAGTATACAATTCACCCCCCCTCTTGTATATTGAGAATCTCATATTATATTTCGATCCTACAATTGGTATCAGAGGTTGGAAACCTCTTACTCTATACCATTCTTACATTTGGTATCAGAGACAAGGTTACTGAAATACTTGTACTCACATACAAGTTTTTCTTGCTCACTTTTCTATTCCGAACTTTTCCCATTCCAAACATTGTGATTTCGATTCTAAGCTACTAACAAGTTTGTATCCAAGTTATTATTTAGTATGGCAGGAATTAATGTTGGATCTTTTGACAATCTGAATCCTACAAGGCCACCAATCTTCGATGGTAATGATTATGAATACTGGAGAGATCGTATGAAGACTTTTGTTATCAATACTGGAGTAGACAACTTTGTGATGCTTACTGGTGATTATAAAATTCCTGACAAGGAAGTCAGAACCTTTACTAACCAGGAAAAGCAAGAATATCAACTCAATTATAAGGTACGCAATACTTTATTATGTTCAATGACTAGAAATATATATAGCCAAATTTCTTCTTGTGAAGCAGCTAACTGTATATGGAAGAAGTTAGAGGTTACACACTTTGGGACTTCTAAGGTGATTGAGACTAGAAGAGCTATGCTTAGAGCTGAATATCATGGCTTCAATTTTCCTTATGGAGAACCTATCTGTAAAGTTCAACAAAGATTTATGACAATCGTCAACAGTCTACAATCTATGGGAGAAAAAGGTTTAGATGATGAAGCACTTGTGGACAAGATAATTGATATTATGCCCAATGAGTGGGAATCCTAGAGAACAGCTATAGATGAGAACAGGAAGGTCACTCAAATTACTCTTGATGAATTATTTGGAACTCTTCTACAACATGAGACCAGAATGAAGAGAGATGCTGACAACATCAAGAAGAAGAATGGAAATGGTACTGTTGCTTTTACTACAACTTCGAATCAGATGAAAGCTAAGACTCCTGAGAGAGTAACCAGATCCAAATCTAAGAAAGTCATTTTCCAATCCGAATCTAGTGAAAGTGAAGTTTCAGAAAATGAATTAGCCAATCTTGCTCGAAGGATGAACAAGATAGCTGGACAGAGAAACTTTCAATCCAAGTATAAGAAGAAGGACATGAAAGATAAGAAAGATGGAGAAGTTACATGTTATGAATGTAAGAGAGCTGGACATATTAGACCAGATTGTCCTATGCTCAGAAAGAAAGAAAGGAAGGAAAGACATTCAGAAAAGAACAGGAAGAAGTATTACAAAGCCAAAGCTAAGAAAGTTCTGAAAGCTAATGACACCTGGAGTGCCAGTGGTGGTGACTCTTCAGATGAATCTTCTGAATATGAATCTTCAGGACAGAAGAATCATGGTCTTATAGCCAGATTACCTATTGATAATCATTGTCTTATGGATAAGGTATGAAATGCTGAATCATTGACCAATGTTTCTTTAAATCCTAATGATAGTAAGTATTATAACTCTTCTGATGAAGAATCATCTTCTGATGAGGAAAATACTTTACCTACTTATGAAGAAGTCTCTAGATTTTCTGAACTTCTTGAGATTGAGAACTCCAAACTCAACAAGAAACTTGATAAGGCAAATTCTAGGAATTCTATTCTTACTAAAGAGATATCAGATCTTTCTAAAGATCTTGATAAGAAAAATGCTGATTTTGAAAATATTTCAAAAAATATTGAGGAAGTAAGTTCTGAGAAGAATAAACTTTCTAAAGAATTAGAAAAAGTAATTTCTAAGAAAAATGTTTTCGAGTCTAACTCTAGTTCCAAAACTAATGATTTTGAGGATAAAAACTTGGTTGTAAAACTCAAATCCGAAATTTTTTCCTTAAAGAAGTGTTTATCAAACTTTACCCATGGTAAGGAAAATTTTGATAAGATGTATTCTCAAATACGACCTTTAAGAAATAAATCCGGATTTGGTTATACCCATGCAAAACCAGTTTTCAGTAACAATTATTTTGTTCCTCAAAGTGCCCCATTTTGCACTAAATGTCAATGTGGTGGTCACTGGGCAAGAAGTTGTTCCTTAAACAAAACCCAATCTTTAGGTTTTCATAAAGCTTACTTTTCTAAGAAAATGTGGATACCTAAAATTTTATTGTCTGGAAATCTCGGATCCAAACAAGTTTGGATTCCGAAAATCTAACTTTGTTCTTAATTTCAGGAAAATAAAGAAAGTTCCAGCAACAATATTTGGTACATGGATAGTGGATGTTCCCGGCACATGACTGGTAACAAAAGCTTTTTTGAAAAGATTATCAAAACGAAAGGAGGAAAGGTAACTTTCGGAGACAATGCTAAGGGAGAGATTGTTGGTATTGGTAATATTGTTCTTTTAGGTAAAACTTTGATTTCAAATGTTCTTTTTGTTAAAGGTCTTAAGCACAACCTCATTAGCATAAGTCAGTTATGTGATGAAGGTTACCTTGTAAATTTTAGGAATGATAAATGCTTAGTTCACAATTCCAAGGAAGAATTTATTCTCTCAGCCAATAGGCAAGAGAATGTTTACACCTTAAACTTAAATGATCTAAGAAGACAAGATTTACCTTGCTTAAGTGCAATGGAAGATCATTCTAGTTATGGCATAGAAGATTAGGACACTGTAATCTTAGGTACCTATGTAAACTCTCTAAGAAGAAACTTGTTAAGGATCTACCGGAGCTTAGATTTGATTCTTCTAAAGTTTGTGATCCTTGTCAATATGGCAAGCAACATAAATCTAGTTTTAAGTCAATCGGTGAAGTCTCAACAACCAATGCATTACAGTTAGTGCACATGGATCTTTTTGGTCCAACACAAACTGGAAGCATTGGAGGCAAATACTATGTGTTTGTTCTAGTTGATTATTACACTAGATTTACTTGGGTCTATTTTCTAGCAAGGAAATATGAAGCTTTTTCTTATTTCAAAAGTTTTAGAGCCCAAGTTAAAAATGAGAAAAACCTTCCATTGAAAACTATTCATAGTGATCATGGAGGAGAATTTCAAAATTCTGATTTTGAAACTTTTTGTAGTAAGAAAGGTATTACTCACAACTTTTCAGCACCTAGAACTCCTCAACAGAATGGTGTAGTTGAAAGAAGTAATAGAATTCTTCAAGAGATAACTAGAACCATGTTGAGTGAATATTCTATTGCTAGATATTTCTGGGATGAAGCTGTAAGTACTGCTTGTTATACTATAAATCGAGTTTTGATTAGACCTTTTCTTAATAAAACTCCTTATGAGTTATGGAATGGTAGAAAACCAAGACTTTCCTACTTCAAGGTTTTTGGTTGCAAAGTATTCATTTTGAATACTAAAGATAACTTACATAAATTCGCACCAAAGTCTGATGAAGGAATTTTCTTAGGTTATTCCACAACCTCTAAGGCTTATAGAGTTTTTAATAAAAATACTTGTACTGTTGAGGAAACAGTACATGTAAAATTTGATGAATCAGACCCTTTTGTTTTTAAAACCTCCCAACCTACATCCTCGGATGTGTTGTCAAAAACTGATTATCAACCGTTGATAGAAGAACCTTCTGATAAGGAAATTGTTCTAGAAGATACTTCTGAAACATTTACCCCAGAAGACTTTCTACCTTATGTTGATGAACAGGTTTTACAAAACCCAAATCAGGTGTTTCTTAAAAATCATCCCAGTGATGGTATCATTGGTGATGTAAATCAACCTGTAAGGACTAGAAGTTCCTTAAGAAATGAAGTAGAACATCTAGCATTTCTTTCCCAATTAGAGCCTAAAAGCACTGATGAAGCTTTAGGTGATGATGATTGGATCAAAGCAATGCAAGATGAACTAAATGAATTCGAAAGGAATAAAGTCTGGACCTTGGTTGAAAGACCTATGGAAACTTCTGTTATTGGAGTAAAATGGGTCTTCAGAAATAAATGTGATGAAAATGGAGTCATTGTTAGAAATAAAGCTAGACTTGTTGCTAAAGGCTATAATCAGCAAGAAGGAATAGACTATGAAGAAACCTATGCTCCAGTAGCTAGACTTGAATATATCCGTATTCTACTTGCCTTTGCAGCATTCTTTAATTTCAAACTTTTCCAAATGGATGTGAAATGTGCTTTTCTTAACGGTTATGTTCAAGAGGAAGTTTTTGTTGAACAACCTCCTGGCTTTGAAGATACAAAATATCCAGATCATGTTTTTAGACTTACCAAAGCTTTGTATGGCCTTAAACAAGCCCCACGAGCATGGTATGATAGACTTACTGGATTTTTGCTTCAAAATAACTATGTTAAGGGAAATGCAGATCCAACCCTTTTTATAAAGAAAGATAAGAAAAATGTTTTGATTGTTCAAATTTATGTTGATGACATTATATTTGGTTCAACTCAGCAATCTTTGACTGACTCTTTTGCTAGTCTAATGAAATCTGAGTTTGAAATGAGTATGATGGGTGAGTTAACATTTTTCCTTGGTTTTCAAATTTCTCAAAAACCAGAAGGAACCTACATATCCCAACATAAGTATATTAAAGATCTTCTTAAAAAGTATGGTTATGACAACACTAAGAGTATAAGTACTCCCATTGGTACCTCAAATTCTTTAGATCTTGATGAAGCTGGGAAACCAGTAGATCAAACATCTTTTCGAGGTATGATTGGAAGTCTACTTTACTTAACAGGTAGTCGACCAGACTTAATGTTTTCTGTATGCTTATGTGCAAGATATCAATCCAATCCTAAAGAATCTCACTTAAAGGCAGTAAAAAGAATTTTTCGCTACCTTAAGGGAACCATGGATCTAGGATTATTTTATACTTCTGGAAATGATTTTGTTCTAAAAAGCTTTTCTGATGCTGACTTTGGTGGATGTAGAATGGATAGGAAAAGTACATCCGGAACTTGTCATTTCTTAGGAGATTCATTAGTTTCTTGGTCATGCATGAAGCAACATTCTGTTGCACTCTCCACTGCTGAAGCTGAATATGTAGCAGCTGGAAGTTGTTGTGCACAAGTGTTGTTGATGCAACACACACTCACAGACTATGGCTTGAGTTTTACTAAAACTCAAATTTTGTGTGATAACACAAGTGCCATTGCCCTAAGTAAAAACCCTGCACATCACTCTCGTGCAAAACACATAGATATTAGGCATCACTTTCTTAGGGATCACACACTCAAAGGAGATATTATTCTTCAGTTTATCGGAACGCAGGATCAACATGCTGATATTTTCACAAAATCCCTGCCTTCTGATAGATTTGAATATATTAAACAAAAGTTAGGAATGATAACCGTAAGGTAATCTTCCTTAATTAACTTTCTGTTGAAAAAATCTCCTTACAGTAATAAACTCCTTTTCATAGGGGGAGTACATTTGATTGTTTGTTTAACAAAGTTTTTTTTCAAAATTTGTTTTCAAACTTTTCGGAACGAAAATTTCCGGAATGGAACTTCCGGAACTACCATTTTCCAGAATGGATATTTTCGTACAGAATACTTCTGGAATGAAAGTATTCGTATTGAAAATTTCCGGAATGGAAAACTTTCGTACTGGGACTTTCATAACCAAATTTTCATACCAAGTTAAGTTTTTCGTATTGAGTTTTTCGTATTGACTTTTCATATTTACTTTTTCGTACTGAGTTTTTCGTATTGACTTTTCATATTTAGTGTTTCGTACTGAGTTGTTTTTGTAGTCATCTTTATATTACCCATTACGAATAACTTTCCGAAGCTAATATGAAAGGTATGATTTCCTTACTGAAGTTTTCGTAATCATATTTTACTTGCTGGCAATTTCTTATAGTTTGTTTTTGGTTTTTGGATTTCTTAATTCTTTACTTTAATAAAACCTCAAAAAGATCGGATTCAAGCTTTCAACCGTTAGATCTGATCTCAGATCGTTCTAAACCGTTAGATCAACCGAGGAAGTTGAACCGTCATTCCATTGCCTATATAAAGGGGACCCTATTTTTCTCGTCCCACATCGATTTCAAGCTTTTGCGTGCTGAAGCTCTGACTCTCCGATTTAAGGCCGTTCCGAACCACAGTTTTGTCAGTTCCGAACATCAGTCTCCTCTGTTCCGAATATCTCAGAGGACTTCTAATCCGAATGTATGCAGAGTTAGCTTCTCAAGAAATGTCTTCAACCAAGCCCATTTCTCAGTGGTTAGTCTACAGAGAGAGGTTAGTTCATCCGAATTTCTTCAGCAACTACGATTCTATTATTTCAAAGAATATCAAGCTGAATGGCTGGGAAGGTGTTGCGGTATCAAAAACCGGCAACCAAGATGAAGTCTACTCTGACTTGCTTGTCGAGTTTTATGAGTCGGTTGCTTTCTTCGAGGAAGATAATAGAGAAAAATTTTCTTTCAAATCGTATGGCAAGTCATATAAGCTTTCTTACACCAAGGCTGCAAGCTTGGTAGGGCTGAGTTATGAAGGGGAAGCTGAGTTTATTTCCCACGTACTGCCAGACTCTTTGGGTAGTATCAACAAGGAGAAAGCCTTAGAAATTCTCGGATTGGATGATGACAAGGCTCCGAAAATAGCAAGTCTTTCTACAAACTTCCGGATTCTGGAGTTATGGGTGCAAGGGCTTATCGTACCGAGAAAAGGAGACAAGGACAGCTTGAAGAAAAGTGAGATATATATCTTAGATTTCCTGATAAATCTAAGGAAGTTCAACTTGATGAAGCATATCCTTCTTAATATTGAGAATCTGAAGAAGGGGAATCTGAGAGCTCAGATTGTGATGTATCTGGCAATATTGTCAAAGCTCATAGTTCGGTGCCTAGAATCCTTCAAGGTAGCTTGCAGTTCTAAGCCGAAAGTTTGTAAGATCATGCTGCTTAGTGATGCCACTCTTAAGAGAATGAATATAGCTTTTAACAAGGACTCAGGGAAGTTTATTGATCTACCTCCTCAAGCAGAAGTGACTCCGAAAGTGGCTGATCCGGAATCATCCAAGCCGGTAAGGAAGAGGAAGCTGAAAGAAGTGGTAGTCGAAGCTGAGGAACCTAAGTCTAAGGAAGTCCACTCCGCACCTCCTAAGTCTAAGAAGAAGAAAACCTATACTGATGAGGTTGCAGCAAAGTGGAGAGCTGATAAAGAGAAGAGGAAGGAAGGAGATCCGCAGTTCGGATTGGATCCTGCAGAGGCTAAAGCTCTGAAAGAAAAGGCTGCTGATGAGCTCGAGAAGCAAGCAAAGGAAAAGAAGCTTAAGAAGAAAATGTCCGAGGCTGAGGTAGCTCAGGCCTTGTTAAAGTTCAACGAAATGGTTTCAGCAACCATTCCCGTTCCGAGATATTTCTCTCTGGAATCTCTACCTGAGACTCCAGGAAGAAATCTTGTTACTCCGAAAGAGGCTGTTGCTACTGAGGAAGTAGAGCAAGTGGAAGAAGTTGAAGAAGCTGTTGAAGGAAGTGGTGAGACAGGAGATGTGCTCAAACAAGTAGATGAATATAAAGGAACTCCTTCGGAACACTTGTCGCTCCAAACATCTAAAGCTCAATCTTCGAAGCTTGTTACTCCGACTATGGAAGAAGAGAAAGGTGAAGAAGAAGTTTCTTGTCTGAGAGAAGAAGAACATCTTTTACTTGATGCTGCTCAGAAGGAAAATGTAGAAGTTGCTGATGAGGAAGATTTGGTTGTTCAAGTGTCTGATAGCGAGAAGAAATCTCCGGAACAGGTTTCTATTCCGGAAAAAGATAAGGGGAAACGAATTCTTGCTGATACCCCGAGTTCAGAAAAGAGTATGAGGAAGGAAGCTGGTAGTTATTCTAAGAGGAAGTTGGAGCTTATTGAGGAAGAAAATTCTCCTAGCAAGATTTCAGATTCAGAGTCATCATCGTTGGGGCACGATTTTGTTGTTCAGTCCTTGAAGAAGTTGGTGGGAACCATTCCAACCTTCTCCAGTATTGAATCTAGATGCCAGATGCTTCAACATGCGCTGAATCAAAAAACCAACTCCTTATCCATGGTAATGGATAAGTGTGTAGAGATTGAAGCTCAGTTCAAAACATTCTTCGTTGGTTACGAAGCACATAAAAGATCTTGCAAGAGGATGACAAGCTGGTCGAAGAAGAATGTGGAAGAGATGAGGTTGCTGGACGAGTTTCAGGAAAATGTTAAGGATGCATTTCAAACCGAGGACAAGAAGTTTCATTAGATGACTGCATCATTCGATGAGAAATTGACAGAAGAAAAGAACATTCGGATTCAGGAAGTGAGAGATCTGAATGGAAATCTCAACTCCGTTAATCAGAGTTGGAAATTTGAAAGGGATCATTGGATCAATTTTCTAGAAAGAATGAAGGCTCAGGAAGAGAAGATGAAATCTTAGGAAGAAAAGTTGAAGGCTCAGGAAGAAGTAATTGAAGCCCAGTCAGCAAGAATAGTTGCCTTAGAGAAGCAAGAAGAGGAAGATCATAAGGACCTCAAAAAGATCAAGACAATTCTTAAAGGGCTCATGTCGAAAGAGAAAGATCCGAAATGACCAATCCGATCTTTTTGTTGTAATCTGTTTTTGTTGCTGACATTTCAAATATAATGAGAATTGTGCTTGTTGATTCTATTGTTGTCATTACTAATCTTTCATGTACTTTGTCATTTTTTTTCCATTCCCTCCAATTCTTTTTGAAAATCACAAAGGGGGAGAAGGAAAAGATCCTTAAGAAAAAGAGGAAATCTAATAAGTGCTTATCAAAGGGGGAGAAAGAAAAATACCCATGGAGATAGAACTCTAATAAGAGTTTGTTTAAGGGGGAGTTTTTCTTAAAGAAACATCACTCCGGAAATATGAATACGATCCTTAGAGATTCAAAGCCTAAGGGGGAGTTAGTCGTATTCATCTATTTATTAAACCAAGGGAGATAAGCTTTAATGTGTTTCTTTCTTCTTAGAATAGCTTTTTCGTAAAGATGTTTGTGCTTTCCAAAAAGGGGGAGATTGTTGAGTCAATAAGCTTTTCCTTATGAATTTTCCATTCCTTCATGTTTTGAAAATCACAAACACCTTATCTTTAAGGAAAAATGCTTTCTTAAGGAAAATCGCTTTTATAAGGAAAAATGATTTCTTAAGGAAAATCGCTTTTATAAGGAAAAATGCTTTCTTAAGGAAAATTGCTTTTATAAGGAAATTTTCTTTCTTAAGGGAAAACGCTTTTATAAGGAAAATTATCCTTATCATATTTTCTTTAATATTTTTCTTAAGTATAAGTTTCAGATTCGTTTTCTCGGAGTCATTAAAACATTGATATAAAAGCATTCTGTTTTTAGGATTCGGTTCTGGACAAGAACTATAAGGAAGTTTTATTCCGAATTCCGGATATGAATTCTGACTAAGTTCTATTCCAGATTCAGGATACAAATTCTGAAGAAGAATTCTCATTACGAATTCTGAAGAAGAATTCTCATTACGAATTCCAATGAAGAATTCCCATTACGAATTATAATGAAGAAATCTCATTTAGAATTCTCATTACGAATTCTGATGACGAATTCTCATTACGAATTCTGATGATGAATTCTCATTACTAATTCTGATGATGAATTCTCATTACGAATTCTAATGACGAATTCTCATTACGATTTCTGATGACGAATTCCTATTCCGAATTCCTACTCCGAATTCTCATTCCGAATTCTCCTATTAAACAGAATATGATTATCATTGTTTTATACACTCTGAATTTACTCACTCCGAACCTTCACTCCGAAGTTTCTATTCCGAACCTTTATGTTAGAGTTTAAAACGATGTCGTACATTCTGTTTCACTTGTTTTGTTATAAAACGATGTCGTCCATTTTGTTATAAACTAACCGTTGTCTAAGTGACACGTGTACAGGTCCCTCCGAACGTTAAGGAAAATATGACCGTTGGAGAAGGATCCGACCTTACCTATAAATAGGAGCTCATTTGAAAGAGCTCGGTGCTGTTGGAAAAACAACTGAGTTTGTGCCTACATGCTGTTGAAGTGATTTCTAGAGAGAGAGTCTCTTATTAACTCTCAAAGCTTCGTGCGACTCCGAATGTTGGTGATTACATTCGAGGGCTTCCGGGGATAGGAAGACAGAGGTGCCGACTACCTTAAAGATCGAGAGCTTTCTTGCTGAGAAAGACAGAGGTTGCCAACTACCTTGAAGTTGAGGGCTTGCGGGGATAGCAAGACAGAGACACCGATCTTCGTATCGAGGGCTTACCCTGGTGTGGGTAAGACAGACTTGCTTGAAAGTATAAATCAAGGGACCTTTATCCAAGGTTGTTGGATACCCTACTCTTTTGGTTAAAAGACTATTATCTTGTTACTAGTAGTTTTACTACTTGTCTTTATTCTGCTGCAATTTGTATCTTAAGGAAAGTATAACTTTCTTATACTTCCTTACTTTCTCTGATTAGTTTAGATTCTATACGCTTTAAGGTAGAATCTCATATTGTAACTTTTGTTAAGTTTCAATCTCCGGAATCATATTTCCGGAACCTACTTTTGGAATCCCTTTCCAAGTTCAGTTCAGTGTTAGAGGTGTTGTGAATTTACTTAGTTTAACATTGTTAAACTTAGCTCTTTCCTTTTCTTAAGGAAACTCTAGTTATTCATAACTAACTTTAAAGGTTCCAAAGGAATTTTTAAAGTATACAATTCACCCCCCCTCTTGTATATTGAGCATCTCATATTATATTTCGATCCTACAACCATGAGAGGGGGTCACGAAAAAATGAACAATTAGAATTTTGTGAAGTATTATCTCTTCATAAACAAAAACAATATGTTAATAACCTGTTTGATGGATGTTTGTGAATGTGTATGTATAAAAACAGACCATAATAACATCATATTATATTTTTTATACTGTTATTTATACACAAAAAGAATAACAATTTTTATGAGGTTAAAGAATGCAAATAAAACTAGAATACTTAGGGAAAGATGTTACCTCATTATCAGGTAAATTCATATGGTTTGTACCAAAAGGATTATATTGAGGAATTTATACCAAAAGAGAGGATTTATAGTCCTGGAGATTAATGATTAAAATATATATGAGAATAGCATGGATGTAACTATGTGGTTTGAGACATGTGTGGAATGGGGAGAGGTGGTGGCTGTTTGTAGCGAGGAAAATGGACGCAAATGGAAATCTTGGAAACAATTTAGGTGTAAAAAAGTTCTTACCTTCAAAAAGTATATAAAAAGAAACACAACTCATGAATAGCTGGATGTGGAAGAATTAGGGCCATAAATTGAGTATTTTACTTGTGGATTGGTCATTTGGGCCCTTATGTTAATAGATTAGTGCTATATCATGCTTAATTTTACCTTAAGAATTATAATTAATTATAATTACTTTCACAAATATTTTTGGACAACAACAAAGTTTGTATTATTATAAATTATAAATAATTATGATAAAAAATTATAAATATTTTTTCTAAATTTTAAAAACATAAGTGGTCGATGTTAATTAAAATTTAATCAAGGGGTGAGGTCGACAATATAGAGTTTTAAAGTAAAAACATTCAAAAGTTCACTATATTTTTATACGCAATTTAAAAGTGAAATTGATCTCAATGACCAAAATTATATTATTTGATAAAAAAATTATCTAACAGAAAAAATTATCCAATTTAAAATTTAATTTAACTTTATAAATTAATTATATAAAAATGTTGTTTTGAACTAAAATTCATTATTTTTTACTATTTATCAAAAAATGGAACCTTATAAAAAAATACCAAAAATATTTCTTAACCAATTTGTAATGTTTTTATTTTCAATATGATGTATATTTCCATATATTATAAATATAATAGTTCCCAAATTGTTATTTAAAATTCATTCTCCATTAAAAAGTCATAAAAATATATTTATTAAAATACATGTTTTAAGCATAAAATTAGATTTTTTCTTATTTTATGTCAATCAAGTATATTCAATAAACATCAAAAAAATTATTAAATTTATGCCATATATAGTTAATTAAAACAAATAAATAATTTAAATAAATTATTTTTGTTATGTGAAAAATACTTTGGAAGAATAAATATAATAATATTTCTTTTTATATAAAATTCGTTCTTATTTTAGTTTCTCATTAATTTCTAACAAATGAATTAATTTTATATGTATGTAGACCATAATTTTCATTTTTTGTTATTAATACTCATACCAATATATTTTATAGTGATTTTATATCAAGTTATATTAAATAATAATATATTAATAATTAAATTTTGTTTGGTGAAACCCGTTCTTGGGTGTATTGCATGCTATCGAGGATGGTCAATAATGAGTGTATCCAAATCTATCGAGGAAGGTATCTTTTGTTTGTAAAACAATCTAACACGTTTTCCTATTCATTAAAGTTATATTATGTATATAATTTATTTATAATAGTTAATATATGGTAGAGTCTCAAGATATTATATTCCCTTACGCTCTTGGTGATGTGTATCATAAAAACTATTGAATACATTGTTTTTACTTTTGATTTTTTTAGCATGACATTCTCCCAAACTATTTTAATTTTTTCCCTTAAAATTTAAATTTGACCATGGGAATATATTTTTTGATACATTATATGTTCAAAATTTCACATCGTGAGAAGGATTCATAAGTCAGCCTCTATAAAAGAGAAAATGTAATTACCATGGTTGTATGGAAAAACATATAACTAGGTCTCTAAGTAGGACAAAATCAGTGCAATGATGAGATACATACAGAAAGGACAAATTTAAATATTTATATTTAGTGAATGTGGTCATAAATCACAAAATAAACTGAATGTTAAATATAATGTGGAGGGACTCATATTCATAAATCGGCCATGATTTAAAATTCCACTAGTTAAATATATATTATGCAATCCGAACTAAATTTTATTTTTAAAACAATTTCCTAATGTGGTGAAATTCATTTACAAACCAATAATATATTAAAATATTCATACATGATAGGTTTCAATTTCATATAAATAATCATATCTTTTGTTTGTGCTTCGATCAAATTATAATTCATTCCTTTACTCAAAAAAATTAATTTCCAGTAATTATTTTATTTATTTAAGTAATAAAAGAATATTTAAATGGATCATAAGGCCTATAAAAGATTTACATGTTGAACGCTTTTTCATTAACTATATTCCAAAAAATAATATTGTTAATATATTAATCTATTATCCTAAAATGTGATACTACTAGATATTTTTTGACATTTGTTTGATAATTAATTATGTAAAAATAATTAAAATTAACCAGGACATTTGGTAGGTTAGTGGAATAGGTGAAACCCTTGTTATCCACTATTCAGGGTTTCAATACCCTCAACATTGATGGATTTGATTAGTTATCAACCAACTTATAGGTTTTCCTTTTGTAAAACCAAATAAATTTAATTTACCAAATAATTGAGATGGACATCCTTGAAATATGGTTAATTACCAAATAACCTTTTAACTATGGTTTTCAAATACAACCTAAATACAAAAAATTCTTAATCAACTTATTTCTACATAGAACCATTCTTAGAATAGATTTTATCTATAATATTATTTATAGAATTTAAAAATAATGACACCTTTTCTTTAATATAAAACACCATAAGTTTTACAAAGGTTATTTATTAAAAAAATCAATCATAGTGGTTTGAAACCAAAATGTGAATTATCCAAAGTGTATCCCCTAAATGTGTCAAATGAGGCACATTTTAAAGACCTTTGTAGAGTACCAGGTTACCCTGATTCAGTCCCAAAAAATCCAAATTATAGTGGTTACTCTAAGGTACACCTATACCAGAATCACATCCACATATTGTGTCCAGAATGGGGTGTATTTCTTGTAAAATTACATTTTCATTACCTTACCAAAAATCTAGGATGTTATTTATTACTTATCATCAAATTCTTCCTTAGGGTTATGTTCTATATCTTATATTGTCCTAAATATAGATTCCACAATTTCAAATAAACTTCTTCTAGTACCAACAATAACGACTTGACCCTAGAAATACTGGATTTGGTGTCTACTAGCAATTACATTGGAATGATTACAAGGAATGAATCCCCAATGGGTTGAAGAGTTTAATAGTCTCGATAAACTAGATACATAAATGATTGTTTTATTACAAATGAATACACAAATTATAATTTTTTTCATCTTTCTAAGTAAATAAATAACATCGAGAATAAAATTATTCTATATAATAAATCCTTTAATATCATTTGTAGTACACAAAATGGATTTCTAGGGAAAGGAACATAATGAGGGTGAAATAAAAATCTATGTAAGAGTAAAGTATAATGTAAGTAATAATGAATCAATGGGATTAATAATTTTAGAACGGTAAATAGTACAACACACATACAATATGATATAAAATGTTATAAGGAAATTCAAAACCAATATAGAATGAAAATAATTTAGAGATACATGGAATTCAAATAACTGAAAAATGAATACTAAATATGGAATGGTAAGTAATTTAATAACATTTAATTTAATAAATGAACAGGAAATTAAATGTATCCATAGATATGTCAACATAAGATTTCATGGATATATAATAACTAAAACTAAATGAAGAAACTACTTAATTATTAGACTTCATGTTTTCTAGGTACATAGAACCATTACCAACAAGAGAATGTTAACATATTATAATTTGTGAAACTAATTAATTTCATGATAAAACCAATGAATTTAGGGTATTTCATCCCCCTATCCTATAGATCATGTAATATCCATTCTATACCTCATATTGATTGAATTAACAAGTCCCCAACTATTATAATTCATGAACAAGTCATTTAAATAAAAGAAATTCCTTATAAAATATTCATATAGAATAAAGGATTTGTGTCTATCAATATTTCACCAAATATTAAAAAAACTATTAAAAGAAAAATCTTATATTAAGTTTCATACGATTCAAGAAATAGTCATACCCATGATGATTAATTTAGATATTTTGGGGAAATTCAATGTCAAATTATTGTATGAAATTGAATATTACAAGGGGATTAAAATAAATCAATAGAGTTCATGGGAATACTATCCTGGGAAAAATAAATCATAAATCATATAGAGGATGTTTAAGGATGGTATCAATACAAAATAACTCTAGAGAAGTAAAATAATGGGTTATGGTTATTGGGAATGAAAATATTATAAAATGTTATTTAAAGAAATTTGTGATGATAATATCCTTTTTAAACAATTCGAAAAACATTTTCTTTTGAATTTTTTATTTCAAATAAATTTACTTTAAAAATTAATCTTTTAAATATGCATATGAAGCTTCAAATAAATTATGGTGAGTAAATTTGTATATGATGTAAGAGGTAAAAAAACCATCTTTTTCCTGATTAAAGGATATAAAAATGAGTTGTTTGGAAGGAAACGAGAATATTACTATTAAAAATATTTGTAAAAGTAAAAAATGGTAATTTTTTAAACCAAATAATTTTTGAAAACATTATTAAAAAAACATGGAATTTCTAAAAAATAGGTTCTCTGATTAAATAGAGATACAATTATGGGTTTTATGAGGAAACATTTTCTAAAACATTTTCATTAAAAAATTGTTAAAAAGGTATTAATACATGAAAATGGTCAATAATAACTATATGAGATAAAATTTATTTATTTATTAAACTATGTTCATATAATTTCATCGAACAAAAAATACAATTGAATGATCATTAATGTTATTATTGAGGAAAATAATATTAAAACATTCCAAAGTGTCCCAAATCAAATTGAAACATTTTTAATTAGAATACACATTAAGGAATAAAATAAAATTAAAGATATAATGTAATGGCTCATAATTTCTGTCAAATCATTTTTAAAATTACATGGAATTATTTTTCGACCACACGCTTTGACAGGACATGATTCTGATTCCCTGAGTTCTAGGAATGTAATTTTAAACTTTTTTTAAATAATGTTTAGAAAACATGAGTGTGGGTTTTTATAACATTTGAACTGGTGGTCAGAGCGAAAATCTGAGGGGCCCATTGAACTCAAAATGCTGAGATTCACCTAAAAAAGACATAATTTTGATGTGTAAGGGTCGGATGAAAAATAAATTTTTTGGACTATTTTGAAAATAATAAAATATGTCTAAATATTTATTTTACTTATTTTATCAACCATTAAGCGGAGGACTGTGATGGAGCGGTGCAACGATGAGGAGACAATGAGGCACATTAAATGATGCCCCTTCAAGGCTTGTTGAGTCACAGTGTAATAGATAAGTTGTTTCATGAATACAACAGTGTAATGATGCAACATCGTAGCATAATAGAAGCATTGTGGCATTTTCTTTTTTCAGTTATTTAACAAATTATGGATTTGGGAATTAAATCATGGGAAACTCCCTAACAAACCTAGGGCATGTTTCCTCTCCAACGAGAGATGAAAAACGCCCGTGAAACGTCATAGACTTCGACATCCCTTGAATAACGAAGTTGGGAAGCAACGAATGATGTCGAAAAATTGATCCATAAAGGATGAAATTCTAGGGAATCAAACATAAAATGAGGTAGGGGTTTGAACAATTCAATTTTTCCCCATTATTTTATGAAAACGATGAACATGGATCAACCCATGAACAGATTGATCTGTGGATCATGCATTCTTATTGGAGGATCACTTCTTTTGGGATTCCACTATCTGTGATTAAATTATCACTTATACTAATTGAACAACAATCACCAATCCTCCCCATGTTTTTATACATCTTAAATGGAGTGCACAGTCTGACACGATCAAGGCCTGAGCCCCTCCCCCCACATTTGTATTCTTCATGGTTGAATTTTTGAAATAAAGGCAAGGAAAGTTTGTGGCTATTTTAGTGAATTTGTCAACCTTACGACCATGTAGGTGTTGATAGATAGTGAAAGGGACCACTAGAGAAACTCTGGCGTCCTATAAAATGAACCACCTATGCGCCAGGGCTGGCGGTGGCCATGGCAGTGGTCGTGTCTGGAGGAATGGGGTGCACCTATCGGCACACCGTTGTGGCGTGGAGGATCGGCGATGAATGATACCCCATGGAGGTGGCGACCAACATATAGGCCATAGGGGTGAGTGAAAAAGGTTTTAGCAACTGTGGCCCCAGGGCTGGAGACCCACAGCTCCACGATGGCAGTGTGTTGACCTGGTTGGCCAAAAGACTCAAGCCATGGGTGACGTGGAGGGCACATTTGGATTCACCGTCCATGTGTGCTGAAGAGTGGACATGGATATGACATGTTAGAATGGAGGGGGTGGTCTGATATGGTGGGAAGGGAAAAACTGGTGGGCCGGTCTAGATCCAGGTCAGGATGGCTCAGTCCGACCAGGGTAGACCGTGCCTGGACCAAAGCAGGCCTTATTTCGCAAAAACGCTCGTATCTCTCCAATCGGGTGTCCGATTAATGTGTCGTATGAGGAGTTGGAACCCTTGAGATGAGGAGGTGAATCTAAGATACTCTAAATGTGTTTTGGTATAGTTTGTATTACATATGTTTTGGATCATACTTGAATCCAACAAGGACCTTTTTACAAAAATACTCATCTCTTACAGACCAAGCGTCTGTTCGTCACCCCGTCTATTTCATTGGGACCCTTAAGATGAGATGGTTATTTTCGTTACTATATGTGGTAATTCATGGATGTTGAGTTAAGACTGATTGTATTAGTAGGATATCCTCTTGGAATCAAGCATGATATGTGTGGGAATCTAGTGGCTGGATGTTATGTGAAGAATGACTACAGACCTAGTGTGCATCATCTCCTAGAGACCCTGTGTGTATTAGAATACTAGAAAACCTATGTGGATTAGCACCTAGTTACCCTGTGAGGGTTAACACTTAGATAACCTATTTGGATTTGAATCTAGTGACCATTTATGAGTCAGAACCTAGCGACCATGTGTGGTTCAAAACCTAGTGACACTGTGTGGATCCGCACCTAGAGACCATGTGTGAATCAACATCTAGTGACCCTATGCGTATCAGTAGTAGAGGCTCTCAATTCAATATTATGATCAATATTTATGATTAATCATCTTTACTTCTTTACATATGTTATACCAGGTGTGATAAATGTCTTTTACTTTGTGCTGTGAATTTAGATATCTTGCTCGGTGGTATTACCTCTGTGGTATTTCCATTGTGGTATTTTACATTTTGAATTTTAGATAATACTTTTGGATATATTTGGGTCCCTACTCATTATTTTTATATTCAACAGTGCACAGGCTTCACCCATAGCTGTTGTGTCTTGTAGAGATGACAGACAGTTGTGACCAGGACTTTGGGGAGGCTGACCTAGATGGTGCTCAGAGGTGGATCAATAGATTCGGTGTGGTGTAGTGATGTTTGAGAGTGATCTGTACATACCCTTCAAGATGGATCCTTGTAGTATGACCACCATAGAATGAATTTTCTTTGATTGTACTTTCCTTTCAGTTGGTCTTTTATTCTAGACGTCTTTACTTTCAGTTTACCGCCTTTTACTATATGTGGTGGTATTTTTTGGTGGTTTTCCTATTTTAATTTCCCTTGGGATACTTAGTGCAGTATGCCCTATCTATGTGTGTATATGTTTAAATGAAACACCTTACCTTATTGGGGTATGATTTTCAAGTGCTACTCACCAACCCTTGGCCAATGGATGGCAGGCATGGGTTTGTCATAGCATTGGCCCTAGTTAATGGTTCATGACAATGTGGTCTCATAAGGCAGCCAGTTTGAAAAGAAGAACTAAGAGTCTACATTATTTAATTTGGGAAATAGTGTTATGTGTCTTGAGTTTGGATTTCAGTCTATGGAGACCAGTTTTGGTGCGCTATCCAATGTATCCATACACCATGACCCTAAGTTCCATTTTCCAACATGGTACATGAAAACCCTAGTTGCATGTGTTTTGGAATAGTTTTTCTATTGATCACTTTTGAGTAGTGTCACCAGGTATGACATATTGACCGTGGAGCATCTATTTCTCTATAGGATTCCACCACAAAGATATCCATCCAGGATTCTAGTGAGGGTGATGATGATGGACAACCGGGAGATGAGGTGTTGGTGCATGGGACACTTACTCCAACATCGCCTTAGGGTGTTGTACTAGCAGCACCACCACCCATAGAAAATCACTTTCTACCATCCCCACTAGCATATGGTGCACACCGACTGAGAATGCGACACAAGATACAAAGATAGAGGCCTATGAGGGTTCAAGGATAAATAGTTCCTTAGGAAGATGAGGATTGGCTGGAGGTAGTAATGTGGGTTCTTTTCCTGGTAGAGACACATACAGACCAGATGGTGATCCTTACTACTAGCCATTTTTAGTAAATTATTTGTAGATAGTGGAGAATGATGTTCAAGACCCATGTGTAGGAGACCATTGTCTTTTCGGACTTCGATAGCCTCTTTAGGGAAGAGTTTGTATGAGGGACACTACGCTCAGTGCGCATTTAGAAGAAATTGTACCAATTGAAGGGGAACCTGAATGTGGACCTGCACATGGAATGGTTTATGAAAATCTATCACTACTCCACCTACATGGTTTGAGACCCATTTTCCAAGGCCTAGTCTTTTGTGAAGTGACTCTGACAGATGATCGGGGTGTCGATGGTTTTTCCCTACATCTTAATGTATGCTGGAGTGCTATAGAAATTACTATGTGTGGAGAGATTCCTAGTTGGGTAGGAACCAAAGGTGAGAGCCACCACTAGATGATAGGAGGAGAATTCATCTAATGTAGGCAGTTGGAAGATGAAATAAAGGCCCAAATGGTCCAGACCATCAGGAGGAAGACCCCATGACATAAGGTTAGAGGTGTAGAACTTGTGCGGTAGTGTAGGTCAAATAGGAGCCAAAGTTGTTTACTCATACAGATGACAAGGGAACATAGCTCGTGAATTTTAGACTCCCATCATGGATGATCAAAAGATAGTCAATGGAATGCTAATAGAGTGATAGTGGTTAATGTGAGGAGGTCTGCAGGACGGTAGATGTGGTATGGGATCTTGCCGAGCGGCATGCAGTGGATGATAGTTTGAGGCACTTCCACCACCACCCCAATGTGGTCCATCCTGGGCTCAGGGATCCGATGGACATGGTTGAGGCTAGATTCAGGTGGTGGACGCCTATGACCATAGTGCTCTAGAGATTATTAGAGGTATTATTTGTGTCTTCTCCACCTATCTGAAGTTACCATAGACCAAAGAACCAATCACTATTTCCTTTCTATGGAACTGGTTTGAGGCATGGAGATACTAGTGGAGTCGTTGGCTTGATCCTTATGATTAGATACTCTTACAGAAGGAGATTTTATGATTACAAACTAGTTATGGCTATGTGAGAATACTCTAGGAGGTGATAGCTTCAGCTGGGATCTTTTAGTAGCAGGGTTGGGGCCTTACGATGTCATCTTTCTTATGGGATCGTTATCTACCGTCCATGATCTGATTGATTGTTTTTGGTGCAAACAGTGGTGTGTCTATGAGGAAGGGACCCAGTTATTCTTTCATTGATGATAATGTAATATTTCTTGCAATGAATGGAATTTCTACGAGGAGGGTGCAGCTGATCACTCACCAGTTGGCTTGCCTCACCCTCATCGTAGTGTAGGAGAGGAGTCCAAGATTTCTTGTATTGGTGGATGAGTATGAGGATGTATTTCTAGTAGATATCCCATGACTAACTCCTCGTAGGGAGGTAGGATTCAACATTGACTTGTTCCATGGGACGAAATCGATATCCACAATAGCACATTGAATGGCTCCTGTAGAGTTTTTTGAGTTGAGGGTACTACTGGAGGACTTGTTGGAGAAGTGGCTCATAAGGTCCAGTGTTTCACAATGGGATGCCCCAATGTTTTTTTCCATGAAGGAAGACAGGAGCTTGAGGCTATCTGTGGACTTCCAGTTCTTGAACCAAGGTGACCATAAAGAACAAGTATCCACTATCGAGTATTGATGAACTCTTCAATAAGAAAAATTTATAGAGATTGATCTCTATAATTGACCTCATATTAGGCTATCATCCTCTTCGGGTACGTGATGGAGACACAACGAAGATAGATTTCAAAAGCCGGTATGGATACTACGAGATCTTGGTTATTACCGTCGGCATGAACAACATCCCCTCAGTGTTCATTGGACACATGAATATGATCTTCTAGCCTTACCGTGATCATTTCGTGGTAGTATTCATTGATTACATCTTGGTGTACTCAATGTTGGAATGGGACCATGTTCCACTCTTGTGGATAGACCTGGATACACTTCAAGAGAACATGCATTATGGTACATTCTTGAAGTTACATTTCTGGATTCTCGAGGTCCACATCCCGGGACATGTCATCTCAGATGTTGGATTTGTGGTAGACCCATCAACGATTGAGGCAATTCTTTCATGGGAGCCACCCAGAAGTGTGACTGAGGTGAAATGTATCTTGGTGTCGGAAAGACACTACTGGAGGTTTGTGCTTGACTTTTTTAGAATAGAAGCTCCCTTGTTATCTTTGAAAAAGAAAGTACAACCATTCGTATGGGTGAAGAGGTGATAGTAGAGTTTCTAGGAGATGATGTTGATACTGAAGAGTTCCCCCATCTTGATACTAACAGAATACATAATTGGGCATGTATACTACAGTGAGGTATCATGGAATGAACTGAGTTGTATCCTTCTATAGGACTGAGAAGTGATCTCATACAGATCATGGTAGTTTAATCATCATGAGAAGAACTATGAGACCCATGACTTGGAGTTAGAAGCAGTTGTTTTTCCGTTGAAAATGTGGATGCACTACTTTATGGGTTAACTATTTACTGTCTACTACATCCAAAAGTTTCTCAGTTATATCTTCTCACAGAAGGACCTAAACAAGAGACAATGGTGATAGATGGATTTCCTCTAGGAATATGACTTTGAGATAGTCTATACTCCTGGGAAGGGGAACATGGTGGAAGATGCACTCAACAAGAGGTATAGTTTACAACTGCTGAGTGAGGCGACAGAGGAGCTAGAAGCGATGCACATATCCTTCGTGGATGGTGAGGAAGCATCCTACCATTAGTCAGTGACTATCACTTATCTAGTCATATAATGAGTTAGGCTGGAACATCATATTAATATTTACTAAGAGTCCCAACATGCTCAGTTATCCTTATGGCGGGATCTTAATGGATTTAAAATAGGTGGGGAGAATGTCAAACATTTCTAAGGACGCACTATGTTACCAGTGACGTTATAGGAGGATGTGTTGAGGGATGTTCATACTTCTCCCTTGGTGGTAAATCGTTGTGTTGTGATGATGTAATAGGACCTATGTTGTCAGTACTGGTGGATAGGGAGGAAGAAAGAAGTGGCGGAGTTCATTTCATGATGCCTCACTTGTCAACAAGTGAAGGCCGAGAATCAGGTCCCTGCCGGATTGACACAACTACTCGAGGTACCATAGTGGAAGTGAGACTGTATCTCTATTGACTTCATGACATGGATACCATTCATATCCAAGGTCTACAATTCAATCTGGGTGATCATTGACCAACTCACCATGTTGGATCACTTCCTACCCATCTGGGACAACAGATCAATAGATGGATTGGGTTTCCTCTATGTTCAGAAGATAATAGGACTTCACGGGGTTCCTTCGACTATCATCTCACACCGTGATGCACTCTTCAAATCCTGATAGTGTAAGGAGTTAGAGGACAAATTCAATACGCATCTGCGCTTGAGGACATATTTCACTCCACCATCAGCATGGAACCATTTGAGGGCTTATATAGGTGGCCATGAAGATAACCTATATACTGGATAGACATCGGGGAGTTAGCACTCATGGGTCTAGATTTGGTAATGTCTACCACTGAGAAGGTGCAGATAATCCAGGAGTCCATGGGGACTACACAGAGCTGACATAAGTCTTATCCCGTCAGGAGATAGAGACCCTTAGAGTTAGAGGTGGAGACCATGTTTTCCTTTGGGCCTCACCCAGGCAGGGATTTCAAAAATTTGGCTAGGGCATTAAGTTATCTCTGAGGTTCATTGGACATTTTTGGATTTTCAGTAGAGTTTACGATGTGGCATAACACCTATCTATTCCCCTAAAGATAAGGCTTGTGGATTATATTTTTCACGCATCGTAGCTAAGAAGGTACGTGCATGATCCATCACATGTCATCGACTGTGGTGAGATGGACATTGACAATGGGGCGATGTATGCAGAGTTCCCTATGAAGATAGAGGATTAAAATGAGTGGGTCCTTCATAGAAGGTCGATTCCTCTGGGTTGGGTTTTGTGGGACCACATGAACTTCTAGAAGAGTACAAGATAGTGGGAGGCATAGATTAATTTTCAGTACCTCCACTTGTTTGATTAGCCCTGTTTTTGGATTTTGGAGACGTAAATCCCTATGGTGGGGAGAATGTAATGTCTTGGAATTTAAATGTATTTTTTTTAAAAATTATATGGAATTATTTCAAGACCGCACGCTTTGATGACTTGTGATTCTTAGTCCCGGAGTTCTCAGAATCTAATTTTGTACATATTTTAATGTTTTTTCAGTAAACATTTGAGCAGTTTTTTTGAACAATTGAACTACAACTCGAATAAAAAATATGAGAACATCATTTATTATGGAACTACAAGATTCTATTATAAAAGACCTATCTTTATTGGACAGGGTCAGACAGAAAAGTTATTTTTTAGACACATAAAAAATAATAAAATAACTTCTAAAAGTTATTTTATTTCTTTTCTCAACCATTTAGGGGTGGATGGTTATGCTGCGGTATAAAGACGAGGCAATGATGATGAACATTAAATGAAGCCCCATAATGGCTCGCCAGGTCGCAGCATAACAGCTATGCTATTTCATAAATAAAATAGATTAATGACTCAATGTCTCTATGTAACATAAACACTAAGACATGTTCCTTTTTTAATTAGCTAATTCATTAAAGAGTTGGGAATTAAATTGGGGGAAATTCCCTGAAAAACCTCAGGTGAGTTTCCTCTCCAACGAAAAATGACGAATGCTAGAGGAAAGTCATCAACATTGACGTGTGTCAAAGAAAAAATCTGGGAAGCGATGACCAAAATCAAACTCTTGAACCCTTGAGGATAAAATGATAGGGAAAACAACGTCAAACGTGGTAGGGTTTTGAACTATTCAATGTTTCCCCATTCTTTTTTTATAAATGAAAAATGTTGATCAACCCATGAATAGGTTGATCTGCAGATCATGCGTTCTTCTGGGAGTGTTACTTCTTTTGGGATTACACTATCAGGGACTAAATTATCACTTGTATTGATTGAACAATATTCCAGAGACTTCCTCATGTTTATAAACATCTAACACAGAGGGTGATGGCCAACACAAACAAGGACTGAGCCCCCCCCCCCACAAATGTATGTTCTTCGTAGATGAATTCTCAAAATGGTGGAAAGGAGACTTCAAGGTTGTTGTAGTGAAAGTGGAATCCTTACAACTCTGTGATTGTAGATTTATCGAGAAACCGAACACTGGAGAAGCACTGTTAGCCTAACGAAGAAACTGATGGTGGTGGCTACATGCACAACAACGACATGGGGTTTGGGTGTCGACCGACACTGTAGGGAGGCGAAAACCCACATCCAGGTCACCCATGAAAGAGACGAAGCCCACAACCACTGCGCCTGCGACACTGTGCACCTGTGGCATCACACTAGCAATACGTTGACCTTCCCAACCATTGGAGTTAGTCCATGGGTGATGTGGAGGGCGTGACTGGTGAAATCGGTCGTTCGTCCTGAAGACTCGATGTTGTTATGCCACGTCCGGATGGAGGAGACAGATCGCTACGGCGGGCCAGCCAAAACAGGCAGGACATACCTAACATATTGGTTCATGTCAGACCCATGACCAAATGGGTCTGGCCCTAGCCAGTAAAAATCTGATTCAGATTTTCTCAGTTGGGTCAGACCTCACCAACACCCAACTGGCCCCCGTTTTACTATAACACCCATATCTATCAAACCAGGTGTCCGATTACAAAGCCATCGGTGGAATTGGGACCCTTACGATGAGGTGGTCCTTCTGAGATAATCTACATGAGGTTTGGATAATACTGGAATACATACGAGTTGGATTGGTCTCGAATCTAACTGGGCCCATTTTACAAAAAATGCCCACATCATAAAGATGAGACATCTATTTGACGTGCCATCTATTGGATTGGGACCCATACAATGATATAGTCCTTTGGGTTACTCTATGTGGGACTTTGTGGAGGTTGAGGTATGAATGATTTATTTAGGAGAAGATACTCTGAGAATCAAGCTTTATATGTGCGGGAATCTAGTGGATGGATGTGACATGAAGAAGGACTAGTGACCCTGGTGGATCAACACCTAGGGACCCTCTACGGATTAACATAATAGTGATCCTATGTGGATCATCATGTAGAGATCCTATATGGATCAGCACCTTGAAACCCTATATGGATCTGCACATATTGACCCATTGTGGACTAGCACCTAATGACCCATTATGGATCATCCCATAGTGACTCTAATTGTATTAGAACCTAGAGACCCTATGTGGATCCGCAGTAGAGCATCCCAATGGAATAATATTTTATAGATATTCGACTAATCATCTTTACTTTTTTACTTAGGTTACACCTAGTATGAGATATGTCTTTTTCTTTGTGCTATGTATTTTGAGATCTTTCTTGATGTTACTTCCTCTTTGGTAGTTTTTTGGCATTTTCCATTGTGGATTTGTAAGAGACCTTCAGGGGTCTCATGGTCTTTACTTATTATTGTTATACTCACCCATACCTGGTCTTCGCATGGACCTATTGTTTATTTTGAAGACTAAATACAACATTGAATGGGAATTTGGGGATCCAGGGCTAGACAATGCTCAATGGTGGATCAATATACATGTTGTGCAATAGTGACACAAAATAGTGATTTGTACCTTCCCTTTAGGCATGACCTTGGCAGACAACCTCTAGAGATTGTATCTTCATTGGTTGTACTTTCCTTTCAGTTTGGATTCTATTCAACCCCATTCACATTTAGTTTACACCCTTTTACTCTTGGTGGTGGTACCTTGTGGTGTTTGTACTATTTTTAATTACGTTTTGGTTTGATTTAGGCAGTGTTACCTGTCTTTGTCTGTACATGATTAAAGGAAATGCCTTCCATTTTTAGGATATACCTTTCTGGTGCCAATCACCAGCCCCTAGCCTGTGGAAGGGGGGAATTGGGTAGTCACAACACGGGCCATGGGGGATGGTTCTTGAATATAATATAATTACCATAAATATATTCTTGATATATCATTTAAAATGGTACAGGAAAACCATAAAAAATAAACTATGTGCATAACCCCAAAAAAGTCTAAATATAATGAAAAATTAGACCAAATCCCCAACGTATGAGTTAAAATCCAATAAAGTAATAATTATAAAATTATGCTCCTAAATACCATTAAGATAATATAATTAATGGTATTATATATTGAAATTGGAATTAGTAACACCATATAAAATTAATTATGTATACAATGATTATTTTTGAATTAAGGAAAGAAAATGAGATAAGAATTTGTTACCTTGAGATTCATTTTGTTTGAACATCCTTTAAGATCCTGTATAACAAGCATATGAAAATTTTATACATTATTGATAAAATAATTATTGTTTAACAATACTTTCATTTCACTTATTATTGTGTTTTATATAACTACATAAATAATTATGTTAACGTTGGGTGTCTTTACAGAATACTGTTTATGTGTCAAAATTTACTTTGGTTGGTAAACGATGGTAAAAGTGACATTATATAACATATTAAGAATAATAATAACATAATTATTAAAGTAATAAAAAAATTATACTTTTCAAATTTATCATTAAATATGGATATGAAAATGAATCAAAGTTACAATAAGGATGACGGTAGATCATACGTACAAATGCGTAACATTCCCATTATTAAATGACCATTATGGAATGAAAGTATGTGACAATATATATTTAAATAATGATCATTATATAATATAACTCTTTTATTTAATCATATATACTTATATATATATTTATTGTGATAAAAAAATGTGATAACATCTTATCGAGGAGGTGGTAGTCCACACATCTACGAATAACATTATCCCTTTTAAGTATTTGAATGAATAACAATGAAAATGATATATATATATATATCAAGAATGATAATTATTTCATTTATTCCATATTGATATTAATTATTTTTCATATTTTTAAATGAATCTATCCTTTTATTATTTGTAAACACAACAAATTTCTCACCAATGAGATAATGACTCATAGTGTTCAAAGCATGGGTGACTATAGATAACTCCAAATAATGTGTTGGGATATTCTTCTCATTCAACCATACTTCATTGAACTATAAAAAACCATATTGTCTCATTACATGAGAATAATGTCCAAACCTACTCATGAAGCATCGTAGTACACCATATACTCCTTTCTTGATTCTGGATAAATCAATATTGTTTCCGATGTAAGAAAAACTTTTAGTTCTTAGAAAAACACCTCGCATTCCTCTATCCATTGAGATGTAGCATTATTTCCATTCAGAGCTTTCATTGGTGAAGCATGTCGTGAGTAATCACGAAAAACGTTTAGGTAGTAATTACCTAGATGAAGAAAACATTGTATCTCAATGACATTTCATCAGGGGTTTCTACGAGATAATGACTTTTATCTTTTCAGGATCAATAAACACACCTTTATCAGAAATGGAATTGCTAATAAAACATACTACCAGTATCCAAAAATAACACTTTGATAATTCAACATACAACTAGAGATCTCACAAAATTTGTAACACTATTTCCAGTTGTTCCCCATGATCATCCCTTGTCTTTCAATACACCAAGATGTCATCCACAAATAACACAAAAAAAGAATACAAATGTCACCAAAATATATGATTCATCAAATCCATGAAGATTTCAAGTGAATTTGTCAAATTGAAAGGTATCACCACATATTTGTGGTGGCCATATATGATTCTGAAAGCTGTCTTTGGAATATCATTCTTCTGAAATCGCAATTGCTGATATCCTGATCAGAAATCAATATTTGAGAACCATTGATATCCCCTTAATTTATAAAACAAATCATCAATGCATGAAAGTGGATATCTGTTATTTATCATAACCTATTTTAGCTTACGATAATCAACATACAATAGAAGAGTTCCATCTACATTCTTCACTAACATGACAAGTGCTTCCCACAAAGATTCACTTGGATAAATGAAACCCTTTCTTTTGAGAACCTAATACTACACTACCTATTCCCGTAACTCTGTTAGTGCCATCCAATAAGATAGAAGGGAAATATGACTCATCCTTTGAAGGAGACCAATTGAATACTCCACATCATTTATTTGTGGTAACCCTAAGATGTTTTGAGAAAATCATCTAGAAATTTACCTACAAGTGCAGGAAAATAGACATCCTCAAAATCTTCCATCGATGAAAAGAAAACACTTCCAATTGGTAAGAGATAATTCCCACCATTCATTCAAAAAAGATCATTAAACAATTCTTAGTGACCCTTTCTCCAATGAAGAGATTATTGACACCATCCGGAGTAGTTAAACTAACTATTCTACTATAATAGGCAATGAGATCTTTTGACGTTGTCAAAAAATCCATAAACATGATTACATCATAAACATCCATGTATTTAAAATTTTTGTTCACTACTACTATGTAGTAAAATTTCCCTATTTATTGTCTGTACAAGGAACTACACAAATAGAAGAGGATACTAACTCATTAACTATATGTAATTTATTTTTAATTCAAATAAAAGATATATCACATAAACATAAACATATCAATGAAATAAGTATGTATGGATAATATGATTAGACTATGTAATTATTGTTTATAAAATGTTATTCATTCTTGTTTGTTTCGATCGTCAATTCTGTGATATATATATATGGACTTATCATTTTCAAAAAGAATAAATCGAAATATTTATAAATATGAAATTGAAAAATAAGAACCAATGATTCAATCCCAACAACATTATCGTATAACAATTTCTTTTTGAATTTTACATGTAAAAAACCCAGTCCAGCTTCTATATATTTCATTGATATTTCATATATGATAGATAATATTGAGTTTCTAATACTATAAGAATCATTTTATTGATAAATTTTATTAATTATATGTGGGGTGATTCCAAATCTTATATAACTCTCACTAGATGTCGTTTATGTTTCAATAGTTGAATTCCCAAAAAAATAATTAAATGATCTATTATTTTTTTATTACATTAAAAATATTTATTTTTTTAAAAATGAAATAAATTAAATAAATATGTATCCTTTTTAAAATGTGTAAATATAATTATTTGAATTTAGGCCACAATAGAGATCTTTTTAAAATTGGATTTGGATTTTTTAAATAAAATATATATATTAAAGAATAATTGTTTTTTTATTGTTATGAATAAATAATGATGTGTAAATGATTAATAAATAAACTATTAATGACTATTTCATATTATTCAATTAAATATGAAGCAATTCAAGTTGATATGATAGAAAAAATAGAGGAATCTACTATTGATAACATTTTGATAGGGAATATTCCAAAGATATATTAATTTGAGCACATAGATGATATAGGTCCTGATAAATTATATAAAATTGATTTTACTATACATTTAAAAAATCAGGTAGAATTCATATAGAAAATAATGTGGTATAAGGATTATGATTTAATAAAAAAAGTAATAGATGAATTAAAAGGATATTATATTAATGAAAAATATGGATGAGTAATAAATTAATGAGTAATATAATATAATTTTTGATATAATAGAAAATATTTCTAAAAAACATAAGGGTAAGTACAAAAGAAAAAAACCCATTGAAATGATATATATGTGGAGGATCTATAATAATTTCAATACACTATTCTATGAAAAAATTTGTGGAGTTTTTGAATTACTAGAAATAACATAGAACTCAGATAATGAATTGGTCACAAAGCTTAGTGAAAATAAAAAAATCTACTGAGAAAATTAAAAATTATCCAAAATGTAAAATTGAAAATTTGGTTGAATAAGTTGAATAAAAATACTTATATTCATGAATTTATGGATAAAAATATATTTCTGAGAAAATTTGAATCACCATTGTCAATGATTAAAAACTCGTTGGAAGTTGATGCAGTAAAAACATATTAGATAGATTATGTCATTTATAGCAAATTTTTAATGATGAAATTTTATCATGTGTTATGAAAAACGTTAAAAGCCATGAAAAATAAATAAAAATTAAAGATTTATATTATAAAAAATAGTGATTAAAATCTTCTGATTCGTAAAAGGGATTCTGGTTACACGATATAAATATTAAATATTAAAAAAATGTTATTTAGTATGAAATAAATTAAAAGAATAAGGATGAAAATAAAATTATAATGGGAATGATATAAATAATATTGTATAAATTTTTATTAAGTTGATGAGGATATAAATAATTTGTGTAGTCACTTTAAATGGCTGGTGTTTATTCACACCGAAATCTCGAGGAAGGGGATTCATCTTGATGACGTAAATGGAAGGACGTGGTCTGTTATACAAGATCTCATTGATCATTTCTCAGATATAGTCTTCATTGGGTCATCATAGCTTTAAAAAAATAGGTTCTATGGAAGTCGGTGATGTTAGATGGAGAGGTGAGATCTGGGGGTAAATCATCACTAGGAATTGGTGGGTGGGGCTTCGGGCTCTCGTGGGGGAGACGATGGAGCATGAATTGATCTGGTGCTTAGATTTGGTATTTGGGACACCAATTCTTCGGAGACTCTACGTCATTAGATGATCATTTAGAAGACTGATACAGGGGGGAGGTGTAACTATATGGTGAATGCTCTACGGGGAATCAGGAAATGGAGGGAGTGATGATGGATCATGGGGTGATGGAGACTATGGATGGTGGGGCCTTGATCTTTAATGTGGTGGGGTGGACCTAGAGGCTTTGTGATGCAGTGCAGATAGAATGGGGGTGGAAATTACTTATTAATCGTTATGGATCTTTTATTTTTTAATGGGATTTTTTTACTAATGGTATATTTTCATTCAAATATAATGTTCAATTCTTCTGTCCATCAGTCATGTAATGGGTTCTCAAATAACCCTTTAAAATGTATATCTATTTTTATTTTTCATTCTTAATAAAGAGGATGGCCCCAATATGTTTCAGTAAATGTGAAGGAAACAAATAGCTGATTGAAAATAAACTCCTTAATAAAAATAAATTCTCCAAAAAATACAGGATAATAACATTTTTTAAGAAAACTATTATAAAAATAGTATAGAATAAGTTATAGAATATTGGTTATATTTTTTAATTTGTGTTAAAAACATATACATACGTACACTATATTTTTGACATAGCAGTTGAATGAATCAATGATGTGAAACATTAACATTAAGAAAACATGAAGATGAAATTAAATAATGTTGTCTATATAAATTCATAATGTAGATAAATAATTAATATCTTTTAGGATTTTGAAGGATTATAAAAATGGTTGCACAAATAGAGTCATTTTATGGATGATTATAGAGAAACTCTCCCTTGGTTGTTTACATATTATGAAAAAAGAAAAGAAAATCCATTCAATAAATATATATATATATATATCACTACAAAAATTTTAGAGAATTTTTTTATAAAATTTATGATTGTTTTTCATGAAAGTGTTTTTTCTCTCCTATTAAGGTTGATAATAATATTAAATTATTGTATTTTTATTGAATCAAATAAAAAATATATTAACATAGATCCCTATATTTGATGAAGGAACTGATGTAATATTTAAGAATGAAACTTTTTTTATCGTGATCTCTAAGGAATGAAAGATTATAACTAATGGAAAAGAAAAATTAGAAATCTACTCAATGTTTAAAATCCAATGAATTCATGTTCATTGAGTTCCAATGATTTATATAAGTTGTGTCACTAATGTATTGGCCTTTGTTATAAAAAATATTAAAATGAGATCTTAATTTATGATGTTGTAATAGTTATATAATAATTACAGATATAGAGAGGGATATATATATAAATAGGTTACATTAAAAAAATCCAAAGGAAAATTTGATTCATGAAGTCAAAAAATATGATATTTATTCTATTAGACTACATGATCTTATTCATAAATCATTTATTTGATGAGAAATGGTTTATCATAGGTGATCTGTATTATATTAATTTTTTATTTTTAACATGATTGACCAAAGTAATGTTTATTATTATAAATTTTCTAATAGTAGATATAATGATAAATTTTTGATCAAAGGTTGATAAAGTGTTTGGAGAAAACATCAAACATCTGAGATCTGATAATGGAATAGAATAGAATTTTAATGTTTCTAAAATCAATATATTAATTAATGCAATCAAGCCCATATATTATTCTTCCAACAAAACATATCTGAATGGAATAATATAAATAAATTAATATTATCTTTTATTAAACAGGAAGAAAAATAATATTTTTTCATAATTACATATACATTTTCAAGTGGGAATAAATATTCAATATAGTTCATAAAAACATGCATACAAGGAATTAAGTCATATATGAAACCATATAAAATAAGTTATAAATGAAATAATTCCTTGATTTTTGTTAGTCTTTATAGTATAATTTTCTACTTGAACCACAAAAACATAATTTAAGGAATATATGAAGAGAAATATAATGAATGGATCTTTATATGGTATATATACAATATATGTTGATATATGTTCTTTTTAAGAATTTATATATGATGGATACATTTTTTATGTGAATGTTATTTAATAATAAACCAATATGATTATAAAAGTCAATGTGATATAGAATTACTAGAGAAGATAGAATACAAATTATTTATAATGAAAATTAGGTATATATTGAAATAAAAAATATATATTGTTGTTGAATTCATTAAAAATAGGGTTAGTGATAAGATAATTCAAGTGAAATAAATAATCATCAGATATAGAAGAATAAAATTTGAAAAGAGAATATTTTGGATTGTTAGGAGGATCTGATTTAGAAAACCAGAATATGTCTAATTGAAAATAAAACAACTCAAATATCATAAATTGAAGAAAATATAGTTTAAAATTTAGTTTATCATGTGGATTGGCTACAAGAGTTGAATTTAGAGTTTTATAGAAAGGTAATATTTACACATGGTAAAAATATCATAGAATTTTAGGGTGAAATGACTTTGTAACCAGGTGGGTGTCTAAAAATAATCATTATGAAAAATGTGTTGATTTAAGAATCAATAGTATAATTTTATACAAAGGTAATTTCATAAGTAATGGGATGACTATGAATATTAAAGTTCAAATGTATCATGATATGATTGATAATTTTTCTTTTACTTGCATCTATGTGACAACATTATTTCTCAAATGGATTTCAATACATCCTTATTGAGTGCATATCATGTAAAATATGAATTTATTAATGAACCTAATGGTTTTATTACTAGAATGGATGGAAGCATGGTATACATTCTGAAACTGAACAATATTTTCTTAAAGGGACACTAAGGACAAGTACTCTAATTTAAATGGTTTTATAAGACAAATTAAATTTTTAAATGCGATATTTGATAAAAAACATTATATAAATTAAATTAATATAGGTACTATGATTTTAATAGATTATATTGGTGATATATTAACTTATATTGTAAATTAGAACTATTAGGTGGAGATACTATTAAATGATGACATTGTTCGATATTTATGAACTAGGTAAAATGATCTATTTCTATAGATTATATATTTTAAATAAACAACATTATATTATCTTATCCCATGTTAAATATTTTATATATTTATTGATGTAATATTATTATGGGGTATCTAAAAAAGTCACAACACACATATAATATGTAATGAGAATTAACCAAGAAGAATCTTGTTAAGTTATAATTCTAGAGACTTCATAATACTCAATTAATATTTTCATCCACTGTTTCATTTATGAATGTAAATAGTATACATTATAAAAATTTTGGAAATACATCTGAGTAAAAATATAGAGTCTAAAATACCCATGAATAATTACAATTTTAATATATATTATTTGTAAAATAATTTTTGATATATTTTAACATATCAATAATAAAATGAATCACCACAGTTTCATAGATGTAAATAGGTAAGGTGATTGAACCAAATAAAAATGTACTTCAGGTGGATCATTATTTATGGTTGAATTTTTTTTGAGTTGGAATTGTAATAAGAAATAATTCGGGACACTAATTATAATGAATCCAAATTTATATATTCAATTCATTATTATACACAAATATTGTTGATTAAATTTCATCAAGAATTTTGGATTCTAATAGTTGTGTAGACTATATAGATTTCATGGGAATAGTAGATTCTTATTTTTATATTAAACAACATATATTGTCACAATAAGTAAAATAATATTTTAATAAAACTTTATTTCATCATATTAAATGTGTAAAATGGATTTTTAAAATAACAACACATTTCCTTAAAATACCATATTATAAATTATTTAAAATATCAATTCCTACAGATAAGATTCATGTGTAAATGAAGATGTTTTTCCCACATTTCCCACTCAATTGATGATATTTGATAAATAAAACCACTAGGATATTAATACTATCATATAAAATGGAGAATAAATACAAAAAACAATTATGAGATAACGGTAAAAAAGTTATATTTTTTTGATAATTTATTTATTTTTTAATTTTAAGATAATGTTGTCAAAAATGAATGGGCATAAATCGATGGAAATAACATATAAAAAACATTAACAAGAAAATATATATTAGAGATGGAAATATATAATATATATATATGTATCAAAAAATATGTTTTTATGTTATTTATAGCTGTGAATTTATATAATTAAGTGATTGTTAATATTATTTTTTATTTTGGAAAAAAGAATAAATCGGTGAGGGTAGAATATAGTGTGAGTCTAGATGATTTTTTTATGATGAACATGTCTGAGAATCATTAAAATATATTCTGGTGGTTATTTATTTGTGTTATAATTTATTAATAGTGATCTATGATGTATAAAATTGTTTGCAATATGTTTTCATAAATATTTCCAAATTTTTGAGTTTCATAATACAAATCCAAATTGGTTAATTTCCCTAAACATGATCCATAGTGATTTTATTTGTTTAACACCGTATAGAAGCTAATAATTAAGTGTTTTATTGTTAATATAACATTTAACATCATATGTGTTTGTTAGTAATTCTGAAAATTAGTGTGTAGATTGAAGAAAAAGGTTTATTTAATAAGTGTCATAAAAATCATAAGGTTCATTAAACTCAATCATAAGACTCCTCCTTTTGGAGGCCAGTAGAAAATATATAATTATATAAGATACACTATTTCTCTTAATATTAGTTTCACTATTTCCAATTTTAAATCAGTATATAGAAATTTGGTATAATTTCAAAATTCTATGATGAATCCTGGGAATTTTATTAGTCATTTACACTAACATCAGTATTCATAAGGGTCATGGTAGGAGGATTTATGAACTATTTACTATCATGAATTGTATTTTCATATATGAAATCAGAAAAGAGGTGAAATTAAAATATTTAATAAATCATATTTACTACAAAAATAAATAATTACAATAAATAAAACTAAACAAGTAATAGAATAATCACATATTTCATAGGAGTTGAAATATTGAAATAGCAATAATCATTTATGTTATCTACATCACATGTTTTTAAGGTAAATATAATATTTTTGGAATTATATGTGGATCCTAACAAAGATGATTTTATGTTATTCTTATGTTAAAAAAAATGGATGAATATATTTTTCTTATAAATAAAAGGAATGTGGATGATGATTGGATGTGGTAACTTCTAGAACTATAAAAACTTTTCCACTAAAAATATCTGAAATTATATTTCTGATAAATGTTGGATATTCTAGTGTACATTATTTAGTCAATTTATTTATAAAAAATGTTATTCATGGAATATGAGTTGATAATAATATGTAACATTCAAAATTAATTAATCTAATAGGAAGGATCATTAAAGAGAATACAGTTCATATCAGGTGAAGGAATATTATAAGATCAACAGATAAATTTCACATGATGATGTAGAAAAAAATTAATATATAACATAATGTTTTGAGTTTCAGTAATCATTAAATATTTAAATTACAAATATTAATAATTCGATGTGTTTATAATGAAAAAAGGCGATGAATAGAAAAAAAAAATTGATAGAGAAGAAATAGTGGTGAAGACTGTGAGTTCAAAGAAATAATAATAAACCTATATATTTTGGTTATTCAATATACCATTAATAATTAGAATAACTGTGACGTTATGAAATATATAGTAAATATAACTGAATTGGTATCAAGGTATAAAATATTAGATATAAGTTAATAAATATTTGATTACATTAGGATGCAAGTAAAATAAATATCTAATATGAATATCATTAACCATTTTTCAAAAACCTCCCAATATAATAAAATTTTTAAGACCCCACTTTGGAAATATTTTATTAACAAAAAGGAGTAAGTCTCAATTTTTGGGACTTATTTCTCATTTAAAAACAATAAAAATAATTTTGTGGTACCTCAAGAAAAAACATGTAATTTTTGATTGATTCTTATGGTAAATATTTGAATCATTATTAATATGATCATAAAAATGAGTATGTACCCATATAGGGACCAACCTATGAAAAAATGTTTTCTTCCCCGTGTTATATTGATTCTTCTTGAAATGAAGTAATTATGATAATTACATATGAGTGATCATATCGAACAAAAAAATTATATATTTATTAATAAATATTAAATTATAATATATGAACTATATATTCAACCACCCCTTTCCCTCTAATTGGTAAAACCAATTCATAAGGTATTTCATCCACTAGGTGTAATGACATAGAATCCTTATATTATATTTTTGATTCATGAGTAAATATTTATTTTATTTAATATATTATTATACATATAAAATATAGATATAAAAATTATATTTCTTTAATAGAAATCATTAAATTAGTCAAAAAATAATCCCCTGAAAATGTGAAGGATTATAATTAGGGATTGTATAAAATATTAAATTAATATTTGAAACATGATATCCTTCCAATCAGTTACAATCAACTCCCCAGAAAACGAAATAAAGTAATGTAAAATATTTTTTGTAAGAAAATCGAAAATTTTGAATTGGAAAATAAATATCCATGGGAGTAATTTTAGTGAATTATGAATGATATAATAAAGGATTATTTATAGAATATAATATTCTAGATTTATTATTAATGTGACTAGTCGAATACTAATGTAACCATTTGACTAATACACCTTTATTAGGAATCCTATCATGTTAATTGGGAATAATTACATATCTTTTACAGTAGTAATTCTACATCAAAATAATGTATTTTAATATAAATAAGATTTCTTTGATATATTTAATAAAAATATAAAGATTATAACTGAATAACATAAATATCAATATTAGAAACACAAAGAAAATATGAAAACATTTAAATCAAAAGTAAAATTAATATATTTTCTATAAAACATAACTTTTATATTAAAATAAGAATTACCAATATTAATTTTTTTTAAAATTTCAATTTTCTTTAGATTCATCATGTAAAAATTTTCCAAATTTAAATTTATATAATGTTTTTGGAAATACAAATATTTATAGTTGAATAGTAAAAATATTGTAATTTTATGACTTGTGTATTTTAAATCTCATAATTCATTACTTTGTAATATACCATTTTTTTCGTGATGTGTTGGACCATTAAAAAACCTTCATTAATTGGTTAATTATTTATTTAAATAAAATAGAAATTTTTAACATAATTTATATTTCCAAATGTCTACGGCATAAATTTTTTATTTAAATTAATAATTTCTAAATTTTTAACTTTTTAATTTGATTAAACTAATATATTAATATTATCTTTTATCTTAAAGTCTTTAAATGATTCTATTTGATTCCAATAAATTTTATAAATTAAGAAATATATCTTTGGAATGGTTTACCATGAATATAATAATTTACTCTATATTTTATCTCTAATATAACACTCTTTGAAAGTATATATACCCACTCAACCCTCATATAGAAAAAAAAGTCCCCCTTCACATTCAAATGTCATACCTATACCAATATTCCATTTCTTAAGTGTCTTAGTTTCCTTAGTGTAATTATACTATAATCAAAATCTATTCTTTAAATAAGTTTTATTCCCAAAAAAACAACTTCAAAAATAAGTTAATACCATTTCATCTGTTTACATTATTTTCCAATTCTATTTTCATATCCTCATATTATTTTATAATCCAAACATTATTAGAATAATTATATATCATGTTAAAAAGATATTGAAAATGCTAGTGTCTTGTGAAATTGTTATTTTTGTAAAAATATAATAATACAAATATCACACCACCCATTTAGATATTTTTCCATTAATGTATCCTTAACCGACAACACAAACATTCCATCTTTATTTTTTCTCACAATGATTATAGATGTTTTGAAAAAATTATATTTAATATACTAATATTTAATTAAATCTATTCAATTCTTTTGGAATTATTTTTACCAATGTATAAATTAATTTGAATAACAATAGGATATCAGAATTTCAAATCTAAAAACAAGGGAATCACAAAATTAATTAAATTATTATAATTGATAAAATGTGAAAAAATTAGTAACATTTTAATTTTTTTCATATATTTATAAATATCTTTTTAATATTAATGTGGTGGAAATTTTAACAAAAAAAGTGATATTTGAAGTATAACGATTCATGAACCCGAACACCTTCTATTATATTAATCACCTCTTTGACATTAATTTCGTATTGATGTTATTCTATTTTCCTTTAAATCACCATCCAATATACATGTTATTTTAGTTTCATTCATATACTTCATTACGCCAATTTGAAAAGACCTCAAAGACATCAATAAACCATTTTTAATAAGACATTAACATCGAAAACATTTCATTGTCACCTCTTGATTAGTTACGTACCCAATCAATGTTGATGATGTTTTTCTTCAAAAATATGATTTCTATTATTCAATTGGGAACACCAAAGGTTAATCATGAAAATTTGATTTTTGAAATTTTTATTAAACACATTTATTTTCAAGGGATTATATCATTCTTATGATATTTTTACATTATATGTTGCATGTTGGATTATGATCACATTATGATGTGATGGGTGGGACTAGAATAATTTTTCTATATACTAAACTGTGTAATGTGATATATCTCATGGAATAATGTGTATAATGTAGGAATATGTTTCTATATATTTACATAATTACAATTTTATTATTTATAGACATATGTTATGCATAATCATGATTCAATTTTCATTAAAATTATCTGTGGTAATTGACCACAATATTTGGTTATTTCATTATTAAGCGTATTCCACATTCCAAGACTTAAAAAAATGTTTTCCCCATTAACTTAATTATTTTTCTATCCTTACGATAAAATGATGTTAACTTGGATCACCCATGTACTATTAATTCATTTCATTCCATCTTCCCCTATTATTCATCAATTAATAGAAATTTTACTCTCCCATATCATTTAAGTATATCCCGAGGATAATATATGTAATAAAGGGAACTATAGATCATTTATGATTTTTAATAAGAATGTTATAAATAATGTTAATGTTTTTATATTTTCAAGTGATGTCTGAGCCTAGTTTTGGTAAGATACTAACCCCTGAATCCTGAATTGTATCACAATAATGATTTTTTTCATAGAAATTAAGTAATATTCAAGTATAGAATAAATTCGGTTCTCTAAAATTGGTATCATATAATTTTATAGATAATTTATTGAATAAGGATTCAAAAATATTAGTGGGATCAAAGAGTTAATGTCTATATATAGGTAAAAATATTGTGTTATAGAAATTTATAAGATCATGTGGTTTTAGATCAATGAATAACCTATTATGATACTCCTAATGCATGTGGCTCCAAAAAAAATTTCCATAATAGTAACAACCACAAAAAGGCCAGAATAGGTGTTGACTTGATCCTAAGGTGGTTCAAGAGAAAGAGTCATTTCAACACATTTTGTTTGAAACTCAATAATGATATATTGTTTTTAGACAATGAATATATAAAATATATTTTCATTGGAATATAAAAAGTTAATTATCATACTTAATTTTAGACAATGATTATGTTAAATTATTTTAGAAGTATATTTTGTGAGTATAGTTTTGATAAACATAGTTATCACATATGAAATGTATTTATAATAAATTATAATAGAAGAATATATTATTTATTGATTATTTATTGATATATATATTTTCAAATGATTTATATCTTAAAATATTTTGGGTCTAGGAGAAACCAATCCAATAAATCTTGTGAAGTATAATTCAACGATAGTAAAAAATAAATCCTCAATGGAATACAAGGTATCATTTAAAAAAACTATGTTATTTATTAACCAGCTTTCTTAGTATTTAAAGAATAACAATATGCATGTGGAACACATGCATTCAAATATGGAGCATATTTTTTCCATCATGCAATTTATATAGAAATAACAAAATTTATTTAGTGGTTGATCTGAACTTATTATCATGTAACAAAGGCATAACTCAATTGAAATTATATTTTTTGTGATCCACTATTATGAGAAGATTAAACCCTACGATGATATATATTTCATGGATAGAGAGAATAATCAATCAAGGGAACTGATAATAAATACCACATTGAAATGTGAAATTGATTTAATTATTTTTTGATGAAATTAAGAAGTTATTTTATAAAATATATTTCCCTCGACATTTTCAATAACATATAGAGAGATACTGCAAAAACCTTAAGAAAAAATGGGGTGAATATTTCATTGATTAGGATGAAATATTAACAAGTCTTGGATTCATTTTCTTAGGTGTTGTTAATAAAAAATGATAGGAAAATAGGTCGATGCTTTAGTGGGTTAAAAACAAACCATATAAAGGCTTTAGCCATATGATTCTTTTTTATTTATGAATAAATAGTTTGGTGCTCACTCAAAGTAGTTACAGAGCTCAATTAATAGTCCAATGGTTATTAGTAGAAGGAATAATACATATAGTTTTATGTAAAGATATCTAAAGATATTGGTGAATCAATTGTCCAACAACTAACAGGTCAACGATATGGAAATAAGAATAATGGGAATTGCATAAAAAAGATGAGTAAAATTTTCATGTGTGGTATAGAAGGCCATCAGACTCATGAATGTTGAAGAGACATGTAGATGTTTTTTAATATGATAAAGGAATGGAAGGAACCTCTTAATACACAAAACATAGTTTAGTTATTCAATTATATGGATAATGGGTACTGTGAAATAGATTACACTAAACCATGAGCCATCAAGGGAAATCAAAAGTACTAACCACCAACGTTAATACCCAATGGTAATGATTATTCCATTACTATAGTTGAGGTGGAACAAATAGATGATCTAATATAAATTCATCTTCTTATTTTATGGATAAATGAATTTTCTTTTTATGGTTATATTAATTATATTATATCTGGTATGTTTTTTAAAACTATTGAATCCCAAGACTGATACCATGAATTAGAGATATACATGAAATCACTGAGTGGATTGATCAATAAAAACCCTATACAAAACTCTTATCCTAATATCCTATGTGGTATTTTTTTTTGGTGAATCTGGATATCCTTCCCTTTATGGTATTTGGTACCATAATGGGAATGGATTTGATCTCATTATATAGATATCACATAAAGTATTGATAATATGAAATATAGTTCTATATGATGAGCTATCGTATTCCCCAATACAGATGAAAGATATTTTAATAATAATAATTGGAAAATTTCACAACAGTATGAGTGTTGATACCAAGTGAAGACCTGTACCATTCCCAAATTGTTGGGATGAATATTTGTACCATTAATTATAAGGGAGTATATTGATTAGTCTCAAAAATATTTACCAAACCATTCTCCAATATTGTAAGGTAAATTTTATAATATAATATCTACTCATATCAAAACCTATCTCTAAACACACCATTATGAAGACCCTGATTGAAATGTAGGAGTTAATGAATAAATGTGATAGAATTGTTACTAAAGTTTCATATTCTATTATTCATAATATTAGAGTGGATTAGTTCTCCCATTCTTGAAAAAGTAAGAATACATTTGTTTTTTATTCATTATAGGTATCCATAAAGATCAATTGAATATAAATGTATCCTCCTCATTGAATTGATGACTAGTTCAATCAAAAATAAAGATTCCAATACATCTCAAAGGCAGATCATCTTTCTAGATGACATTAGTTAAATTTATTGATTGATTATAATCAATAATTTTCCATCCATAAATTTAATGGAATCTATGATTCTAAGGTGAATCCATTCATACATGACAATTCTATGAAATAATCTTTATTTTGATAAAGTGTAATTCAGAAAATTACTGGTAGTATTTAGTGATGATATTCCAAATTACTCAATGAGTAAGATGGACATAATGATTATGTATGGATTTTGTTGTATACATTAAGAAGGAATAAAATGTAGCATATTTTCAGTAATTGAGACTTTTGGATGTAGAATTTCACATTCATGGTGCATGTGAAAACATGTGATAATGTTTGTATATACTATTCAAATGCATTTTCTATTGAAAAATGGCTTAGAACCTCAAGAATTTTTGAAATAAATAGTTTTCTTATATTATCTATGTACTAACCAATTTGGATATGAATGTGTTCATGATTATATATACCCTCACTAAATTTACATTGATAATGGTAACGTTTTTCTTGACTGATGATTTTGTTGAATTATTTATGTATGTCATGAAATGAATACTCACAGCATCAATACTCACACTACCATGATGTGAGAAATGATTTTTATAAAATATTTTTATTCAGTGAATGATTTGGGTTGTTTACTATTGAAAATGATAAATTTATAGCATATTTATCTAGAATTTTAAATATATATGGTAAGAACTACCAGATACTTGATATGAAGATATTAGTTATGGTCATCACATTCATGATTTAGTGACATTACCTCTATAGTGAGGTGATTGATATATTCACTTATCAAAAGAGCCAGAAGTCTATATTGAAATATACGGAGATAAAAATGTGTCATTGAAGATGGTTAGAAAAGATTATGTACTATTATTAATATACATACAAATATCGAGGACATGAAAACAAGGTTGATGATGTTCTAAAAAAACAAACATGTTACTCAATACATGTTATTTATTTATATTGAACCTTTCATCATATATATGAAAATGATAATTCTGTAAATCATAAAACCTAGGAACACATCGTACCATATCTAAATTATTTACTAGCCATTGATCGATGAAAATATCATAGAGGCACAAATGGATGATTTGGAATATCAAAAAAAAGGATGAATCCATAGTCGATAGAAGGATTCAAGAATTTAACATCATTAAATATGATCTCAATAATCATAGAAGTATAATTTTATTTCTTGATCCACTTAGGAAAAAGAACGATAGTTTTGATAATTTACATACCTCATGTTTCTTCATCAATCTTAAAATTACAATGACGTAAAATGATCTTTAACAGAACATACAGTGTGACACCATGAAGAATAAAATCACAGATTACCACTCTATGTGAATTCATTAATATCATGCTAATGAAGGAAAATTGATGTCCAAATGGATAATGAAATAATTTACCATATTTAAAAGGAAAATTGAGAACATTTCCATAGTTATTTTTAATAGTCCCTAAAAGAAATACATTGTAAGTAATATGATATTATTTTTTATGGATCAAATCACCAATATTTTTCTCTACCTAAAAAATTAAAAATATTATTCACTTAAAAAATATGTTATATTTTTCTTAAAATAATGGTTGGGGATTCCTAGAGCACCACTATTGATCATTTATGATTGTGATCCATGGTTAACTTCTAAATTAGGGCTAAGTCATGAATTTGTTTTGAATACTGAATTGAATTTTAGAAAATTAAATCACCCCATAACAATGGCCAATATAAAAGGCCCATTAATAAATTTGATGATATATTTAGAGAATGTTCATTAGTAATTAAATAAAGATGTGATCAATATATCTGATTAGTTGAGTTCTCATTCAATATAACATCCTACCAAGTATACAAATGGATCCTTATCGAGATCTATGTGGGATGTGATGTTAAAATAAATATTGATGGGATGAAGTAAGTTAATAAAAATAATTATTTCTAATCTTGTAAAATAGATAATTGATAAGTTTCAAGAAATTAAATATTACATAAAAGCTATTTAGAGTTGTTTGATGAGATATGATGGCTACCGGCGATGGGAAATAATGTGTGATGATGGACAAAAAAATATATAAGAATATCTCCATATAAGATAGTATTTCAATTTTTTAGAAAATAGATTTTTTGGACAAAGAGAAAATTCCCATTTAGGATCATTAATCTCATAGGATCAGTGGCCAATCGATGAGATGTTGAATAAAAAAGGGATCATGTTCCAAACGAGTTCCATATACCTCACTAAATAAGTATTTACCTACTCAAACTTGTACATAATATAATTTTTTATACATTAATGATGAAATATACTCTAATTTGATGTTGGGGAATATATCTATCCATTGATAAATAGTTGATCACAAAAAGGCATCTCACCATGTAAAAATGTTATCAAGTAACCCAACATTTTAAAGGGTGATGTGATAACTCAATGAAATGATGAAACAAAACATCCATAATCAATTTTCAATCTAGAAATTGAGGTGATATTTTACGGTTGAAATTAATAAAAGGGGATGATTGCAATAAACTAAATTCCATATGTTATATTTTTTCCGAAATAGATATGTGTTTTTTTATATATTGTATAATGAATATTAAACAAATAGATAAACCAATACAAGATATTTAATTAAAATATATCCTTAAATTCATCAAAAAACAAAACCCAAAAAAATTTATAACATTAAATTTCAACTCAAATATATAGTATGATCACATGAATATGAAAATTTGCATCTATAAAATATGCTATAATCATCAACATGATGAAAAACACTATATATAATAAACAGAATACCAATTGACAACTTATAAATGGAAAATTGAGACCCCTTAGAGGAATTGTATTGAATTATGAATAATGGAATTATGTTTTATTTATAGGATGTATTATAACCATTTTAGTTGTAATTTTACCACTGGAATTGTAATGTGGCTGTTGGTGTAGTAACCTATCCATTTTGAATAGTAACTTAACTGTTACATATAATATCCTCACCATCTAAATTCATATTTGACCTCCTAATACTAATATATAATTTAAAAATAATTCTAATTTTTAATTTAATAAAAGATAAATAGTAGAATTCTAAAAAATATATATCAATACTAAACACCTAATGACAATATAAAAACAATTTTTAAAAACATTATTTTAATATATTTTTAAAAACGAAAACAATAATAGAAACTAAAAATTAATATAGGTAAACAATTATTTATATAAAATATATTTATTCTTAGTCATAATTTTATAATGATATAAAGGTTATTTTCTAGTTATTTTCTATAAATACTTGTTGTTTTAGATGAATAATCAAAATACAATGTTTTATTAACTATGATAAATTAAATTACAACAGTCATTATATAATAATAAAAAATCAATTTTATAATTTTATTATAAACCTAAAATATATTAAATTTTATAATTGAAACATTGGAATTCAATAAATATATTTTCAAAACCTAAAAGGTATTTTACCAAGTCCATAGTCCAAAGTATTCCATTAAAATAATGTTTCTTTCATTTATAAATAATTTCATTTCATTAATGTATTAAATTAATAGTATAATTTATTTTCAATAATAAAAATAGTTTTAATTATTTAAATTATATTTTATAATGTCATATGAAGAACTATTTAATTTTTTAACATGAATATATTAATTTATTGATTATTTTATACTCCAAATACCCCTCTCATAAAGTATAAATAAACCCTCAACCCACTAATGACCCCCCCAGAGAAAGTGAATTATCAACCAAAATAACCACTATTATGTCACTTATAATCTATAGGGTCATTTTAGAGTAATAAAATGCCTAGAATTCATGATTATAAGGGTAGAATAAAAGGAAAAACATTATGAACTAGGAAACGTAGTTCCACATTTTATTTCATTTTACATTTTAAATTATATAACAATATTTTATATTCTAATAAAAACTATATTAGAATATATAAATATAAATTTCACATTATCTTGATAATTTTAATGTTGTATAATAATTTTAATTTTAATATAATCACATAACACATATCACAAACCACTAATTTTGTCAATATCGCATTAATGATTGGTTAACCGCCAAAAATAATGTTGCCAATTATTTTTATATCAACATCATTGTGGATTATTATAATAAATATTCTATAATATAAAAATATATAATTACATAAATTTGATTTATTATGGAATTTTTTTGAGTTGTCTAAAATGACAATGATGAAACATAGAGAAATTGAAATAAAATTTGATATCATTAAGAAACATTTGATATCATAATGTATCTCCATTGAAAAATGCAATTAAGGAATGAAATACAATGAAAATAATTGATCACTAGTGAATAAAATGAGAAAGATTATCTTCTACTTACTTGTTTTAACAAAGAAATGTTTCTTAGTCATGACGTAGAAAATAAATAAAATAATTTGGGGTTTAAGGTATGTGCATTTTTGAACCCAAACTCATTCTTGGTTGGTTTTATCCTTTTAAACATTTTATATCTGTGGAATTTCATCTAATTACCTTAAAATTACAAACAAGTATTTTAATATTTCGTTTTCATAAATATAATTATTTAGACCCTTTGATATTATCTTATAATTCATTTACAATGATTTTAGAAAACATAATATTTTTCAAATTTGAATGTTAACAACTATTGTGTTGTTTTGTATCCATTAAATAATGATTATTTTTTTTTGAAAAAAAAATTGCATAACATATTATTTGAGAAAAAAAAAATTATTCAAGAAATTATGCATAAAAAAACATGTATGAAACCCAATAATTTCCTTGGGATTATTTCATGACTATAATTTTTTTATATTTTATTTACAGTTAGTGATTATGGTCATTTTATAACGTGATACAATGGACTAGAATTAAATAGGGCACCAATATATTACATAATTTCATTTTTGTCATGATATATTGATTAATATTTATGAAAATGATTGTACTATTTTTTCAAATTTATGATGTCATGATATATTAATATATGTTATCTATCTACATGATGATATCATTATTCATAAAGGTTTTGTAGTATTCAAGGAAACATTTCTCTTTACTACACAATAATTAAGGTTTTATTACATATTATTAAATATAATAACACTTGGAAGATCTATAAGAATGATTTCTTTGTGAATTTGGTAGATTACATAAGAAAATAAAATAGAGAATACATATTATTTTTTAAATCCATTCTTTTTATTCTCATATAATTCTTTCAAACGTAGAATATCATGGGACACCCTAGGGACATACATAAGAATGGGGTCAACTATGAAGACTAGTAAGTGAATAAACATGGAATAACTAGAAAATTTGTATACCTCTTAAACAATAAGAATATAAATGGGGAATAAAAGGGGTACGAATTATAAACATGAATCATGAGGAATGACATAGCATGATAATCATAAAGTACACATGGGAAATATGGAAACAACTTGATACACTACACCATAAACATATGGCAAGGATAAATTCCATGAAATCTTGGTGGAAATGGTATAATGATTAAATATGTTCACTCCCTAATAACATTCGTTATTTCCCATGATACTATAACATAACCTAATTCATTGGATCGATATATAATTCCTAATGCACTAGTCACTTTCATTTTATTCACGGGCATAAGTGTCCGACATATGTCATAAATAAATTGATTATTTATCATAATATTTTATTCCACAAGAAATTAGTGTAGAATAAAAAAATTTAATTCCATAAAAAAATAATTATGCGTTAATAATGGTGAACACTCTTGATAGGAAATTGGTACAGGTAATCAAGGAAAATTATATTTCCCAATTTAATTATGGTAACAGTTCAGCTGCATATTTGTGGTGTATGAATTATCATTGGAGGTTTTGATGAGAGTTATAGGGATATAAAGTTATTTATACATAAAATGGAATGTGTTTTGGATATAGAATAACATATACCAACACTATGAAATTTTTTTAAAAGATGTATGATGATGGAGATACATGAATATAGATGAAAAGTATAGGATCCCTTACCTTGAGTGTGTGAATCAAAATTATTGTTTTGAGCTTATGGAGTTATTTTAAAACCATTTTAGTAATCTATAGATAGTAGGGAAGAGTATATAAGTGATCTATTTAATTTTTGGAAATATAAATGTGAAAACGGGGGGGCGGGGGTGTATATTGTATATGAGTGGGGAATTCTTTAACATTTCACACACTTAGATATTTGACTCTATATAATAAAAAAACCAAACCAAAAACTATACCATGTGTTTCTACCATAGTTTCTAACAAGGTGAGTGGTTTGAATTATTTTAATTTTCCAGTGTCTGAAATTATAAAATATTTCCATTGCTTATATGGAACTGATTCATGCCCTTAAATAAATCATTTTTAAAACATAAAGTATATTACAGGTTTTGTGGGATTCATAAATGATTTAAAAAATTAATTAATTAACCTTTGAATAAAATTATATTATAAATAAGATATTTATTTGGTTTGTGATACCATTTATTACAGCTTTTTTGGTCATTATGATATAATAATAGTGACTGTATATTTATGTAGTACTAAATTTTTACCCAAAAAATCGATTGTCTCAAAAAATTATGAAAAATTCAACATTGGATAATTTTTAGAATATGATTACAAAAAAATATTCATTTTATCTAAATGATTTTTTAAATATATTAATATTAACATTTATGTTAATAATGAATATTTATTAACAAATGTTGGGTTTTTTTACTATAACATTTTTTGAAACCTTTTAAAAATATCAATTCACTTCATAAAAATTATAGGATAATTTATAGTATATAAAAATTATTTAATAAAACTATTTAAATAGTATATTACTTATTTAATAAATCCATATATTCATAAAAATAAATTATTTACAAGAATATGATTATTACCAAATTTTATTTATTATATCAATATCAAAAATCATTTTTAGAGTAACAATAATAAAATGAAATTATATTTTTTATACATTTAAATAACCATATTGAAATTTATAAAATCTTGATAGATATAAATTTAATGAAATAGAAAACTCTATAATATTAATAGGTGTGTTGGGGAGACAGATATGGAGTGGTTTGATATACATGGTTTGGTCCATGATATAATCACTTTTAAAAGTATTTGTTAAAAATGTTAATGATGATTAAAGTCATTTCAAATATGATAGGATACAATCAAATAAATGAATGGTAATGGGTTTATATAAAAACAATTCTTAATAAGATATTTAATTCAGCCATGGGGGATATTTAATTTATAAAACATTTTAACATTATTGTATATGTCTACTACATTATGATGTTTAATTATTATGAATATAAAAAATTTAATGACATTGTCAAATGATTCAATCTTGATTATGATTATGTAATTATTATTATGATTTATTGATATTTATTATTCATACCAATTTTTTTTAATTCATGTACATTATTACACCCATTGTATTAATTCCCTTACAGGGATTTTAGATCACCCCATTTATTGATGTATATACTCCAGTGTTTAAATGCACTTAGGATAATGTGGATGAGTGAAGGTTTTTCAACAAGAAGGATTAGAATATTGATTATTTATTTTATGTACACATGATTTATAAAACTAATTATCCCAATATATTAAACATTTGGATCATATGTATTATAAAAAAATAGGTCACTATTAATTAATCTTATGTAATATTTATTTATAAAAAAATTATTTTAGCTCTACTATGTGACATGAAACCAATTATAAATAAAAATGGTTATCTGTATATATCAACAAATGATATCAACCTAGTATAAACTATCACAAACCACATCCTTAATATATTATCATGTTCATCAATTTTTCTACAAAATTTTGTTTAATTTGAGATCATTCATTAAATTTGGCCACATATAATAGTGATTATAAGGAATTCAAATAAAAGGTTTTAAATAGAGACATATGAATTTATTCTTTATTATAATCATTTTATTCAATATTTATTGAAGAAATATGATCCAACCATGATCTCCCACACAAATCACATAACCATGAATCATGTCGTCCAAATTATATATGTTTTGTTCCATCTACCTAACTAAATAATGTATATATTAAATTCTCTTTTTAGAATTAAAATATATTTCCTTTAAAATGTTTTAAAAATTATAATAGTAATTTTGAGATCTATATCTGATTTGAGAGATGATGGAACCACATTAATTCACCCCAACATGTCCACAAACATTAAATGAAGGCCCTCTATAATAAGTTTTTCACAAATTTTAATATTATCAGATGATTTTGTATTATTGTGTAAAATCATCCATATTACAACATTATTCTTTTATGATATATGTATAACAATTATAAAATCAGTCAAAAAAAATTCCCAATTCTAATATGTAGTAGGAAATTCTTAAATAAACTTATATAATGTTAATGTTTCCCTTAAAATATTGTTATGTGAAGAACAAATAGACCTTAGGCGACATTCTATTTAATCTGATCCCATTATAATTCTTATCTTATAACATGATACATCTTTACTATTCATTAAAAAAATTAAAAAATTTTAATAATAAATTAAAATTGTAAATTTATTCTATATAATCAAGGGAAAAACCAACCAATATCATAAATATAGGGTTGAATGAGCTTTTATAAACCTCCATTCTATAGCCTCCCCCATATATAATGAATATATATTCAAATTGAATCAAAATAAATCATGTAATCCTCTTATATAGATTACTCATCCAATTAAGTGACTTTAATCTAATGTAACTCCACAATACAACCATTTTCATGAAAATATAAATAATAATTTTCTATTAATCCCATAAACAACCACATTCATTTTAATTCCCTATTAGCATGAGAAATACATCTATTAAAACATGAGGAAAATGAATATGGTGAATTTGGGTGTTGACCGATTGAAACATATCCAATCATTTGTTTGTCATTTTTATAATATTGTGCAAATATTAGTATAAATCATGTTAAACATATCAAAGTAGATGACCCTCTCACACCAAAATAAATATATACATAAAATAAAATAAATAATTGAAAATTATTTAATATGCTTCAAAATATATGGAAAATTCATGGGGAATATGACAATTATGTGTCCAACAAGAAAGAATCAACTATAGCACTAGTTTATCAAATTCATATTGTGTAATGGTCATTCCATTCCAAGAATCATTTTCTATATAATATTATTTCATTTTTCACTCATACATAGCGTAAAACAATCAATTATCCTCCTTCATGATCTCATTTAGGAGAATGTTTTTTATTTTATAGATTCAAGGGTCCCTTATTTTATTTTTAATCAAATCAAAACATTTCATTATATTTAACTATAGATATGACTTTAGTTATTATTCCATTTTAGATGTTTTATTCTTATTCATAACAAAATGAAGTATTCTCATACTATTATGGATTATATTTTATCTTTATCTAATAACAACAATATAAAAGATTCCACAAGATAAGGGTAACCTCAAATTTGAATTATTTTATATAACTCATAATTAAATACAATATATATGTTGGTAATACCCTTTCAAAATATCCTTATTCATGAAACATTAACTAGATTATACTATCATAATTCATCTATGGAATATATGCTTCATTATTATTAGAATCAGTTTTGATGATATGTAATGGATATTACCCTTATTTACTAGAATATTACCATTAATTATTCTCCTCTATTATTCTTATTATACACAATGATATTTAGAAAATGTTAATATATAATTCACCCAAAAAAATCAAATTTTCTCTTTATTCTAAACGTTTTATAAATTAAAATATGCACAAAAGATATTTTTCTGTATTTGAAATTTAGAAACCATAAACTTTTCTATCTCATTAGATCTTTTTTATTTATAAGGCCATAATTCATAGTCTGAAATATTGGTTATTCAACCAAAGTTATATACATTATTTAAATATTAAATCATATTATAATACATAATATTTTCTTTATATAGAGTTTTCATAATCTTTCCCAAATATCATGATTTAAATTTTCATTAATCACATAGGTATGTGTCAAACTCTAATGGGGTATAACAATGTTGAAAGAACATTACTCCTATTTTTCTTATAATGACAGAGAACATCTTATCTCCTACAGTGAGTGGACCTCCCTTCCATTATCTATAAAGTATTCAGTTCTATATATAGAAATTGAAAAAATAACAATATTCTTCCTCTTTTTAGGACAATGTCATCCTCCCTAGGGATGAATCTCCCCCAATGCATCGTGATTTGTATCCCCATACCAAACAACGTTATCATTATCGAAGAATGAATGATATATAGAATAATATTGAAATTTTTATACTAATACTAACTTGGTATAATGAATAAATGGTATAATGGTTCAAAAAACTATAGAGTATAGATTTTGTCCAACATCTCTTGATGTTGATCAATAATGAAATTTTGTGTCCCTCATGGTTAGTGTGTGTCATTTTCGTCCTCAGTTGCAGCTATATGTCCCCAAAAATAAACATTACTTAATCTTGATTAATGTTAGGAATTCAAAAATAGGATATTCTTAGGTATTGAGCTATAGATAATTAGTCCATAACTATTTCATACCAAAACAATATAAATACTAAGTGAAAACATTCAATGGTATCAATTTCTTCTATAATAGAAAAAAACATAAAAATAATCACAGTTTATTTTCATGTTTAATCATCATAAAATTTCCTTGATTTTATATTTGTGTATATTCTCCCTTAAATCATGAGAAATCATTAAAAAACATGTGGTTGAGTTGACATATGCTTTGCCAATATCCATTCCATTTCTGCCCTATCAGATGCAGATGCCTCACACTAATCCCCCAACCCTTATAATCACTCCATGATTCGAGTGAACATATCTTCCCACAAACCCTCACTTTATTGGTTTACATCATACCCATGATGGTTCTATGACCCTGGATATCATCAAATTGTAGCATACTCAAGGTCAAAACCAGTTCAAGGTGATCTCTCGACTAGCCTCTACAATAGGTCGAGACTTCTGAGGATCAACTTTCAATGCTTGAGGAAGATCATTTCCCCCTATCCATGAAATGAATTCTCAATTAAATGATGTTGATCATATAATGTAATACATTTAGAATAGATGAAATGATTCAATTTTCAAAAACCTTGAGTCAAATATGAACGTCCTTGTGAAATATCTTCATGAATAAGATAAATTGACCCATGATAAATCATGGAAAAAATTGATTCACAAAGGAGAGAAAAACACTAACTTCATCCGTGATCACATCAAAGAGAAACTATGTGTCTCATTATCAAATATTCTCCCAGAATATGGATCAAAAAATAATGATCGTGATGAGGAAAGATGTATGAATATTAATTACTTTAATTCTGTTTTTTCAAGTACAATCCCTCACACATTTTAATTTTACCCAAGAGGAAACACTCCCATTTTTTGTTGATATCCCTTGGGCTATCTCGGACGGTGATATCTACATGATCGTATCAATCCCAGATGCCAAAAAAATTTATGAACCATTTCTCTCCATCAACCCTGAAAAAAAATGGTTTAGATGGAATTTTAGGAATGTTTTATATCCTTTCCTTTTATCTACTAAAGATATTTATCAAAATTTTAGTGAATGAATTATTTAGTGGAGAAAACAACCCTTGATGTTCCATCACTAACTCTATATTTCTTATCCCCGTGATCAATGACCAATCCTCATTGATGCACTATAGGATCATTAGCCTGTGTAATTTTCCTTGAAAAGTAAATTCCTACATGATCAATAGATGATTTTACACTAATATGCAGTATTGTATATTGAAGGAATAACAATGTTTTCCCAATACAAGATCAATCTAGGGTTCAATTTTCATAGGGAAAAAATGATCAGTGATTTAAATCCCATGGCCCTTGGCTCCTACACTATTTCCTATCTTAACATGGAAAAGGCATTTGGATTTCATGAACGACCCTTCGTCTTAAAGGTACTGGATTTCATCTATTTCTCTATTCATATGATTAACATCCTATTTAGGTGTTTCATCATTCCATGGATGATATTAGCCTTCATTGGATATAACCATGGTTATTTAAAAATATTTAGTGGTTTATGCTTGGGCTACCTCCTTTCCCACACTATTTTAATCATTATGAATGATACATTCTGGAGGTACAATAACAAGAACCTCAAGTAAAACAATATCAACCCATTTCAGTGTAGGATTATAATCCATGGTCTATCTCACCTAATGTTATCTGACGACACTATTATATTTATCAATGAAAGAAAATGTTCTTCATGTAGAGTTATCGATATCGTTAATGAATAATATAAATGGAGTAGGAAATGTGTTAATATCTATAATTGAATCAGATTTGTGCCAAAAAAAATCCTATAAGGGAGAGTGAGATCCATGGAATTATTCATGGGAATAAATTAGAGGATCTTTCGTATTGACTAACTCAACATCCTGATTTCATTAGTTATAATTCATGTTATTCATCATGAAATTTTGATGAAAAAAACTCACAATTCATATAAACATTTGGAATTGTCACATCTTATCCATTTGGGGTGGGAAAAAATTACATAAAAATTTATTTTCATCTACTACCATGAATGTTCTGTCTAATCATAATGTTCAAAAATTCATAACTTCCAGATTACTGATAAATATGGGAGTTTTTGTAATGCCCCAAGCTTAGTTACCTAGAGAGGGTGCATTATTGCATAACACTTGTAGGATCACAAGGGAACAAATCCGTAATGATCGATCAGTTTAGTAGCCTTTAAATAACGAGACACATTCGTATGTTTTACAGTACAATATAAAATTAAAAATAACAACACCATTATCTCCATTGGCCACATTCATATACCTTAGACTATCCCATAGACAATACCTGCATGTCAGTTATAATATAATTCATCACATCCTAGAAAAAATAAAACATATAAAGGGGTGAGCTCAGATTAACACTATGGATAACAATATAGTGAAACCATTAATAAATAATAATAAACAGTTAAGGCAATGTACAAGACTAAATCATATGCCTTTTAAACATAAAATTCTACAAAATATAGCAAATATAAATAAAATAATTTCCTTTACTTATTCACATGGATATTCTACTATTAGAATAATCACATTCAATATCAATAGCCAATTTCATAATGATGTAATGCATAATTCCTGACTTAATAACCACATTGTCAAGGCCTTGTTCCAGGACTACAGATACGATTTTTTCAGGGCCTTTTTTCAAGAGACTAGTTTGTCTCATGAGACCTACTGATTTATTGACGAGCTATAATGGTCACCACCCATCACATACTAAATCCAATGCATTACTAATAGAAAAAAATTGAAACAGAACATAAAAATTTGTATTAAAACTAGTATACGAAATGATAATACATTAACCATAAACTGTGAATGGTATAAAAATAGCACCTCCACAGTTAAACATACCATAATTCATTCAATACGATATGGAATATTTTTTTACAATAAATTAACTTCAATCAAGAATAATATATGGTAAACGACGTTGACATAGTTGAATATGACCCGTAAAAATCATTGAGAGAAATGTCTATTTTTTCATGAAATCATTTAATGTCACATAATTTATAAAGGATGACATTTAAAATATAGTTTTGAATCAAAGTGTCTCATTCCACTCTGAATATTTTGAATGGAATTAACATATTAAAACATTCATGTCCATAGAAATAAATCCTTAAAACCGTTTTGAAAACATGGACATTAATAAGAATGATTTAGAAGAATAAATTATTAAAACATTTAAAATGATGTTTGAGTAAAAAAATTTAATAAAAAGAATCACTTTAAAAACTATTTTATGAAACATGGATATGGATAATAAATATGTCTTAGTATATTCTTACTTAAAAACAACCTCAGATAATAATGATATTGTGAAATTAACCCTTACCTTGATCTTTCCTTTGGTCGAGGGTACGTTTCACCTAATGTATAATAACCATAGTATGTTATTAAATTATACCAGAAAAATATTCATATTTATTATCTATAAATTAATCATTTAAGACATTATATTACCCATTTAATAATGATTTTTTATTAAATAAACATTTTGGATAAAAATCGCTTTCTTTATCCTACGTGTTTAAACTTGTTATTATTGATCGTATCATTTATATAATCATTTAAATACATCCAGAATATAAACCTTGATTTATATATCATATATATTTAGAATATAAATATTTATAATAGATAAATATATTAAATGGACGGCACCGTTTATAGAGTGGTAGGTCGTACGTACGGATAAACGCTATTTCCATTTTCATATCGTATTGAACGGAAGTAAGGGACTAAGATATATGAAATTACATATATATATATATATATATATCATGTAAAATTATTATTTCATATATTACATACTTAATAATAATATATATTTTTATAATCATCGTTGAATGGTGAATATGTGAGTAAATCTCATCGTGTCGTGGAGACCGTAATTCTTACGTACACACAAGCAAAAATATCATTATATTGAAGGTGAAATCATATGTAATAGGATTTTATATCATATATAATGAATAATTTACATTTAATATTTATTATTTACATTAGTTGTATTCATTATTATACCCATCCAAATAATTGAGTGTTTGAATAAGAAACTACACCACGACCTGGAGACCATAAGCCGTACGTATGCACAGATGGTGACTTTGTCATTTATAGGATGGATAGAATAACTAATATTGTTGTACCATATTTATAATAACATAAAATAATATAGGAGGTACTGGAGTAATTATTTTGGTATGGATACATAAAAGAAAGTGGTAGTGGGAGAAGAAAAGAACATGAATGAGGGCGGTGAAATTATTACCTCTTCTTCGGGTGTTTCCTTTTGTGTTGATCAAAATGGCTCATTAGGTTGTCTTTATGATCAATGTAATTTCTCTAGGTTGATTTGAGAAATGTTTTAAGGATATTTGGGTAGGGTTTGGCCAATAAAAATGGCTTTGGAGGTGTGATTTTGAGAGAAGGGGAAGTGTCCTTTTATAAGAGGGGTGATGGTCACTTTAGGAAAAGATTAAAATATTAATTTATTATAAAATAATATTCGGTTTATAAAGGCTCCAAATAAAATAATATCTAGAATTAAGTGGTCATGAGTCAAAATCCTCTCAACCAATAGGTTTTAGTCAATTTTATTTTACCATTTTTACCTTATCATTTAGATTTAACTCTTAGTTAAATCGTTTTTCATTTGCTGTGTCTTCCTGTATTCTTACACTATATGGTTAATAAACTTACTATAAAATACGAAGAGAACCCCTAGTGGTTTATTATTAGTATATATAAACTTTTATATGTCCTTGGGACTGTCCTTAAATTTTTTAAATAATATATCAATTTATAATATAGTATTTCTGTTTAAAAACTCCATTTTGTCAATTTTGACACCACATAGTATTTGATTCCTCTAAAAGCCATAATAACCTTATCACATTGAATAAAAATTCATTAATCAACCCTAGTATTTAATATTATAAAATTATAGTAATTAATCAGAAGTATTAATTTACATTTATTTGGATATTTATACTATCAATTAATTTAATATTCCATAAATTGGGTAATTACTGCATCTTCATTGTGACATTAATAAATTAAATTATTTAATGTTTAAAAATTATAAATAAAATAAAATTATGTCAGAAATATTTTTATATTTATATTAATATTTATATACTAATTTTTATTATGTGTAATATTATATTAAAAATGATATAGTTTTTAATTATTGAATTTAACACTTCTAACTCTTATATAAATAAAATAAAACAAAATGTTCTAATATAATCCATGTATTGAAGAGGATCATTTTTTATTCCTAAGGTCGTTTTGGGTATAATTAAACTTATATCATAGAATTAGGACATGTGTTAATATAATTATAATATCATTTTAAACCTTAATTACCCTATTTACTTTTAACCATTGTAAATAAAATCAAAAGTTACTATTCACAAAAAAATTATTTTCATCTTACTGAACCACATTTTACTTACCTGTATCAATCATTTCTCTTGGATTTCTGAAAGTCAACTCACAGAAGCGGTAAAAATATTTTTTATGCAAATTTGCAAATGCTCCTAGAAGGTGGGTAAAAGATGGTAAAAATTTCAATAAACATTTATACATTGAATTTTATTATAAAATGACCCCAATGAATTTAATTGAACATATATAAGTATGATATATATATTTTGACATAAAATAAATTTAATTAAAATAAATAATTATAAAAAGTCAGTTTCAAACAATAATACTGTGTTTTTTTACTATTCATCAAAAATTTAATGTTTTCAAAAAAATACCAAACATTCACGATAATCTAATTTTGATATATAGAATTCCAAAATGAAGTCTATTTTACCAAATACTAAAAATATAAGTTACATTTATTATTCTAAACATAATTTTCGTTGTCAACACCAAAAAACGTGGATTTTAAAAGTAAAAACTATCAAAAGATTGACATGTGTTTATGTCAAATTTAAATGTGAAATTAGTTATAATTACCTACATAATATAAAATAATAAACATATAATCTAATTATACTTCAAAACCATTCAAATTCATAATTTAACATTATAAATTATTTCGATTAAAAAAGTTGTTTTAAATTAAAACATAGAATTATTCACTATTGATCAAATTATGAATGTTTTCAGAATATTAGAAAACATTTAACCAAACTAAATATTTATGTCCCTATTCTAGAAAAGTATTAAATCTCATTAATGTGAATATATAGAACTGTCAAATATTGGTTTTAAAAAGGGTTCTCCAATAAAAGGCGTTAAAATAGCATTTTTAAAAAAATACTTCATTTATTTGAAAAAATTAACATGTTCTTATATTATGTCTAAGAAACACATAATATGGATGATAAAATTATATACAGTATATACTATTTAAAATATATTTAACACTATTCATAACCAGTTTTTGAACAGATAGTTTGGTAAGTTGTGGTGTGCTCAAACATGATGTTGCGTGTATTGAAAGCTATTGAATTACTTTAATGAAATAACATACTATGAAATCATGGGGTGTTACATTCTACCATACTTTAACATAATTCTTTCCTAGGGAATTGAAAATTTTCATCGAAAATAAACGGTTAAAAATAGATAATTACTTTTGTGGAAAATCCACATCGGAAATTGGGTTAATAAAATTTAGTCTTAATAAGAGGTAAAACGATAAAAAAGACACCACCAAATTTTGATCTCAATTAGGATAAGATTGGTGGAAATTATAGACACATTTTTGTAGAAAAAACATAAATATTTATAGGGAGTCATTGAGGCCATCAATCATAGACAAGTGTACAATTGAGGTCCTCAAAGCCATCAATCTATGATGATTAAAAATATCAGTAGTTCAATAAAAGATAAGGTATTAGGATAACCCATTTTTGGTTTTCAGATCTCTTCCATAATGTTTAAGAAATAATTTCCTCATAGAATAAGAGATATATATATATATATATGACATGAATGTTTTATCCTTCCACTAATTCCTACAACAAATTCATCTTTAACACCAAAAGATAGTAAAATTCAAAAATATTTTATTTATTCTAATATTATGGGGTTCCAAAATTATTGAATTAATAATTCATTTTAAAGAAATTTTTTTAAAAAACTATATTATACAGACCAGGACATCACACAGGTCAGTGGTATGTGATGCACTCTTGTCACCCTTTGGTTGCAGGTTCATATCTCAAGGGCTTGTCAGACGCGTCAGGTTGCGCTGGACCACCAGGATATCCATTTTATGACAATCTAAAAATAATCTCAAAAAATTATATAACCTTAAGTATATTATCCAATGTCAAACTAAATCAATTCCACCATTTATACATATCCCAAATAATCTTATCCAAACTTACAGATCAAAATTTATAAGGAAGGTAAACACAATGAAGATCCTTTTTGCTACGTAATAACATTTGAATACCTTCATCATGTATTCTTTTGAAACACTATAACACGCTGAATTACCTTAAAACCTTATCGATTACATTCATGCTCTCTTATTCCTTTTATAAAATTGGATATACTCCTTCTATCCAAAAATTTTATAAACTCCAAAAATGATGGAATAAACAAATCATTAATCAGTTTCCTGGTAGTCCAGAATATCCAATATAATTTATACAAATAAATCATATATTATTTCAAAATCCCTACCTCAGTATTAGAAAAATATTATGGTTTATCGTTCTCTTAATAATATATTTTCCAAATAATTTAACCTAATATTGAGTCACTTTTCCTGGTTCTATACAATCTCAGGTCCTTAATGAAATAGTATTGCAGTGCAATCCATTTATACTCTATAATTATTATAACATGTACATCATTAATACAATACTCAAATAACACAATACTGAAATAACAACCAACGAAATCAAATCATCCCTCTTCATATTTAGTTGTATCATAACTTTATTATTATCCAATAGAAGTATTTGGGTTATACTCTGATGATTTGATCATTAATTCACGTAGTGTCCCAACTCCTTGCACATGAAGCATTGTAAATTTGAAACCATTCTCTTACCCATGCATTGACATACTTGGTGACCTTTTTCTCTACATTTATAAAAAATCCCACTCCCTTCATGAATTTACCAAGGTGATATTTTCCACAGTTATCACATATGTGAAAATCCTTCTTTACCCTCTTCTCTTAATCCATATTTCTCAATTCCATCATTTTCTTCTCTTGCTTACCTTCGAAGCCATTGGAGTCAAATAATTCTTTACTTATCTAATTAAAAAATGATATTATTTATTCATATGATGAGAATACATGGGATAATATTTCCATTTTAAATTATGGCTAAATACCATGAAATAAATGATTATTCTTAATCATTAAATTATGCGTATTGATGAAATTATCATTCCTTCAACTAAGCTCCATTTCTAAAAAATGGAATACGTTATGTTAGTTTATGAATCAAAATGCATAATTACAAACATGTAAAATACCTAATACAAATTGGAATGACTATGCATATAATCTATAATAATAAAATGTATTTTTGGGGAATTATTTACACCTAAATCCATCATAATGGATTTTAATGAAAATGTGAATTATCCTAATAATATCCCCCAGTAGTGTTGTAACCATGAGTGCAGCAACGCCCATTTTTGTGTACAAAGATACCCCAGGTCAAGCCTGAAAATTCTTTTCAGAGTTCTCACTTCATAGGTACATCTGTTCTTGAGCCGCATCTACATTCTCGTATCCAGAAAGGGATGTATTACTTGGAAAATTCACAAAATATCTACATTACCAGAATTATAGTTTGTTATTATATTCTAATCTTCAATGTCTATATTTGGGTAATGTTCTATGATAAGAGTTTTTCTAAATATAGTTTCCATGGTTATTTCTAAACTTTATATGATACCAAATATAATTCCCTGACCCCAGTTACCTAGAGTCTGTGCATTATTACATAACATTGTCATGATCAGAAGGGATCAAATTCTAGAAGTTCGATTAGTTTAGTATCTTTGGAAGTACTAGATAATTTCATAAATTTTACAATACATTATAAAATGAAAAACAACAACAAAATTGTCTCCATTGAACACATTCATATTTCTTAGAGTATCCCATAGACTATCCTAGTAGGTTAGTCTTAATATTCTTATTCATATCCTAGGATATATAAAACATGGAATGGGGTGGGCACAGATGCTCAGTAAGGATAATAATATAGTAGAAACTATCAAAAAAATGTGTAAACATTTAAGGATATTTATAAGACTAAATCATAAGAATTTTAAAGGATTTATTCTTCAATATATGGAAAATATAACTAAAATAATTCCATTTACATATTCAAATAGAAATTCACCTTGTAGAATAATCAAATGTTATATCAATATCCAATTTCATGATGATGAAATGCATAATACCAATTTTCAGAACCACATAGTCAACACCTTCTGCCAAGACTACAAATAAGATTTTTTCATGGCCTTGTTCCAAGACACTAGTTTGTCTAATGAGACCTACCGATGCATCGAGGAGTTATTGCGGGCTCCACCCATCACATATAATGTCCAATTCATTCATCATATGCAATGTTTGAAATGTAACATAAAAATTCGTATTAAAACTAGAATATGTAATGTTAATATGTCACCCATAAACCATGAATGGTATAAAAATAACACATACACAGTAAAAAATCTCATAACTCATTCAAAAAAATATAGAAATTTTTATTCAAATGAATCAACCTCGATCAAGAATACATTCCTGTAAAGGTTGTTGACATTGTTTAAAATTATCAGTAAAAATCATCGAGAGAAATAGACCTTTTTTCATGGAATCATTTAAAATTCCCATAATTTATAAAGGAAGTCATTTAAAATATAATTTTTAATAAAAGATTCCAAAACAACCCTTATACTATTGAAAGGAATTATCATTTTAAAACATTCATGTCTATATAAAAATATCCTTAAAAACCATTTTGAAAACATGGACATTTATGAGAATGGTTTAGAAGAATAAATATTTATAACATTTAAAATTTTGTTTTAGTAAAAAAATCTCTTAAAAAGAATCCATTTGAAAAAAAATAATGAATCATGGACATGGATAATAAATATGTCCCAGTAGATACTTACATAAAAACAACCTCAGATAATAAAGAGATTGTAAAATTAACCATAACCTTTCACTTTCCTTTTATCGAGGTTGTGTTTAAATTCTTGTATAATGACCATTGTATGTTATTGAATTATACCTGAACCATATTCATATTTATTATATCATACGTGCTTCATTTCTGACTTTATAATACTCATTTAATAATGATTTCTATGTTAAATTAACATTCTGGGTAATAATCGCTCTCTTTATTGTAAATTTTTTAACTAGTTATTCTCGATCGCATAATTTAGGAAATTATTTAAATACATCATGAAAATAAACCCTGATTTATATGTCATATTTATTTATAATATAAATATTTATAGAAGATAGATATATGAAATGGGAGGTACGGTTTAATGAGACGATAGGTCGTACGTACGCATAAACGTTGTTTCCGTTTTCATATCGTATTGAACGGGAGTAAGTGGATAAGATATATGTAAGTACATACATAAATACATAAATATGTATATCCCCATTATAATTATTAGTTTATATATTAAATACTTATTAATAATATATATTTTTATAATCATCTTTGAATGGTGAACGTGGGAATGAATCTCATTGCGTTCGTAGAGAAGGTAATTTGTACATACACACAAGAAAGAATAACATTATATTGATGGTGAAATCATTTGTAATTGGATTGTATATTGTCACGACCCCCTCCAACCAAAGATGCCCTCCTGAGCTGGCAATGGTGAAAGGGAGATAATGACCCCCGAGTCCCGCCTCCAGTAGGCCCTGAGGTGGCGACTAGCTCCAAGGGTATGAGTTTTCACAAATATGGGAGGCATTACCCTTTTTGTTATTTAAGATCGAGAAATAGGGAAATTCAACCACCAAAAAGGGAAAAGAACAAGTGCATAGAAATAAACCCAAACCATGCCCACACGCATGTTTAAACAGGTTTATAACAAGGTAAAAGTACAAGAAAGTTTAAAAGTACAATACCAAAGGAAAACAAGAGTACAAACACTACAAAAACTCCAACTATCCAACTAGTAGGGTCCCGCACGGCCCTGGTAGTCCTCATCGAAACCTGAAAGTAAACGTAGGGTGGGAATACAATTATACTCAATAGGGAAACCTAAAGCTCTCGTGCACAAGTGGGGGAGACATCCTAATGTCCCGTGAGAACAATAGAAGAAATCTAGCAAGGAATTCAATCCACCCAACCTCACCAGCCACACTCCCCAAAAACACAGTCACAATAGGTATTAGTATATAAGAAACAAGAGTATTGGGTACGCCATACCATTTCCCAGTAGTTAGATGCTCTTCCTAACGGTGAACATCCTGACACTATCACACTCTCCCCACCCACACACACATGGGCCTCACAAACCTCATATCCCTCCCGCACACACTTGGGCCTCACAAGCACGTATCCCACCTGCACACACCTGGGCCTCACTACTACGTATCCCACTGAAACATAACTGGGCCTCATCCCGAAGTGTCTTGGGAACCAGTAGAACCTGCCCGAAGAGTCTTGGGCTAAAACCACCCCAATCGAAACCTACCCAAAGAGTCTTAGGTTTATGGTCGCCTCAAGCCATCACAGCCTAGGGGAGAAGGAGCAGGAAGGAGCTAGTAACTAAGGGGAAAACACCCTCTCCCATGAAATGGGAGTGTTCGTCACTAAGTGATCAACATGGGTGGGGTTCGATAAAACACAATGATATATATATTTATATATATAACAAACACACAACCCAACCTATAGCTTCTAAATAGAGAAACTGAGCATGTGCCTCGGCCCTGCTATTACGAAGCATGCATACACCAAACAATTTCGAAACCCCGTTTATGTTTTCACATTTCAGCAGAATTAGTTTATTTAGATCCTTAACTATTGGGCAAATATCTACAACCAACCACATTGATCGTTTTTAAAACATATCCCTGCCATCCACAAATCATGTTAAGAAAACACAAGGAACACAACCAAGTCCTTCTTATTAACCAACGAACCCATTGATTATTAATCCCGTTTCATTACCACACCCCACCATTCATTAACTCTTCCACCTTTTTTATTATTTATAACCCATACTTCGTTCACATTCAAACCCATCCCAGCAGCCCCACTACCGAGCACCATAACCACAATCACACCGAAACCCGTACATCATTATCCCTTTAATACCGTTTATCGCAACCCCAATTCCCATCACAAACATGACATTCATACCAACCTACAACCAAGTCAAACACAGCCCCGCTGGTCACCCAAACCACAACAACCCACAAAACACCCCTATCACATGCCACGTATCAAATCCAACACCCACATGTTCATTATTCCATTTTATTCAACCGGGGTGATCACAAAAGTGATCTAGATTTTAAAATATCCAACTTTACGCGATTAACCAAATTCCACATTTCACAAGGTTCCATTCAAAAAAATAGTCTAGAAGATAGGGAAACATTTAATTGCGCAAGAAAAGGCCCCCAACGACAGTGATTTTCAGTAAGCATATTCCTATTCAATTCACAACATATCAATAGGATAAACAAGATAAACATAACAACTTTCTCATCCCCATTATTTAACTAGTTATTATATTTATTTAAAAGTTCAACTATTTCAAATGAAAACAAGAGGATACCCACCCCGCATGATGCCCAATTTAGAGAGATGAATGTAGGATCCCTACCTTAACAGGTTCTGATAACAACGTTCTTCGTGGATCAACTTTGGAAGATGTACATCGGCATCCATCACTTCCATCGAGACCTGGAAAAACCTCCTTGGGTGGAATATGGAAAAGAAAGGCCAAAGGAAAGCCAACGAATCCAAGATCAGAAGTTCCGGCTCGTTGTTACAATCCCGTGGCCACTGACGAATCATAAATCAGAGCTCAGGAGAAGAAGTTATGGAAGAAAGAGCCTTCGAGGCTCTTGGGAGAACTCTACTCAGAGGAAAGGGGAGGAGATGGGTGAGTGGAAAAGGAGGAGGGGACCCCTCCATTTATAGCTGAGAAAAGAAAATTTACACGACATGTACATTATGGTACACGACATATACTCAGTTACTTCACACGGTCTCCACGCAGCTTCCAACACGGTTCTGCGGCCGTTGATTGGTCAACACACGATTTGAGGGTAACACATACGCGGGGAAGGACTACACGGCATGTAGTTTGGACACACGGCATGTACCCATTTATTACACACGGTAAGGACACATCTACAACATGGAACATGGCCGTTGACTGGTCAACACATGGTAATGCGTATGCGGGGAGAGACTACACGGCATGTAGTATTGGATACACGGCATGTACCCATTTATTTCAAACGGCAAGGACACATCCTTCAACATAGGGTATACTCGGTAGGGGGGTACACGAGGTGTACTCAAACTACACGGCGTGTAGTTTCAAAATTCTGGAAAGTGTGGGAAAAGTCTATTTTACCCTCCAGAACACATCAAGACCCTATTTTTGACAAAGGAATGGGCCGGAAAGGTCCAGACCATTACATCAGATACCTCTTAAAACACTCTCATCCCCGAGAATTCAAAACCATCCCAGAGAAACACAACAAGATACCTCTTAGGGCTCTTGTTATAACAGGAACCCAACCTCCTACCCTAATTATAGGTGTTAGGAATTCCCTCTCCTATGTCGATATATTATCCGCTTTAGGCGGCACCCACTCTTCTGCATGGGTTTAATCGAATCCTCATTAATGCGTCTCAATTAAGAATTGGGTCTTCCCACTTCCATACATTGGGATTCTTCAACTCGTACTGCCCCCAACACCGCACAACCCTCAAACTACCTGAACACGTGGTTTGGGAAAATTCCTTCTCCCATGTCGAGATATTATCTGCATTAGGCGGCACTGACTTGCCCGCACGGGTTCAATCAAATCCACATTAATGCGTCTCGATTAAGGATCACATTTTTCTCTTTTTCTCACACATCAGGACATGCTAAATACTTCCAGAGAACAAGGAAACAAAAGCTATCACAACCAACAATCCAAGAATTCCATACATCAAAGGTACAAAGTATAAAAACAAGCTCAGAAGAACAGGGTAAAAAAAAAAGACAAAAAAACTCCAGGTACTGAGCACACATTTGGGTCTCCGGCTCCCAAGTGCTCTCCTCAAGGCTGCCATGACTCCACAACACACGAACCAAGGGAATGGTTCATCCACGGAGCACCTTCTCTTTACGATCCTCGATTCTGACTAGTCATTCCTAGAAGGTCGCGTCGTCTCCCATGTCTAACTATCCCTATTCGATAACGTGAGGGTCATCGTGTAAGTACTGACGAAGCTGGAAGATGAGGAAGATGTCATGAACCTTCTCCAACTGAGGTGGCAGGGATAGCTGATATGCCACCTTTCTGACTTGACCCAACACCTCAAAAGGTCCGATCAACCTAGGGGAGAGCTTACTCCCCTTCCTGAACCTCCGCTGCCCCCGTTGAGGGGAAACCTTCAAGAACACATGATCTCCCACATCGAACTCCAAGGTCCTCCTTCGATGATCATCATAAGACTTCTATCGGTCCTGACCCTCTTTCATCCTCTCATGTACAAGCTGGAATTTCTTTGTGGTGCTCTGTACTACCTCTGGCCCATGAGCGCCTGTCTCACCAACCTCTTCCCAGAAAATGGGTGAACGACATGGTCTCCCATACAAATCCTCAAATGGTGCCTTGCCAATAATAGAGTGGAAGTTGTTATTGTAGGAAAACTCTACTAAAGGCATGTTTCGTACCCATGATCCTCCTAAATCTAGAACGCATGCTCGCAGCATTTCCTTCAACGTCTAGATAATCCGCTCTGTCTGCCCATCGGTCTGGGGGTGGAAAGTAGTGCTAAGGCATAGCTGGGAGCCGAAATCTTGTTGTAACCCCCTCCAGACTCGTGAGGTAAACTGAGTATCCTGGTCGGAGAAAATAGTCTTCGGTACTCCATGTAACCGCAAAACCTCGTCTACGTACCTCTGTGCTAAGGTACTCACCGGGCCCGACTCCTTAATTGCTAAGAAGTGAGCTTATTTCGTCAGACGATCCACCACTACACAGATATCATCATAACCACCCTGAGATCTGGGTAGTCCTGTGACGATGTCCATCGAGATATCATCCCACTTCCACTCGGGGACATCTAAAGGATGCAACAAACCCCTGGGAACACGGTGTCCAGCCTTCACATGCTGACACACTAGGCATTTAGCCACAGTCTCTGCCACTGCACGTTTCACCCCAGGACACCAAAACTGTTCCCTCAGGCCTCGGTACATTTTTGAAACTCTTGAATGTATCTCCAAGGCAGAGCTATGGAACTCACGGAGAAATCCCTCACACATCGCCTCTAGAACAAAAAACCATCCATGAAAGAGGATCTGATGTCGGTTGTCCTATGACCATCCTTCTGGAGCATTCCCCTGATGGACACGATCCTGCATCACTTCCGCCTCGGAGTCCCCCCACTGAGACTCTTCCACCTACTGCAACAAGGAGGACCACACTATCATCTGAAACAAACAGCCTCTAACACCTTCTACCCTGGAATCCAAGTGCAAGGTAGCCAACTCTCCCATTTCCTTCTAAGCATCAGTGGATTCCAGAACCACTTCCTTATGAAACTTCCTGCTCAGGGCATTATCCACAACATTTCCTTACCTTCAGTGTAAGATCTCTCAGAGTAATAGTCTTGGAGAAACTCGACCCATCTCCACTACCGTAAGTTCAGGTCACGCTGAGAGAAGATATAACACAAGCTCTTGTGATCTGAGAAGACCAAAAAGCACTTCCCAAAGAGGTAATGTCGCCTCAAATTCAGTGCAAACACTACTGCTGCAAGCTCTACGTCATGGGTGGAATAGTTACGCTCGTGAGGGCATAACTGCCTAGACCCATAACAGATCACTCCCTTCTTATACATCAGCACACACCCCAAACCAAGGCCAGAAGAATCACAAAACACCTCATACAAAAACCCTTCCTCTGGAAACCAGATTATGGGAGAACTGAACAACTTCTCCTTCAGTTAGTCAAAATCATTCTGGCACTGCTCACTCCATAGGAAGACCTGGTTCTTCCTAGTCAACGATTTCAATGGAGCAGAAACTCGAGAGAAGTCCGAAATGAACCTCCGTTAGTAACCTGCTAACCCGAGGAAACTATGAACTTCTGCCATTCTCATGGGTGCTTCCCAAGAAACAACTTCCTCCACCTTCGACGAGTCCACTGACACTCCATGCTGAGACACCACGTGCCCAAGGAAGTGTACTTCTTGTGTCAAGAACTTACACTTCAACAATTTCCCGTAAATCTGGTGGTGCCGAAGGACTTCCAAGACGGCCCTGATATTCTCAACGTGCTCCTCCTCTGATCTTGAGTATATCAGGATGTCATCGATAAACACAATGACGAACCGGTCCAGAAACTCTCGGAAGACAATGTTCATAAGTCCCATGAACACAGCTGGTGCATTCGTAACTCCAAACGGCATCACTACAAACTCGAAGTTCCCATACCTACACCTGAAAGACTTCTTCAAGATGTCACTTTCCTTTACCCTCAGCTAATTATATCCAGATCGTAGATCAATCTTAGAGAACCAACCATCTCCCCTCAGTTGGTTGAAGAGATCATCTATCCTTGGGAGGGGGTAACAGTTCATGACTGTTTCCCGGTTCAACCTTCGGTAGTCTATGCATAGCCTGAGACCACTATCTGCCTTCTTTACGAACAAAACTGGAGCACCCCATGGTGACAAGTTGGGTCGAACAAAACCCTTCTCCATCAGATCGTCAATCTGAACCCGCAACACCCGCAGCTATGAAGGTTCCATCCGATAAGGGGCCATCGAAATCGGACGGGCACCAAGCTGTAAGTCTATCCCAAACTCAACGTCACGTTGGGGGGGGGGGGGGTAGAGTCACAACCTCCTCAGTAAAAACATTAAGGAACACCCCAACAACCTATGGGACATACATCATCTCTGTATCAGCTAGAACCACTGATAACCTGCCTAATAAGGAAAGGAGAGGCTCTACATGACTGCTTCCTACCTGATAGATCCTCTCACCAACAAAACCTACACGCTGCCCATTCACGTCGGAGAACACGACTCTTCTCCGGAAGTAGTCGATAACGACACTAACAGAAAAAAACCAATAAATGCCTAGGATGACATCGTATGGATTTATTTGTAACATAAGAAGGTCCCCACTAGATCGATGTGGTCCCAAAGTCAGCCCACTTCCCCGAAAAACACATGATACGCTGGTCTGGCCTCCAACTAGTGTACTCAGCACCAGTGGTATGGAATGTCTTTCTATGTCTAGTCCCAGAGCGTGGGCTAGACCAGGTGAAACAAAGGAGTGAGAAGCTCCAGAATAGATCAAAGTAGAAATGAGAGTGCTGAACAAACAAATCGTACCTCGCCCTACCTCTAGTCCTGCCGGAGTTGCTAACTTTGCTACTTGCAACTATCCATGCCCATCTCCTCTACCTCTCTGATGTTTTCCACCTCCCCGACCACACCCTGGTCGAGGTCCATGAGGATAACCCTGAGGTTGGCCTCCTCCCGCAAAGTCTGCCCTCAGAGGAGCATGATCATGCTACTGCTGGAAGGGCCTCACCGGCAACTGGTGCTGCTGAGGCGGGCACTGAACCTACCCACCTCCACCGTACTGAGCTCGGGTTGGGCACCGACTCTGAATGTTCCCAAAACCTCCACAAGAAATACACTTTGGTCTTGTGCTCGTGAAAAAGGGACGAGGACCCGAAGATATGAACTGGAACTGCTGGGGCCTGCTCCCCACTGGCCTGAACCTAGAAGGTCCCGTCGCAAAAGACCTGCTGCTGACTGCCTTCCCCTTCAACGAGCCCGGCGGGATCCCCTCTCGTGGTGCCCCTCCCAGTGAGTGCATCCTCTATATAACCTATGCCTTATTCTGTACCACCATTTATGTCGGAAGGGCGAAGGGGGTGACAACATACTAGAGCGAAGGACGAAGCACCTCCTCCAAACATCTCGCCTGAGATTTCTCATCCATAAGGAGATCTGGAGTAAAGTGCAGGAGATCCCTGAACATGATCCCCATCTCTCGTACAGACATACTCCCCTGCTGAAGGGAGAGTAACTCCTGCCGCTTCTCCTCCTTGATCATAGAAGAAATGAATTTCTCTCGGAATTCCTTCTCAAAGTCATCCCATGGAATCTCTGCCTCTATCCTCTCTCCGAGGTAGAGTGTCCACCACTGTTGCACCACACCTCTCAGTTGACTGACTGCTAGGAGAACCCATTACTCCCTCGGAGCACGGATCAAGGTAAAAGTGATCCCTAGTTCCTCAAGCCACCCCTATATCTCTGTATCTGATGTAATACCCTCGTACTTCTAGAGGGTCTGCCGCTGAAAATAACGGAGAGTGTTCTACCACTGGCTATCTTCCTCCTCTCGGTCAATCCTCAATTGATCAACTGCCTGGATCTACAGGGCCACGGCCGTCTGAGCCACCCGGGGACGACGTCCAGGTGCCATAGCTGTATGGTAAACAAGGATCACCTAAGCCCAAGTATTAAGGAAATTTCTCTAGGTTTTTATTTTATCACATTATTTCAATTTATTTCCCAGAATTCCCAAATCAAGTAAAAAAAATCATGATGATGCATGTACCTTCCCTAGGGTCTCTACCCTGCAATCAATGTGGTCTTACTTGGTCGTTCGGTAGGATCATAGTCCTTGCATCGGATCACGGGGTCCCTAAAATCCCATGTCCTTGCTGGTCTTCCCTGGCCTATGTCACGCACCAAGATCAACTGACACTGTTTCCCTACCATTCTATGCAATCCTCACTATGCCTAACTCCAGACTCCATCCTATCTCACAACCTTCACCTTTGATTCCATTCTGTCATGACCCCCTCCCACCAAATATGCCCCTCCTGAGCTGGCTATGGTGAAATGTAGATAATGACCCCTGAGTCCTACCTCCAGTAGGCCCCGGGGTGGCGACTAGCACCAAGGGTATGAGTTTTCACCAATATAGGAGGCATTACCCTTTTTGTTATTTAAGATCGGTTTATAGGACAAGTCAAACACCAAAAAGGGAAAAGAACAAGTGTTTAGAAATAAACCCAAACCAAGCCCACATGCATCTGTAAACAATTTTATAACAAGGTACAAGTACAAGAAAGCTAAAAAGTATAATACCAAAGGAAAACAAGAGTACAAAAACTGCAACAACTCCAACTGTCCAACTAGTAGGGTCCCGCACGACCCTGGTAGTCCTCCTGGAAACCTGAAAGTAAACATAGGGTGAGAATACAAGTACACTTAGTAGGGAAACATAATGATCTCTTGCACAAGTGGGGTAGACATCCTAATGTACCTTGAGAACAACAGAAGAAACCTAGCAAGGAATTCTATCCACCCAACCTCACCATCCACACTCACCAAAAACACAGTCACACTAGGTAGTAGTATATAAGAAACCAGAGTATTGAGTACCCCACACCATTTCCCAGTAGTTAGCTACTCTTCTGAATGGATAACGTCCTGTTGCTGCCACACTCTCCCCGCCCACACACACCTAGGCCTCACAAACCACATATCCCATCCGCACACACCCGGGCCTCACAACCACGTATCCCACCCGCACACACCCGGGCCTCGCTACCATGTATCCCGCCCGCACATACCTAGGCCTCATCTTGAAGAGTCTTGGGAAACATTAGGACCTGCCCGAAGAGTCCTGGGCTAAATCCACCCCAATCGAAACCTACCCGAAGAGTCTTAGGTGTAAGGTCACCTCAAGCAATCAAAGCCTAGGGGATAAGGATCATGAAGGAGCTAGTAACTAAGGGAAAACACCCTCTCACATGAAATGGGAGTGTTCGGAACAAAGTGCTCAACATGGGTGGGGTGCGATAAAATACAAAGATACTGATATATATATATGTATAACAAACACACATCCCAACCTATGGCTTCTAAACAGAGAAACTGAGCACGTTCCTCGGCACTGTTATTACGAAGCATGCATACAACAAAAAATCCTGAAACCCCATTTAAGTTTTCACATTTCAGCAGAATTAGTTTATTTAGTTCCTTAACTACTTGGCAACAATCCACAACCAACCACATCGATCATTCGTAAAACATATCACTGCCATCCAAAAATCAATTTCGGAAAACACAAGAAACACAACCAAGTCCTTATTATTAACCAACCAACACATTGATTATTAATCTCATTTCATTACCACACCCAACCATTCATTAACTCTTACAAAATTATTTATTATTTACAACCCATAGTTCGCTCACATTAAAAACCATCCCTGCAGCCCCGCTGCCGACCACCATAACCACAATCACACCGGAACCCATACATCATTATCCCTTTAATACCGTTTATCGTATCCCGGCTTCCCATCACAAACATAACATTCATACCAACTGATAACCAAGTCAACCGTAACCCCACTGCTCACCCAAACCACAACAACCCAGAAAACACCCCCATCACATGCCACGTATCAATGTCAACACCCACATTTTCATTATTCCATTTTGTTCAACCGGGGTGGTCACACAATGGTTCTAGATTTTAAAACAGCCAACTTTACGTGATTAACCAAATTCCACATTCCACAAGGTTCCATTCAAAAAAACGGTCTAGAAGACAGGGAAACATTTAATTGATTAAGAAAAGGCCCCCAACGATCGTGATTTTCAGTAGGCATAAGCCTATTCAATTCACAACATATCAATAGGATAAACAAGATAAATATAAAAACATTCCCATCCCCATTCAGTTACCAGTTATTATCTTTATTTAAAAGATCAACTGTTCCTCATGAAAACAAGTGGATACCCACCACACATGATGCACAATTTATAGAGATGAAGGTAAGATCCCTACCTCAACAGGTTCTGATAACAACATTCCTCCCCAGATAAACTTTAGAAGACGTCAGTCGACATCCATCACATCCATAAAGTCCCGAAAAAACCTCTTTGGGTGGAATTTGGAAAATAAAGGCTGAAGGAAATACAACGGATCCAAGCTCAGAAGTCCCGCCTCATTGTTATGATCCTCTGGCCGCTGACGGATCGTAAATCGGAGCTCGGACGAAGAAGTTATGGAAGAAAGATCTTTTGAGTCTCTTGGGAGAACTATTATCAGAGGATAGGGGAGGAGAGGGGTGAGTTGAAAAGGAGGAGGAGACCCCTCCTTTTATAGGTGAGAAAATCAAAACTACACGGCGTGTACTTTATGGTACACGGCGTGTACTCGGTTACTTCAAATGGTCTCCATGCGGCTTCCAACACGGTTCTGCGGCCGTTGACCGGTCAACACACGGTTTTAGGGTAACGCATACACGGGAAAAGACTACACGGCATGTTTTTTGGACACACGGAGTGTACCCATTTATTGCACACGGCAAGGACACGACTCCAACATGGCACATGACCGTTGACTGGTCAACACACGGTAACACGTACGTGGGGAGAGACTACACGACGTGTAGTATGGGATACACGACGTGTACCCATTTATTTCACACGGCAAGGACACAACCTTCAACATGGGGTATACCCGACAAGGGGGTACATAGTGTGTACTCACACTACACGGCGTGTAGTTTTAAAATTCTGGAAAAGTGTGGGAAAAGTCCATTTTACCCTCTAGAACACTTCAAGACTCTCTTTTTGAGAATGGAATGGGCCTGAGAGGTCCGGGAAATTACATATATAGTATATAAAAAATCATAAAAATGTTATATTTATTATTTACATAAGTTATACTCATTATTAAACCCATATAAATAATGAATTGTTTGAATTAATAACTACACCACGTCGTGGAGAAGGTGATCTATATGTATACACGTATGGTGACTTTGTAATTTATAGGATTGAGAGAATAACAAATTTTGATGTACCATATTTATAATAACATCAATGTATCTAGTAGGTACTATAGTTATTATTTTGGTATGGAAACAACAAAGAAAGAGGATGTGGAAGAAGAAAAGAACATGGAAGAGGGTGGTGAAATTACTATCTCTTCCTCAGCTATTTTCTTTTCAGTTGATCAAAGGTGCTTCATAGGTTGGATTTATGATCAATGTGAGGACTCAAGGATGATGTGATGGAATTTGGGAGGATATTTGTTTAGGTTTTGTCTGAGACAAATGGCTTTGGAGGTGTTATTTTTAGAGACAGGGAAGTGTCCTTTTATAAGAGGGGTGAGGGTCACTTTAGGATAAGATTAAAATATTAATTTTCTATACAATCATATTCTGTATATAACTTCTCCAGATGAATTTATTTCGAGACTTAGGTGGTTATGAGTTTAAATACTTCATTCAATTGGTTTAAGGACAATTTAAATTACCATTTTAACCTTATCTTTTAGATTTTACTCATAGTTAAATAGTTTAACATTTTCCATGTCTTCTTGTACACTTACACTTTATGTTTAATAATCATACTATAAACTACCATGAGAACCACAATTGGTTAATTATTAATATATATATCCTTTTATATGTCCTTTGGAATTACCATATATAATTATTAATTTTATATCAATTAATAATATAGTATTTTTTTTAAAAAACTCAATTATGTCAATTTTGACACTATTTAGTATATGATTTTTTTGAAAGCCATAAAAATGTTATCATTTAAAATAAAATTTATTTATTCAACCCTAACATGTCATAGTGACCTATAAAATTAATATAATTCATCCAAAGTCTCAATTTACATTAATTTGGATATTTATAATATCAATTATTTTAATATTTCATTAATAAGGTAATTATTGCATCATAATTGTGTCATAATTAAATTAAATTATTTAATTTCTAAAAAGTATAAATAAAATATGAATTTTTAGGATATATTTTTATCTTGTTAATTAATATTTAAATTTGAATTAATATTCTGTGTAAACTAATAATAAAAATGGTCTAGTTATTAAACTTTGAATTTATCAGTTTTAACTCTTCTTTAAATTAAATAATAATAAATGTATTAATCTAATCCAAGTGAACCAAAATGATCAAAAGTTATTCTTAAGGTTGTTTTTGTATGAATTACACATATCCAATCAAATGAGGACATGTTTTACGGTAATTATAAAATCATTTTTACCCATAATTACCCTATTTAATTTAAAGTGTGGTAAATAAAAGTCAAAATTTATTATTCATCAAAAATTGTTATCATCTTATTGAACCACATTTTGTTTACTAATTTCAACTATTTATATCAACATTCTTGAAATTCAACTCCAAAAAGAGGTAAAATTATGTTTTATGCAAATTTACAAATGATCATCAATGGTGGGTAAAAGACCGTAAAAAGTTAAATAGAAATTTAATCATCTAATTTTATTATAAAATGACTCCGAATAATAAAATTGAAATTATATAGGTATTATATATCTATTTTTACTTTAATTAAATTTAAATAAAATAAATAATTATAAAAAGTCAGTTTTAATCAATAACGCAATGTATTTCACTATTAATAAAAAATTGATTGATTTCCGAAAAATACAAAGAATTCACCATAAGATAATTTTGATATTACAAATTCCAAAAATAATCCTATTTTATTAAATTTTAATCATAGATGTTTAATTTATTAATTTAAAATTTATTCCTGTTGTCAAAACCAAAAGGCGGGTTTTAAAAAGTAAAAACTATCTAAAGATTGACATGTGTTTATGTAAAATTTAAAAATGAAATTACTTATAATGGCCTAAATTGTATTAAATGATAAAAATATAATCTAATTTTACTTCAAAACCATTAAAATTCCTATATTCAAACAATCAATTATTTCGATTCTAAATGTTCTTTTCAATTATAACATAGTATTTTTCAATATTCATCAAAATATGAAAGTTATCAGAAAATTCCCAAAAATTTACCCACACTAAATTTTTATGTTCCTCTTATAAAAAAGATTTTAATTTAATTAACTAAAATATATTAAAGTGTCAAATATTGTTTTTAAATAAGGTTCTCCATTAAAATACAGTAAAATTACATTTTTTAAAATACTTCTTTTATCTGAAAAAATTAATTTGTTCATATATTATTTCTAAGAAACACATAATATGGATTTTAATATTATATATTGTATATGATATTAAAAATGTAGTTATTACTAATTATAATAGCTTATTGAACATCTTGTTTGGTATGTTGTGGTTCACTCGAACTCGGTGTTGCGTGTGTTGGATCAGATTATACCAAATATACACAAGAGGGGGGGTGAATTGTGTATTTTAAAAAATCATTGTAAGATAGTGTTATTCCCTTTAACTTTTATCAAATGTTATAATGCATCAAAAAATTAAATAGGAGAGACACAATATCTATAGTAGTTTGTGGAACAGAAGGTCCCTAGTCCACTCCACCAACCCTCTACTCCACGAGCTTGGTGATTTTTACTATTTGGTACTCGTTTCAAAAGAACATTCAACAATTAAGCACAAGAAGTTGACACATTTATAATCAAGGAAAAAAAACAGCCTTCAACATAACACACAGAACCTACACAGCTTAGTTTGAGAAGCTGGTCACTCAAGAATATAAAAGAAAGATTTTTGTATTCTGAAAAAAAAACATTCCTGATGTTATTCACAATTGCAACAACATGCAATTGACAGTAGATGGATCATCGCCTTCCAAAATAATGATCTTCACAGAAGATTCGTTAATATTCGATCCTGTTGTAGTAGATATAGAAATATAAATCACAACATCAGAAGTAGCAGATTCACAAAATGTTCTTTGATGTAGAATAGATGAATCTTCTATTGTGATTTTTCTTCTTCATGAAACAAAGCTTTGTCGTTCTCTTGAATCACCAGATCTGAATTCTTGATAGAATCTGTTTTTTCTTCCCTTTTCTCTGAATTATTTAGATATCACATAATATCATTGGTTGTAGTTTTAAAAAGCAATTATAAATGAAATAACGATAAGTACTTCTCCTACAAATTTAGATCCACAAGAGTCACCTTTTTTACTCAAGATATTCAAACATATGAATTTATAGATTAGTCGTAACTTCACTAAAGACTTGGCATAAAAATTCCATTCTAATTTGATCTCTAAACCATTGTTAAACGGCTTTGAATAAGTCAAATTTGTATTTCAAAATCAGATTTAAATCCAGCATGAAATCTGCATAATAATTAGCTTTCTAACTGTTGCATAAAAATATCGACTTTAAATTCCCCGATGCCAAACGTGTGGTTGAGTTTTATTCTATTAATCCTCTGAACGTAAGGTTGTTGACGTAGTCTTCAAACATAGGGTTTAAAATTTAAGGTTGATCACAAACGTAAGGTTCATGTCACTTTATTCAAACATAAGGTTTATCATAAACGTAGGGTTGGTCATCCATAATTTTCACTACAACTTTCAAACGTAATACAAAAGATCCATACTTTTATTGATCCATACTTTTCAATAATTTATGGTTGTTTACAAAAGTAAGGTTGATGAACCATACTTTTTAGAAACAAATGTAAAATTTAGTAATTACGTATGGTTCTCCTTGCATACTTTTCTAATATCCCAAATGTAGTGTTCCTTCCTAACATAGGGTTTTTCATACTTTACTGATCATGTATGGTTCCACTTACATACATTTATCTTATCTCATAAGGTATACGCTTCATTTTATCCTTACGCTACGTTCCTCAGTGTAGTGTATGAACAGTGTTTCCAGAACATGCTAAATGCGACTACTTTAGAAATAAAACCTCGTTGTTCATGAACTTAAATATTTCATCCAAAAATAAAAATATAGTGAATAATAAATTATTGAAAAATAATTAACAAATAAAATCATTAGAAAATAATTAAGGGTATTTGTGAGGCATCAATATTTTAACAAAGAGATATGGTATTTTTCTCAACATACTCCCTCTCTAAATAAAACATTAGGTATTATTGAAAACAAAACTTGCAACAATATCCCCCTTTTTGATGATCAGAAAACCCATAAAATTATTAATGAAATTAACATACAAAAAAATTAATTAATTACATATAGTTTTGAATTTTAAAAATTCAATATTATATTTAACATAATTTCTCACTTTAAATTATCCATTTTAATTACTTCCCCAATAAAATGAAACAGAGAAAAAAATGTTGTGTTTATCCAAATTTCTTCCCCTTTTGTGATATCAAGAATAAATATAAAAGATTGAATATAACACTTTTAATGTATCATTGAATATAAGTAAATTCTAAGTAACTGTTTTAAAGTAATGTAATCTGGATGACTGAAATATCTAAACAAAGACAGTAAAACAAAAAAAAATTAAATGTACAAAATATTGATAAATACAGAGATCAAAAAAATTTCATTGAGTGTTTTGATTAGATACAATTATGGTGAAAATAGGAATTAAGGTTTGATTTGGGTATGAAATATATTATATATCCTCTGAACTGCAGACTTGATTTATGTCAACTATTCTCTAAGTATTCGCATCATTCCATCACCAAGATGAATAATAACATCTCTATCCTCTTGAGACATATGAATGTCTTCAATGATATTGACTCTGAAAAACTCGTGATAACTTTCTTCCATCTCCAAAAACAAATACAGCTTCTCTGAGAATTTATTCAAGATAGATCTGATTCCTATTTCACTGGATGTCAACTGATCAACCAAAAATATCTGAATATCTAACAAGACTAATAAAGAAGCACTATTGCATTGAAGATCATGTAATCTTTCAATCATATTGCTCATTGCAGCTATGATAGACTGAAACTTTCTGAGTAAATAAGGTGAAGTACCTGACCCACCAGTAGCACTAGTTCTAGCAGATGCAAATTGTGTCTCCAAATATCTTTTTATTTCTAACAGATCTAACTTCTTTACCATTTCTAATTTCATCTTTGAAACCTATGTCAACAGCTCTTACTTAAAATCTTCTACTTCTTGTCATGAAATAATACTATTCTTAATTCTCTTAAATTTGAACTGATCTATTTCTAAGGCTCTCCTCAGTGTATCAATTTCAGATTCCAACTGAGATACTTTGTTGTACAGCTCTTTAGGTTCCATATTCCCGGAATAAGAGGCACCCTGTGCTTGAGTCTCAATCTCAATGTCAGTGTGATGTAGTAGTTCTAAAGGTAGTGAATCTGCATCAGACATGTCTTTTTCATTTTCCTGACCAGTTTGGTCTACATACTTTTCCTCGGAGCCTTTTCTAGACTCTTCCACAGAAAAACCCTGGTGAAGTACTTCTGTTTGAGCTTCAGAAACATTCTCATCATGAACATCAGCAACATGTTCTTCAAATGGATTTTCTATTATAGTATCTTCTAAAGGTTCTTGAGGTATGGAAACATCCTCACCAGGCTCTGCCTCCTTTTCATGTTGAAGTGTAACATCAACATTAGCTACAACTTGTGGTTCTGATCTTTCAACTTAAATTATTTCAGGGTCAAGTTATGTAACAACCACATCATGTTCCTGAGATTGTTCAACAAAAGTTTCTCTGACAATGTTGGAAGAGAGTAAATCTATTGTGGTCAGTACATGGGTAACAACTTCCTCATTAAAAAAGTCTTTTCCTTTGATTATGAATTCCCTCTTGACTTCATTATTCCTCAGTTTCTTCCATGTCAAATCTTATTCTCCTTGCAGCAGAGCTTATTCTTGATTCAGCTTGTCCCTCCATGCACCTAGCAGACTGAGCCTGAGCACTCTCTGTTTCTTCCTCATCTCCAACAAGAAATATTTTTCCTTTTATAGTACTCCATAAATAACCAATATTTCTTAATCTTCCAGCATTAAACACATTACTATGATGTTATCAAACTCCGGCATCCACCAGTCTCACTATATCCTTTCTAAATAATAGTTTGGAAATGAAACTTCTAAAAGGGTAGAAGTTCAATATGGCTTCACTATGAAAAAATTTATTCAGATACCTCATCATGTATCAATGAAAATTGAATTTAATATCACTGAGTAAAATATACATTATATACATGTCATGATATAATATCTTTTCCATCTCAGAAATCCTCAGTGCAATCCCTATTTGCACAAATTTATCTAAATTTTTTTGATCAGGATCTAGGTCCATTATGAACATATTCTTTATAGACATAGTTACAAAAAAAAGATATAATTTCCTATGATTTATGCACAAAATATCCTATACTTTTCAAATCAAAATGAAAAACTCCATCGTGAGGACAATTCAAAATCTTACCAATTTCAACTGAAGATATCGAAAAATCCATATCCTTTATCTTAGCCACCAAAGAGTCCTCATTGTCTCCAAGACTAAACTGCACAGATTTGAAGAAATATTAATGTTCTACCTCATACAAAAATTTCATATTCTCACTGTTGAAAGTCTTTTCGTGATTCTGAAATGACAGTCCTTGTTTTAACAGAATATTCGTCTGAAAGAGCCATTCGAGACAAATCACCTTTCCTTGTAAGATATTCCTTCTTTCGGAGCATTGTTTATTGGAATTTCTAGTCTTGGCATAATCGGCTCTCTTAGTCTTAGCCGTATCTATGAGAATATCTGAAGGTTTTAAGGTTAGGGTTTCAAAGGTTCGAAAATTAGCGTTTACGAGAAGTGATACGGTTTTGTGGGTTCGAAATGGTTTTGGTACAAATGAAACAGTTTAGAAGTCGAAAGGGTTTCTGATAGCCTTGATTCCCATGTTTTCATTAATCAATACAAATATTTTAAATATAAATAAAATTGATTACGCGTTGAAAATAAACGTATTCTATTTGATAATCAAATAACTAAATTATTTTAAAAAAAAATTAAAATAAAGAAACAAGATAGAAAAGTAAAAATTTATTTAAAATCAAATATACCTATCACCCCCTTAATAATATCAAACCTTGCTGTGGGAAGTGGTTTAGTAAAAATATCTGCTAATTAAATTTCATTACTTACAAATTCCAAAGATATATCCTTTTTAAGAACATGATCTCTTACAAAATGATGTCTGATATCAATATGCTTAGTTGTAGAATGATTAAGAGGATTTTTTGAAATATTTATAGCACTAGTATTATCACATAAAATAGGAATATTATTAATATTTATTCTAAATTCCATTAGAGTGTTTTTCATCCACAACACTTATGCACATCAAATGCCAGCAGAAACATATTCTACCTTGGCTATTGACAGAGCAACTGAATGTTGTTTCTTACTTGACCATGACACTAAATATTTCTCTAAAAAGTAACAAGTTCCTGATGTGATTATTCTATCTAACCTACCACTCCCAAATTATATATCGGAATATGAAATAAAATTAAAATCATAAGTTTTGGGATAAAGAAGAGATTGAAAAACAATTCCTCTTGAATATCTAAAAATTCATTTAACAGTAGTTAAATGAGATTATTTAGGATTACATTGAAATCTTGCACAATTAAATACTGAATATATTATATCTGGCCTACTAGCAGTATGATATAAAAAAATACCAATCATACCTCTATATAATGTATTTTCAACTGATTTTCCAGTTTCTCCCAAATCAAGATTTTTATTAGTACACATAGGAGGTGTAAATTTCTTGTTTATTTCAAGACTAAACATCTTTAATAAATCAGTAATATATTTTATTTGATTCAAAACATTTCAAAAATCTTCTTCATAAATTTTAAGTCTTAAAAAGAAATTTAGTTCTCTTATCATACTCATTTCTAATTATTTTTTCATTAACATTGAAAACTCATGAAAAAGGGTTTTATTAGTTGATCCAAAAATTACATCATCAACATAAATTTGAACTAAAAATATATAAGAATTTACAGTTTTCTTAAAAAGTGTTGGATCTGCCATTCCAAAAGTAAAATCATTTTTCAAAAGAAAAGAGCATAATCTTTCATACCAATCTCTAGGTTCTTGTTTACGGCCATAAAGATCATTAGTAAGTTAAAGAACAGAATCGGTTTTTTGAGAATTTTCAAAACAATGAGTTTGTTCAACATAAACATCCTCCATTAAATAACCGTTTAAAAAGGCCAACTTAACATCCATTTGAAATAATGTAATGTTCATATGAGATTCATAGGCTAAATGAGTTATAATGTATTATTATCTAGCTACAGGTGCAAAGGTCTCATAATAATCTATACCTTCTTCCTGATTATATCGTTTAGCTACGAGTCTATATTTATTTCTAGTTATTATTCCTTGATAATCTTGCTTATTTACAAATACCCATTTGGTTCCTATCACTAGATAGTTTTGTGGCTCTACAACTAATTTCCAAACTTCATTCATTTTGAACTAGTTTGATTTTTTTCTTACATTGTTATCATCCAAATTTTATCATCTAAAGATTCTTCTATAGACATGGGTTCTAATTAGGATAGAAAGGCAGAGAATTATACAATATTACCTATATTTCTTCTAGTTTTTAATCCTGTTTCTACGTCACCTATTATATTCTCTAAAGGATTATTCCTTAGTGTTCTAGTCTGTATAGGTAACACACTCATTGGATCATCCATATCATGTTCTCTTGAACTAGACTGAATTTCATTTATAATTTTTCAAAATCATTTTTCATGTTCTCAATTCTCATGTTATCAGTAGTGTCAGTTTCATCCACATGATCTTTCCTTTTCTCAAAAGGATCAGATTCATCAAATTTCACATGAACTGATTCTTCAACAATCTTTGAATCCTTATTATAGACTCTATAAGCTTTGGAGGTAGCTGAATATCTTATAAAAATTACTTCATTATATTTTGGATTGAACTTAACAATATAGTTCTTGGTGTTCAAGATTTAAACCTTACATCCAAAAAATTTAATGTAATTTACTTTGGGTTTTCTGTTATTCCAAACTTCATAGGGTTTATTCATCAAAATTGGTCTAATTAAAACTCAATTCATTATATAACAGGTTGTTCTTATAGTTTCTGCCGAAAAATATGTAGGAAGACTATATTCATTTTACCTAGTTCTATCCATTTCTTGAATAGTCATATTAATTCTTTCAACAATTCTATTTTGTTCAGGTGTTCGTGGTGCATATAAGGTCTATTTAATACCCATATTTGAGTGGAAGGAATTAAATTACTAATTCTCAAATTATCCACCATGATCACTTCTTAATGAAATAATTTTGAAAACCTTTTTCATTTTGAATAGATTTACAAATACTTTCAAATAAATTAAAAGCATTTTTTTAGATTTTAAAAAAAATCCATGTAAATCTAGAATAGACATCAACTAAAACATTTACATATGACCTACTAGCCAAACCTGATGCTCTTGAAAGTACAAAAAAAAATTCATATAGATAAGTTATAGAGGTTTATATCTATCAATTCTGTTAACCGATTTGGAAGATGAATTGTGTTGCTTGCCAAGTTGACATGTATCACAGAATCTGTCACTTTTAAATTTGAGACTAGGAAAATCAGAAACTAAATGTTTCTTGGATAATTTATATAAAAAATATACATTACAGTGTCCAGGTCTCCTATGCTAGATCCAAGATTCATTTAATTTAGTTGTTAAGCAGTTTACTTTTTGTTTACACAAGGAATATAAATTCAGGGTATACACATTGTCTGTTCTAGGTGCTCGAAATTTAAGTAGTTTATTATTAAAAAGAGAACAAAAATTGTTATAAAAATCAACAATATAACAATCATCACATAATTGAGAGATAATTATCATATTGTGTTTTAATCCTTGTACATAATGTATTTTGTTAATTGAGACAGCTTCTAGATCTCTAGCTGTTCCAATACCAATGATTTTCCTTTTGTCATTGTCACAAAAAGTGACATGTCCACCATCTTTTTGAGTGAGTGTAGAGAATTTCGATGATTTTACAATCATATGATATGAGTGGCCACAATCAATATACCATCTGTCCCTTTTCCTTTTGTGACCTACTCCCTGCAAAGTAATTTACACAATTTACTTTGGTACCCATATTTTGTTGGGTCTAGGGGTGTTATCCAGCAAGGATCTGGGAATCCAGATATGCTTTGATTTTCTAATTTCACAAGAGTCAAAAAAATTATTTGATAGAAAATCATTTTTAATTCCACTTATTTAGGGTTTTCTTAAGAAAAATTAATTAGAAATATGTCCCCTTATTCCACAGTAATTACAATTTAGTCTTTTTTCACTTGGAATAAAGATTTTTTCTATAGCTTGGGTTTTTCACCTTTACTACCAATTAAAAATATTTCCCTTTTAATGAAATTTTTCCCAAGAATATCATTTAAAATTTTTTATCCTTTAGTCAAATAATGGGCTTTATTTTTATAAGTTTCTACTACAGTTTCCATTGACTTTATCTTTGATTCATAATCTGTATTGTCAGTGTTAATTGGTTCAAACTATTCAGTTATCTCCTTATATTATTTCAGCATTGTATCTCTTTCATCAGAAACAACCTTATGAATGCTCTTTAAAGACTTATGTTTCTTAAATAGAGAGACAAATTTTTTGTCAAGCATATTGTAGTAGGCTGCAAGTTTTTTAGTAGAGTAACTAGATTCAGAACTAGATTCAGAGGAGTAGTAAGATTGTACCTCATCTGTTTCTGCCATAAAACACAAGTTAGCTTTCAAATCTTCTTCTTCTTTCTCTGAGTCTCATTCAGAAGTTGTATTGGAGTCTTCATATACACTCCATGTTGCTTTAATAACCTTGTTGTCTATATGCTCATAGTCATTTCTTTTGAAGAATTTATTTCTCTTGTCTTCTTTTAGCAAAGGGCAGTCAGGTCTTATATGCCCCATTTTCTTTCATTCGTAACATCTGACTTCCTTGTCATCCTTTTTGAAGGATTTTCTGAAGCCCTTCTTCTTTCTATAGAATTTAGTGAATCTTCGGGCTAGCTAATCCAATTCCATATCAGAATTAGATAAATCAGAACTTTCTGATTTCTCTTTTACACTTTTCTTCATCATTCTATTTTATCTTTGTGATGATACATTCAAGGTAGTTTCATCTCTTTTGATAAGAACTTTATGAACATTTGCATCATCTACCATCACCGCTTCATACATCAATAATGTTCCAATTAGTTCTCTCACAGTTAAATCTTTGACAGGTGTCGACTGTCTGATTTCTGCAGAGATTCCATTCCATTTTGTAGGAAGTACTCTTTGTACTTTTAAACCTTGATCAACTTGTTTAATGGGATCTCCCAAGGAAGTTAAGTTATTGAAAATCTCTTTCAATATTCCATTCATTTGACTAATACATTGCCCTTCAACCATTCTAAAAGAATTGAATTTAAGAATAAGAGTTGCATAACTCATTTCCCTTATATTGTTAGTTCCTTCATAAGCAACAGAAGTAGTTTTCCACATTTCATATGCTATTGGGAATTGAGATACTCTGTTAAATTCATCAGGTCCTAGACCACATATAATTGCATTCATTGCCTTTGATTTCATATCATAATCTTATTCAGTAGATGTACTCCATGTTTCAGGTTTTTCTTGTTTTTTATATGGAGTCGGGATCTTAGAATATACTATGTATCCAATGTTTTTCAGATAGATAATCGTTCAATATTTCCAGAATCCATTGTTTTCTCCATTGAATTACGGTGCTCTGACCATAGAAATTCCCTCTGTTCTATAATTCATCATGCTCTATATATAATCACTTTCATCTTTTTAAGTATTTATCAGAATCCTCAACCTCTGATACCAATTTTTGGATTAGTATATACCAAATATAAAAAAGAGGGGGGGGGGGTGAAATGTGTCTTTTCAAAAATATTTGCGAGATTTTGTTATTCCCTTTAACATTAATCAGATGATATGATGTCACAGAAATTTAAATAGTTGAGACACAAGATGTATATTGGTTCAGGGAATAGAAGGCCCCTAGTCCATTCAACCAATGCTCTACTCCATGAAATTGCTGATTTTCACTATCTAGTCCTCGTATCAATAGACCATTGAACAACTGAGTACAGATAGTTGACACCTTTAAAATCTAAGGCAAAAAAATCCTTCTGGTTCACTCACAGAACCTACACAGCTTAGTATAAGAAGTCGGTCACTCAAGAATAGAAAAGAAAGATTTTTTTATTCGAAAAAAAAACATTTCAGATGTTATTCACAATTGTAATAGTATGCAATTGATAGTAGATGGATCATTGCCTTCAGAAATAATGATCTTCACAAAAGAGTCATTTTGAGTCGATCCCATTGCAGTAGATATAGAAATATAACTGACAACATCAGTAGTAGCAGACTCACAAATGATCTTCGATGTAGAACAAATGAATATTCTATTGTGAATTTTCTTCTTCAGAAAATAGAGATTTTCCATTCTCTTGAATCAGAAGATCTGAATTCATGATATTCTATGTTTTTTCTTCATTTTTCTCATAATGATTGAGAGATCACATAAAATAATCTGTTTCTATTTTAAAAAGCACATATATATATAATAAATATAACTACTTCTCCTGCAAATTTAGATCCACAAGTGTCTCTATTTTACTCGCGATATTCAAACATTTGAATTAACAAAGTCGTCCTAACTTCCCTGAAGACTCAGCCTAAAAAGATCCTTTTAATTTGATCTTTATACCATTGATAAAACAACTTTGAATCAGTCAAATACTAATTTTAAAATTATCTTTAAATCCGGCTTGAAATCCGCATAATAATAAGCTTGCTAACCATTGCATAAAAAATTATTGACTTTAAATTCTCCAACGCCAAAGGTAATGTTGAGTTGTACTATATGAATCCTATGAGCGTAAGGTTGATGACATTGTCTTCAAATTTAGGGTTGACAATGTAAGGTTGATCACAAACGTAAGGCTCATGTCAATTTATTCAAACATAAGGTTGATCATAAACATAGGGTTGGTTATCTATACATTTCTCTTCAACTTTCAAACGTAAGACAAAAGATCCATAATTTTACATGATCCATACTTTTTAAGAATGTATGGTTGCTTACACAAGTAAGGTTTTTGAACCATACTTTTGAGAAACAAATTTAATGTTTAATATTTAGGTACGATTCTCCTTCCATAGTTTTCTGATATCCCAAATGTAGTGTTCCTTCCTAACGTAAGGATCTTTTTCACACATCGATGATAACATATGGTTCCTATTTCATACTTTTCTATTATCTCATAAATTATATGCTGCATTTTATCCTTACGCTACATTCCTCCACATAGTGTATGAACAGTGTTTCCAGAACACGCTAAAGCATATCCCGAATAAGTAGGGTACAAATAGTGTTTCCTGAACACGCTAAATGCAAATACTTTAAAAATAAAACCTCGTTGTTTAAGAATATAAAAATTTTGTCCCAAAATAAAAATATATTGAATAATAAATTCCTGAAAAATACTTAACAAATAAAATCGTTATAAAATAATTAAGGGTATTTTTGAGGCATAAATATTGTTATAAAGTGATAGAGTATTGTTCTTAACATACTCCCCCTCTAAATAAAACATTATGTATTGTTAAAAACAACACATTCAACAACATATAGAACTAGATGTTGAATTACTTTAATGAGATAACATACAATGAAATATAAGGGTGGTACAAATTTTTTGTGGGATTCCCATTCCATGTTAAAAATGAAATGGGCCACCTAGGCTAGGATGGCTAGACTAGTGTGGGAGGGTAGCATTGGTGTCTATAACATTACTCTAACTATGGAAGGGATTCAGGACAAACACGAATGCGAGACTATTGATGGTTGTACCCTTTAGGGTAAATTCAAATCCATGTAATATGTCCCGTCCTTATTGAGTCATAAGGGTAAAACATAAAAAATCTGGCACTCTATTCATCCTCACATCTTGGAGATCGAGTAAGAAGATAATTTTATTATAAGATGGTAAGATATTGGCTTATTAAATTACAACTAGAGTGGTTCTAAACACATTTTCATTGCTTCCCCACAATCAATATATCCTTTAGACAAGATATTTAATATTTATTCATTAGTTACTCAAATTTTTAAAGAGATCAATTCATATTCTTCAATTTAATTGATCTTTATTAAAACCATGATAGGTGTTTATCTACTAGATCATTCTCTAGAGTCTCCTCCTTTGTAGACTATTTTGTGATGGTTCATCTGATAAAGGATCATTATTGTTGGGGTGGGAATATCCAGTGCAAATACATCCCTTCTAATATCATATTTCTATTCTAGGAAGTCGTAAATTTAAAGCATCACATTGATGATAATATTATGAAAACATGTCTTCCGGTTTCTTTTTGATGCAACTGATGTAGAACACCTAATGAAGAATCCATATACTCTATTCTATTTGAATTCCAATTGGAAAATAAAATGATTCTCGAACTAGGTACCTTCACTAGAGTTTAGTTTTTTTGATTAAATGGGTTCAATCATTCATGAGTTGTGGTTTCAAGGAATGAGGAGTAATAGTACTAAATCATGATCTTGGAGTTTTACTTTCAGAGCAAGGATATGTGTTTAGTTTCTTACAAGGAATAAATCTTTTTACAAAGGCCTCTATAGATCAGTGATGGAAATTTCATTTATATCTAAAAAATTTTCATTTAAACTAGTTTCAAATTGATGAAATGGGAGAATTTTTTATTTCTATGATCTCTCATTACTTCACGTATTCCATGCAGATCCTCTATAGAACTTCTCCTAAGTCGATGGATTCGTTGGGCCCTCACTATTTTTTGTAGAAGGTAAAAAATGATGGATCATGAACTGTAGAGAAGATACATGGTGGAGGTATAGTGAATGACACCAAAATCATTTTTGTAATAACATTCATTATCTACTTTGGGCAAGGGAACCCTCTCTATGCTGATGACAACAATATGCTTCATGGCCATCATATGTGCATGAAAGGGAATATCCGTCCACCTATAGTGGAAATAGACTCCCAGATGTTGTATAATACTGTGAATAGAAATTGTTCAACCCCTTGGTAGATTGTGCATCACATAGGTAAGTGTATTAATATACTCTTCCAAGGCATAGATATATCTTACACCTAGTGCAAGCGGAACAATGCATCAAAATATTTAACCTCCAAGGCTACATTGGTTGATCTCTTTAAATTTTTTTCCAGCCTAAGATCGTTCCCTATATAGGGTACTAATATTATTATTTGTGATTAATTTGGGCTTCCCTACTATAGAATTTAATAATTTTTTTAAAAGTTTTTGTGTATCACTTTTTGGGGAAAATAATTCATTTAATAAATAATCAATTTTATGGTGGATATTACCTACCACCATTTCATCTAATGTAGAATGATATTTTCAATCATGATTATGTTTGGACAACATCATACCTGATGAGATCTGTCTCATTTTTCATCACCTCCTTGAAAAAAAACTCTTATAAATATATATAATATTTATAACATAAGAAAGACTCTAAAAATATTTATTATTTATTACATACTTTCATTAAATACACCGATAAATTAAAACAACCCATGTCTGTTCATGTGAACTACAACCTTCATGGAGAAATATATAATATTTTTAATCCTCCCCTAATATTGTTACTTACAAAAATGTATATAATTATTAAATAGGAAATTTTTGACATTTATAATAGATTATATATGGTTAAATATAAAAAAATTACATTGATCATAATCACCAAACCAAAACAAATATGGAAAGAGAAAATTTATCAACCTGAATATTAATTTTAATTAATAATATTAAATAAGTGGGTGAATGAATATTAAATGGAAATAATATCTAGTAATATAAGTATTCATATGTTTCAAATTTTATTTATAGTAAATATATATTAATTATCTAGGCGTTTTGTGAGCATACATAGAAAGTCATATATTTGTGTAAGGTTTTTTGTAACAATATTACATTCATAAAAGATTATATAAATTATATTTTCATTTGATATTTGTTTTAATTATTATCATAACCCTTAATTATTTTCACTTCCTCTTGTTATTTCCTTTTTTATGTACCCATTCAATTTTCCCCAATTTATTGCTAAAAATTCTGAAGGAATTCTTTTATGAGAACATAATATTATTTCTATTTTTTGTTCATGAATAAATCTAATCAGTTTCTATGTGGTTAAATTTTATTATATATGTTCATATATAATTTTTTTTACTAATAAATGAATTTTTATTCATTTTTTTACTCCATTTACAAATATTTTAAGGTAATTTTTATAAATTTTTCAAAATGGGTAATTTTTTATCATCAGACAAAAATTTTGAAAAAATATTTTCTAATAACATTAATAATTAATAAATTTTCACATTTTAATGTAATTTCATTATTTTATTGAATTCATCACAATTCTAAAAAAAATAATGAAGAAACTACTCCAATTTGTTTTGTTTTTTATATTAAATATATATATATATAATATAATTTTTCTTATTCTTTTACTAATTTAATTTTCAATTTTTTTATAATGTAATTTATAATTTTATTTAATATCCACTAATAATCATTATTTTTCACTAGGATATTATCAAATAATATAATCCATATTAATTCTCTTGATGGAATATTATGCTGACATTAAAGGAATTGTCACCTTCAGGATTCTGATTTGAGTTATTTATTTTTTTTCATTTTATTTCAGTTATCCCTTGGGTTACCCATGATGTTTGCATCAAAAATAATGATTTTGGGCATAAATAATGGTGTACAATGTTGGCATTGAGTTAGGGGAAATCATTAACCCTCACCCAAGTAAGTGTTCAACCAAATTCCATTTTGGACAACAATGACTGCATGGTTGGAGAATTATTTAATAATCCATGATGGATAACCATTTGGAATGTTCCTCTAAGATAGTTAGGGATCCATTGTTTCAATATAGTTTGTAACCCCATGTATAAAAACTATAATACCCATCCAAGTCAATAAACATTACATATGTACTATCCTACACTCTTTGACATTGACATTAAATCCCCTTTATTCTACCCATTAGGTAATTTCTTCCATGTGACCATCATCCAAGCTTTCTTGAACCTCTTCATCACTACAATTTGGGTGGTTCTAGGGTTTTAACTTCATGAAAACTTCATATAGGAATATTTTTCGTGGCTCATCCTTCATTATAGGCATTATCTTCCCTCTTTCTTGGGTTATTCATTTCATGTATATTATTTTACCTAAATTAGGTACAATATTGTGTTGGTGGGGTTAATATGTAAGTTTAATGTTTAATATCACCCATAATTGATCTTTTGGTGTTATGGTTGTGGGTTTACACTGATTTTTGATTGTTTTTTTGTTAATGGTAGGTGGACCCATGCTGTTACATTATTATATTAGTTTGGAATTCTTGTTTTCTTATATAAATCTTTTCTATTTGATTGTTGTGTGGTGTGAATCATGTTTTTGAAAAGTTTTCAAATTCACATGGTATTAATCTGAGATTTAGGATGAAAAATTATTTAGTGACTTATTGAATGTGAATAATTTTTCACACCCTGACCCTGGTGATTATTTAATTTAATTGATTTATTGAATGTGAATAATTTTTTCAGGGATCATATTGAATCACAACTGTGTTATTGTTGTGTTAATATTGATAAAATAGTTTTTATGGTCCTGACAGCATTGGTGCGCAGGTAGAGCATGGTTCGGAAACTGTGCGGCTTCGCCCGGGTTATCGCACTTCTTCCTCGGTAATCAAAATAAATAAGAAATTATTTGAATATCAAAGTATAGATAAAATGAATATAAAATAAAATTTGAAAAAAAATTAAAATTAAATTTAAATAATTGTTTTAACAAAAACAATATTATTATTATTAAAAATGAGATTACTATAATTGCAATTATTCTTAGTGTTTGAACATTAATGTTATTATTAAAATTATTATTATTATTATTAATATAAGTATGTTTTAATAATCTTATTATTATTATAATTTTAAATTTGATTATTAAGTTATAATTATTAGTAACTGTTATTATTGAGATATTTCTATTTTTTAATATTTTTTTTCTTTTGAGGCTAGTGTATCACCATCCTCTCTTCCCTACCCATGCATCGAGACTCACCCCACTTACCCTAATCCCTAAATTGTGCAACCCCCTATTATTCCTCATTCATTATTTCACCCACTCCCTTTTATCTAGCCTCCTACAAGCACTCTGACTCCCCTCGCACCTCGCACCTCCTCAACCTCCCTCACACTCCCCTCGTGGCTCGCCGCTCACCGTTCCCCCCACCCCTTAAGAAACCCTGTTTGATATGCCACCTGTACCAGTCTCCCTCCTATATGGATACCCCTTCATGTATACTTCCTCTCTTATCCAAGGATCTTATTTCAATTTCTTGGGGTTTTCTTACAGATAATGGCTTAATCTTGACATTTTGGATATATATTTGATTTGTAGGGTTCTATGTTGGTTTCATGTTGTATGGCTAGGGTGAAATTGTAGATTTTCACAATTTTAAATGTTTTTTTACACCATAGGTTGGTGATTCTACGCTTAACCATTAATTGATGGTTTCATTTTTCTTGATTGATTAATTTACCATGTTCTTTGTTTCTTTTGTGGTGCGACAGTTGTTTGTGATAAAATTAGATATGTGTTTAGTTTTAAAGGGGAATTTTTACTGGTAATTGGGTGTTTTGATATATAAATCCATTCTTTTGCCACCTGATATTGTTTTAATAAATTGTGAAATTGGTTCATCAAATCATGTGTGTGATGTGAATGATATTCTGGTGTGGCATTGTTGTGAGGTTGATTTGTAATAAAGATTGTTGGTGATTTTTGGGGAGAATGAGTATGTTGTTATAAATTGTTTTATAAATTATTTTAATGGTTTATCTAAATTATATAATAGGTGAGAACCATGTTTGGAATTTTTTTAAATGTGAGTATGATTTTAAATAGAGGTGTTGGAGTATGTTTTTCTGTTAAAGACTAGTTGTGCATTTTGGAAATGTTTCATTATTTATGTAAATGATTTGAAACATTTTGGGTGTGATGTGAATCATATTTTGGGAAGGATTTAATGTTAGTTTGGTTTATAATGATTATTTTGAGTCTGTTTTGTTATAAAACAAGGTGGTTCTTCATTGAATTGAAATATAATATTTTTAAATGATTTTTTGAAATTTGTTTATGATGTAAGTTATTATTTAAAATGGTATCAATGTGTGTTTGATTTTATAAGTTGGATTTTGGGTGTGAATGTTGTGACATGTAAGGTGAAATTTCTTGATTGGTTAATTATGTGTGAAATTGATAATATATGAAATGTGAATCTGGATTGAGCACAAATGGGAAGCTTGTGTATCTAGGTGGGTAGTCTAGGACTGGTATACTAGTGATCTGGATGTGGATGCATCCCGGTTTCACAAAGTGGGATTAATGATAAAATATTAACTAAACTATGTTGAATTTTTGAGACACCTAGGCCATTTGGGTGTCCCATCATAGTGTATCATGCACAAGAACATTGTTTTTTATGGTTTCTAGACGAGATTTTAACCAAGATATGAGGTTCCTTGGGCCACACTGGTCGCTAGTGCCAAGAGGAATTTGTAATCACTTCTGATCATTATATATATCATACATACTTTCATCATATGGTGTGTTGTGTTGGATATTTCCAAAAAAAAATCATTTTATTTAAAGTATCATTCTTTAAAACAATTTTTCATTTAATGTTGTTTTCATTAAAAAATAATTTCATAAAAGTTGTTATCCCTAAAATTTTTGTACCTTTTCCATTATTTATAAAATATGAAAAATATTTTTTATTTAATTTTTATTGTATGGAATCCTATTTTTGGTTCAATCCTACAGGGATTAGGATCACAGTCGGCACACACCCTTAAGTGTATGAAAATCTTGTTGTATTATTGTTCAAGGTAAAAATCATGTTTTTTAGTGTTGGAATATTGAATTCTTAGTAGATTTTGGTGTGGATCCTGGTGGTGGATTCTCGAGGATATGGTCCATATCGTAGTATAGAGGTTTGGTATGGATTTATTCCCCTTATTTTGGGTTACCTTATGGGTTTTTTTGTCTAATTTTTTTAATACTTTGAATATGAAAATTGTTACGCTTTTTTGGTTGTGTAATTGTTTTTTTGTCATTATTTATATTGATAATTAATTCAATACTAATTATTCTGTAACTCATTCCCAAATATTTATTTAATACCCAAGAACTTGTTCCAATCCATGTGGATCAAGAATTCTCTTCGAGCCTTGTCGCGGATCGGGTCGGGTGTCGAGCCACATGGAGACTCGGCTTGGCTCATAACAAAATTATATCATATGAGATGAAACTCCATCGAGTATTATTCCATGGGAAAAAGTTTGGGTATATAGGAGCTAGGTTTTTTAAATCGTGATGTTATTGTTATGAATATGGTGCCTATCCTATAGAAGTCGTGAAAATAATATGGTTTATGGGAGATGTTATGTTTAATTCGAGTCTTTTAGACCATGTGGTTGCTCGTTGCTTGGGGAAATGAAAAAAGAGTTGTTTTAATGATATAAGTGATCTCATTGGGCATAGAAAGTCATGTAGAACCAAGGACATTAACCTAAAAAACTCCATGTGATGGTGGTGTGACATGAATATGGATATCAACTAGATTCCTGAGTCCCCCATCAACATTAGTTTCGACTTGAATCATTTTATATATCCTTAAATTCATAGAATTTTTTTGGAAAACCATTTATTAATTTTTATTTTAAAATGTATTTATAAGAATAAGTGGTATAATTTTAAGAAGGTGGAAAATGAGGATTTTTGTGTGACAGAAAGTGAATTAAATGGTATTTGTTATACAATTGTATGGTTTTTTTAAATTGAAAAATAATTATTTAAAGATTTGTTTGAATGAGATGAAATTTTTTGGGATTTGTGTGTGGAATTTGAATATGGTTTTTGATTTGGTAATTAATGGTATTTAAGAATGTTCATGAACATTAGAAGACATGTATTAAATAAAGGTAAAGAGCTTTTTTGTATATGGGTTTTGATTAAGTGGGGTTTGATGAAAACCTAAAGTGTTTTAAAGGGAAATTAAGTTCATTAGAATTGAGGGGTGGGTCTTGAAAATGAATATTTATTTGAATGATTTAGGTTTTATAGAAAAGTTTCATACTATTAAAATGGGTTTATTATGGTGGATAGTTGTTTAAATTAATTTGACGATGTGGTCTTAATTTTTGTTCTAACCTTTCGTATTTTCGTGGGTGACCATATGATTGTGTTAAATGTGGGAGGTTAAATTATTTCCCAGATGGCATGAGGACATGGATTTTTGAAGCCCATGGGATACCATTGCTGAATATGAAACCCATCAAAGTTGTATATTATTACAAATATTTTTTTTAATTTTGTTTTTTATAACCACTGATTAAGTGATGTTAATTTTTTAATTTTTTAATTATGTTGTGGGGTGAATTATGTTTAAAACTCCATTCTATTAAAATAATTTTTTTGACGATTTTTTTTCATTAGTAAGTTGGTTTGATTTGATGGTTGGTGTTATTTTTTGAGAAGTGTTTTGGGAAGCATTGTGATGGTTCCCCTCATTTCCTCAGTTTTTATTTGTGGCAGGTTGTCATAAATGTATCAGTTTTATGGGGTCCTTAGTTTTTCTCATTGGCTACTGCTTTCCTCTATAAAGATTTAATTCACAACTGATGTAAGACCACAAGTGATTCTATATTGGATGTTCCTCTAGTTGATCAATGTAATAACATACTTTTAATTAGTGGGTTGAGACTACCCCTCTTATTTTTCAAATAAGTGAATCCTCTCATACAAGGGGATAAGATGTGGGAGAAGTTGAAGGACTATTTGGATTTACTTTAGAAATTTGTGTGTCAATGGTGATGTTTGACATCAAGAAGTCTGAAGGTCCCACCTGGAAGCAGTGAATGGAAACCTAGTGGGGAAAGTGGAAAGCAATAAGGGTTGTTTTTGTACTCCCCAATCTGAAAAAGGTCTCTAGATAATTTTTTGGTTTCCATCTAAGAAGAGATCATGTTAGGCCACACGTGTGGTGAATTTGGTCACAGAAGGATGTAATGGTTTTATGCCAGAATCAAGCATTGTTGGGACTATGTGTACGATTCCTCATCTTGAAATATTTTTATTGGTCGTGATGGTCTTGTTTAGTGACACATTACAGGGTAATGTTCTCACTCGACTACAAGGGTAAAAGTCATGAATCCTTCTAAACAACACAATTTTGACATAAGTGTGTTTTCATTGGGAACATTTTAGAGGAATGAGTCTTCTATGTGACTTCACTCGTGATGTTTCTCATTTGGAGTAGACAGGGGTGATCTGTAGGAACCATATTTGTCCACATCTTGGTGAAGGTTCCATGTAAGTGTAGGATATTTTAGGATGTGCTTTTTTAGAAGGTGTTTTCAAAATCAGTGGATGGTTTCTAGTGGAACTAATATATAATGTTGCATTTTAGGGTTTCTAATGCCTCACTACGAGGTAGTATATGCCTAAAATATCAGGTACCCACCCATAGGACCCGAAGTGAATCTCATACGTTTCGAGGAACTGCACGAGGGTAAGGGACCCTGGTATAATATTTGTCATCAGTGTTGGAAATGGAGGAAATTCATGTCATATTCTATAGCTATCTCATTTCATGTGGTCCCATTTTATGGAAGGAGTCATGGGGACTCTTTTGTTGCGAGACATGTGGGTGAATGATACCCCCTTGTTTATAAAGAGGCTTGTTCATATCAATTTCATTGGTCTTAGATCCTTTAACCTTTTGGACGTGTGTCTATGTGTGGTTTCCCATATAGTGACCACCTTACGAATCAGTGAGTTTTTAGGTTTATCATAGGATAGAAATGCCTATGGGATTGGTGAATCGTGTGGTGCCATCAATTTTTTTAGTGTTTCTTTTTCCGGTCCCATAATAGAGTGGATTTTTTCTGTGTGTCTATTTAAAAATATATCTTATGTCATAATTTCCATCCCAATATATGCCATGAATTTATGGTATTTGGTTCTTATGGTGTGGAGACCAACCATGGGTCTTGCTGAATACCCTCACAGAAAACTGATGTTAGTCCGTTTTAATGGTGGTGATTCCATTCAATCCTCCTAGTGTTGTACTTCTAACTTCATCTCAGTTTTTAGTAGATTCCAAATGGAGGGGATTCCATTCGGGAATCAATGTAGGGAACACCCAATTATTACATTAAATTAAGGTTATGTGAGTATTCTTCAGGTTGTGGTTTGATTTTGTTTTCATGTTTCAAGAAAGTGGTTTGGCTTCTATTTTTTACTTCTTGAAGTGTTTCATCTATTGAAGTTAGAATGGGAATTGTGGGAAATATCCTTCACTTTGATCAATCTACTAGAAGTGTTTTTACTTTTTTGGGGCAAGTGACACATAGAGGGGAGTCTATTATGGTCCCATGAGTTTAATTTGTAAGTTTGTTTCGTTGATGGGAGTGTTCTTGCCTCATCTCTATCATCTTTAATTGGGGATCTACGTGAACTATGAAGTAACATGAGATTTGGTTTTTTGGTTTTCAACTTGTTATGTCTTTCGGGTGGAATAAAAAATTTTGGTCGAGAGAATTGTCACACACCAACCCTGGTGATTATTTCATATTACTATTTTATAGGTTTGGGATAATTTAGTCAGGGTTTGGAATGAAATCCAAAAGGATTTTTTGTGTATTTTTATTTGAATGTAAGTTTTGTTGGGATTTGTTGCATCAATTTCATGGGCGTAGCACAATTTGTAAAATATGTGGCTTCTCAAGGGTAATCATGTTTTATGCCTGATATTTAAAACAAATACGAAATTAAATGAAAAATATTGTAATGTTAGAATAAAAATAAAATAAAATAAAAAATAGGCAAAAAAATTTAATGATTTATTTTAATAATAATAATAGTATTAGAAATATTATTATTATTATTAGTGTTATAAAATTATAGTTATTAATAATATTATAAATAATAATAATATTATTAAAAATATAGTTATTTTATACTAATATTATTATTATTTTTGTGGTCGTTATTAATGTGATTGTCAATCTCAAATTAATATTAAGTAATATTGTTGGGATATTTCTTTTTTTATTATGGATTTTATTTTTATTTTATGGATAGGGTATCACCCTTCTATAATCCCTACCCATGTATCATACCTCACCCCTCTTCCCTATCATCCCAAATAGTTCAATCCCCCTCCCCTTCGTCATTCATCATGCCACCTTTCCCTTCAGTCATGCAACTTATCGGTGTGACGATTACCCTCACCCCGCCCCGACCTCCCTCGCACAACCCATGGGACAACCCTCTCACCTAAGTGGTAACTATAACATCCATTAATTCTTTTTAAGGTATTTATTTATTTAATTTCAATTATTTGTTTGTTTTGGGGGTTTCAATGGCATTTTGGTAGAAATGGTGGGTTTTCAAAATTTGGGCAAAACCACGTGGTCGTTTCCAGATTTGAAAATAAATTTATTCCTTATAAGACTACTTCAATTTTTAACATTTTACACCCTTTTCACACCGCAGTTGGTATACCCTGATATATTAAAACCACGATATACATTTGATCCTCATAGAAAACCATAATCATGATGGATTCTGGTTTTTTATTAAGTTATCAAGATCACCCAAAATCCCATTTCAAGATTTTTTTAATTATATAACCTCAACTTAAATTGGTAAGATTTTTTAGTGACTCTAACTCTCACCCAAGACCCCTTAATCATGGAGAACCCCCATGCTCTCCTCCCCCTATTTGGAGCTCATGTTCATCGCGAATAAGGGTGAAACTTTTTTAGATGTCTCAAATCGTCCCTATTTTAAGAAATAATTAGTTTCATTCATACCACCTTCAATTTTCACAAATTTTCCCCCATTTAAGTCCTCACATGACCTACTAAGACTTATTAGATCCCACCCCAGATGTTTTTAGTGATTTAAGATTCTACTATTGGTGGATTTGGGTAGATTTCTTCAAGATCCCTCTACTAAGTGGGTTTCTTTCTTTCCATCCCCCTTTTTTATAGGATTTTTTCGTTTCTTCTTATTGTTTCATCCATATTTTCTGAAGTTCCTAATTTTTAGAAAGTATGGATTTGAACCTACGGTTTTTCATTCAATTTAATGGTCTAATAATGAGGTTTTTGGATGGTTATCACATCATTGTGGTGCGGCAATGTTGTGGTTGAAGTTTCACCCAACATTTTAGAGTTTTTGGAAGAAATGGTAGGTGATTAAATGTGTATGCATTTATTGATGAGTTAACATGATATATTTACTTATTTTTCATGCTACTCATATGTTATGTGTAGATCTTAAACTGTTTTTCATGGATTTTTTTATGCTTTTAATTTTATAGTTTCATTTTTTCTTTAAATTTGGTGTTTTCCATGTGTTTATCTTGTGGTAATATTGGGGTTTATTTTATAACAAATGAATGTGGATTATTAAATGTATTTTGGGATTCCAATTCTTATTTGGTGGGGGTTATTATTGTGCTTTTGGGTTTAAAAGAGGTTTTCTGAATGTGTTTGTGTAAAAAAATTGTTTTACTTCTTGAAAGTTTATTATGAAAATTGAAAATGGGTTGATGAGTTACAAAAATTGGGAAAATGAAGATTTGATAATATTTGGGTGGGTGTATTTTTTTTAAATTTGTCTACATTGTTCTGAAAGGGTTGTTATGTGATGTTTACCATCTTGGTAATGTTTTATTATATTGTTTAAAGGATTTATCGAATTGTGAAAGTGATATCAAACATGTTAAGGGATGTTTTAGGGAGTGTATTCACTTAATATGGGTTTATTAAAGGTAAGGTGTGATAAATGATTTAAAAAAATTTTATAATGTTTTATGAATTTCTGTAATTTTTTATCAAATTGCATCAAAGGAGCCAAAAACGTTTGTGGGTTGTTTACTGTGAGTATGATGTAAAAAATAAATTTATTTTTTGTGAAATGATTATTATGTGACAAGTGTGTGGGATGATGGGTATATGTGTGACAGAGAATGGTATTTTCATGTCAAAATTATATATCATGGCATGTGGAACTAGTTTGAGAACAAGATGGAAACCCCCTAAATATTTGTGGGTGGACGTGTATAAGAATGCTAGTGATCTCGTGGGCTTTGGGCACTTTTTCACGTATAATGTTTGACGATGAAAACACTAACTAAACAAGAATGATGATTATGATTATGAGGTTGGGGGAAACTATGTTATGTGTATGATTCATACTATTGGAACATGTGCTTTATAATGGATATTGTGAGGGTTACTTTCACCAAGAGATAAGGTACATGTGACCCACAACAAGCTAGTTCCCATGGGTTTCATTCCCGTTTCATGTGCTCATTAGATACTTAATTCTTACCATCGGAATATGGTACATTTGGCTATAAAATTCAGTATCATTGGAATTATATTTTAAATGCTTTGATTATTTAATGTATCCCACTTGAAAACGGTATTTGATTAAAAATGCATATTTTTAAAATTTGTAACTGTATCTCATGTTTATGAAAACATGATATATTTTTGTCCTTGAATGTTTATCAAATGGAATTATTTAGTGGTGGAATCATTCTATGATTTGTCTCACATCCATCTTATACCTTTGGGTGTATGTAGTCTTTTTTATTTTTGTTGATGTTTTGGGTACGACATTTTATGCCAATGGTTCGGGTTTCTAGCGGTCCTTCGTGATGTAGTGTAGTGGAGTTGGCTTGAGGGTGGTGAATATTTCCATGAGGAGGTTATTGGGATATCCATTTTGAGATTATTAATTTTTTATAGTCTTTAAGAATTTTTTAATGTTATGTAATTCAATTCTGAAATTTTCTTAATGATGGTTTTGTTTGAAAAATAAGTATTTGTTTTATTGGATTTTTTTATGTTTATAAACTCATGCAAAGAATCCCCCAATTTTATTATGTGATAACTGGGCACTCTTTCCTCCCCATGGGGATTGGTAACACCATTTAGGACATTCCACAGGCCTGGTCGGGTTCCGGTTTGGATGGCGACCAGATTTAGTTCTTGACAAAATGGTATCAAAGGAGGTTCACTTGATTGGGTCATGTTATTTAGGGATGATTATGGATATTTTGGGGTTAAGATTTTTTTGCAGTTGACATTATGATTATGAGCTGGGTGTCTGGCCTGAACACCTCATGAAGTGATTCATGACACCATGGGAAGTCAGGTTTTATATAAGTCCTTTGGTTTTATTGGTTTGATGATGATTTGGGGAAATGAAAAGAGAGTTGGGTTAATGGTCACATTGAGCTCTTAGGGACAGGAAAACCATGTGGAGCTTGGGATAATTACCTAGAACACTCTCTATGATGGTGAAGTGATTGTCCTCTGGATGAAAACTATATGTCAAATTCACCCACTAAAACAAGTTTCCTCTCACATTTTATGTGGCCATTTAGTTTTGGAAACATGGAAGTTTGGTTTTAATGAAAATATGACTTGGTTTTAAGAAGAATAAAGTTTCAGTGAAATAAATTTCTAATAAAGAGGGAATGGTTTTATTTGTAAAATTGTGGAACTAAATTTTTAGAGTGTTTTTGTAATGATAAATGGTTTATATAAACACATTTGAAATTATAAATTACGTTAAAGTGGAGTTTGAAAATTTCTTTAAAATAGAACTTTTTGTATTTTTAATAAGGTATTTTTAATGGTATAAAGTGGTTTTGAATTTTTGTGTGGAGTTTAAAAGTTGATTTTTTATTTCAGTTACTCGTGAGAATTTCGAAAGTAATACAAATCATTGGAAACTTGTTTTAAATATTAAAAGATGAGTTTTTTAATGAATGTGTGTCGATCAAATTATGTATGTCCTAAAACCAGAACTGTTTAAAGGGGTTGAGTAGTTTTGAAATTGATATGAATAGCATGGAAGTGAGTTTTCATTTGAATAATTTTCCCTTTCTGAAATATTTTATAGGATGTAAATTGGGCTTGATTTTTTTGTTAGAAGGTTTGAGAAAAAGGATGCTTTAGTTGAATGTTTTGGTTCTGAAAAATGGGAATTTTTTAACCATTGGTAATTTCTTGATCAACCACATGAATGGGGTTATATGGCATGATGAATGGTTAATATAATGTATAGATGAGTGCTTGGATGGATATGAGGAGGGTACTCAGTGTGGCACAGAAACATCCATGTGTAAGGCCCATTGGGTACCATTTGTGGATACACCAACCGCCTCACCGTTTATTTTCAAAGAAAGAATTTTAAAAGAAAAACATGACGTATTAATAAAGGGTTTGGGGTGCTGTATCTTATTTTTATTTGGAAATATTTTTTGTGGGATTTTTTTAGTCCAAGAACACCCTTGATTGAATGGTGTTTTGAGTTTGTGTTTCTATGGTAATTTGGGTTGAAGTGTTGGTTAGTGGTCTATTCTATGAATAGTTCCTAAAACCTTTACAGTGGATTCCCACTTGTGTTTGGTTCTGGTTTGTGGCATGTTTTGACCAATGGACCTGCTTGGTTGGGTCCTTGGGTTCTCTCATTGGATACGTTACTCCCCCATTAAGAGTTAACGAATGATTTAAGTCTAGCCTAGATTTTTTTTTATGTTGGAATATCATCCACTTGATCAATATAAGGAATATTTTTCTTGAGATTTGGATATTGATATTAAACCCCTTACTTTTACATTTTTTGGATCCTGTTAGAGTGGGAGAGTGATTATGGAATGTTAAAAGAGACATTAACTTATTATGTTACCTGATTCTTCAGAGGTTGAAGTAGTCTTACGTTGTTAGGGTGGATAGAATCTAATAGGGACTTTGGGTCCTTCATAGTCTCTTCGAAGCAGGGGTTCATGTTAAACCATCAGTGTATGAAATCTAGTCAGGAGAGGCTATTAGTGGAACTTTTTGCAATTGTGTGATGTTTTGGGGATATCAAATAAGGTCAATCTAAATGTATTCCTTTTCTATTAGTCACAATGGTCACATTCGGTGACACCTTGTGATGTCATGTGCTCATTTGGTTGTAAAGGTGATGTTGTACAATCAATTTTGAGTTTTTGTTTTGTCAAAACTATGTCTCATTTCAGGAAATCTCAAATACATCTGTAGAGAGAAAATTGATTCTATATATCCTTTTTTCATTTAATTTTTCATCCTTATTTTCCATTGGTGATATGTGTGCATCTTCTTAGCCCTTATTTCAAAAAAATTCCAGGTTTTTATAATGTGAGTTTTTGAGGGTTTAAGGTCTTGATGAACACAAATTGGATTACTGTGTTGTTATTTCTAGGAAAAGAAGAACAAATTCAATTTATGGGATTCCAAAACCCAAATACAAGGCCAATAATTCTTTAATCATTTGATCTCCATCCATAGGTCCCAGAGATAAGTTGGCTGTAGTCAGGGAATTCCCAGGGTCATTAAAACTTTTTTTACAACGTCTTATACACAATATGAATGATGGGAATAGTTTAAACCTATGGTGTCATCATCTTGTTCTATTTTTTTCTATTCTTTGATAATGGAGGTATGAACACATTTCTACGTTATAGCGTGAGTTAATTTTCTTCCCTTTGGTTTCTATTTAATTCCTATAGAAAATGATGAAATTTGGGATGGGAAGATTGAAGAGCACAGTTTTCTCAAGGTTAGTAATAACTGTGCGCCATCCAAAAAAACTATGTGACAAGAGATAGTATCTACCACATAGTCTCTCCAGGGCCATGCGCCTCGAGCCATGTAACTGTGTGGTGATTCCCCATGGTAGAGAATTATTTACACCAATTTCACAAGGTTTCCAAAACCGTGGGGACTAACCACGTGGTCGTGCCAACTATTTAAATTTTGGGTGTTATTCATGTCATCCAATGCTGGTCGCATATGATGGTTGGTTATTATGGTGTGGATACCCACTATGAGTCTCATGTTAGTTCTTTTGGAAAATTATAATGGCAGACTACCCCTTATATCAGGGAGTCTGTTCAGGCCTCCCCTATTAGTGTCCTAATTCTGTCTCAGAAAAATTTAAGATATCTCTTGTAGGGGGAAGGCCATTTGAGTCTCCCTATACTAGTATATCAGATTTGTCTTCAATATTTTCTTGGTGATAGTTTGAATCATTTTGAGCTATCTAACTACCAACATCTTCCTTGTTTAAACATTGGGATTGGAGAGTGCCTGGTGATTTAATTAAAGGCAAGTAGTGGTAACCCTGTTTGATGTTGTTGCCCGTTCGGGTAAGTTGCGTGAGTCTTGTTCATATAGTTTTTGAGGTGTTTTATTATGGGATGTAGTATGAATATGATTGATCACATTTGTTATGGGTGTATGGTTTGGTTTGTGAGAGTATTCCTTCCTTGATTGATCAATTTTAGGTGTTTTGGGCCTTTTGTTAGGGGTGAAACTTGGAAAAGGAGTCCATTTTTGCATTTCGGTTGGGTTTGCTTTTTTTCTTTTGGCCTTGTTGTGGATTTCCGAGGGAAAAATGATTTATGGTGGGGAGAATTGTCCCATCCATGATATATTTTAAAGGTAGGTTTTCATTTAATTTCCATAATTTTTTGTCTTGTGGGTTTCCCATGAATTTTGATGGAAATAATGGTTTTTCAAAATTTGGGCCAAACCATGAGCCCATTTTCTAGATTTAAAAATAAATTTTGTTTCTTATATAACTCATTAATTTTCAAAACATTACATCCATTTCCCTTCCCATTAAAAATACCATGGTATATTGAAACCACTATATCAATTTGGACCTCATAGTAATCCATAATCATGATGTATTTGAGTTTTTATTATTGTATTAGGGTAACCTGAAATCCCATTTCCTAATTTAAATTTTATTTTATTTATTTTCTATCTCATACAGTTTTTATGTTTTTTCAATTATTCCTACTTTCAACCGAGCCCATGTAACCAAGGTACACCCCATGCTCTATGCCCCCTATCTAGAGTGTATATTCATCAAGAATAAGGGAAAAACTTCTCTGGATTTCTCAAATTGTCTAAATTTTACGAGGTAAATTGTTTCTTTCATATCTCTAACAATTTTCTTTATCTTTCCATCATTTCAGTACCCAAATTACCTATTAACACTTATTAGTTACCCTTATCAATTTTTTCTACTTCAAAATTCAACTATTGGTGGATTTGGGCTGATTTCATCAAGATCCCTCAACTAAGTGGATTTCCTTCCTTATATCACACTTTTGGTTACTGTTTCTTCCTTTTTCTTAGGTATTCATCAATTTTTTCTTAAAATTTCTAATTTATAGAAAGTGTGGATTTGAACCTAGGGTTTGGTTTTGAGTCTCTTGGTCTAATCATGAGGTTTTTGGTTGGGTTTCACTCCCATTTGGTGCGGTGGTTGTGCGTTTGATGTTTCACACAACTATTTGGAGTATCTAGCCTAAATGGTAGGTGATTAAATATATAAGAATTTATTGTTTAGTTATCATTATTGATTTACTTAATTTTTAGGTTCCTCATATGTTTTGTGTGGTGATAAAACTTTTTTATATGGATACGGTTAAGTATTTAATTCTATATTTTCAATTTTGCATTAAAATGGGTGTCTTCCATGTGTAACTCTTGTGGCAATATTTAGGTTTTTTATAACATATAAAAGTGGTTTATTAAATGTTTTTTTGGAATTCAATTCAATTTTTGTGTGGTCTTGGTGTGATTTTGGGTTTAATATAGGGATAGTGAATGTTTTTGTTGTGCAAAACTATGTTTTACATCTTGAAAGTTTTATTAGAAAATTATATATGGCTTATTGAGATACATAAAATGTTCAAAGTATGTTTATGTACTATTTTTGTTTTTGTAAATTTTTAAAATGGTCCACTATTCTTTGGTAATGTGGTATTATGTATTTTTTACCATCTTGGAAACATTTTATAAATTTACATAAAGAATTTATCGAATTATGAAAGAGATATGAAACATGTTATAGGTTGTTTTGGTGAGTGTGTTCCCTTAAGATGGTTTTTTGAAAGTTAAGGTGTGATTTATGATTTCAAATATTTGAAGAATTTTTTATAAACATCTAAATTGTTTTAACAAATTTACAGAAAGGCATGAATCACGTTTGTGGGTGGTTTTGGGTGAGTATGATGTGAAATATGGATTGTGTATATGAAAGGATTATTATGTGACATGTGTGTGGGATGATTGTTGTATGTGTGACTTGGATGTTTTATTTTCATTTTAAAAGTATATTTCATTTCTTGAGGATCTTGTTTGAGCACAATATCGAAAAAATACGTATCTTGGTGGGTGGACATGTACTAGTATGCTAATGATCCTGTGGGGTTTGACCCTTGTTACATGTGGTATTTTTGACGATGAAAATAATTACTAAACTAGGATGATTATGATGATGATGATGTTGGTGTACCACTAGGTTATGGGTATTATACAAACTAGTGGCTCATGTACATGAGAACACATATTGTGATGGTTACTTTCACAGAGATTTTAGGTACTAGGGACCCACAACCAGCTAGTTATTAGGGATTATTTTCCCATTGCTTGTTCTCATTATATACATAATGATTACTATTGGAATATGGTATGTTTGGTTGTAAAATTTAGTTCCTTTTAAATTTTATTTTAAATGTCTTGATTCAGTAATGTATCCCACATGAAAACTGTTTTTTATTAAAGTTCCATCTTTTTAGAATTATTAATAGCATGTCATGTTTAAGAAAACATGAATGTTTTTATTCCTTGAATGTTTATAACATGGAATCCTCTGTCGGATGAATCCTACATGGCTTTCCACCACACCCTACTTACACCATTGGGTGTAAGTAGTCTTGGTTATTTTTTTCGTAGGTTTGGGTACTTCTTTTTATGCCAGTTGTTCGGGTTTCAAGGAGTCCTTCGTGATGTAGTGTTGTGGAGATGTCTTGAAGGTGGTGCCTCTTTCCATGATGAGTTTTTTGGTCTTTCCATTTTTTATTAACATTTCATATTCATTGAGAATTATTTTATGTTATGTAATTCAATTCTGAAATTTTTTAAAATAAGGTTTTGTTCGAATAAACAAGAATTGATTTATTGGATTTGTTAGTGGTTTTATGTTGTTAAAATCATCTAAATCATTTCAAAATGTTATTATGTGACCCCTGGGAACTTGTTCTAGAATGTTCGTATTAGGAACTCCCTTCAGGCCTTTCCATGAGATTGGTTGGGTTCCAGTTTTTATGGAGACCAAATTCAGTTCGTGACAGTACCCCCCCCCCCCGTCCTGACGCCCTTTTAGAAAAGCCGCCAATAGCGGCCTCCCTCATCTCGAGGCCTCCCCTTGGTGTAAATTTCACTCCCTTATCATAGGATTTTCATTCAATTTAGTGGGGTTTGGATAGGGGTTGTGGCTTGATCATGAGAATTGGGGTAAATCATGCCTTATTGGGGTTCAACGTTGGTTTTTTGGGTGTGGCTATGGTGTGATTATTGAGTCGTACCATGTTTAAGGGTTTTTTACAAATAATTAAGGTGATTTACTTCTTAACCAATAAATTATGTATTCATTTTTCTTGTTTTTCTATATTATCACATTTTTTTTTTCAGTTTTTGGTTTGTACGTGGTTTTTGATATAATTAGATATGCAATTAATTTTTAAGGAAACATTTTTCTAGGAATTGGGTGTTTTCATGTATAAACCCTTATTGTGTCACTAGAAACTGTTATTATAAATTGTGAAATTTGTTTAATAAGTCATTATTTGGATGATAATAGTGCTTTTGTTTGGTGTTGGTCAGTAGTTGATTTTTGAAGGGGAGTTTGGGTGAATGTTAGGTGATAAATCATATGGTGTTACTTAAGTGGATTTATTAATGAATTTAATGTTTTATTTTAATTATATAAAAGGATATAACCATTTTCAGTAAATTTATTAATGCATGTTAGATTTTAAATAGAGTTGTTGAAGTCTTTTTTTAGGGTAAATCCTTGTTGTGCATCATGTAAATGTTTTATTAATTATGAAAACGACTAATTAAATAGTGACTGTGATGGGAATCATTTTTTGGAAATTTTATAATGTGTGTTTGGTTTAGAAGGATGATTTTGAATCAGTTTTGTTATACGACCTTTTGGTAATTCATGGAATTGAATTATAAAAAACATAATTTATTTATTAAATTATGTTATTTGATACTAGTTATGATTTGAAATGGTTTCAATGTGTTCTTTATTTTTAAAGTGGATTTTGGGTTTGTACATGTTGAAATGTAAAGTGTAATGACTTGTTCGTTAATTAAGTTTGACGTTGGTAGTATATTACATGTGAAACATAATTTTACAAAAATGGGAAGCCCATGTATCTAGGTGGGAGGACGGGAACTAGTGTTATAGTTTTTTAGAAATTTATGTGACCTAGTTTCACATAGCCGGATTGAAGAGGAAATAACTAACTTACCTATTTTTATGTTAGAATATCACTAAGCCATTTTGGTGTCCCCTCCAAAATGTATTTTGAATGATAATGCAGTAGATTTTGGTTTCTATAACACATTTTCATAGATATATAAGGTTCCTAGGGTCCGATCGCTAGCTAGTACCTAGGGGAATTTCCTATGACTATTTCCCATCAATTATATCATACATACCATTAAAATATAATGTGTTGTGTTAGTAATTTCATAATATTGTGAGTTTTATTTAAGGTTTAATTCTTTAAAACTACTTTAATTTGAAGTTGTTTTTAATCAAAAAAAATTTTCTTAAAATTTTATCTCTTTAGAATAGTTCTATATTTTCATTTATATATATTTATATATAATGAAACAGTTTTTCCATTTAATGTTTATATCATGAAATAATATTTTTGGTGAAATCCTAGAGGGCTTAGGATCATACCTTGAATATACCCTTGGGCCTATGAAGATATTGTTTTATGTTTGTTATAAGAAAAGATAAATATGTTTATTGTTGGTAGATTAAGTTCCGAATAGTGTTCGGTGTTGAACATGGTGGTGGATGTATGAGGATGTAGTTCCTCTCAAGTCATGCATGTTTGGTATGGAGTTTGATCACCTAATGTTTTGTTACATTGTCAGTTTTTTTCTAAAATGTGTAAAACCTTGAATATGAAAATTGTTAAGGGTTTGATTATTAGTATACTTTAGGTTTTGGTTTTCTATATGGTTAATTTATTCATGACATATTATTCATGTAAATTGTTCCAAAATCTTCATATGATACCCATGAACTTGTGCTAGTCCATGGGGATCGAGAATGCCCCTAAGGACTTATGGTGGTCTGGGTCATGCACCGATCCAGATGGAGACCCGACATGTTTTGTGACACCATATGGTAGAACAAATCCTATAATAATTAAAATACCGTGATATATCAATGAAAGTTTTTCAAAATGTTTCACACCAAACTCCATGTGGAAATATACTACCTCTAGCCTCTTACAACATTCAAATAAAGAAAATTACCACCACTCTATTGTGTAGTTCACTTAACTTCATCAGATAAATGAAGGTCTATATACACCAAATTGAGTATGTATGGTGTGAGAAAAAGATCCTAGTAAAATAAAAAAATTTATTTAATGAAATTATCTATAAAATAAGAAAACAGTCATATTTTATCTTATGAAATTAATTAATAACAAAGTATGAAAATAAATATTAAATGTCTACATTAAATATATTGATGATCATGATAATATGGTTATTTTTAAAAAAAATTGAACACATTAAATTATAGAATATTAATTATAGCATATAAAATATACCATCCCACGAGTATTAATCAATCTATTTCTATTAGTATCTTAATTAAATTTTACTGATTGACATGACTCTCAGTATGGTTCCCAATTCTCTATTAGCAGATCAATTTTCAATACATATCTTCATTTTCATTCTAAACACCTTATGTTTTTCAAAATAAACTTATAGAATAGGTCTTGGGTGTATTATTACACTCTATAGAGTGACTCTCTATAACGAGATAAGAATCATAATGAACATATTACCATAATGAAAATTTTCTAGTGGGAAAGAGTGAATCCTGATGGATGGATCCCCAGTTCATAGTTGATAACATCTTGAGTATAATTTATTATATCCACCCATGGTAGTTTAATATTTTAAACCTTTCAATTATTAAATTTAAAAATTCATTAACTAAAAATGGAAATCCATTCATAAAACAATATCCAACCTGAACATATTTTCATCAATACACATTTCATGAATATATAATAAATTATGAAACCCATTTTACTGAAAATAATGTAGTGGTTTAAATGATAACATCATATTATGATTCCAAATACCTTTAAACATATGGAAATTAAAATTCCCATAATTCACAAAATCCATGATAATCCCACAACCATAAAATTGGGTTGAAAGTACAGAACATGAATACTGAATAAAAATATTGGATGAATTACAATGTTGATGACCACATGGATCAAGTTATAGCATTATTCATGAGTAATGCTTCACAAAAGATGAAGATTATAAAAATAATACTCAATTAAAAAATAGATATATGATGAACATGAATAAAATAACAATAAAAATAATTAACACAATTGATGAAGCCAGAAACTTGATTTAATGACGAGTAATGAAAGGAAGAATGATATAAATGTCAAAATAAGTACGATCATCGTAACAAATAAAGAATCAGGTTCGATGGTTTATTTGAACCAAAATAGAATTATTTTGTGAGATCAGAGAAATAAAAAAATAGATTCACCAACCAAAATGGGATAAATTAATGTAATAAGGGATTAATTTTGAATTGAAACTAATATATCAATTGGAAGAAATTAGTGATAAACCCTATTTGTTTTCCTAAAAATGATCATCAAGGAGCTAGTGGAGGCCGATGGTTGGCCAGAAGAATTTAAAAAACAATATAGGCCACTTCATATCATATCAGATGTATGGTTTTTCATTAAAAAAATATGTACCTCTATAGACCTCAATAGTAATCCAATGAGCTTCCACTGCCTAACTGAGGGTACACTTATAGATAACACATTCTATTACCCTACCATGAGCCAGTTGGGGGCCCTTAGAAGTATGTAATTGGGCTTCCTATATCTCTTAATGATACATGTTCTAGTTTAAAACCAAAATAACGATATAAAAAATATTTATAACTCTCAAAAAAGATAGAAAACCTCACCCATGAACTTTACTTAAAAAAATTACCAACAGAATGGAATTTTTTTTGAAAAGTCTTTGGAAGGAGTTGAAGCCATGGAATGTAAAATTATAGAACCTAAAAATTAAATGATTATGTTACATGTTTACTTTATTTAGATATAATAATTCTTCATTATCATATATTATGTCATTATTTATCCACATTCCATGATATTAATAGTGGATGTCATAAGATTGTATGTAGTTCCACCCTCACTTTAAATGATTAAAATATGAGAATTAACATAATGTTTCAGGATAGCTGTTAACATGCATGGAGTGTAATGATTAATGTATGAATTACCTATCACCTATAGACTAATGTATAATATGAAATAAATATCTAGTCACTCATGTATATTCTAAGAATATTCCTTATATACCTTAATGTAGGTTGGAATCAACACCTTCCACTAGTAAAATTTTCACAAAATAATTTCATTCTCTTAATAATATTGATGAGGCTATTTGAATATCTATATGAAATGAATTGAATAACTCCAATATATTATGATATATTTAGATAATTATACTTATATATTATATAACAATTTGAATAAATATGAAATGATTTTTTATTCCTTAAAAAATCAATGAATCTCAAAGTGATTTTTTTATAATAATATAAAATTTATAGATATAATGTTCAATGTTTATGATAAATAATATATATAAATAAATAGATGGAAAATAATTATAACAGTTGAAAATAATTTGATCTTATTCCATCGGTATCTTAGTACCTATGATATTCATGAGCATATTAGGATGATAAATAATCATTTAATGCTTCCATCAAACGTATCTCAATATAACAATGTGAACAATATTTCACTTTATTCTAAGTTCCACAATTACCTACTCATATAATGAAATACGAGGAAGTGTAATATGTGTGTGATATTTCTTATGAGGATTAAATAGTTGATATGTCCTGTCAAAGAGATAATACCATACATTACAAGACTACATGCCTGGTTAATGTTTCATCATTAAACCTTCAAATCAAGGAATCCAAATTTAATTCCAAGGGGGTACTGAGTTAGAATTATATTTATATGATCATATTTAGAAAATAGAATTTATAGGGGAACATTCTTTTGAATCAGTTTAATATAACCCCACCAGTTTTTAGACTAATTTTAACTTTAATAAGTTCAACATGTTTGATCACATACAATGAAGGAAACACAGAACATAAGTGAATAATGATGTATCAAAATAAAAAATGATTTATATTATTATATTTTAAAATTAAATTAATTTAAAAATGACTTTTTATAAATAATAAAAATTACTTATAAAAATAAAATTGATTCTAAACGGGATGGTTTAATATTTTTTGTTGAATTTTAAATTTCCATTGGATTTATTGATTTAGAAGAATAAATACACATTTCATTATTGATATAATATATTAAATTATTAATAATTTTAATTATGTATACTGATGAAATATTTATGTATTGATAATTAATTTTTAGTTATTAATTATTTACAAAAAAACTGTTTTGTTTGCAAGAATTGTTTTATTATATTTGATTTAAATAAAAAATGATATCTATAAATTTATGTAAATAAAAATATTTAAATTTTTTTATATAAATTTAATAAAACAAATGGAATTTAGAATCTTATTAATTATTTTTTTAAAAGAATACAAAGATAATTTAAATGTAAAAAAATTTATATTTTAAATAACTATGTTATTTTGTTCCTAATTTGTTCTTATGTCAATAAATAAAATGAAAAACTTTTCACAAAAGGTTTTAATAAAACATATACAAAATATATTCAATATTGTAAATCAAAAATAATATAATTTTTATTACAAGGAATGGAATCACAATGAAATAATTTTTATTACTAATGGTTCATTTTTTCAAAAAATAGTTATTACACATTGGTCAATCAAATATTTGAAAATAATTTCTACCAAAATTAGATATTTAATATAAAAAATTGACTTAATATATTAATTAAATATTTCTATAAACTCATTTTTTTTCTTTACAAATAATTTTTACAAGGGAAAATGTTATATATTGATGGTATGGGTTAAAATTAGTTAAAATGGGTAAATCTAATATGTATGGCTTCGAATGTAAGAATTATAACATTTAATATTTTGATGAGTGTATTCTAGCCAACCTATATCATATATTAATATATAGTGTATGTCTGAGCTACAATTTTTTATATTTAATTTTTTCATATTTAAAAAGTTTTCATATTTAAAAGTTTTCTCTCCTATCAATTATAAAATAGCATCTCCTCTCCTCACATCGTCAAATACCATAAACATCATAGTTTTAAAAATATAACTTATTTCATTTACTAATACCAATTTAATTCCCAATAGAATATTTTCACTTCATCCAATGAACACATGATGTTGTTACGAGATATCTAAAGATGTAAAACTAAAGAAGATGTATTCATCTTAACTGAGTTATTTCATGATTATTTATTCTAAATCCTAGCCAAAATATTTTATAACATTATAAAAATAATATAATTATATAAATTGTTATAACTATGAAAAATATAATTTTTAATGATTAATAATTTTCATTGTCATTTCCATTTAATGAAAAAATTAAATTAAATTCATGTTAATCTCTGAATTATCACCTCTAAGAAGTGATACATATAATTTTTCAAAAATAACACTCATGGATTCGAATAAATATGAATTTAATGAATATATAGGATATATAAAATATAACACTAATTCAGTAATTATAAATTAATATTTCACTTCATTTCTTTCCATCCATTAAAAAATGAATGCATCACATGTTCCTACATGCATACTACATCCTCTAATAATCGACATATCTCATATTCTAGGACTATCTTACATAGATGGTACTAAAATGTTATATTATTTAAAACATTAATAATTATAAGGGGATTAAAATCATATAGATAATGAATCAATGAACCATGTAAAAGAAACATATTAACCTAATCAATGCAATTTCTGAAAACCAAACAATTTACAATTGGATACTATTTCTAATGATTTATTATATATAACATGGTATATATAATTATTTTCCAATTTATTAAAATTGATCTAGTATATATTAGAAATTGTTGTTAATTTATTATATATTTTGATGGAGGATGTAGGAATAATGTTGGGATATGAGGAAAGGATTTATGTTTTTTATCACTTTTTACAAAGAATTATTATATTTCAATTTACATTGGGAAAATATTATGTTATTTTATCTCCTAATACTAATGTTCTTTCATCAAAAAAATTTATTTCAATGGTTTTAAAGTAGTAATTCTTTTTCAATCATAATTTTTTTCTTAAAAATGTCATAAAATTGGTTTTATTAATATTTGGATTTTTTTTCAATATCTTTTGGAATCATTGTCCTCCATAACAATGTTATAGAAAATTAAATTATAGATTTACTTATATAATAATAAATTATTGTAAAATGTATTTTTATACTATTATTAGATATATTATAATACATTTTAATGGTATATAATTTTCATTTTCGTAATTTTTAATTTTTTCGTTTCAGTAAAAAACAATGAAATTAATATTTTTTAATATTTATGGAAAGAAAAATAAAAAATTTTGAATATAAATTCTTTACCATGAAGCTATATTTACAAGTTTTAGTGGTTTTTTAATGAAACCATATCAAAATTATTATTGGATTTTCTCTTGAAATATTATCAATTTAAAAGGTTATTTATTTTAAATTTTCAATATATTTTTCAATTACATTTATTAGTGTAATATTGATATATATAAATTTATTTTGTATATTTTTCTGATTACCTATAGACATGATCATATGATACAATCCAATTTATTTTTCTACATGGATTATGTTGATGGTTTTTCAAGGATATTGTATAGAAACCCATTTCTTTTCCAGATATGAATTAATTTTTAAAGAAATTGTTAATGTATATACTATTATATAGAAATAGTAAGTATGGTTCTCATTTTGTTACTAGGTTGACTAGAAATATATATATACACAATGAATTCTGTGAAGATTTATGTTTCTTAAGATAATAATAAAATAACTGTGGGTAAAAATAATTTCTCTATAGGACTATGGGTAATATGTTCTTATGAATGTGGAGTGGACGAAATCCACTTTTGGGAACTATATAATGAAGGTTTAGAAAGTTATCATTGATTAAGGGAATTATGTTCAGTAATTTTGAGAAAACCATGAATTTATAGATTAACAAATTAATCTAATTTCATTGGTAATGATTCATTATTAGTGATTCAACACTATTTTGACTCATATATTTCATTAGGATAATGAAATTATAGAAGAAATATTCTTAATGACGTTTATGTTTTTTTGATTGACTTTATTATATCATGATCTTGTTCTCATACCCTTGTGATCTTCTAAATCACACTTTTGGTATTTTATTTCTATATCTCTTATTTTTTCACTATGGTTGTGAGCACACTCAATCTCTCATTTCTATTTCATTAGGTTTTGAGGAAATGTTTTATGTATGAAATGATAATGAGTGTACTGTGATGGATGAATGAATTTGGTATATGTTGAATATTTTTCAAAAATAAATTGATTATGTATATATTCATCAAGTAATGTATTTCAATATAGCTCTCAACTATGATTAATTGCGATATACATTATATTTTCACATAAAATGTTAAAATATTTTGATTTTTTCTTAGGTGTTGTCTATACATCTGAAAATTATCACCATATATATAAATATGGGATTCATACATATATAAGAATAATTATACACTATATAATTTAGTTTCATTGTGAAAATAAAATATCTATGATCAATACTTTTTACTTTAGATAATGACCTTATTATGTATATATATATAAATATATCATATTGTCATATTATATCATCATAAGGCATATTCTGGTTCACCTCTGGCTTTTTAAAAACAATTTTATGGGCCATATGAAGTCTAATTTTTTTCCATGTAAAATACTTCCACACATAATATCTACTCAGAAAAATATGTCTATTTTAATAATCAATGACTTCCATACATCCTACATATTTAATATAACAACTTATTGATTAATATTTGAGTATTACAAAATAATTTAAATAAAAATAGAGAATATATAAGACTTTACATATTTCTATTATAAAATAGTGGTAGACTTCATAAAAGTTTGACACTCATTATGATTATATATCGTATTTATTACAATGGGGATTCAATCCAAATTTTTTTCCATCTTTTAAGATGTATTGTTGTATTATATTGTCATATTTTTATTCTGATGAATCTATATACTATATTATTAAAAATCTTTAAGTGATGTATTTCATATATTATCCTTGGTTTAAAACAAAAAAAAATCATTTACACACCATTTATGTTTACTTAATTTGATAATAATATACATGGGATCATACTGAGGGTAATAACCACAATACATCAGGGACTATATAAACCATTGTGAGTGGACCAAATATGTTTTTTGGGGTCCATGTGTTTTTATTGATATAATTATTATATTAAATATTTAACATATGAATTATATATGATGGATATCCACCCAATATAATATAAATAAAAAATAAATGAATGAGTAAAATTGATAAAAAAAACTCTACTACAATTAAATCACCATATTAATGAAATTTCATCAATTTATTTGGACCAACAATCAATATCAGTGCTCCACGTTACACTAATGATTCTATTATCAACTCTAAAATAATATGATGATTTTATTTTATCAACTAAAATAAGCATAAAAAAGATACTTAAAGATGAAATGTATAAATTTATTTTGAATAAAACAACATTTATAACTCTTAAGAAAATAATTATGATGCTAATAAGTGCAGTGAAATAAGAATATTTCATGCCAAAATATAAATTAATTTCCCACGAAAAATTTCCACTAATGAAGGAATCAAATATTATAATAGTGGATAATACATGTCTAGTTATTCAATGATTAGTTTGATTGAAAATATTTTTACCTATATTTTTCAAAGCCATTATAGATATTTGAGGTAACAAAATTTTCAAAACATGATTTTATATTCGTTTGACCATGGAAAAATGTTAATGATTATTCATTAATAAAATATTATAATGAGTAATTCACATAATCTAAAAAAACCATTTATAATATCTCTAATGAAATTTTCAACATTATAATTTGTTCGTTTATCGGAATGGGGCAGGGGAACACCCTACTCAATATAGTTACCGATAAAATAGTGGCTCTTTTTCATAAAAGTGAATAAAATATTTAATTACTAAATATTCATTATTTTAAAAAGTTATTTAAATTTTTAATATGAATATAAATAAAAAAATAGAAAAATTACTAAATCAATCCATTAAAATGATATATACCATTAAAATATTTATAGGATGTTTTTTGTACAAAATGAAAAACTAAAAATATCCTTGATTTTAGGTTTATTCAACTGGAGGTCAAAAAAATGATGATGATATTTTATTTAAATGGAATAACCAATTTATGAGAAGCAATTTCAAAAGATATTATTATGTTGAAAATAAAGGGATATTTTTTTGTGGTCATAATATCATTATTTATATGAATTATCCACAACGTATGATAAAATTTAGAGAATATATAAATTTTTAGCTCCCTCTTCATAAGATGTTTTATGATGTGTTTCTACAAACAAAATTTCTATGGATGTACCTTGAACTATGAAAATTCTAATTTTTGAATGAATATTTTAGGATTTTATAATGAGAATACTATTTTATATTCAATGAAATTATTAATTATTGACCATAAAAAATATTTATCTAAGTAATAATATATCATTGAGATTTTAATATATCAAGGTAAAATCAAGGAAAGATTGGATAAAAATAATGAGAAACATATCACTACATAAAATTTGATTAAAGAAACTGTAGAAAAATTATATCCATAAATAATGATTAAAACACAGTATTAATAAATTTAAAATTTGAAGGTTCTAAATATAACCCAAATTATGTTCATGGTATGAAAAAAATGGATACTAAAGGAGCTGTAAAAAATGATGTAAAATTATATTTATTTTGTAATAATATCACTATATAATGAATATAAAGAAATAATTTATCAAGGAGTAATGATGAAGCGACTAAATGTACAAAAGATACTAGTATGATAAATATGTCCATTTAAAATAGATTTTTATGGCTAAAAGTTCAGTACATTAATTGAAATAATGACATCCATTATTTTTATTAATTATATATTAAATCAACTAATTATGTTCAAACTTCTTCCTAATGAATGAATCCAACAAAATATGGGTATGATATAATATAATTATGATGCTCACATACCATTAGTCTATGATAAAAATAAATTTATTTCAAAAAATAAATCAAACGAGCCTTAGAAGATGCTAACCAATGAAAAAGATAATAATTATGTCATTGGATAATTCATCACATTAGAGATATTTCAAATAAAGTATGGATTTTTAAATTTTTAAATGTAATTTTTGTAATAAAATATTATAAATACCTAATTGAAATATGGTAAATACTCATGAGGTTTACAACTGTGATTATGTAAAATAACATAAGAGTAATGAGATAACTATCCCGGAGTTTATTCCATTCTATATAAAAGGTGCAAGAAATTATTTTATTTTTCCAAATATTGATTAATTATATTCCTAGATAAATATAAAATTATGAACCAAATAAAGATAAAATAGTTAACATTATATATTCTTATGGATGAAGTGACAGAGTTAGAAATTTCCCATAATATCTAATTCAAAATACGAATATATATATTTTTTCCATTACTTCTATATATTTGATAAGTAAAGGATAAATAATTATGTCATTCATAATCCATATATATAAGAGGAATGTAAATTCCCTGTTTATAACAAAAAATTCAAATGTTTTTATTAACAGATATATACAATAAAACACGTTATTACCATATATATTATTTTTTTTCTTTGTCTGTATAAACTAATTTGATTGATGTTTTCTGGTGTAGAGTGATAAAGATGGGTTAGCATTATATTCAAAAAGACAAATATGGAGTACCCATCTAGTATTTGAAACTAAATTATTTTTCACAGAGTTTAATTTATGAAGAGATTATCCATGGTAAAGTAATTATTTGAGACACTCATTAATGTTTACAAATTGAGAAAACATTATAATCCTTTTATAATCAATCAATTCAATAAAAATAAATAAATTTAGAATATCATTGAAGATGAAATTTAATTTTCATGTTTGTAAAATTCTACCATATATTTTTTAAAGTATCATTATTTATGATAATGGTGTGAAAGTAATGAACCAAACTTTATTAAAACAGTTAATTTTTATGAAACATTTGGTCATTAATTATTTTCTCCAAAAATTAATCTATGATATATTAAAAAACTATAATATTATATGAGTAAAATTGTATTGCAATAAATTAGAGAATAAGTTAAATTATAGAACAGTTTCAATATTACTATAAAATTCATTTTCATACTTTTAATTCCCCATGGACATTGTCAAACCAAATATTCATACAACCTTAAAAATATTGACTTGTAAATACATGGGGAATATATATATATATATATATATAAATTTATATAATGGGGAGTGAGGGATGTTTACAACAATCCTCAATATAATTAATTAATTTTAAAAAACATGGAATAAAAATTTATTTTAATTTCTAATAAGACCATTGTTTTTTGGTTATTTCTACCCGTTTTTATTAAAAACGAAATATTTTAGAATATATTTTTATTGTTTTAAAAAATATATTTGTTCGATAGCCTTCATGAAAAGAATCCTTGAGTCTATAGAAATTTTGATATAGTGTTCCCTTACATGAAAAACGTTAAATTTAATGGTATGAATAATAGTAACCATACTATAAAAATTAAGTTTGAATTTTTTAGTTAATGAAAATTAATTGATCTATTCATAATATAAAATTAGTCAATATTTGGAGACGTCATTATATGATTTTAATAATATTTTTTTTATTAAAATAGAGTCTAATTGAATTTAATATGAAAAAATAACAACTATTTTTTACCATATTAGATATTATTGAGGAAATTACTATAATTTTTAAATTAATCATACTAATATTGTCCTATAGAGACTTTCATATTTTTTTTAAAAACGTCTTTCAAAGTGAATAATGATAAATACCTATATTTTTTAAAAACCATTATTCCATTTATATTAAATGTAAAATTAGGAATGTAATTTTAAATTAACTTAATATAATTAACCTTTATGTATAAATTATATAATAAAATATATTTGAATGATTATTTTACATCATTTTTCTATTAAGATTTTTTTCCATCAAAACACATTTTTCTAAAAAAATTTATGTCGCAACTATGTTTTTAAATTAATAAATTAAATTAATCTCTAATAATTAAAGGTATTACGTTATTTATATACTATATCTATATTGACATATTATAAAATTCATTTTATGGGTTCTACAAGGAAGAAATGTATGTAAATAATGTTTTGTGATTTAAAATGTATTCTTCTATAATGGGTTTTAAATGAAGTTTACATAATTATTTAAAATAAAATTAATTAGATATAGTAATTTAATATTGTAACTAATATTCTATATTTTGTATCAGAATAATTAATGTAATTTAATAATTTAAACTTAATATTTTGGCATATCAAATATTAAAAAATAGTAAACATTTGTTACAATGGGAAAGACTATAATAGGGATTCAAGGGGGGTTAATCCAAGATATATGGGTTGTATTTCCACCCAATACTTTTTATTATTACTTGTTTTTGGTATCTCAACTATATAGTATCTTAAAATCAAATATCATGATGCTTGGGACCATTTTTTCATTAAATTACAATGTATAAATGAGTTCTTTTTTCAAAATCTATTTGTGACCCTCCCCTCACATATAAAAGGAATCCTATCCAACTCCATTATGCATCCCATTCTATATTTTAGTATTGACCATGTAATAATTAAAATCAATCATATACTTATTTTACTCAACTTTTATCTTCACTTCAACTCTTACAAATAATAAATCAACGCTTAAGGTATAATCCAAAAGTGTTCTATCAAGGAATATATATAAATATTAACCAAAATATTTCAACTTTTATTAATCATAACTGTTATCTAAAATTTTTTTGAGAAAAAAATATAATTAATATTTTATCATAAGTATTCATATATGTTATTATGATTCTTTCATAACCATTTTATTGAAACTATCTGTTAAATGGAAAATAAAATTATTTCTCATGCATATGTGTGGTCAACCACCTCCACATAGCGATATGATCCATTTTTAACAATATTCATAAAATGCATTTATAAATATGGAATTATTATTTATATAGAATACATATAAGATAATAATTAATGTTTAATTGTTTCATTACAACCATAGTGTGGTGAAAATAAAATACATTTTTTTTATTGGGAAACACAATGGCAGAAAATGGTAATCTCACAAGAGAAGATTAAAAGTTGATCATTCATTGATTCCTTGTTCACTTATTGTATATATTTTAGGTTATTTTAACTTCCTAACAAAATTTGAATATTGTGATAAAGGGAATAAAATTAAAATATAAAAATAATATATATTTTCCCTTGAAAAAATAATTTATTTTGTAAGACTATGAATTGTATTTTCATGAGAGATTGATTTGCATTGAACAATCATCTTCTTGTTATAAATAGAAACAATTTAAAAAATATATCATATGTTTAAAAACATTATTATAATACATTTCTGAATTTATATTTTACTCAAAAAACCCCATGAACGATCCACATAAACCTCCTCGATCGAGGGATAATGGTTGTAGAAATTGAAGTTAATCATTAGAGGACTACAATAAGGACTAAACAAAAAAATATTTCTTCTGATTATACTAAATAAGAATTAAAACATTGACTATACCTAAAAACCATATAAAACCACTTTAATATTCAATAGTAGATTTACACATAACCATTATTATTTGGATTCATGCATGATAATGGAAGAATGGTAGTGAAAGTGAGGGAAAGAGTGCGTATGTGTGGAAGAAATAGATTTATAAAAATAATAAAAATGAATTAAATAAAAATGATAATAATATATTAATAAAGAAATGATATATAATATTATCATCCATATCCCCTTGGTTGATCACTTATTGAGTGGTCGATCCCCCTAAAGTGGAACACAAACACTTTTTTTGTTGCTGATCATCCCATCCATCATAATTTTTAGACTAATATCTTTTATTTATTCAATTTTTTTCCATTTATCATACCATTAGAAGACTAATATCTTCTATTGATTTAATTAATATATCCAAATGGATAATTATAATTTCAATATATTATATTTTTATCATTTGGATTATCCCACAATATCTATTTTTTAAAATAGAGGTGAAGAAACCCATATGGTGTGGGAAAGGACATTGTAGTACAACTTTAATTAATTTTGTTATTCCTTCTAAATATCCCATTATGAGTAAAAAATATCCATAAACCATATGGATATATCTTCTTCTGCACCAAAAATATGACTCTTCCATATTTTTATTCTAAATAATGTATTCTTCAACCCATGGGGAAACTCTGCCTACTATTTGGCCTCCTTGTTTGCCAAAACACAATGGGGATGCCTTTGAGGGTGGTCTTTATTTATTATAAAATACCTAAGTTATATAAACTAAGATCTTAGGTGCCCATATAGCATAATAGTGCTGGCATAAGTATAGTAGTGGTGGTTCGATTAACTTTACATAATTGTATGATATTATGAGTCACTATTTCATTGCCAGAATTGTTATACTTATGTAGTGACTATCAGACCTTGATATGCCCCTAAGAAAATACAGGTTCCTTTATATAGAATATTCCTTACCTTATGGAATATGTTTTATTACCCTAATGTAATTCATTAAAATTATTAGTTCCTCATACAAATATTTTACAAATTTGGTGTCACCCTAATTCAGCACATGAAATAGAACATTTTTTCTTATGATTACATTGAGGATATAAGTTCCCCTACATGCAACATGAATATCATCCTATATAAATTGATAGAAACTTTTAAATATACAGAGTATATAGACCATATCTATGGTTATGTAAATCCTATAAATGATCCAAACCTAACATTTTCATCTCATTTAATTAAAATTACTTCATTATATAAAAATAAAAAATATATTTTAAAATTAATTAATTACATGGTGAACGTTTTTAAAAAAATTGAATATCATAATGAAAAATTTCAATAATTTTAGGAAAAATAAAGTAAAAAAATAATTTTACATAATAATTGTGCTTTTCATTGAGCATTTAATAAAAATAACGATTCTTATAGTGTTACAATGCTACGAATGTTTACATTTATAATAATTAAATGAAAAAAATGATATGTTCTAGAAAAAATATCCAGTTTTAGATAAAATAGAAATTTGAATTCATACTTTTCTGAGTGATAAAACAACCCATTTGTTTGATTATTTCATATTTGAAAATTATGGATCTCCCCCTTACATATAATGAAGTATACTAAATTATTACAATTAAGAATTCCATATTTTGATCTACCACACATTGAATTTTTTTATTCAAAATCACACATTGTATAAATTAATTTTGAATAGTGTTCCTAACAACATTATATACTCTATTCAATAATAATTTAAAGGATATAAATTATCTACTTTGAAAGTAAAAATATCAAATGGAATAAAAAAGACTTTGAAATAAAGGTTATCATGGATATAATTATTATTGTTGTTGGGTAACAATGTGAAAATTACTAAGCATCAAATAGTACTTCTATCCTTAAATCCAATAAACATGTTATCAAAATAAATATTCAATGGAAATATAACCATTAAAAATTTAAAAAACCCTCATCCCAATAGCAACAAAATTGTATTAAGTACTAAAATCATAAATATAGTTTTACACCCTATGGAATTTTTCCAACTATTTTATTCTTCAATATTCCTAACTAATTATTTTTTATTAAAATTAATTTTAAAATTTAATTCTTGGAATGAATATCACTTATAACACTTAATCCTATAAGATATAATAACAATTTAATAAATGGCGATTTTTTATTCTCCTAATTCATAACACAATGTATTTATTTTTCAATTCTTAAATTTAATTTTTTGTTTCATGAAATGAAAATAATAAATGTAAAATATGTTTACAAATAATATTTCATAATAAACATATTATCACAACTGTACTTATTAATTTCATTGAAGTAAATCCATTCAACCATGATATCCTTCACCCCCACAATTCAACATTAAAAATAGGTTATAAAATATCAATATAAGGGTATGAATAGATAATATAGGTTTATAATGTGTATCATTCCTATAAACATCATTAATGATATATTTTGGATAAAATTTATAAATATAAAGGAATTTATTAATGATAATTTTAAAATTATTAAAATTTCCAAAATATTATTTAATGGCACATTGAGTAGTAATTTAATTACCATGTTTGGCTGAATTTTATCATAGGTGGGAAGAAACAATATTGAATAATATATATTCTCATGATATATTGGAATGTATTAGGTGAAAAAATCCTCATCGAAATGAATCATAATTTTTTCCAAAATTTCAAACATAATAACTAAAAATAACAGAACAATCAATTATAATTTCATAAATTCCAAACAATAAAAATTACCTGTAAATTTGATTTACCTGAATCTACCAATTCTATAATATATTAATTAAAAAATATTAATATATATTCTTCACCATATTCACTCAATTCACTAATATACTCATTTTATATCATTATCATTGAAATTTAAAGCATGGAATCATGGAATTCTAATTAATTAATTAAAGTAAAAATAAAAAACACAATAGAAAATGTTTTATCGGAAACATTCCATTTTAAGAGTAAATAATTTTTTATAAAACATTAAACCATAAAATTGATTCTAATAAAAAAATTAATTATTAATTATATAAATAAATTTTTATTGAAAAAAAAATAATTTTTTTTGAAATTTATAAAATATTTAAATGAGATATAGTTTTTAATGAAGATAATTATTTTTCACAATTTAGTAAAATTCAATATTTTCACAAAAATCCCAAAATATCTCATAAATAGTTTTTTCATTTGAGGACATAAAAATTATATTTTTTATTCAATAAAATTTAAAATTTATTTAATTAAATTAATATATTTAATCAACAATGAAATGAGAAGTAGTTGTGAATATAAAGTATTTTTAGAAATAAAATTTATTTATAAATAAATTATTAATAATTTATCAAGATTTTATCAGTGAATTTTTTATCATTATGACCATTGTATAAATATATTAAAACATAATTAGATAAATAAATAATCCACAATCCAACATTTCGATAATAGAATTAGTAAAATTATAATATTTTTTGGTCACTTATGCTTGGTGATTCATTTCATATAAAAATAAATCATAGTGTTCTTTTAATACCATTTGATGTTACATTTTACCTCAATTAATAAATTTCATACATTATTTTTCAACTAATGCACTGTAATCAATATTTTTATATCTGAATTATCATGATATGAAAACATGCATTAAAATTGTTTTAATATAAAATCACCTTGAAGAAAATGAAAGGGAAATTTGAAGGTCATCTAGAATAACAAATATCTTATGTTTTCAAATAAATTAAATTTAGTTTGAAGAGAAAATATAGACATGGATTGAAATTATTTTTTCATATATTTATTTTAAGTGATTGATAACATTGACCATTATAATGGGAATGATCTTTAGAATGTTATAGACCACAAAACAATTAGTCAATGAGTGGTGAAAAAAACATCGTTTCATTTGAAATGTTTGTAAAATGATATCATTTTTGTTTTCAAACACATTATTTATTAGTTTAGGAAATAATATTCATTATTTACCTAGAAAATATGCAAATATAATTAATTGTGATGAATAATATCATCTTTTGATAAAGTTCCACTGAAATCACATAATTTCTCAAAACGAGTATTAAATTTGTATTTTTATTGATTGATGAAATAAATTAAACATTCAACTGATAACATAATCCCGAAATGTATATAATGTTATTAAAACTATCATTAATCAATAAAATTTAAAAATATATGTCATAATGAAAAATATTATATAGAAAATTTAAACCATCATCTTAAAAAATATTAATTTTTACTCCACAATTTTCATAATAAGACCCAATGATAAACATTGATCTTTGTACAAAGAATTAAGACTATGTCTTGAATAATCATGATGAACAATAAACGAAAAAAATTACCTAAAAAAGTCATTTGATACCTGTTAGCATTCATCCCCATAAATATTATTTTATTATTCCACAAACCAATCATTTTGTTATGTAAAATGTTAAAAATATGATTTACATATACATCCACAAAATAAATCTTATCTTAAAATACCATTAATGTAATGACACAGAGTTTTTGTGGAAATGTTTTTCTTAAATAAATGGAAATTTTACGAGTCTACAGTTTCTGACGGCACTTGATTCTGAGGCTCGGTGTGTCCAGAATCAATTTATGAAGCTTTTCTCAGGTATGTTCAGCAACATATGTACAAGGTTTTATAACATTTCAACTAGTGCTCGGAACTAAAATCAGAGGGCACTGTTGAACTCGAAACATCAGTGATTTCATAGTGAGACCTTCACCGCTGTTGTGTTCTGACGAGTTTTGAATATAGTTTTTAGGGGGTTTTAATTAAATTAAATAAAATAAAGTATTAACATTATTTTATTTTTGTGGTTAAAACCTCTAAGGGAAGGATGGAGTTGGGGACCACCACACCCTAACCGCGCATGAGAGGTTATGGTGGTGGGGCCCACCCGAGTATAACCTTCTATGGGAGGATATTATTAGGTGGGACCCAAACGAGTTACAAACCCCCTAAACCCCCAAACAACCCTTGACTTAATGTATCCAACCATCTCTCCATTAACTCAATGGATGTTTAGGGGGTTTAGGGGGTTTGTAGCTCATGTGTGTCCCACATAATAATGTCATCCCAAGGGAGGTTATACTCGGGAGGGCCCCTACCACCATAACCTCCCATGGGAGGATAGGGTGTGGTTTCTCCAACCTCTATTCTCCCCTTGTATGTTTTAACCACACAAATAATATAATTTTAATACTTTATTTTATTTAATTTTATTAAAAACCCCCAATAACTATCTTCCAAACTTGTCAGAACGCAATTGTGGTGAAGGTCTCAATATGCAATCACCGACGCTGTGAGTTTAACGATGCCCAAAGATTTCTGTTCCGAGAACCAGTTCAAATGTTATAAAATATCATATGTACGTTTACTGAACGTACCCAATCAAAATGTTAGAAATTGATTCTGGACACATGGAACAAAAAATCAAGAGCCGTTAGAAACTGCAGACTCAAAAATTCCTAGTTTGAGCTGAGTCATTGACCTTTTTGTTTTCCTCATGATTGATAAGGGTTACTAGATATCTTATGTATATGTATGGGAATATACCTAAGTATTGGTTATCCGTTGATGCATACTTTGTGGTTTATCCTTGATGGACATTGTTAGACCATGAGGGTCTCGGGATCCCTACTAAGTATCGTTATACTAACCCATGCACGGGCTATTCCCTCACTTCATTGTGTTGGATGTAGATGACGAACAACTCTAAATGAGGCATAATGTATGAGGAAGAGACGGTACCCGGAGATGGACCTCACGACGAGACAGTACCCGGAGGAGACAGACGAATGTGGAGCACTAAGGAGGCTATCTGTACCTACCCTTCAGGTAGGATATATGGCTGACGATTCAAGGAGCTTCTAGACACCGTCCAACTATTTGCCTTTCACTTGTACCTATTTTTCCTTTTCATTTTACTTTACTGTAGGGCTTGTAATTCTAGCCCCCTTTTTACATTCCAACACATCTTTTGTATTCAGTTTCTACTTAGTGTTTTACTGGCAATAGTTTACTAAGATTGTGTGTGTTTACTTTTTATAAAGGCAATGACTTCCTAGAATAGAGATTTATGCCTTTGGTCCTAGTCTTCATCCCTTAGCCTATGGAAGGCGGGCTTGGGGAAGTCACGACATGGGTCCCAAGGTCGGGTCGTGAGAAATTGGTATCAGAGGAGTTGGTTCTACCACATAACTTAGGACTCTGATATTTATTTTCTATAAAGCAATATTGTTAAGGTTACCGAGTGTGGTTTTATGTACAGGGAGTCCAGTGTTGGTGCGGCGGCTGACGTATCCATACACCAGGACCTAGAATACCGATTTCCGACTTAGTGTACGAAAACACTGATTCAATGTGTGTTTTCAAAAGTTTTTCTTTAAGTCATCTCAACTAGATCAACTCACCAGGTATAATATTTTGACCGTGTCAAATCTGTTTCTTTTAGGATGCCTCCCCATGGACGACCATTTAGAGCCCCGAGAGTTGTATGCATTGATATCCCACCGAGCGATGAGGCCTCAGTGCAGGGCACCGTTCTAGTTAAGTCACCATTTGAGGCACCATAGATACCAAAAATCGTTGGGCCACCGATGCCACTAGCCCCAGTAGTAGACAATGCATGCTGCTTGAGTGTGATGCATGAGTTCCAGTGCTAGAGGCCACCCAGGTTCCGAGGAGAGACAGACCCACATGCAGATGAGGACTCGATGGAGGCTATGGTGAGTGTCTTTAGGATATTAGGGAGACCAACCGACTACATGGTGATCATTGCGGCCAGCTTCTTTCAGGAAACATCAGGCAGATGGTGGAGCATGATGCACTAGGTCCACTATGAGGCAGCACTACTCTGGACAGACTTCGAGAGCCTTTCTTGGGCGGAGTTTGTTACAGTGACCCTACGAGAGGTGAAGATACAAGAGCTACTTTATCTATAGTATGTCAGCATGGTAGTAGCGCAGTGCTCAACAAGGTTCACTGACATCTCGCACTACTCCACCGATATGGTAAAAACCCCATTATTCAGGCCCCAGACCTTTGAGCTGGGGCTCAAGAGAGAGATTAGAGCCTCGATGATCTCCCTCAGCATCCCGACACAGGGGAGGGTGTTAGAGAGAGCCCTACTGGTAGAGAGTTTCCTTGCTAAGCAGTCACTAGCAGTGAGACCTACTACTATTCAAAACATATTAGAGTCCTCTGTAGCTGGTAGTAGGTAGTTGTCGCATAGTTCCAAGAGGACCAGACCTATAGGTGGATGCCCACACGACTCAGGATCAGTTGTGCAGGGGCACCTAGAGTGGAGACAGATCCATTCATGCTAGGAGAGAACAATGTTACTCATGCGATGGCTTGTTCACATGGCTTGTGATTGTCCAAACTGCTGTTCTGACGACCAGTAAACAGTTGATATAACTCACATGCAGAGACATAGGTTCGATCGAGGTGGTCCGTAGGGCGCAAGAAAATGTAGCGGAGGAGCTGGTCGAGCAGCTAGCGGTGGAAGATGTTTCAAGGTATTACCACCACCACCACCAGGTGGTCCACCCCAACCGCAGGGAGAAGGTGGACAAGGGAGAGCTCAAATTCAAGAAGCTGGGGAATACGACCATGGTGCATTGGAGATGATTTGAGGTATGATCTGTTTCTACTCTACCTTAGTTGTAGTTCTTATAGATACAGGTTCCCGTCACTCTTTCATTTCCACTTCCCTCATTCGGAGCTCCGAGATTATGACGGAGCCGTTGGATCGATCCTTACAGCTAAAGACTCCTACGAGAGAAGAATAGATGATTACGCAGTGGTGATGAAAGTGTGATCTTACTCTAGGAGGTGAGAGATTCAGGTAGGATCTCATTGTAGTGGCGTCGAGGACTTCTGAAGCCATCTTGGGTATGGAATGGTTATCTACAGTCCATTATCAGATCGACTGTATTAGATGCAAAGTGTGGTGTGTCCCCACAGATGGGACTAGGTTCACCTCACTTGTGAGAAGGGAACCTTTGCAGCATAGGACAAACTTACTCGGAAGAGGGTTCAGCTGATCACTCACCAGTTGCCTTGCCATACCCTAAGAGTAGTTGATTTGGAGATTCGGACTTATCCTGTAGTGGTGGACCAGTACGCTTATGTTTTCCCTGACGATGTCCCAGGAGTACCTCCTCATAGAGAGGTGGAATTCAACATAGACGTATAACCCAGGATGATGCCGATATCTACTCCAGCATATCGGATGGCTCTCACTGAGCTTCGCGAGCTGAGGGTACAATTAGAGGACTTTTAGGGGAATGGATTCATCTGGCCGTAGGTTTCTCCCTGGGCAGCCCCGATTCTCATCACCAATAATGTAGACTAGAGCTTGAGGATCTGTATCGACCACCGTCACCTGAACCAGGTGACCGTGAAGAACAAGTACCCACATCCAAGGTTTGATGAATTCATTGATCAGCTAAAGAGATCATGATGGTTCTCTAAGATAGACCACAGATCAGGCTATCAGCAGCTCAGATTTCGATATGAGGATGTGTAGAATACGAACTTCAGGTGTCGGTACGACCACAAAGAGTTCTTGGTTATGCCACTCGGTATAACCAATTCTCCAATAGTTCTCAGGAGTCTCGTGAATAGGATCATCCATCCTTACCTTGATCACTTTTTCATAGTCTTCATCAATGACATTCTGAACTACTCGACTACTGAGTACGAGCATGCATACCATTTTCAGGTAGTACTGGACACCCTCTGAGAGATCCAGCTTTATATTAAGCTCTCAAGGCTCTAGTTTTAGATTCGAGAGGTTCACTTCTTGGGACACATCATCTCGAATGCTAGAGTTGCAGTAGATCCAGTGAAGATTGAGGCAGTGCTTGCTTGTGAGCCACCTAGGAGTGTGACAGAGATATGTAGTTTCCTGGGCTTGACTAGATACTATCAGAGATTCGTTCCAGGCTTCTATAGAGTTGTATCACCACTATCATCCTTTAATAAGAAGGGGAAACCCTTCTTGTGGTTGGAGAGATTCCAACATAGCTTTCAAGAGCTGAGGCAAAGTCTGACTAGTGCCCCCATTTTTAGGCTTCCAGAAGAAGGCATAGTGTACGTAGTCTACTGTGATGCTTCAGGGACCAGACTCTGGTGTGTTCTAATTCAAGAGTGAGCTTTGATCATGTATGGCTCTCGGAATTTGAGACATCATGACCAGATCTATGCTACCTATGACCTCGAGTTAGCAGTAGTGGTATTCACCTTGAATATGTGGTGGCACTATCTGATGGGTGAACGTTTTACAGTGTAATCTGATCACAAGAGTCTCAGGTATATCTTCTCTCAGAAGGACCTGAACCGGAGACATCGGCATTGGATTGAGTTCCTCCAGGACTATAAATTTGAGATAGTCTATACTTCTAGAAATGGAAACGTTTTTGCGGATGCTCTCATCAAGAGATCAGGCATTTAGCTGCTAAGAGAGGTGATAGAGCAGCTGGCTTCCATACAGATATCCTTTGTGGATAGGGAGGAGCAGTCTATATTCAGTCTCTTACAGTCACACCTCCAATGCATCAGTGAGTCAGGGAGGTGCAACATGGAGATGCTGACTATGAGACGTGACATGCTCAGATATTCATAGGGTAGGAGCCTGATGGATTTTCTTAAGGTGGGGAGAAAGCCATAATCTTTAGAGGACGTACCCTGGTACCTATATCACTTTGGGAGGAAGTGTAGATGGAGTTCTAAATTTCATCTCTAGAGGTACATCCAGGAGTGGCAAAGATGTACTAGGACCTTCGACGACAGCATTGGTGGCCAGGTATGGAGAAGGCAGTAGCTGAGTTTGTCTCTCAGTGCCTCACATGTCAGTAAGTGAAGGCAGAGCACCAGGTACCAACAGGCTCGGTTCATCCTTTAGAGCTCCTAGAGTGGAAGTGGGATGAGATATCCATGGACTTCATGACAGGACTTCCACATAAATCCCAAAGTCACGACTCGATATGGGTGATCATTGACCGACTAACCATGTCGGCCCACTTCCTACCGATCCGAGAGTAGGGATCAGTTGAGAGATTGAGACGCCTCTAGGTGCAGGAGATAGTGCATTTACATGGAGTAACTTCCTCGATTGTCTCCGACCGAGATGCACAGTTTACTTCTCATCTATGGAAGTGGTTGCAAGAGGATTTCGGGACATAGCTACATCTATGCACCGCCTTCCATCCTCAGCCAGATGGTAAGACCGAGAGGACTATTCTGACCCTCGAGGACATTCTCAGTTCATGTGTCTTTGACTTCAGTCTTAACTGGGAGGATCACTTGCCTTTGGTGGAGTTTTCCTACAACAACAGATATCACTCCACCATAGTTATGGCACCATTTAAGACCTTGTATGTACGACCATGCAGATCGCCATTGTGCTGGACAGACCCTGGGGAGTCAGCACTGGTGAGACTAGAGATAGTATGGGCTACCACGGAAAAGGTGCAGATCATCTAGGAGCAGATGAAGACTGCACAGAGAAAGAATAAGTCCTATGCTAACAGGATTGGAGGCCTCTAGAGTTTGAGGATGGCGACCACATCATTCTACGGGTCTCACCTAGATGATTTTTGAGGAGATTTAGCCAAGGAAACAAGTTATATCCATGGTTCATAGGACCTTTCCAGGTCCTCAATAGTGTAAATACGGTGGCTTACCACTTAGCTCTTCCACCTCAGTTGCACAGGATGTGTGGGGTCTTTTACGTAGCTTAGTTGAGGAGATACGTGCGGGACCCATCCCACACTATCGATCATGCGGAGCAGGATATCGATGATGGGGTGACTTTCATAGAGGTTCCAATATAGATTGAGGATTGAAAGCAGCTCGTCCTATGTGGACGGTCAATACATCTGGTGCGCATTTGTTGGTAGCACAAGAACTTCCCGGAGAGCACATGGGAGAAGTAGTCTTAGATCCATGTTCAGTACCCCCCATTTGTTCCATTAGTACACGTTGTAGCTAACTGGGAAGTAAAGCCTCAGGTGGGGAGAATGTAAAGACCTGGAATTTCCTTAGAATTTTTTTTCAATACATGGGAATTTTACGAGTCCACAGTTTCTGATGGCTCTTGATTCTGAGGCCCGGTGTGTCCAGAATCATTTTCTGATGTTTTTTTCAGGTACGTTCAGAAAATGTACATACGAGATTTTATAACTTTTCAACCAGTTCTCGGAACTAAAATATGAGGGCACCGTTGAACTCACAGCGTTGTTTATTTCTTAGTGAGACCATCACTGCAGTTGCGTTCTGCCGATCTTGGAAGATTTTTTTTGGGGGTTTTTAATTTAATTAAATTAAATAATGTATTAACATTATATTATTTTGGTGGTTAAGACCTCCAAGGGGAGGTTGGAGGTGGGGTCCACCTCACTTTTACCTCTAATGGGAGGTTATGGTGCTGAGGCCCACCCTTGTATAACCTCCCTTGGGAGGATATTATTATGTGGGACCCACAAAATCTACAAACCCCCTAAACCCCCCGAAATTCCCTTGAGTTAATGAAGAAAACCATCTCTCCATTAATTTTTTTGAAAACTCTCCCAGTTAATTGGGGAGCCTCTATACCTCCCCCATTAATGTTTTTGTGGAAACCCTCACCATTAAATAATTGAACTTCTTTTAATTAATTGTAACACCTTTTGAATCCATTTGAATTCATGCCGACCATTTAAAATAAAGGTTATTCTATTACTTTATTTTTATTGGCATAATTATTTGGTGGAACCTTGGAATAATTGAGAAAACATCCTCTCAATGAAGAACATGATGAATCGTTACCATTTTCTTCCTTCTTCAATTGGGAAAGGAAAGGTAAGTGACTCCCATGAAGAACGCCGACATCTTCTTTGACTTCGTCACCTTCGAATGATCGTCCACCAACAACGAGTACCCATTTTCATCCGACGTCAACGGAATGACACCGCCTTCCTGTGACTCCCTCAATGAATACTAACAAGCAAAGTAGGGGTATATGTGTTAGTTTTTTTCCCATTCTCCAAAGTTCAATTTATGGAGTAGGTTATTCCATATAATATCAACATAACGTGGGTGGGTTCGGACCACAAGAACATGGACGACCCTTCCCCTTTGTTTGTTCTTATTCGATGACGATGGCATGGAAAAGAGGCGATGACGATGAAGACAACGAACAAAGTCCGCGCTCTCATGGCCTCCGCAAACCACGCCTCCCCAGTGGCGCCAGGCGCACTACTCGTGCCCTGGCGCACTACAACGGTGCGCTACCCATGCACCCACATGATGCCTGGTCCCTACCAATGACCTACCCAGCACCCCCTGTGGCCTTCCCGGCAGCCTGCTCGGGGTCCCCACGCCCTGACCGGTGCCCTCGCAGCCCCCTGCCATGGTCTGCCCGGTGCCACTATGTGCTTACCGCGCCTTAGCGCACAGCCCAGCGCACTGGTGCCCTTCCTCGTGCACCCGCTGCCTACCCGGTGCCCCTCCGGCCCATCTGCGCCCCACGCGACCAACCGCTGGACTCCCGACGACCGACCTCCCGATTCTCACCCCTCACAGCATTGGCTCAATAGGCCCCGACCTTCGAGCCAAGCCACCTATATGGCGGCATCTGGGACGAACCGCCATCATAGTCCTCTGGGCCAGGCCCAACGGACTGGGCCTATCATAGTGGGCTGAACCACACAACGGACTCGGTCAGACCCATCAGGTCTGTCCGAGTTGACCCAGACTCGGTCGGCTCAGAATAGTTTGGGCCGAGTTGGTCTGATTGGGTCGGACCGAACCCGAGCCCCCTACTAACCCTTTTCTTACATTGGCCATACCTTTGAAACCGGAAATCCGTTTGACGAAACGTCAGGGGTGCTGGTAATCTCAATGAGAGACGGTCCCTTTGATAATACCCCACATGAGTTTAGGGTAATGTTAAGATACGGTCAGGTTGGATCATACACGAATTCAACTGGGGCCCTAGGACTAAAAGGCTAATAACTCAAAAACCGGGCATCCGATTGACGCACCACCAGTTGTGTTGAGACCCCTATGACGTGGTGAACCTTTGAGATACTTCTTCGTGGTACTTTTTGATAGTTGGAGTTTTTTACAGTAGCTCAGAGAGAAGATCCTTTCATTGATGAGCAGGCAGAGTGCGGATATCTAGTAGCTTATAGTCCTGATGACTGCTTGACCGATTTGACTATCCCAGTGGGGAGTGCCTGGTACATGGCGACAGACCCATGGTGGAGGAGCACCTTTTATTTGGCAGCAGACCCACGGTACTCGACAAGAGGAGTACCACTATTGGCTATTAGGGGGAGTGCCTGGTAGTTGGTGGCAGATACACAGTGGAGGACCACCTGGTAGTTGGCAGCAGACCCACGGTACTAGACAAGAGGATTACTTCACCAGTACAAGGTTAGTGAGAAGCGCCTTGGTGTTGTGACATGCCCACAGTTCTCGATAGAGGAGGAGTTCTCCTGCAGCCATGGTTTCGATAAAAAAATTCATGGTTTGAGCTAAGTCAATGACCTTTGGGTTTTCCTCATGATTGAGATGGGTTAATATATAAATTAGGAATATGTACAATTATATACCTATGTAATTGTTATCCGTTGATTCATACTTTCTGGTTTACCCTTGTTGGATTTTGTTAGACCTTGAGGGTCTCGGGGTCCCTACTGAGTATCGTTATACTCACCCATGCACGGGCTATGCATGCACCTCGTTGTGTTAGATGCAGACAACAAACAACACTGACCGAGGCAGAGTGTACTAGGATTTGACGGTTATTGTAGGTGGACCTCATAAAGAGATGGTACCCGAAGGAGATGGAAGGTCCTGAAGCACTGAGGAGGAAATCTGTACCTACCCTTCATGTAGGATTAGTGGTGGACGATCCAGGACCGGCTAGACACCTTCTAGCTGTTTGCCTTTTAGATGTAAATGTTTTCCTCTTCCTTGTACTTTATTATTGGGATATTATTTCCATCCCCCTTTGTACTTTCCATCACATATTTTGTATACAGTTTCTTCTTAGTGTTTTACTTCCAGTTGTGTACTCTGATTGTGTGTGTTTACTTTTTATAATGATAATTCCCTCCCATCTTAGGGATTCATGCCTTTGGTTCTACTCGTCGGCTCCTGGCCTATGGAAGCGGGCTTAGGGTAGTCATGGAACGGTTCCCTAGGACGAGTCGTGATAATTAACCACCATTATAAATCATTATATAATCTTATAAAATATTTAGCATCACCAAATATTTCAACAATAAAATTTTTATATTAACCTAAAAGATAATCCATAATATAAACAATTTTTTTTAAAAAATTTCTCATTGTCATTGAATAAATTATCATCTATAGTGATTTCCTATATCTCTGTATCAAATAGAAAATATATATTTTAACAACAAATCATATAATAACCGAATGGTTAATTAGAAACTCAAGAGAATAATATTTTGAAAAACCAATAAAATTTTTAAACCACCTCATAATAATAGTACACAGAAATTGAATTAGTATATCTATGCTATCAGAATTATGATGATATATAAAATTATAAACTCGTGATTATAACACGAAATTTTTGTAATACTAAAATGGAAGCTCTTATTCTTCCCAAAAGAAGCACAGTTATTTCCCCTCAAATAAAATCCTTGACTAGTGAATAGATTATATAAAATGAAATATGCAATAATCTTCCTAATAATTAGTAAAATAACATTTTAATCAAAACAATATCCAATTTTGAGGTCAAAATTATTGTCCCATTACATCACCAATGTTAATCATCAATTTTAAAAAACTAATCTGTTCCATGTTACTAAATAATAATTTTTCATAGATATTGATACCATTAAATATTTGTTTTAAATGTATTATGAGAATGTAATTTGGAGAAGTATGTAGGTGTATTGTGTCATGAACCAGATCTGGTCTCCATCCAAATCAGTGACTGAACATGTTTCTGTAATGTCTTGAAGTGCATTACTTATCCCCACGGGAAGGAATAAGTTCTTGGGTATCATATGTAATTGTTTTGGGAATGATTTACCCATGTTTAGAAATATAAAAAACAAACAATAATCAACAAATATAAATTGAAAAATTGCACCAGACAAGTCATTGAAATAATTCAGAATTGAACTATTTGGTTTTAAACCAAACCCAATATAGCCAAAAATATAATGGATCAACAATTCTAACCTAAAAACACCTCATGGTAAGGGGAATCACCATGAGGCCATCTATGAAACAATTCACTGACCAAACATGCTAACTACCAGAACCGTTGCTACCACAGACCTTTCCCTCACATGTGTCAAGTTTTACTAAGTCTACATACACCGAATGGTGTGTGCAGGGCTTGAGATTAATCCCAATACGATGCCACCAAAAATATTCAATGTGAAAAACCGTTCATGACAGAAAATATTTCATGTTTTTTTTAATAAGAAATTCTTGTAATAACTTCAAAAATATGCCACTTTAAAACGTAACAGTTTTAAAGATGGAAACTAGAATAATGTACAATTTTTAAGAAAGAAAACATGATAATGAAGTTTCAAGATACACACCATATGTTGATTGTTATTACCCTATAGCCAATGACTACTAGTCACATGAACATAACTAGGAACTAGCTAGCTGTGGGGTAGTATGTACATCATATATCAGTGTATGAGTAACTATTAAAACTATTCTTCTTGTCAATGAGCCACTAGGAGGGGAAACACCAATGAAATCATGGTCCCCAAACATTATCAATGTTTGGTTAGTTTTTTATCTTCAATATTTGTAGGTTAAATAAGGATGATACCACTACTGAATCACAAGAATATTAGTCCTAGTCCTCCCACCTATATACTTGAGTTTTCCTCTTTGGGATCAAACAAGATCCACATTATATAAAATTCCATTTTCTCATAAAATACCATTTCTGAAATATTCACATACGGAAATGTAAGCAAATTTTTTTTCATGTTTTTGGTAACCCAATATACCATTTAATATTTTAATAATACAAATTCATGAAGTAAAACAAGTCTATGCACAAAAAATCCATTTCAAAACCCACGTTCAAGGAAAAATTAAACCAAATACCAGATCAAAATAGAATTAGTTTTGCAAACAACATTTAATAAACCAATTTTGAATATTATAAATTTCGCTCAAATCATTCCACATGAGTTATAGCTGAAAAAACACAATTTTAACGAAAAAATGATTCTTTAAAAACCAACACATTGAAAATTATATCCAAAATAATTTTGTCACAAAAAAACATAATTAAAAAACATGTTAGGAAGTTCCAAAAAGTAATAAAACTCATCAAATCTTTGTTACACATGGAGTCACCTACTATTGATGTCAAAACCCAAAATGTTTGTGTGAATCATCAACCGCACCACAACCTCACCAAATGAGAGTGAAATAAAACCCTAATCCACAAGACGAAACTAGGAATCTCAATAATAAAACATATGGTAAAAACCATTGGTGCTAGAAATTTAGAACAACAAGAAGCAGTGAAGAAACCCCTATGGGAAAGAAGAAAAACAACGATTGAATCACTTACTTTTAGAATATTGATGTTTAACCAATAAAAATCTCTTCAAAAATGAGGTCCAGGAGATTTTTATGGAGATTGGAAGCCTTCCATGGCTATTAGGGTCGAATAAGGAATGCAATGGGTGGATTAGGTTTATTTCGTGTAGGGGAAAATGGTAAAACGCCATTTATTAAGACTTGGACACTGTTTGGCCTATTTTATCCACCCAAAACGTGTCTATTTTCACCAAAATTCAAGGGGAATCTATTGGGATCCATGGTGAAAATATAGACCAAGAATAGAAGAGAAAAATACTAGAAAATAAGGACATGCATGAGAAAATTCTCCCCACCAAGAAAAACATTCCTCCTTCGATAGTGGACAGATGCTTGAACAATAAGAAAAGAATATGTACTCTTTCTAAACCCATGAATTCCACTCAAAATTCACATTAACATCATTTTCATCCTTCTAAAGGACTTGGATATATGGAAAAAACATTTCCCAGAGCACATTCTATTGGGAATCCACTATTCACACTAGTTTCGCAAACACCAATAAATAAGACTCTATCCCTAACTCTTCCCAATTCAATACATGGGACATATCCGGAATATACTTCTTTATTTGGGAGACCTTCAATTTGTTATGAGTAGATGTCATCTAAGGGGTAAAGATAAACTGTATTCTACCTTTCCTATCCACTCAGTGATCTAAAATGGTTTGACAGACCTCAATGATAGCTTTCTATGCTATCTCCAACGATGATGGCCCATATGAGGGACCACATTCAATAATACTCAATCAGCCACATAGAACTCAATAACATAACACCTCTGATTAGGATAATATCTACAGATACTCTATTCTATCAATAAAAACTACCTAATAAAAATGAACTTCTCAGATTTATCTTATGAAAGGCTCATCCCCAATAGTGAGATCTCACTAACTGACGCACGCCTGTCGTGGGGCGTGGCAAAAGCATATTTAATTTTCCTAATGCAACACAGTGGCTGACTAGGGTCGTCTCACTTGAGGAGCGTTATAGTCGGTTCAATCACTTATACTAATTCACTTAATCTAATTTTTATTTCTTTTTTTATATTATTTATGAATATATATATTTTTATAGTTTTAGAAAATTTTAAATTTAAATTAAGAAATGAAATATTAAAATCTAAATGCAAATTATTACAAAATGAAATTATAAAAGAAAGGTTTTGGTCCTAGGTTTGGATAACACGAGTGCATTCATTATTTGTTGATTATTTCAATTCTATTTGATAATTCATTTTGTGAAACCTCATTAATGAATTACATCCCATTGATTTATTATGTGTGTGATTTTAACATGCCTTCGGCACACCAAACCACACCTCCTCCAGTAATCCAGTAGAGTAACACCTCAACCGAGAATATTATCCCTACAATACCCGACTCCACAGTATGCCGTTTCAAACCTTATGGAAACCCCAACTCCACCGTATGATGGTTTTTCCTAAGACAAGGGAGGGGAAATGAATAATCAATGAAAAGAAATGGAATTGAAAATAATGTCGTAGTGGACGACCGCGACACCCGTGCAATATTCTCTCCTCCACCACAAATAGATTTAAAACATTTTTTTAATTTTAAGTGCAATAATGAATAACGTCATGAATCCTCCCCTATTTCCAAGCCTTAAGTTAGTCACTTGCCATGTGGAAGTGCAAAGAGATCACAATGGAATGATGGAAGAGAGATAAGAAATATTAATGTTATAAGTGAAAAGGGGTGGATGAAGAAATGGGAAACACTTTAATAAAATGATTATGAATGAATTGCATAAGAAATTAAAACTAAAATAAAAATGGAAATAAAGAAATATAAATCCTAAATGGCTCTTTGGCCTCCTCTCCTTGGTTCCCTGGATGTTGTTGGGAAGGAATTGGAATCTCTTGAGGAGGAGGAGCTCTCCTCCTTTTATAGCCATATTTATGTCCTCCGAATGTTGTCGTGTTTTGGATCCCATAAATGACCTCTTCACGCGTTGATCCCTTATTCAATGTTGTTTATAATTGTCGTGGACGTGTCCCCTCAAAATATCAGCGGATTTGGACAAGTGATGAATGAGTTATGACCAATGTACTCGGAGAATTTATTCTGTCCAGTCAGAATTATCAAACCGCAAACCACCGTTTTGTAATGAATTAATGTCCTTGAAAACGGCCATTTAAGGCGTGTCTCCCTTAATGAAACGTGTTCACAATATTCCTATCCGTCTATAAAACAAAATTTCAGCTCCATTAAAGTCTTTTTGAACGAGTTATGGATATTTCACTGAACCTTCTTTTTTCTGGAAGAAATTTCCTGGAAGCTTCCTTGGTGTTCCTGAATAATCTTCAACTTCATTGAATTGTTTGGACCTCAAGATGGTCGAATCATATCCTGGTCCAGAAGACAAAGTTGAAGGAAATTAAATTAGGATTCTAAAAAAATTATATTCATAAAATTTGATTTATATTTTTTGTAAATGACCAAAATACCCCTGTAGTGAAAATCTGTCCAAAATGCAGAATTTGGTCATTTTTGCATTTAAACATAAAATACTTCATAAATCCAAAATTGTTACATATAAGCTCAAAATGGTATCATGGGATGTTTAAAACAATAGAAATGCATTAAAAATGTGCAAATTATAAGCCCTGTCAATTCCCCCACACTTAAACTATGCTTGTCCTCAAGCATAAAATCTCAACATGGAATTCAAAGGGCACCAATGTCACCAATATTTAAATTTCAAATGGAATAAAACCAAATTATTATCAATGTCCAATCAAATTTTCCAGTTCCACAAAAATAACAATTTAATTTCCCATTTTTCAAAGAAACAATCAATTCATGCATTTTACTTTTCCCCTTTGAAAAATAATGAAGCTTCTCCTTTCATTCATTCAAGCTTCTCAATTTATTATTATTAAACATGCCAAATCATGACCTACCTCACTTTTTAATATTTTCTCTCATCACTCATGATACAATTAATAGTGGAGTTATGCTCATATCATGAGAACATGCTCCTTACCCATAGGCATTTAAAGTAACTACTTTCTCCACTTTGTAAACACAAAACACACATAAAATCATGAGGACTTGAAATAAAGGTTCAAATGACTCTGTGGCTTAGGGTTGGTGGGTAAATGATTGAAATAATTTAAGGCCAGAAGTAGGAGGTTTTACACTTAATTACAATGCATGATTAATCAACTGAAAATACAAGACGAACCTCACTCAAATCCCCTTGAAATGTGAATCACAACACCACTCCCATTTTAATGACATGGGTCATGAGTCAATAAATGATTACAAATAATGATATCATCCAAGTTCTCCCTGTTTTTTTGTAAAGCTCCAGAAAGGCACAGCTTTATTTTCTTTTTTCTTTTTGTAAAGCTCCAGAAAGGCACAACTTTATTTTGAATTTTTTTCTTCTTTTTTTTGGAGAACCGGATGAAATGAAAGAAGCAGAATGAAATGATGACTCATGCCCAATTTTCTAATAATACATTGCCCAAAATGATGACGCACACATTACACCACCCAAAAATGATACATATCCCAAGGAACGCACACGATAGGCCCTTCCCCCACACTCAAACTTGAAATAACCATGCAAAAATACTAAAAGTATAGGTAGGTAAGGAAAAATTGGATTGTAATGTGGCTTAAACATATAAGGAAATTCATGGAATCTAAGGGCTTATGAAGGATAAATGTAAAGGTGGGTCTTAGGATAAAATGTGGCTAGCCAAAGATATGTCTCAATTATTTTAGATGTGGTTTTGTACTGTCATAGCTTTGACAAGTTTCAATACAAGTTCTAGCAGGTGGCACGTCCCAAGATCACTCAAGAAATATTCTCAAGATAAAATAGCAAATATTTGGTCTAGAAATCCTCTCAAGAATGAGAATATGATATTGGACAATCATTCATGGCATGATTAATAATAACAAATTAATTCACATGAATTTCAGAAATTAAAAGAATGAAAAATGGAAGGGACATTTCATTTACATGAATCAATTAATTCCCTCAAATCATGAGTCCTTATTTCAATATCATTGATTCACTTTAATCATCCAATTATCCATTTTAATTATTCAATCTCATTAACATTGAAATTTAAAACATGGCATCACAAGATTCCTAAGAAACTCATGTCTCCTAGATAAGTTGAGTAAAACATTAATTCAAGTGAGGGTATGCAATTCTTATCATTAAAGCTTAAAACATGTTTTGGACAAAAAATTTAAGGAGTATAAAATTTAAAATTTAAAAATGAACTCCCCTTTGAAATAAATATTCAGTCCCCTTTAACAAATTTTTGGGGCTTCCTTCTTCCATCATGATACTACAAAAGAAAATTTCAAAATTAAGAATGAGTATCATGTCATTAAAGCACAAAATGATAAAGGGGAAATGGATGAATGCTAAACTACTTCTAATAAATGAAATTTAAATCTAAATTCGTATAAAGTAAGGGATAAGTCTTGGTACGATCCCCCATGTGGGCCCTGAATTTTAACTGCCTCTAGTGGGCAGTACCAGCTGTTATCCAAAGTCTGATGGTGGATGTAGCTTCTTTGATTTGAACCACCACATGTGGATTTTCCCCGCTTGTTCTTCATTGTACTTGTTGAGGAGGATTACATGTATAGAGTACACCAAATCCACCCCCTTTGCAATGTAGTAAAACTTGCATGGTGGGGGTATGATGAAGTATGAAACCTCCTACTTCTTCGTTGCTTCTTGTGCAACTTCTTCTTCTATTTCCAGTGGTTGGTTTAGATGTGAAGCAGCATGTGTCTCTGGTTCATCAGGAAGAGCCACTAGAATCTCTTCATGATGGGGCTCCTCCAGTATATGTTCAATGACTTTAGGGAGCTCTAGGTGTTCCTCAACATGTGCATATTCTTTTTCCACATCATCCTCCAAGGCATAATATGATTCACACAATTCTGAAAATTCAAAAACGTTGGGAGTTATAGTCAAAATAGATTCAATAAATTTAAAAGATTTTGAGTTCAAGATGGTATCATCTCCCTGATTCGGTTTGGCTTGAATATCTTCTTCAATAGAAAATGCCACTTGGAGTTGATCTTTGATAGATGAAGATTGATAGTCAGACTCCTCCACCTTGAGTTTGTCTTCAACATCATGGATGTCTTCAATGAAATTTGGGAAGACCAGTGGAACATCCTTGTTGGCCTTGAATCTTTGAATGTCTTTTTGGAGTTCATCGGCCAAGACCATCAAATCTTCCAGTGAGATCCATGTTGCTAATACTTTTTCCTTTTGTTTGAGCCTTATCATTAGAGCATCAGCCCTTCGTTGGAGGGATTCCTAAGTGTAGTCGGTTTCTTCTTCTGGCACATGTGAGTAATTGTTCCATGCATTTGAATTTGAGATTGAAGACATTATGGGAAATAGTTTTTTTAATGAATTTTTTTTAAAAAAAATTAAAAATATTAAAAAAACTGTGAATTTAGAAAAAAGTGATTGAATTAACTACTTAGCTCACCGACAACGGCACCAGTTTTGATGCATGCCTATCGTGGGGCGTGGCAAAAACATATTTAATTTTCCTAATGCAGCACAGTGCCTTACCAGGGTCATCTCACTTGGGGAGCGTTATAGTCGGTTCAATCATTTATACTAATTCACTTAATCTAATTTTTATTTCTTTTTTTAATATTATTTATGAATATATATAGTTTTATAGTTTTAGAAAATTTTAAATTTAAATTAAGAAATGCAATATTAAAATCTAAATGCAAATTATTACAAAATTAAATTATAAAAGAAAGGTCTTGGTCCTAGGTTTGGATAACACGAGTCCATTCATTATTTGTTGATTATTTAAATTCTATTTGATAATTCATTTAGTGAAACCTCATTAATGAATTACATCCCATTGATTTATTATGTGTGTGATTTTAACATGCCTTCGGCACACCAAACCACACCTCCTCCAGTAATCCAGTAGAGTAACACCTCAACCGAGAATATTATCCCTACAAGACCCGACTCCACAGTATGCCGTTTCAAACCTTATGGAAACCCCAACTCCACTGTATGATTTTTTTTCCTAAGACAAGGGAGGGGAAATGTTTAATCAATGAAAAGAAATGGAATTGAAAATAATGTCATAGTGGACGACCGCCACACCCGTGCAATATTCTCTCCTCCACCACAAATAGATTTAAAACATTTTTTTAATTTGAAGTGCAATAATGTTTAACGTCATGAATCCTCCCCTATTTCCAAGCCTCAAGTTAGTCACTTTCCATGGAGAAGTGCAAAGAGATCACAATGGAATGATGGAAGAGAGATAAGAAAAATTAAAGTTATAAGTGAAAAGGGGTGGAAGAAGAAATGGGAAACACTTTAATAAAATGATTATGAATGAATTACATAAGAAATTAAAACTAAAATAAAAATGGAAATAAAGAAATATAAATCCTAAATGGCCCTTTGGACTCCTCTCTTTGGTGCCCCAGATGTTGTTTGGAAGGAATTGGAATCTCTTGAGGAGGAGGAGCTCTCCTCCTTTTATAGCCAGATTTCTGTCCTCCGAATGTTGTCGCGTTTTGGATCCCATAAATTACCTCTTCACGGGTAGATCCCTTATTCAATGTTGTTTATAATTGTCTTGGACGTGTCCCCTAAAAATCTCAGCGGATTTGGACAAGTGATGAATGAGTTATGGGTAATGTACTCGGAGGATTTATTCTGTCCAGTCAGAATTATCAAACCGCAAACCACCGTTTTGTAATGTATTAATGTCCCTGAAAACGGCCATTTAAGGCGTGTCTCCCTTAATGAAACGTGTTCACAATCTTCTTATCCGTCTATAAACAAAATTTCATCTCCAGTAAAGTCGTTTTGAGCGAGTTATGGATATTTCACTGAACCTTCTTTTTTTTGGAAAAAATTTCCTGGAAGCTTCCTTGGTGTTCCTGAATAATCTTCAACTTCATTGAATTGTTTGGACCTCAAGATGGTCGAATCAGATCCTGGTCCAGAAGACAAAGTTGAAGTAAATTAAATTAGGATTCTAAAAAAATTATAATCATAAAATTTGGATTTATATTTTTTGTAAATGACCAAAATACCCCTGTAGTGAAAATCTGTCCAAAATGCAGAATTTGGTCATTTTTGCATTTAAACTTAAAATACTTCTTAAATCCAAAATTGTTACATATAAGCTCAAAATGGTATCATGGGATGTTTAAAACAATAGAAATGCATTAAAAAATGTGCAAATTATATGCCTTGTCACTAACCAAATCCCAACATAGAGGGAACTAACAATGCTGACCATATTACACCTCAAAATGATCAATTTGAATGTATGATTGGTAACTGTTGATATAAAAACATATGACCAATCCCGAATTCCAATCCCATGAACCATCAAAGTCTAAAACACATGAAAAAAGCATGTACACTAGAATATGATTTTCCCAATATGTCTGACCATCTATTTGAGGATGGTATATCATGCTCATCATAATATGTGACTGAAAATCCTTCTAATGGACTTCAAAAACTGATTTTTTAAATGGGGGTCTCTATCTTAGACAACTACCAATGGAACACCATGCAGCCTTTCCTCCTCCTGAATATACAATTGGACCAACTCATCCACTGCAGTAATATCATTGATCAAAATGAAGTTGGATGATTTGGTCAGATGATCAATCACTACCAAAAAACATTTCTTACACTGAGGTGTATGAGGTAATCCAGTGAGGAAATCAAGGAAGACCCCATCCCACTTATTGTAAATAATGAGAAATCGATAAAGAAAACTATAGGGCCTTTGATGTTATTGATTCACCTACTGAAATTTATAGAATCTCGACATAATGATAGCTATATCACGTCTTATACCTGGCCACTAGACATTCCAATGAACATAATAATACATTTTCATCACTCCAGGATGAACAACCCACTTATATAGGTGGCTATCCAGAATCACCAACAATATCAGAGACAATGGAAACATTGAATGGCCCATGAATCACTTGATTCCCTTGGGAGATGAAGACAAATTAGTAGATGTTTACCCACCAGGAAGACTCTATATCGACCACTGAGAAATCTCATCACTTGGATTATCCCACTGAAAGAACTCTAAAAGAGAATGATTCAACTGAATTATTTCCAAGAATTCACCTCCACTATGATCCTTGGTCTTTGAATGCATCTCAATAATAAGTCCCATCAGATTTCCCTCATCATTAAACATCCTCAATGATTGAAATGGTAATTTTCTACTCAAGGAATCATTAAACACAATTAAATTTTCTTGAGTATAGATGATATCGTATTCGAACCCCTTCAAATACTCAATCCAATGATGATGCCTTAGATTATGATCCTTATATGATAATTTGTAGGAAAAAATCTAATGATTGGATTGGACCACAAAATTCACCCAAACATGGTAGTGACGCCATGTTTACAAATCAGGAATCACTGTTGATAACTCCAATTCATGGGTCGGGTAATCTTATTCATGTCGTCAGAGTTGGAGAGATTCATATTCCACCTTTTGATCACCCTGCATAATCACACACTCGAGAACCAAACTTGAAGCATCACAATACACCACAAAACTTTTTCGAGATTATGGAAAGATGAACATGAGGGAGGTAGTAAACTACCAATTCATCTATTGAACAGATTAATGACATTCTTGGACCCATTCAAGCTTCACCTCATTCTGAGTTAGTGTAGTCATGGGCAATGCAGGCTGAGCGAAATCCTATACAAACCACATATAGTAACCTTCCAGGCTAATGAATCTCTTTATCTCGAAAACATTCTTCAGCTTATCCCGTGACATAACTACAATAATCTTCTCGGGGTCCACTGAAACCCCCTATTTCGTGATGACATGACCGAGAAACATGAACAAAATGACTTATAAAGTCCACATGGACATCTTTTTATAAAGGAAATTCTCCTACAAAGTGCCCAACATGATCCATAAATTATTCTCATTCTCTTCCCTGGATCTAGAGAAAAATATGATAACTTCCCTGAATGAAACAATAAAAGAGATTAAGTATTAGTAGAATAACCAATTCATAATCACCGTAATTTTATATGGAGCATTGGTCAATTCGAATGGCATATCCAATACTCAATGTGGGTATACCAGCTCCGAATGATTTCCACTAGGATATCCACCTTTTTCACCCTAACATGGTGGTACCTGAAACACTGTTCTATCTTGGAAACTAACATTTGAACCATTAACTAATCAAACAAGTCATTTATTCGGTGCAAAGTCTATTTTTCCTATTGTCTATATTATTTAGCTTTTGGTAGTCAATTCACAATCAGAGAGACCCATCAACCATCTTAAAAACGAGAGAATGTGCAGCCCATGGATAGACTCTCAGGAAAATGAATCCTTATGATTCCGAATTGTCCAATTGTATCATTATTTCCCTCAACATGGTGGGTGTTATACAATATGAGAGAAGAGATATCAGTTTTGTTTACAGTGGAAAATCAATTGGTAAATCCACATCCTACTCTAGTGGAATGCCTCAAAATAATCTGTGAATACCTCTAGTAACTCATCTACTACACAAGGTAATCCATCATCATTAGAATGGTAATTTACCTCTATCATTAGCAACAATAACTAGAAGATTATTCTTCCTATTATTGGGACTGGTGGTCCCACATTACCTAACCAAGGATCCTATTCCCCATGAAAAACCTAAGGACTCCCATAAAGATCCATTAAACTCACCCACTTCAAATTGAAATCGATATGTGCATGAAAGGGAACTTGATAATCCATTCCATGGATTAGATAATAAAAGGTCCATATCCAAGACCAAGAGGTCTCATTCCATCTCAAACCCTATCATAGAAAGAATACAAGATATTTACATGAGTATTTTCTCCTTACCCAACGACATCACCTAATTCATCATGAAAGACAAAAACTGAGATGGAAAATTCAAAAAATTCATTATAAGAAAAGAGGTAAAAGAGACAGAATAACAATTACAAAATAGAACAATAGCTATAAACGATTCAATCAAAAGGGTAACTCAAACAGTCGAATGTCTTACATCTGATCCTATTGGTCCTTGATCCACAACATAAAGATGACTAATATCTACCTGAGAAAGGTTGCTCACATGTGGCTCTGTCCTAAGAAAGATCCTCCCAAAATGTGATCTGGCCTTCCCACTATGGGAACCAAATCATTATCCCACCATCCTGGATGTCTCTAACTGAACTGACACCCCCATGGAATCTATGGATCCAACCCCACTCTAAAGGCTACGTGTGTCCTTACAAAATCATTACAAGTTCCCCATAGTTCCACACTGAAAACAAGGCCTCAATATATATGTGAATGTATGTCAGGGTGCCTATCCCTCCCACACTGGTGACACACAACATACCTTATATCAGATGCCACAGATGAACACTACCTGGGTGGATGGCCTGAACTACCACCTCCCTTCATCCCATGCTTCTCTCTCTTCCTTTTCATATAAGATGAACTACCACAACCATCATTGATTCTATCCCAGAGAAACTATAACTCCCTTGTGGTTAATATATACCATACAAGCCCAATCAACCACCTCCCCATAGGTCTTTAACATAAATAAGAATAACTGAGAATAGATCTCTGGACACAATCCCATTTCAATCCTATAATCCTTTATATGTTCATTACAGACTATCTCGAGGGAATATCAGACTATATTAGAAATGATGTTTGTATACTCTATCACTAAATGTTTCCCCAGAACAAGATCTACAAACTCCCATTTTTCGGAATAAGATGAGACTTCAGGGGTATACTGGTCATTGAAGGTAACATTAAATTCCTTCCAGTTTATCTTCTCAAGATTCCTAGCTTGAAGTAATAATTAAAACCACCTCTGAATGGAAAAAATAGCATAAATGAGAAGATTTCATCATAATATACTCAGATGTGTCAAGGAAATCAATCCTTTGTTTGATATTCTCAAGCCACTCCTCTATTACCAGAGGCTCTGTACTAGCAGAAAAAGAATGAGTCTTATTCTTCAAAAACACATGGGCATTGTCCTACCTAGTACCAAGTTAGTCATCCATAAGAAGAATAGTATTGGGATCCATATCCTTCCACAGAGCATGTACATCTCGAACAATAGCTTCTACCAACCTCTGATCAAGCGTTGAGGGATAACTGTCTTCGGCTTCATCCCATGGGTGAAAGGGTGCATTCTGGGGGGGCATGTTCAGCAAGAAGGCAGTAGTCACAAGAAAAAAAATTACTAAAAAATTTCTAAAAATTTTCAAAAATAAAATCATACATAAAAAAATCATTTTAATAATGGAATAAACAGCTACTACAACCCCAGACATTTTCTACGCGCAGTATGCAGCCCGCACATCAAACCTAGAAGAGAATCTAAAAAATAATCCCAACATCTCATTGCCACTTGAGGTCTATCACGAGAGGTGCAGGCCAGGCACCATATTCACATATAAAATATTGAGCCCTGCGATTCCTAGCTCTTATCTAACTAGACCCAACCCAAATTATATGACCCAATGATCTTAACCAAGCATGGATTCCATTTTGGTACTAACCAGATCTAGTCTCCATCCAAACTAACACCCGACCTGGCCTATGGAGATTCATGAATGGTGTACCCTATCCTCAATGGCTATCACAAGTGCCCAGGTATCATAAATAATGGTTTTTGAATGATTTACCTGAGTGTTAAATCATAAAATAACAAAAAATTATCAATAAACCAAATATGAAAAATTGCACCAAACAAGTCATTGAAAAATTCCAAATTGAAATACATGGATATAAAATACCCAATAGGGTCCCAAATAAAAAGGATCATTAATAATAACATTAAGACCACCAAACGGAATGGTGAAACACCCTAAATCCATCCCTACAAAGTCACACCATGAAAATAAGCTAATAATACGAAATCTTGTCACCAAGGACCTTGGCCATACATGTGTCAAACATTACCAAGAATTCAACACCAAAGTGTGTCAGTAGGTTGTGAGCCTAATACCAATTGGATCCCACCCAAATGATTCCCTATAATAAAAATTTTATGTCAATTATCTTTCATGTATTAATAAATTGGAAATGTTGTGCGATGTTCTAAAATATAAATCATTAAAATAAAATAGTTTTCATGGGGGAAACATAATGAATGTAAAATAATTAAGAAAAAACACATACTTCATAATTTTCCCACAAAAAACACAATTTTATGATGATAAGTACCATATATACATTGAGCACTAGTGACAGGAACACCCCTCGACACTAGCTAGTTGCGGGGCCCTTGTACATCGTATCTTGATGTATGAGTAACCATAAAAAGTATACTTCTTCTGAATGATCATCTATATGGGGAAACCCCAATGTCCTAGTGGCCCCTAGACATCATGAATGTTTAGTTAGTGTTGTCATTGTCAAATTTTCTATGTGAAATAGGGATAATACAACTACCAGAACATTAGCATGCTATTCCTAGTCGACCAACCTAGAAACCCGGGTTTCCCTATTTGTGATCAAATAATTTCTACATGTTATAAAATATAATTTTCACGCAAAAATACAATTTCTGAAATATAAAGACACAAAAAATAACCCAACATGTTTTTCAGACTTTGTGTAACTCAATAAACCATAAGAAATATTCGTGAAATAATTTCTTGAAGTAAACCTAGTCTTTCAAAACTGAATCCATTTCAAAACCCACATTAGAGGACCAATGCACAACAGTATCACACCAAATCAAAATTTTCATCAACAGAAACATTTAAAAACACACTTTTACATATTCAAAAATTCCCTAAAATAATACATCGTGTGTTACACATGAAAAAAAATTCAATAAAAAATTCAACATTAAAATCAAATTACTAAACAGTTATATCCAAAATGACCTTCACACCACACATAATAAGTAAGAAACATGATAGGATGGTCCACCAAGAAATATAACTCATCAATTAATTATTACACAAGGAATTACCTACCATAGATGTCAAAAACCCTAATTCATTTTGTGGATCATTGACCACACCACAAGAGAGTGAACGTGAACCTCAATAAATAATATTGATTGAAGAAACACAATATTTATCCATTGAGAAGAAACCTTAGTTACTACAATTTTAGAACATCAATTTGAGAGGAAATCCCATTGAGAAGGAATATAAATTATGAATGAATCACTTACATGAGGAATCATGACTCTCCTTCTTCAGAAATCTATAAAAACGAGTTCCAAGAATGGTTGAGGGAGCTTTGAAGCCTTACATGCCTAATAGGGTCGAATGAGGGAATAAAGGGGTGGATCAGGTTTATTTTCTAATGGGTAAAACATTAAAAACCTATTTTATTAACACATAGACATTGTTCATGGTTTGTCTATATAGTTTTTTGAAGTTTATGTCCAAACCATTTGGCCTTTTCTGTCCACCCAAAACATGTCCATTTTTTTCAAAATCCTAGTGGAACCTAGTGGGAACCATGGAGGGAATGATAGTCCAAGTATAGAAGAGAAAAATAACAAAAAATAAGGACTTGGATGAGACATTTTGGGATTAATATACCCATAATATCATTAATATAACAATTAAGTAACCTAATTATCAGATACAAATAGATAAAAACATAAATCCTTTCAACTAAAATATTGTAATTAATCATTTCCTTACTTGATATATCATTTAACCCATTAATCCTGGAAATAGTTTGGATAATTCCTTTATTTGGAATAGATAATACAAAAAACTAAAAATTGTACATTAGGATGAACACAATTTATTTCCTTCCAAATAGTCATTTTTTATCATTAATTAGTTTTTATATTCCCTTATGTTCAAAAAAATTTACCATTTTCACATTCCAATACAATATTATGCTAAGATAATCTTTCAACATAACAGAAACATAGGAAGATGAATCACCTTCACTCTATAATATTCTTGAAACAAAATTTTCCTGTTGTTATGTCTATCAGTAAACTCCCCAATCATTATATTAATAATAATATAATTAGATAACTAATTTTTCATAAAAAATGGTCTTCCATTCCATATTTTATATCATTTTTGTGTTCATAATTTCATTATATTTAACATTTTGTACTTATTTTATTCCCCGTGATTCCATATATTTAATAAAAGAACAAATTTAATATGAGTATGAATTATCAGAAAGGGGAATATTATAATAATGAAAAATAATTCAATGCCACGAAAGATTCAACTAAATATTTGGATCCATTCTTTTATCCTATTCCATCATGTTTTTTCATAAATTAAACTCCATTATATGATTTTATAAGAAAAAAATTAAACAAAGAATACCCTATAGGACTGTCAAACTAGGTGCACAGTAATTGAAACCAGAATGTACACAACAATTATTGGCAAGATATACATCAATAAACTATACTAAGGATTAAAATATATTGATGTACATATTGCAACACTGTTTAAACTTTTTGTAACTAGATAAGAAATATTTTTTACATAAAAAAAATAAATGTCTACATTCATAAAAAAATTTCTGTGTTATCCTATGTATATAATTATTTATAGGGTATTCACAAATATTTCCTAGTATATACATCTATATATTAACTAATCATTGCTTTGATAATATTAATAATTATCCACTCATTTCCTATAGAAATATTATATCACATTAGATGAATATTCAAAATATAAAATTGTGAAACCAAAAACAAACATATAGGATTTTTCACTTTTTAATATAGATACATGATTATTATATGTAGGTATATAATTGATGAAACCGCAAAATTATATTATCAATATGTAACATTTAAATTCAATACCTAAAATATTCCATCAAAATTTAGGGAATGTAAATATAAGGAAGGGTGACCTCAAATGAACCTTATGGTTAATCATTGGATATATCAATAATACCTTAATCATAACATGAGAATAATGGTACAAGATCATGATTATAAGCACTTAAAATCCTTCCAAATGATTTCTAGATCAAAAAATAGTAACTTTATAATTTATATAAGATCATATTATATGAATCTTTGAGAAATAAAAAAACATGACTCCTATGATTAATAAATTTGAATAACATCCTATCATAAATGTATGGAATAAATGATGAAATTATTATAATCATAAGAATATTAATTCAAGGATACCAACTAGAAAATTATAAATAAATTTGAATATTTATCATAACACATGTATTTACTTTGGGCCTAGGATTACCTATTATATACCCTATTTTGGGCATTGTACAACATCTAGTGTACAACCATTTTTAATGATTAGGGTAATCGCTCATACTCACATACTACTCATAGAACATTTATTGTTGTCCAATTAATCATATAGAAATGTAATTTGTTCCCAATAATCACATTATCATAAGCTCACTCATATGAAATCTAAAAGGCCATAAAATCATTTATCATAACATAACCCCTGGAAAAAATGGGATTTATCTATATTTCACCATCATAACCATATAATGTTAAGAAAAATAATTAAATGGTATCATTGAATTATTTTCCCTATAAATATAAATTTACATCAATTAATATTATCGTATCTAAAAAATTCATTTAAATGATCACAAGATCTTTTTTTGGGGGAAAATACCCTTTCCAATTTGAAATGTTTTATTTAAAATATAAAATATAATTTAATACTAATTGAAAATTTTTATTCAAAAAATTAGACTTTAAACATGTAATTGAATATAAAATAATGTTATAGTTATAATAAAATTATATTACATTCATTTAATGTACATTAAAAAAATTACCCACTTTAATGTTTTTGGTAAAATGTCAAATGTATCTCATATTGAAATTGACAGGAATATTCATACTTTTTTTTGAAAAAACTTATACATGGTAAAAATAAAATTATTTAATGACATATTAGTATAAAATTTTTGGAAATTTTTTTTATAAATAATGTATAATGGTGTAAAATGATTTTTGTTAAAATAGAAAACAATGACATTCATCTTCAATTTTATTTAAGAAAATAAATTTATAATGTTTTTAAAATTAAATAACATATTTTATTAAAAACATATATATTTTGGAGAAAAAATAGTCTTTAGGATAGATAGATTGTAATATTTCACAATTACAAACATAATCTTAATCAATACAGATAAATAATTATATTGTAATAGAAATACCTAACATATTTGGTAACCTTGGAATCATAAGTCCCACTATAGTAATAAAAATATATGTATTTCAAAATCAGCATATATTTCATTATGATAATAATAAAATATAATCATGGGGATTATGTACACCATATAAAATAAACATGTGGTGATTTTGGAACCTGTCTCACATAAGTAAAAGTGAGATAAAAATCCATTACATTGTGTTCCAAATACATTTAAGCTCTAATAACTCATTGTATTAAAAAAAGTAATAGTAATATATTTCTCTAAAATATGATTATATATAAAAAAAATATATATGATTCTATTATAAAACATCATGATCCATTAATATATAATTATTTATTAAACTTTTAGTTTCAAGGTTTTAACTATTATGTTTTTTATGTGAGATTCAGTTACAAAATTATTGTAATTGAACATTGATCATAGTTCCATAAACTATAGAATGTTAAAAATGATATTTATAAATTAAATATTAATTAGATAAATATTTATAGTCATCTATAAACTAATTTTATTAAATGGTAACTAAAATCATTCTATGAAAGGTTGGATATATGTCTACATGAACGTTATATGGAAGCAATGAATGTAAACTAATAATTCACCTGTAATGAGAGAATATTAACTCATATATATCTTATATATTCATTAAATTTATAATTTATACAATTCATTTAATGTGGAAATGAAGAATGAATCAAAAAACATCATTGTGTGGGTAGTTAAGACATATGCATTAGTGATGTTATTTATTTCAGATGGATGGGATGAAGGATGATAATTTATGTTTCATCATCAAAAATAATATTTCAATATATTTATTATTATGAGTTTATTATTTTATAATTTTTATAAAAAATATATATTTGTTATAATTATAATTAAATTAGAAAATGCTCAGTTAAGAGTTATACTATTAGGGCCCACCCTTACAAAATAAATATTCTAGTTAACTCTACAAGAAGTCATTTATTACATTAGAAAATGAATTATCACTTTATAGTTTTAAAAAGGTAGGACATAACTCATACATATCAACCCACAATCATAAATGGTGGGTAAAAGTAAAATAGTATTTGTTTCTTCCAATAAAAAAATCAATTAAAACAACAACATGATTTCATTGAAAAATCATCATAAAATTTAACTTTACGACAATATTTCCACTAAAAATAATTATAACCAATGTTAAAATATACGAAAACATGGTTTGAGCATAAAAAAATATGTAAGGGATATAAAAATATTTAAATAAATCATTTGTATTTGAATACATATGAAATAATTTCACAAAGACATACTTCTCTCTCATAAGTATCACATTCTTAGCGAAATATGATATTTCCATAAACATAGAAAACTAGAATAGTGAATAAAGGTACCATGGAAAATAAATTTCATAATTTTTTATCCCTCACACCAAACATATGATTTTTAACCCTCACATCTACCATACATTGTAACCATAACTTATACCTTATGGTGTAACCGTTACAGTTACACATGGAGTAACTATTTGGTCTACCAATAACTAACACATTCCCAATTCATTAGAGGGAGATATATATAAGGCCCTAGCCTTAAACATTACTTAATCTTGAGTTATTTCAAGAATACACGTTGATGATATTTTCAGGTTTAGTGTTTTAGATAATTAGATCATAAATCATGCATTACATTCCACATTTAATAAAAGTGGTTACATAAAAGATAGTACTAATTTTTTCCATTAATAGAAACATATTTAAAATAAAACATGGATTCTTTCTGGAAAATTCCTTGACACTATCATCACATCATGTACCTTTCCCTTGAACTGTGAAAAACATTTCAAAAACATGGGATGCGAATAAAAAGCTCAGTAAGGGATATAAAATAATGGAATGAAAACATTAGTCCATGTACAAAATCATACTTTACACATAAAACATAAGCATTTTAACAAACGTCATCAAATCATGAATAAATCATAGAAATCATAATACATAAAGGTAACATGAGGAATTCATAACATTATTACATAGGGATTAACCCTCATGGTTATTTTTGGAATACCCATCACAATATATTCCCTAAATCTCTTTGGAGAAACCTTAACGTTTAACCCCATCACGTTACCCAATGCATTAGAGAGTTATATCGAGCTGACCCACCCTTAGTTTATCATTGAACCACCCGTCTTCATAAACAATTCCCAAGAACCATAACCTAATCATAACATGTAACTTAATCAAAAATTAAATACAACACTCCCACATTGCAATAAAAAAAATAACATTTTAAGATATTGAAATAATGAATCCATTCTTAAAACCATTTCCAAAACCATTTAAAACATTTAATAAAGAGATTTTTGAATCAATGTGTCCCATACCACTTTGAAGTTTTTAACATTTTAAAATATTAATATCCATATAAATAAGTCCTTAAACCCATTTTAAAAACATTTATATTAATGAGAAATATTTATATGAATAAATCATTAAAACATTTAAAACGATATTTTAGTTAAAGGGGTTTTAACAAAATGAGAGACACTTGTATACAATAATTGAAGAATAAAATTCAATCAGAACGTTATAATATCATGAGGATAAATGGATTCATGATATAATATTCTATAGGACTGTATATACACCATATAAAAGTTAATTGGTGTGTAACATCAATGAAGTCTCAATAGAAAGGTAAAATGAGATGAAATCCCTTATAAAGAAGGTATACTTAAATTATGGATAAAAAAATCTCATAATTATGTGTGAAAAATATAAATACACCCAATATATGTGGATATTAAGTGTAAAACATTAAATTTTCATTCAAAAATATTCAAAGGATTGCATATTCAATAAATACATGTTGAACCCAAAGAAATCGAAATTGGGTTAAGAAGTTCCCTTGGTAAAATTCGACAGCCTAACAACGTCATTTTAAAATTCATAAAATTAGTTGATGAGAGAGAAAATGGTATCTCATCACTTGGACATAAAATTTACATCTATAAGTATATATAAGAACATATCATAACATAAAAAAATGTAAATTAAATGACATAACAAAATAAGTCTTTAAAAAAGATGAGTGTGAAAGGTTCCCTTACCGATTTGGGCAACTTTTGAAACATACACCCCATGAAATAAGGATCATAAAATGAAGATATAAATACCCATAAATGAGATTATATTATAAAAATAGTAAAATAATGGGCAGTACATACACCAAACAAAAGGAAACAGTGGCAAATGTCTCATGAATCTCACGGGAATAAAAAGTGTGATGAAAATCCCCTTATGAAAAATCGGCAGCCTAACGGCGCCAGATAAAACATAAAAAAATGGATTGATGAGATCAAATAGGGACTATCATCATATTAACATTAAATTTACAGAAATAGGAATATAAAATAACATCCCACAACATATGAAATAGGAGCTTAAAGTAAGTTACATAAAAAAGAGTACTTAAAAAGAAAGAGAGAGGTATGATCCCTTACCTCAAGTCCAACTTGTCTTGTTCGTTTCATTATATTCCTGAATAATAAACATTTGTCAATTTATAATTTCATAAGTACCTCATATTGATTTTATTATTCCATTCATATCACATATTATAATTTTATAATAATTTATTAATTATGTGAGTTCATATCAGATGTTTTTGTCGATGTTTGGTACCTGAGTCAAAAATGAACTTTTTTGAAAAGAATTGTCCATGTAGTTTTAAGTAAATAATCTAAAAATATTATTAATGATATAAATATAATATATACCCAGTAAATATTAATTTTACACTATTCCATAACATTTGGAGATAAAAAGAAATGAAATGCACGGTTCATGGAGACGGTAGGCCGTACGTACGCATGAACGCTACTTTCATTTCTTTGTCTTATTAGTGGAATTAGAAATAATAGGGAGATATATATATATTATAATTCCAGTATAATATATATTTTATATAGGTCAAATATGTTCATTAATTTCATTCTTTATACATTCCATGTATTGCATGAATGAGTGACATCACATGAGGTGGCGGTAGTCCACAATTCCTCAAATGAAATTATCCCACTTGCACAACATGAAAAGCATAAAGGTATATTTTAAATGTAATGTAAAGAATAATATAGTGGAAATAAATATAATATATATCATAAATAAATATAGTTCAATCATAATGGCCACCATGAGAGGTGGTAGGAGAAGATAGAACAATCATCATTTCATAAGGCAGTAATTCGCCATCCACGGAAACAGTATGTTCTTTAACCTTTAGACGAAGGTGTGTGTAAGTATAGTTCGAATACTTCTCATAAAAACATCCTCGTATATTGAATATACTGGTTTTTTAACAAAATAATGGAATAAAATAGTTTAGGGTGTTGGATAATAAAAATAAAACAAAATAACATAAGAGAAGAAAATACCTTTAAATCGGGTAACTCCCTTTGGTTTGAACCAAAAAGGTTTATTGAAGAGAGTTTTACCTAAGGTGAGGCTTCAATGATGAATAGAGGGATGTGGAGAGATGAAATGGTTAGGGGTTGTCCGAGACAATGTCTTGAGAGGTGTGTCTAAGGAGATAGAGGTGGGGGCTTTTATAAGTGGGAGGAGGGGCACTCTTGGAAAGTCAAGAAACGTTACTTTATTTTAAAATGAGTTTTGGATTTTAAATGTCCTAAATTAAAATATTTAGAGGATAAGGTGATATGGGTTCGAAATATTATCATCAAATATGTTTTTACTTGTGTAATTATTAGAATTTTTATTATCGTATCATTTTATTTAAATCGTTCATTGATGAGGTAATCGCTGCATCATCATAGTGTCATAAATAAATTAATTTATTTAATGTCTAAAAATTAGAAAAAATTACTATGATATAGGAAATATTTTTATATTTGCAATGAATATTTATAGTCTAAGAGATAATTTACATAGACAGAACTAAAATTTTTTATTAGGGGGATACATTCTTTAGTGATGTTATCCTTTCTTTAAAAATAAAATGATAAAGTGTCACTTTCACCCAAAAGTGATTCCATGGTGTCCAAAAGTTTGGCACAAGGAATCCCATGGTCGTCCATGACACAAAAAGTAGAATTACGAAAAATATTTTGGTCATTTGTTATTATTATGACATTATTTTATTATCCTTAACTACCTGATTACTAATTAATCGCGATAATTAAAGATAATTACCATCGTTACTATTCAGAATGTCCAAAAACAAAAGATTCTTAATTACATAATTTTGGACCTTCTGATTAAAAATATGGAATTTATTTTACCAAATTCCGAACATTTAAATATCAATAATTAATTTAAAAATAATTCTCGTTGCCAAAACATATAGCGGGTTTTTTGAAGTAATATCTATAACAAGTTTTTCATTTGTTTATGTCCATTTTCAAAGTGAAATTAATTCTAATGACCCCCATTTAATTAAATGATAAAAATATATTCTAATTACACTTTAAAACCAATTAAAAATATAATCTATCCATATATAAAAATTAGACGAAAAAGCAATTTTGATGTAAAATGCAGTATTTTTAACTATTCATTTAAAAAATTAACATTGTCAGAAAAATACAAAAAATTTAACCAAAGTAAATTTCAATGTCCCAATCATAAAGAATAAGTTTACTTTGATAAATAGATCTTATAAAATGGTCAAAATTTATATTTAAAAAAGGTTCTCCAACAAAAGGCGGTAAAACAATCTTTTAAAAATATTAGAGTATTTATTCTTAAAATTGGATTCATTTGGATTTTAAGCCTTTAACATTTAATAGATAAATATAAAAATATTTAGAAACATATGTAATAATTTTTTAGTCATTTCTGTTCATTACCGCCATTAAAACGGCTAGGTGTTAACTATTATAATATTATTATACAATAAAGATCCACATAATAAATGAGAATATAATGAAAATAATTATACAATTCATCTGGATGACACATATTTAATGAATTTTTAGGATAACTCAATGAATGGAAATTAGGTTATGAATTACCTTACATCAGGTTCAACTTGCCTAAAACATGTTTTAACCACAAGTATAATTGTTAAAATAGTGTTATTAATATGTTAAATATACATATTAATGTTTATAACACCTTATATGAACATTTTATAACCTAATTTTACCCATTAAAAATTAATATTTTGTTCTTTACATTGTTTTGGGTTTGTACTTTACATGATTTCCATTGTCAGTTCGTAAAGGATTACCTTATTGAATAGATTATTATTAACAATGTAGAATCAAATGGAATAATATGATTCCAAAATATTAAAGTATTATATAAATCATTTTGGATATATCGTATGAGGATGAATCATTAGATAAATCATGTCTGATAACCGTTTAGATCAATTTGGCGGTTCTTGGATATACATAAACTAGTTCTATTATTTAATATATGTATATATATGCATATATGTTTACTCCATAAACAAATAAAAGAAATATCATACACATTTAAATATTTTTCATCCATTAAATTGGGTTTCTGATCATCCATGAAGGAAGCAATAGAAAAATAGAAATAATTCTTCTGTGATTTTAGAAAAACGACACATCACGAATAGTTAAATTTCTTTTTAGAATAAGTGGAATATGAGGGGAAGAATGGTGATGAGTTATTTCCGTAAACATGATAACATCCAGCGATATAAGATTCTTGAGATTTATTTCCTCTAGGATAATGTTATGAGAAGTGTGTACAAGAAAATTAAAAGGAATTGAAATGAAAGAAAAAATTAAAGGTGATTCTTACTTCTTGATCTCTTCTCTTCGAAATCATCCACACAATGACTTGTTTTAGCCTTCATGTGAGACCAAAAGGACTAGTACATTTTTAAGGGACGTGGGAAGGGGATTTGGATGAATTTTGTTAATTCTATAATCTTTATATGCCTAAGAGGATAGGGGTGAGGGGTGGCCTATATAGGGGAAGAGAGGAGAGGTTTTGCATTATTTAAATAATTAGTTGAATATTTTTTCTCAAAACTATGAATAGTATGGATTCATGTGTCCAAAAACAGTAAATATAGCATGTGGGTTTGAACCAATGGTTCTTCAATCATCAATGATGTTAATGATAGTGTATTTAACTGATAAGGTATATATACAGTAAATTATAATATTTTACTATTCATAATAATTTCCTGAATTTTAGAAAATGTCCAAAAATTTACCCTAACTATTTTTCTATGTCTAGAATTTAAAAATGAGCTCCGTTTTTTAAGTAATCTTCAAAATATGATTAATTAAGATTTTTAATAAAATTCTTATATTTTAAGAAAATAACAAATTTTAAACAATTACTCATTTTATATCACCTTGAAAAGTTAAACAAGATCTCATTATCTATTAACCTTATGAAATACAAATAATATTTCAATTTTATATTCATAAATTTTATATTACTATTCACATGTGTATATTACTATTCCCCAAAAAACAAGTTTGTTCTGTTAGAATCTATATAACATACTAATCAAAACTACCGTGGTCCACATTTTGTAATTCAAATCATATAAGTGTAATAGATTTGATTAAGGACTAATTTATAACTATTAAATTTAAACACATATTAATTATATGGAGTATCAATGTTTCATTCATTTATATTTATTTATAAAAATATGGGGTGTTAAATTCTACCCATCTTCTTGAAATTGTGTCCTAAAACATTTTATATACTTATTAAATAAGTGAGGGTACATTTCTCTCATAGAATATTCATATTCCATTGTGAATTTATCATACATGTAGTTTCATCAAAAAACAATTACATGGTGGAATACTTTATTCTACAAAACATGTTCTCTTTGATCAATAAGATGAATAGGTTTCAATTCCAAAGGTATGTTATCCACCAACTGAACTGCATCAGGGATCAGAACATGAGATGAATCTGGAATATACTTTATCAAAAATGAAACATGAAAAACATTTTTTACTTAAAAAAGACTCAGAGGAAAAGATTCTTGTTATGTGATTGGTCTAACTTTTCATGGATTTCTTATTGTAAATAAACCATGTACATATGTTTCCTTTATTACTAAAATTCATAGCACTTTTCCATGGTAAGATTATAAGAAAAATAATATCAGCTACCTAAAAAAATTCATCCTATTATTTGAATAAATTTTGTTCATCCTTTGAATTTTTCATCATGTGTTTCGGGATCACCTTCACTTTCTCATCCACTTACACTACTAATTATTGACCCATAAAATTACATTCCCCAACATCATCCAAAAAATATGGATTTTGAAATTGATTCACAAATGAAAGCTAAAAGGGTTCCATATGTAATATGTTATTAAAAAATTTATTTTAGGAAAACTATTATAATGATAGATAATGATCCCAACTTCCATGGTTTTCCATTCAATATGATCTAAGCATATCCTCGAATGTCTGAATTATTCTCTCAATCTATCAATCAGATTGAGGATGGAAAGAAGTGTTGAAATTTAATTATGTTACCAACGATTTCTAAATTACTTTCCAAAAGATATTAGTTAACCTAGGATCGTAGTCAGATACAGTGGAATGAGAATCTCAATGTAACCAGATAATATCTTTGATGTATTTTCTGGAATTTTAATCACAATACATATTATCTAAAACATAAAGGATGTGTGTATTTTTATTCATCCGATCATTAACAACCCAAATCACATTGTTATGTCGAGGTGTATTTGGTAGACCCATAAAGAATTACATGGATATGTTTTCCCATTTCTACTATGGAACTAGAAATGGAAGTAGCATCCCCTTCGGGAACTGCCTTTCTGATATAACATGATGACATGTCAACAATTTCATGGTAAAATATTAAATATCTCTTCAGTTTTCATCCCACCAGTAATAATTTTGATGGTCTCTGTATATCTTATTACTGCCTCAAAGAACTAAAAAATGAGAACTATGAGTTTCACACAATAAATCATCCATCAGTAGGGAATTAAATGGAACAAATAATATTTTTCTGATCCTCAGAACACAATCTGTATCAAGGTTAATTTCCAGAAACATATAGATTTTAACCAATTATTCGTTTTTCTATAACTCACTATATTATTTATGTGATTTCATAATTCTGTTTGACCAGGATGAGTGCAATAAAACACAAAACAAAAGAGATGAATTTTCCAAACCAACAACATTAATGCCAAAATTCATCAATTCATTAATCAAGAGGGCATGTTCCAAATGTATCATAGTTAATGAGGCATGATGTTTTCATCTAAAGGCATCCCCCAAATTGTTTTCTTTTCCTAGATGGTTATCGATCATAAAACCATAATCCTTTATCAATTCATTCCCTATTATCTTCCTCATGTTTAATTCATTCTGGTTTAATATATACTTTAGAATTTTGTAGTTGGTATATATTTCACATTTTTCTCTGTATAAATAATAACTCAATATATTGAATGAATAAACCACAGATGATAATTCCAAATACTATGCATGATAATTTAATTCATGAGGTTTTTGTAGTCTTGAATCATAAACAATTACCTAAAAAATATGAATCAGAACATAACCATGTCCCTTCAATGAATCATTAATGTAGATGAAAAAACCATTTCGGGAAGGTAGGGCCAAAACTGGAGATTTCCCCATTATATTCTTTAGTTATTGAAAACTATCATCACATTATATGATTAAAAAAATTTAAGACCCATTTTTGTTAACTTCATAAGTGGGCTAGATAGTCTTGAAATGTTTTTATAAAATATTTTGTAATAACAATCTAATCCAATAAAACAATGATTCTCTATAACATTAGTATGTCTTTTCCAATCATTAACAACTTTGTTTTTGGTAGGAGCAATTATGTTTCAATTTTTATTTACAATATTCACATGAAAACAAATCAATTGCAACTAAAATTCACACTAGCTTAATTTTACATATAGTTTCTATTCATTTAATGTTTGTAAAACAACCCTTTAATGTTTTTCATAACCCTATTTACTTTTAGAATACACCAGAATGTCATTAATAAAAACAACCAAAAAATTATCAATAACTCTTGAAATATTATATTTATAAGATATATAAATAAAAAATGTGCATTATTTTACCGAAATGGCAGAATAATAAATTTATGAGGTCCATATCTAGATCATAATGTAGTCTTTGGGATGTCTTCGTCCTTTACATTCAATTTATTGCACCAAGACCTCAGGTAATCCTCTAAAAAATACTATGCATCTTATAGTTGACAAAACAATTCATCGATATGGGTAAAGGGGTACATGTTTTTTATTCTGATGTTATTCAAGGATCTATACCCTTTAAAATGCCTCAAGTAATCATATTTCATTTTATCGATCAAAGCATGATCTCCCCATGGTGAAGTGATGGGACGAATGAAGCCTTTATCAAGCCACTCCTACAACTGATTTTTCAATTACATAGAATACATTCGATTCATTCTATTTGGGGATATTGAAAGTGGATTAACATTAAGAGCTATGTAAATTTGCAAATAAACTTCCCAATTATCTATAAACCCTAGTAACTCATCAAGAAACACATCATGGTATTCATTTACCATAGGTACATCATTAATCTGGACAATTCCTTTATTTTCCACAATATGAGCAAGATAACATTCATCTCTATCTTTCAGTAGTTTCTCAGATAATTTATATGTTATCAATTGTATGGGTTCATTATTGTATACAAACAGGAACTATTTTTAAAAAAAACATCTTTAAATCTACAATAAATATTAACATGATAAACGTACTGAAAATCCATACCCACTACAACATCCAACACTACTAAGGAAAAATTGGTTATAGGTAAATTTCATCCATTGATAATAATAGAAACATTAATATAATTCTTTTTTCTTTATTATTTCCTTATAACGTTTTAACAATACGTTAGGGTATCATTTGTGGAGGAGATAATTCCAATTTAATATAACTTTATTAGATGTAAAAGAATTTGTGGACCTCTTATTGCGAAAAACGTTACTAATATCTAAGTAAACAAAAAAATGCATATGATACGACTTCATTGGATGGCCTAATGTCTGCTAATGTAATCTTAAAAGATCTCAATACATCTTTATTATAATAATATGGATTCTATTCATCATTAAAATAATTCTTTCGACAGGAATTTTCATATTGGTCCAACTCATGAAATTTAAATCATTTTAAAGTTTTCTTATTAGGATTAGTCTGAGGAACATTTTCGTTACAATCTCAAGAAATATGTAAAAACATACAATGTCGAAAACACTTACCTGTTTTGGTAAGGGATTTCCTGGGGTTCTTTTTACCACTATTTTCACAAACTGTAAATGGAACTTTCTTACCATGAGATTTCATTGATTGATTCTTATATATATCTTACCACATGGACCTCTTCTAATGTTTGTTTTCAAGGTACACATGGTCATAAAAAACACCATTTCCACCCTCTTAGAAAATTAGATAAGTTTCTCATAACTTTTTAACTCAATAGAAGACAATTCCCTTTGATATATTGTCTTCAATACTTAGTAAATATTTTTTATTTGTTTTTCAATATCCATAATATGATTTTCAATAGACCTTGCAAGTCAAGTGAATTTTTATTCATACAAGGCCACTGAATCTTCCACATTTTTCTTCAATTAATGAAATTTCTTCTCTATCCTTGGTTGAATGACATTAGGATAATATTTTTCAAGGAGATGAATTTTCAATTCATCCCACTCTATGGAATCAATTTCATCTCTATCCATAATATTTATGACCATTAACCACCAATTATATGATTCCCCATCAGACAAATAAATGGAATGTCAAAAATTTTGGTTATTTGAACATATTATAACCTTGAATATCATTTCATGTACATTAATCCACACTTTAGCTGATACTTAGTTAGATGATCCACTGAAAGCAGGAGGGTGTTTCCTCATAAATAATTCACCTATCCTCAAGTCCTTTTATGGTATCCTTAGTTGTTATTTGGAATAGATCAATTCAATATTTATTTTATTCATCAGCTAATCTATTACTGTCACAAATTTCTTGGTTCAAGTTTCCAACATTCTGTGTTGTGGATTCAGAAAGATACCAGCCTCTCCATTCATTCTAACATCTACTTCCCTGTTTCTTCTTCAAAAAACAATTTTGAACTAACATATAATAGATGAATAAACATGGTAATCTTTATATGATATATTATTTCAGCATAAATATACGATAAAAAACATATGTGGTTATTTATAATCATCATACTTACTTCTAATGTTGTCTAAATAGTGATTTGATATCAACTATAAATACCAAACCATACACATTACATATTCTAGTTAATTAAATTATAATTGTCTTATTAAATTCCCAAACATATTTTCGACATAATGTTTTATAACGATATGAAATAACTATTACATATCAACCCATAAGAATACAAGGCGGGTACCACTAAATTAGTATCAATTTCAACCAATAAATAAACCATTTAAAATAACCACATGAATCCTAAGAAAAACCTTCATAACATTTAACATGACCACCTTATATCTCTTAAACATCCTTATAACATTTTAGAATCATTTAAAAAATTGGATGATAATATACAACCATGTAAGGGATATAAAAGTAATGAAAGAAACCATTAGTCGATGAATACACATGAAATCATTTCACAAATACATACTTGTTACTCTTAAGTATCTCATTATTTCTTCATGAAATATGAGATTTACTTAAACATATAAAACATGAATAGAGAATAATGGTATAATGGGGGATTACATAATTAATTTTATATTCTCACGATAAATTTATGTTTTATAACCCTCACAACTACAATACATTTTATCCCTCATGGATGCCTTGTGGTGTAACCATTGTAGTAACACATTGAGTTACCATATGACTGACATCCAAAATACACTTACCCAATTAATTGGAGGGAGATATAAGTCCCACCCATCATTATATAAAATTTCCATGAAATATAACATAATCATAAAACATGAATAACTTCAAAAAAACATTACATTTAAATTTTTTGAACTGGAATTTTAAAAGAGGGGTTTTAAAGGAATGTCTCATAATGATATTATATAATTGAAGTGATAATTAATATAATAAAATTTTATGGGTTTACTATATAAATACAAATAATAAATTACAATATAAAATAAATTCATTACAAAAAAATATCATTAGCACATAATTAATGATGTATAAGTTTAACACAATGAATGGAAATTGTGTTAAGAATTCCCTTACATCAGGTTTACCATAATTAAAACAACATTAATCCTCTAATATATTGGTTAAAAAAGTTTAATTAATAACTTTAGAAAATATATTTAGGTATATAATACCCTATATTAACATTTTGTAACATCATTTCATGCAATAATTTTTAATATTTTGTTCATTATGTGGTTTTGGGTGTGTTCTTTACATGATTTTCATGGTCGGCTCGTAAAGGATATCCTCATCGAATGAATGAGAAAAACTAAAAGTGGTATGAAATTATACTAATATTATTCCAAAATATTTAATTATTCCATAAATAATTTTTTATAAGGTATGTGGTTGAGTCATTAGATAAAACATTTTTGATACTCATTGTTATCATTTTGGTGATTATTTTATAAACATGAACTAGTTTCATTATAAAACATAATATTATATATAGATACATGATATCTATAGAAAATTAACAGGATATAACATACTTTTTAAATTTTTATTTAACAGTTAAAATGGATTTATTATCACATTTTAAGGATGAAATGAAAATTGGAAACACATCATCCCTGATTTTGGTAAATCGACACACTAGAGATGACATTTTAATTTTTTGGAATGAGAGGAATATGAGGAGAAGAATAATGGTAAATTTTTTCCATAATCATGATAACATCCAGAATATATAATATTATGGATCTTTCATGCATCTTGGATCAGGGGAGGGTAATAGTGTGTTATAAAAGAAAAATGAATTAAAAAAACACAAGAAAAAGAAAGACTATTCTTACCTCTTAACCACTTCTCCTTGAGATCCTCTTTTAGGACTTTGATTTTACCATTTTAGTGAGAAAATAAGATCATATACTAGGGTAAGGGACTTGGGTATATTATATGAATTTTTTTTACATTTCTCAAATCATTGGAGGTGTGAGTGTATATGGGGTGAGAGGATGGTATTTATAGTATAGGAGATGAGGGGTTTTCAATTATTTTAATCATTAGTGTAATATTTGTTCTCAATTTTATAAATAGTATTGATTCATGAGACTAAAAATTGTAAATAGAGTATGTTAGTTCAAACCCAGGGTGATTATATTATCCATGATGCTATGAGTAGTGTGTTTAACAGATAATGTATATATAGGTAAATTAACCTATTTTACTATTCCTAAAAACATTCAAGAATTTCATTAAAAACCTGAAAATTATCTCTAACCATTTTTTAATTTGATGAATTCAAAAATGAATACAATTTTTTGAAAATAATTTTATAAATATGAGTAAATTAATTTTTAAATAAAATGATAATTTATTCAAAATATAACTATTTTAAAAGAATTGCTCATTTTATATAACCTTAATAAATAAATCAATATGTCATTATCTTATAACCATAAAAAATAAAATAATAAAAAAATTTACAATTCATAATCTTATATTAATATTCATATTACTATTCATAATTGTATGATACTATCCAGCGAAAAACATGTTTGTTTTATCAGATTCCAAATAACTTACTGATCAAACCGACAAAGTCCATTTTTTTAAAATCAAAATGTTGAAGTGGAAAGATTATGATTGATTAATAGTTTAAAAATATATACTGAAAAACATGTTTCATTATGTAATGACTCATTTTTTCATGCATTTCAATTTATTTTTAAATCTATAGGTGTTATATATACCTCTTCATTGAGAAAACTTTTTAGGAGGGCATGTTAATCATTGAAAGGGTGGTATAATAGAAATATTGAATGATTTTTGATATTGTTAAGGAAGATAGAATTATATTATATAATGTCTGGTTCATGGGTATGAGTCTTACCAATTATGATTAAATGAGATGTAAATATTATTATTTATATGCTAGGGTAGGGGAACTCATTTAATTACATAAAGTGTAAAATTAATAAAAAATAAATTTCCAAGAAACATTGATGAAAATTGATCTAAATATAATATAATATTAAAAGGTGTATAAGTTCCCTAATAAAATAATATGTGTACATGTTTCTATTATATTTTAAACATTGTCTCTTTCCTTTAGCCCCCTATAAACCTTTTGAAAATTATAGCAATTTTAACTTTTATACTTTATAGGGGTGAATAATTTAAATATATAGATAAAATTTAATCGTAAGTGAAAAATTATTGATATATTAAACCATATCTATTTTATATCGCCAACTATATTGTTTTGGTAAATTAAAAAATTTTTAATAAAAAATTCCTTAATAAAAATATCATTGTTATAATTTATGTACATATATGAAATATTATAATATAATATTTCACCTACTAATGTAAGATTTCTCAAACATGGTAAAAATAAAAAAAAGAAATGTATGTTCTTAATATAATCATCCAAAATTTTTTTTTCTAGTTTACATATATTTTTAAAAATAATATTTTGGTTTTACCAATTGTTTAATCGAATATAATCATAATCATGGTAACAAACGTTTAGAATCAAAGGTTAATAAATTTACATTTTTTGTGAACATTTTCACATAAATTGACAAGGGGTGAAATTTCATTCCATTTACCTTTCTATATGTCATATTGAAAATAATTTATGAATTTTTAATTAATTTAAAAGTAAATATTTTAAATAAATAACTTTTAACTGAATTTTGACATCTATTCCCATAATTTTAAATAATAAAATGACATTAATGAAATTTAATTTCAAGGTAAAAATTTCAAACATAACTTATATTCTTTATTTATCTTAAATATTAATGGTTAACATTACATAAACTAAATAATATTGCATTATGTGTTTTAAATTTCATTTACATTGTTTTTTTATTGCTTGAAAATGTAGTCTATTCGAGTTGAATTGGTAGTTAAGGCAATTATTTCATAATTAAAATTTATAAATAAATTACCATATTAAAAATATCTATCATAGTTTAAATAAAAAATTGCATTTGAGTAATAATATTTCTAATGTCTGACCCAAAATACAATCAATATAAAAATAAAAAAGGTCCATTTTTAAATTATGTTTTTATTATATATTATAATGATAAAAATAAATGTTAAATGAAAAAGGACATTGTAAGATCCCAAGTATTTAATGAATAATAGATATTTTTATCTATGTCTATTAATGAATTAGATAGTGTTTTAGAGGCTTAAAATGAAAATAAATCCAATCTTAAGCATGGAATACACTAATATTTTTAAAAGATTGTTTTACTGCCTTTTAATGGAAAACCATTTTTAAATCTATCTTTTTACAATTTTATAAGCTATGTTTGTCAAAATAAACTTATTCTTTATCATTGGGACATCAAAATTTACTTTGTGTGAATTTTTGGTATTTTTCTGATAAAGTTCATTTTTGTAATGAATAGTGAAAAATGTTGTATTTTAATTCAAACCCTCTTTTAAATCTAATTTTTTAATATGATTATATTATATTTTGAATTGGTTTTAAAGTGAAATTATAATATATTTTTACCATCTAATCCGATAGTGGTCGCTGTAATTAATTTCACTTTGAAATTGGACTTAAACTAGTGTCAATCTTTTGATACTTTTTGTTTCATAAAAATATGTTTTATGCTCTGACAGCGGGAATTAATTATTAAATTAATTAATGTAACTTATATAATTTGAATTTTGTAAAATATACATCATTTTGGAATTCAGAATATCAAATATAGCTAGGGTGAAGTTTTGGTATTTTTCTAAAAAACTTCAATTTTTGATAAATAGTGAAACCACTAAGTGGTACTTAAGAAACTGATTTTTCGGTTAAATGAAATTTTACCACCTCTGTTTTTTGAATTTCAAAAATTCGACATACATGGTTGTCATTATGAAGTAAAATGTGGTTCAATGGGATTAAAATAATTTTTTGGTGAATAGTAACTTTTATGTTTTTAATCGCGATTAGAGGTAATTAGTGTAATTTAAGGTAAGAATAATGTTTTAATAATATAAAATGACCTAGACACATGTCCTACCCTTATTATATGTGTCATGGACGACCAAAAAAATCCATGGGACAACTTGGGGACCCCATGGAGCCACTTTGGTTGGGAAATGACATAAATAACTTCTTATTTAATGTAAAAGTAATAATGACACAAACTTGAGTTGTTTTATTAAAATTATTTTTTAATGGGGTAATACAATTCATATTTTTGACTTTAAATATTAATTATAATGATAAATATATTTACTACATCATGATAATTTTTTTATAATTTTTATAATTTAAATTTATTAAATTATTTATGACATCATGATGATGCAGCGATTACCTCATTAATAAAGGATTTAAATAAAATGAAAAGATAAAGTAAAATCTATGACCTACACATGTCCAAAACCAATTGGTTGGGTATATTTAGAACCCTTATCACCTTATCCTATAATCATATCAATGTGGGACCTTTTAAATCCGAAAATCATCTTAAAATAAAGTAACATTTCTTTACATTCCAAGAGTGCTCCTCCTCTCCTCTTATAAAAGGCCCCCACCTCTAGCTCCTTACCCACACTTCAAAAGCATTTGGCTCAGCCATCCACTGCCCATTTTGTCTCTAAAAATCCCTATATAACACTTAGAAGCCTAACTGTGGGCATAATTCTTCCCAAGGAAGACTTTGAGCTCAGACCAAAGAGAGTTACCTGATTTTAAGGTAATGTCTTCACTTGAGTCCATTTATTTTATTTTGCTTCTCCAACCCCTAAACTATTTTTATTAATTTATTTTGTAAAAACTCCAGTCTATTCAATATACTAGGTTGTTTTTATAAGAAATATTCTAGCTACACTTACACACACATACATCTAATGGCTAAAGAACATTCTGTTTCCGTGGATGGAGAATTTCTGCCTCACAAAATGATGATTGTTCAACACTCATATAACGCCTTCAAAGGTGTCCATTAAGATGTCACTATATTTATATACGATATATAATTTGTTTATATTTTACAAAATCTTCTGTATTTTTCAATTGTGGCATACCTTTATGGTTTCCATTATGCGTAAACGCGATATCTTCATTTTAGGAAATGCGGACTACCGCCCCCTCAAAGTGATTTGATTCGTTAATGCCATATGTGGGACGTATAAAGGATGTAATTAATTATTTTATATATGATATTATACTAGAATTATAATATACCATTATATCATTATAATTCCATTTCATAAAATACGAAATAGAAATGAAAGTAGCGTTCATGTGTACGTACGACTTACCATCTCCATGAACGGTGAATTTCATTTCTTAACTCTAAATGTTATATAGTATTATAAATGCATGTATATACTGGGTATATATGATATATATGATATCTACATCATGATTATAACTCTGGATATAATGGATACATGAAAAACTTGTAATTATAAAGAGTTTATTTTTGACTCAAGTACCAATGATTGTTAAAATGACCATTAATAACTTAAATAATTACATAGTGTTAATGACATGGTAATAAGTGATATAAATGGAATAATTAACTTGAAAAAGGTTCTTAATAAAGTAGAAATAAAATCAATTTTATTATTCAGGACATTAAAGAACGGTCGAGTCAAGTCGGGCCCGAGGTATGGGACTTCATCTCAATCTCTTTTCATTGAGGCATATTTTGTTTTATACACAACATTCTTTTATACGGTGTATAAACCTCTTTGACTTATACGTTTATTCAAAAGGAATATTTTTTATAAGAAACATTTACTAAACGACAAAATGGAATGTTTTTTTCGTACGTATGCGGCGACAACGACTTCTCTGCCGCCATGACCATTATTTGAGTTTCGGCTTCCTCTACAAGCCATACCGTTTTTTAAAATAAAAATAAATACCCTATTTTACTTTTCATTTATTTTGGTATTGAAAATGGTTTTCATAATGTTTTTGTTATATCAATGTGTTTTTTGGATATCTTGTGATTGGAATGTGGAAATGTTATGTTTCCTTTATGTATGTTTTATGTGATACGATTATGTTATGGTTCTTGGGAATTGTTATGAAGACGGGTGGTTATGTGATAAAATAAGGGCGGGTGAGCCTGATATAGCTCTCCAATGCATTGGGTAACGCTAAGGGGTTAAAAGTTAAGAATTCTACGAAGAGATTTAGGGAATATACTGTGATGGGTATTCCAAACGTAACCAAGAGTGTTACTCCCTACGTAAGAATGTTATGAATGCCTCAAGTTACCTTTATGTCTTATAATTTCTATGATTTAGTCATGATTTGATGAGGTATGTTAAAGTGCTTATGTTTTATGAGTAAAGTATGATTTCATTGATTCTTATGTATACATGTACTCATGTTTCCTTTCAATATTTTCATATCCATTACTGAGCTTTTTATGCTCATCCCAAGTTTTTGAAATGTTTATCACAGGTCAAGGGAAAGGTACATGATATGATGATACTGTCAAGGAAGTGTCAAGAAAGAATCCATGTTTTATTTTAAATATGTTTCCGCTGATGGGAATAATGAATACTATCTTTATTTATCCACTTTGTTTAAATGTGGAATGTAATGCAAGTTTTATGATCTAATTCTCTAAACCACTAATCATGAAAAGATCCTCATTGGGTAATCTTGAAATAACTCATGATAACGTAAGGTTTATGGCTGGGGCCTTATAATTGGTATCAAAGGTTGGTTTAGATAACATTATGAGTTAGAATTTTATTAAATGATTATCCAAAAATATTATTTTTATTGTCAAATTGAAATTATATAGCATTTAAAGATTACCATGTTTCTTAACCTATGGTATTTCTGTGATAAGAATGTTTTTCCATAGAGGAAACAGAGCATCTTTTCTAGGAAGGCATACAGAGGGAAATGAAATTTCAAATCAGTATCCTGAAATGGTCAGAATCAGAACAAAATAGTTTGTTGCATTGATGGCTCAGTTGACTTAGGTGAAAAATGCTGGTAGTTTTTATTGATGATATTTTGGAGCTTTCTAAAAGTAAAGATGAGAATGAATGAAATTTAAGGGTTATTTTCCAAACCTTAAATGAAAAGAAATTTTATGGGAAATTCAGCAGGTGTGAGTTTTGGTAGCAATAAATTTCTTTACTTGTTCACATTGTTTCTAAAGATGGGAAAACTGTTGATCCGGAAAAAACAAGGGTTGTTGAAGAATGGACAATGACTACAAATGTAACTGAGATTCGTAGCTTCCTTGGTTTGGCATGCTATTACTGAAGTATTGTTAGAAATTTTTCACGGTTATCTAGTCCAATGACTAAGCTAACTCGGAAGGGTGTTAAGTTTATCTGGACAAAATAATGTGATGATTGTTTTCAAGAATTGAAAAGAATATTGGTGAATGCTCCAGTTTTGGCACTACCTTCCAGGAATGGTGAGTTTGTTATCTATAGTGATGCTTCATTGAAAGGAATTAGTTGTTTCATAATGTAGAATGATCAGGTAATTGCTTAGGCTTCACGATAGTTGAAAACTCATGAGGTAAATTACCCTACACATGATTTTAAATTAGCTGCTGTAGTTTTTGCTTTAAAAATTTGGAGGTATCATTTGCATGGAGTAAAGTGTGAAATATATACCGACCACAAAATTTTAATGTATATATTCACTCATAAATAATTGAGCATGAGACAGAGGAGATGGATAGAATTAATCAAGGATTATGATTGTACAATTTATTACTATCCAGGAAAATCAAATAAAGTGGCTCATGCTTTGAGTCGAAAAAGTAATGATTCATTAACAATGTTGTGTTTGGAATGTAATCCTTTGGTTAAGGATTTGATGAACTTTGGAATAGAAGTTGTTGGTCAAGGATGTCCTTCTGTTTTGTTTCATGTTTTAGTGAAATCTTCTCTATCAGACAGAATCAAGAAAGCACAGAAGCAAGACCGTGAGTTGCAGAAAAAGGTAGACCTAGTTTAGAAGGGTATGTTTCTTGAATTCAACATTGAAAATGATTGTGTTTTGAGATTTGGGAAGAGATTGTGTGTGCCATGTGATTCACAGTTGAAGAGAGAGTTGTTATGTGAAACTCATAGTTCTCCATTTTCAGTTCATCCTCGCAGTACTAAGATGTACAGAGATCTACGGGAGTATTACTGGTGGGATGGAATGAAAAGATATATTCCTGATTTTACGGTGAAGTGTTTGACTTGTCAACAGGTTAAATTAGAGAGGCCGTTACTGAAATGGATACTTCAGCCTTTACCAGTGCCAGTGTGGAAATGGGAAAATATATCCATGGACTTCATTATGGGATTGCTGAAGACACCTCGAGGTAATAATGCAATCTGGGTTATTGTTGAACGCTTGACTAAATCTGCTCATTTCCTTGCCATATGAGATAATTTTTCCCTAGATAAACTTTCCCATTTGTATCTTAAAGAGATAGTCAGGTTACATGGAGTTCCTCTCTCCATTGTATCTAACCATGATCCCAGGTTCACTTCTAACTTTTGGAAAGGCCTTCAGAAGTCGTTGGGTACTGAATTAATTTTTAGTACAGCTTTTCATCCACAATTAGATGGGAAGTCAGAAGGAACAATTCAGACCTTGGAGGATATTCTACGAGCTTGTTTTATGGATTATCAGGGATGTTGGGACCAACCTCTTTCTTTGGTTGAATTCTCATATAATAACAGTTTTCATTCCAATATACAGATGGCACCATTTGAGGCCTTATATGGGAAGCGGTGTCGAAATCTAGCTTTCTGGGATGAAGTGGGTGAAAGGAAGCTGATGGGACTTGAATTGGTAGAAGAGATGGCAGAAAAAGTTCAACTGATACAGAAACACATGAGAACAACTCAGAGTAGGTAGAAGAGTTATGCAGACAACAGGAGGAAGGATATATCTTTTGAGGCAGGTGATCATGTTATTCTCGAAGTTTCACCATGGAAAGGTGTGATGCGATTTGGTAAGAATGGAAAGATGAGTCCAAGGTTCATTGGACCATATGAAATTCTAGAGAGAGTTTGAACAGTTTCTTACCAGTGGCTTTACCTCCGCGTTTATCTCAGGTACACAATGTTTTTCATGTATTGATGTTGAGAAAGTATATGCCAGATCCATCTCATGTTTTGATTCCAGAGGTAGTCCAGCTGGAAGAGAACCTATCGTATGAGGAACAACTGGTCCAGATTCTTGACCACAGGGGGAAACTGTTACGGAATAAGGTGATTCATTAGGAAAAGGTTTTGTGGAAAAACCACATGATTGAAGAGGCAACATGGGAATCTGAAAATGCGATGAGGGATAAATACCCCCACTTATTCGATAAGTAAATAAATTACGGGGACACAATTTTCTAAAGGGGAGAAGGATGTAATATCCCTAGTAAGTATTTAATAATAGATATTTTTATCTATTTCTATTAATGAATAAGATAGTGTTTTAGAGGCTTAAAATGAAAATAAATCCAATCTTAAGCATGGAATACACTATGATTTTTAAAAGATTGTTTTACTGCCTTTTAATGGCAAGCCATTTTTAAATCTATATTTTGACAATTTGATAATCTATGTTTTTCAAAATAAACATATTCTTTATGATTGTGACATCAAAATTTACTTTTTGTGAATTTTTTGTATTTTTCTGATAAAGTTCATTTTTTTAATGAATAGTGAAAAATGTTTTATTTTAATTCAAAACCAATTTTTAATCTAATTTATTTATATGATTATATTATCTTTTGAATTGGTTTTACAGTGAAATTAGAATATATTTTTACCATCTAATCCGATAGTGGTCGCTGGAATTAATTTCACTTTGAAATTGGACTTAAACTAGTGTCAATATTTTGATACTTATTGTTTCATAAAAACACGCTATTTGCTCTGACATTGGAAATTAATTTTTAAATTAATTAATGTAACTTATATGATTTTAATTTTGTAAAATAGACATCATTTTTTAATTCAGAATATCAAATATATCTTAGGGTGTAGTTTTGGTATTTTTCTAGAAAACTTCAATTTTTGATGAATAGTGAAACCAATAAGTGGTACTTAAGAAACTGATTAATCGGTTAAATGATATTTTACCACCCTTGTGTTTTGAATTTAAATAATCTGACATACATGTTTTTCATTAATAAGTAAAATGTGGTTCAATGGGATTAAAATAATTTTTTGGTGTATAATAACTTTTATGTTTTTAATCATGATAGAGGTAATTAGTGTAATTTAAGGTAGGAATAATGTTTTAATAATATAAAATGACCTAGACACATGTCCTACCCTTATTTTATGTGTCATGGCCAACCAAGAAAATCTATGGGTCAACTTGGGGACACCATGGAGCCACTTTTGTTGGGAAATGAAATAAATAACTTTTTATTTAATGTAAAAGTAAAAATAACACAAACATGAGTTGTTTTAATAAAATAATTTTTTCATGGGTTTATACAAGTCATATTTTTGAAAATAAATATTCATTAGAAATATAAAAAGATTTCCTACATAATGATATTTATTTTATAATTTTTAAACTTTAAATATATTAAATTATTAATGACATCATGATGATGCAGCGATTACCTCATTAATAAAGGATTTAAATAAAATGAAAAGATAATGTAACATCTATGACCTACACATGTCCAAAACCTATTGGTTGGGTATATTTAGAACCCTTATCACCTTATCCTCGAATCATATCAATTTGGGACCTTTTAAATCCAAAAATCATTTTAATACAAAGTAACATTTCTTTACTTTCCAAGACTACCTCTCCTCTCCTCTTATTTTAGGCCCTCACCTCTACCTCCTTACCCACACTTCCAAAGCCATTGGCTCGGCGAACCCCTGCCCATTTTGTCTCTCCACATCCCTCTCTAATTCTTAGAAGCCTCACTTTGGGTAGAAGTCTTCCCAAGGAAGCCTTTGAGATCAAACCAAAGGGAGTTACCTAATTTTAAGTTAATGTCTTCACTTGAGTACTTTTGTTTTATTTTGCTTCTCCAACCCCCTAAACCCTTTTTATTCATTTCTTTGGTAACAAATACAGTATCTTCAAAATACTTGGATGTTTTTATAAGAATGATTCGAGCTACACTTACACACACCTAAATCTAATGGCTAAAGAACATACTGTTTCCGTGGATGGTGAATTTCTTACTCACAAAACGATGATTGTTCAACACTCATATAACACCTTCAAAGGTGGCCATTAAGATGTAACTATATTTATACATAATATATAATATGTTTATGTTTTACTTAAGACTCTGTATTTTTCAATTGTGGCTTACCATTATGGTTTCCATAATTAGTAAACGCGATATCTTTATTTTAGGAAGTGCAGACTACCGCCCCCTCAAAGTGATTTGATTCGTTATGCCATATGTGGGACGTATAAAAGATGTAATTAATGATTTTATATATGATATTATACTGGAATTATAATATACCATTATATCATTATGATTCCATTTCCTAAAATACGAAATATAAATGAAAGTAGCGTTCATGCATACGTACAGCTTACCGTCTCCATGAACGGTGCATTTCATTTCTTACCTCTAAATGTTATGTAATATTATAAATTCATGTATATACTAGATATATATGATATATATGATATCTAAATCATGATTATAACTCTAGATATAATGGATACATGAACAAATTGTAATTATAAAGAGTTTATTTTTGACTCAAGTACCAATGATCGTTATAACGACCGTTAATAACTTAAATAATTACATAGTGTTAATGAAATGGTAATAAGTGATATAAAAGGAATAATTAATTTGAAAAAGGTTCTTAAGAAATTATAAATTAACTCATGTTTATTATTCAGGACATTAATGAATGTTCGAGTCAAGTCGGACCCGAGGTATGGGACTTCGTCTCAATCTCCTTTCATTGAGGCATATATTGTTTTATACACAACCTTCTCTTATACAGTGTATAAACCCCTTTGAATTTTATGTTAATTCAAAAGGAATCATTTTTATACGAAGCATTTACTAAACGATAAAAGGGAATGTTTTTTCGTACGTATGTGGCGACAACGACTTCTTTGCCACCATGACCATTATTTGAGTTTCAGCTTCCTCTACAAGCCATACAGTTTTTTTAAAGAAAAATAAATACCCTGTTTTACTTTTCTTTTATTATGGTATTGAAAATGGTTTTCATAATGTTTTTTTTATATAAATGTGTTTTATGGATATCTTGTGATGGAAATGTTTAAATTTTATGTTTCCTTTATGTCTGTTTTATGTGATACAATTATGTTATGGTTCTTGGGCATTATTATGAAGACGGGTGGTTCCGTGATAAACTAAGGGCAGGTGAGCCCGATATAGCTCTTAAATGCATTGGGTAACGCGAAGGGGTTAAACGTTGAGGTTTCTCTGAAGAGATTTAGGGAATATACTGTGATGGGTATTCCAATCGTAACAAGAGGGTTACTCCCTACGTAAGAATGTTATGAATACCTCAAGTTACCTTTATGTCTTTTGATATCTATGATTTATTCATGATTTGATGAGGTATGTTAAAGTGCTTATGTTTTATGAGTAAAGTATGATTTCATTGATTCTTATGTATACATGTACTCATGTTTTCGTTCCATATTTTCATATCCCTTACTGAGATTTTTATGCTCATCCCATGTTTTTGAAATGTTTTTCACAGGTCAAGTGAAAGGTACATGATATGATGATAGTGTCAAGGATGTGTCAAAAAAATAATCCATGTTTTATTTTAAATATGTTTCCGTTGATGTGAATAATGAATACTATCTTTATGTAACCACTTTGTTTAAATGTGGAATGTAATGCATGATTTATGATCTAATTCTCTAAAACTCTAAACTTGAAAAGATCCTCAATGTGTAATCTTGTAATAACTCAAGATTAGGTAAGGTTTAAGGCTGGGGCCTTATAGACATATTTTCACTATTTGTATGATTATGGATGACATAAACTAATCCAATGAAATAAAGGAAAGTGTGTAAAAAAATGAAGCTCTATCACATTAGTTTAAACCCTATTTAACCGAGTTTACATTTATTATATTAATAAAAATTTACATTAGTTATAATTCAAAATGGACAAAAATAAAAGTGAAATATTTATCAAATTTGGTCCTCTTTATTCAATATATGTAAATATTTATTAGGAATAAATTCAATGATTTCAAAAATTTGAAAATAAATAAAAATAACCATAATTTATTTTATATGACTTCCAATTTAAATATATTAATTATATTAAGACAAATACAGTACTTTATTTTTTTCTAATAAAATTATTTTATTCAGATGAAATGACTAATAATATTTTAAAACCATATGAAATCAAAATGGATGTTTTCATTTCCTGAAACAAAATACAATTTTCAATAAAAATAATTATCATTCTATATTCATGGGAAATTATAAATTTTCCAAAAACTAAAAATATTTCTTACTATGGAATGTTTCTTATTTATTATTTCAATAATTATATACTCATTATCATAAAAAATTTATAAATTTATAAATTTTTTTGTCATATTATCTATATAGAATAAAAAATACCATTAATAAAAACAGATTTTGATTTATAAAATGTCGTACTAATAAATTATGTTTTTACTTCCAATGAATTTATCAAATATATTCTTGTTTATTATTAAATTATCTTAAATATTTTACAATTAAGTTACTTTTATCAATTACCAATAATTTAATGGTTATTTAATGATGGTCATAAAATAATGTTAATTTATGGTTCATTTATTCCAGATTTTTTATACACTATAAAACATTGTGTCCTTTTTAAATATTTTAGTGGAATATTATTTTTTTCCTAAATTTCCATACACTCACATCTAAATAGGTTGATCCTTATTTTGGAACATTATTATGTGTTTTTTCAGGTAAAAATTTTGTTTCCTACAACTCGTTTAAATGTATATAATATTATTCCATTGCAAGATATGGGTTTTTAGAAAATGTATTTTCAAAAATCAAACATTCAATTATAATGGAATAAATAAATAGGAATAATTTTATTAAATGTAAAAAATGTAACACCATAATATTTTGCAATATAATTTATTTAAATAAACATTATTTGGTTTATAGCTTTCTTTATACAAAACCATATAGGAACTCTGATATAGTAAAACCATAAAATATAATAATTAATTAATAAAGAAATAAAATATATAGACATATTAATAAAAAAATTCTTGATTTTTTTAAATAATTTAAATTTATTTCTTATTCATAATTAATAAAAACTCAATTTTTCGTAACAATGTATTAATATTAAACATATATTTTTTTCATCCCAATTCAATTTTATTAAATTTTAAATATCAAATAATTATTATTATTTTCTATCTATTTTATAAATACTATTTTATTTAATTAATATGATTTTTTAAATAACTAGGTCAATACCAGGATATGGCGAAATTATATTAATTTTCTAAAATGTATATTTTCAATTGAATATAGTGTAATAACCTTTTTTTGTAAAACATAATAGTTGATATCATGTAAAAGGAAAGTAATGTATTGAATATGATAAAAAATAAACATAATATTACCTAAATTATAAATAACATAATTAATTTCATTGGAATCATTTTTTCACATGATTTGGGAAGAATGTGATTTATTGGAAAAAAATAACATTTCTTAGAAAAGTTGTTTTATACAATAAAGATGTTTTTATCTTAAAAAATAAATATATATATATTAAAAAATTTCATTAATAATATTCATAGATAATATATTAAATAATAAAATTTATCATTAACATTATTGTTTTTCAATGAATTTAATAGATGATCGTAATGTTGCATGCTTAAAAAATAATTTGTATAAAATGGTCTTTCATTTGGATTTTTGTTCTTATTTCTAATAAACATTTCCCATTATAGAGATTAAGTTTTTCAGAAAACATTTCACATATATATAAATATAAAATAATAAATTTAATTATTTTACCAATTGGTTTCCATATTGAATAGTGACAAAAAATTGGTTACCCTAGTTACGGTTAAAATCAGTTTATCAGGGGTTAACCCATGGGATAAGGGATGTATTTCCAATGAAAAATATATATTTCGTAGTGGATGATGGTATTTAACTAGATAATAATATTACCTTCGAATACATATCCCATTAGACCCACATTCCCATTAAATTGATTTATATAATTGAGTTCTTTTATGAAATTCAATTTCAATACCCTTCATCACATAATAAATGTTACCTCCCAAACATCCCTATTCGTATAATTTACTATTTTGATAAACTAAAATATATTATAATAATATATCCCATATTATTTTACATCATTTATAAGTTTTTTTCTTCTCTTATGACCATTACTTTAACTTTTATATTGTATTCCAAATGCGGTCTCTCAATGAATATTTATAAACCTTTATTAATCTTTCTCAATATTATTTATTTCAAAAATATATATAAAAATCATATTCCCATAATAAAATTTAATACTATAGTATAATAAATATAATTACATGTTATTATGATAATGGAATAAACATTTTACACCCATTCTCTATCAAATGGTATATAAAAGTATTACTATTCTACACGGGTGCACTACCAACTCCATTTAGTGATATGATTTGTGACACCCCTGTAAAAGTGAGACATAAAAGGCTGAATGTTACTACCCATTCCACAAGGTGCACCATTATTTTCGGTAGCCTACCTGATTATAACTCCATAGTTAATCATTCTTGGCCTGCAGTAGTAATCAGGATGGGTGACCTTCTGGAAAGTTTCCCAGGGTCTGTGTGAGTGAGGACAAAACACACTGAAAGAACATGTGTTTTCTGGTGGGGAAAATCATTATTCTGATAAGAGTCCCTAGTGAGTAATAGCATATGGTGTGCTGGGAAGGCAACCAAGGTATTATAGGAGACCCTTGGGGTCAGATGAAAAGGTTCATGGCCTGGGGAGGCAGGTCGTAACAAATGGTATCAGAGCCAATACCCAACCGGAAGTGCTTAGGCACTGCCTGTGTTAGAGTCTTGGGGTCCACAACAAGGGTGTTGTATTTTAAAGGGGTGGATAATGTAACACACTAGGATAAGTGATACTTAAAATGATAAATGTTACTACCCATGTCAACAAGGTGCACCTTTCTTTTTGGGAGACTACCTGACTAGAACTCCACAGTTAAGAATGCTTGGCCTGGAGTAGTAATCAGGATGGGTGACCTTCTGGGAAGTTTTCTAGGGTGTGTGAGAGTGAGGACAAAACAAACTGAAAGAACATGTGTTGTCCTGTGGGGATAGTCATTCGTCTGATATGCTACCCTAGTGAGTAATAGCCTATGGTGTGCTGGGAAAGCAAACAAGGTATTACATGAGACCCATGGGGTCAGATGACAAGGTTCATGGTCCGGGGAGGTGGGTCATGACATGATTAAATTTTTATCACCGTATTTTATTTATAGATATAAAGTCAGATATAATTTTTATATGATATATTTAAAAACATAATTATGATTCAGTAATTACATAATCTTATATACCATCTTACCATCAAATGCATTTGTACTCAACTACATCGCTAGTAAATACTTGTATACTACCACATAAACAAAGTTATCATAAATATGTATTATTTATTATTTACATGTATTTGAATAATGATATAATTTGTGAAAATATATGATATAAATGATACAATTATAATCATATAAAGGCTATTTATAATTTACCTTTTGTTCATTCCATCCATCCAAAAATAAAAAAAAAATCACTTCTGGGAATGTACGGATTAACGGCTCCAAGGCATGATTTAAATAATTATTCATAATCACATAAAATAAATTATTATAAGTATTTACATAATTTATATATTTGGTATTTATATAAAGATAAAATGTGATTAGATTTTGGTTCCATAATGACTGTCATAGGTCCGTGAAATCTTATCAAAAAAGACATGAAGAAAAAATAAATTAACATACGAAATGGAAACGTTAATAGATAATTATTAATAAATGGATATTGAAATGAAATTTTAAGTCATATATAATTTTATATAAATTTATATGATAATATTATAGAGTCAAAAGAAAATTATTTGTATACATAAAATTAAAATGAATATGAATCATTTAAAATATAATGTAATTGTTTTATTGTCTCATTTTATAATTTAGGATACATAACTGATATTTAACAATATAGTTTCATTTATGTATTTCAATTAAATATTATTTAATACATTTTTAAATATTCATTAAATTATTGGTGTTTTAGGTTCCATTTGATTTTGATTATTTCAATTACCATATATTTAAATGATAACAAAGTTTTATGTGTTTTATCACTATTTCTCATCATAGTGATATATTCTAATTTTATGAAGCAATCAATTATTTCTATGTTCTATATACTACCCATGAATGTTTTTAGAATAATCATTTATTTATTTAAATTGTTTCATAGAACCATATTAATTTCTATATTCCAATTAAGATTGATTTAAAAATTACTGATGTGATAAGGGATCTTTATCGAAGAAAAATTTCTTTGAAACTTGTTTGATGCGATTAAATTATATTGTTTAAACAAGGGTATGTCCTACCCCATTTTAATATTTTTTCTTGATTTTAATTATTTAATTTTTATATAATAACTCATTTTATGTTATAGAGTATATTAGGGTCATGATTCAAAAGTTAATCTAGTGGTATGTGTATTATGTTACAATATCATATTTTCAATCATTGTTCGTATTTATATTATAATCCATAAAATATGTGATCAATCTCTCCCAAATATTATATATATATATTTATTCACGTATTTACATGTTATTACTTGATATTATATTTCATTATTTTTCAAATGTTTATGTACTCATGAATTCGAAAGATAATTTTTAAGGAAAACATAAAATATTTTTCTCCTCAGTCAGTAATCTATTATTTATATGTATATACATTATTTAAAAAGTTTAATTTTTTAAAAAATTACGTAATGATTGTGGAAAATAATTTTCTCCCATGTTTAATGTATTATAAAAAAATATTTTTATTATTCACAATATTTTATGAATTAAGTAATTTTGTCCTTTTACCAAAAATGTGAGAGGAATATTATTTTAACATACACTAAATGGATGATTTTCACCAAAATCATGAATAATATATTATTTATATCTCATTTTATAAGATTCAATTATTCTTTTAAAAAAATATATATTATTTTAGGAATTTTAATATTTTAAATATCATATTAATTATTAAAATTTTGTTTTTTCCTTGAATTTTATAGAAAGTTATAAAGGAATTTTTATTTAAAAAGACATTTGATGTTTCATATGATTTACTAGAAATATTATATATTATTAACATTTTTTTCCTCTGTATGGTTTATCATTATGATGAAGAAATTTTTCTGGAAATCATATCCTTTCCTTAGGTTAAAATTTGATGATATGATGATTTTTTTCATCTAGGGGATCTCATATATATGTTATTATATAAGTAAAATGTTAGAATATAATTATAAATCCTATTAATAAACTAGGAACTGAAGGGTGTATTATGATATAATTAGAACTTGAATATAGAGTGAAACCGATTTAATAAGGGAATTTTTTTAAAATATAGAAATGTTAGTGAACCAACCATATAGAAATGATATAAATGGTAGTAAAACCAATATACAATTATAGTATTAATAGTAATAAATAACTTAGGAAATTATTTTATAGGAATATTTTTATGAAATGAAATTACTTCATTTTCTTATTATATGTTCTTCGAGCTAATGGTTGATTATTGATTATTTCTGTCTGTTACAGATAATGTCTTCTGATGGATAAAACGTTGCATCATCTTTCATGATTATTATAAATGCAATTATGTGTAAAATTTACTATTGTTAATCGCATATAATCATATACTAATTATTATCTTAGGATCACTAATTATAATTTTTTGATATCACTTATATTAAACCTTACTAACCATATGATACCACCCTTTATTTTTCTCTTCTAGAGGTTATGAAGAATGGTTTTTGTGATGTGATAAATACGATTTATTTTTTTGAAGAAATTATTTTGATATGATTTGATTATTTAATGTAATATCTATTTAAATATCCATGTTACCAAATATAGTAAACTATTATGTTTCAGTAGTGGATTGAATACATATGCTACAAATATTCCACTAATAATATGATTTATATATGGGTGAAATCTATGGGTCTCTATATTTTTTATTTGTATACACATTTTATATAATATAATACTTATAAAAAACATATAAATTTTGGAATCATAACCTATTTTAAAAAAAATTATTTTGGGTTATTGTATAGGATTTTTCATCTCCATTATAAATTGGTTGTCGCAACATACTGCAGTTGGTAACTTAACATCCTTAATATGATCTCCTATTTATGGTTAACCCAATTATGTTTCATATAAACTATTTTTGATTGTATTTAACTCTACTTAAAATAATAAATTATCAATTTCATTTGGCTATTTAATGAAATGAATTTACATCCTTTTAAAAGGAACCGCTTCTCATAGTTAGTCTGTATATAATGTTTCCTACACATCATATTACAAATAACAATTTTAATAACTTTTTCAAAATATACCATACCATAATATAGTTTTCATTGAATATATTACGTGATCTATTGTACAACCATGGAATATTCCTCATTAGGACAACTTTTACTAACAGAATATAATAATTTATATTATATAAAATCTTGTTTAATTATTAGGTGAGACAAAATATTATAATCATATTACAATATAGTAACGGGTATACCTATATCCCATAAATTTTATTAATCATATTTCCTAAAATATATATATTTTTAGTTTTTTTAATGTATCAAAAATGTCTTCATTTGATTAATTAATTAATTATCATCAGATAAAAACATATCAATATATTCCATATAATTATATTCCACTTACAATTATTTCTACAGAACCATCATTATCGATTATAATATTACAATCAACATATTCCATATAATTATTCAAAAGAATCATTTTTTCATTCATAAGAGGTTGCCACCCACTATCATGAATCAATATACTATTGATTTTTGTTTTCCTATTAAAAATTTCTTCCATGATTTCATTTTTAATATTTATTATTTCTAACAAATATGTGATTGATTTTTTAGAGATTGTAGTATATATATATTTATTATCCTCAACATCGTCTATGATACAACACTCATATTTATCCAATGTGTAAAACATTTTTCTTGGTAATAGTATGCATTTTTATAACATACAAACTACTCTATTAGGGATATATATAATTTTAATAAATTTATTTGTGAAATTTACAAAATTTTATCATATTTATAATTTTTTTTTAATTTTCACTAGAATGTATATTTTTGTATGATTTTTTCACATCTTAAATTACGGATTAGGAGAATATTCATTTATTATGTAGTTCATTTCCTCATTTCAATATCGAATTATTTTTCCATGACAACTAAATAATGGAATTTTATATTTGAGATGACTATATAATTTCTCCACCTAAACATATTTCCATAATTATGATATATTCTTAATATTTAATGAGTAAATAGTGATTTTATGTTATCTAATTGTATTTTATAACATTAACATTTAATGTAAAAATTACATACACTGATGTATTGTATTAAGATTCAAGACCCCTTAATGTCCAAATAAATATACCATTAATATTTTATGATTTTCTAAACGGACCGTGATCCATCACATACACATTCTATCATTAATCTATAAGCCAATGTTCTAAATTGCACAATAATTTTTAACACCATCTGATTTCCATCCCTTCCTAATGATACATAAAAAAGGAATATCATTGAGCGAGAGAGAGAGAGATTCAAGAAACAATTTTCACTGTTATATATATTTATTATGGACGCCAATCATTTTCTCATACAATATGATTCACTCATTGAAATCAACCATTTCATCATATATTTCTTTCATAAACAGAAACACTACAAACCGTTATTATAAATTAGGATGTTTATATTTTCATTGATCAATGTAATTTATTTATTAAATTAGTGGGTCACAAGTATTTTAGTTTTATATATATCAAATATTCCACTATTTTATTTTTATTTCATATTTGAAATTATGATATAAAAAGAATTTTATTTCTCCTTCTTCCATTATTTGAGGTTTAGTTTTTCATTTTTCCCCTTAATAATACCATCCATATCTGAAAATATATATCCTTGTCTTGTTTAATAAAAATTTCATTATTATATTCTTATTAAGTTGGAATACTTTTCTACATTTAGAGTTATCAAATTTCATTTCCTAATTTAAACTATTTTTTGTGTGGAAAAATTTATCATCTGATGATAAAATAACATCCTCATATCAAAATTCACTCTATTCAAAAAAAATTTAATTACAATCCAATTATTTTTATAATTAATAAAATACTCTAGTATCTTACTTATATACCTCTATTTTCCATACAGAAATTGTCTTCAAACTAATAAAAATCACTAGTGTCTTCAAAATTTTAACCATTTAAAATTGTGTGTATATTATACATGTCTCTAAAGTAAATCAATTATAATGAAAATTCATAATGTTTTTCTATATTAAAACACATTCAAATTTGACCAATTTTTATTTTATGTTTATTAATGTATAATTATATGATTTTTTTTTAATTTTAAATATCCTTTATTATAAAATATATATAAACATTTTACAATTTTACATATATAATTAAAATATTTAATTTATTTCCCAATCAAATAATTAGATAAAAAAATTATTCGGTTTAATATAATAAGCAATCAATTTAATAGCTTTCTATAATATTTAAATCATAAAATTTGTCTTGAGAGAACTATTGTTTTTTTATATTACCGTAATCATTCTAAATTAATAATTTTATATAAAAAAATTAATATAATTGAGAACAATTCACACTCCTCGGATCAATAAAACAAACTCATTGTCATATATGTTAGTGTTTTGAAAATTACATTTATTGAACAATATATTTATTATATACAATTAATTCAAATTTGTATGAATATTGAATGTGAAACATTATGATAAAATCCTAAAATATATTGGATTAGTAAATTTAGAAAATAGAAACACAATATTATAGTTTCAATAATGATTTTCAAAACCCACTAAACATATTATCCCATATATTACCCTTATTACACATAGCGTATGTAATGAATATATTCAGAAAATGTGCAAATGGAATATAAGAAATGATAAACCACGATTCTAAAAAATGGTAAAAAGTGTAGACATGAAATAAAAAAATGAACATATAATGTGAATAAGTGTATGAGTAAATGAGAATAATGTTTTCAAATATATACCCAATATATAATAAATCATTATTTCGAATAATTGAATAAATCATGGAATTTAATAAGACCTGAATCATATTGAAATCAAATAACATGATCTATGGGGGTATAGAATTTTCATATACATATGCTTTTTGTATAAATATAATCAAATAACACCATTTCATTAGTCATGGATCAATATGAAGCCTATTTTAATGAACATGGTGCACACCCATTTTCATTATATCGTTAGTCAAGGTTACCCCTATAAAAATTTATAGTTAACAATCTCCTATATTGAACTAGATTCAGAAAAAATATTATCCCTTATAATCTCAATAGATATCCATCATTATCTAATAAATTTTGGAATTTTATAATTCTAGGCCACCCAATCAATTAATCATAATCCATTAATATGTATTCAATAATATCATAAATCATTCATCATATATTGTAACATGTGTTAAGGAAACCAAATTCATTAATATTTAAAAAATCCACAATATTAGGACAAGAATAATAAAAAATGGTAATTATAAAAACTATTACCAATATAATCCAAAACCATCTATAGAAAAGATATGTTATATCTGGATTAGATATATAGTAAATCATATGTACCGTAATAGGATGATATCAAAAATGAAAAATTTACATCAAAGTTATCTAGATTATTTCATAAGGAAAAAACACTTTTCATTCTGTAATGAATTTTTTAGTGTCCACATTAATTTAAAATTTTGATTGAAACATTTCAATAGAGAAGATAATGGGAATATTGTAAAGGAAAACATAAATCATTGTATTTCCAGGGTGGTTAGAAATTTTTTCCATGTCATTTAAATTAGAAAAAAGAATCGTTTGACATATTTTTTATAAATTAAAATGTAACATGTTTTGAAAATGAATAGAATAATTCACTAAAAAAATTATAATTTTAAACATAGAAAAAAATGGGTAAATATATTCATATAAATGTAGTCAAAAATTTTAAAATTTATATTAATGAAATCATGGACATGAAACATATAGACTCTAACCAAATTTTTATATAGAATAAAATCTTCTCAAGAACATCTTTGTGAACATTTTATGTACTTAAAATTTAAAATTATTATAATTACATTAAAATTAAATTAATTACTAATGGATAATAACAATAATAATATATATAATATAATGTTAAAAAATTATCTCAATGAACATTTAAAAATAATTAATAAGGAATAGAATGGTATTGAAAGATAAATACACTACCACCCAGGTAACATTCAATTAAATACATTATGAAAGGGATAAACATAAAAGAATATATATCCCAATAATTTACATTAGAAACCAAATTAATAATATTTTTTGAAATTATTCACACCTCATAAAAGTATCAAATGTGTAATGTGGCATGTGTCTCATTGATAAAAGTGATATGAAAATACCTTACCTTAAGTTACACTTAATTAAAATGTGACATATCATTATTTATAATAAATTTATATTTATTATAATTATAAACCTAAATCATGTAAATTCATATAAATTAATATATGATCCATATAGTTGTTTTTATTTTCAAATTCACGTCCAATTATGTGGATAATGTTTCTATAATTTATATAATGTTTACTATGTTATAAATAAAAAATAATTTTTTTAAATAAATAAATTTATCCATTAAATAATAAAGAATTCATTATACCATTCATTGATATGGATGGATATAGTTATACATGATTGTCTGTTCTATTTTTATATTGACAAAACAAAATAATTAAATATAAGAATTCACCATCATTTCATAATATTAACAATATATATATAATATTAATATATTAAATACATAATAATAATAAATTATTATTTATGGTGATTAATAAATAATTACGCATCTATGTGGTGATTCTAAAACATATAAACACACGAGTGATGTTTTTTCCCTATCAAATTGAAAGGTAGTTGATAATGGTTGTTACATCATCATAATAACTATTAATTATATTGATAATACTATTGAAATAATTTTATAATGGATACCCTAGATTTATTATTGGGATAATAAGGAATTGAAATAAAAAAAAATTGTTAAAAGTTATTCCTTTTCATTCAGAAGCATCTTTTAGATTAAAACTTAACCCTTGAAATAATTAAATTTCAGAAATAATAATATATATATTATGTGGTGAGGAATTCTTGAATGATATTAGTGAATGTTTTTGATGAGGTATAAATGATAATAATTTGAATAGTATGATATTAGTGAATTAATTGGAAAATATATATCTCAAAATTATTTTCAATAATGAATGACAATAGGTTATATTTTATAAATGAGGGGTGGGGAACACATGGAATTAAATAATTTAATAATTTAATATAATAGCTTTCATGATTTAATGGATTAAACATTACATATTTATAATAGAAGATGATTATTATTCTATTTCCTCTGAAAAAATATAATATGATCACATTTTGGTTATGTTTTACCAATATATAGTTATTTTAAGACATGTTATCATGTTTGACAATTATCGAGATATTAGTTTATTTGAATACACTATAATTTAGAATGTTACTATAAATGAAAAAGTGGCCCATAATTGGACCAATGTACATATTTTATATATTTCAAATTATATTGTTGGATGAAAATAATTTTTTGAATTTTAAAAAATTTATTAATACTTTATTTCTAATAAAACTTCATTACTATTATTTTTTGAAATACAATAAATATTACAATATAATATCCTTATACATATTAAAAAATGTTTCCATAATTATATGGACTATTGAATATATGATCTTAATATAATGAAACATTACATATTTTATAGTTTTACATATAATTTTTAACCAAATCATTTTGTTTGACCTTTTTATTTACCAATTTGGAACATAACCATGTTAAGGATTAATCAATATTAAATGGTAATAATTATACATACAAGGTAATAATTAGACCATAAATTTCAATGTAATATTATTTATGACCATTCAACATCGTAATTTTCTTGTTTTAAAATTTTTATGATATTTTAACAACATAATAAACAATATTTAACATAAAACATTATACATTTCATTTTTAAAAGTATTTGCATAATTTGGAATTGAAACCAACAGGAATGAAGTTGTATTAGAATATAACAATTTTACACATCTATTTTATATTATATATTACATTAAATTTAATTACGAACATGAAATAACAAATAAATTATTACACTTTTAGTTTTTAATGGAATTTACACGAATTGTTTACAATAGGGAAAAAAGTTATTATCATTACAAAATAAATTAAGGTATTTATTTCATCACTAAAAAATAAAAATAAATTACCATTATTAGAATATATTGACATAATTAAAATGATAATTCTAATAAAACACAGGTTGTTATTATGCATGTAGAAAAATATTAAAGATATTAAAATCATAAAAGGATCACATTTTATATTTTTTTAACTTACATATTTTGAACAACAAATTAATTATTTTTTTGTGTCAACAAATAATCAGATTGTTAAATTATATATTATTATAGAGGATATATTTTTTGGTTATTAAATTAAGGAAAAAATTTGAAAGATTTTTAATCTTTATAATATTGGTATTATATATATTAATCCATCTTATATTTAATGTGGAAAATGATATTTTGTACAATCCCCAATCATAATCAGAAAAATTTTAAGGTTCATTTTTACCAAAAAATTATTATAGATTAAAAATATTAAGTCAATTTTTTAAAGAAAAAAACATATATAAGTTATTGAAATTAATTTAATATAAATACTCAAAAAACATAGTAAAATATTTTTCCAAAATAATTTAATCTTTTTTCAGAAAATTATTTACACAAAATGGATCTATAAAATTGAATTCAATAATCAAAAATGGATTATTTTTAATATAACATAATAAATGTCAGTTTCAAATTTCTCTAGAAAAAATATGAAAACATTTAATTTTTTAAAAAAATATTGTTTTTCATAAATAATAATATTTTTCACACTTGAGAAGAAATTAAACCATTTAAAAAAAATCACAAAAATTAACCACCACTAATTTTTATATGACTATTTCAAAAGATAAATTTATTTTATCAAATAAAATTAATAAATGTTCTAGAATAAAATTATAATATTCTCTAAATCATCAATGAAAACATATTTTGATGAATAAATTAAATTTACTAATACTTGAGTTCTTATTTCCAATGAATTTTTCAATACATTTTTAAACTATGAACATTATAATGATTTCATAAATTTGTTACTTCCCTTCTTAACTTCCATATTACCACCTTTGTAATAATTTTCATAAAACAATAATACATGTTTTAATAAGTCTTCTTGTCATGTTCAATAAATTTCATTGATCATAGAGTTCTTATAAAATATGGTTGTGTAATATCCACCACCCACTGTTAAAAAATAGAATCCAAAAAATTGGAAAATTTTCACAATAATCATGAGTATAATATTCCATAATTATTTTATTGAAAAAGAATATCAATAAATTTGGTAAAAAAAATACCTCTTGAAAAAAATGGAAAGGAAAATATGAAGGTATTTTGGAACATAATAAGACTAGGTATCAAAATAGTATAACCAAAAAGGGAAGTGTAAATAAGGAAATATAAGAGAAAATATCAATACTAAGATGCATATTTATTGGTGAAATTGATATCAAGAATTCTATTGTTAAATAAGAAGTTATTTACTAGATAAAATTAAATAAATGAGATGTGAAAAAAATATATAAATAATAAATGAATATAATAAGATTAAATTTGGTTTCAATACCATTTTTATAGATTTGAATGAATACTTTAAAAATTAGACTAACAATAGTGGGAAATATAATTTCATTAAAATATGAATTTTTGACATTAATATTTTTCCACAAAAATATCATCTCTATCCCCAAATAATAAGTATTAAATATAAATTTTAATTCATTCCTAAAATTGCGACATAAAATCAGAATAGATCACAAAATACATAAATGGATAAAAATACATTTATCTGATCATTTATAAATAAATATGAAATTGTAATCTTAATATAAGATAATATCCACAATGTATAAAACTTGATATATTGAAATATAACATTTTAAAACATTTATTTTATAATAAAATTGAACAATCACCTTATGGTATTTGATAAAGAAATTACCCTTTATAGAAAACTAACACAAAAAACTAAATATTAATGTATTTTTTAACCTTAAATGGAATCTCATAACATTTATCCTACAGTCCCAGAATATTAATTTTGTTTTTAAAAAATAATAATTAATGTAAAATTATATTTTATTCTTATGTGTTAAATATACCTCAATGCAATGAAAAATATTCCAAAATATCAACAACCGCCCTGATAAATATCTATATAAGCATATAGTGTAGTTAAATTAACATAATTATCATGATAACATTTTTGATATATACCTAAAATCTAATCCGTAGAAAAAACATTAATATCCTTAAAAATATAACCATAAAAATACATCAAATTTCAATCTTCAACATATATTATTTCCTATAATATAATGGACCATATTTAATATAGCATCAAAACATATTTTAAACCAAAGGGTTAAATTAACCAAAATAGATAAATCTTCCTAAAACATGTGAAAAGAATCAGTTCCCATTAATAACCATCACATTAAAACTCAATGAAAACATAATATAAAATAAATATTCTAATAAATTATATGAATACCAAATTGTATTAAACATAACCAATGACCATAGAAATAAATTTTTTGTGAAATTACAATGGAATTTTATGTCCATCAACACTATCAGATTTATATCATCTTCTCATTGTCCCATATAATAATTATTATCTTAAAATGATGCATATATTGAGGGTTATATTTCCCTAATTAATCAAGACCCAAATAATACCACTTATATATAAATATTTTTTCTAATCATAAAGGAAAAAATATTGTGGAATATTTATTAGTTGTTTGGGGTTATTATAACAAAAAATCCTTGATAAAAAACATATGAAAATAATTCATAAATATTAATTCAAAAATAGATTAATCCATTAAATTTAATAATTATAATAACGTTGTTCGTTACATGGATTGTGAGTTAATCCTTGGAATAGGAAATTGTTTTAGAAAACTCCCACAATCTACAAAAATAATAGCATAAAATAAAAATGGTACAACAATATGGACATTATAACCCACAATAAAAATCATTATTTTTTATCTTCTTTTAATTTCTCTCAGAATATATTTTCCAAAAACAAACATCATTCATTGCAATAAAACATTTAACCGAGTTCTTCTCATATATATTAAATATAAGAAGTTCAATCATCTTCAATCCATGGTCTCTCAGAAAATTCAGTTTCATCATATTATATTCTTCATAAAACTCGTGAAATATATATATTATGAATCATAAAATGATATAACGAGTTATGAAATTTCAAAATGTTTCTCATTGATTCCCTTTTTCAATTTAGTTTCAAATAAGTAAACTCCTCCCAATATCCATAAAATCATTCATTAATATCATCCCTCATAGTATTATCCATTTAATATGATAAAAAAGAGTACACCAAATAATAATAACTATAATGAAAAATCATATATTCATGAAAAAACGTTGATATGATTTCTAAATCATGATACATAATTTTCAATCAATTAACTGTGTTCTATAAACTCATCTGTACTTGGTTATCATATATTCAAATACTCCATAATGGTTAATAACCTATATATGAGTTAACACAAGAATATCATAATGGAGTTTCAAAACATGTTTGTATTAATGGAACCCTCACCATGAACCATAATTAAGGTCGAGTTATACTTGACTAAATATTTATGAAATAACTATTCCTTGATGATTTTTTCGAAAACCACATCAACATAGATAATGGATATTGGGATTTTTTACTAAGTAAACAATATAATTTCAATATTACAATAACATTATGGCATTATCGGCTATATATAAATATCCACTAGGTTTTCAGTAATGTTCTCTACTCTTAATCTCAAATGATTGAATAAACCCTACTCTAATAAGAAATATACAATCATGTAATTTAATAAAAAAATATCACATTATATTAAATGAATATAAAAATATATTTCATTAAGATTGACAATATATCTACAATGTTTTAGTTTTTTATATGATAGAGAAACAATATTCTTATTTATTAAAAGACCTCCAAAATCCCCAACATGTATCTTCCCATATAATACTATTGTTGTTGGTAACTAACCTACAAATTTATTCATAACATAGGAAATTGCATCATTAAAAATGGTAGTCTCATATGATTTATAATGTTAATTGAGGGAAAAATCAATGATCACATTAACATATAATGAAAATGTGGTTATGATAAATAGTACATAATATTTTAATACGTATTAACATTATATAATATATCATAATCTTGAATCATGGAATAAATCATGATAGTTTATAATGAGTTAATCATAATGAAATAAATGAAATTGAGTTATTAAAGAAATAAATTATAAAAATAAATAAGTTCATAACATAAATATTATCATAGAAAATCATTTTTATAGTTGGAGATCACTACTAATACGATCATACTGGTGGGTGTTGTCTCCATATACAATAATATCCTTACTCAATGTTTACTCCCAAGACTATCAATCTAGACAGAGTCCATCAATGATCTTGGATAACATTCCATTAAATTATGTAATATATCATGAGATATCCATATATACCCAATGTGTTGTTAGAAATATATAATTCTTGGCCAAAATATCACATAATAATAATATATTTATATGCTAACCACAATATTATAAATCATTCATCATATATCATAACCTACTAAAATGATATGATATTTACAATTATTTAATCAATTCTTTATAACAAAATACATGGAATATAGATGGGTTTCAAAATAGTCTCATAAAAATAATCATAAAAAAGATAACAATTAATGATGGTAACATTATATAATATCTCTTATACAACATATGTGAAAGATTAGTATATTTTAATATTTTAATATTTTATTTAAAATATGTTCAGATTATTTATTAAGGAAAAACACATGTTCATTTTAAAATAAAATATATAAAATCAAAATAACTATATTATATTATGGGAAAAAATTTATTTGAAAATAAGTAATTAAATATATAATTTATTATTAAAATAATTGAGTGGTCATAATTATGGTAATTTCCATTCATTCTATTTATCTTATAACAGTGATTCCCTTCATGTTTTTTTATTAAAATTCTAAAGTGAGTTTTTCAAAAAATGAACACAAGATCAAATTGAAATTTTCTGAAAAATGGTAAAAATATTTGAAAATGTAATTAAAACATAATGGGATAACATTTAAACATTTAAATATATATATATATATGAACATGAAAGAAAAATATTCTTGAAAAAATTGCATATAGTGTGTCTTTCTCGTAAAAATATTTTCCTGATAATTATAAGTAAAAAATAAAATAAAATGGTATTATTTCATCAAAAATCCATGAATAACTAGAGGTGAAGAAGATAAAATATATTGATCATATAAGGATCAGAAAATATCCTCCATATAAATCATTGAATAGAATGTTCTAATTAAATTGTCATTGAAACATTAAGCCCCTTCCACTTTGGTAAGCTTTGAATCCAGACCACATTAACGAAATATCCATATATAAATATATTTATCCAAATATTTTAAAATATATATAATCACAAAATAAATTAATAATTATTATATATACTACATTAAATATAATTTCAAATATGGAATGCATCTCATAGAAAAAAATCCAAAAACATTTTCATCTTTCAATATCTACTTGTATTGAATGTGGCCTTCTCTCTTTTATAATTAATTTAAATTTATTATAAGTTATAAAAAATAAATTAGATAAATTTAATATAATATATTATTCACCTATGTAATTTTACCCTAGTTTTTAAATAAATCAATATTAAAATAGACATTACTAGTTGTTAACTATTACATTTTTTAATTGATGTTTTTGTTTGGAAGTTAATATCATTATACATTGATTTAGGATTCATCCTCACTAGAATGTTTATCATGATATAAATAACATATATAATCATTGAAAATATTTATATTCATCCATTAAATATATAAAAATTAATTATACACTTCATTTAGTGGTATGATGTGTGTATACAACATTTTTATGTAGCATCCTGTCCAAAAAGATAATTAACTATGTCCCAAGAAGGTAATAAAAATTTCCTAAATTGGGCCTCCCAGAATGTTAGAGGTTACGTACTAGCTCTGAGGGACTCTAGGGTGTCTATGAACAGACAATTCCAATATAGATAATTCTGCATCACAATGGTAGAAAATTTAGGATAGAAGTAAAAAATAATAAATAAGAAGAAGTGAGATAATAATAAAACATGTAGAATAGTAAACTAGAATAAAATAAATAATGATTTACAAAAATGATGATGATGACCATGTAGCATTAAAAAATTAGAAGGTAGGAGGATATGGGATATAGTCATATACAACATGCTGTACAAAATACCAAAATGATAAAAATAATTTATGACATGAATCATGAGCATAAGATCGGTCCTCTACAACCATACTCCATTCTAGAAATATAAAAAATTAACGGAATTTTGGACATTCCATTTTTCAATATATTATATCATGAAGTCAATATGGGCAACAAAAGCATCAAAATTATGATTTAATATATAATTAGAAGACCACAACTAATGTTGTTTAAATTAATCAAGTTTGTTTATCTAAAATGAGTCATATGTTAATAAACTATATATGAAATTGTAAAAATAATAATATACCAGTCTAGACCAAATTTGGGATTATTATTCATATTTACCTAATTTATAACAATACATATGTATTGAAATAGATGTAGTATTTAAATGCATGAATAAGGTTAAATTGGACATTATAAAAAAATCATCAGTTGACGTCCATCCATAAACATGTTCTTGTGGATGGAATATGAATCCTAGAAAACTAGTTACTCATTACTATTATTTTATTTAATATTGACATCATTGAATATTCATAAGAGGAACCATTATCCCATCCAATTTGACCTAGAGGGAATACCAGATATCTCCTTATGATCATGGTATACATATCTAATGGTTTTTGTGTCCATCTGAGCCTACCGATAGAGTTACACCAAGTATCAATCCTTGACAGGTGGAGACAGTTTTGATGACCTTTGAGTCCATCCCTAGAATCTCACACTGGGTTTTGAGTCTCCCAAATGTAAAGTTAAAACCATATCACCACTAATCCTTTCAATGTGGCCTCCCCTATAGAACTGTTATCACCTATCTAGAGGTAAACAGAAACACACTATGTTATTTTAAAAGGAATACCTAGTATAACCCCCCCCCCCCATATTAAAAATCCCTTAACAAATATTGGTTAATGCATGAGGGTCCCCTTAAAGGAATAATTATGTTAGGACCCATTTATCACCCTTATCATAAAGTGGGACATTATTATTAGACTATCAACATGATTCTATTTAGAAATGAAAAAATTTATAACCTCAAATACAATTTGGAAAAAGCTTTTAATTTAATTTACGAAATATATGACATAGGTGATAGGGCATAACTCTTGCCAAAAAATATTATACAATAAATTTTACATTCCAATATATATTTATTACAATGAAAGTCCCACCTCGAAGTTGTTTGAAAAAATAATAGGTACAGAGTGGCTTAGTCTTTAAGGAGTAGTGCATCCATCAGGATGTCTAATGTAAAGGAGATAATATAAATTCTTGGTTCTCTTCTATCTAGGACTACAATGTTATGTAAATCCATCAATATAATTTATTTAATAATTTAAGGGGTTTGAATGAATTTTATGGAATATTTCATGAAGCTGAATAATATAAATACATTTACATTATATAAATATGATATACCCATACCTTAGGATCTTAGCGATCTTCTCATCCAAGGTTGTATCATGTTTTGAGCGACAACATAAGAAAAAGGAATAACTAACAAAAACCATTAAAACAATGAAAATCATCTCCCACCAAAATAATATCAGTTATGTGATGTGAAACATAGAATAAAAGACGGATGAGTAGAGATGTTTCCAGGAAGAGTCCAATAAACCTGAGTGTGAAGAAAATATATTCTGAAATGTGGATATATGTGGGATCCTAGGTTAGGTCTTAGGAGTAGCTCTCTTTCACCACTTCTCCAACGTGAGAAGGGAGGGGACACTAATAAAATTATCCCCTCCCATCTATTATAACATCATTCTTAGATAACAACATGAAATTTAATGTTTTACATACCCTATAGTGATTTTGTTTCTTCCTTCTAGAAAACCATATCATGACATACCATGTATCTATGAATCCTATCACAATCCACATGAAACCAATATTTCCATAATAAAACATACACATCTGTAGGCACCATTTATGAGTTTAACCAAATCTAAAAAGAAAACCAACCTCACTAAAAATTATGGTCATAACAGAATCACATATATTAAGAAACACATCCATATATTTTACATTCTAGTGTGGTAATATATATTCTGGGAAATTTTTTGGCCATTGAGAATATAACATAGCCTCTCTATTCGAGGAATTATCATCTAACCATGATTCAATAACACCCAAACATGTGTTACTAGCAGGTCTCATCGAGCATTTGTTATCTGATTAATGATATGTATCAAATTATCCTCAAATGAGCATTATATTTCCATCTAAATATCATCATGATAAAAAAAATGTAAAAATTATGCATCATAATCACGATGTTGAGATATATGGATGACATCATTCATGTCACAATACCTCTGAGGTAACTGCAACTGATAGTATACATGCCTGAATATCTCTACTATATTGAACGGCCTAACAAAACTGTGTGATAATATTCCCTATCTCTAAATACATATATTAAAAATATATTTTATGTATACTTTTAAAGATAAAACTTCCCACCTCTGACTCTATTGGTCAACATTGGTTATCTTTTTAGGATATATTCTAGGGATGAGCTTTGGCCATGCACTTTTGAATCATTTGTACATTCTATGAAGTCTCCAGAATATAATGTTGACCTATTAGAATGGCCTTACCTACCTCTAACAAATACAGAGGTGATCAGTATGAACAAAATTGAACAAAATAATACAAATACATTCGAATTGTTTCCAAGAAAATTTTACTGAAGTAAAACACAATGAGGGGAAAATTTTTATCCCCTGAGCTTCTAAAATAAAGGATTTATTCTTAGATCATGTGTCTAGAACCTGTATCATCCAATTTTTCATCACATCAGTGTCATGGAGATAATATATACTCAATATCCCAAATGAATGTATTGGATTTTTCATCCCCTTATAAAACTATGATGTAAAAAGGGTATCTCAGTCTGAAATGATAGAATAAGGAGCACCATGAAGTCACTAAATCTGGAATATAGAAATCCTCTATGTCTCATCAAATGAAAAAGTCTCTCAGATAGGTTGAAATTTTCCAACGTGTTAACCATGTCTACGATCACCCATACAACATAACTTCAATGAAGGGATCTTTAAAAATCCATTACAAAATATTCGATGATGTAATTCCATTTTAACTCTGGAATTCATAGACAGTCTAGAATTTTAGCATGTCCCTGGTGCTCCCCCTTCAGCTACAGACATATGGATCATTGAATGAAGAATAATGTAATATAAATATTAATATGTTGAAACCAATACTAGAAATTTAAATCTCAATACAACATGTTATTCACATGGTGAACTTGTAAAATATAGGAATGATATTCCCCCATAAACTATTCACATATTTCTGATGGAACCCAATTACACCCTTGAATATCTGGATCGTATTCTTATTATATACCTATCCATGTGGTGGGTTCCCACTAGAGAAACTCTCCCTTAGTATGAGTCCTTCGAGACAAGATTGATGTGTCATCTACAACTACTCATACATGCCTGAAATATTGTTGAATTCGTAGGGGATGTGGTCAGATTATATTTATTGTTTTCCTAAACATCAATTACTATAAGCGTTTAGTATACCGATGGTTCTGGGTCAATCCCATATGGTGAGTGATGGATCTTAGAGTTTACGGGATTGATAACCATTTAGATAAGAGTTATTTAGAATGTTGTTGATTTGAGAGTTTATTAATTTTATGTTTTAATTTTTCTCAAATGATTAAGGAGTGGTCGTGGACAATTTTGAGTATTAGTAAGAAGGATAATCTTAATTCTAATATTTTAAGGGTCCTAAAATGTTTACTACAAGGAAATAATATTTCAGTAGTTGACTTTGGCCAAGTCATCTAGTTCTACATAGGATGTGAATATTACTTGATTATGAGATAATGACAACCTATGTGGATTATTCTTTTATTCTATTGAAGAAAGTATCATTGGCTAGTGGTCGTAGCTAAATATACACAAATATAGATAGTTTCTTCCTCTTTGATATCCCATTTTCATGGTCATTCAAATTAATTGGATAGACATTTCATCATTTATCATTATTACTAATCATTTAGGGTTACCAAAATTAGAATTGTTGATCCATTATAAATTCGGATACATTTACTCTCAATCCCAACTACAGAGTCTTTCAACACCTCATGGTAGGAGGAGCAAAGAATAAATATCAAAAAACAATTCTTAACATGTTCAATTGATTTGATATTATATACTTCATATCATTCAATGGTTTTAATTTTCATAAATGGAAGTAATCATGGAATCAAATTTTACTAGATATAAATCACAATGGTAATAAAACACATACTTTCCACAAATAAATTTTTTTTAATATCAAAAATGGAAACAGGGGCAGTAAACTCAAGGTGGCCTAAACAAATGGAGGCCGAGAGCATCACTGATAACATGGGACACCCACAAAGGGGAAAGGATCCAATGGAGAAAAACTCCACAAGGGGGCACTCCGGGTAGGCAAAGGGTGTCAAGAAGTTAGCCACCTGGTTGCCCCCACGCCATGTATGGAGAACCTCCATGTCATCAGAGAGGAGATCCATGCACTTATGGATAAGATAAGTGATATGAAAGGGGGAGGAGGAGGTGCCAGTGAGAGAGCTCCACACAATACTGGAGTCCGTTCCAACAGAGGACGGGGGAAGGTTTCTGGATCGGCAAAGAGAGAGGCCAATGAGAAGTGATGAAGCTTCTACCTTAAAGGAGTTCCCTGGTCCAAAGAAGGCATTGAAGGTGAAAATAACCGATCTCGCTAAGTCTCAAGATACACCTCCTCCGCTCATGGTACCGGAGTCAAAGGCTCCATCAACGTTGAGTTTCAGGCCTGAAATGGGGGGCATCTAGCAGACCCATCATCCCTGCTGCCTAGGGCTGTTACGGTCTATAGAAGCAGTCCTGGAAAAGAAGCGGTCGAGATAAGGAACTGCATCATGATGGGGGAGGAGTCCAATCAGCTCTGAGGCGAGGCACATGGCTCTGACCAGTAATGCCAGAGGAGAGTATCAAGTCCCATGGTGTTCCATGTTACGCGCATGCCAAATGCACCAGTAGCCCGCCTGCAGAAGGGTTGCCCTGGCCACAACCTCGTGGCTATTATCCATGCAGCCACTAAACCAGGTCAAGAAAAAAGCCTCTGGGGAAGCCATAACACTAGGGGGCAGAGGGAACTCCCCAAGCTCTCTTCAGATCCGCATAGCCCACTCACTTTGGAAGAAGATGTGCAACGTGGATTCCTCGGAGGGAGTCAAACAACAATTGAATTTGGAGGCAAACTGGACCCCCTTCCTTTTAATAGCAAAGTCCAATGGGAGAGACGAATTTGAAATGCGATTCTGAGGTGTTTTATATATAAAATAAATAATTCACAATGAGTAATATATTACAATTAATATTGTGCATATCTTCATACTTTTCCACATATTTTCAATATTTCATGTATCTCTAGCATATCTCACCCCAAATCTGATGTATGACCACTAACACATCATGTACTGATGACTCATGACTTGTAATGTCCTTCTAAATCTTCCTCTATAGTGGTTTTCATGTTAACTTCATTAACTAGGATCGTTTTGGGGGTGAGCCACTCGCGACATGTAATGGTTTCATTCTCTATTGAGATCAGAACATGGTTCAAATCTTGGCTCACAATATTTCATATGCTGTGAAATCCCATTAAATGAAGTGTAATGTGGATTCAGGATAGGTAATAGGTGAACTATACACATTTTTTTATTTCTTCCTTTGAATCCAGTGAAACGTCTTTATTACAAAATTAATCACATACAATGTGCATTATTGAATAAAATAATAAAAATCCTTAAGTAAACAATAGAAATATATATATATGAATTCCAATTATAAAATTTCCGCACACTTGAACAATTTCTCATCCTAATGAAAAATGGTGTCTACAATGATATCCAAAACATAATCCATTTTTAATGGAAGAATAATTCATCATGTCAAGGTAAATAAAACTAAGTGAATTAGGAAAAGTTTAGTCTCCAGAATCATCCCTGAATAGAAAATTTATCATGATTCTTATCTAAGTTCATTAAGACAAATTCCTATCTTTTAATTCCTTAATTTTATCTATTCATTGAATTATATAACCATTTTAGTTTACCTCAAAATTAATTATCTATCATCACATAGTGTAAAATTAAATTGGAGTTATGCTCGAAAAATAGAGTACATGTTCCTAACCATAATATTTCATTGGTTCAAAAATCTATACATTTTAGATACAAGTAAAAAATTAATCATTTGGAATTCATTAATTAGGATCATATGATACTAACGATGTTGGTAGGTGGGTAAATGGAGAACATCGGGCTCAAAAAGAGGGTAAGATCTAAATCATAATGGATAAATCTAATGATTAGTGAAACATAGTGACTCATACCAACTAATCATGTATACACTCTAGTAGCTCCAGTTTGATCCATTTATATTTCATGTAAATATGAAATTAGTATTTCAGTCAATTCCTTTTCTTTTGAATGACAATTTCTGTAAATCCATGTCTATGCCAGGTCCCACATCTCTCTTTTAACCACATATGATCTTTAAATGGTTTCATCAGTCTATAAATGGTGAGTTTTGACATTCCTAGTACACAAGAACTATATATTTTTATTTAATTATGTATTTTGGAAAGGAACAGAAGAAAAGAGAAATGCTAAAAATTAGATATGGATTTCAACTAAATAGTCTGATGATTACATTATTCATATATTCAAATAAGAACATCCCATGTTTTCTAAATTCTTCTCCAACACTTTTTCAATTGTAACATCATGTAGATTATAAAGAGAAGGCTAGGATGGAAAAAATCATCTAGGAATTGCTTCATACTAAAAGTTAATTCACAAGATCTTTGGGGTATTGAAATAATGTTACATGGTGGGTCTACAAAAAAAGTGTCTAATATTGATGTCTTCAGTAATTTTAAATTAATAAATTTTCATTCATAGATACAATAAGATTTCAAAGAATGATCTGATAGGATGATGTGTTTCAGTTATCACTAAAGAAATGATCTCATATATTAATATGTAATTGTTGGATTAGATCCCAAAAGGGTAATGTGAATAAAAACATAACTATATATTTCAGTGTGTATAATTCTAAGTAATAATTTAATGTATCATAATTTCTAAAATTCTGAATTTGAATGGAATTTCTAAAATCAACAGTTAGTTTAAAATTATAAATAGGAAAAAACAAAGATTCTGAAAATTTACAAACATTACATTCTTTTATTTTTATGGGAATTATTTTTTTCAAATTCAGAATGATGATTCTAATTTCAAAAAATTTCTTCTATAGTAGTGAGAGCAAGAAATAAATTATTGTATCAACATTCAAAATCAAGAGATAGTCCCCCACATGTAGATGGAGATAGTGTCCAAATTGTATATTAAATGGTTGTCAGGGTGTTATTGAATGTAAATCAAGAAAAATTTAAATGGAATTCTATAATCATAAAAATGAGGGAATAAAGAACTTCCTAGATATTGTCATTCCATGAGAAAATTTGGATATATGTATGCTAATATTGGGTCACCATAAAAATGGGTTTTATAAAAAATCATACACTAGTTGAAACAATATACACACTGTTAGTCATTATAAAAACATATGAATGGGTAGGTGTATGAATTAGAAAAAGTGAAACTATGTTTTTTCAGTTATTTGAAATTTACATAATTATGCTCTATAGTATAATCAATTGAATATAAGAATAGTAAACAATGGAAAAATTTTATAGAAAAAATATCAACTATGGGATTCCTCCCATAAAGCACTAACAAGACATTCTAATCTTGATGTATAGACCTAAATATCCTACAATGGGTCCATCAGATTAGTTTCACTTTTTACACATACATATATTGTTTTCCATATCTTCTATTTAATGAGGTATCTTGCTCGGGTTTATGAATTTAGGGGAAGTAGCATGAGAATGAATGTGATATGGGAGGTATGAAATCATATATTGAGGCAATTGTTTCTATATATGTATCTCTAATGAGAGATCATGATGTTGTCATTCAATATCAGCGACTCTTTGGGAAACACTGTGGACTAGAATAGTTGGTGGAGTGGTTCAATCAACAACTATAGAAAACGTGAAGGATGTAGACATGGATATATAATAATATAAAACAAATAAAAATCAAGGCCAAAATAATGAAAAAATAATTCCCTATATATATAGAAAAAATAATTATAAAAGAAGTTGAAAAAAGATGATAAAATGATATGACCATCCCTATAAAAAAAATTCTAAATCCTAAAAAAGAAACCAATAATGTATATCATGTATCAATAAGAAATGATCTCCCCTATCGTCATCCCACCATCCGATGTTGGAAAAAGATCTCTGGTAGGGTCAGTATATATGGCATCAGTTGTGAATGGTAGATTAGTAGCTACAATGATGGATGATGGGGTCATAGAGTTTGCAAAATGGGTTGGGATGTCTGGTGTAGAGGTATCGATCTGTAGGGAGTATATGGGTCTAGAAGTGGGATCGATAAAGGAAACCTTTGTGGTGCAGTTAGTTGAAACCCCCTTACCTCTTTCAGAGTACTTAGCTACAATCTAATGTCTGTTGGAAGGATCAGTGACTCCAGTCAAAAGTATGGGATGAGATATTGGTGATGTAAGGATGATAGAAGAGGAGGGACCCACATGGGTGGGCAGTGGGTGTGTAGTGAATCCAATGGGTTCAATAAATGAAAGTTGGATGTTAGCTTAAATTGGGAATAAATTATCTAATATACAATGTTGGGATGCCCGTATATCACTTAGGGGGTATGGTATGTTTAGGAATGGTGGATTATGTGGTGCAATAGGTAGGATGGGGGATGGGTGGTAGAAAAGAAGATATGTTGTGTGGCTCAACGGGTGGGTCTACGGTTGATGGTGGTCAAGGTGGTTCATCTTGTGGTGCTGGGCCCTGCATTCCTGGTACCCAAAGAAAGCTTCATCCACTATTACTAACAACTAAATCTTGTGAATCATCATGTGGTTGATAAGATCAATCATTCCTAGGGAGGTGAGCGGTAGTGCCAGATCAAACATGTCTAGGCAAGTAGATAGGTGAGTGATGAAAGACCCTAGAAAAAATGTAATGCCCTGGCTATGTAAATTATCATTATAATAATTGGTGAATAGGGTAGTGATGTTGATGTATGGGTCACCCATGTCTACTACAATGATAATCACGTCCATCTGGATGACGCTCCATTGAGAATCAACTCAGGTGAACCATCCATGTGTCATGGATCTATGATGAATATGCAGTGTAAGGTCTAATAGCGGGGTAGAATATGGGAATATTGGAACATGGTGTAACTGAGGATCTTAAGTAATCATATCCTAGAGACACATATAGACTTTTCCAGGTGGATTCAACCGAGGAGTCAGATAAATATCAGAAGTGACAAACTCAGCAGCGTAAATTCAATGTTTTATGATGAACTCTCCAAATGATAACTCATGGGTTCAACCACTGAAGATTAATATTTGGTAATCAAAAGTCACCATAAAATTGTATTAGAACATGAGGAATAATTCCCAATATGTCTCCTCACATTCCTCTAGAATTCTATCGATATAGAGGGTGTCTAGGAGGTCAAGGACAAGAACAAGGATATTTATCATGGCAAGGATGTTCTTGTCTAGAGTCTTTTTTGATAACATTGTGTTATCCTACAACCAATGGAGATTTAACAACTATTTTGGGTTGGGAAAACATTGAAAGGGATTAATGTTCATGTTTTCATCACTGGAGGTTGAGGTGGACTCTTCATGTGTCTTAGGTGCATCGTGGGTTGGTTATGGAAGTGTAAAATGTACATCGGTTGATGTAGATGTTGTGATATGATGATGCTTGGAAAGTGGATTCTATTAGGAGGTTGAGGATGATGAGGAGGATGGATGGGGTATAATTGTTTGTTCTTGGGAAGAAGGTTGTCAGTGTGTGTGTCGGGTGATAGAGGGAGGCATGTGGGTGGAACATGCTGGTCATGAGAGAGGGATTCTTTCGGGTGGTGCACGCTCGAGAGGGAGGTGAGAAAAAATAGGTGTGCGGTTTGCTGAATGTTGAAAGGAGGGAGAGATTGGTTTGGGATAGAAGGATGATGGTTGTTGTTGTGCATGATAGGAAGAGAGAGAGATTGGTAGTTGAGGGTTTAAGGATGTTGGGTCATGATCATCAGTTCACAACCTATTCCTAAAAACATAGAAGCATTAAAAAATGACATATACTAGGGATTCACGTTGTGTAATAATTAAATAAAATGATTTTTTTGTGGAAAAGGGTAAAAATCATGATCTACTATTAGATGACATGTAATGAACTTTTTTGGATCAACATTATATGCCTTCCATAAATTGAGTTATAGACCTACCCAAGCATTCCTAAGGCTACCATAATCTAATCATGGATACTATATCATACCCTTGGTTTCCTCCCAATCAGTGCTTCCTTTTAAGTCGGTATCATTACTTAATTTGGACTGAATTGAATATTACACTGATGACACAACCTTGGTGGAAATGATCATTGAAGTTTCTCAGTCTTTGACCATTCACATTAAATGGTGGTCCACATTCTCTTTGAATATCAATGGTTTTATATGGGAAGACTAAAATGACTTTGAATGGGCATTACCATTTTGATTACAGCTTTTGAGGGAATAGATTGAATCATGAGTTAAACAAAAGGACCATAATCCCAGGTACAAAGATATGCCTAACATTGTGTGGGTCATTCCATTTAATTATATTTTTGATATATGTACTCACATTTTCATATGAGTCCCTCATTACCTATTCCAATGTGTTTTATTATGGCATCATGGAATGTCCATCCTTCTCAAAAAAATGAATCACTTTCTTGATGGCCCATAATGAAGAACACGCTATCTATACTGGGAGTTGGATTGTTTTCCCATAAAGCATTCAGAAGGGTCTGGTGCTGATGGTTGTCTTCAAGGATGTTCAGTTTTATCAAAAAAAATCATCCAGTTTGAGACTCCAATCACTTCTATTTGAATTTACATTACTTTCCAAAATTTTCATAATCTATGTATTTGATATTCCCACTTTCCCACTTATTTGTGGGTGGTAGGGAGTTCCTGTATTGTATCAGATTCCATACTTCTCGAGAAATCCCCCCACATCCGAATTTTTTTATTGTGTTCCTTGATCTCTGATGACTAATATTTTTTCTCCCAACAATTAAAACACATTTTTTGATAGTTTAGGACAACATTTTTTGTGTCTTGTGAGGTTTCTTCATCCCAACCCCTTTAGAGATGTAATCAATGCCAACCAGAATATAGGATTTTCCATATGACATAGGAAATGATCTCATGATTTCTATTCTCCAAACATCTAATATTTCAACTTCCATTGTGGAATTTCATGGCATATCATTAATTTTACCAATATTTATATTCCGCTAGCATCTATCACAATTTAGGAAAAATTTACTCATGTCTTAGTTAAATGTTAGACAGTAAAATCTAAATTGTAATAAAATTTCTACTGTACACATGGGTATATGATTGCCACCAAGTGGCGACGTGTGAAATATCTCAATCACATAGTGGGTTTTTTCATAGGGGATGAAGCACCATAGTAATTCATCAACATAATTATTTAATCATAGTGGATCATCCTTGCAATACTGTTTGGAATCAGACAGAAAGTGTTTTCTGTAATAGTATAAAAGGTATTGATGTAAAAATCGCATGGCCTTATATTTGGAATTATTAGAGAACCATAGCTGTATTTTGATACAAAAGACTGGTTCTTCTAAGAAGTGTACTTCAATTTTAGTCTCCATATCATTTTTAAAAATTGTAATACAAAGTATGTATAAATTATCATCGATCATATTCAATATTCCTTTTGTATCCATGATCATGATATCAAATTCTATTATTAAAAGAATCTAATTTATCAGCCTAGGTTTGGAATCCTTATTTTTCATCAAGTATCTAAGGGAGGCATGATCAGTATGTTCAATCACATCAGAACAAATCATATATAAAAATCATTTCTCAAAGTCATACCAAATGGCTATGAGTTATTTTTATGTAGTTATGTAGTTTACTCAATCTCCACTTATCATCTTAATTTCATAATATATGGAACATAATATGTCGGTAATGTGTTTTTCTAATAGAGCACCAACAAAAAGGTCACTAACATCATACATTAACTCAAATTCCATAGTATAGTTTTGTGAAATGATAGATGGGGATTCTCTCAATCTCTTCCTAAACATATTGAAATATTTCTAGAAGTCTATAGTGATTTCAAAAGAAACATCTTTTGAAAAAATATGTTTCAATATATGGGAATCATTTATAAAAACATTCACAAATATTCTATAAAATATGATATGTCCTAGAAAACATATGATATCATTTACTGATGCTGGTTCTAGAAGATCCATGATGACATTGATTTTGGATGGATCCAATTCAATTCTTTATGACCAACTATTATTCCTTCTTGAACTATGATATGGTATTTCTCCAAATTCAGGATTAGTATTTTCTCATCACAACATCATATGAATAATTCCCAATGCATAAAAAACATCAAATGATCTTCCATATATAGATATTTCATTCATGAATACATCTATGGGCTCTTCATCCATATAATAGAAACTATGCATCAACCATCTTTGAAACTTTTCTGGAGCATTACACATTCTGAATATCATTAGTCTATTTGAAAAAAATACCTAATGGGCATGTGAATATGGGCTTGGGGTAATCGATGTGGTCAAATTCAATTTGGTCATACCCTAAATATCCATCTAGTAAATATTAGAATTCCATTTCAACAAGTCATTCCAGCATCTGATCCAAGAATTCTAATGGAAAATCATCCATTCTTGTGGTTGCATTCAGCTATTTGAAATCAACACAGACTATCCCTTCAGTGATGGTGTGTGTTGGGATCAATTCTGTTTTGGGAGTTCTCTCTACTATGAGTCCTCTAATCTTTGGTAAAACTATTTGGGGAATTAACCTTTCATAATGAGAGATATGAATGATTATCAAGACGTACAAGATTTTTATAACTTCTTTTTTATTTCTTCCATCGTCAATTTTGTGAGACATATTTGAGGCTGTCTCTTCGGATGTTCATCATCTTACAGTATTATTTTAGTGGTGCATTAAGCAGGATTTATCCATTTTATGTCTTCTACTCCCCTAGAGATTGATTTTTTATGTTTTATCAAAACACCAACTGATTTTTATTCATGTGCTAGAGATAGTTAAAAGTTGATAATATTTACATGACATGATGAAAATAAAAAGTATGAGAACTTTAGAGTACTAGGAAGAGGCTTGATATCAATCTAGGGTGGTTTATTGATGTATTAGACGAAAGGTGGAAATTTATCCCTCCTGATAGTTTCAATGAATCTTACAGTCTCAAAATCATACTCTTCTTCCATAATCGTGAGTGACTCTTCACTTTCTTCTTCAATGGACACGTACTCATCTCATTTTTTGGTGAGAGAGATGGTGTTACAATCTATAGCATGATATTATTACTGGGAATCATTACCCAAGTTGAACACTACATTTTCTTCTCCTACATGGAAGATCAGGCGTCCTTGATTCACAACTATTAAAGCATTTTATGAGGCTTGGAATAAAAATCCATTTATGATTAGTAATTTGACTTCTTCTTCCATTTCTTCAAGAAGAAATTATACTTGAAATATGATTTTAACGACATAACCAAGACAAAATCAAGAATACCCATTGAGTACATTAATAATTAGTCAACAATTTGCAGTGCTTTGCTTATTTTTTTCAGTTCTTGGATTCCTAGTATAAGGAAAACACTCAATAACATTATGTTGATGTAGGATCCAAGATCTCACAGGGCTCTTCCAAACAATGATTATCCTATAGAACATGAAATTTAAAAGCTTCCCAAATCTCTCGTATTTGGTGGGATTTTCTACTTCACTACAGTAGATCTTTCATAATTTAATGAGATAAACCCTATAACATCTATATTTCTACAATTTTGAGGATGTTCTTTGAGAATTTCTTCATATACTATTATATGGGAAATGGATTCTGAAAATTGTATGTTTACGTGTTGTTTGTTTGAACATCTCTAAGATATTCATTTGTTGTAATCCTATCTAATTTTTGTTTCACATTCAGCAATGGGTAGTGGTGTCTTTTATGGAGGTGGTGTATAAAAATCAATTCCATTAGACGATGAAGAGTTTTTCTCTTCATATAATGTACTTATTATTGAGGTGTTACATGTGTAGTCATATCAACTTCTTCTTCTTCTACCAAGTGTTTCTTAAGATCTTCCTTTTACCTTTAATCTCTTCTGTTGGGTTGTTGACAATCTAAAATCGTCTCGTTTCTCATCACAAAACCCTTGGATTCTTACCTTTGGTTTGTCTCTGTATTTATAGGTAGTGTAACTGGTCAACTATTAGGTATGGTCTAGGATATTTGAGATATTTTAATTTCAAGATTCATTAAAACAACTATTTGTTTATTCGTTATTGTCTCCTAAGTTTCCATTACATGATATGATTTTTGGAGAATTATAGTTATGATATTTTACTAGTTACTTTGAGGAGGTGTAGGTCGTTACAAGGTTTTGGTTGGGTGGGTTGGAATTTTTGTTAAGGGATTTGTTGAAAGGTTTTTTGTTTCATCTACTATTGAGGTCTTGGAACTGGTTTCAACAATGAATACCATATTTTTCCTCGATTTCAGAAAGCATATTGACCACTCCACTGTTTGAAATATCCTTGGTAGTTTTGAGGATTCATCTAAGTATAACTTTATTGGTAATATTGTAGATGATGTTGAAGTGGATGTTTTCTTATTTTAATTTTCATAATTACAATTTGGTGGATCCTCAAGTACCTCTATTCAAATTTGAAATAGATTCTAGTCACTGTACATTTCAAAGGATTGTATCTATATCATGGGAGTTAGAGGGGGATGAGAAGCTGGAATTTGAAATGATTTCGATTCTTTTTGAGTGATTCAACTTGCACTACTAAACTAGTGCTCTATTCTCCCTTGGGGATAACATATCACGGTGGTCCATGATTACCTTTCCATACAATTTAATTGTGAGAAACTTCATCATGAATTTTTCTTTGGGATTCTAGTATTTTAACAATCAATTTTCGATCAGTTAGAACAACGAAATTAGTTCGTACAACTTGATGGTTTCATTGGTAGAATGTCTATAACTGAATCCACATATCAAATCCATGGATTGGAATCTTCCTTGTGAGCCCCCTGACTCAGTCCAATGATTCCCATGTTGATTCTCCATAATTTTGGAAAACATATTTTGAATATCATTTTTGAGATTCCAGATCCGGATTGGTCAAATGTTCTAGCCTAAAAACATATATTTATTATTATCCCACTTTGTTATTGGCTTCAAAGCATACTTTTTTAGCTAGTAAATACCTTTCTCTCCTATGGAAAATAGAAAGATATTCATCCTAACTGCGTCTAAAGGGAATCCTTGTTTGGGAATGGTATCACAATCTTTTAGGACATTAGGAATGTGTTCATATGGATATTCATTATGAATGACACTAAATTTCACTATGTTTTGGATCATATTAATTAGTCAACATTTATTTTCAAATGTATGAGTTTGAATAGTGGGATGGAAGACACTTTGGGATACACCATGGATTGATTTAATCCAATAATCCATGATGGTTTTATTTAGAAGAATTCATAATTCCCCTTAAATTAAAAAATGAGGGTTTGGTGGGTTGGCTGGGTTGGGTCCCACTTAGTGGTGTTGATCAGCCATTACTGATTGGTGGTGTGAAAAAAGGTACCTTTCTAAATCGGGAACGAAGGCTGTTTCTTCTTCTGACTCAAGGTTCCTTGAATGAGTAAAAGGACCATGTTACATTCACTATAATACGAAAAAGGGAGAGATGGAATTTTTGAAGGAATATATGGGAAATTGGGTTAGGGAAAGGTAATCCTAGGTTTCCTAAATGTGGTCTATAAAATTGTAGTGTTGTGATATCACCGAAAACAATGCCAAAATTTGATGTCCCCATATGCATAGTTGAATTTGTTGGGGCTGCATTTAGATGATATTTATTATTTTCCCAAACATCACGTACAAATATGGTGAAATATATCAAAATTCTGGGGTGGATTCCATAGGGGTGGAAGATGTCACTTAGTGGTTACCTTTTTAGCACCCTTTTAGATATGATTCCTTTTGGATCGCTTTGGTTTTGGAGATTATTAAATCAGTGGCTGATGGGAGCTTCAAATAATTAATGAGGGTATGGGATCAATTTCTAATATCTGTGATAAGGATAATCTTAATTCTTATATTGGATGGGTTTTAGATATTATAATGTGTAGTAAGGGGGAGTATATAGTTGTCTTTGGTGATATAAACAATCCTTACCTAGGAGGTAACTATTCCTTTATTGGTAGATCATGAAATCTTATGTGCATTAAGTTATAATCTATGGTATAATTTTTATCTGCTAGTGGTCTAAGCTGAATCATATCAAATCATGAAAAGGTATTCCATATGGATATCCCATGGTCAAGGTCATTCAGGTTAATTGTATTGATATTTTATAATTTATCATCATTATTAATCATAAATGGTTACCAAAATTAGAATTAATAATTCATTATTAAATTAGTTTAGTTTACTCGCAATCCCTTCCTCTGCATTTTTTAGATACTCATTGTAGGAGGAGAAGAAAATAAATAATGAAAAACAATGCTCAAAATGTTCAATTTATTTTATATTAAATATTTCTTATTCATTCAGTGGTTGGGATTTGTGAAAAATGGGAATAATAATGCAATATATGTTAATGAGAGATAAATCAAAAAACTAAAAAAATGTTTAATTGAAAAAGAAATGGATCTAACATTTTTTCATTGGTAATTGATGATGATCAATGGTAAGTGATTCAATTGGTGTTGATGTTGAGGAATAAAACAAAATCCATGTCTCATGAATAAAATCAAATATGATACAATGAAGAAAAATTTGAGTTTAATAGGTGAAATGCCAAAAAAACTCGAAGGGAATAAAAAATTATAAGTCTCTTCTCTAGGATCCCTTGAAATGAATTATTAAGGAGTTGTATATATATGAGAAATAAGACATGAAGTGTAATATATTATACATCATGTAACACCGATCTACATACTCCTCTATGGATTTTTAATCTATCACATATATAATGCATATGACACCCGATATATAATGATTGACCACTTATACTTCATGTAATAATGTCTCATGATGTGTAATGGCCTTATAACTATTCCTTTATTATAGAGTTCTCATTAAAGGAATTGACTAAGATCTTGTTGTGTATTACCCACTCATGATGTGTAATGGTTTCTTTCTATTTAGAACTCATAGCATGGTTCATGTCTTATTTAACATCTTGTCACATGCTATGAAATCAAATTACACAACTTGTAATGCTAATTCATGATGTGTAGTTGGTGAGTTCTTAACTTTTCCTACATTTCATCCTTTGAATCCTATGAAACCTTATTCCTGAAAAATTAATCACCTCCCAAGCACATTATCATATAAAATTATGAAAGTCCTTAGGTAAATGATAGAAAAATGGATATATGAATTTGGCTTATCGAGCTCAATAAGAGGGCATGTTACTACATGATATTCTAAAATATGGTTATTGACATATAACTAAACCTTCATGTGTATATTATAAAACAAATACATGAACATACATTCACTACCAGACTTGTAGATATTTTGTTCCTATGTATTTTAGAGCAAGTAATTTTCCATGGAATTACTCTTATCGTGTTTATAATAATCATTAAAATAATATGGCTATGTGTATTCAACCAACGTATGATACCAGAGGTTCATGTCTTTATTTAAAGAGATGTATTTGAGACTCTTTTGGTGTATGAAAAAAAAATGAATCTCTTTCCCATTAATTGATACATTCAGTAGGATAAAGTATGAACCGAGGATACATTCTTGAGTTAATGTGTTAGCTTATGCCACCCATGATGTCTCAACTGGAGGAACACACAAGTATCAATGCAGTATCCTCTTATCAAAACATCACGTTACCAAATACATGATTCAACATATTTTATTTTCTATCATTTTAATAGTTATATAAGATTAAAGATCAAGTGTGGAGAAATCCTTCTTTTTAACTCTTGAATGGATTTCTCAAAAACTTTGTACCATAATAACTTATACCACATTTTCATGGATCTTGTAAGAGACACCGATTAGCACAATAAATCCTAAATAGGTTTCTAGTAATATCCATATAGTCCCAACTAATTTCTAATGTTAATAAAATTCTTGGGATGATCCCACTAATCCATGACACACACCTTCAATGGGTCAAAAGATAAACATTCATGTAAAATTATATGAAACATGAAATGAACATTGTTAATCCAAAATTGGAATTTACCATGTTTTCCAAAATGTTGGGTCTCTCATAGTGTTTTAAAAACAATCTCAATATAGTTGGGATGGTCATTTCTGGTTCAATAATACACAGAAATTTCATCTATGTAGACATCCAGAAATGATTCATGGTATGGGAGGGAAACCCAATTTATCAATAAATAAGGACAATATTCTATTTCTTAGGCTAACATACCTGTCCAAATACACATACATGTCATACCTATATGAAAATGATTTATTTTTCAAGTATTATAGTCTCACAATTATATACTGGTAGCCCTACCATGAATAGATCATAAAGTAAATAGTCATTCCCGATAGCTAATTGAATAATTTTTTGGTAAAAAGGTGTGGACACTGAATGTTCATAGTTATTTGGTTCAATCATCTATAATACATGAAAACTCTTTTGGTTCTATCTTCCTTATTGATGAAAAGTACATGTGATCCCTATAGATATGTGTTGGGTTATATAAAATACTTTTCTAATATGCAATCTAACTTCTTCATGAGTTCGTGGTGTTCTTTAAGATCAATCATAGATGGTAAAATAGACTCTAGTGTCACACATAGAACTAGAACGATTGTGAACTCCACGTATTTTTGTATATGTAAACTATCAAAATTGATAGGGATGATGTCCCGATAATGATGCACGATAGGAGGGAATTATTCAAGATTCGTTACCTGATATATTTTTAAGAGTCGACATAATTCGGTTTTCACTATTACGAGAACATGATGTATGGTTCTAACATAAATATATTGGATATCCCATTAACCCTAATGAATATATTAACTACCCTATGATGATTTTATACACACACACTGATGATAGAAATCAACATGGTATTGATAATTATCTAACAATTACATACCAAGAATGAAATTGAAGCTAGTAATATCATACAAAAAAATGTTCCACGGGAGTCAGTACCTACCTATCTCATGGGGGAACTCACTAAATTAGTTTTTACCCTCTAATTGATCTACTAATGTTTTTTTGTGTTTCATACCTCCACAGAAGTATTATATCGACTGCAAAATCCATTAAATAATTTAAGCATATATAAAGGAGTTTGATTAACCTGTATTATATAGAAGATAAAAAAAATGACGCTACCTTAATATTTATTCATGTCGTAGAAGACCTCATACTCTACACACCATGTGATGGCTTCTTTCCAATTATATGTCCCGATATATGGCGCTATGATGTAACCTGGATAACGATGTTATTATCACTCTATTAGAGTTGATCCATAGATTTATGGCTGACTTGGCCATTACCACCCCCTCAACCATATCATTCTTTAGTAGACCGTCTATCTGCCTAACACGGTGTCATTGATATTATATCTGATAAAAATTTCAATATAGATATTTTCTCAGATGGTACCAGAGGAAATGTTCGAGAAAAACAATTTCATTAAAGCATCACACTATATTCTTGACAATTAATTATCATCCCTGTAAACTCGAATATTTAATATGATGGCCTATAATATTGGTGACAGAACACATATGTGTTGATTTGTACCATATTGTTGTTATTTCCCCCACATGTACCCACAATAATACTCTTCTTTCTGATTGATAAAGTCACTCCATTATAGGAAACTATCCTCTCCCAAATCACATTATTATGCTCCTATACATTATTAACAGTAACGAGGGCCTGGTACACAATCTATGAATCATTAGGGAACCAGAATTCATTCACCTACGATCAAATGGTGTATTCAAGACCATACTCAAAACTTCTCATGTTTAGTATATCGTTACTTGTAAGAGTTGGTAAAATACACAATAATTTGAAGAAACGCGCTGAATAATCTATCATCAAAATTACTACTTCTTGTAGTTTCATAAACTATCAATTGCATTAAGTTCTCAATTTCTACAAAAATAATTAATTGAAAAATGATTTCTAGATGTCCATCCACACCATACCATGATATCAACCTACTTGATTTAAGACACCCCCCATTTATTTCTAGATTCATATATTTTATTGTTATGGATATTTATCCCCCTATATGGTGGTGTCACTATATTATCGATGATTGATGACATTTCCTCTCACAATGACTCAATAGCCTATGGACCACCATACCACGATAAGGTGAGAGGATGCTACTGCATGAATTCCATATTCAACTCTACCATAATAATGAATGGTTAGGGAGAACCCTTTATATAAATCATTAGGTGGAAGAATATATATAATGAATGTGAATGGACACCCATTTTAAGATCAGTTGGAGGTTCCTCATGTGGAACTATAGAACATATCCTTAATGGCTTATGGTCTATCAATTTTAGTGGTTTGTTGACTCCACCTTCATTTGGTATGAGTTAAGGGAATAAAATATTCATAAGTATATAAATTTAATGATCATTCCTTTGATAATATTCATAGAAGACAGTAAAATCTATTGAATGAAGATGAATGGCCGTGGTTTCTGACAGAAAATTTACAACTAACCATAAAATTACTTTTATATTGTAAAAAATATTTTAGAGTATAGTGAGAAACCAAATAGAAAGTAAATTAAACATCAAGTATCATACAAGATGTATGAAGCATTAAATGAAAACTGAATCATATTCCATAGACTATACATATAGGATACTTACCACAATTTCCAGATCATCCTCAAAGAGATATTCACACCAATAAGCCATTAAATCACATGTTGGGATGTAATCCACCACATTCATTTTTTACTTCATTAAAACTGCTTACTAGAATATTTTTTTTCTCGTTAATCCACTCCATGTTTTTTTGTCAACTAGAATAAGTATCTCAGTCTTCTTATCAAATCCTATTGTGAGGTATTATTTGGAAGAGAGTGTTCCAACATAACCTCAACCAAGTGCAGAATAATGTCCCTGGAATGGCCATCAGTTGTACCTAATTTGATTATTTTTAAGGATGGAAAGTGGTCTCTCCCATACTGAGTTCAATCCGATAATTGGCACATGCACATTCAAACCCTTCTAGAGACTATAGTGACATATTTGATTCTCCCAACATAAAATCTTTCTTATTTTTATATTTATGTCAATTGAAATTCACTATGAGCTTTCTTTCGATCATTATAACTATTAAGAATGTTCTTTTCATTAGACCACTTTTCCGTATAATATATATTTTCCATTGGTTTTGGTCGAAATTAATAGTCATTTTTATGTTTTGGTTGGTGTTTTTATGAGAATACAGCTTCATAGTCTTTATTATCATTCCACCGTTTTCCCCATTGGCTTATGAGGCCCTAAATAAAAACTATCCTCTACACTATCATCTAATCATTAGTAGAAGGTCTCATATATTTCTTCCAACAGGTAATACCCTTGACCATCTATGTGATGAAAGAATTATAGAAAGATCACAGGAGAAAAAGAACTACCCACTACAAAGATTGGGTCAAGGTCAAGGTATCAAATAACAATGTAGAATTTCTAGTATATGGTTAATCAATTTAATGCTATAAAAGAGAACACCCATTATATTTCAATTGGAATTTAATTTTTTAGGTAATATATCTATATTAACATATTAATTTATTTCAATTTATTCTTATTTATATTGATGTCAACACCTCTATCTTATTTATTTCAACAACAATGTCTTATTTATATACACACATACTCTTTATAACCAAGGAATGATTAATCTATAATTAGGCCGTAAAATTCATGCATAGTGATTTAATTGAATTGAATACAATTTTCAATTTATAGAAGTACTCATCAGTAATATTTCAATGATAATTAATCAATCAGACATTTAAAATTTTTATAATTGGATAATTAATGTGTCACCACAAATCCTGCAAAAAAATGAGGTTTTTGTTGATATAGGAAATTTAATTAATCAAATCATGTCATTACAGTACGAAACACCAGAAATATGTAATAGAAAATAATGGAACACTTAATTAGAACATAGAATAAAAAAATTGAATGCATAAATATATACATGTTGTGGAATAATACATAAGATTTAATTCATATGGTTCCAAGTACGATTATTGAATTAATTCTCCATGATATCATTTGGAATTGTTAAAAATCACTTCATTATTATATCAACAATAACGATGACAGAATTCCTGTGAATCACTAAATGTTAAAATCCATAATACAATTCCATCGTAATTAATAACATCATTAAGTCATCATATGTAATTTTATATTACCATATATGTGGTTGTGATACTCCTAGGGTTAGAATCATTACCAAATTCCAAAACTCCAACTCCCCTATATAATTTTTGACCATTAAGAAAAATGAAAAAATATCTCTAATACCACATTGTAGAATCTATTCCATGTTTCCCAATTACAGTGCTAAAAGAGAGTAATCCACATGACCTAAAGTAGTCCTCCACATATTCCTGGTGTAAAAGATAGTAGTGCGGTCCTTGGGCATGTTTTTGTGAAGACTATACGATGAAAACAATAAGGAATATTGATAATCATATAAAGTAGTATTATTAAGAAGTAAGGGAATAATAATACAACATTTAGTTAAGTAAATAAGAAGAATGTGAATATTGATATATATATATATAATTATAATATTGATCATGTAACAAAAAAATTATTACATAAGAAGACATGTTATATAGGAATATACCCCTTGCAAAAAAAACTTCCAAATTACAAAAAGCATCTTATACTAGAATAACAATAATAGGTTTGATCCTATCCACTTTTACTACATCATAGAACTAAAACAAAGAATATGAATTTGGACACATCCTTTTATATAAAAAAATAAATAATTTAGTATTATTTGGTACCAAATACATCTTATTTTGGGTTTTAGTTATACCCAAATGGCCTCCCGAAACTATGTCAAGAGAAATATAGTTTTCAAACTGGATTCTTCAATGTGATAATAAATAAAAAATGAAATTATTTAACGAATAATACATAAAATAGTATTGATTTTGGGATACCTATACAACACTACAAGATTCAACCATATATGGATGTGTCTATATTTAGGTTCCATGTATAATTATGAATAAGGGGAAATTGGTTGAAATAAAAACTGAATCAATGGGTGTCCATCCCAAAGAATATGATTTGAAATTGAAAAAAAATACCAGGAAATCTAGTCACTCGTTATAATTCATAAATTAAAATGGACATCATAAAATATTACTAAGAGGCCCCATGACCCCATCAAGGGAGATCCAGATGTAATCCCATGTATCACTCTAGGGTCATTGTATACATATACATTGTTTTTCTAGTCCCACCGCGACATACCATAATTAAATCCCATGAATCACTCATGGAATTCAAGTGAGAGTAGTGAGGACCACTAAGTCCATACATAGTATCTCACATAGTTTTCCAAGGTACTGTCATAGAATAGTATAACCATATCAGAACTATTACCATACATGGATTCTATCCTATGGAATCAGTAACACTCATCTGTAGGTAATGTTAAATCCATAGTGGCAACACCTAAGGAATACCTGTAGATCACTCTGAGCATATTTATAATCCTTTAAAAAACTCAATTTGTGGAATTAATATATCTTCCTATGTATCCTTATGTTAGGACCATTATATATTGCTAACCATAAAGGTATATGGTATTATTTTTCAATTGTGTAAATACAATTTTTCTAGTAAATCATTTATTAAATAATTAACATGTTTTAAACAAAATTTACTAAAATTAATGCAATCTATATCATAGAAAAACATTCCTAACTCATGGAAAGGAATCAATCTTAATTCGTTTCACATTTCGATAAATATTTATTACAAGGGATGGTAAATAAAAATACGTATTAGATAAAATCAGGGGAAGGGAATGTAGATATTTAATGAGAATCACACCCATTTGGGAGGATTGTGTCTGGGTGATAAACCAAAAGGTTGGTTCACCATAAACTAGGATAAAATGTTCAAAGAAATCCATTAGATTATTTTTCTTTAATTTGATGGGAATTAATACAATGGTTTATAAAATGGACCATTACAGAATAATATAAATGTAGTAGAATATTGGTAATCTAGATAGACCACTGTTAATAGGTTCTTAGTTCTCTCTTCATCCAGTGTCGGCCCTTGATTCAATCTATAATAGATGAAAATAATGAATGATCAATGTCATAGAAAGTAGGGAAAATTACATCAACAAAAATAAAACATTCGATGGGAATAGTAACTATGAATATAAGAAGGATAAGTGGAGAGAATACCAAGTAGATTCCAGCGCACATAATAGTTATGGTAACAATGTCTTTATGGAGGTGATCTCATAGATACTTTGTTGGGCATCAGGAGGATCACTCGCATGGTGTGGTTCTTATACAAGAAGGGAAGGGTCATTTTCCCAATATATCACATTACCTCTATTAAAAAAAATTCTTGTAAAATTACACAGTATGTAGTTTTATTGCACATAATGTAAGGATTAGGGTCCCTTCACTTTGCGAAAACCCAATTCATGAATTGAAAAGGGTCTATAAAATTGATTAAATTTAATATACTATATATATTTCAATACTTATAAATGTTTGGCATGTAGTCAATACATGAAATGTACTTGGAATGTATCATGTATCAATCCCTATAAAACACTTCCTTTTAGTATAAAATTTATTTTCCCCTATGTGTGGATTCTAGTTTGAATAATACATAATTAAAAATTGATACCATTGAAAATATGAGAAGTTTCTGTATAAAATTTTAAATTGATGGAATGAATGTAATTTAAATAATAAATCACCATTACATAATAATAATAATTTGAAAAATAAAATAAATAAATATTAAATATATTATTATTACAATTCAAATTACATGGTTATGAATGTGTAATTACTACACATTTTTCATTTTTTATCCATATGTTTTCATGAGTGATGTTTTTTATATTCCGTATAATTGAATAAAGTTTTATATTAATTCTTCTGTCATCTAAATAAAATTTTTTAAATTGGTGTTACCAATGTTACTATTTTACAAAGTATTACATATATTTGTTAGAGCAATGTGAATAAATAAAACTGAAAATTATTTGTTATGTGTCATACCTATTTATTGAGAAACATATTTTGGATTTTACATTAAAATTAAAATATTTTCTCTTTTGTATGTACTTGAAGATATAGGATCTAGTGAATGAAAAAAGGATGATATAAGGGAAAGAATTAAGAAAATATATCTATAAGAGTATGATATGTTATGAAATATATACATTGATTTTAGTTTCAATTATTTAACAAATTTGATTAAACACAATACATTTTTAATCATACATAACACACAACATTATGTTTTTATTCCATTGCACAAAACATCGACATTCTATGATAAATTATGTTATTGGTGATGTTGATTATTATTTCACAACAATGTACGATTAATATAATTACTTAACATTATGCTTTCCCCTTTCTATTAGAATGGAAGGAATGATGATACTAACTAAATTATTTAAAATGTATTATATAGAAGTATAATTTTTGAAATCTATTTAACCCATTTTATTATAAATAAATATTCATACAAATTGAATAAAATAGATGTGTTTTATAGAAAACTATTTTTATGACCAGAATGGAGATTTATATTAATTAATTAAATTAATAATTATGAGTGAGTGATATTCATTTAATATATATGTTATATGTTTAATCAATGTTTTTAATTCATCCAACATGTTTTATAGGATTAATATATGAATAAATAAACTTTTATGTATAAAATTTTCTATATTTTTTAAATTCAATTTTACCACTTTTTAATGTACCTCTTGATATAAAACTAGATTTTGAAAAATTTATATATTATCTTTTACAATATAAATTTATTTTAGAAATATCAATATCAAAAGTTTCTTTGGGATTTATTGTATTTTTCATTCAAGTTTCATGTTTTGATGAATTCTACATATAATGGAATTTAATTTATCATTTCTATTTCATAAAAATAATATATAATGTAAACATATATTATTAATTATATTTTGGGTATATTTGGATAATGTTTATTTAATTAAAAAAATTTAGTTGATTCTAATCAACTTCCCAATGAAATTGAATATAAAAATACATCATTTATTTGAACATTTTACTATCAATTCAAACATTCTTGTTCCATTTACGAGATTATTTTTAAATTAATTTCTACCAATTTAGTTATTGGAATTTGGAAAAAATGGATTAAATTTTTTTCATCCTCATATTTTATAATTTCTATTATGTTTAACATTGTTTCACCTAAAAATATTAGTAAAAAATGAAAATCAATTACACTGATTTTGTAAAAATGGGTTCAGTTAGTGCATAATAATTAATTTGAAGGGAGAAAATGACCTAAACTAATTTTCAAAACCAATTTGGTCCTCATATATAAATATTTACATATATTATGTTATCACATAAATATAATTATAATAATTATTTGTGTCACCTGATCTATAGGAAACCTACAAATAGTGTTTAACATTATATATATACAGGAATGTCACTCATCGTCCACTATAATGTGGCACTCACCCCCCACCTTCAATTAATAAATCCTATAAAATACCATTGTATCATAAAAACACAATAAAAATATGATTCTAACTTCCTTTTTTTTGTCCTCGAATCCTATCATTTGGTAGAAAGTAATCCAAGTAAGTACTTTGGTGAAAACCATAAAAAGTAAACCAAAGAAGAGGCAATATTTTTCAATAAAATTTCATTTATTTCATTATCCATCAGTTAAATTATCATTATGAAATTATTATATAATAACCAATGAATCATAAATAGAGAGAGATATTTTAATTTAATGATTTTGACATACACATACACACACATCAATAAAATGTGTTGCGAAATCCTTATGTGTGAGTGTGGTGGACTACCTCGTCATGAAATGATGCCATTTATTTTTTTACTTTACAACTTATCTTGGTTAGTAATGATTATATACATAACATTATAATATATATATATATATGCTATTTTTGTTTTCTTTATGTTTCTAGAATTATTATATAACTCATACCTTCTTTATTTCCATTTTTTAAAATATGATTAAATCATTTGTGAACAAGTGGATTACTGCCTAGTCAAAGAAATGTGATTCATTCATGAATTACACAAAATGTATTTAATTATTGGTTTAATAAAAAATGATAAATAGTAAAAATTTCTTATATTAATTTCATTATTATATATATGAACTTAAAGCATGTCGTTTTCTTCATTCCATTTCACACAATGAAAATGTGATAGTATCGTTCGTGGATGTGTGGGCTGTCACCTCCTTGAAGCGATATGATTATTCCTTTTCCATCACCTGATCATAATAATGATATATATTTATATATATTTATATAATTAAGTTCTATGTTATTAAGATACAATGTCTAGTCTGAAAATATATGTGTCACATTCAGTCTTTCTAAAATGATCATTGAAAAATTGGAATGTTTCCCATGTGTACATATGGTCTACCATCTCCATGATAGTAATGTTGATTAATTTATCATAATAATATTTAAATTTTTATTTTAAAAATATAATTGGTGTAAATATGTGATGATTATATCATAGAGATTTTCTAGATATTTTTAAATAATGAACTCACTGACCTTAGTTGACCGATCAAGGTCTGATTCGTCATAGAGGATAAAAATTGTAAAAACATCCATATTAAAAATTTTAGATTCATTAATTGAAAATAAAAAGATTGTAAGTGAAATAAACGTAATAATTTTTTTAATTTTTTCAAATCTAGTAAATAATTAACATAAATTTAGTATTTTGAATGATAGAGGATAAGAATGAAAAATTGAACTCAACATAAGGGGTTTTTTAAAACAATTTATATTCATTGGGTTAAACGTATATTTCATTGGTTATGGTATTACATGCACATTATACAAATGAAATATGATATTATTAAATTTTATTTAATCATTTACCTTTATGATTACCACTATTCACAAATGATTATTTTATTGAGTTATTCTCTCTCCAATGATGTGGTATGTTTTATTGATTTTCATTAAAATTTTAATATTTTTTAGATAAATATAATTTTCCAAACATTATTTTTTTTATATATTGATATAATGGAAATATTTATATATTATATCATGATTTTTTTAAATTATTTAAATGATTCATCTTTTTATTATTGATTTTTCAGGCTTGTGTTTTAGTTGTTACTATAGTGGTATGGGGATTTCTGGTGTCACATTTATTTCTGTGAGAGATATCCATATTCCCCAATAATTTACTTTTTGTGATGTATATAAATAACAATGATATGTAATATCATGAATTTCAATTCATTCAGTAAATTAATCATTTCAATTTATTTAATTATTTCATTGATCTCATGATTCAAAAGCTAATTTAGTAGTAGTGTGTTTTTATTGTCTCATTTTTATTTATGTAACATATATTCCATATTCACAAATTATTTTTGTTTATTTTTTTTATATTATAATAGGAATTTATTTAATGACTGTTATAAATATGTTTATGGTTTTTTAAATATCTATTTCGTGATCAATGGTTCATGGGGTTTATGTTTTCATGGTTCCAAAATTTTTATTGGTTTTGTGTCATAATTTCCAATCCTTGTGACATTTGTTATTGTATACACTTGTGTTCTTTTAGAAGGAGTATATACATCCCCTTTTACATATTACTAAATGGTTTTTCTTATTCAGATGTTATTTATTTATTATTAAAATTTTATTTTATTTATTGGGATTATGAATCAAATTCTTTCAATGTTGTATGGAACATTTTGTATGTTTAATGATTATTTTCCACAAGAATTATTTTAATGATATATTCAGGTAATTTACATAAATCAACATAAAAACCATTTTTTTACTCATATTACATTAAGGATCTATTATTTTGATACAATTATTGTTATTATTTGTGTTGATTCTGGTTGTTTCAATGATATGGCTAAGGAATTGATTTCTTCCATAGATTAATACTTTTTCAAAGAGGTCATTATAAAAATAATTTCCCTTATGTTGGTAATTCATGTTTCATTGATATGGTAATGAAACTTGTTTATTTTCCATAGGATAACAATCATTCGATTATATTGGTATTGAACCCTATTCTGTTATAGTACACAACCATGTTTCAATGAGAAAATTATTGAACCCCTTTATTTTCCAGGTGATAACCATGATTAAATGAGATTTTTATAGTAACCATTTCATCCCACATGATAACCATGTTTGAATGAGATTATTAGGAAATTAGTTTCTTTTAAACAATATCAGCATGTTTAAAATAGACTTTTAATGAAATCATGTCATTTCCACTAGATAACAATGTTTCAATGAGATTTTATTGAATGCATTTCTTTTCTAGAGGATATCTATGTTCCAAAGAGGTTATAATGGAACACATTTTTTTCCTATGATAATCATGTTTCAAATATATGAACATGTGAAGAATTTTTCTCATGGGATTATCTATTTTATGATAATTAATATGAGTTTTTTTATTCCAAAAATGTTACATGACTACTAGTTGAAACTGGAGAGCCTAATATAGCTTATATTAGGGTTTTAGTACCATTATAGATCATGGAAAATGGATCTGAATAATATAACTTATACTAATGGTGATCCCCACTATAGATCATTGATGCATTGTGTAATGATAATTTTAATTGTCATATATATGATTATTCAAATTGAAATTGTTTTGAAAGGGGTTTAGAGGGGTTTTATGAAAGTTATTTTCCAAAATAACAAAAATATTTTTAATTGAATGTTATGAGTTTATAATGAATCTATGGATCGAGATTTATATAACTATTTTTTAGATTGTTTGTTCATATGAAACCTTGATCTTATATATGTTCTTGTCTTATGTTTTAGGTATTTATTTGTACAAGTTCTTTTATGATTATAATATGCAAGTTCATTATTTCATAATCCCCTCATTTTCTCTTGTCCTCATTGATGATATTATACTATTAATATTTATTCATACCCTTGCAAAGAATCATAGATCACCCTGGTCTGGTATCTATTCCCCAGGTATTAATGATCTATTTTCAACATTCTATAAGTATAAATGATTTCACAATGTCAATTTCGATGACCTATTGTCAAATATGAAAACATATGATAAATGGAGAAATGTTATCTTGATGATTTTTAATTGATTTTATAAGAGTTTTTAATAATTCTATGAAACTATAAACTCATAACACCATCCTGAATTAATATTATCCATGTTTACTTTTGATGTTGTATGGTTTATATGAAATATTTGGGTCACAATTATTAGAATCAATGCAAGAAGTTTAACGTAATGGATTTTTTTCATATGTTCTTCTAGTGTGCGTCCTTGGCTATTAATGTTAATATCAAAGTCCAATTTAGATAAGCATAGAGAATAAGATGTTACCAAATGAGGTTATCTTAAGATATATGGATACTATAATAATACAACTAGAATAAGGATTATCATAAGTCAAATGTATTAAGTCAATACATTTGACTTTTTTATGGAGTAAAATTTTATAAATTATTAATTAAATTTTGGGAGACTTTTTATTAGGTTTATGTATATATAATTCATCGATTAATTTTTTTGTATTAGAATAGTTTTTTTGAATATAATTTTTATGGTATTGATTTTATTTATGGATTCTATTGTATTGGATATTTTCGTACTTGTGGGATCCCAAGTGTTATCATATAAACAACCAGATTATTGATTATGGATTATGTGGTCATTAAAATATGATTTTACTACACCGGGAATATGAAATTAATCATTGATAGTCATAATTAAGAAAATAATAATTTATTTTGGTGTAAATTGATTAAATTATGAAATTATACTCATAAATTAAGTGTATTTGATTATTTACTCATGTTTTTATAGGTTTTTAGAGAATTCCTTTACTCTAGGAAATGATCTTGAATTAATATTTTATCATATTAGAATATTTTCTAATGATATCAATATCCTATTACATGTATATATTGTTTCATTTCTTCACTAACGTCCTACTGACCATGTCTTCTATCACACTGAATTTGTTGAAAGAAATTAGTTTTCCATTCCTAATTCATCCTTTAATTTCCCACAAATGTTCTCCCTATGTGAAATCTTATTCATGTATAAAATTTTATGACTATTATAATACCACAATAAATTTTTAAGAGTATGTTTTATTAACAATTTTATGATGTTTGATTAAATTGATTAACTATATAAATGTTTATTATTTGTTTAAAATGAATAATTTTGGAATATAATTTCATTTTATGGGGGCAGGTTCCAACATCATGAAATATAATGAAATATGTCCGTTGAATTAATCATAAATTCATCAATACACTGTGTTACAAGATAATACTAAGTTTATTTTTCATCACACCCAACCTCAAATTTAACTTGTATTCTTTGAAACATTAAATTTATGTGAAAACATATGTTCTAAAAAAAGTGAAATATTTCTATACAACAATGTATTATAAATATTATTCATAATCATGAGACTTATAGCCTAGATTTTTGAATGGAAGCAATGAATAAGATAATATAAATCATATAAAATATTATTTTTAAATATTTATAATAGTTATTAAATAGTTTCTATTGAAAATTAAATTAATATTATTTCAAATTGAATATATATAAATCTCTTAATGAAAATATTTTTTGATTACTAGAATATAATTTTACGATAATAAATTAAATCAATCAATATTAGTAATAAATAATAATGAAATTGAAAAGATATAAATTTACCAACGTTATTATATTAATACAATAACATAATAATAATAAATAAATGTATATTTTTATTTTTTAATGGTTCACCATACACATACAAACACTTCCATCCAATGGGTAATGAAATCATAATTTTTGGGTACAGTAGTTTACATCATGAAAAAATAATGTTATTCAAATTTTCAATTACCACCTATCATGGTATGGAATTATTATTATATTATTATTTTAATATAGTATGTATGATTTTTATGATGTAGTTATGCTTTTTAAATATTATATAACTCATAACATCTGGGATTCTATTTTCTGGAAATTTTATAACATCATTTGTGGACATGTGAACTACCGCCTTCTAAAAGAAATTTGATTCATTTACTCTATACATGGAAGGAATTAAGGATGGGGTTATTAAAAATATAAGATTTAAATTAATTATATATTTTATTATTTAGATAATTAAATATATCTATATATAACATATAGTTTTATCCATTCCATTTCACACACTGAAATACTGATAAAATCATTAATAGACGTGTGGACTACCCACTCCTCAAAGTTATCTGACTCTTCCTTTTTCACCACCAGTTCACAAAATTATATAAATTAGTATATATAATTAAATAATATTTTTTATGATAAAATTTCCATTCTATAATGATAAATGTTACTTTACCTCTTCATGTACAGATCATTGTAAAATGGGATTGTTACTCATGAATATGTACGACCGACTATCTCTTGGATCATTACACTGGTTCTTTTTTCATAACAATAATTATTTATTTCTTTTAAAAGTATAATTTATGTTAAAATTTGATAATTATTTTATGGATACTATTAGTAATGTATTTAAATAATGACCTCATTAACCATAAACATTATATAAAATAATGTTTTGACAAATAAGCCGAATATTGTGCAAACATCCATCAAAAAAATTATGGATTTAGTAGTTTCATATAAATTATTAATAAGTGATGTAAAGTTAATAATAGAAATTTAGAAGTTTATAAAGTAAGTAAAAAATTAAAATTAGTTTATTATTCTAGAGGTTATATTACAAACATAACAAATCAAACTGAATGTAAGGGGTTTCATAACTCAATTTTAATCCCTTGGGAAATACTTATATTTCATTGGTTTTGTGATACCAGATATTTGCATAAAATGACATGTTATTTTGTTATGATGTGTTTACATTTTTATTTTGTGTATATTAATTTTTAACATATAAATTTTTAATTAGATTATTCTCACTACAATGATACAATATTTGTAATTTATATTTATCTCACTTTTTACATATGTGGGATAAACAAAATGTTCACTACTTAATTATATTGTGTCATTTATGAACATAAAAAATTTATATATTATATCAATAAATATTTTATCTTTTTTTTAAATTTTTTATTTGATTATTACTAATTTATGTTTTATGATTCAGATATTACCGGTGTTCTAAGGTGATTTTTTTTCTAACTTTCATTTATAGGAGACTTATTCCTTTTTCAAAACTAGTTTCTTTTATTTGTTGTATATACTTACATTTGCTATTCTATATAATTAATTTCAATTAGTTCATGACACTAAAATGTTCAATTGATGTTATTATTTCTGTGATATCATGATTCAAAAGATACTCATGAAGTGAGGGGGTTTATTGTCTCACTTTTATTTCTGTTAGATATATGCCATAATCCCTACCAAATTTTATATTTTATTTATACTACCATTAATGTATTTTATTATTTTCATCCCCAATTTTATTTATATTTACACATCCATTAGAGGAAATATATTTTCTTGGGATTAGGATTTTCAACCTACCAAAGAAGTATAGGATTTTTGTCACAAATTTCCTTCCTCGTTACGTACACTATATTATACACCTATAATGATTTCAAAGGTTCATACAAATCCCTTTGAGTTAGAATATAATAAATAAATTTATTATAATATTATTTAATTTTTTGTTAATTTTGTTCATTCATGTGTATTTTTTTCAACATGTTTCAAAGTGATATGTGACAGTATTATTGTTTAAAGAAAATTTTCATTAACAATGTTTAAAATGGTAATTTATGATAATTGAAATATATCAATGTCAAAAACACTTCAGGTTACTTGTCATCCAGTAGGGAGGTATTTTTTTACAGTATCCAAGTTTTTTTCATTGATTTAGATTTATTCATATATATTTCAATGGATTTAGTTTCATATATATAGGATAATCATATATTAAATAGATTGTTATGGATGCCAATTATTTTATATGGGGTAATCAAGTTTTAATGTGATTGATGTCGAACCCATTTATTTTATATGGTGTAACCATGTCTTAGTGGGAGAGAAATGAATCCCATTTCATTTATAAGAGATGACCATGATTCAATGATATTGTTATGGAACCCATTTTATTTCCACCAGATATCCATATTTCAATGAGATTCTTAAAAATCTTGTTTCAATCATGGGATACCCATGTTCGATGAGATTGTTATAGAACCCATTAATATTTCATTGGATAAAAATGTTTCAATGAAATATTTATAGAACTCATTTAGTTTCCATTATAGAACCTTGAATTAATTAAATTGTTATGGAACCCATCTATTTTGTATTAATTAAACCTATTTCAAAGTGATTGCTATGGAAAGAAATTCATTTTAATTGGATAATAAATCTTCAAAATATTTTCATGGAACCCTTTTCTTTTCCAACGGTTTGTCTTGTTTTTATGTTTTTATCGTTAAATGTGTTTTATTTTTGATATGTTAATTGAGAATTATATTGAACAGGTGAGCCTGATAAGAAAAATATGAAGAGTTGATCACCGTTATATCTCATAAAAAATGGGTGATCCTGAAATAGATTATATAAAATTTTATTCCCATTATAGATCTATTATGCATTAGGTAATTTTAATACTGGATGTCGGTCGTAGGGTTATTACAATTAAAATTGGTTTTAAAGTGTTTTTTAATGGTTTTAAAATGGTTATATTAAATTGAAGATCAGTTTTACCAAAAATTGTTTCAATTGATTTATATTAGTTTGAAATCTCTCAAATGACTGATTTTGATATCTGATGGCCTTTTATTTTTGATTATGAGGACACATTACTTTTCCATGTTTTCATATTTTATTGCTAACGTATTTTTTGGTATGAGTTACTTTATTATTCTCCCGAGAACTTTTAATATGAAACCATTTTCATTTTTAACCATATTGATAATTGATGATATTAAACTATTAATAATTATGTTAATATTTAATGATGATATTGGATCACAAAATTTATGTTTTACTTTCAACATGTTTGGAATAATTATGTAGAATGATTTATTTTTTAAATGATTTTTTTGATGGATAATTTTATTAAATATAGGAATTAAATAAATGATGGGTAAAAGGGATTAATTCATCTTTTGATTAATTATTAATTGTTTGAGTAGGAGTTTTTCAAAAATCACAAAAACAATAAAACATAATGTTCCAGTAAAATGTAACCGATCATTGTTTTCCTTTTGATTTTGTATGGTCTAGATGATAAAATTGGGTAAAAATTGTCAGTATTAAAGACACGAATAAAATTTATTTATTTAATCATATGGGCAAGAAGTATTGGTGTTGGTTTTTTAGATTAGTTGTCCAAAAAATGTGAATGGGGAGCCTCTTAGCGGCGGAATTTCCCTCTGATTGGCAGGCTAGGGTTTCTTCTCTGGTTTCTCCCCCTTCCATCCTACAGCGTGAAGTGGTGCGGGTTGATGTCAGTGTCTTCGTCCTCAGCTCTGTGTCGGCATGACTCATTCAGCCCTTGCGAAGGTGACTAGATGTGATCCCGATCGACCTCTTTGGACCCTACTTTTTGAAGGCTTAGGCTTTAGCTTCAGCATTTTCTTCATGTTGCGTTTTCCCAATAACAGTGTGGATCTGGCTTCGATCCCATTCGGTTGGAGATTCGAGGCGTGGATCCGCCTATTAACTATGATGGAGCTCGTTTGGGCATCGGATGTGGCCTCTACTAGATAGGCATTATCAGGCGAGGCTCACCACTAGCCCTAGTGTGGCGCGGAGGGGGGAGGGTCTTCCTACGGCTTCCTTACAGGTCCCCCTCGTTCCAGATATATTCAGATCTGATGTGTTTGTTCTTCGTCTTTGACACCAGGTCGGTTCTTCTGATGCTCAGGGTCATCGCCTAGGTTTTACATGGGAAGTCATGTGGTGAGACGCACACATGCACTTACATGGACGACAATGGTTCAACCTGGGACCAGATTGTTGATATTATAGTGTCGAGGGGTTCTTCTACCACCTTTTCAGATCTGGTGTGTTTTTTATCTTCCACTTCGACACTAGGTTGGCTCTTCAGATGCATAGGATTATTGACTGGGGTTACGTGGGCATCCATGGTGCGGGACACACACATGTGCTTGCACGGATACTGGCCATCCATCATGGGACCTGTTTGTTGCTATGGCAGAGGTCGTGGCATTTTTCACCTGGCTGTTTCAACATTTCTTTGGTTCTCTCTACCATTTCATCATGCTCCGTCACACACGATCCCTAATTGGTTGGGTTTTTTGGATCCATTGATTGTTTGGATTGTGCAGGTGGTCATGGTTATGTTTGAACTTTTAGTGTGCTTTTTTTTTGGTTCTACGCGTTGATGTTTTTTAGGAGGATTTGGTTGTTGTTTGTTCTCTCTTTTGAGTGGGTCTGGATTTCAAAGTGGTTCCAAATCCCACCCGCATATGGTTCTCTTTTATTGTTCGGTTCTCACTAACACATAAAGTGAATTTTTTAAAAAATAAAAAAAAATGATTCATTCTAAAAAATGTGAATAATAATAGAGAGGATATCTCATTTTATAATTTGGTGGATGAGAACTCTTGGAAATTATAAAATTATAAAATTAAAATTAATTTATTTTAATATTAAAATTGATAAAGATATATATTATTCTTATAAAATGTGATTATTAGTTAATATAGAGTAATTAAATACAATTTCTTCATGCTATTGTTATGTTTTTATTATTATCTTTTATTATTAACCTCGGTTAACTATATAGACAATACACATGATTTAATAGCTTTTTACTTTGTAATATCATCCAATGTTGCAAAAAAAAGTTATTAATAATTGGAACATGGATGATATTTTAAGCTATATCTCATTCACATGGTTGAATATCAGTTTTTTTAATAAAAAGAATTAATTATTAATTATTATTTTTTATGAATATAATTTTGGAGAATACATCTAATGTCATAACATAATAATTTTCAACTAATGTTAAACAATATTAAATATGATAATAATTAAAAGATATGGATGTCATGATATTTAAATATTCAATATATCAATTTTTATATTTTTCGAAATCATTTCATACCATTGATTTTAATTTGACCCCATGGTTTACCAATTATAACCATAACCACGGTACATATATTATCAACATTGAAGGGTTAAATTTTAATTATAATTTTAAAAAAATTATTTTGAATGGAAAATTATTGAAAATTTATATAATTTATCCTCATTATTATCCTCATTAATTAATTTTATTATATGTGATTTATTTGATAACATATATTTAACATAAAATAATTTTAAAGTCATCATATGAACTATTATTATTTTTTCCATTGAAAAAAACATTACATAAATATAATTTGTATATAAAACATTGAAACATCAATAATATTTCATAGTTATCCTAAAAATGTTTTGGACACTTGAAAAATATTATTATATTTTACATTTAGATTTTTTAAATCATTAACTTGATTTTCATACTACATTCACATTCCCATTATCAGAGTTGATTAAAATTTTATGTTTATTAATTAATAATAAATAAATTGCTATTTTAGAAATATATTTAAAATTTTAAAAAAATTATAATTGTTCATTGGTTTGTATCCCAGTTAGAAAATTTTATCGGAATTTTATGAATTAAAGTGAAAGTTTCACAATATCATTTTCAGAAATATTATAAAAGAAATAATTTATGAAAAATTGAAAAAAGGATATATTTCATATTTTTTTATTATTATAGATTAAATAGGCACATAAAATTATATAAAATAATTTTCTTATTGATTTTTAAGACATGATAGATTAGTTTTTTCCCTAATTATGACATTTTATATTTATAGTGGGGACACACATTTACTATGGTTTTTATTCATAATGTATATGTTATAAGTTTAAAAAAATAATAAAATTTTGGTGCTTTTATTAATCTTAATGATGTGTATAGTTTATGATATGATTAATATTATTATTTCATGGTTTGTTAAATTTTTTTGGAATTTCCATTAGAATATAACATTATATATTTTAGTAACCTACAATGGGATGTTTTAATGGAAATAAAATAATATTTTTAGAGAACCGTAGGATGATATCAAACCTATAGATCTACACCACTAAAACGATTACGGATGTTCCTGACCATGAACACCATTGTCATAATCATTATTGTTTTGAGAAACCAACGTCACTAATAAGAACATAAAATTAACTATAATTATAATAAAAATTTACCTTCTTTTAAAAATAACACTGGGGAACTAGAAGAATCAAATGACATTCAATAATAACAAATTAAAATTGCACCACATTTGGAATAATAACATGAAAACTATAGTATGGCTCCGTGACGCCAAAAAAACACAACATCACCTCCATTTCTCATGAAACAGATCTAGAATGGAACGTTATAATTTGTACAATAGAAATAATTCTAGTTACCTTGAACTGCCCAATTACAAACCTAATATGGGTCCATTCACAATGATTCAATAGGAAGGGGTAATAGTGGTGTTTTTTCTTATGGGAAGAAAATATGATATAATCGAATGCTGAAATATATCGAATGAAATGAAACATAACAAAAAAACCATGTTGAGATACAATGTATGTAACATAATACACATGATAACATACTAGTCATGGTATATAATCCCCACTATCTAAAACCCCCAATCTATATTTTGAAATAGATATAGTCCAAAAAAACTAAATTCATGACGAACCACCATTATGGTCTAAAGAAAGACCCTTGGATATCACCTGATAAAATAAAAAATTGAGATATATGATAAGAAAATTAAAATAAACATAAATCATGATAGAAATATTGTGGTCTATTTAGAAAAATATATTATACAAAACATAATGTATAGGGGATATGTTGTATAACAAAAACATGGAGTTAATGTACTTTTGATTCTCAAAATAATTAAAATAAATTAATATATCACTAAAGAAGAAATTTAATTAAGAGAGATTTGAAGAAAATAAGAATATTATTAAATCACATTAAACTATAAATTGTAAAAATTATAGCATACATATGAGGATTCTAAATAGAGAAGTATAAAAAATGATCCATATTTTACCATGTTGTCTCTATAATAATAAAGAATTAATTTCCTCGAATATGTTCTTTTAATTTTTAACTCCACACCATCATATATACATAATTCATAAAATGACCTTAATGAGGGATTTTGTGCATTTATATCAGTATCATAGAGTTTTATATTAGTTTCTGTCATTTGAATTTCAATAAAATTGTGGCATTTTATTTAGTTGATTATAATATAAAAAATGTAAAATCCTAGAAATTCTAAGTCACATTCCATCATTTTCACAATATATATATATTAATCATAGAAGATAAAAACACATTTTTTCTTAACTATATTGTACCAAATTGAAATGTTCGAATAAAAATTCATTATCAATGAAAATTATTGATTTGATGCCACATGACTCAACCACCATAAAAAACAATCCCAAATGTAATGTTAATTTAGGCATTCAATTCTAATTGTCTTAGATATGATCTTAGATTCATTGTATTTTGAACATGTAAAAATCTCAATATTATATCAAACACAATATATTGATACATAAATCAATTATAAGGATAGTGATATTTTAAATGGTTCACCAAAAAGGCCTAATACTTTGAGCATTCCTCAATGCCGGGTCAATATATTCGGTTGTAACAGTAATAACTATTTTTTTTAAAGATGATTAAGAATGATTCAATATGAGTGACAAATACACTATCATATTATATTCTGATGTAGTAATTTTAGAAAATAATGGAATATAATTAGATATTACTCTTATAAAAAACAATTTCTTATAATTGATATAAATTTGGTCAAAATTTGTGTTTACATTAAAGTTTTTATCCTAATTCATTGACTAATCATTAATAAAATATCTCATAATACCCACACTTAACTATATATTTCAATGTTGATTGATTTTGTCTTAAATTCATGTTTTACATCCAACCTTTTATAAATAAACAATTCTAATATAAAATTATTTATCAATAATTTACCTATTTCAACAAATGATGTAGTTCAAAAATTAAATATTAATTATACATTATATCAACATGGTCAACTATAATCCCACAAAATATAAAATAGATTCAATCATCTCTAAATTCGTAGATTTATCATCTTTACAATAAGAAACACTTCATCATATTGTTATAATAGGCAACAATGAGATCTTCATGACAACATTTAATCTCATTTAAAATTCATATGAATATTTCATAGTGACTCACCAACTCTTTTAGATAATCAAACCTTATTTAGCATGACAAGTATTTCCATCTTAAATAAAATTTATATCATATTGTTATGTAATACATAACTGTGAAATCTTGATTTTATTTTCCAATAATCCTTATGTTTCAATTTAATAGATCCTTTTCAATCATGATATTCTATATATCACAATGTATTCACTTTATTCATGTTGTGATAATTGAATAGTTGAATAAAATATTTCACACTTGTGTTCATTATCAATTTTATAGTACGTATAAAAATGATTAATACATATTATATGTAAATGAAGTCTTTATTAAAACACACATAATATTTTGTAGTAGTGTAAAAAATTATTTCATAGATAAAATGTTGTAATGTTTAAAAATTTATGTTACATAATTAATATATAAACCCTATGCTAGTACATTAATATAGTTTAATAAATGTATCTTATAAATACTCTTATATATGAATCTCCAAAATCATCACCTATAAATATCCTTATGATTAGGAAAACTATATTTTTTGTAGAAGTAAAATCAACCAATAGTTTGCATTAAATACATTTTAGGATCCTATTATATATACATATTTATTTCAATTTACCAATAACAATTTTTATACTGTTAATTATGTATTATAGTGGAGAACAATCAGTAATTTTCAAAACACATTATGTTTAATATAGTTTTACCATAATTATCATGCCCTTATACACTGAAATAATGAAAATTTCCAATTTTCTAATACATAAAAATACACTATTAGCTGGAAATTATTCATCTCATCCTTACCTGAATTTTTTGAAATATTTTCACAAGTATAATTGACATGTAATCATATATTTAAACATTATCACACAACAATAGACTTTTTTATAGTGATCAACAACACTTTTCCCTAATCAAAAGCTTCCACACAATCACAAAATAATAATTCACATAAAATATAATATTTATCAATGAAAATTATTGAAACTCAACACTCTTAGAATAACACAATGTTTTTACTAAAATGAGTAAAATATTCATTTCCAATAATTAAAGGAAATTTTATATTATTAAAAACAATAACATAAAAAGAATTCCCACATGAAGACACTGCAAAACCATTAGATGAATATGTTTTATTTAATATATTCTACTTATTTTTAATATATCAATACTATAATAATATATAGAGGAAAACCATGAATGAAATATAATTGGATTTAAAATACATAATGTAATAAATATGGATTATAAATATAATATTCAATAATTAATGATACAAAAATGTATATCTATTGGAGGAATATGCTAAATTATTTTTTTAATCCCATATCATTTCAAAAAATATACAACTTGAACCGTCCATATGGACATGAGTTGAAAATAACTTTATCGAGAACTTTGTTGTTGGTAACTAACCGTAATTGTTTATGTAGTCTACTTGACCTAACCTAGATAATTGATAATGACTACCATTCATAAAATAAATTATATTACATAACAAAAGATTCTTGATATGTTTGGGGTTATAATCTAATACATTAAGTTATATTACATTATAAACCCAACTGAATATAATTATACTATAAAATATCACATACATTGAATTGCCTCAATTTTTCAAATTATTTTTATATTACATATAAACCCACATTTGAGGCTATGTACTGGAAGAATTTGTAAGCTATTTGATGATGATATCCCTGTAACATGGATCCCTTAATTAGAGGTACCCCTAATAACAACATCCAATTATTTAATATTTCCACTAAAATAAAAATATCCTAACTCAAATCTTTTTAGAGAACTACATACATTTTTACTAGAATTAGATCATTTCTAACCAAGTATAACCTTATTAATGAATTCAAAGATTGTTGGTAGGTTTTAAATCTTCAATTATATCTTAAATAACTCATTAAATTCCATACCGTAATTCTATTCTATAGGATCTACATCAACACATAGATATGGATTTATGAGAAGGATATATATGGAAATTATGAAGTACTCTATAAAATAAATTTTACTTTTATTTATATTTTGGAAATTAAATATCCTTACATGAGGTATGGAGTTGGTGTAAATTTATCAATTGATTCTAAATATTTGTATTTTCCCTTGGAATTTATTCTATACAATTGTAAAATCACACTATCAATGATCTTCCCCATATGACATGGTTTTGGCTATCTAAACCCATTATTTTTAGAATTCATTGTTCATTAAAATATATATTTGAAAAGAATAATACATTCCTCATAATTTTTTATCAATTATTCATAGCCTAAAATAATCATGGTTTAATTAATATAAAAATCATTCACAACATCAAAATCCATTGGTTCCATCAATATAAGAACATGATCAAAATCATGAACCAATTAATAAATAGTCACTAAGACATACTGTTCTAATATAGGTTAATCTGATTTTTCGTTCTCTTCCATCCATACCTATATCGATGAGGGTGGTCATCTATGAGAATACGTAATTATAAATTCTTAAAAAATAGAAATGTATATACCTAGAATTATAACCTTGATTAAGAAAACATTAAAATGTTATCTAAAACCCCAATTCCCAATATATATTTTATCCATTATTTACCTATTTAGTATTTCATTTTTATAAATTTCAGCAGAAATTTTATTTTGTAATAGATAATTACAATAAATTTAATGGAATACGATTATTTTTGACAAAACACTAAACTAAAATCCCATGATTGCAACATAGATTGACAATCATTTCAAATAAAGAAATTATATATTTTTATATACTAAAAAAAATTAAAATTATTTATACGAAAAAAAACAATTTACATATTGTAAAGGGTTTTGTTAATTTGATCTACCAATTAATTTAACCTATAACAAAAATACGAATAAGAAACATATATTCCAAAAAAAATTGATTCCTTATATTATGCATATGTTTTAGGACAATAATATTGACTCCATGGATTCTTAATGAGATATTTTTTACTAGCCCTGGTAATCAAATAGGAATTTATAATAAATCTATCATGGAATAATTTTGGGTTATTTATAGTCGTGTTTGTCCATTCTCATAGATACTTAGATGACTCATGCCTCATGGCCCCCATGTTATGCACTAATATCATTTTTTATTTATCATTAACCAATCAAAAAATCAGTAGAAGGTAGGCCTACAAAACGACTTAGTAACACAACATTTTCCCTTATGGGTAGGGAAGATTCTAGTATTTCTATATTATATTAGTGGGATATGGTTCCACCATTGTAAACTATATGTGAATCTAAGTATATATCATACCAAAATTTCTATATTACCCTTTTATTGGGTGATGTTAGAAAATGAAATACATTTTTGTCTGCTTGGGAAAAATATTTATCCATCATAACTATTAGTAAATTATATAATAACTACATAAATATGTATACATGAAAAAAATGTCAAAATTATGTACTAATGTGAAAATCAATAAAAAATACGTTAAAAAATACCAAATATGGAATAATTATTTGAAAACTAAAACACCCATTTCGAAACATCGTTGATGAATATCCTAGACATCCCTTGGTAGATCAATCCATTCACCCTCCTGAATGATTATATTTTAATATCCATGATCCATACTCTATATCATTATATACCCCATATCCATGTGTTTTTCTATTACTAAAATCATGTAAATAATATGTGAACTTGTATTATAATGGAATGTGTATGGAATGAGTATAATGAAATAGTAATAAGTCTTCACCCCACTAATAAATAATTTTTAGAAACCCATATTCATGTATGAAGTTATATATGTTTAGAATAATGTAATAAATGGAAAAAATGTCGTAAATATGTTCAGGAATATACAACACAATTAAAATATGTTACTCCATATACATGGATGTTTTATACATTTACCTTCTATCTTGGAGAATATATTGGTGTAACAATTACTCTAGAGTATGGGAAATATTTTCTCCCCTCCTTTTTGTGTTGTTTCATAAATAAAATTCATGTGATAAACCAATCCCATCGTATCGGGGAAGGGGTATACAATATCAATGTAATATCTTATCCAAAATATTAATGGGAAGTGATATACAATTTAATGGATTGGTTTTCCCGTTCTATCCACATACAATGAAAAAAAGTTTTACCTATCTTGAAAATTACATAAGTACACGATAACCATTACAATTTTTTTAAATATTTCATGTAATATGAAAGTATAATTTCTGTTCATATAGGTGAAAGGAATTAAATAATAAACTAGTTTTTTTTTTGTTAGAATCATACAAATTATTTATTATTTCTCTTTTTTTAAAACATTACTTACTACTAAATAATTATAGTTTTGTTAGAAATTAAATGGTAATATAATATTAAAAAATCATATATCTCCCAAGGCATGTATCTTAGAAAATGATAAATTTATGATATTCTAAATCACCTATGTACATATTATAATGTGTATTAATATATTTTTTACATAAAAAACATTTTTATAAACACAATGATTTTCATGAGGTGTTTTATTGGAATCTATGTTAGAAATCTCAAAAAACAATAAAGCTACCTTAAGGTCCATGGTGAATTATATACCAAACATTGACTGAAAATTACGTTTTTATATGAAATTACTGTTAAGGAAAATGTCATAAAACATACAAGATCAATTCGAAGAGTTATAAAACGTAGATAAATGAAAGGAAATCACTAATAAGATACATAATATATTGGAATCAGACACCCTGTAAATCCCCCAGTGAAGTGTAATTGCCTTTTTATCTAGAGTATTCTTGAAAAGATCTTAAATGTGGTTAGTAATCTTGTCCAAAGACTGTATATTTTTTCCACATTGGTATTTATTTCTTTGAACTCTCATTCAAAAGTATGCTTTTGTTTGTTAATACACATCCTTTTCTCCATATTTATATGAACTTGGATTATATTCACATAAAACTTTTTCCACCAATTCTATTATAGAATTTAATTGGAGAACTGCTTCTTTCAATTCTTTATTTGGGGGAGGATTGTGATCCATGTGTTTTTCATTTTATAAAAGTTTTTTTTCTAAAATTTTCTTCTCAATAGACTATGAATTCTATGGTGTAACTTCCATCTGGTCAGTAGTCTATTATTTCCCCATAGGATCCCCATAATCTTCCATAAGGTTTTCAATTTTTAAATTTATTAACTTCTTCTGTAATTGGTCCTTGGGAGTTTATTTTCACTCAAATTCATTATTGTCATCATACTTTTTTGGAACATGCATATGTAATTTCGCATTCTGATATATATTTATTACTTGGTAAGAAACACCTCAAATGTCTTTTAAACCAAATTAGACAAATGGAATGTAGGTCTTTCAGGAGAATCAAACCCATTTGAGAGACCTATATTAGGGAGATAAACAAAAGGTTTAGTTAATAATAAACTATGACATAAAATGTCATAGAAAACCATCAATTTATTTTATTTAATCATTTGAGGGAAATCAACAGAGAGGACTGTTGTATCAAAAAATAAAACATAATATAAGTTTATTGGATCATATGGATTAAAGCAGGACTACCTAACATAGTTTCATAGTTCCCTCCTTGTCCAGTATCGACACTGGATTCTATCTTGAATAAATGGGAAAGGAAAAAATGGACAAAAACATGTAAAATTTGGGAAGCAATATCATAAAAAAATAGCACATGATATGGGAATATAACAAATTAATATAATAAATAAAACTGTAGTGCATACTAAGGGGAGTTCAAACACCTGACGGTGAAGACAATGATGGAAGGATGGAGGTTATACTATATAACCTTTGTTAGGTATCAGGAAGACTTCTCATGTTCCAAAACACTTGTAAGAGAAGGTAGAGGGCCTTAGCCAAAAATAGTCTCTTCCATATTTTAAAAATACATTCTGATGCATTTACATAGTGTGTAAATTCGATACTGTTCATGTAAGGATTTAGGTCCCATTTTATTATGACCCACGCTTGACGTACATGTATATTAAATTTCTTTTGGGGAATACATTAAACACTACACAATTATACTCCAAAATACAATATTATTTTTGTGTCATTGGAAACTGGGAACATTATCTCTTAACATGGTTTAATATCTTCAACATCTCACAAAAAAAACATCCCCTTTTGTTATCCTAAATAAAACCATTCATTATATTATGGGGATATGAAAAGATAAAAAGGGTGAACTCGAATGCTTAGTAAGGGTAAACATGGATAACATAAAACAAAACATGAATAATTGAATGTAAAAATATGAACAAAAGATTAATCATCAAAATATTGAGTCTTGAAATAAATCATTGAAGTATGTAAGGAATAGATAATAAAGGAACATTAACCATAATAGAATGGCATGGACATAAAACATATAATTGTGAAAAACTAATAAGCACATAATATAATTTATATAGTAGCCAAGGAAATGCTGCCAATACCATCATATTGGAAAATCTCCATTACTTAACTTGGTGTACTAGTCCTTCTATCCATTTATTACTAAATGGGATTTCAGTTCCATTCCAACCCTGTATTACTGAACCACATGTACATGAAATTCTAGGAATTTTTAACTCATGAGATATAAATAGTTTCCCAATGCATTGGAGGGATATATAGGTCCCACACAACTAATAATGAAATCATTCTTACATGTGCTGCAAAACATAAATCATTCATCGTGGCATAACACATGGAATAAATTGGTGTTTTCAAACATCATTCCATCAAAAAATATATAAAATAATGGATTTTATAAAAATAAATATATAATAAACAAAATAAAATCAATTTAATAATAGTTATAGATATATAACCCCATATCATCTTAGATATAAACTAATTTCGATAAAACACTTGAACTTAATTCCTGAGGAAAATATCCTTTCTTCTTCAAAAACATTTTCATTTTTCAAAATTATATGAAATTTGAAAACAATATAATTTAATTGGAAATAAACATAAAATCATTAAAAGGATGATTCTTGGAAATAATGAATTATAAAAGCATAAAAATCTATTAATGTAGTATAATTAAAAAAATCATCACCTCATACTTCTGTTGGATAAGTCAAAAATTTACTCGTACGGTAAACGAAATAAATGCTCCTTTAAAACCATGTATTAAAAGTAAAAAACTGGTAAAAATGACTTTAAACATTCATATATGATTAATAATCATTTTATGAAAGCATTTTTATAAACCATGAACATTATTGAAAAATATACCTTAGAAAATACTTACGAATAAACAATGTCGGATAATTATGAAAATGAAAAATTATACCTTACCTTAGGTCGAATTTCTTCTGTATGTGTTGGAAACTCTTGTATAGTGGGATTAAACATATTTTTAACTTGTAAAAGAACCATAATAATATTTATGATATCTATATGACTTACTAATGAATTTATATTACATGTTCATTTTCCAATTCAATGTTTAATCAATGTTTTGTGTAATAATCGTTTTATTTATCGTACGTTTTGGGACTTTTTATTCAAGATATTATTACATAGATCATGATTTATGTACTTCTAGAATATAAAAAATGATTTATATATCATATAAATTTGGTATATAAATATATAAATATATAAATATATATATAATAGATTGATAAATGAAATGGAATACACCGTTCATGGAGACGATAGGTCGTACGTATGCATGAAGGCTATTTCCGTTTCCTTATTGAGTAGAATATATGTAACTAAATGATATATATATATATATATATATATATATATATATTATTCCAGTAGCATTATTATGTCATATATTTTAGGATAATTTATTATATATAATTTATAAATAAATTAGTTGAAAAATCAGTTCTGAATTAAAATGCAGTATATTTGAATATTCATTAAAATTTTAATTTTATAAAAAAAATACAAAAAAATCATCAAAATTAAAATTTTTCTTCCTTATTCTAATAAAGAAGATTATTTTGTTATATTTAACTTATTTAATTTTCAAAAACTATATTTAAAATTGGTGTTCCATCAAAAGGTGATAAAACTATATTTTAAAAAAATAACTTATTTTGTCTGAAAAAATTGATTTTGATCTCATATAATATTCTAGAAAATTTTTAAGATGAATGTTAATGTAACATAAAATTCAATATGTGGTTAATATTATTTATAATTCCTTTTTTATGTCTCATTAAATATCAATATTTTAATAATATATCATTGTTTAGTGAAACTCATTACTGTGTACTATGCAACCTATCGAGGAAGGTTGAACTTTTGTGTAACGTAATCCCAATCAGTGTCTGAAAGCCTCCATTGGTGTTGCGTATATCATAATCCAAACATTGTTCATTTATACATTGATCAAAATCTATACTCAATTTTTCTTCAAATTAATTCTATCAAAAGAACTTGAAATTATGAGTAACAAAAACCAAGAAAAGTATTTAGTATACTGCAATATAATGTGGTGTTATGCATAGTGCAATATAATATTTAGTATTGAATAAAACACATGACATCAATAAAATTAATAAGAACCAATCTCATAAAATCTTGGGATTTTACATTATACCACCCATAAAATAAATTTCCCTCTCGAAATTCGTCGGGGTTATAAATGATTTAATTCATGGATGTTTATTTCATGTAAAACCACCATATAAAAAGTGACACTAAACCATTATTTTAATAAGGATAGTTGATAAAAATAATAGTTACTTGGAATAAATCATTAATAGTTTTCAATATAGGAAAATATAGTTGGGAATTGAAAAAAAGGATATAGAAGATATATCTTACAATCATGTTCAGATAGATAGTGATTGAGAATACTGTTGAGATAATGTTAACTACCAGAATGCCACAAATATGTGATGATTTAAAGGACCATCTGATTCAGTGGATAAAAAGGTACTAGGATAAATTTTTTGGTTTCAAGATCCTTTTATTTTTATTGATGATTTTTTATTAAGGATAAATACTAACATTATTTCAGTACAATCTCATCATTGGTCTTTCCCTGAACTATTTCCCCATTATATCTTATTTAAATAAACAAAGTTGAATTTTTTATTCTTGAAGTGTTATAATGTCATGCGATGGAATGATATTTCAATCCATATGTCTCAACAGAAAGGCTAGAACATGTTATAAAATATTCATAAGTCCGCCTACCATGAGACAATACATTAATCTAGCAAACATCAGTAAAAATATAACATATACTATCCATAAATGGATAACATTTTAATCCTTCCAAAAAATTAAAATATAAAACTTTATAAAAATGTGAACTAAATCTAATTAACATTAGTCTTCCATATCTCAATTTGGTAGTTATTGGTTGTTACATTCCAATCATGTTAACACCTTAATCATGTATTCTGTTTAAACATGATAATATCATGATTTACCATATAACCTCAGTGAAAACATATATTCTATCAAAATTAACTCTTTCCACTTACCAAAAATTCTATATACTCAAGACATGATATCACTTTTCCCTTTTACCAGTCATGATCTGATTAATACTATCAAACATCTCATTATCTTTGTATCCCTTCATTATGCACATATCATGTGATTTACAAAAAATATTTTAATTACTTTTCACTATTACTGGTACCTTATACTTTGGAAATTCAACAATGGACTAATACATAGATATTCCAATATACCATAATACTATAAAAGAGATTCAACAACACTTTTTTGGAATCCCATTACATAAACACTTAATCATTCCACAACTTCATTGTCATACTCAACATCACCAATAGTGATAATATGAGATTTTCAATTGTCTTTGGACAGAAGAGGTTTTTACGTCAATAATAATCCATAACCCTTGGATTTTGGTATTGGATATCATAATGCCCCATTTCATGCACTTGTAACCCTAATTTGTTGGGGGTGAACACTTTCAAACATTATGTTTATTCCCATTACATTATAAGTAAAATGATCGATGACCTTCTTTCCCACACATAAAACATTTATCCATCATCTTAAGACTATTTTCTCCATGTGTCCTTACACACATTGTGAATAACGTAAATATAATCTTCTATTCCATGTAATTTTTATAGTATCATTAGAATTATATCCTGCTTTTTGTATCATAACTATGAGATAGATTATAAAATTAAATATCTTTTTCTGTAAGAAGAATATGAGGAAGGTACATACTGGAATATTTTTTTTAAACTCAACCCAATCTATAGAGTCTATTTTATCTTTTTGAATCGTATTCCTGATAATGTTCAACCAAATATTCATAGTACAATTGAATAAATATGTTCCCAAAAATACCTTTTCACATTCTGAACAATGGAGAATGAAAAAAATCTTTTCAGGTGTACAAATCCATTTCTCCGTAACTAGAGGTTCAGTTGTTCCACTAAAATAAGAAGTATGTTGTCTTATTAAATATTCAAGGGAACATTGTTCCCACCATTGGTCATTTTGAAGCCTAGCATGAATTGTGGTCAAAGAAAGAAGAATATTTATTAGAGATCCCATAAAATTTTGTTGTTTAGGAGGACAATCATTGCATTTTCCATTTCTTCCATCATTAATGTTCTTCTTCTTGGATCCATACATTGTGTAAAACCGAAAAATAATATAGTGATGGGGAAAATCATACTAGGAAAACATCATAATCAAGGGGTAGTACATTAAATATCTAATACCTTTGATATAATGCTAGGTTATTAATGGTAATTATGAAAAATCTAGGACTTTAAACTATAGTTTGAATTACCCTTAAGTACATCCATAGAAATTCCTTTGGAATATTTCAGGGGATATCACTAATATTTTTTCATCCTAGTTTCCAAATGATAACTAATCCTTCACTATGATACCATCTATAACGAAACAAGATTGACATACATGGACATTAAATTTCTATTTTTGAAAACTTTATACATTTCAAAAATATATTTAGAAAGAACATATTATTTTAATATATTTGGAAACTTGGAAGAAAATCTTCTAACATGGTGAAAGATCTTCAAAATCTACCAAAAATATCATCCTCTTTTGTTTTCCTAGCTAAATCCATTCTTCATGTCATGTTGAAAAGAAAACATAGAAATGGAGTGATAATATTATCAGTAACAGTAAGCATGTAAAATATAAAACAAACCATAAAAATTTTATGGTTGAAACATGATCATGAAGTTTAAACATCAAAATCATGAGTAGTGAAATAAATCATAGCAATACATAAGGAATAACTCATAAAGGAACATTATCCATTATAGATTAACTTTAGAATAAAACATTTAATTGTTTAAAACTAATAATCCCGTAATTTTATTTCAATAGTGGACAATGCAATTCATACAAAAATAGTGGACAAATTCCTTTACTGAACCCGGTTTACATGTCGTTTATCCATGTATTACTGAACCGGATTTACTTGTCGTTCTAGCCCTTTATTACCAAACCAGATTTACATGTCGTTCCATATATGTTTTCTCATGATATATAAATCATTACCCAATTCATTGTAGAGAGATATAAGTATTACCCATCTCCTAATTAAATCAGTCATACATGTTCTCAAAAACATAAACCATTCATCATAGCATAACCCATTAAATAATATGGGTTTCTTAAACGTCCTTCCATAAAATTCCATATAAAATAAATATATTACATAAAAATAAATCCAACATAAACATAAAAAAATCAATGTAATAATTGGGATAAAAACATAACCTTATGGTATCATAGGTTGAAAATAATTTTGTTAAAACACATGAACTTAATTCCGGAGTAAAATATACTTTCTTCTAAAAAAATTATTTTCTAAAAATGTCACGTAATTTTAAAAGAAAATAATTTTATTGAATATAAACATGAAATACTGTATTGCAATATTCTTATAAATAATGCGTTATGAAATCGTAAAAATATGTTCATACCTTATAATTTATAAAACCATCCCCTCATAATTTTTTCAGAGAAGTTAAAAAGTAATATGTATGGTAAACAAAAGAAATATTCCTCCCAAACCATGTATTAAAAGTAAAAAATGAGTACCAATGACTATAAATATATTTTTATGATTAGTAAAAATTGTATTAATTTTTTTATTAAACATGGACATGGATGATAAATATACCCTATTAAATACTTATGAATAAACAATCTCAGATAACAATAAGATTGCAAAATTATCCCTTAACTTAGGTATGATTTCTTCTGTATGTGTCTAAAACTCTTATATAGTGGGTATAAAAATATTATTAACATTTTAATGAACTATTATAATATTTATGATATCATGTATGATTTAAATATGACATTGTATTACTTGTTCGTTGTTAATTATATGTTAAAGTAATGTTTTGGGTAATAATCGTTTTATTTATCGTACATGTTTGAATTTGTTATTTATTATATTATTACATAAATAATAATTTATGTACTCCAAAAATGTAAAAATTGATTTATATATCATATATATTTCGTGTATATATATATATAATATAGATAAATGAAAGAGAATAAACCCTCTATAGAGACGGTAGGTTGTACGTATGCATGGACGTTGTTTTAGTTTCCATATTGAATTGAATGAAAGTAAGTTAATTATATATATATATATATATTTATTATTTTAGTTGAATTATTATTCTATATATTTCATGATTATTTATTATACATTCATTATAAATTAATTAGATGAAATGGCAGTTTTGAATTAAAATGCAATATTTTTCACTATTCATTAAAATTTGAATTTTATCATAAAAATATTATAAATAAAAAATGAATATTTTTATGTCCCACTTCCAAAGAAGAAGTTTATTTTATCAATTTAAACTTGTAAACATTTCAAAACTAGATTTAAAATGGGAGTGCCAGCAAAAGGCGGTAAAACGACATTTCTTGAAAAATACTCCTTTTATCCAAAAAATTAATTTTGTTCTCATATCATGCTCTAGAAAATGTGTAGGATTAATGTTAATATAATATAAAATTATAAATGTGGTTAATAATATTCATAAATTCTAGTCTATATCCCATTGAAAAATCTTATTTTAATAATATATCGTAGAATAGTGAAACTCGATATTGCCTACACCGCAAGCTATCGAGGAAGGTCGCTCATGCGTGTAATGAAAGCCATGTCAGTGTATTGAAAGAATAAATTTGTGTTGTTTATAACATAGGAAAACTTAATACATTTATACATAAATAATATATACTCAGTATTTGGTGAAATGAAATTTATCCCAAAAACGTGAAATTGTGTATAACACAAACCACTAATATTGTATCATATACTGAAATCTAATATGGTGTTTCGAATAGATCTAGATAATCATTGGTTTAGTGTACAATATAATACATCAATGAAATTAAAATGAATATATCTCATAAAATATCGAGTTGTTATACATCCCATGGGAAAACCTAACTCATGATGTGAAAACTGTCTAGCCAAAAGATTACATGTTGGGTACTCAATACATGGCATAAATTCTAAATGTGGGGAATGTGTCCAATAAACTATATGTAAATGGAATATATTTAGTCTCGGTACCCATGAATCATTTACTTACACTATAAAATTTATCTTCCCATATGTTTGGTTTCTAGGTTTAATAAAATCTAAAAATAAATCATTTATATTTGAAAAGATTGGACATTATTGTTTCAAGTTTTCAGTGGATGGTATGAATGTAATTTAAATAATAATTCACCTTTAAATAATCATAGTAACATCAATAAGAAACTTTATACCTATTAAATCTATTATTATAACCATCCTAATAATTTTTTATGAATTTGTAATTACAAAACTCTGTGAGTAAGGTTTTCCAAACATTTTTCTAAGTGATGTTTTTAATTTCCCTATAATAGAATGATGATTGATATTTATTGTTCTATAATTTGAATATAAATTTAGTAATGTTATGATACTATAGTAATTATTTTTAAAGTAATTACAAGTATTTATTAAATTTATAGGTATAAAAAAATTTTAAATTTTTGGTTCAGTGTTATACAAATTCATTAAGAAAAATCATTGGGATTTCACATAAAAAATTATTTTTCTCTTCGAAAGACCAGTAGATCTATGATTTATTGAATAAATCAAGGATGATATTATAGAAGGAATTAACTAGGATAGATGTGACATTGTGATACTTTTTGAAATATATTATTTCAATTTAATAAAAATTGTTAAATAGATTCTGTTAAACAGAATGCAATGTTTTCCTTTAATCACACACTATACCAAGTATATCATTCATTTCACTAAATATATAGTTTCTATAACAAAGATTGTTATATGTGAGGTCATGTATTATTAGACAATAATGGACTAATAATATAATTATTAAACATGACGTTTTTCACATCACCATTGGAATGGAAGGAACAATGGGATTGACATATTTTCTGAAAATATAGCATTAACATGTTTAATAAATGAATTTATTGGAATATAAATAATTGTAAATGAATATTAATATTAATTTATTATAATGGATGTGTTTTTATTTAAAAACAATTTTCATGATTAGAATTTATTATTATATTTCCAAATTAAATTAATAACTATGAGTGTATGTAATTAATGATATTAATATGTTAAATATTTAATAAATTTTGTTTTAAATGCATCCAATATTTTTTTTAATTCTTAATAAAATAATTAAAAAAAATTTTATCACAAAAAATTTATATATTTTAATTGGGATTTGTACTGGTTTTTAATGGATAAATTGTTTCAAAACATTATTTTGAAAATTTTAAATATTATATTTGATAGAATAAAAATGTTTTATTCAACAAAATATCAAAATATTATTTGGGAAATTTCTTTTATTTTTTTTTTTGAGATGTTTCTTATTTTGATGAATATTGAAAATTATGGAATTTAATTGATAATTTATTTTTCATCTATATAATATATAGTTTTATGTAGTATTTCTAAAATATATTTAAAGTGTATTGAGATCAATTTTATATCATTATATACCATTTCGTCCACTGTAAATAATTACACGGTGTAATTAAATATAAAAATATTTCATTTTTTAAACATTTTAATATAAAGACCCATCTTCTTGTTCCATCTACTGGAATATTTTGATATTAACTTCATCCACTTCAGCGATTGGAATTTAAAAAAAATACTTCATTGTTGTAATCATTGAATTTAATAATTATTATTATGTTAAACATGGTTTTTTCAAAAATTATTAGCAAAATAAATTAAAATTAATTACAATCATTGTGGTAAAATGAGTTTACTTTGTGGTTAATAATTAATCTTAAGGGGATAAATTTCCTATAAATGTTTTAAAACCCCATTGGGTAAAAATATTTAAACTATTTTAAAACATATATCTCAATTTCAAAATTTCTAGTCTCATGTAATGTATGGGGGATCCTATAATAGTGTTTACCTTTTTAAATTTACAAGAATGTCACTAATCCTCCACTATAAAAAGGATCTAATCGAATCCCCCACACAAAATCAGTCATTTAAAATATATTTTCTATCATTAAATACCCAAAATATTCTCCTAAAATCCCATATATCGGCCTAGAATCCTAATTGTTGATAGGAAGAAATCCAAGGAAGTAAATTGGTGAAAACCAAGAGGTGTTAACCAAAGAAGATGTCGTGTTTCCAATGATAATTTTATTTAAATCATTCTCCAAAGATTAAATTTTCCTAATTCGATTATTATATAATAAACTATATATCCAAAATATACTAGGATATTTTAATGATAATTTTTTTACTACACTTACACACAATTGAATAAAATGTATAAGTTAATCCTTTTTCGTTATTGTGGAGAACTACCACATCATGAAACGATGTCGTTTGTTGTTCCATTACCAGGAATCATGGTTTTCAATGATAATGGACATTATTTATATTATATATATATATTTGATATTTATAATTAATATATGTTTCTATAATCATTATATAAATCATACCTTCAATCTTTCCTTTTTTGGAAAAATGAAAACGTCATTTTTTAACTTACGGACTTCCTCCTCCTTAATGTGATGTGATTCGTTCACACATTACATGAAATTTATTAAGAATGTGTATAATAATAATATATTTTATAAATTAAATATTTTTTATAGAAATCACACTTATATATTTTTGTATTAATTTCATATTATTTTCTTTTTTCTATTTCATTGATTGAAAATGTGATAATGTCGTTCTTGGATGTGTGGACTATCGCCACCTCGATGCGATGTGATTCTTCATTTTCAGAAACATATTACATTATTTATATATATATGTATATATAATTATATATATTTTTTTAATTATGATATAATTTTAATTATATAAAGATATGTGTTACTTTCTTACTTTCAATAATGATCATTGAAAATGGGAATGTTTCTCATCTGTACATACGTCCTACCATATCCATTATAATAAAAGTAAAATTTTTTTCATAGTCCTATTTATATTTTTTATTTTAATATAATTATTTATTTAAATATTTTTTGTGAATATAATATTTATTATAAATTATATGTTTAAATAATGTCTTCACAGACCAAAGTCAACCTATCAATGACGATTTTGACACAGTGGCTAAAATTTTCAAAAACTTCCAAATTTTTTTATAAAGTTATTCTATATCACTTGATTATAAGTGATAGAAAAGTACTAAAATTTTTAGAAGAGGTTATAAATAATTTAAATAATTAACATACTTTTATTATTCATGAATATGGTTGGAAAGCGGGAAAAAATTAGACTCAAGGAAGGGGGATTCATAACATAATTTCCATTAGTTGGTTTAAACATATATTTAATTAGTTATTTTATTCCTTGTACAAGAGGCAGATGATCAATTATTTAATTATTATCTATTTTAATTTTTACTCTGTTGATTAAAATTTTTCACACATGGTCATTTCATGGATTTATGCTCTCTCTAATGATGTTATATTTATTAAAAAATTTAATATTACATTTTATATTTTCATGGTAAATGAAATATTCACCACTTACTTATTTTTTGTCATGTATATACTAACCTTTATAAGTTTATATCCTGAATTCATTTATCATCAGGGTATTTAAATTATTTATTTGAATATGATAGTTTTTAGGAAATCTAATTCATTTGTTACCAAAGTTATATAAGGACTTCTAGTCTAACTTTTATTTCTTGGAGTGTTATTCCATAATCACCAGTTATTTATTTTTTGTTGTGTACATAAATAACTATGATATGCAATACCATGATTTTTTTAATTTATATAAAATGTTTAAATTTATTTTATTATTCAATGGATCTCATTATTCAAATGTTACTCAAGTAGTAGTGGTTTTTCTCGTATTATTATTATTTCTATGAGATATATTCCATATTCACCAGTAATTTTTTATTTCTATGTCATATACTACCCATGAATGTATTTTATGACTATTATGAAAAATTTATTGCTATTTACATATCCATTTCTGTATCTATCATTTGTGGATTTTATAGTATCAATTTTACCAACGTGCTAATGTATTGTTTATCATAATTTTCCATCATTGTGACAATTGATATGTTATACAACTATCTTAATTTAGAAGTTTTATATACAACTCATTATATATATAATATAAATAATTTATTTATTCTAATTTTTTGTTAAATTTAATTCTATTATGGGATTTATGATTTAAAATGTTTCAATGTTGTATGAGACACTTTAAATGTTTAAATTTTTTCCCTCATAAATGTTTTTAATGAGCGTTTAATGGAATATACCAATATCTATTTCAAAATTATTGGTTGTTACTTATCATCCACTAGTGAAGTATTGAATTGATATCATAATTATTATTTATTTTTGTGGATTATGATTGTTTCAAGGTACTGTTAGGGAATCCATTTCTTCTTTACAAGATAATGTTGTTTCAAATATATTCTTATGAAAACCAATAGGGAAATGATGAAGGAGTACATGACATGTGTATTATAGTATATTGTGTTTATGCTGAAGTCCCCACTTAGGCATGTATTCCAGCCGAACATGGAATGTTGAAGACCCTGTAATTTGTTTTAACTATGTATAGGGAATGGACCCTTCATAGAATAACAATAGGTGTACATTATATGTACGTGAAATTTATATCTCCCAATCATATAAATTTATACGGTGTGTAACCAAAACGAGGTCGTGAAGTGTAATATAAAAACCCATGTTCCCCTACACAGACTATCCATATGTGCACTATGTGATATGGCCAAGCCTTGTTACAAAGCCTGTATACCCCATACATATAAGAGATCTTATTTCCCATATTGGAAGATCATAAATCATCTTTTCCAAAACCACACAACATTGGATCAGGATTCCCATACATAAAAACACTCAAATCGACATAAAACATTGTTTTCTTCTACAAAACAGGCAGATCTACCATCAAGGGGTATTGATCAAAAATAAAAAATCAAAAAAAAACATGAAAACACTAATTCTATGTGGATTTATGAAAAAAAACATAAAAATTTCCTATATTGGGGAGGAATATGCTGAACCTTTTCCCATTTCCAAGATCCACAATAACCACATGATGATTTTTCACATCAGGAGCTTTGTGGAAGTACCTTTCATTTCTATATATATTTATTGCCTCACTCTCTGTCAATTATCCATATCACAATGAAAGATACTTCACATTATTGTGTGAGAGTATATAGTGGGGAAGAAAATAATTGAGGAAATGAAATGAAAAGGGAAATGGGGTTCACACTCACCCCTGTTTCCATACAAGAGTTTATAGGCCACCTAGGAAAAACTCATCATTTTGAACTCAATAAGTAAGACTAAATGTCAATGATATTCCTCATTGAAAATATATTGTAGATAAATTGTTTTAAAATAAATTATTATTTTATTAATTAAATATTACATAATAATTATTCCTCTAAAATTTAAATGAAATTCATGTAAAAATTATTTTCACTTAGGTTAAATACCCTATTTTGGGAACAAAGGAATGGTCAAAAATCTTCTATGTGGTCATATTCTTGGGAAAATGACCGCTTTAAATAATCTATTCACAAAAACGTAAAAAATCATATTTATTTTCAATATTCATAACTGGAATAACATGGGTCCTTATAATATATCTATCTTAATCATTTTCATCCCTATGATGATTTGGTGGAATAATGCAACCAATCATTCATCCCATGAATATAGTATAATATTCTATCTCTATTGTCCAATGATTAGTTATAGCATCCCTATCCTGAAAGACACTGGAATGATTCTCTGTCATGGGTAGGGAAAAAAACCTCAAGCACATCAACTCGTATCCCAGAGGCTACTAACTAGTAGTGAGGGCCTTATTAATGTGTTTGCAGGGAAGACTATTCCCTCATATGTAATAGGTATTACATAGGAAAACAAAACAAGATTATATTAAATAGATGAATCATATCATTAATCAAACTTCAATAGATTAAAATAAATAACCCAAAATTAAAATAAAATTAGTGTGCAAGCAGATAAATAGACCAGATACACAATGATCTCATGTTATGATGTTTGTGGTATAGTAAGAGTATGGAAAAATGGAATACGAGCATGAAATCAAATCCTTAATGAAAAAAACATGTTGTAAAACAAATTCATCATGACTTAGAGGTTAGTCCTATGTCTCTACACTCCAACCTATTCAGTAATCCATACTCAGAACTTGAACCAGCATGCTTCCGATTATCCCAACATGCGAGTCTAAAGTCTTCTCGGGTACAAAACGATGCTCATGTATGGAGTGGAAGAAAATACCAATATGTTGACAACCATAGTTTCTAAACCATTCCAATTCATCTTTTAAAAAAAGCATTGTTCCAACGTATGATAAAAGAAATAATTCTAAAAAATATAATAAAATAAATATATCTTGGTCCGGGTCCCCAACGACACCCATCCAATATCACATGCTTCAACCTATGCTTGGAATCAGAATATTTTACTTGTAATAAGAAGGATGTGTATATATATATAAAGGATTGAAATAAAAAGGTATACACAAAATCATACCCCAAGATTGTTCTTAAATTGGGGGATGTGTTAGGTGTCAGATGAGTGTGCTTGAAGCTCCAGAAGGTGTCACAATTCACAAAGACCTCAAGCAGTATCAAGAATATCCCTTCACACAATATAATATTTATAATCATTGAGTTGAGATTTGGAGTATGTCCTCGTCCCAAAGTTATTGATATGGTATATCCTTCAATTAATCCAATACCATCGATCTTGTCCAAGGAAATATTCCTAAAGACCAGGTATCCCTCGAGGCATGGTTTTATCATTATTCCATATAGGTATACCACATAAGGGGTCAAGTATCACCCGAGGAATGGAATAACCACATTTCCAATAGGTCTATCCCTATATGTCACTTTGGGAACCAGTATCACTGATGAGTATTTAAAAACCCATGAAAAAACTCGTCTAGAAAATCCTAAGACATAGTCTCCCAGGCGTGATGTGTAACCAGTGAGGAATAAAGAGTCCTTGTGTTGTCCTTAATATGGAACCCACTATGTCTCACCGCCCTGAATTTAATTATTTTTCAAGGATGATTATAATTGAAACTAAAAAAATATAAGAAACTCAAAAGCCACATATTAATGATCATTCTAGTAAAGCAGTTATAGTAAAATCAATTTATTAGAAAAATATTAAAAAACACACATATCACTTTATAATGGCATAATATGATAATAATTTAAAATGGAAAAAATCATTAGTCATAGATAACCAAAAAAACTCACCATTCATGGATCACAATAATCCACAATAATTTATTTAATTTAAAGATCCACCTAATGGGTGTATGTAACCTATTAAATAATTTTATATAATTATTCAGGGAAAGTGGAAAATGATACCAAGAACATTAGCACACCCAAAAGGATATCCAATGATTTTAAAATGATGTAAACAAACTAATTTATCTCAAACAATGGTGCAAGAAATAATAAAAAAATTTAATTAAATTAGAATATGTAAGACAAAACGTTATTTGTAGGCACCAATGAGCATCACAACAATCATTTTAAAATATGAAACTAAATGAGGGGAAAGGGAGTATATGCCCAACCTTGTACTCTAAGATGATCATATAGTCCACGGGGATCATTTATTTGACTAGAAAAAATAATCGTGATGATTTTAGAAAAACTCTAATTTAGGGTACAATTCTTTTGCTAAAGATTGCGTGATGGATTTAGAATGGGATGGAATGATTCATTTTGTGTGAGGTTAGCATTACCAAGAGCCTCACAGTGCACCATATTCCCATGATATCAGAGGAGAAACAAGAGTGAAGTAGAAATTCTATGGAGAGAGAAAAGAAGAGGTGGTCCACCTCTGGGGGAGCTACAAGGGTGACACAAAGGGTGAGGGATGATAGGATGAGGAAAAAATGGAATAATTAAAGGGAAAGTAAAAAAATTGTAAAATAAAATTATAAAAAAAATTAATAAAAACAAAATGGTTGAATTAATGAAGAAATTAATTAAAATGGGTTTACCTCATTTATAATTATTTATAATTTATCTCTAACCATTTCTTTTTTATTACATATTTATATCCCAATCTAAATTCTATTAATTTCCTTTCAATTATTATTATTCCCTTTTAAATATTTTAAGACATTTTTTCATGGATGCAACACTATGGAGTGAGGTAATTGTTTTTTCAAAATCCAATGAAATAATTTAATTATATTTAACAACTTCCGGGGACCCACAACATGGTGCACTGGCATGCACCCTAGGTCTCTTTAAATATTTTGACTAAAAATATAAATAGTTCATACCTGGATTAATTTTGGGACATTACAACCTCTCTTACTTAAGAAAACGCATCACCGAGTTACCCTTATGATGGTTGAAAAGTGGTGTCTGAGAAAAGTTCTAGCCACTATGCACGTATATTAGTTTCCCACTCCCAGGTCTCATCCATAAGGCATCTGTGTTTCCATAACACCTTGACCTAAGTAGCATACCTCCCTAATTGAACCTTCATGCTATGGTAGATGATAAAGATCATATTCTCCTCAATGGATGCACCTACAACAAACATGATTTATTTAGGGTCAAATGTGTGAGATGAGTAAATATGACTCTTATGATGTTGTGATAGATGGACGAAATCGTGCATGGAATGGTACCTCCAATGTAAAAATAACTGGTAGGCCACCAGCCCAATGCATACCATTATCTCAAACAACCTGATGTATATCGACTATAAATTCCCTTGTCTCCTGATCCACCTATTTTCTAAATGGTTTTGTATTGGCCAAAAATAACAAATCAAAAATATTAGAAATGAAAGAGGTTACAAGTATATAAAATACAGAATCATATTACTATATTTATTATGAAAATGGAGAAGATCAGTTAGGAGATCATCGAGTCCGGTAATGTGTTGATTTAATCAATTTTTGTCCAGGATGTCTGCAACATTATTTTCATCACAATAAACATTTGTGATGATGTGATTTGTGTCGAGATGTGAGTAGATGCAATCCATCCAACTTGTAGTAATTGTCCATTCATGATGTGTCTAGCCAATGATCTTGGCACAAGATATAACATCAATCGAACATATTATTTCTACCACCAGATAAGAGTCAATGCGAGAACAACCAAGTAATCATCCAGGAATCTTAATGATTTGATTACTGAAGATAGTACCACAACACACATGGCCTAGAATTCCATTGAAAAAACCAGCCACATTTACATTAACCCATCTAGGAAAAAAAAAGATCTATAGAATGCTTCTATTGTGCGACCAGGTTTGGAAAAATATTCAGCAATCCCATGATGTTGTAGGACTCCAACGTTACAAATATAGCCCCTTCAAACCCAACGCTTTCTTCAAACCTCACCAGAAACGTGAAGTTATGCAGATATCTCTATCCGATATAATAGAACATGGTACACTGTGATGTTTCATATTCTCCTAGATGTACATCCCTCCTACCTAGTCAATAGGAAATTTCTACTAGATAGTTAGGAACAGTGTATCTTTGGAAAACATATCAACAATAACCCCAACTGCATCGCTACCTCGAAGAGGTCCTGTAAATCCTATAAAAAATCCATTTTTATGTTAATCGATTTCATGGTAAGAATATATATAGTCTATAGAATTTCAGCAGGCCGTTGGTGGTCTTCCTTCACTTGCTGACAGGTGGAGCACTGAGTGATGAAACTCGTTATCTACTCCTTTATACCAATCCACCATTACTAATGACACATGTCTCTTTTCATCTTGGTATGTACAAGATAAACTACCCAAAATGAGTTATTAGATTCATTTATAAGATATTCCACTATAGCATAAGGAACCCATACAAGGCCATGGTAAATCTGAGGTTAATTACCATCAACAACCTAACCAGGAGGAGGGTTCTCTCCTGCGACACTTTACCTCAAAATGATCCCCTATAGATCAGATAACTCTCTCATATAGACTCACTCTAGAAGATTGTATGTGACTATAAGATATATTAGAACTCATTTCTCGCCTTGTTCTGTAGCATATTGATTCTTCTCAAAAACAAAATCCATCATCTGCCACTCACTGTTAGTTTCCTCGATGGATTGTGTCTGTATCTTATATCTCAATGCATCTTCCATGGAATTTACCTTACTAGGGGTATAATCAAGCTCAAAATTGAATTAATGGAGGTATTTGAACCACATGCACTATGTTAAATTCATGTCTCACTCTATGAAGATAAATTTCATGATTTTGTGAACTACGTAAACAATTAACCTTTCACAAAACAGGAAATGTCTTTACAGTGGAAATCATGAACCATAACAACTAACTCAAGGTCATGTGAAGGATTATTCTTCTTATGAGGTCCTAGTTGGCTAGATCCATAAGTCGCGACTCATTCTAACTGCATAAAAACTATACCTTTTCAGATTCATGACATTACACATTAAACAATATAGATTCTACTTGGATAAGGCAGAATACCGATTGGAGATGTGGTTAGACATCCCTTTAACTTCTAAATATATTTTTCAAAATCATATCTCCAGATAAACTACCATCCCTTCCTATTTGGGTTTGTAGTAGGCACCACTAAGCAGAAGAAATTGTGTATAAAATGCCTGTTATAACTAGGGAGACCCAAGAAACTAACTATATCGAAAACCTTTTTTGGGATTCTCCCATGAACCTCTAGAACTCACCTTTTCTGGGATTACCAATATGCCTTCTTTATATATTATGTGACCCAAGATGTGAACCTTATCAATCTAGAGGTGGTATTTATTGAGATTTTCAAATAGATTGTTCTCTCTCAGTCTACTCAGAACGATCACCTAATGTATTGCATGGTCATGACTAGAATGTTAATACATAAATATTAAATAAAAAAACCACCTCACAGGAATCATGGTATTGTTGAAAATCCCAATTCATTTGAGCCGTGGAGACTGCTAGTGCATTCGTGAGGCTGAATGGCGTAAACAAATAATCGTACAAGTTGTTCCTACTACAGAATACCATACGTGGTATTTAAGATAGTCACACACACACTTGGTGATATCCAAAACTCCTATCAATCATGGAGAAAAGAGTTTCTCCTCAGAACTGGTGGAAGGGGTCGTCTGTACGAGGCAACATATATCCATTATTTACCAGAAGATTTATGAGCTGACGGTAATCCATGTACAATCTGACAGTACTATCCACATTCGTGGAGAAAATAACTGTTGAACCCCATAGTGATGAGCTAGGTCTGATGAAATCCATAGCCTTAAAGTCCTCAATCTTCCTTTTGAGTTCAATTATCCCTAAAGGTTCCATCCTATAATGATGAATAGACATCAGTATGGAATCTAGGAGTAACTCGATAGTGAAATCCACATCCCTCATGATAGGTATACCAAATTAATAGTCCGGGAAGATGTCCCTGAAATGATCCACCATGGGAGGTAATCCCACAAGATTCATTCCTTGATCGGTCATGAATAGAATTTATAATTGAGCATTCACTCTTCCCAGTCTAACACATTTATTTCGTACTCCATATTCATTCATATCCCATTCTACTTTTTGTAGATAAGTGTCAAACTCAGGAGATTTGAATGACACCCATTGGTGATATCATTCAACTTGGTCACGATAAGGTGTCATGTAACATCCCAAGTAAGTAATGAATAATAGATATTTTTATCTATGTGTATTAATTATTAAGATAGTGTTTTAGAGGCTTAAAATGAAAATAAATCCAATCTTAAGCATGGAATACACTAATATTCTTAAAAGATTGTTTTACTGCCTTATGATGGAAACCCTTTTTAAATCTATCTTTTGACAATTTTATAAGCTATGTTTGTCAAAATAAACTTATTCTTTATGATTGGGACATCAAAATTTACTTTGTGTGTATTTTTGGTATTTTTCTGACAATGTTCATTTTTTAATGAATAGTGAAAAATACTGTATTTTACATCAAAACTGCTTTTTAATCTAATTTATTTATATGATTAGATTATCTTTTGAATTGGTCTTAATGTGTAATATGAATATATTTTTACCATTTAATCCAATGGTGGTCATTGGAATCAATTTCACTTTGAAATTGGACTCAAACTAGTGTCAATATTTTGATACTTATTGTTTCATAAAAACACGCTATTTGCTCTGACAGCGGGAATTAATTATTAAATTAATTAATGTGACCTATATGTTTTTAATTTTGTAAAATAGAGTTCATTTTTGATTTCGGAATATCAAATATAGCTTAGGGTGAATTTTTGGTAATTTTCTGAAAAACTTCAATTTTTGATTAATATTGAAACCACTAAGTGGTACTTATAAAAACTGATTTTTCCGTCTAAATGGAATTTTGCCATCATTTTGTTTTGAATTTCAAAAAAACGACATGCATGGTTGTCATTAAGAAGTAAAATGTGGTTCAATGAGATTATAATAATTTTTTTGGTGAATAGTAACTTATTAAGTTTTTAATCGTGATTAGTGGTAATTAGTGTAGTTTAAGGTAAAAATAATACTTTAATAAAATAAGATGAGCTTTAAACATGTCCTACCCTCATTGGTTATGTCATGGCAGACCAAGAAAAGCCATGGGTCAACTTGGGGACCCCATGGATCCACTTTGGTTGGGAAATGAAATAAATAACTTTTTATTTAATGTAAAAGTAAAAATTACACAAACATGATATGTTTTACTAAAACAATTTTTAAATGGGGTTATACAAGTCAGATTTTTGATTATAAATAGTAATTGGAAATCTAAAAAGATTTCCTACATCATAGTAATTTTTTTATAATTATTAGACTTTTAATAAATTAATTTATTTATGACATCATGAAGATGCAGCGATGACCTCATTATTTAACGATTTAAATAAAATGGAAAGATAATGTAAAATCTATGAACTAAACATGTTAAAAACTTATTGGATGGGTGGATTTAGAACCCGTATCACCTTATCCACGAATTATATCAATTTGGGACCTTTTAAAACCGAAACACATTTTCAAATAAGGTAATATTTCTTTACTTTTTAAAAGTGCCCCTCCTCTCCTCTTATAAAAGGCCCCCACCTCTACAACATTTCACACACTCCTCAAGCCTTTGGCTCGGCCAACCCATGCCCAATTACTCTCTACACATCCCTCTCCTAATCCTAGAAGATTTCCTTTGGGAATAATCCTTTAAAAGGAATCCTTTAAGCTCAAATCAAAAGGAGTTACACTTTTAAAGGTAATTCATTCTCTCTTGTTCATTTGTTTTATTTTGCTTCTCCAACCCTATAAACTCTTTTTATTTACTTCTTCTGTAACAACACCAGTATCTTCAATATACTAGGATGTTTTTATAAGATTTATTCGAGCTACACTCTCACACAACTACATCAAATGGTTAAAGAACATACAGTTTCCGTCGATGGCGAAATTCTGCCTCCCGAAACGATGATTGTTCAATACTCATTTAACACCTTCAAAGGTGGCCATTATGATGGCACTATTTTTATATATGATATATAATATCTTTATTTTTTTCTTTAAGCTTCTGTATTTTTCATTTTGGGCATACCTTTATGGTTTCCATTATGGGTAAACACGATATCTTCATTTAAGGAAGTGCGGACTACCGCCCCCTCGAAGTGATGTGATTCGTTAATGCCATATGTGGGACATGTAAAGGATGGATTTAAAGTTATTATATATGATGTTATACTGGAATTATAATATACCTCTATATCATTATTATTTCTTTCCATTAAAGTATGAGATAGAAATGAAAGTAGCGTTCATGCGTACGTACGGCTTACCGTCTCCATGAACGGTGCATTTCATTTCTTATCCCCAAATGTAATGTACTATTAAAAGTACATGTATATAATGGATATATATAATTAATGATATATCTAAATGATGAATATAATTCTGGAATTAAAATATACATACCTCTCATTTAGTTTTAATTCCATTAACATGACAAAGAAATGAAAGTAGCGTTCATGCGTACATACGGCTTACCGTCTCCATGAACGGTGCATTTCATTTCTTACCTCTAAATGATTATGTAATATTATAAATACATGTATATGCTGGATATATATGATAAATATTATATCCAAATTGGGAATTTCATTCTGGATATAACGAACCTTTGACCACATGAACAACATGTAATTATAAGAAGTCCACTCTCGACTTAAGAACCAAATATTGAGAAAACAAACATTATTAACTTAAATGGTTACATAATGTTTATAACATAGAAATAAGTGATATAAAAGGAATAATGAACTTTAAAAAGGTTCTTAATCAAGTATAAATTAACTCAAGCTTATTATTCAGGACGTTAAAGAATGATCGAGTCAAGTCGGACCCGAGGTAAGGGACTTCGTCTCAATCTCCTTTCATTGAGGCATATTTCATTTTATACAAAACATTCTTTTATATGGTGTATAAACCCATTTGACTTTTACTTTTACACAAAAGGAATATTTTTCTATGAAGAGTTTTACTAAACGACAAAAAGGAATGTTTTTTAACGTACGCGGTGACAACGACCTTTTCCGCCACCGCGAGTATTATTTGGTCTTTGGCTTTCTCAACAAGCCGTAATGTTTTTTGAATAAAATAAATACCATATACTCTGTTATGTATTTTGGTATTGAAAATGGTTTTGAAAAAGGATTCTATTATGTCAATATATTTATGATATATTGTGATTGAAATGTGGAAATGTTATCATTCCTTTATATTGGTTTTATGTTTTATGATTTTACATTGGTACATGGACATTTTACCGGGTGGTTACGTTATAAACCATATGACGGGTGGTGTCGTGAATACCAGGACGGGTGGTTACGTTATAACCTCCAATGCATTGGGTATGGAAGTCAGCCGTATGGTTATTCCATTAAGTATGTATGGAAATTGGCTGTATGGCTATTCCATTAAGTGATATGTGTGGAAGTCAACCGTATGGTTATTCCACATAAGTATGTTTATGTCCCAAGTTACCTTTCTATATGTTATGTGTTCTTTATATGGGTTTTATGGTAATCCTTTGGTTACAAAAAAGTTAAGTAATGATACTTTTTTCAGTGAAGAGTTTTTACTACTTCATGAAGGTGAAGGTATTACATTGATAGAGTATATATGGTTTACTTGATGTTTGAAAAACTAACAATTTTCATTCTTTCTGTATCCCTTACTGAGATTTTTATGCTCACCCCAAGTTATTTTTGAAATGTTTTTCACAGGTCAAGGGAAAGGTACATGATATGATGATAGTGTCAAGGAAGTGTCAAGAAATAATCTATGTCTTATTTTAAATGTGTTTCCATTGATGGGAATGAATAATACTATCTTTATGTAACCACTTTGTTTATATGTGGAATGTAATGCAAGTTTTATGATCTAATTCTCTAAAACAATAAACCTGAAAAGATCCTCAATGTGTCATCTTGTAATAACTCAAGATTAAGTAAGGTTTAAGGCTGTGGCCTTATAGTTGGTATCCAAGGTCGGTTTAGACAACTTTAGGAGTTAGAAAAGTGTTAAATTATAATATGATTGAAATGATATAGCATTTACGGATTACCATGTTGCTTCACCTAAGATATTTATGTGTTTAGAATGGTTTTCAGCAGAGGAAACAAAGAAGCTATGTTGGGACGACATCAGGAGGAAGATAACCTTCCAAATCAGCAACCTGAGATGGTCGGAATCGGAACTGAACAGTTTGTTGCAGTGATGGCACAGTTGACTTAGGCTATAAATGGTGGTGGTATCCATGCACGAGATCAGCCAGATCAACTGTAGAAGAACATGTCAGTGGTGGAACATTTCATGAGGCAACATCCCCCATCATTCAGAGGATCATCTGACCCTGTGCAAGCTGATGGGTGGATTAAAGCAATGGAGAAGATTTTTGATGTCATGGGGTGTTCAGAACATCAAAAGGTTAGTCTTGATGTTTACCGTTTTGAAGGTGAAGCTGATCAGTGGTGGTCGATGGTGAAAAATATAAGGGATAGTGATGAGATTGAGGATCTTCACTGGGACGAATTCAAAGGTATGTTTCTTGAGAAATATTTTCCTAAGGTGGTTCGTCTTAGGATGGAAAAACAGTTCCTAGAATTGAGGCAGGAGGATGATTCAGTGGCTTCTTATGAAGAAAAGTTCACTCGATTGGAAAGGTATTCTCCAAACTTCATACGAGATCTTGAAAGTAAAATAAACCGTTTTTACTCATGGTTAAAGCCAAATTATCGAAGGGCATTAGCTTCTCGTGAGTTCAAAAGTTATGAAAAACTTGTTCGATGTGCGGAGAAGGTGGAAATGGAGTTTTCCGATGATCAGGTGTTCTATGACAAACAATAGAATAAGGGGTCTTGTTGGCAGGCAAAGGGGACGAATTCATCAAAGAAGCAAGGAGGTAAGAAAACCAAATATCCATCCTGTGAGAAGTGTGGTAAAATGCATCTTGGAGAATGTTTATCCAAGTCTGGTAAGTGCTTTCAGTGTGGTAAGTCTGGTCATATTGCTCGTAACTGTAAGGAAGATGATCAAGCAGGAAATGAAAAGCCAACGGTAAGATGTTTTAAGTGTAATAAAATGGTTCATTATGAAAATGAGTGTCCAATGAAGAACTCAACTGGGGGAATACAGCCAGACTACAAGCAGAAAGGGGTGGTAAAATCCTTTGCAACAACTTCAGAAGATGTTGGGCCATCGAATGAAGTGGTATCAGCTCTAGGGAGCTCAGTATTTTTCGAAGATTGACTTGAGGTCGGGGTACCATCAGTTGAAAGTAAAAGAAGCAGACATTCTGAAGACTGCGTTCCGTACTAGACATGGCCATTATTAATTTGTAGTTATGCCTTTTGGGTTAACCAATGCACCTGCTGTATTCATGGACCTTATGAATAAAATTTTCCATGAGTTCTTGGATAAGTTTGTGTTTGTGTTTTGAGGTTTGGGAAGAGGTTATGTGTGCCTTGTGATTCACAGTTGAAGAATGAGTTGTTATGTGAGGTTCATAGTTCCCCGTTTTCAGTTCATCCTGGTAGTACTATGATGTACAGAGATCTGCGGGAGTATTACTGGTGGGATGGAATGAAATGAGATATTGCTGATTTTACTGTGAAGTGTTTGACATTTTAACAGGTTAAAGCAGAGCGGGAGTTACCTAAAGGGATGCTTCGGCCTTTACCAGTGCCAGAGTGGAAATGGGAGAATATATCCATGGACTTTGTTGTGGGATTACCGAATACATTTGGAGGTAATAATTCAATCTGGGTTATTGTTGATCGCTTGACCAAATCTGCTAATTTCCTTGCTATACGAGATACTTTCTCTCTTGATCAACTTTCCCGTTTGTATCTTAAAGAAAATAGTTAGGTTACATGGAGTTACTCTCTCCATTGTATCGGATCGTGATCCCAGGTTTACTTCTAACTTTTGGAAAGGCCTTTAGAAGTCGTTGGGTACTGAATTAAATTTTAGTACAGCTTTTCATCCTCAATCAGATGGGCAGTCAGAACGAACAATTCAGACATTGGAGGATATGCTACGATCTTGTTCGATGGATTATCAGGGAAGTTGGGACCAACATCTTTCTTTGGTTGGATTTTCATATAATAACAGCTTTCATTCTGGTATACAGATGGCACCATTTTAGGAATTATATAGGAAGCGGTGTCGAACTCCAGATTTCTGGGATGAAGTGGGTGAAAGGAAGTTGATGGGACCAGAATTGGTGGAAGAGATGGCAGAAAAAGTTCAGTTGATTTAGAAACACATGATAACAGCTCAGAGCAGGCAGAAGAGTTATGCGGATAACCGGAGGAAGGATCTATCTTTCGAGGTAGGTGATCATGTTTTTCTCAAGGTTTCTCCTTGGAAAAGAGTGATGAGATTTGGTAAGAAAGGAAAGTTGAGTCCAAGGTTCGTTGGACAATACGAAATTCTGGAGAGAGTTGGATCAGTTGCATACCGAGTGGCTTTACCTCCGAGTTTATCTCAGGTACACAATGTCTTTCACGTTTTGATGTTGAGAATGTATATGCCAGATCCATCTCATGTTTTGAGTCTAGAGGTAGTTCAGCTGAAAGAGAACCTATCTTATGAGGAACAACCGGTCCAGATTCTTGACCATAGGGAGCAAGTGTTATGGAATAAGGTGATTCACCAGGTAAAGGTTTTGTGGAAAACCCACATGATTGAAGAGGCAACATGGGAATCTGAAAATGCAATGAGGGATAAGTACCCCCATTTATTCGATAAGTAAATAAATTGCGGGGACACAATTTTCTTAAGGGGGGAAGGATGTAACATACCAAGTAAGTAATGAATAATATATATTTTTATCTATGTGTATTAATGATTAAGATAGTGTTTTAGAGGCTTAAAATGAAAATAAATCCAATCTTAAGCATGGAATACACTAATATTCTTAAAAGATTGTTTTACTGCCTTATGATGGAAAACCCTTTTTAAATGTATCTCTTGACAATTTTATAAGCTATGTTTGTCAAAATAAACTTATTCTTTATGATTGGGACATCAAAATTTACTTTGTGTGAATTTTTGGTATTTTTCTGACAATGTTCATTTTTTAATTAATAGTGAAAAATACTGCATTTTACATCAAAACTGCTTTTTAATCTAATTTATTTATATGATTAGATTATCTTTTGAATTGGTCTTAATGAGTAATATGAATATATTTTTACCATTTAATCCAATGGTGGTCATTGGAATCAATTTCACTTTGAAATTGGACTCAAACTAGTGTCAATCTTTTGATACTTATTGTTTCATAAAAACACGCTATTTGCTCTGACAGCGGGAATTAATTATTAAATTAATTAATGTGACTTATATGTTTTGAATTTTTTAAAATAGACTTCATTTTTTAATTCGGAATATCAAATATATCTTAGGGTGAATTTTTGGTAATTTTATGAAAAACTTCAATTTTTGATGAATAGTGAAACCACTAAGTGGTACTTATAAAAACTGATTTTTCCGTTTAAATGGAATTTTGCCATCATTGTGTTTGGAATTTCAAAAATCCGACATACATGGTTTTCATTAAGAAGTAAATTTGGTTCAATGAGATTATAATAATTTTTTGGTGAATAGTAACTTATTAAGTTTTTAATCGTGATTAGTGGTAATTAGTGTAGTTTAAGATAAAAATAATGCTTTAATAAACTAAGATGAGCTTGACACATGTCCTACCCTTATTGGTTATGTCATGGACGACCAAGAAAATCCATGGGTCAACTTGGGGACCCCATGGATCCACTTTGGTTGGGAAATGACATAAATAACTTTTTATTTAATGTAAAAGTAAAAATGACACAAACATGATATGTTTTACTAAAACAATTTTTAAATGGGGTTATACAAGTCAGATTTTTGATTATAAATTATAATTGTAAATCTAAAAAGCTTTCCTACATCATATTATTTTTTTATAATTATTATACTTTAAATAAATTAATTTATTTATGACATCATGATGATGTAGCGATGACCTCATTATTTAACGATTTAAATAAAATGGAAAGATAATGTAAAATCTATGAACTACACATGTCCAAAACTTATTGGATGGGTGTATTTCTAACACTTATCACCTTATCCACGAATTATATCAATTTGGGACCTTTTAAAAACGAAACACATTTTCAAATAAAGTAATATTTCTTTACTTTCCAAAAGTGCCCCTCCTCTCCTCTTATAAAAGGCCCCCACCTCTACCTCATTTCACACACTCCTCAAGCCTTTGGCTCGGCCAACCCCTGCCAAATTACTCTCTCCAAATCCCTCTCCTCATCCTAGAGGATTCCCTTTGGGAATAATCGTTTAAAAGGAATCCTTTAGGCTCAAATAAAAAGGAGTTACACTTTTAAAGGTAATTCATTCTCTCTTGTTCATTTGTTTTATTTTGCTTCTCCAACCCTATAAACTCTTTTTATTTACTTATTTTGTAACAAAAATAGTATCTTCAAAATACTAGGATGTTTTTATAAGATTTATTCGAGCTACCCTCTCACACAACTACATCAAATGGTTAAAGAACATACGGTTTCCGTCGATGGCGAAATTCTGCCTCCCGAAACGATGATTGTTCAATACTCATTTAACACCTTCAAAGGTGGCCATTATGATGTCACTATTTTTATATATGATATATAATATGTTTATGTTTTCTTTAAGCTTCTGTATTTTTCATTTTGGGCATACCTTTATGGATTCCATTATGGGTAAACACGATATCTTCATTTAAGGAAGTGCAGACTACCACCCCCTCGAAGTGATGTGATTCGTTAATGCCATATGTGGGATGTGTAAAGGATGGATTTAAAGTTATTATATATGATGTTATACTAGAATTATAATATTCCTCTATATCATTATTATTTCTTTCCATTAAAGTATGAGATAGAAATGAAAGTAGCGTTCATGCGTACGTACGGCTTACCGTCTCCATGAACGGTGCATTTAGTTTCTTATCCCCAAATGTAATGTACTATTAAAACTACATGTATATAATGGATATATATAATTAATGATATATCTAAATGATGAATATAATTCTGGAATTAAAATATACATAACTCTCATTTAGTTTTAATTCCATTAACATGACAAAGAAATGAAAGTAGCGTTCATGCGTACGTACGGCTTACCGTCTCCATGAACGGTGCATTTCATTTCTTACCTCTAAATGATTATGTAATATTATAAATACATGTATATGATGGATATATATGATACATATTATATCCAAATCGGGAATTTCATTCTGGATATAAAGAACCTTTGACCACATGAACAACATGTAATTATAAGAAGTCCACTCTCGACTTAAGAACAAAATATTGAGAAAACAAACATTATTAACTTAAATGGTTACATAATGTTTATAACATAGTAATAAGTGATATAAAAGGAATAATGAACATTAAAAAGGTTCTTAATAAAGTATAAAATAACTCAAGCTTTTTATTCAGGACGTTAAAGAACGATCGAGTCAAGTCGGACCCGAGGTAAGGGACTTCGTCTCAATCTCCTTTCATTGAGGCATATTTCGTTTTATACACAACTTTATTTTATATGGTGTATAAACCCCTTTGACTTTTACTTTTATACAAAAGGAATATTTTTCTACGAAGCGTTTTACTAAACTACAAAAAGGAATGTTTTTTAACGTACGCGGTGACAACGACATTTTCCGCCACCGCGAGTATTATTTGGTCTTTGGCTTTCTCAACAAGCCGGAATGTTTTTTGAATAAAATAAATACCATATACTCTTTTATGTATTTTGGTATTGAAAATGGTTTTGAAAAAGGATTCTATTATGTCAATATATTTATGATATATTGTGATTGAAATGTGGAAATGTTATAATTCCTTTATATTGGTTTTATGTTTTATGATTTTACATTGGTACTTGGACATTTTAACGGGTGGTTACGTTATAAACCATATGACAGGTGGTTCCGTGAAAACCAGGACGGGTGGTTACGTTATAACCTCCAATGCATTGGGTATGGAAGTCGGCCGTATGGATATTCCATTAAGTATGTATGGAAATTGGCCGTATGGCTATTCCATTAAGTGATATGTGTGGAAGTCGACCGTATGGTTATTCCACTTAAGTATGTTTATGTCCCAAGTTACCTTTCTATATGTTATGTGTTCTTTATATGGGTTTTATGGTAATCCTTTGCTTACAAAAAGGTATGTAATGATTCTTTTTTCAGTGAAGAGTTTTTACTACTTCATGAAGGTGAAGGTATTACTTTGATAGAGTATATATGGTTTACTTGATGTTTGAAAAACTAACAGTTTTCATTCTTTCTGTACCCCTTACTGAGATTTTTATTCTCACCCCAAGTTATTTTTGAAATGTTTTTCACAGGTCAAGGGAAAGGTACATGATATGATGATAGTGTCAAGGAAGTGTCAAGAAATAATCCATGTCTTATTTTAAATGTGTTTCCATTGATGGGAATGAAGAATACTATATTTATGTAACCACTTTGTTTATATGTGGAATGTAATGCAAGTTTTATGATCTAATTCTCTAAAAGTCTAAACCTGAAAAGATCCTCAATGTGTAATCTTGTAATATCTCAAGATTAAGTAAGGTTTAAGGCTGGGGCCTTATATGTCATCCAATTCATTCTATTAATGACGTTGATTCTAGTCATATCGAGAATGTAAATATTCCAATGGAAACAATACCCCCCTATCTAAAGGGGGAACTCATGGCACTTGCATATTCCATATATCCTAGCCCCAAGTGGAGTGTCGAGAAACATGATGTCACATAGGTAATAATTTGAAAAAAAAAAGTTTTCAACAATAGGAGCAGAGAAAAATGAATGTGATGCACTAATTTCAAAAGGGGATGAAATAATAGTAGAGGCTACTATAATAGTACCTCTAACCCAATATGGTCTGGCACTCTTCTCCTCTAGTGCTAGTTGCACTATGTACATAAGACCTGAACCATGACCCTGAGATGCTGCATGATTGGCCTGAGATGGTCTGCTCTACTGAAACTAATAGCTTGAGACTTGATTTACTCAACCACAACCTCCACCATTACCTTTTACTGATCATCCCATGGAATCAAAACTTTCATCCTACTATGGAGTCATAGATCCCAAACCTGATAGAGGTGTTGGAATGGATCCTCTACCAAAGGAAAATTATTAGAGGGAATAAAAGATACACTGAAGGAGACATGTTTTGCAGTATGCTCAACACTCCATTGAGTCTCTTGTGCACTAGGGCATTTTATGGACAGCTCTACCACACTGATGACATGTGACATAACTTTCAAAACATAATGGTTGTATGAGTTTTCCTCAATATTCACATTCAAAATGGTACTTTTTATTGCATGATGAACTATCACTCATCCTCATAATGGAATTTCCCTAGCTCACAGGATTGGATTCCCTAACATCTCATTCCAAAATGAGGGCCTGATTCACAATATCTATAATTGTTGTCATACAAATGATGTTCACCTATGAGAAGATGGTTTATCCCAGTCTTTCCTCAAAGCTACTTGTAGTTGTATATGCATAACCAGTCATAGAAGGGGAAACACTAAACCTAGGTAAAACAATTATAATACTATAACACTATTCTAGATACCTATTTATGATATAAGAATTTTTTTGAATGACCCTCTCTTAATTTCTATTGAATGAAGTGGTCATAGAAATATTTTTGTAAATTTTCTCAAACCATGTTTTTAGGGTGTTCTGCCTGAGATATAACATCCCACTATCCGTTATAGGAGTCACAAAGCATGTAGAATTCTTGTTTGACCCTCCACTCTAGAATCATCTTTATATTGTAATAGATAGACATATTGGCTTCTATCCATTACTCCACAGCATGTAGACCGCTACTCCATGAAAACGTTGGTGGGTGATGCTATAGGATGTCTTCTGTAATCTATTCCACAAAGAATGATGGTTTAGGAATATTTTTGACTGACCACATAAACCTAAGGAGACTATCCCTTAACCTAGTGTCATGGCCAATTGGAATATTGGTAGGGACTGGTACTACAAGATGCATCATAGGTGGTACTACTGGTTACCCTATAGGAGGAAATACAAGAGGAACATTTGGTGGTTTGGGACCCACCATCTTTGGAGTGTTCTCATTGCCACTCTCATGAGGCACGACATGATGGTGTCACGATGACAATGGTCTCTGATAGAAAAACACACACATTTATTCAAAATTCATAAAAGATAAAGACACAAAAAGGTGAAATAAATAGGTTAGGTATACAACCTTCTTCTTATCACTAAAAAAATGGTACTCCACTCAAGGAGTTGGGTCTATATTGGGAAATAAAAATATATATGTTTCACTAAGATGATGTACACTGCCTATTTCCTATGTAAGACAATGTTAAAATCTAGTAATTCCTAACAACTATATTTTTAAAATACAGGACAATCCAAATTTTACAACTAGGCACAACAACAATCACATGAAAATAGGAAGAAGGACCTTGATGGTAGATATGGAATGGAAATATGCATGTCATTTTAATCCTCGTGGTTCATAATATGTTGCATGTAAATGCAATGACTTCATGTCATTGGTCTACAATGGTAAAAACTATTATCTTAATACTTTCAATATCAATAATAATACAAAACAAATGTTTCTCCCAATGGTGATATCATATCATCAACAATTGGAATAATCAATAACTACAATCCCAACCCAGGAATATGGGATTCCACAATACACGGGTTAGCTACCTCCAAGAATAGGGTAGGTTTCAAATCTCTATATCCTAGTATTTTATCGACCCCAAATAGTAAGAAAAAATAAAAAACAACCTATGATAACACATTTTAGAATCCCTCCCCTAGAAGCCACTGGATATGTGCCCCAAGCCGGGTTGGCCGCATAACATCAAGAACATCTTCCCAAATACCAGAGGCTTCCAACTAGAAATGTAAGACTTTTTTACATGTTCATAGGGAATACTATTCTTTTTTACATAATATGTATTATAAAATGGAAGAAAAAAATTTTATACTGAATATTAGAATCATATAGATAATCCAACAATAAAATAAGAAAATCAATAACCCCAACAAAATATATAATATGTGTGGAAGAAGATAAATAAACCAGATACATAATGATGTTAGGATATGATCTTCGTGCTAATGTAAGAGTATGTAAAATAGGAATAAAAGCATGAAATCAAAGCTGTAATGAAAAAATAGGGTGTGGAACAACTGCATCAGATGAAAAACCTTGGTCCTCATCCCTCACACTATATCCTATATCGAAATCCACGCTCAAGAACGGGATGTATCATGTTTCATATTATCCCTACCTCTGAGAATAATGTCTACTCAGGTGAAAAATGGTTTTCTAGTAGGGATTGAGAAAAAATTTCTATAGGCTGACATCCATAGTGTCTAAAACATTCAGTTTCACGCTGTTATCAAAATAAAGGTGCCAATATATGATAAAAGTAAGAAATAAAATAACCATAATAAATTAAATATATTTTGGTTCAGGTCTTCAGAATAACTTGTCCCATATCACCCACTTCAGTGTAAGCTGACAATATAAATATAGTACATATAAAAAGAAAGATGGGTATATATATAGGATACAACTAAAAAGGTATATAAAAGTTAGATACCCCCAATATTGAGAATTTTCTTGGGTTTTATGCTATTCATCAATAAAGTGTGCCTCATAAACAAGAAGGTTTCACAAGTCACACAGTCCTCAAGAAGTATCATTAATAACACATCAAACATTATCATTATAATTTTGTTCATGTTGAGAGTTGTATTTAGAGCCCGTCCTGAAGGTATTTCTATGGTATATCCATACATTAATCTAATACCTCTATTCTCATACAATAAATTTTTCTGAAAGACCTTTTATTTCTCAAGGCATGGATTACCACGATTTCATCCAAGTATCACACATAAGGGGTCATGTATCACCTGAGGAATGGTATAGACGCATTACTAATGGGTCTGTCCTTGAATTTTCCTTCAGGAATCAATATCACTTCTAAGTTTTTAGAGACCTAGGGAATCCCTATTTGGTAAAATACTAAGACATCTTCCAACTAGCGTAATGTGTAACCAGCCATTAATAGTGATTCCCTATGTAGTTCTTAATACAGAACCCACATTATCTCACCACCCTGAATTTAATATTTTTTAATGGAAGCATATATGATAGGGTATACATTTGTAATTGTAAAAAATAAATAAAATAAACTCAAATACACATATTTATGATCATTCTAGCAAAGAAGTTACAACCAATGCAATTTAATAGTGATATAAGAAAAAAAGACATGTCACTTTATAATAAATTTTCATTATAATAATTTCACAATGAAGAAAATTATTAGTCATCGATAACTAACAAATCATGAGGTTCATGGTTCAAAATAATCCCAAATAATTCATCTAATTTAAATATCAACCATAATGGGGTCACAAAACTCATTCAATTATGTAATGTGATTATTCAGGGTTAATAGAAAATGATTCAAAGAACATTACCACACCCAAAGGGTTATCTAATGATGATGTGACAATTTTCAAAAATATAATATATCTAAAACGAGGGTGAGAAAACTAATCCAAACTATATAATTAAATTATATTTTGTAAGATTGATCATTTCTGGTACACACTCCTAAGTGGCACAAAACACATTTTAAAATACCCAACGAAATGAGGGGGAGAGAGTAGACACCCTATATTGTACTTGTAGAAGATCCTACACTATGTAGAGATCATTGATTTGACCAAAAACAGAAGAAACCATAAAATATTATAAAAATAACAATTTTTGGTAAATTCATTCAAGTACAGATTGAGAGATGGATTTAGAATGAGATATAATTATTCTCGTTGGGTTAGGTGTGCCTTACCAAGAGATTCACGATTCACTACACAATGTTGAATTCAGAAGATAAATGAAACTACAATGGGATACCAATTGAGAGGGAAATGAAAAGGCACACCACCATGGGGGGCTACAGGGGAGAAACACATAGAGAGGTTGGAGAAGAGGAGAAAAAAAAGAAAAGAAATAAAGAATGGGAAATAGAGAAAAAAAGTAAAAGGAGATGGATGACTATTCATGGTGGGATCTCCCTAGTACTTAGTGAACCTAATGTTGTGATCATGAGTGATAATGAATCCAAGGTGGAGCTCTAGGACGGTGAGGGTGAGCTCACTATAAAAGAGATAACACTAGAAGATGACCCTTCCTCTTAACTCTAGACTACTTTTCCTGAGTACATGCTTACAAGCCCTAAGGAGATTGATGAATTTGACCCAGACGTGGCTGAGGAGAGTCATATGATGCAGAGTACAGTGTGGAATTGTATCAAACTCCTTCTCAATCAGTAACGAGTGGATTGGATGAGACGAATTGGGTCACTTCTCACCTGGATACACTTAATTTCTATTGGAGGTGTGGGAGATCACCGTCTTCATATAATGATCTTGGATAATATGGATGACAAAATATGGTAGGGTATCCAGTGCTCTAATATTACTCAGTACTAGAATGAGTCAGATAATACCTAGAAGTTCATTAATGCTGATAAAGAAGCTGGAAACATTGATGTAAAAGAAAATGAAATCGAGTCATTTATCGTGATCCATTCATAGCTCAATGAACAGTTGAGGGCCCAGTTGGCGGATGCCCAGAAGTTAGTAGTACAGGCGAGTTGCCAAATGATGGAGATCCAATCTGAGCAGGCATGAGTGCCGGATAAAGCTAATGAGATACAATCTGTAGCCACTAATGAAGAGGGGGATCTCAGGGAGATGAAAGTAGCCCTTGAGTATATGAGCCAGAAGGTGGAAACACTAGAGAAATCCATAAATGGTGATAATCCATAAGGCCCCTCTTTTGGATGAACACATAAACATATCTCCATTTATTTTTTAATCGAATGTGCATGCATGGAATGATTAATTTATTTTTTTTCGTATTTTAATGCATTCAGATCACAACTATGATGTAATTAAAAATCTATCACTAAGCTCACGTGGGCCATGCCCATTGTGAGGAACATGAGAATACTATGTAATATTTCACTTTTTTAATGAGATTGTTAGCTGATATTTGAAAAAATGGGTTCTGGATGACTTCCAAGAGTTTATGAAATGGTTATGGGAGCATAAACTAGGGAATATGGTCCTCAAAACCATCGATTTTCACCCTTCCTAGCATGATCTGGTGAAAAAGTGGGATAATTTCAAGGGTGTTGGAATCAATCCAAACAGAGGGAAGGGGAATGTGTGAATCGCAGTATCAATAAATTAGGAACACTATTGGGGTGGGATATTAATTATGGATAATTGTTTAATGCCTTTGAAACATTGTTTCCATATTACGTTATCCTGAAATGGGGATAACAAATGAGTGATGACCACAAATCATGTTCAAAACACGAGGGCTGAATCAAAATGTCATGCATAGTCTATTGTGACATTATCCCTGGATAATAGGTGAGCCATAGGATGATCATATATTCTATTAGGGAGTTCCTTTATACATGAAAGAGGGTGATGATCCAAATAGATGGCAGTCAAAGCATGGAGGTTAGTGTAATGGATTGTTTGAATGGAGTCCAAAACCCTTGAAATTATGCTACTGTAATTAAAACACACTAGGTGGATGCATCAGTCTTACCAGAGATCATACTAATCTCCTGAAAGAATCGCTCTTGAAAGAACCTAGAGTGGCATGAAGTTTTACATCATTACTATGAGGATGATATACACATAGTTTAACATCATATAAAAATGATTTTGAACATATTTTTAAGGTAATACTGCATTGAATGATGCGAATAATTTACGACCATATTGCACGTACAATATGCTCTTAGTTTAAGGTCATAGAATATAAACTCTGATTATGGGAATAAACCACAAAGGTTTTACAGTCCTGGGGCTGGGCCTGATACTAATCTCTTAGGAAATCGCTATTTAACCCATGAGAAATGGAATCAATACCCATGTAGTTATAAGATATGGCATGGCAGGGTACCAATTCTAAGGGAAATACTATCATGCCAGCCTTTCCCATGCACATATAGAAGTGGTATTTTATTGATATTGTTTGTTCTTTAGGTTGTATGTGTGATTTTTTGTGAATATGCAATCATAGGATAGAGAATCTGGGCATCTTGATAAAAATCAAGACACATATAGGCCTTTACAAATGGAATGGTGGATGACCGATAACAAACATGATGTCCCCTTGAGTGAGAACATCATAATACAATGTCATTATTTGCCATGTGGCCAGGATGATTGTGTCATTGTTTAGGGTCATATGATAGGACCAACCCATTCATTTCAATGTTGTGTTATAGAGCCACAACAGTTTAAGATCATGTGGGAATATAAGGTAGAGTTTAACGTCATGTGGATTCGACTCCCACAGAAGGACGAGGTTCTGGAGGGAATGTTTTAGGGGCTATAAAGCATATCCGATGAAAATGGGGAAACCGGTCCTCATCAAATCATGCACAACCCCAGAAGGGATGATCCCCATATCAGGGATCCTGAAATAATCGGAGGATATGGGGCTAGACCTGAAGATGTATTTTTCGGGCATTGCTACATATCCTATGAGGATGGGAATCAATCCATACGTAGTTCCAGAAAAGGACGTGTAGTTTCAATTCATGTGATAAGTATGGGGTAGGAGATACTAGCTCCTAAATGGGTAGTATTTGGTGCGGCTATGGTAAAACAAATGTGGATTAGGGATTAAGTCTATACGCTACACTACACAATCCTATATAAGTCATGTACAAAAGGATGAATAGAAGAGATAATTTGTAGAGCATCAGCTGGACCGGATGATGACATATTTGGGAGTTCTTATATATCATATAAGTATGGGAGTCATGTCATATGTAGTTCTAAAAGATTCATGTAGTGTAACGTCATCCGATAAGGACGATGACAGATCATAATTTACGGTCATAGGGCACAGACCTAAATATGTGAGACTCTTCCAAGTAGGCCTAAACCGTAACCAAATAAGTAATGACATATGATCCATACACAATGTGGGAAACAAGGGTGGATAAGATCTCCACAACATGTGGAATACAGAGAAAGGGGATTTAGCAGGACGCCTTGAATGTCACTGCACCGTGAATTCATCCTCTTAATGCACAAATGCGCACAGATGGATAACACCATCAGTTACAAAATTCTAATTGGTCATTATGGAGTGGAAAAGGATGGGAATTATTCAACGAATATTTAAGGCTTGATGGGGTGGTGTAATGATGGGGGATAACTATTGACTATGATCAAAACACAACATCCACATCTTGTGATGTGAAATTGGTACAAACTAATGAGTGTCAACAACTAGCCCTAATCGCAATGTCGGATTTGTATCAAATTATCGGTCAGAATCCTTGGGGATGTTGGCCCAAGATGGTATAAGAGAACTTTAACAAATATTCCATGTTTTTTGGGTGTCCTTTCGAATGTGAAAGATGATGAAAATCCAAATAAAGGAAAAAACGAATCATTGAAATGGAAGAAAACACATTTATGTATAATCCAACACTCTATGTCTTAAACTAATGCTCTCTTGGGTACATTAGGGAATTTCCAAAGAGGGTCAAGAGGCCCATTTTGTGAGAAGATGACTCGAGAAGATGAGTGGAGGATAGGGGGTGGATAGCTCTCATGAGAGAGGTACATGGAATGGATATTGCGAACCTGATGTGAAAGGGGACAGAAGATCCTACCACACCACATACCCCATCCCAGAGAATATAGAACAAGGGGATAAAAAGATCCGGAGGATTCTAAGAAACAGGGATGGAACCAAAGATAAAATGCCTATGAATTCCTACATATCCCATGAAGATGGGAATCAAGTCATACATAGTTCTAAGGTGGTGTGTTGTTTAACATCATGCAGTAAGGACAAAAACATGAGGGGTACCTTGATGAGGAATATGTATGGAATGGAGGATAACCTGATGTGAATAAGGGAATATTCCCATATATGCCACCCCAATAATAATTCTTAGAGAATTCTCAGGCCAGGAGGTCAAGAGAAAGAATAGATGAACCTATGCCGGACCTAAAGAAAAATTTTCTAGGTTTTCCTACGTATCCCATGAGGATGTAAATCAAGATAAACATAGTTCATGAGATGTAGTGCAATTTAACATCATGCAGAAGGGACACATTAGATCATTGTTTATGGTAATAGAGCTCATACTAGAGATGCCCAGTTTAATGTCATGTGTGTGGAAAAGATGGGTGGAAATGGTGAATCACCATGCCTATCATTTGGTAGACCACATAACAGAAAGAATGATTGTGGATAACTAATGACCACGTTCACAACACAATATCTCTCTCATGTGACCTAAAAAACAAAAAATTGAGCATCAGCCACTAACCGTTTTCACCACGCGGGACTTGTGTCAAATTATCATTCAAAGACCTTGGGGACGTTAAAAAAAGATGGAAGGAGAGCACTGAGGCTTAGAATCCATGTCATTCGGGGGTCCTTTCTAATGTGAATGATTATGGAAAACCATGTGATGGGACTTTTAATGTGTGGTGGTACCCGTGCAGTTTTTCATCTTGTGTCTAGAATGATGGATGAAGGAAGGGCATCACAAAGGGATGTTTGTGGTATGAAAAAACATCCCGACATGAATGAGTACATCAAGTCTATACCACAACGCACAATCCTAAAAGAGAACATGGTCTAGGGGGCCAAAATGGTAAGGGGATATGAGGATGGGCCACATACAAAATTTCTTATCTAGTTTTCATATTATCATCATGCGGAACAAGTGATGAGTAGTTTTACGCCCTTCAGCATGAACAGATCACACACTTTAATGTCTTGATGTGAGGATGGTGGTGTTCTTAGTTTATGGTCATAGAGCTCATACCATGATTACATGAACCTTTATGTTTGTATTTCCTTACCAAATCTCTTAATCCCATGTGGGAAATAATCAGTGTGAGAAACAATGAATGGGATTTAGTTATCCCCATCGTATAAGGGTACGACAATGAAGGAAGAGATCGAGAAGGATTGACCCAAACCAGACCGGCATTCATTCTTGAGGAATTCTGATTTTTTAAGGGAGATCATGACAAATTAAATCACTTCATCTAATATTTGAAATGTACAAGGGTTTTGATGACAACCAGGATGGTTTTTGATCATGTTCAAAACACAAGATCCATATTGCGTGACCTGAAATAGGAACAACAAATGAGTGTCCACCCCTAACCATAATGAAAATGCAGGACTTGTATAAATGTTTCATTGAAGACCCTACTGTACATTGGAAAAATATAGTAATCTATACATATGTTTGATCATTAGTACTATTCGGGGGTCCTTTTTGAATGTGAATGTTTATGGAGACTGAAATAATGGGGACGCATGAATTGTGAACATGCTCGTGTAGTTTAACATCATACGATAAGAATGAGCAGATGTGAAGATCTCCAAAGAGGAGGATACATGGTTTAGTCATGATACACCTGATTTGAATGTGGACATAAGACCACATAACACATCATGTGTTTTGAGAAGCATCTAGGCCAAGGGATCAGACCCATGAGAAGATCATGAAGTTTGGTGTTGGGCCCGAGCATGAAATGTCCAAGAGTTCCTATGAATCTTTCTATGGATGGAATCAAGCCATACTTAGTTCATGAAATTTCATCTAGTTTCATGTGATTCCATGAAGAAATTGTAGATCTTAGTTTAGGGTCATAGAGTTCGTACCATAATGGTATATCTACCACTCTCATTTCAACTTCATGTAAGAAGATAAAGCAGTTTAACGTCACGTGGAATGGGTGATGGATGGTTCTACGTCCATCAGCATGGACGAATCATGCAATTTACTTTCGTTCAATGAAGATATAATAGTATAATATCATGCATGACTATCTTACTGAGGAAAATCACTGTTAGAGGAATTTGGGTTTTGTCGGAGGAGTGTTACCTACACTATTCATGGTAACTAGGTAGTATGTGACATTCGGGTAAACATTGTGGATGATATAAGTTCATTCCCATTTGGACTCTAGCTTGGGTGGATTATTGTAGGGTATCATTGTAGATCTTAGGTCCAACGCCGTGTTACCTTTTATGAAAGAGAATATTGAAGATACATTTTTTAAATCTCTAGCTATATTGTATGGATGCCTCTCCAGATTGGGTAGGGCACAAAGCATATTCTCATCATGCGCTTCTTGTTCAGCCAGACGGATCTCAGCTACCTTATCTGGTGTCTACTGATCATATATAGTTGTTCATAATGAAGGAAATTGAATCTCGATGGGCATGACTACCTCTTTTTTGTACACTAGGGAATATTAGTTCAGCTGAGTAGAATTACGAGTCATCGTCAGACCAGACAAAAGAATTTTGGGGAGTTTATCAGGCCAACTATTTTCTTTTTCTGAACAACCATTTTCATGAAAATTTTAGGGAGGGCTTTGTTGAACTCCATGATTTTTTCATTTGCTTTCACATGATAGCGAGTTGTATGATTATAAAAGATGTTGTAATTGGCATACAACATCTTCAGTACAGTTTCCCATATGTTGGTTCCATTATCGGTGGGGACAACATGAGGGAATCTGAATTGATAGATGATATTGGAGCTCACAAACTCAATGATGGAATGGGATTTCAATTCCTTGATCGGAAATTCCTACTCCCATTTGTAAAATAAATCCATATTGGTTAGGATGAACCTCCATTAGCGAGCTATCATCAGTGGATATAGTCCCATGAAATTGTTTACCTAGACAACAAAGGGCCATGTTTAAATGGTAGTGTGGAGAATATATGGTGGCCAATGAATATAATTAGCTTGAATTTTACAAGCATGGAACTTCATGGAAAACTCGATGTAGTTGCAGATCATTACGAGCCCAAAATACCCCAATCCTGAGATTTGGTGAGATAATTACATCCCTTTATGATGAGCCCCATATGAACTAGCTTGAACCGCTTCCATGACATGAGAAATATCACCTCCATGAATTCAATTAAAGAGAATACCATCAAACCAATGCCAATATAGGATCTTCTCAAGGTAGGGACCACTCTGTATAGTGAACTGCATTATTTGTCATCAGATTCTATCATGCTTGGCTTGATGTTCTAGGTGATTACCATGATGTAGATACTCAATAAAGGGGTTCTTACAGTTAGGAGTCACTTCCATATCTGATGAATGGGGACTCGGGGGTTCTGACGTGGAGGAACTGGTTGTATGGTAGCTTACCTACGAGCTGTCATTATCATCCAGAGTAACGGGAGTGATAAATCTCTAATGCACCATGTGGATAATCAAATCATCATGATCAGGCACTATAAGAGATGTGAAAAAGCTAAAGAAGGTGTCAGCTCTACCATTCTAGGACTAAGGGAGATGAGTAACTTCTGGTCAATATAGGAACTGGGAAATCAGCAGGCGGGTATGTTCAAAAATGGTATGATATCCGGCTTCCTGATGATATAGTCACCATTGATCTTCTTGATTTCAAGTTCAAAGGCCACATTCACATGTTAGTGGGGGAATTTCAATCATGAGGGATAGCTTGAGATTAGTAAATGAGAGCTTCGTACACTGCCCCATTGTTATTACAACCTTCTAACAACAGGAATGAATATTTTAGAACGGATTGGGCTGGTGTGAGGAAGACAACACCTAGTCCCACTCTGGTGATTATTTGATTATTCTGTCTTTGATCGGTAGGGATTCTGGATGTACCATCAAATTTTATTTTCCAACACGAAATGGAATGATCCACTGAGAGTATTCTTCATCATGGAAATGTAGATCTAGAGACTGGTTTGTTGTAGCTGGATAGGTAGAAAGAATGTCTACAAATTCCTTTGCATTTATACAATTCTTGTGGACATACATGATGTTGAACTTCTAGAGGTTCCCTACCCACCAAGCCTTATGGCCTATCATCATGGGGCGGTCCATAATATAATTCAATATATCCACTCGAAACATTAGTTGTATCTCATGGTTCTTCAAGTAGTGTCACAGTTTCTTCACTGTGAATACTAGCCTAAAATAAGATCTTATAAATGAAGGAATAATATGTCTTTATATAAAAGATAATTTGGCTGAGATAGTTTAAATTTTTCCCCATTCCCTTGTAGTTTTTTGGGGAAACATGGGCAGCAAAGGATCTCTCTAGAGAGGTCACGTAAAGGACCATCGACTTTCCAAAATGGGTGACATCAAGAGTAGAATCTGTATTAGTTACTACTTGAGTTCCTCATCATTAGACATACCCTCCACATTCCAATGATAATTGGCACCTATAATCATTATTCAGGAAACAATATTACACTTCGTAGAAATATTTTCAATGAATTGTCGTATATAGGCTATGTGGCCTTGAAATCCATGAAGCTCTAGATTGTTGCTCGGAGGAGAAATCTGAATGATGGACTTTATCTTCTTTGGATCGATCTTGATTCCTATGTATCTAACAAAAAAGCTGAAAAACATTCCTGATGTGAATCCAAATGCACACATCAAGGCGTTTATCTTTAGATGGTGAGAATGGACAAAGCCGAACACTTTCTTGAGATCTTTGAGATGGTTCTGACACTGGAAGGATTCAAACACCAGATCATCCACATAGAATTCTACTAATGTCCTGATGATTAGCGTAATTATGTGATGCAAGGCATGATAATAGGTGGAACATGCATTCTTTAGACCGAAGGTATTGATATGGTAGTAGAATATATATTGTGGTGACCTAAAGTTTATATACTCTTCATCCTCAGAGGCCATTATAATTTAGATATACATGAAATACCCATCCATGAAAGATAGATCCCAGTACCTAGTGGTGGAATCAATCGAAAATTCCATTATGGGAAGGGGAATGTCATCCTTCGGACAAAGACAATTGAGTTCCCATAAGTCGATGCAGACTCTGATATGTCCATTCTTTATCCTAAAGGTAACTATGTTATTTAACTATCTAGGATACTAGAACTCCTTGAAAAAGCTGTCTTAGGGGATCTTATCAACCTCGGCCTCCAGCATAGCACTATGAGAAGGGTGCATATTTCTAAGAGGTTGTATGAACCCGTATTAATTTTCTGGAACACCAAGGTGGTGGACGACAACCTAAGGATCTTGCCTTGGAATATCATCATAACTATAATTGAATACATCACAATGTTGCATTAGGATATCCACGATTCGCATTTTCCATTCTACTCAAATAACGGTGTTGATCAATGTGGGTTTTTGATATGTCAAGTTACCAAGGTTCACCTGTACGAATTCATTGATAGTGGAGGAGTCACCCTCTTCAAAATTGGGAGCAGCAGCCTCTAAATCGTCATCTTCATTCATGGTGGAGGGATTCTCAATGAGATTTGATTCTTCTATGTTGACATATCCTGATGTGACACTAGCGCCAACTTGAGTGGTGGTGGAAACTGCATCAGGGGGGATTTTACATTGCTAAAAACATGGCGACGAAAGTATTCGACCCTATCCCATATAGCCTTCATCCCAAGGGGCCATGCTAGACGATATCAAAGAAATATTTGTATGTCGGATTGATCCAATTTATCCCATCCCAAAAAATTAATCAAGTGAGATTTATTTCCATTGTCGTGGGGTGGACATCCCGATACCTTATGGTCATATGGGGCTCTAGGATCACCTGAGTCCGATTATTATAAGAATACATTTTGATCTTCTCTCATCTCCTAGAGTGGGAATGTGTTTCTCATTTTTCTAGAGACAAAAATTCATTTCCCCATGTTCGGGGTCGTGGCCTCCAATCGATGGATCATGAAAATGTAGGCACCATCTAGTTCTTTCTACCGGTCGGTTGTAGTCATGGTTTGTTCAACCTCATTAGCCTGAATCTAGTTGTTCATTCTCTTGTGATAGTGGAAATCCAAGTATCGGGATTCACAAGAGAAAAAGGAAGACACATCACCTTGTAGAATTCCTACTCAACCACTAAGGGAGTACTTACGGCATTGGTTATATGAATAAAGGACCTCTACATGTAGGTGGGATCATGGAATACCCATCTAATAATTTTAGGCAGTGTCCTGTGAGACAACCATGAAATCGGTGATGGCTACCAGGCCACCAAACTTGGTCTTCTGAAGGATCTTTGCAACTAGTGTTTTTTCTGCCCTGTCATATCATTTTTTTAGGTCATAGGGACTCATATCATCCTCATGTAATCCCATATTTCAGAGTGTTCTGGTCAGGACAAGGTTGATCCCCGAGCCTGGGATGACAAGATAGTGGCGAACCTCCATGCCATAGAAATGGATAGTGATGTATAGTGGGCCGATGTGCCCCTATATGGAAGAACATTCATCTAGACTAGTGAAATATATAGTGTCTTGACATTCATCATCCTCTACATCCTCAGCATGGAAGGCTTTTGAAGCTATTACCACTGTCTGAAACTGAAAGGGGAATCATAAAGCCTTGAAAAATGATATGTGCATTTCTTCTAATATGAAAAGAGTCTCTATAATAGATATCCTCTAAGGAATGAAGGAATGATAGTTAAGGATATCATAATTCAATGCCAAGATGGAACTATGGTAAAAAGAATTTTGTTTAGTGGCAAGAGGTTTGATGGGCCCTTCTGGCAAAACCGTTAGCTGACTAGTGCTGGGAATTTCACGCTTCAAACTAGTTGAAATACGTGAAATGACTACCAAATGAGGGATATATGATTGAGGACGATAAAAAACGGAACATAGATAATTATAACATAATCTTGGTGGCTCTTCAAGATCAAGTGTCATAGACGACGATGAAGGTGGATGTGGTTAAACAAGATGGGAAGGTTGTGCGTGTGAATCTCTACGTTGGGCCTATTTTTCTTTTCATGGGAATGTATATATTGAATGGAAGTACATACCAATACATCTTGGAGGCTCATATAACTATTTCTTCATCAACATTGGCATCAGTTGGGGTTGTTGGGATGATCTTCCTAGAATGCTTCCCAATCGGGAACCATATAAGGGTTTACCGGTTCCAAAATGTAAACTGAAGCGTTCCCTAGATTATCAAATAATTAATACTACATCCCAGGGTAGATTCTGGGGGGTATTCACCATCTTTGGGCACAGAAAATTGTCATGAAAATGTGTTGGCGATGGAATCAGTGGAGGACTTTGTTTTCCATTGCACAACTTATGCTTCCCCTATTTGGAAGAGGAAGGCTGAGACATCAATGTCAAAGTAGTGGATGTGGTTATCATGATGACTTTTGAAGAATTGGGTTCATTCAAACATCCACCGAACATATCCTGGGCACGTGAAACTTCTATATGGCCCATCCAACCATCATATTATTGGGACCCACAGTTTGGAACCTATTGCCACTCACCTTCATTGTCCCTGTCACTGTTAGACATTATGAATATGCATGCCACCTTGGCATATGCCTGACCTAACCTGACTATGTTGTTATCAACCATGTCTAGGATCCATTCTATAAACACATAGCACTACTTGAGGGTGTTCCCCATGATCCGGTGATAGGGGTAGTAATTGGGACTATCAGTGAGATCTGTATCTTTAGGCCTCATGCATTCCGGCACCCGTAGAATGCCTTATTCCAAGGCACATCAGAAATAAGTGGGGACTTGGGTTTCATTTAATAAATTTGTCCATATCTTTCTATATGGAAAGGGGGATCTACTATCCAGTCCCGGATGATGGACGGGTGAATCATATCAAGGAGGTGAAACATGGTCATCTTGCCTAGCCAGTAGTGGCACGGTTCACGGGGGAGGCTGCCGATTCTGAGGTGGATGCTTCTAGGTCAGACAATTCAACTGAGGGTGTGGGCCTCTACAATTGAATGGAGTTGTATCGACTCGTAATAGCCCTAGATTCATAGGGGCCTCTATTTGGACTACATCGGTGGGCTCAACCGTAGAATCTTTTCTCATGGGGACTATAGTAGGCAACAGATGTTCCTTATTGGCCTGCTACAACACTTCCTCTAGAAAGTGGGGTTTGTTAAAGAAATTCTGGAATCCCCAGGGTAGTTCTATGTGATGAGAAAGGGTACCAATTTAGTTTTGACATTCCCCCACAATCATTGTTAGCAACTTCTACATGAGTAGGACAGGCATTTCCAAAAGGATACAAACTCCGCGAAGAACTCCTCTAGCCTATGATTGCACTTGGATAGGTCTGAAATACTCATCTTCCAGGTGGTGGAAATGAAATGGTATAGATAGTTCCTATGAAGATCCTCTCAGCCTGTTGTTGACCTGATGCATATCTGGCTGTACCAGAAAAATGGAAGCCCTTCTGATGCTTGTACAAAACACCAAAGTTTGGTAGCCACCTACTACATTGGAGTTCACAACATGGGTCTACATCTTGAGATAAAGTGGGCCATATGCTACAGTGGACTACGCCTCCAATTAAAGTGGGGAAATGATGGATTTCCGAAACAAGGGGGGTACTGGCACATCATCCACCCATAATGGATATGGATTGCCTCCATGAGAAATTTCCCCATGTTGTGTTTCAAAAACCTCAAGGCGGGCAACGAGCACTTCCATTGGATAATATCGGTGGGGATTCCTATCTTAACAATTATCCCTGAACACAAGTTCATTGGAAAGTTCTTTAGCATGATAAGTGAGCCCAATAGCTCATGGAGTGGATAGTGGTATGACCTATAAGGAAACTAGGTGAACGACATGCATATCAAGTGGGGGAACCTGGGATGGGTCCCGAGGAAGGTTATCATGCAATTCGGGTGGATTTGGTGATGTAGATCATGCCATCTTACAATAAATTCTGACATCTACCCCGTATATGTGGGCATTATGGTCAATGTCACCCATAGGCAACTCGCAAGGGGGTGTACCATCCCCTACAACCCCAGTTAAGGATTACAATTGTTTGGTTTCCATTCCACAACATGTTCAGTGAGAAGGTCATCGACCATCATTTTATCCTCTATTTGTTGTTGACACAACACGACCGATTTAGGGACATGTTACATCTTTTGTACTGAGCTTGATGGGTTAGAGGGTTTGATGATTTCAAGATGCTCTATTCCATTTTTGTATTTCCGACTAGGGGATAATGAATTAGAATGTGGAGGAAGGACCAGTAAATTTATCTACAGGCGATTAACCCATCCTAATGGATCCAATATTTGTGCACCCCTAGGGGGTATGTTCTCTTCAAGGAGCTTTAAATCATTATCTCCCTCTAATAGGTTTGTCATGATAACCACAACTGTACCTGAAGAAATATCCTCAATATCTCTTATAGGGTTTGGCAGACATCAGATTGAATTGAAATGAAGGGCCCCATATGGACCCCAACCACAGATCTTAACGTGGGGGGATTCATCCATAATAATTTTACGGAGTGCCTTAATGACCTGGACACATTGTTGTGGGAGGGTCCGATGGAGACCAAGAGACTCATGGTGCCAGGACATAGGTAGCATGACCAAGTCGACCATGCGACATTGCTACCCAATATCATCAATGTTTTCCTGACTCTTGTGGTAAGACACATGCTAAAAATGGAGATGGAAGTGCATCTCCCAAAGAGTTTGGATAAGCACGTGATCTCCCCCTGGGTAAGAGATTTTCTTCGTACTGATGTTTTTGGGGGCATCTTTCCAAAAAATATATGGAAAATCGTCTGCTGCAAGGATGTTTCACAAGCTTCTTAGCTAATACTCGGGGTCGGCCCTTGGATGCCCCATTCATCAACCGAGGTCAGTTTAGGTACTGGTAACAGAAGTGATGTGCACTGGTGATACGGTGGACTATTACTATTAGGACATTCCAAGGTTTCAATTCCAGGCATCGACCTTAAATTATAGTAGTAGTCACATTGGACATACATGGCATGTCTGGACACTAAAACACCGATGTTTTTGGGTTTCATCCCCTTATGAATGACATTCTTGAGGATGCAGAAGCTCGAGGCATCCCACATTGACGGTGGAGTATTATATTCCATAGGCATGTCCCTATGGTTTTCCTCATCTGTCCATTTTGACATTGGGTATTCCGCGAGTTTAACGTCTAGTAGAGACAGATCGGATAGATCATAACACTGATAAGAATAGATCAAATGGGTATATCCCCAAGGGGGGGAACCTAATGGGTTTAAAGGATGAGTGGATAAAAATTACCAATGATAATAAATATAATGATGCTAGGGTCCCTACAAATGGGATGCTAGGGATTACCATTGGCTGGGATTGATCCTTGGGGAGGTTTCTTGAGTACCCTATGTACTCATCAGGGATCAAAAATCATGTTTTTCAAAGGGGTGATGAATCAGGGTGTACGAAATGGACAACTACTCGAAGATATACTGGGTGTTATACATGGATAGTGGCCCATCACAAGAAGGGAACTCATTGTTGGATGGATAAAGATTATATGAGGATTATTCCTGCTTAAATTCTCGAGGAGATGACATGATCCCACAGAGATGTGGTAGCCCATGTAGGAATTTGGATGGATGATGGATTGAGTGAACGAAGTGGATTGGATGAATGAGATGGGACCGACACGAAGATGGTGGTGATGTTGGGATTATACCTCATAGAGGCTTCCTAAGTATCATTGTGGCAGGGAATCAATGTCCACAGAGTTCGGTGGGAAAATGGGACTCCTAAGGAGGTGGCCCATTATAATGGACACCTAGATGGGACCCATAGGATGTAGAACCTCTGGGTTGGGGCTTGACCTTCCTTAAACAAAATAGATAATGAGAGAGACTATAATAATATAAGGGTAATGGGATTGAAACTCAAATAGGATTCTTATGTATCCATGTGGTAGGGAATCAAACTCCATGTAGTTCAAGATGGGTCCATGGAATTGTGGTGTACGCAAAGTACATCGACACGAAAACATGCTAGGGTTTATGAATGATTATCAGCACGAGAGTTGGTGTGATACCACTAAGGGAGATACCAATGATGTGGGTCCAGAATGGGGGACACCTATGTTTACCAGTGTTTGGGGTTGAGCCTAAGAGAGGCTTCTGATGTACCGTATCTCGGAGATTGAGATCGAATCTCATGTAGTTTAGATATTTAATAATTTTTGGTGTTGAACCTCAAGGAGTATTTCTACATACCCTATCTAGGAGACATGGATAAAAACATACATATTTCAAATAGTTTTACCATTGTTTGGGGTTAAACCTAATGGGTGAATCCTATATTCCCTATCAAGGAGTTATGGATCAAAACCCAAGTAGTTCGTAAGAATATATTTTGGCATCATGTAGGATGAAGGAGGCATATATTTTAACATCATACAGGATGGGGGTAAACTGAAGTGAAGTGTTCAGGACCGAAAGATGATGGGATTGAACCATAGAGAGGCATACTACATACCTTTAATAGAGAGGGAAAAGATTAAAGTCCACATAGTTTTGTATCATAGAATGGGGATTAGCCACTCTGGTAGCCTGAGGAGGATTCCATGTTCAATGCTTACTCTAAGACCATGTGACTCATGCTTGGAGTGAGAAACAATGGGAATCAAAGACTTGACGATAACGTTATGAATGATGTTTCCACGATTAATAGAGTAGGGATAATGCGTGGTTGTAGGCCCAAAGAGGAAACATGGGATTACTCTTTCTTAGGGGCACATAGATGTAATAGGGGATTACAATTGGTTAGCGGGCCACAGAAATAGAGATTGGGACTTATTCTAGGATGGAGGTATGACGGCGATAAAGCCTAAAGGGAGAGGGATGGGGTAATGAAGATCCCTATGCTCATTACTCCTCTGGACTTTGCACATGAAATAAGAGAGGAGGAGCAAGGAAGCTACCTACCTTGAGAGAGGCTAAGGGATTACACCAAGATTCCCCCCAAAGACAGATTTCATTCCATGCAAGGAGGATCTCAATTTCATGTGAGGAAGATCCCAACTCTTATGGATACTAGTGGGTGTAGAAAATGTATGAGGTAGGAAACATTGTGTATATTTCATGGTGAGAGGCTGCAGTTTAACATCAGGTACTGAGGATGATGGTGAGTGGTAGTTTAACATCGTACAACTTGGGTGATGAGGATACACTCATCACCCCTAGTACTTACATAACTAGCATACATTAAACCCCGGTGAAGGGAAGGCACTGGAAATGTCCTGTGGAGATGGGGTGATGGAGTGATCCATTGGGGGGATCACATTAGTGTGGCTATGTGATGGAACAATGACTTTTCACTTTCCCAAGTGAAGAAGAATGAGACTAAGTAACACAATATAAAGCACCAGATAAGGGACCTTGAAATCACTTTTTACAAACCTAGAGGGTTATACGAAAAAAAACATTTGTACGATAGGGGTGTGCACAAAATGAGATGATGGGAGCAAGGTGGGGTAGTTGTGGGAAATGCGAGTAGATGACAAGAAGATTATTAAGATAAAGGGGGAAAATTTCATGCCAGAAGAAAATTTTTCACAAAAATTCCTTGGAGTAAAAGTTAATGGATGAGGATCAAGCCCAAGTGGGCCCGCCCAAAAAAAGGACCCTGGGAGACCTATCGAGCAAGATTCAATACAATGAGGTCATATTATTTTTCACACTGTAGTGGATGTGGTGTCTTTCACGTAGCAGATCATCGATTCGTCTTCTATCACCATCCCTGAAGTGTGGGGGTACACTTCTATTGAGAGCCAAAATATCGATGGTGGCACGTAAGAGAAGTGGTGAGCAAGAGTTCATTTGACATCACATCGACCATGAACGGTTTGAGCACATGTGGGCATCATTTAGACAAGACATTTATCCTTTGCACCGTTTCCTAGGTGGGTCTCAGATGGTCTCCATGGAAATATCCCATTTACGGTGAATTGGGAGTGCAAGGGTGTGCACACATATAGGAATCTTGCATGTATGACGTTATTCGTTTGTGCTATTACCTTGGCAGATTTGCTGATGGTCACTATGGAAAGCTACTATTTACGTCGCATTGGGCGTTCAAGGGTTTTCCTGAATATGGGAATCTTGCACACACCCCTTAAATCTTTCTCGAAACTCCCTTTGGAAACACAGAATAGTTCTTGGATTCCCAAAATGACTTTGGTTTACATAACTATTATCGTTCATGTCCCTATATGAAATTCGGTGTCAAAAACCATAAAATTATTTTATCAAAATATTTCAAGTGAAGTTAATCATGTCCCTTGTGATCCAAATTTGGACCCCAAGTATCACTATAGAATTGTCTTGAACAAAAAACCTTACAACCCCAGCCAAGTCATTACTCTTAGGATCCCATGTATCCATATAAGAATTTTATAACATCAAATATCAATAAGTATTTCCTCAGTGGTCCAATAATATTTCATAAGTCTCACCCATGATGTATATAATGATCATCCATCAATATCAATTCTTATAATTCCATATATGGATTCCATGAGTCACTTGAGATTATGATAACAATATTCCCTATGAGTCTATTTATATAAGTCAATATTTGAGTCCAAGTATCACTCTATAGTAAATATGTCAGCTACAAAATGAGTCCATCCATAACACTCTTATGAGAACCCTTGTGAGAATCATGGAACACAATAAAAAATTCAATATAATGATTTAATTAATAATAAAGGAATTATTTTCTCTAGATATCCTAAATTATAACCCACCACCCACTCTCAGTGTCCTGATAGTGATGATGATATCGAAGATCATTTAATTTTGTTATGGATATATCTTAAGGATGAGGGAGTCATTAAACATTTGTGAGATTGAGGAATTATATTAGAATAATATAATTAACTCAAAGGAAAAATGGCCATTTCCCCATCATCTAAGGGGCCACATTGATTCTTTCCATTATTGGAAGAACTTTGTTCTAATCGTGGAACCTTTCCTTCCTCATGAAACTCATTGAGTTTTCATGGTGTATGGCTTGATAAAATGTGTGTCAACCATTAATTTTAGATATGATAAAAATGATGCCAAAAATTAAATGTTTTGTAGATTTTTTTTGCATTGTTTCAATAAATTGTGCAGATGTAGACAGTTCATAAGACCACCAAACCTAGATTCATCCAACCATCGAGGACGGATAATAATAATTCTACTAAATTTTATGCCCAACTACCTCCTCAAAAATCATGGGGTTCCATGATTTTTATAATCCATGAAAACCCATGTTTACTCTGTGACCCCACTTGGAACTCCTCGTATGATAAATAAAAAACATTACACATAAAAAAGGATCTATACCTCATAAGAAAATTTGGATCATGTTGGGAACTTTTCGGGATCATAACCATTAGGAATTGTTGTACATAATCACTTTTTGGACAATAGAAGTTAAATTTCTAGGCCATGTGATTTTAGAGAAAGGGGTTATAGGGGACCACGATAAGAATGGCGTGGATATGTCATGGGAACATCCACGGAGCACATTTGAGATAAAGAGATTTTGTGGCCGGGTAGGTTAGTATAAGTGGTTTGTTCTGGACATCTCTTGGCTTTCTTCACCCTTGAGTGTGATCCCCTATAAGGGGTGATGTTTTTATGGGTCCCAAATTGTCAGGCACCCTTTAAGGAGATGAAGCCGCATCTTTCTAGAACCCATTATTGTTCTTGCTGAATTTTGGAAATGAATGTGTAGTGAATTTTAATGATTCAGGTATGGGCCTCTGGTGTGTGCGTATGTTGGATGATCACATGAAGTCATATGGATCTCACAAACATCAACCACATGAAAAACTTATCTTTCCCATAACATGGAGTTGAGAACGATGATTAACACATTGAAGAATTGGCATCACTACCACTTTGGGGAGGATTTTTTTGTCTACTATGATAACAAGATCCTTGACTTCATCTTCTCACATTTGGATCCTAATTTGAGGCAACACCATTGGATTGAGTAACTAAAAGGGTTTGACTTTAATATTATCTAAACCCTAGGGAAGGGTAATGTGGTGGTCGATGCATTGTGCAGTAGAGTAACAGTGGAGGCTTTGAGGTAGTCCATTCATGAGTGGAATCTATTTGGGCTCCTTTCCTAGATGTATGTAGAGACCAACGAGCATAGTAGAGGTGTTCTCATGGAAATAATTCAATTAAATCCTACTCATATAAAGATGATTAACTAGATGTAACCAGGTGATGATCTATGTTATTAGTTGATGTGTTCTCCTCATGGAAGGGATATGTCTACTGATTTGTCATCATCTCACTATCGAATCTTCTTCTTTAATATCCATTTTCTGGTGCCACTATCTTTGAGGGAGGTGGTGATACTGGTTAGCCACCAAACTCAACGTGTCATTCATCTTGGGGATATGAATATATACTACGATGTTCATTGGTTGTTTTGGTGGCCAGGTATGAGAAAATACAAAGTGGATTTCATGTCGAGATGCTATACATGTCAGCTGGTAAAAGATGAGCATCCAATACCCTCTTATTTTCAGAATCCATTACCCATTAATGAGTATATATGGGATGAGGTCCTCAAGGATTTCAATTTTGTCATAACTCATACTCCTTGGGGTAATAATTCCATATGGGTAGTGAATTATCATCTTCCCCAATCAGCCTAATTCATTCCAATCATAGATTCAACTAAAGTGGAAAAGATGTGATGATTGTATCTTCAGGAGGTGGTGAGGATTCATGGTGTTCCATCAGTTGTTTCCTTAGATATTGACCTCCATGTCACTTCAAGGTTATGGGGAGGCCTTTATAAGGCCTTTCAGTATCAAATTATGATGATCACAACATATGATCATCAGAAATATGATCATACAGTGTGAGAAAATCATATTTGGAAAGACATGCTTTGTTCATGGGTCTTTGATTTCTGGGGTTCATTGGTTTTACAATTAGGATTGGTTGAGTATTCTTATAATTACAGATTCCAATCCTCCATTAAAATGGCTAGATTTGAGTCTCTCAATGTTTATCTTTGTTGATCCCCTCTTTTTTGTGTTGAGGTTGGTGAGGCATCACTATCGGGGTCGAGAATTGGGTAGGAGACTTCTGAGATGGTCAAGTTCATCAGGTAAAGGTAATTGAAAAGTAAAAGTCTCCAAAAATCCTATGATTATTAGATGCATTGAGACCATGAGTTTTCTGTGGGTGATCAGGTATTATTAATGGTGTCCCCTCATCTAGATCATCGTCATTTGGGAAATCAGGGCAAGAAAATACTGAAATATGTTTGGCCTTTGGAGATTTATGACATGATTGGAAAGGTGGAATAAAAGTTATCTTTGAACTCTTAGTTTACATATATCCCTAAAATTTTTCATGTCTCACAACTGAAGATGTAAAACTAGGATCTGTCCCATGTGTTGAATGGGGACGAGTTGAAAATTGAGCCAACTTGTCTGTTTTTGAGTGGCTGGTGCAAATAGTTGATTCCCAAGAGAAAGTGATTCAAGAAAGTCTATTTCATTGGCCTAGGTCCTTTGGAAACATGGAAATGGTTTCCATGAAACAATGGAGTAGAATACAAGGGCTGAACAAGGGTACCCATTCTGGTTTTCTGATCAAGCTTCATGTTTACTTTCAAGGGCAGAATGTTTTCATGGATAAGAGAATTTTCATATAAATGTCCCGCTTTTAAGGTAATTGTTTATCTTCAATTATTCTACTAAAATTAACCCTATATTTCCCCTTGTCCCCCTTTTAATTTGAATTTTTTTGTACATGTTTTGGGTGGCTAGAATAAGCCACATGGTTTGGATGCATGGTTTCTAAACCATGTAAAGGTGACCAGGTCATTAAAAATGTTTTAGAATTCAAAATTTTCCCTTTCTAGAATTAAACCTAATCAGCCATTTACATAAATCAAGATCCCTAAATCTCTCATGGAACCCATTTTAAATGGGTTCTTAGTGGAGAATAATCAAGGATTCTCATTTAAGTTATTTCCTATTCTTTTTTTCTTCCATTTCCTTAGGGTTTCTCCCACTTTTCTTGAATTCTGAAATGACAAGAATCATGGGATTCAAATGTAGGGTTTTATTTCGATTTTCATTGTCTACTCATTTTGTTTTAGGTTCATTTTCACTCTATTTTGGTGTGGCAGAAGTGCAGTTGATGTTTCACCCAAGGATTTGAGGCTTTTTAAACATTTGGTAGGTGAATCCTTGTGTAAGAATTATTAGATCAGATTGATTTGCAGGATTTATATTTTTGGCATGTCACTCTTTCATTTGTTTTTGTGTGAAAATAATTTTTGTAATCATTTGTCATCAGATTGATTTTATGTTCCATTTTTCCTTTAAAATGGGTGTTTTTCATGTACATTCAATGGTGTACTAATAAGGGATTTTTTATAATTCATGGTATAGTATAATTAAAAAAATATAGTGCATCCAATTATGGTTTACTATAATATTTGAATGAATTTGGCTTTAAAGGAAGTGTTGTATATGGATTTTATGTGCGATGTTTTGTTTCACTTTTTGAGGTTGTTTTATGGAAATACTATGAACTTATTTTAGTTATACGAATGGTGAAAAGCATGTATAGCTACTATTTTGAGTGTGTATTATCATAATATGTGTTTTTATATGTAGATGGATTTTATAGAATGTGGAACATGTTTGATCACATTGAGGGAAACCTGGGATCAAGAGGGGGGATGTATACTAGTTTGCTATTGATCTGGAGTGGTTTTTCCCTGTTTTACAATGATAGTTTGATGATTAAAAAACAAAACAAAATATAATCAAAATGATTAGAGACTACTAGATTTTGTGAATATTGTAAAGACCCATAAATTTCAAGGAAAATTGTTTCTTAAATTCTTTGGGATTTTACGAGTACACAGTTTCTGACGGCACCAAATTCTGTGGCCCGGTGTGCCCGGAATCATTTTACGAAGTCTAGCTCGGGTAAGTTCAGTGAACGAGTGAGCGGGTTTTTCTATATTTTGAACCGGTGCTCAGAATCGAAATCTGAGGTCACCATTGAAACCGCAATGCTGATAATTTTTTAGGAATACCTTTTCAAGAGTTTCATTTTCTCAGGAAGAGTTTTTTAGTTTTGTGGTTAAGTGAATAATGTTGTGTTACAACTTTATTTTACTTTGTAGTTTAAATTACATATGAGGAAGTTGGGGTGGGACCCACACGATCCCCCACCCCCTCAAATTCCTTAAAACCCCTCTTAAATTTTGGAAAACCCCTTAAATTTTGTAACTCATCCACTCTCCCTCTTAAATTTCAAGTCAACTCTCAAATTAAATTGATTGTTTCAATGAAATTAAACTAATTTAATTTTCGAGTTGAGTTTTTGAATTTTGAAATTGTTTAAATATTGGAATAAAATAATACAAAATCATATTTTATTTTTGGTTGGTTTTCGTTTTGTGGAGTTTGGGGTGAGAATTCTCAAATCCTTGAATATATTTATCTTCTACATTGAAGATCACGAAGAACGCAGGTGCCTAACTCGACTCTCTTCTTCCCGACGCTTGACGAAGCAATGCCGTCATCCCGTGGAAATGACTACAGAACAGTGGGACATTCCCCTTCTTCGTCAAGCGATCAATCTCCATGAATCGTGGTAGGGGTTTTTCATCATTCAAGAATTATCAATTGACGCTCTTCCTTATTTCATGGATGCATGTTATCGGATTAACAGGAGGGGGGCGGACCGCAGAAACATGGCTGACCCTCCTCCCCATTGATGTTGTGTCTTTTTGCAGATTGGAACAGAGGCAACATGGTGCCGTCGCACCGCACGGGAACAAGGGAACTGCGGTCGGGCTGGGCCGCAATGAAGAAGCGTGGCGCCGTCGCACTGCGCCGAAGCTGAAGAACCCACAGCCAAGGTCGGGCCGTGGCGGAGGGGTGAGGTGCCGACACGGCATGCCAGACGGACAAGGACTGTGGCCTAAGCCGCGGCTATGCAGGGGAGGGCAACCGGAATCGCCGGCCACCGGTGCTTCGGAAGGGCGGGACCGCAGGGTCCCATGGCGTCAGCACCAACCGGCCAACCGGGCTGGCTATTCAGAGGGGGCCGAGGATCATAACCCCCAGTGGCAGATTGGTGGACCCCTCCATGTGGGGGCCACCATTTAGAGACAAGGGGGCAGCGCCCCCTGTTTTCTGCTCGGCCGAAACAGCCGAGCTGCTGGCCACGCGGGCCGCGCTGAGCGGGACCGGCCGTGCCGGGCCGGACCACCCATGCCGATCCGGGCCGTCCGCACTGGGCCACACCCCTACGCCGGGCTAAGCCACGCCGGCTGGGCCGAGCCAACCCAGGGGGTCTTGGGCGGGGTCAGTCCGGGTCCCAAACCCCATAAAAATGGACAGCTTTGTTCAAAGGCCCATAACATGGGATACAGACCTCCGATTGATGCACCTTCAGTTGTGATACGATCCTTGGATCAAGATAGTCGTTTCGGTATATTATACTCAAGGATTTGAAGAACATTGGGTATGGTCGGGTTGGTTCGAACCCGAAACAAACCAGACCCTCGGAGCGGAAACACTTATAACTCGAGCTTTGGACGTCTGATTGACTTGCCATCAACTTTGTCGGATTCCTTTTAGTGATATTGTTCTTTTGGTATACTCCGCTCAAGGTTTGGACATAGATGGTGTACGGTCGGGTTGGATTTGACTCAAAAACCAACCGGGCCCCTGGAACGAAAAAGCCAACAACTCTCCGAGCGGGTGTCCGATTGAGGCGCTGTCTGTCGCGATGAGTTCCTATTGACGTGACAGAACTTTGCAATACATCATCCTTGGACTACAAGAAAGTTGATGTATCGACCCCTTGGCTCGTGGAGTGGACCCTCCCAGAATGAGCGTGTTGTGTGCGGGAAACCTAGAGTTGGCTGCGACTGCGACAAAGATGACCTCTGTACTAGGATCCTCCGTGTCTTCGACGATGACGACTATTGTAATGGGATCCTCTGTGGGTTCAACGAGGATGACTACCGTACTCGGATCCTCCGTGGGTTCTACGAGGATAACTACCGTACTGGGATCCTCTTTGGATTCGACGAGGATGACTATTGTACTGGGTTCCTCTGTGGGTTCAACTACCATACAGGGATCCTCCGTGGGTTTGAAGACAATTACTACTATACTTGGATCCTCCGTGGGTTCGGGAGCGAGGACTACTAAACATGGATCCTACGTGGGTTCGACAGAGGATATGATTTAGAGGCTACATCTAATCATCTCCACCCCTCTTTGTAAATGGATACCTGTGTGAGCTGAGTCTTGACATTCAATCATTATTTTCTATTTGATTGACTTTATATCCCGTGTTGATTGGATTATGCTTTCTTGTGTGGATTGGGTCGTACTTTTGTGTGTGGATTAAGTTTTACTTTCCTATGTGGACTGGATTGTACCAGAGCTCGTGAGTTGGAGCTGAACTAGATTTTATGACTTAGGTATATGTATGGGAATATACCTAAGTAGTGTTGGATGATACTTCGTGATTGTATCTTTCTTTTTGGTTTGTCCTTTGTGGATTTAGGGAGACCTTTTGGGGTCTCAGGGTCCCTACTAAGTAACGTATACTCACCCCTACACGGGTTTCGCCTGCACTATGTTGTTTTGGTTGCAGATGATGTACATCACTGATCGTGGTTGAGGATTGTAGAGCTGGACGGTACCCGGAGGAGGATCTCATGACGAGTCGGTGCCCGGAGGTGGATATCACGTCGAGTAGGTACCCGGAGGAGACAGACGTACGTGGAGTGCTGAGGAGGAGATCTGAACCTACCCTTCTGGTAGGAAGCTAGAGGACAATCCAAGAGCGGCTTGTCACCTTTCAGCTATTGTCCTTGAGTTGTACTTTACATTCAGTTGTACTTCACCTTTAGTTGAGTTTGTATTCTGGCCCATTTACTTTTCAGCACTTACTTCTGTTTTAAGTTTACATAGTGTTTACTTCAGTTTGCATACTTTGTGGTGTTTGTTTACTTTTATAAAGGCAATTCCTTCCCCTTTTTCAGTATTTACGCCTTTGGTGCTAGTCGCTGGCCTCTGGCCTATGGAGAGCGGGCATGGGGTAGTCACGGAACGAGCCCTGAGGACGTGTCGTGACAAATTGGTAACAGATGAGTTTGGTTCTCCCATAAAACTCAGTACTCCGATGCTTCTTCTATTTAAAGAAATAATGTAAAGGGTATTGAGTGTAGTTATCAGTCCCAGGATTCCAATGTTGGTGCGGCGGCTGACATATCCATACACCGGGACCCTGACTTCTGATTTCTGACTCAGTGCACGAAAACATTGATTGCATGTGTGTTTCAAAAGTTTTCGTTGTGATTACTTTGTTTCGGCTCACCAGGTATACCGTATTGACCGTGGTGCACCTGTTTCTTTTCAGAATGGCTCCACGATTGCAGCCAGCTAGGGTTCCGAGCGTTGCACGAGACGACAACCCACCGAGCGACGTGGCCTTGGTGCATGGCCCTATTACAGTAGGGGAACCGGCGATAACTCTACTCGCCGAGCTACTGATGCCACCAGCCCCAGCAACTGAGAGTGCACGTCGCCTTAGTGCACTGCATGAGATTCAGCATCAGATACTTCCCAGTTTCCACGGGGAGACGGACCCTCAGGCAGTTGAGGATCGGCTGGAGGCTATTGTACGAGTTTTTAGGTTAGTAGGGACACCAGCTGACCTCGTGGTGATCCTTGAAGCGAGTCTCCTGCACGCGGCAGCACGTAGATGGTGGAGCTTGATTCTATATGTGCACGACGAGGCATATTTACTTTGGACGGACTTTGAGAGCCTCTTAAATTCAGAGTTTGTTCCAACCACCCTCCGTGTTGTGCACATTTAGGAGTTAATATAGCTACGGCAGGGCAGCATGACAGAGTCCCAATACTCGGTGAGGTTTACTAATCTCTCGCGCTACTCCACAAATATGGTACGAGACCCTTTCTTCATGTCCAGGACCCTCGAGCAGGGACTGAGGCATGAGATCATGGCTTTGATGATCTCCCTCAACATTCCGACGCAGGTGGGGGGGGGGGGGGGTTGGAGAGAGCCCTTCAAGTGCAGAGTTTTCTCGTTGAGCAGTCACCAGTTGTGAGACCCTCTGAATGACCACCCGTAGCGGAGTCTTCTGGAGCTGGCAGTAGACAGATGACGCAGAAGTCCAAGCGGGCCAGACTATCAGATGAGCAATCTCAGGATGCAGATTCAATTCTATGCAGCACACAAAGGAGTGCCAGCCACACAAGGAGCATGCAGTTCTATGCATGCGGTGGGAAGGTTCACATGGCTCGAGACTGCCCGAATCGTCCTGCAGATGAGCATTAAGTGGTAGAGGGACCTCTTAGGCAGAGGTTCGAACATGGCAGCCCACAGGGAGTAGGTGGACGAGGCAGATGAGATGGCCGAGCAGCGGGTGGTGGGTGACGCTTTGAGGCCCTACCACCACCACCACCAGAGAGACCACCCCGACCGCAGGGAATGGTTGGACAAGGGAGAGCACAGCTTCAGGTAGTTGAGGCTTAAGACCATGGAGCTCCAGGAGAAGATAGACTAGAGAAGGACTAGATCCAGACATGGCGACTTTTGTTCATGTTGCTTCTAGCTTTGTTGATGTTTTGTGTCTTTGTACCTTGGGCTGCAGTAATAAAAGACATTGTTCTTGTGATGTTTTGTTCCCTTTCCTTTTCTTGTAGTTGATACTAATAGGTTCCAGTTTAAAACTATTGACTTGACCCTCACTTTTGAGATACCTACTAGAGGAGACCCAGTGACGACACACTGATGCCGACAGTGTGACTCAACCCTTGGAGGTGAGAGTAACGGTTGGATCTCTTGTTAGTAGCGTCAAGGATTTACGACGTAATCCTTGGTATGAATTAGTATCATCCATGTCGGGATTGATTGTATAAGGAAAAGAACTAGGTTTATATAGGGGATGAGACCAGATTTCTCTTATCGACAAAGAAGAAATCTTAGTAGCTCTTGTATGACCAGATAAGGTTCATGTCATCCAGTAGTGGATGAAGGCTGCTCAAAGCTGACAGAAGTTATATGCCGACAGGAGGCAGCGACCACTAGAGTTCAAGGATGGTGACCACGTTTTCTTACGGGTCTTACCTCGACCTGGATTTCGGAGATTGGGCTGGGGCGACATGTTATCTCCTCGCTTCATCGGGCCCTTCTTGTTCCTCAACAGGGTAGGCAAGGTGCTTTACCACTTGACCCATCCACCTCAGTTCCACCAGGTGCACGACGACATCCACGTATCTCAGCTGAGGAGATACATGCACGACCTGACGCATATCATCGACCATGGGATGCTGGACATTGATGACGGAGTGACTTTTACGGAGGTCCCCGTGGAGATAGAGGATCGAAATGAGAGGGTCCTACGTGGGTGGTCGATTCCTCTAGTGTGCATCAGGTGGAAGCACAGAAACCCTATGAGAGCACAAGGGAGCGGGAGGATCAGATGCGTTCACAGTACCCTCATTTGTTCCTCTAGTTTTTGATGTATCTTTACTGGGACGTAAATCCTTGAGGTGGGAGTAATGTAATGACCCGTAAAATTCAAGGAACATTTATTATTAAATTCTATTGGATTTTTAGAGTACACAGTTTCTGATGGCACCAGATTCCGAGGCCCGGTGTGCCCAAAATCATTTTCCAAATTCTAGCTCAGGTACGTTCAGTGAATGAGTGAGTGATATTTTCTATATTTTGAACCGGTGCTCGGAATCGATATGTGAGGGCACTGTTGAAACCGTATCACGGGTAATGGCTTAATAAGACCTTTTCCAGTGTTTTGTTTTCTCGGGAAGAGTTGTTTAATTTTGTGGTTAAGTGAATAAAGTTGTGTTACAACTTTAATTTACTTTGTAGTTTAACTTCCATGTGAGGAAGTTGGGGTGGGAACCACACGATCCCCCACCCCTTCAAATTCCCCAAACCCCCTCTTAAATTTTTTCAACCCCCTTATGTTTGGTAACTCATCCACTCCCCCTCTTAAATTTCAAGTCAAATCTCAACTTAAATGGATTGTTTTAATTCTATTCAATTAATTTAACTTTTGAGTTGAGTTTTTGAATTTTAAAATTGTTGAGATATGTGAATAAAATAAGAAAAACTCTTATTTTATTTTTTGTTGGTTTTCGTTATGTGGAGTCGGGGGTGAGAATTCGCGAAGCCTTGAAGATATTTATCTTCTACGTTGAAGATCGCGAAGAACGTTGGTGCATACCTCGACCCTCTTCTTCTCGATGCTTGATGAAGCAACGCCGTCATCCCGCATCAACGACTATGGAACAGCGGGACTTTCCCCTTCATCGTCAAGCGAACAATCTCCGTGAATCGAGGTAGGGGTTTTTCATCTTTCAAGAATTATCAATTGACACTCTTCCTTATTTCTTGGATGCATGTTATCGGATTAACGGGAGGGGTCCGGACCACACCAACATGGTTGACCCTCCTCCCCTTTGTTGTTGTGTCTTGTTGCGGATTGGAATGGAGGAAACGCGGTGCAATCGCACTGTGTGGGAACAAGAAAACAGCGGTTGGAGTGGGCCGCAGTGAAGAAGTGCGGCTCCTTCACGCCGTGTCGAAGCTGACGAACCAGCGGCCATGGTCCGACTGCGGCGGAGGGACGCGGCACCAGTACGCCGCACCGTAACTTCAAGAAGGTCTGCGACCGGGGCGGGCCGCGGTGGAGGGGTGCGACACCGTCGTGCCACGCCTGAATGAAAAGGTCCATGACCTATGTTGCGGCTGTGCAGGGGAGGGCGGTCGGAATCACCAGCCGCTGGCGCTTCGGAAGGGCAGGACCGCGGGGTCCCGCGGCGGCGGCACCGGCCAGCCAAAGGGGCCGGCCGTTCGGAGGAGGCCGGGGGTCGGAACTCTGGGCGTTAGAAAGAAGGTCCCCCTCCACATGGGGGCCATTGTTTCGAGACAAGGAGGTCATCACCCCCAGTTTTCTACTCGGCCAAAACAGTCGAGTTACAGGCCACGCGGACCGCGCCCGCACCGGGCCAAACGGCCACACCGAGCTGGACCGGCCACATCGGGCTGGGCCGCCCACGCTGGGCCAGACCTTCGCGCCGGGCCGGGCCGGGCCATTCCGGCTGGGCTGGACTGCGCCCTAGACGGTCGGACCTGGATTCGAGTCGGGCCGACCCAGGGGGTGTTGGGCCGGGTCGGTCCGGGCCCAAAACCCCCAAAAAATGGACAACTTTGTTCAAAGGCCCATAACATGGGCTACAGACCTCCAATTGATGCACCATCAGTTGCGATGCGATCCTTGGATAGAGATAGTCGTTTTGGTATATTATACTCAAGGTTTAGGAGAACTTTGGGTATGGCCCGGTTGTTTCCAGCACAAAACCAACCGTGCCCTCGGAGAAGAAACGCTTATAACTCAAGCTCTGGACATCCAATTGATTTGTCGTCAACTTTATTGGATTCTTCTTAGTGAGACGGTTCTTTTGGATTACGCTGCTTGAGGTTTGGATGTAGTTGGAGTATGTTCGGGTTGTTTTTGACTAAAAACCCAACCATGACCCTGGAACGAAAAGGCCAATAACTCTCAGACCGGGCGTCCGATTGACGCGCCGTCTATTGCGTTGAGTTTCTATTAACGTGAAAAAACATTGCAATACATCAACTCTAGACTACTTGATAGTTGATGTATCGACCCCATGGCTCTTGGGGCGGACCCTCCCAGAACGAGCGTGCTGTGTGCGGGAATCCTAGAGCTGGCAGTGACTGCGACGAAGATGACTTCCGTACTAGGATCCTCCATGGGTTCGACGATGATGACTACTATTCTGGGATCCTCCGTGGGTTCAATGAGGAAGACTACTGTACTGGGATCCTCCGTGGCTTCGATGAGGACGACTACCATACTGGGGTCCTCCATGGGTTCGACAAGGATGACTATTGTACTATAATCCTCCGTGGGTTCGACTACCATGCTTGGATCCTCCGTGGGTTCGACGACGATGACTACTATACTTGGATACTCCGTGGGTTCGGCAACGAGGACTACTAAACATGGATCCTACATGGGATCGGAAGAGGAGATGATTCAGAGGCTATATCTAATCATCTCTACCCTCTTCGTAAATGGATACCTGTGTGAGCTGAGTCTTGACTTTCAATAATTATCATTGATGTGATTGACTTGATATCCTATGTGGAATGGATTATGCTTTCCTGTGTGGATTGGGTCGTACTTTTTTGAATGGATTAAGTTATACATTCCTGAGTAGACTGGATTATACTAGAGCTTGTAAGATGGAGCTGAACTAGATTTGATGACTTAGTTATATGTATGGGCATATACCTAAGTTGTGTTGGATGATACTTCGTGATTGTATCTTTCTTTTTGGTTTATCCATTGTGGATTCAGGGAGACCTTCGGGGGTCTCGGGGTCCCTACTAATTATCATATACTCACCCCTGCACGGGCTTCTCCCGCACTACGTAGTGTTGGTTACAGACGACGGACATCACTAATCGTGGTTGAGGCTTGTAGAGCGGGATGGTACCCAGAGGAGGATCTCACGACGAGTCGGTGCCTGGAGGTGGATATCACGTCAAGTCGGTACCCAGAGGAGACGAACAAATGTGGAGTGCTGAGGAGGAGATTTGTACATACCCTTCAGGTAAGAAGCTAGAGGACGATCCAGGAGCAGTTTGTCACATTTCAGCTGTAGTTCGTGACTTGTACTTTATATTCAGTTGTACTACACCTTTAGTTGGGTTTGTATTCTGGCCCATTTACTTTTTATCACTTACTTCTGTTTTCAGTATACTTAGTGTTTTCTTCAGTTTGCATACTCTGTAGTGTTTGTTTTATTTTATAAAGGAAATTCCTTCCCTTTTTATCGGGATTTACACCTTTGGTGCTAGTCACCAACCCCTATCCTATGGGGGGCAGGCTTGGGGTAGTCACAACACGGGTTCCGAGTATTAGTTTTGACAAATATTCCCTACTAATGTATAGTTCTTGATAACAAATATTTTTTCTAGTTATATTTAAAATGAGATACGAGGTACCTTGGGTCCACAACTAACAAATACCTATGGGTGTTCTCATGACTAGTTCTCAAGTTCTATTTGGTGTTTACCATAGTATTATGGTGTCTTTGGTAGTAAAATTCCGTACCATTCATGTTTTATTTAATTTTTTTCATTCTTTCTGGTTACATCTTTGAAAATTATTTTCCTTATAATGTTTCACTTTAGAAACAATTTCTACCATTTCATGTTTATAAAAACATGCAAAATTGTTATATTCTAATTATTATCACAAATAATATTTGGGTGGTATCCTATTGGGATTAGGATCACACACTACATTCTTCTTTTCACTTAATTTGACATGATTTTGTTCGACACAGTTATGAGAAACTCATTTGGAAAAGGTGATTCAGGTTTCTAGTTTCCTACTATGGTGTTGTGTTATAGAGACAACTCTTGTATGATGGCCTATTGTCATGTGGTGGTCCGTGGGATATTTTTTATGCTACTTTTGAAGTTTTTGAACTCCGGTGTCATGTTTAAAACCTTGTATTTAGTTCATTATTTTATTGAAGGATTGTTTGGTATAAATTTTTAGATTTTATTTATTTTTCATTATTGGTTGTTTTGTGTATCCAAACATGGGTAAATCATTCACAATCCATTGTTTAGGATACATGGGGATTTATTCCAGCCTATGGTGATTGGTAATGACCATCAGTCCTTTCCATGGGTTGGGTATGGTGCCAATTTTTATGGTGACTAGAATCGGTTCCCAAAAGATTAATATAGTTATGTTATTTGTCTCTTTAGGTAATCCATTCCTCATGGTTTCTCTCTCATTTGTGTTCAATGATCAATTTTTGAAAGGGATTGGTAATAATATTTTTATTATAAATCTATTGACTTTTGTCATCATCGCATGTATTTAAAAGGAAAATATTATGGTTTATAAACCACATTGTCAGTAGTAGTTTGGTTTTCTACCTTCTTGATGTAGCTAGATCTGTTCAACTGTAATAGTTTTTTTTTTGAATTTCGGGTGGTTCATATTGTTCACTTGAGATTTGAAATGGGATATCTTAGGTTGAAATTTGAATTCTCATGGAAATTTGTTTTAAAAGTGTGTTCTCATTATTAATGAAATTATATTTATTATAAATTGAAAATTAATTTTGAAACACAGAAGCATAATGAAAAGGATTTGAAATGGTTTTATGACATTGTGACCACTGATTTGAAACATAAAAATAAAAAAAAAATGTAGTGAGAGTGTTGTTTTATCATGAATGAGAAAAATGAACCCTTATGGTTTGTAACATTACTAAGAGATAGCATATTGTAATTAGATGGTGTGTGGGAGGCCTTGTTGTTAGGTGGATCCAACCTTCTGCATTTTTTGGCTCATGAGTGTCTATTATGTGTTTTCCCAAAGGCTGTAGCCTAGATGAAATGTGGGTTGTTATTGTGTATTTTTTAGTTTATTTTATGAAATATTATTTCATGGATTATTTCTCACATGTATATTTAAATACAGAATCTTTTTATTCATTTTATGTATTAAAAAATATGGATTGATATTTTCAAAATATAGATGAACTATTATTTGGAAAAAATAAAATCGTTTTATTGAAAATTAATGTTAAAAATTTTTATTCTAAATAATGAACACATGAATTATTATTTTTAGATAATGTTTAGATCTATCCATGGTATTATACAGGGCTCTGTTTCTCACACCCAACTTCTATCTATTGCTGATTTTAGAATTTTTTTGGATACATGTTATGCGAACTAACGTTTTCGCACAAGGGATTCCCTTAACGTTTTTTCCATATTTAGGCTATTTTGTATGGTACAGTTAGTCAAATCGAGACAAGTTTTTTTAGACATTTCATAACATCTTGTTTATCATGGTTGGATAAGTTTTATGTTTTTTTATTCTGATTTTTACACTTGTTGTATGTATTTTTTCGTAAATAAAAAAACATATTTTATTACCTATGTTTTACTTGAACACATAACAGGTGAACTTTTTTGAATTATCCATTTTTCTGAGTTTGTATGGTTAAATTTTTTTATTAGAGAGGTTATGCAGCCTGAAGTGTGATAACACTACCAGATCTGGTTCACTATATTAGGTTGATAGAAGTTAGATCATCGAAATTTGGACATTAGGTGTAGAAAAGCGGTCTGGCCAGCTAAATCTTGTGACTAAATCCTGGATTGAATCGGTGGTTGGAAAATAATTATCATGGTCAATACCATGAATTTAGGTTCATTTGAATTAAATTAATCATAATTTTGTTTAAATTAACCTAATTACAACATTTGGGGGACTTGGTTTGTGAATATTCAATTGAATAAACTATGTGTGGAGTTTAATTTGATCCACACATTCTTCTCAAAATGTCATTTCATATCTTCTATGGTGACAAAGGTTCCAAATAATATGAGAAGTGTCTTGAAAAGACTAAAAGGATCATTCATTTTTTACGAATCTTAATTACACTTATTTAGGTATATCCATGTATTTTCTAAAAGGGCTAGGGGTGATATGGTTGGACTATATAGATCAAGAAAATATGGTGGAAGGTCTTATGTGGGTTTTCAATAGGATGATATTCAACCAATAATATTATACTTATATTTTATTTACAACAATAGCCTAGGGTAATATAAAATTGGTGCAAGGCGATCTTAATATTCATGAGTAATAAATGCATTTTTCTATGTGGGGGGAATCTAGAAACACTTATTTTCACCAATGGTTACCTGAAGCTTCATTGGTTCGAGATGGGGAAAAGGGAAGATATTTGTTCGATGATAGTTCATTATTTCTATCAAATAACATTGAAGGTAGTGGATAAATATTATTTTTTTGGTGAATATGTCACTATACGGATAGGTGTTCGATGATTTTTTGTGGGTGTAGCAGTTCGCCAAAGTGTTTCCTATAGTCGTAAAATGTATCAAAAGAGTTGTTATCTTTATATAGGACCCATTTCATGGGATTATTCACACTTGAAACAATATACTTTTAATATGTGTAGTGTTTTGTTCATAATATGCATCATTTCATAGACTCTCTTTGTAATATTTATCTTTTTAGGTGATCTAGACATCGAAAACGTTTCTTTGATATGATGTCCCTAGGAAGTACTACAACATCCACTGATGGGTCATATCTTCATGTTGATACATCCGATGTTTTCAAGACTGATTTTATGCCAAAGTGTTTGTACATGAATCTCTATCTTCATGACTTACGTGGTAGTGTATTTTATAGCTGAATATAATGTTGGGTCAACTACTATCAATAGTACTATGCTTATTTCATCTTTTATGGTGATACCTTTGTCTGATATGGGTGTTAATCAATGTTTTATGTCATCAAATTATATTAAAATGTTTCATTATATAATTGGAGATAATTCCATTATTGTTGGATTTTTTAGGCATTTGGGGAGGATATATGGACAGGGTTTCAAGTCCACCACATGTCGTGCTGTGATTGCTAATGTGGAGGTGGGGTCGGTCTTCATGGTACTTGGCATCTTTTTATTGATCATTGTCATGTATTGTATGATCATTTTAAATGAATATATAGAATGTTATCACTCTTGGGTATAATTCCTATCAACCAATGCAGGCACACATTTTTTGTAGGGTGACTAGGACTCATGATTAGGAAGTGTATGACCTGTTGTTCTATGTGAAGATATGATCTCATGTGATTTGTTAGAATTTTTTTGATGGATTTGACAATAGAATGAGAATCTAACTACTTTATGTTGGGTGTTTATACAATATTTTCATATTAGGTTATTTCTTATGTTAATAACCAGAAAGAGAGAACAATTTTAATATTGATATGTTACCTTTACTGATTCAAATTTATAATCCATCCTATTGAAAAACAATAGCTATGTTGATGGAAAATAGGGTGAATCTTGAGGAATTTGAGGAGAAATTATCTATTCTTAATAGCGTTTCATCATGTGATTCACCAATTCTATTTTTTCTGAAGTAATATAGATTCCAATGAAATTATATTTACTATCAATGGTTTAATATGTTGTCTATTGGGGAAATTCACCCTTTACATAGAATTGAAGATCACATTGATCATATTAGAGTGTCTCATTGGTTTTACATGTATTTATTATTATTGGCATAAAATAATTTCATTGTTAGAGAATATCATATACTAAAAACATCATATAGTAGTTTCTATGTACATTTTTAGTTTTTCAGTTTTTCCATTCAGTCTCACTAATTATATTGTGGTGTTATTAGATTTGATGAACGATATCATCAATATGTTCTTCAAATCATTAATTTTTGTGTATATGGATGATATTTTTAAGTTATCCATGACAAAGTGGAGCAATTAGACCATTTGAATTCCATTATTTGAAACATGAGGGAACATAATCTGTATGGAATCAATTATAGGTTTGAGTTTTGGATATGAGAGGTAATGATTATAGTTCATGTCAAATCTGAGAGGGGAATATCAGTAGATCCTAAAACGGTAAATGCAATTTTTTCATCAGATCATCCCTTAATCATGCTTTTGATCTAAAGTGTAATCACGATAGAGGGTTTCTATGGAAGATTTTTTGATATTTATCCATGATAACATATTCAATGAAATCATTAACATGTAATTGTTTATTGTTTTAATGTAACAATATGTGTTATATACCTTTTAAGGAGATGGATATGAGGATGAATTTAGCAAAGAATTTGATTCTATTTGATCCATGGGCAGTTTATGAGGTTTTCTATGATGATTTTGGTATAGGTTTGAATATTGTATTAGTTTTGGGGAAACAACTTGTGTGTTATGGGTCTATCAATTTATGTCATAATGCAATGAACTATACTACCCATGATCATGAGTCGATAGTTATTATTCATTAAAGGAAAATGTGGTGGAACTATTTCATTAGAGAATGTTTAATAAAATATATATATCACAAGAGCTGTTAATATATGTTTACTAAGAGAGATATGAAGTTGTTATAGTGATTTTTTGTTGAGTATATTTTGACAATTGATTTTGATTTGGTATAAACCCACTTGTAATTGAATGGTGGGGCATATTTCTACAACATAAAAATACTAGAAGAAATCCTAAAAGAATCATTTGATAAGTGTTCTTTAATGAGTAATGATTGTTGAGATGTGTTTTCGAGTAAAGGAGTAATGTTTACATTTGTTCATTCCATTTATAAATGTTAAATCATATTTTTTGGAGTGAGTTCTGCATGAGAAGATGATAGGAAAAAAATCTGTTGCATAAAAGAAATCCCAAATTGATGGGTAGACCATGTGAGGGTATTCTTTGTATCCCAATGGACATTTTTTCATCTATAGTCATTCTCTAGTTCAATTTTCTTTTGAAATAGCAGTTTCTAGATAGTGGTAATGGGTCATGTTGGCATGTTCACCAATAGGATACAATTATTTTCTGTGATTTGAGACATTTGTTTTGGAATGAGGGTATTAGGAATTCATTTTCATATTTTGTTTTACAGTGTCTCACTTGATAGGGTGATATAGAAGAACAACATAAAACTATATGATTTCACTATCCCATATCCATTCCATAACAAATGTTGTAATTTTTTTCATTGCTTTTTCAATTGGATTACAATATAATCCAATTGGGAATGATGTGATTTGGGTGATTATTGACCGACTTTCCAAATACTCTCTATTCATACCAATAATAAAGGCAAATAATTCAGAAGTTAATGGAGAGTTTTATGTCAGATATATTTTGACACACCATGGGGTTCCCTTTGTATTTTTTTTGTTAGGGACACCAGGTTCACATCTTGAATCAATAATGGGTTTCCAGAGGAAATATGATCCATGTTGAAATATTACACAACATATCATCAATATATGGATGTATAGATAGAGAGGGATATCTAGATTCATGAGTATATGATTAGGTTATGTGTTCTTAATATTAGATGATCATTGGATATGATTTTTTCTTCTATCATGTTTTAATATAACAATATTTATTAGAAAAATATGAGGATTTTACCCTTTGAGGATTTTTATAGGAGGCTATATTAGTCTCCCATGTGTTGTGTAGTTTTCAAAGAGTGGTCCTTTGTTGGGAAGACTGTTTTTAAGAACAGATAGAGATGATTCAGTTGAACTATTGAGATTTGATCTTAGAAAAGATTCATTAGAAATCTTATACAAATTTTCATTATCGGCCACTAGAATTTAAGGTTGGTGATCACATATTTATCATAGATTCACCTCACAAGGCACTTCATTAGTTTGGAAGGTAATATAATTTGGCTACAAGGATTTGGGTCCCCATCTCATACAGATTATTTCAAACATATTTCTTCTTTTACATCATCTTCATGAGTTTTTTACCCTACAATGTAACAAAAAAAGTATCACCTATAGTGTAAGATTTTTTTATGGTTATGGAAAAACCATATTCCCCCTTATATATATATAATAAAATATAAAATCATCTCTTGTGCGTACATATGGCTCCCCATCTCCACGCAGTAGTGTAATATTGTTTTCGCCACCACATTATATTTATGGATATAATGATGGAAATAACAACTATATACGATTATTATAACATGATATCAATTCCAAAACAAAATATAGACCATCAACTTCCAAACCATTTCACAGTTAAGGGAATGATATCAACACTTATGCTTATGTAGACCTACCATCTCCACGACATGATGTGATTCCTTCTCTTTGATATCGTTTAAACCATGATTATATAAATTTATATAATGAATAAATAATATATACATACATATATATATATATATTAAATTATTATCATTATGTAACACCTAAATGAATGGTAAAAATGAAATATTATTTAACTGGAAATAATATGATCGCATATGATAACATACGTAAATAAAAAAATATTGATCAGTTTTAGAAATATATTTAATCCATTATAAATGAAGTATATATATGTAAAAATAAATCTTACCTAAGCTATGTCATTATCTTTTCTACTTTTATTTCTATGGGACATATTCCATATACAAAACTTAATTATTTTCAATGGTTTTTTTCATCCATTGAATGTTTTTATGATTCTCATTATGAATATTTTAATATTTCTTATGAATAATATTTTATTAATTTTATTAGGCATTGGATTCGACTGAATAAAAATTGTTAAGTGATAATTTCAAAATGTCATTATAATCACAGATTGATTATACATAAGTATTTAATGGTGTATATTTACAATTAACGTCCATGTTTTATAAATATTATTTCAATAATATTCATTCTATACTTATACTATTATTTAATGTCACTTGTACACATTATTGAATATTTATTAAATGGCATGAATGTAATATTTTATTCGCTATGAGGTAATTTTTTACATATTTAGAAAATGTAAAATAATAATGCATTGTTTTAACTTATACGACATGAAATGAATATTATGTTTTCATAATTCCTCAATTCCAAGAATCTTAATTTATATTATTTCATGTGTATTTTCAAATAAATTATTATATTTTAAAATTTTGTTTCATTTTGAGAAAATAAAATGTTTTTGAAAATGAGATCATATTATCATCAAGAATTAAATGAATTTTCTCAAAATCATTCTCCATCTAAGATGGTATTATTTATTAGGTTTATGTTTCATGAATATTTTTTTTATTATTCAAATGGATTTATTATATTTATTATGGAATTATATTTAAGATATCCATTTATTCTACATGGATTATGTTGTGATTGAATGATGAGTAAGAAACCCATATTTTTTCATAGGTTATACAATGATGAATGATATAATATTTTTTGGAACACATATGAATAATTTCATTATGATATGGGTGTGACCTATATCTACCTCAAATTAATTTGGTATAGATTTATATATCATTATATAAAAAATGAGGACCTTGTCTTCTTAGACTCTCTTTGGAGTAAACCTTGGTTTCTAAAATGGTTATGGGAGTGAACCATGACTACCATGATGGTTGTGGGAGTAAACCATGACTACCAAGATAGTATGGGTAGTGAAGCCATTCTATTAACATTATCTTGGAGGAAATTTATTAACTATTATGGAAATCATTATAATATTCTTATAAGTCTGCTGCAAATATCATGTTTTATTCTGATGTTAGGATTTCATAGATTATATTCCTTATTATGTTATGATTTATGTTCTATTAACTGCCAATATTTGATCATTTACTCAAGATTTTGATATATGTTACTCATTATATTATTTTCAAAAGTGATGTTTCAATTTTTTACACTTTATTGTTCTAGTTTTGTTTATTCAACCTTACTAACCATCACAGATCACCCTTTTTATATATCATTTTCCTAGGATATGATGAAGTGTATTATGTAAGATGTTTCAAAAATGTGTTCTTGTTATGAAGAAAAAATTTGGAGATGATGTAGATGTTTTATGAACCAATTGTTTATATTTTCATAGTTTTCAATGGCATAAAACTAAAACAGGCATTGGGTGTCTGTTTGTTTCAGGTATTAGGTACTCCACAAATGCACTGTAATATATGTATACGTCATGATTGGGTCATTATAGTTGGTATCAATGTGAATGTTTACTCATCATTTGGAAACTAGGATTAGAGAACTTTAATGAGATATCTAGAAATATTTCTATGGATTTTCCGAGGGATCTACCTATTTATAAGTAAATGTATAGGTTTAAATGTTTAAATATTTGTGATGATCATGGTTAAACTAGGTCACAACCTAAGATGTTAGAGATTACAATTACTTCCCCTTGATTATGTTGTTTTCCTATTATGATTTTTCCCTCAAAATAATCTTTTTGGTTTTTAGAATATGGATGTAACCAGAAGGAACCATATTAATGATTAATGCAATGGAAAATGGAACGATTGTTTTACTAAACATCCGAACATTATGGGTGATAAAAAGAAAAATCTTATCACTATACAAACAAACTCTATGAATCATCCTGTACATCATAATGAGAAGACAAGGGAACAACATTATATTGAGTCCTTCATGAGGCAACACCCACATTTTTTTAGTGGGTCTTCTAATCCAATTGTTGTTGAAAATGGGTAATTACCACTAAAATAATATTTTATATCCTTCTATATTTGTAATATGAGATGTTTTTATTGGGTGTTTATCATTTAGAAGGAGAATCAGACCAGTTGTGGACTCTAATCAAGTATATGAGGCAGCAATATGAAATTTAATCCATGTAATGGGATGAGTTAAAGAACATATTTTTCAAAAATTAAATTCATGTAATTTTTAGAAAAATGATATAAAAGGAGTTTTCTGGTCATTAGAAAAGAGGATGATGAATCCACTAGTCCTTACGAGCAAAAGTTGAAAATACATACTGGGTTTACTTATTGCATTATCATCCAACCTTAATGTAAGTGTGGATGATTTATTAGTGCTATAAATCCATACATTTGAAAGGAATTATCCATAAGAGGCTTTAGTAGCTATGGGGAGATTTATAGTTAGTCTATAAAAGTAGAAATTTAATTTGGGGATACATATCAATGTCACGGTTCTGACATGAAATAGATGATGGAGATCAAGGGAAAATAAAAAAAAATGGAGAAATGAATATGATTATTTCCTTGTGCTCAATGTTTGCAAATAAGTAGGTTGAATATTTTATTAATGGGAATAGAAAATTTTTGAGTTGGTGAAAATAAGGCCATCTGGATGTTTAGTGTTGAATTAATGGAAAATTTTTTGTTAATGATTTGAATAGAGAAAAGGCTACTCAGAATTCACCTTTCACAATTCATTGCACTAAGTGAAATGAAATGGGGAATTATGCTAACCAATGCCTTATTCCATGGGTTATAAATGATTATCGAAATTAGAAACCTATTTAGGCCAACAAAATTTGAAAATCACAAGCGATCACTATTGGTGATGAAGAATATGAAAACATTGTGGTTAAATGATTTAGTGTTTATGTAATGGGATTCCATAAAAATGTGGTGGAATAAATTTAATTGTATTATGGAATAATTAAATATCTATGTAATGGTATACTATCGTTTTTCAACATGTATGAAAGAGAATATGTTTAGTGGTACAAGTGAATATAAAATGTGATTCCACATTTTTTTGGAAAGAATGTTATACGACAGATAACACATCATTTGTGAATACTTATGTGATAATGAGAAAACAGATGTTTGATAATATTAATGAACTCAAGATGATATGATGATAAATTGATTTATATATCTTGGACTAATTATATTGATTTTTTTTGGATTTATCTTATGTGGAAGGATATAATTTTTGGAATCATAGATGTTTTCACTAAGGTTCTATGTTAGTTCATGTTATTACTATGTTTCAAGAATATACATGATGACTGAATTCGCATGTTTGGATTGTGACCAACAATTGATACTATAATTTATATGAGATATAAATGTTAAATGATTATTTCAACTCTTTTTATTGTTTTTGTTTTTGAGTTTTCAAATAGATTGTATGATAATCAATTTATGGAATTTATATGTTATACCTCGAATGATGATTTTTAGAACAATATATAATCTCACTATATTTGGACATATGCATATTTGATAACATAAGGTAACCATTTTGTTGTAAAAATGATAGGTGGAATGACCTATAATTATAGTTATAGATTAATAGATCTACTAAATCTTATGGAAGGAAAACTTCAACATCAATTATATGAATATGTGATAATGTGGAAATTGTTCATGGAACAAAAATAGTGATATTATGCCGATATCATGTATGTATATCTTATCATGAAAATTATTAAACATTTTGAAAGGGGGTCATGATGTAAAAGGGTGTCATATTATCAAAATTATTTACAATATCAATGACCTCTTTTATGATTCATTTGTTTATGGTTTTTTTTGTTAAATTTCCCTATATAACAATATTTATTGTGATTTGTAATCTTTATCAATCACTATGTTTATTTATTTTTCTCATCCATGGCCAAATATTCACCTTTGTTATCTTATGTTGAGACATAGTCATGATTTACATTGGGTAACTATTATTTTCCAGAAATAAATTTTTTAAAGTATTATTCTTTATTTTTATGACATGGGTTTCCATGAAAGAAACATGTGTGTATTAAACCACTGAAACCCCAAATGAATTTTGAGGGAAAATCATTTTAACGGGGGGGGGGGGGGGGGTGTAGAAATCAACAACCAAAAGGTTTTAAGGCATTTTTTTAATTTCATGAATTTCATGGGTTGTATGTGGAACCATTGTTTTTTATGATATGAAACACCTACATATCTTGTGGTATCTGAAAAACTATTGTTTTCTTGTGTTCCACCAAATATCATGTAATTTTGATAGAATTCATTTTACGCAAGGCTGATGTTAAGAGAACATCAAAATATTTCTATGTTACATTATAACCTAGAGATTCTAATATAATATATGAAAAGAAATAATTGAATTATGAATATATTATTTAATGATTTATATATTATTAATTCATTGGTGATAAATTAAATACAAATGAAAATAAAACCATTCTTAAATAAAATGAAATATTTTTCTATTTAAATGTCAGTTAGTGAGTATAAAAAATCAATATTGATGGAATTTATTAATGAAACTTAAATTTAATATATTCAATATAAATGTTAACATTCATATACAATCATTTCTAGAAATTATATAAAAAAAATTCAATTTTTGTTACAAAAGTAGTAATTTTTTCAACAAAATATATTTTGGTCGCCTTTTGATTGTGCACCAATTTTATATCTACTTTTGAATATTGTTATATTCCATTTTAATAAATAAACCTATTCAATGAATTTGGTGTATCCAATTTTATGTTTTTCAATATTTGGAATTTTTATGATACGTTTAACGTTTTGTTGAATAGATAAAAAAATTCTTTTTAATTAAAAAAATCATTTCCAAAAACAATTATTTATAATTTTAAATTATATATTCATGTTGATTAAAAAAATTAATATATTACATTTCTACAATTTAAATTAAGTTTTATCACTAAAAATAATTTTACATTATGTTTAGATGTAGAAACAATTCCATCATTTACATTTTTTATCATTTAAATCTAGTTATCTCATTCCTACAACCGAATTAATTTTATATTAGTCATTCCAACTTATAATTTATTTATTTTTAAAAATGGAATCTATATTTGAAATTAAAATTTCCAAATTATGTAAACCTATATTCTTATTTTTGGTCATTAAGAATAATATCTAAATTAATTTTTTATTAATACGGTAATAAAGTAAACCAGTTAATTAAAGGTAAAAATAATATAATAAAATCATCCTAACAATTATTGTTATATAATTGGATGATTTTTTAAACCTAAATCATCATTGGGTTGAAATTGTATCCTTTTGAAGCCACCTGGATGAGATTATAATATTTATTATATTTTATATAAAGAAAAGATAAATATGTATAATAAAAATTTTAATAACTATAATATTTTTAATGAGAGTATAGCTAGAAGCTATGTTTGATTATAAATACTCTATTAAAATATAAACTGTTTTTCTTTATCAAAGAAATTTATTTGTAATTTTTATTAAATAAATATTGACCAAAAAATCTTATGCACTAATGATGTTGAAATTATTTAATTGATGAAAAATCAATAAAAAATTTGTATTTAAAAGATAATAAATATTAAAAGAAAAAATCACATGAACCAATATTGTGTTTTGAGTATATATTGACCATAATCATCCAAGGATCTCACTAATGACCTTTTTGAGTCACCTGTAATAGAGTATGACAATTATATTATTTTATCTAAAGTAATGTTATTGTTTTCATTTTGAAGTTTTAATAAATATAAAAAATTTAATGTTGAATTTTCCAAAAAATATATTCGACTATATGTATTTTAATGAAATCTATTGGATTTATCTTCATCATATAATTTAAAATTTACTTTTCAATCAACATATATGTATATAATATAATTAAACAAATGATGTAGTAATTATTTTCTTAAAAGAAATATAAAATTATTGTTATTAAAAATATTAAGATAAATATAATTTTGGATTATTAATATATAAAATGAATTTTATAGATTCCATTGACAAATTTTGGATTTAATAGTAAAAAAATTCACGTATAACTTCATAACATGAATTTTTTAATAATCATGGAATTGGATGGTGTCAAAATTGACACTATTTATATTTGGTCAAAATAATGTTATACTAAATTAATGTGATATAATAATACATTTTGAAAATTTTTAAATTAATATTACAGAGACGGAAATGTTCTAAATTGTTTATTTATTTTCAATTTGCACCAAACAAGTAAAAATTACACTACATTAACATTTAATCATTTATTACCTTAGTTAAAATTAAAATAAAGTAAAAAAATATTATTCAAAATGATAAAGTATATATTAATAGAAAAAAACATCTTAAATAAATTGGTTGATGATATTACAACCTTATATAATATATTCATAGAAACTATGATATTTTTGAGGTTTTTGGATAGGGTATATTTTATTATAAATTAATTTTAAAGGTGATTCCAAATGTTCCCTCACAACAGTTATAAAGGGTAACATCCTCCCTCACAACTTCAGTTCACATTTATCTTTCAATCTCAGATATCCCCTATTCATTTCATATCTAATCATATTTAATAACATAATAGTGGTTCTTTTCTTTTGACAATATCAATTATAGTGCCTTTAATAGTATATTCATAAGGAGTATGTTGATAAAGAGCTAAAATCACCTACCAATTTTATCAAACATCATTATTATTATACATTAAATTCATGAGTTGTTCTAATTATAAATTAATAACTATGTTATAAAATATATAATTATATGATATTATGTTTTTGAAACAACCACACAACACTTTCTATCCTGCATATTAAAAATTAAATGACCATGCGTGCGTACGTATGACATACCATCTCCATGTCGTGGTGTAATATATTTTTCACCACCACATTACATTGGTCTGTATATTGAAATAAAGTAAATATATATGACTATTATATCATTATATAGAATATGAGCTAAAATATATACCACCAACTTCAATACCATTTCACAATTAATGGAATGATATCGTCACTCGTGCGTACGTATGACATACCCTCTCTATGATGCCTGAATGGCCCGAAGGCCTTCATTTTTTTTTGATTTTTGATAACCCCCATTTCAAGGGATGATGGTGACCCCTTTTAAGGTTTGTAGGCTCATAGATTACATGGTCTATAGGCTTAGGAGATTACATGACCCGAAGGTCTTAAGGAATTCAACTAGACTATTTACAAGGAACTACCCCTCCCCAGCATCTACATCCTAATAGTATCTGTCCAACTTTTCAAGACCATCTGGCTAGGCTTCCCATGCAAATACAAGCTTGTACCGATGGCATAGCCATACCCTCTCATTTTAACAATCCATTTAAGTCTACTCTGGTAAGTACACATGCTTTGAATCCTCTTCTAGGGCTACTGCATTTTTGTAGTGTGTCTTGAGCCTTCATTCATGAGCCCCTAAGGCCATAAGGCGGCACAAAGTACTTAGGAATCAACTGGCCCGAAGGCCTTGGATGGCCTGAAAGCCTTACTGGACCCGAGGACTAAACTGGTGGCCGAAAGGCTTAGATGGATGAATTGTTCCGTCTGCTACAGTACCGAACAATGCTTGCTATAGTAACACTTCAGTTCCTGGTACAGTACTTCTACAGTGCCCCCATAAATACACCTCCACCCATATTTGATCTTGGGTCTCTTGGATGCACCTAGCGAGTCCTCACCAACTGGGCTGAGGCTCTTGTGTTACCCTCTCATTGAAGTGAGGTGATTCATTCTCCATGAAATAATTTAAAAAATGATTATATAAATGTTTATAAGGAATAAATATGATATAAATTGTAACACCCCAAGATTTCATAGTGTGTTATTTCTTCAAAATAATTCAATAACTTGCACTACACGCAACACTGAGTTCAATTGCACCATGACTTACCAAAAAAAAAAGCCATTAAAAGAGGTCATGAATAGTATTAACTAAATTTTAAACTTTATATAATCCTTATAATTTTAGAATCCATATTATGAGTTTCTTAGTCATAATGCAAGAACAGATTCATTTTCAGTATTGCACTTTTATCAACTTTTGATAGTGAAACCTTTTTAAATACAATATTTTAAACTTTTTGACTAAATGGAGACATCAAAAAATTTTAAATGAAACATCCCAAGCTTCCACGGTACGCTTTCCTTTGAATAAAACAGTAGCGTGTGTTGTACGCAACTTCGAGTTCTAACACACCGTAACCAATCAAACTAGCTGTTATGAATAGTAATACCTAATTTTTGAAGTTATATATATTTTATATTTTAAAATGGACTTCATTTTTGGATTCGGAATATCAAATTTAGCCTAAGGTGAAATTTTGGTACTTTTCGGATAACTTTCATATTTTGATGAATAGTGAAAATTACTAAATTTTAATTAAAAACAACTTTTTTAATCAAAATAATTAATAGTAATAAATTATGAATTTGAGTGGTTTTAAAGTATATTTAGAATATATTTTTACTATTTAATATAATGTTGGTCATTGGACATAATTTTACAATTAAACCGAACATAAACAAGTGTCAATCTTTTGATAGTTATTATCTCTTAAAAACACGCTTTTTGTTTTGACAGCGGGAATTAATTTTAAATTAATTTCTGCCACTTCTGTGTTTTGAATTTAGGAAAATGGATTCCATATTTGGAATCAGGATGTTCAAATTGTGTAAATAGGTAACTTTTATTTTTAGACATTTTGAATAATTACTGCGGTAAATATTTTATTTACCATGGTTAAGGGTAAATCCCGTAAATAAGGGTTAAAAATAATATTATAATAATACTAAATTACCCTAAAACCTGTCTTAACCCTATTGGTTGATACATGGTCGACCATGGGCATCTTTGTGTCAATTTTGGGACCCCATGGATCCACTTGTAAGTGATAATGACACTTTATTTTAATTAAGTCAAAATGAATACAAAAATGACACAAGCATATATCTTTTAGAAAAACAATTGTTACATAGGGTTATATAAGTTGGATTTTAGATTATAAATATTCATTAGAAAGATAAAAATATTTCCTACATAATGATATTTTATTTATAATTTTGAGACATTAAATAATTATGACACAAAGATGATGCAGTAATTACTATAATAGTGAAAAATTAAAATAATTGATATTATAAATACCCAAAAAAATATAATATGAAACTTTTAATGAATTAAACTAATTTTCTAGGATAATATGATATATTAGGATTGATTTAATTTACTTTTTTCGAAGTAATCAATCTGTTATGAGTTTCACAAAAATCAACTATTGAATAGCGTCAAAATTGACATAAAAGAGTTTTTAAAACAAATATTATATTATTAATTGATATTAAATTCCTAAAAATCTAAGTTTCGGCCAAGAGACTTATATAAGGATAGTTTCATCATTAATGGACCACTTGGGGGTCTCTTGGATGTATATAGTATGTTTATTAACCATATTATATAAAAATAAAAAGAGACATTGTAAAAGTGAAACTAATTAACTTAGAGTTAATACTTAAAGATAAGGTTAATATAAGTACCCAAACCTTTCTAAATTCTATTGGTTGAGTGGTTTTCGACCTATCCCCACCTTAAACTTTGAATAATCAACTTTGGAGCCTTTAGAAACCGAATATGAATTTATTATAAATTAATATTTCTAACTTTTCCAAAGGTGCCCCTCACCCCTCTTATAAAAGGGCACTCCTCCTTCTCATTTCTTCACACCTTAAAAGCCTTTTGTCTCGGCCAAACTCTGCCCAAATACTCTCCCAACATCCCTCACTACAACCGAGAGGCCTTAGTTTGATCAGAAAGCCAACCTAAGGAGCCCTTTTGATCAAATCAAAAGGAAGAACCCGAAGAAGAGGTAATGATTTCACCACCCTTCTCCAAGTTCATTTCTTCTTCCACTTCTTCTTCCTTTGTTCTTACCATTCTAAAATAATAACTCCAGTATCTCACATATACTGTGATGTTATTATAAATATGGTACAATCATATTCAGTATTCTATCCACCCTTTGAATAACATGTCACCATACGTGCGTACGTACGGCTTACCGTCTCCACGTCGTGGTGTAATTGTTATTCAATATAATATTATTTGGATGGGTATAATAATGATGTGTAACTCATGTAAATAATAAATATAACATGTTAATGATTCTGTATATATGATATACCATCCATTTATATATTATTTTAATATCAAAAGAATGATATTGTCGCTCGTGCGTACGTACGGACTACCGTCTCCACGAACGCGATGAGATTCATTCACCATCGTATCCATTCAAGTATAATTATCATTTGATGATTTAAAAATGATGTTTAAGGACTGGATATCATTCTGGATATGAATAAGATACAACAAACATGGCTTATGTAACAAAACATATAAAAGAAAATGAGTAAGTTAACTCCCGAAACGACGATAATTCTAAGATATTATTAACAAATCAATGTTAAAAGATCATATATTATATCATATTAATATATATGATTCTTGTATAATTTAATAACAACTATTTCACCATTATACAGGAGGTTAACCTACCCCAACCAAGGAAAAGTACAAGGTAAGGGTTATTTCACAATCTCTTCATTATCCGAGGTTGTTTATATGTAATAATATACTGGGATCTCTTTATCATCCACATCCATGTTTCTTAAAAATGTATTTCAAAACATTTTTACTATTTACTAGAATATGAGTTAAAGTCATTTATACCCTTTTTGACTTTTATAAGTGGTTTATAAAGGATTCTTTCGGTCGTTTTCAAAACAAGGTCCTTTTTAACCTTTTCGATAGAATTAAGGTAAGAATTTTTTTTTTAACTTATACGGCGGGTGCGGCTAATTTTCGCCATTATAAAATCTTCAAAACTTCCCTTACAAGCTTATAAGAATATTTTCAAAGAAAATGTTTTATTTTATATGGATCTTAAATTATTTCAAAATAAAAGGAGATATTTCTTTAAAAAGAATTTTGATTTCATCTATGTCAACATCCTTTGATGGATTTTAAGATTATTTGAAGTTGATTTATTATGATACAAAACTTCTATATTGTATTGAAGGTTTTGTGATATGTTTGACTATGGATGTGCTATTTTTATACCATTCATAGTTTATGGTGAAATTATTGACATTACGTATTCTAGTTTTAATACGAATGTTTATGTTATGTTTAAACCTTTTCATATGGGAATGCATTGGACTTAATAAGTGACGGGTGGAGCCCGCTATAGCTCCTCGATGCATCGGTAGGTATCATGAGACAAACTAGTGTCTTGGCACAAGGCCTTGACAAAATCTTATTTGTAGTCTTGGCACGAGGCCTTGGCTATGTGGTTATGATAGTCTGGCATTATGAATTCCATCATTATGAAAGTGGTTATTGATTTTTCATGTGATTATTCGATTAGTAGAATAACCATGTGAATAAGTAAATGTCATTATTTCATTTAATTTATGCCATACTATGTTGAAAGTTCAAGTTTTAAAGGCTTTTGTTTTAGTTATACATTGCCTTAAATGATTATTCTTATTTATGAAAGTTTCCGCTATATTGTTATCCTTACTGGGCATTTGAGCTCACCCCTTTTCTATGTTTTATTTTCCCAGGAAGTGAAGAAGTAAATTATGAATGACCTGCAGGGATATTATGTGGGGATATGAGTGTGGATTATGGAGACAATATGTTGTTGTAGTAGTTTTTCGTTTAATGATGTAATGTAAACCTTATGAATATATCTAGTGTTTCCAAGGCTACTAAACCAATCGGTCTTTCGAGATTTGATCTTTCTTGTGATCATGCCAATGTTACGAAGTAATGCACCGACTCTGGGCAGCTGGGGTCGGGGCGTTATAGTTGGTATCAGAGGAAGTTTAGTACAAACCTTGGAAGCTAGATTTAGATAAACTCTGATTAGAGCACGTAGACCTAAGATTAACTTTGAGGATTAGTATAGAAGAACTTCCTAGAATGTTGGTATTGTAGAGATTTTGTGAGTTTTCCGAGCAATACATCCCTGTCTGGATACGAGCAGGTAGAGGCGGATCTGGCACAGATGTACCTAGGGGTAAAACCCGAAAACACCGCTTTGAGCTAGACTCGAACGGGAACTGGTGCACGAAAACGGGCCTTGCTGCACTCTTGGTTACGACACTCCCGGGGGATATGCTTAGGATAACTCTCATTTTCTTTACAAATCATTTTGAAGGGATTATGAGTATATACTTCCTCAAAGAAAACATTCTTATGATTATGGATTATATCCATAAATAGTTCAATTTATGTTAAGTGTTTTATAAGTATGAGATTATGTATTTTGATTCATAAACTGATCTAGTGTATGCCATTGTTTAGAAATGGCGCCTAGTAGAAGGAATGAGAACTCCAGAGATGCACATGATCCAAAGAGAAGGAAGGATCATATCTTTCATGGTCTTAAGCTAGAATTTATAAGAGAAATAGTCTCCCATGTATTATCATCATATGAAGAAATAATATCATGTGTTGATAAGATAAGTAAAGAGTTTACTGAGTCCTATGGCTTTGAAGGGAAGCAAGAGAAGAAAAGGATGGAAGAGAGAAAGATGGATAAAAGTAAGAGGGAAAAGAAGAATTTTTCCATATGTGGTAACTGTGGAAAGAAACACCCTGGAACTTTCCTGAAAGGAATGGGAGTTTGTTATAAGTGTGGAGGAAAAGGGCACAAAGTACGTGACTGCAAGGGTAAGAAAATGGTTTTAAATGTACAATTCTTCATTTGCAAGGAGTTTGGACACTACGCGAACCTATGTCCCAGTCATCAGACTATGCCGCAAATGATGCTATTGGATAATAATCAAGTTATGATACTACCACAGATGAAGAGGAATGATTAGAGTTCTTATGTTGATTATGTCAATTGAGTGTTGTATCAACAATGTACTTGTTATAATAATTATGGAGTATATAAGGATTGTAATGCAGTACTATTTCATTAAGGACTTGAGATTGTGTGGAACAAAGAAAAGTGACTCATTAGCAGGATAGATTTTTGGAAAATATATGGTTGTGAGAATGATAAACCATAATATAGTTCTGATACTGAGGTAGTGATTTTGGAATAATATGTGATTGTTTTGGATAAATTATATTGGATATTCTTGACTACCTTGGAACTGACTAATGATTTGTATATTCCATCATTGTTGGTGTTTAAAACATTTTTAGATTAATGAAGTATATCCAGCATTCTATATGGAATAAGGGAGCATGAATGTAATCAATAAGGAATATGGTAATAAATGATGAAGGTATTCATATGCTATTACGGGGTAAAAAGGATCTATATTATGTTTACCTTCCTTATGAATGTTGGACTGTGAGTTTGGACAGAAGTATTTTGGATAGTTCTAGTTTGGATTATTTTGGATTTCCATAAAAGGACAACCCGGAGGTCGGGCGGCAACCCGTCGCGTCGGGAAAGGCTGCGAGACTTGAACCCGCAACCAAAGGGCGACAAGGGTGTATCACCTACCACTATCCCACGAGATGTCCTGGATTAAATAAAGTAGTTTTTTAAAAGATCTGGAAGATGAATTATAAATTCGTTTATTTTGGAACCCTCTATGAATAGTATAAATAGAATTTTTTTTACGAGTGAATGATGAGTTTTGGTAGAAATTTATTAATGGATAAAACTCTAATTATAAACTAAGTATATCTCCTTATGATCTTAACCAATCTCATAAATAAATTCCTCATCATTAATAAAAGGAACTTAGAACAAAAATGTTGTCCTAGATGGTACCTTAAATCATCACTAATTTATGGCTTTGGGATTGTTGGCCTTTTCATAGCCATGTTCTCTACCACTCTCCATCAGATAATTGATGGCTAGATTTTTCTTCCATATCCATATTTTCTTACATGGAACCCTAGTATGTGTTATTTTCGGTAATCTTCATACTTTCCACTCTTTATTTTAAATAGAGGCCTCATTAATTCATTTTTCGATGTGGGATTTCAACTAAGATATTTTGAAACGTCAAAAATGTGTTATCCTAATACCCTATGTTTTGTTGAACCGATGGTCTTTCAAATCATCATAGATTGATGAATTTAAGGACCTCAATTATACACTTGTTTGTGATTGATGACCTCAATCACTACCTATAAATATTTACGTTTTTCCTCCGATTATATGTCTCTAATTTCCACCAATGTTCTCCTAATCGAGATCATAATTTGGTGGTGACCCTTTGATTTCTCTTTTCCTCATATTAAGACTAAATTTTAGTAACCCAATTTCCGATGTGGGTTTTCCCACAAATATATTTTCTACTTTCGACCTTTTATTTTTGAAGAACAATTTCAAATTGCGAGGACGCAATTTATTGAAGGAGGGGAGAATGTAACACCCCAAGATTTCATAGTGTGTTATTTCTTCAAAATAATTCAATAACTTGTACTACACGCAACACTGAGTTCAATTGCACCATGACTTACCAAAAAAAAAGCCATTAAAAGAGGTCATGAATAGTATTAACTAAATTTTAAACTTTATATAATCCTTATAATTTTAGAATCCATATTATGAGTTTCTTAGTCATAATGCAAGAACAGATTCATTTTCAGTATTGCACTTTTATCAACTTTTGATAGTGAAACCTTTTTAAATACAATATTTTAAACTTTTTGACTAAATGGAGACATCAAAAAATTTAAAATGAAACATCCCAAGCTTCCACGGTACGCTTTCCTTTGAATAAAACAGTAGCGTGTGTTGTACGCAACTTCGAGTTCTAACACACCGTAACCAATCAAACTAGCTGTTATGAATAGTAATACCTACTTTTTGAAGTTATATATATTTTATATTTTAAAATGGACTTCATTTTTGGATTCGGAATATCAAATTTAGCCTAAGGTGAAATTTTGGTACTTTTCGGATAACTTTCATATTTTGATGAATAGTGAAAATTACTAAATTTTAATTAAAAACAACTTTTTTAATCAAAATAATTAATAGTAATAAATTATGATTTTGAGTGGTTTTAAAGTATATTTAGAATATATTTTTACTATTTAATATAATGTTGGTCATTGGACATAATTTTACAATTAAACCGAACATAAACAAGTGTCAATCTTTTGATAGTTATTATCTCTTAAAAACACGCTTTTTGTTTTGACAGCGGGAATTAATTTTAAATTAATTTCTGCCACTTCTGTGTTTTGAATTTAGGAAAATGGATTCCATATTTGGAATCAGGATGTTCAAATTGTGTAAATAGGTAACTTTTATTTTTAGACATTTTGAATAATTACTGCGGTAAATATTTTATTTACCATGGTTAAGGGTAAATCCCGTAAATAAGGGTTAAAAAATAATGTTATAATAATACTAAATTACACTTAAACGTGTATTAACCCTATTGGTTGATACATGGTCTACCATGGGCATCTTTGTGTAAATTTTGGGACCCCATGGATCCACTTGTAAGTGATAATGACACTTTATTTTAATTAAGTCAAAATGAATACAAAAATGACACAAGCATATATCTTTTAGAAAAACAATTGTTACATAGGGTTATATAAGTTGGATTTTAGATTATAAATATTCATTAGAAATATAAAAAGATTTCCTACATAATGATATTTTATTTATAATTTTTAGACATTAAATAATTATGACACAAAGATGATGCAGTAATTACTATAATAGTGAAAAATTAAAATAATTGATATTATAAATACCCAAACAAATATAATATGAAACTTTTAATGAATTAAACTAATTTTCTAGGATAATATAATATATTAGGATTGATTTAATTGACTTTGTTCGAAGTAATCAATCTGTTATGAGTTTCACAAAAATCAACTATTGAATAGCGTCAAAATTGACATAAAAGAGTTTTTAAAACAAATATTATAGTATTAATTGATATTAAATTCCTAAAAATCTAAGGTTCGGCCAAGAGACTTATATAAGGATAGGTTCATCATTAATGGACCACTTGGGGGTCTCTTGGATGTATATAGTAAGTTTATTAACCATATTATATAAAAATACAAAGAGACATTGTAAAAGTGAAACTAATTAACTTAGAGTTAATACTTAAAGATAAGGTTAATATAAGTACCCAAACCTGTCTAAATTCTATTGGTTGAGTGGTTTTCGACATATCACCACCTTAACCTTTTAATAATCAACTTTGGAGCCTTTATAAACCGAATATGAATTTATTATAAATTAATATTTCTAACTTTTCCAAATGTGCCCCTCACCCCTCTTATAAAAGGGCACTCCTCCTTCTCATTTCTTCACACCTTCAAAGCCTTTTGGATCGGCCAAACTCTGCCCAAATACTCTCCCAACATCCCTCACTACAACCTAGAGGCCTTAGTTTGATCAGAAAGCCAACCTAAGGACCCCTTTTGATCAAATCAAAAGGAAGAACCCGAAGAAGAGGTAATGATTTCACCACCCTTCTCCAAGTTCATTTCTTCTTCCACTTCTTCTTCCTTTGTTCTTACCATTCTAAAATAATAACTCCAGTATCTCACATATACTGTGATGTTATTATAAATATGGTACAATCATATTCAGTATTCTATCCACCCTTTGAATAACATGTCACCATACGTGCGTACGTACTGCTTACCGTCTCCACGTCGTGGTGTAATTGTTATTCAATATAATATTATTTGGATGGGTATAATAATGATGTGTAACTCATGTAAATAATAAATATAACATGTTAATGATTCTGTATATTTGATATACCATCCATTTATATATTATTTTAATATCAAAAGAATGATATTGTCGCTCGTGCGTACGTACGGACTACCGTCTCCACGAACGCGATGAGATTCATTCTCCATCGTATCCATTCAAGTATAATTATCATTTGATGATTTAAAAATGATGTTTAAGGACTGGATATCATTCTGGATATGAATAAGATACAACAACCATGGCTTATGTAACAAAACATATAAAAGAAAATGAGTAAGTTAACTCCCGAAACGACGATAATTCTAAGATATTATTAACAAATCAATGTTAAGAGATCATATATGATATCATATTAATATATATGATTCTTGTATAATTTAATAACAACTATTTCACCATTATACAGGAGGTTAACCTACCCCAACCAAGGAAAAGTACAAGGTAAGGGTTATTTCACAATCTTTTCATTATCCGAGGTTGTTTATATGTAATAATATACTGGGATCTCTTTATCATCCACATCCATGTTTCTTAAAAATGTATTTCAAAACATTTTTACTATTTACTAGAATATGAGTTAAAGTCATTTATACCCTTTTTGACTTTTATAAGTGGTTTATAAAGGATTCTTTCGGTCGTTTTCAAAACAAGGTCCTTTTTAACCTTTTCGACAGAATTAAGGTATGAATGTTTTTTTTAACTTATACGGCGGGTGCGGCTAATTTCCGCCATTATAAAATCTTCATAACATCCCTTACAAGCTTATAAGAATATTTTCAAAGAAAATGTTTTATTTTATATGGATCTTAAATTATTTCAAAATAAAAGGAGATATTTCTTTAAAAAGAATTTTGATTTCATCTATGTCAACATCCTTTGATGGATTTTAAGATTATTTGAAGTTGATTTATTATGATACAAAACTTCTATATTGTGTTGAAGGTTTTGTGATATGTTTGACTATGGATGTGATATTTTTATACCATTCATAGTTTATGGTGAAATTATTGACATTTCGTATGCTAGTTTTAATACGAATGTTTATGTTATGTTTAAACCTTTTCATATGGGAATGCATTGGACTTAATAAGTGACGGGTGGAGCCCTCTATAGCTCCTCGATGCATCGGTAGGTCTCATGAGACAAACTAGTGTCTTGGCACAAGGCCTTGACAAAATCTTATTTGTAGTCTTGGCACGAGGCCTTGGCTATGTGGTTATGATAGTCTGGCATTATGCATTCCATCATTATGAAAGTGGTTATTGATTTTTCATGTGATTATTCGATTAGTAGAATAACCATGTGAATAAGTAAATGGCATTATTTCATTTAATTTATGCCATACTATGTTGAAAGTTCATGTTTTAAAGGCTTTTGTTTTAGTTATACATTGCCTTAAATGTTTATTCTTATTTATGAAAGTTTCCGCTATATTTTTATCCTTACTGGGCATTTGAGCTCACCCCTTTTCTATGTTTTATTTTTCCCAGGAAGTGAAGAAGTAAATTATGAATGACCTGCAGGGATATTATGTGGGGATATGAGTGTGCATTATGGAGACAATATGTTGTTGTAGTAGTTTTTCATTTAATGATGTAATGTAAACCTTATGAATATATCTAGTGTTTCCAAGGCTACTAAACCAATCGGTCTTTCGAGATTTGATCTTTCTTGTGATCATGCCAATGTTACGATGTAATGCACCGACTCTGGGCAGCTGGGTCGGGGCATTACATAAATTAAATTATTATCATTGAATAAATGATAAAAAGGAATGCCATAAAGAATAACTAGAATTTATATGACAAAACAAGCAGTAAATAACAGCTGAAAGAAGAGTAGTAATGAAATAATATTAAACATGAAATAATATGAACACATATAATAAAAAATATATAAATATGATTCTGGATCATGTTTATTACATTCTTTAATCTATTAAACATGAGGATCAAATATGTACCAAAGAATCAGACCAAATGTAAGGTATTATTTTGTCTCAATTTTTTTGTTTGAGACAAATCTTGTATACACCACAAATTTTTTGGGTTTTAGGTTTACCATGAATGTATTTTTGATTCTTATTATAATGTTTATGATATTAACATATACATATAATTTTATTTATTTTAAAAGGAATACAAATTTTCTCCTTATAAATTAATTTGGGATAATTTCACAATCTCATTATTATCAGATACTAATTACATGTAATTATTTATTAGGGTATATTTTTTATCCTGGTCTATGATTCCTAAATTTTAATTAAATTTTTTTTTTCTATTATAATACATTGGTTTAAAAACATTTTTACCCACAAGTGAATTTTTATTAAATGGTATGGAAGGAATATTTTTTTGTTTTCTACACAATGTAATTTTTAACTTATTCAGAAAAAGTATGAGAATAATGGTTTATTTTAACATATATGGAAATAATAGATTTTAAAATTTTCTAAATGACTGAATTATATGATGACTCTTTTATATGAATTCAAGGTTAATTTCAATGACATTATATTCCTTTAAAATTTTGTGGCAATATGAAAAAACAATTTTTTAGAAGAAATGATATTTCTTCAAGAATATAATGTTTTTAACAATATTAATTTACTTCTATGATGGTATTATGTAATATGTTTATGATTCAATAATATTTTCCTTATTATTCCTATGGTTTCCTTATTTTTGTGAAGGAATTTTATTTAGGAAATCCCTTTGTTTTATAAGGTTTCTGGTACAATGTATTGATGTTTAAGAATCCCATTTCATTTCAAGTGTAATACTATGATGAATGATTTATGATTTTGAGACCTAGATAATAATGATTTCATTGTGAGTTTTGTGGGAAAAATATCTCCCTACAACACATTTGGTAAATATTTATATCCCATTATATTGACATAGAGGTATTCTTCCACTAAGATGGTCTTGGTAGTGAAACATTACAACTAACATGTATATGGGAGTGAACCATGACTACCATGATATTTATGGGAATGATCCATGATAGCCAAGATTGTACGGGGGAGTGAACCCATACTACTAATATGGGCTTGGAAGCGATTCCTTGATTACTATGGAAATAATTTTTAATTTCATTTATGTCACCAAAAAATACCATGATTTATTCTAATTTTATAATTTCATGGAATATGATCATTATTCCGTTTTTATTCATGTATTATAAAATTCCACAATTTATCCAATTAATAATGAGTTTGATATATGTTATTCATGGTTTGATTTTAAAATGTTATGTATATATTTTTTACATTAGAATGTTCTTGTTTTCATTGTTTACCCTTACCGGGAATCTAATTCCACCCTTTTCTTATTTCACTTCCCCATGATATTATGAAGGGTAGTTTGTAAGATTTGTCAAAATTTGGTTCTAGTAATGAAGGAAAAATTAGGAGATGATGTAGATGTTTAATGAACCAGTTGATTATGTTTTCCCACTTTCAAAATACACTAAACTAATACATTCATTTCGAACATGTTTGTGTCATGTATTATGTAATTCAAAAATGAAAAGTAATTTCCATGACCATCTATCATGGGTCTTTACATGAACCATCTTACGAAATATGAAATGTATAGTTGAACCCCATATTGAATTATAAATAAATATAAAACCCATTTCTTAAATATCATGTAACTGCTTCTAGTGATACTAAAGCCATATAGGTTTCATCATATAATGAATAATGGATAATATTGTTTCTTTTGAAATCAAATCAAAAGATAAATCCACATCTCGTATAGGAGGTTTCCCTATAAAATTCATTAGAGGACAATTCACTGAAACGATCCCCAATAGAATTGAATTCAATATGTTGAATTCCATGATATCTCATAAAGTTACTAGTTGTCTGGGATGTCACTATACATATCACACGAAGATCTAGTCATGCTCTACTCACATATATATATATACAATTCACCCTTATTAATGTATGTGTGGACCTCATTTGTTATTAATGTCACCATAAAATGATTAAAATTAATGTTACACCAATTGGGAAATAAATTTCCCATCTACATAATGTTTTTCAAACTATTCATACTGGGGAAAGAGTGGTTCCATTTGAATTTTTACCCACATATTTCATGTTTTTACCCTTTGGAATAGTGTGAACTCTCTGATCAAAACACCAACTATGATTCAAGAGTCATAATTCCATAGAATAAATATATCTCATGACTAGGAATTCCTAAAAAAATTTATATATATAAATAAGAGTGTGAATTGAATGTGACAAATAATGAAGATACTAATCAAGAGGTTAAAAGAATAATACCTCTTAGTGTAGAAATCATGATACTATTTTCCTCATGGCAAGGCATAACAATATGTATATGGAATGATCAAAATCCATGATATACAACTATACTAATCTGGGCTAGACCACTCCACTGTTACTGCATATCTATTTCTTTGGTACCTCATCGATGACCACCTCCACGGAAAGATCAGTATGTAGTACTCCAGCTACCTATGTGGAAATGTACTATATATTCTAACCATGATGGTTGAGCTTATATGAATCCTCACCCACTAAGAATAGATAGGATTAATCAATTATGCACTAAAGATACCATATTAATATTCTAGCTTGGAATTCAATGGGTTCTCAAAGAAAATGGTGCTTCATATACCCCATCTTCCCACGCTAGTAGTACACTATGTAATTATCAATTTTTTTATTATGATAAATACTTTCCTATGTGTATCCCCAAAGTGATGGTTACACACATATAGTTAACCAGTTCTATATGATGACTTGAAGTAGCACTGGACCACACCACAATCTTCTCTCATGTTTCACTCAATGATGAGGACCAGATTCAATAGCTCAAAAGTGGTGGTTATCGAAAAAACCATTACATGTGTTCTAATGGAATATAATTTTTCATCCTCAAACATTCTCAATGTTAACAACTCAAAAACATTAATTTCATCTTAAAAGAATATATGTTATGTTTAATGAGAATAATATTAAATCCCATGCATAAAACCATAATATATATATTTATATTCTCTTTTAAAGACTTCTCCTAGCATTTTTGGAAAGAAGTTATCATAGAAGTCTATGATGAATTCCACCCGAACCATACCACAATGATGAAAAACCAAGGTAATCATGTCCCCCCAATTTTTCACACAATCAAAATGCATAAATCTTTCATTACTGACCATTATTTATAGAGTAAACAACAAATTCATGAATATAAATAGTATGGACTCTATTCTATGACTTAATTGCCTAGGGGAAACCATCCCTAAAAAGGCAGGACAATTTTTATGCTGTAAATCTCACGTAAACCCTTCCATTGTTAAGGATGATAAAGTGGATCCCAAAAAATACTACATAATCTTTTTGAATCTCTCTTAGATTAGATCATTGGATTCCAACCTTATAATAAAATAAATTTCTATAGAGCTATACTAGTGGTAATTCTTATGCATTAGGGCCCACTACCTCGAGAGCATAATCATCACCATAATCGTGAAACATTGCTCAAGGGATCCTTGGGGGAATATCTCAATAATTATAAAATGTACACTTCTGAAATATTTCAATATAATACAAGATCAAGGAAATAAAAAATATAATAATTCATATGAAATTGGTTACAATCCTATAGCTATTCCTAAATCAATATTTTGGTGGTATGGAATATCTCAACAGAATACATGGGACACGACTTATACCCCCAACTAAGGTCACATATGGGATAAGATCTCACAAAATTTAAAATTGAAATAGGTATATGAAGTTTTAATTGTATGTTGATTTGGAATAAATGCTTTACATCATAATTTTTATCCCCTTTGAATATTAATGATTTTATTTAGGATTTTAAATTAATATAATTTAATACTCATTTTTTGTATGTATAGATATCAAATTATATTTATATGAATCATAATTCAATATTAATAATCGGTCATAGTCATGGTAAATTTCAATTATCTTGTCGGTTAATTGTGACGTGAACCATTAATATTGTATTAGGATGTAATAGGTGTCACAAAATGATATAATTAGACAAATTACCATTAAAAATTTATATATGCACAGATTTTATAAGTAAATATTCTCATTCGTGAAACCAAATAAACTAATATATCTTTCCTAGTATCCAATGTTCTGTGAATCCTACATGGAATAATTGGTTACATAAGTTGAATCATCATGATATCCAAGAAGAACCATTTTAGTTAATGTAGAATGTAAAATAAATCCAATTACCTTATACATTTTAGAAATAATAGTGCTGTTTAAGTCATAATTCTTGGAAATAATAACATATATCAGGAAATTTACACAATAATATAAATTTCTCATAAAATATGTGTGAAATTTGAATCATGAAGTTCTTATTATGATGTATGAAATGATATATCTTTGCCTCATCAATAAATGTTTACTAAATAACACACAATAACATTAAAATTCACAACTCATGTGCATATCCCAATAGTAAAATAAATACAAATGTAACACACAAAAACGAAAAATGTAATATCCCAACATAAGAAATTTTGAATTCCACTGCATGTGGGATACCTATCCTATGAATGTGTTCATTAAAAAACTCCAACATGTTCATAGTCTTATGTCTAATACAAAAATAGTAATACAAAATAAAAATAATGACATGATAAAACATTTTTATTTATCGAACCTATTTCACTCATAACTATCCAAACCTTATTGGACTGATGGCCTGAAGTATGCATAACCATATGAGAGAGGACACTTAGTAGTAGTGTGTATATATAATGGAACAATGGGAAGACTATACACTCTTGACAATTTCACAGTAAAATAGTATTTCATAAGAAAAAGTAAAAATATAATTAAAATTACTTAACATTGGAATAATATAATATTTTGATATTATAAATAGGGATTATAAGAATCAATTTCAAATACAGAATGATGGTCTTATCATGATACTATATAGAAGGGGAGATTGGAAAAATAGAAATACATGTGTTCAACATGCTATACTAAATGATAAAAGTATAAATTATATCTCCACTAGAATATTTAGAATAATATCAGTCTAGGATTCCCATGCTCTTACACATTATATAATGAATCATTAATCTGTAGCTGTAGAATTCAAATTGTCTATACCAACACCAATAATTTTTATTCTTTTTCTAACAGACTTACAGAAGAGGGTGAGAGATTTAATTAGTATGACCCCAAAAAAATGTCAATAATAATACATCTAGTTATTAGAAATTGATAAATATTCATCTATAATAATTTATAGAATAATTAAATACATTAACATGATGGGCTCTGGATCCTAAAGGACATCGAGTGGATAACATGTTCTTCAGCCAAAGCGGGGATATCTTTGATGACATCAAAATATATGTATGTATATATATATGTATGTATGTATGTGCATATATATTGTATATATATGGTCCATATTTTGTTTTAAATCTTAATGAAATTTAAAAAGATTCTACTACAAATTATGACAAGAGTCGGGACTCAAACATCCTTGGAAAGTAGAATGAGTCTCAGAGAATGTCTAAGGATTCCATGCATATATTTTATGAATCATATGTGTCTCCATGATTTTTTATCATAATATGGGTTGTTATTACTGGTTATCACATTTAATTTTGATGTAATTCATCTATTTCACATTTTAATGGATATTACATTCTTGATAATAACATTTAATTTGGGATTCCATGCCCACATATCACATTTCATTGGCGACATAAATTTGGATTATCACTTTTAATTTGGGCTTATATGACCATATAAAACATTTAATTGGATATTTTTGTGAATGAGTATCACAGATAGATGTGATTTCATTCACGTGTTTAATAATAAATTCCCTAAACATTCATCACATTTATACAATAAAGTTAAGTAATACATTAATATAGTCCAAAGGATGATGTCCCCCGAGGTATTACCATATTTTATCCAATAAAACATATTACCTCTAAAACTCAATATATTTTCATCATCAGGATATCCCCAATGAATACAGGTATCCAAATCCATCTATTCAATGGGCCATACAACAAATTAAATCATGCCTCTCAGCTAGAGTGACTAATTCATTTAATGATTTATTATATCCTTCTCATCAATGTCACACCCCCAATTATAGAATATACATTCCAATGGAGAAATATATCACTCAAAACAATGGATAATCCTCAAAGAGTCATATTTCCCTTGTTATGAACTATAATGTTCCTCTCATTTTTATATCATATACCAACATATGCTATTTATTATTCACATAAAATTACATTTTATATGACTTTAAAATTGTTATAGCCATTATGATTTTATGTCTTAAAATTTATGATAATGTTCTGTCACGAACTGAATCTGGTCACCCCCAATACTGGCACCAGAACCAGCCCGTGGCAAGCCCCTAAGAGCATTACCTATCCCCACGGGCTTTCACATGTGCCTGGGTATAAAAAAATTAGGCTTGGGAATGATTTACCCATGTATGATAGCATAAAACCCTGAAAATAATCCATAATATAAATCAGAAATTTTCATCCAAATAATTCTTAAGAAAAAAACAGAATTTAATACATGTCATTTAATAAAATACTAGATGTCCAAATATATATATAAATAGATGAAAGACATCTACAAGGGCTCCACATGACAAGTGGTCATCGCCCACAAGTCTTCTTCAAAACTCTACCCCAAGGATGGGAACTAACACTGTCATGAACCGAATCTGGTCGCGGCCAAAACCAGCACCAGACCCAGCCCGTGACAAGGCTCGAAGGGTGTTACCTATCCCCAAGGGCTGGCACAAGTGCCCAGGTATCATTTATCTTGGTTTGGTAACGATTTACCTGAATATGAATGCATAAAACCTTAATAATAATCCATAATATAAATTCTGAAATTTATAGCCAAACAAGTGTTAATAAAAAACCCAGAACTAAATACATTGGATTAAATACAATAGAATAGGTTAAAATACAAAAAACTAAAATAGAAAGACTTCCCAAAGGACTCCACATGACAAGGGGGTCATCACCCGCAAGTCGTCTCCACAAATCTGTCCCAACGATGGGGACTAACACCCAGAACCGCCATCAGCCTTGGCCTTTCCTTTACCTGAGTCAAATATAATAATAAAGTATACTTACACCCAAGGGGTGTAAGTAGGTTGTGAGCCTAATACCAATAGGATAACACCCAATGATTCCAAGGTAAATGCAATACAAGGTGAAAAAGCAAGCAGTTTTAATAGGCAATGAAAAGCGGTGACAAATTCAAAGAAAGGCTACTTTAAATTGAAAACATTTTTCAAGAAACAAATTTCAGAATGTTAACACATTTAAATAGGAATGTTATCTAATTAAATATAATTCCAAATACACCCAAATACAAAGGAAAATACTACAAAACTAACGAGCAACAAAACTGGGAACACCCCTCGGCACTAGATAGTCTCGGGCCCCATGTACCTCATACCTCGGTGTAATGTAACCATAGTAAAATCCGTTCTCATGCACAAGCCACTAGTAGGGAACATACCCATAACCTAGTGGTCCCCAATCATCATCCACATAGTTTAGTTGGAGTTGTCTTTATCCAAATTCTATGTGAAACAGGGACAAAACCCATGTGGTCCACTAGCCGTACTAGTACAAATCTGCCCCACCTAGGTACCTGGGCTTCCCCCTTTGTGCTCAAACAATTTCAGGATTTAACACATATCCATTTTAATCTAAAACACTACTACTGGTCACATATACCAAACATAGTAGCTATCTTATTTTATACCACTTAAAACAGACAAAAAAATCTTTGAATTTGAATAAATCAATTTCTCAAAATCCCGTGTTGTTTTGCACACAAAACCCCTTAAGAAACCCACTTGTACCCGATGTTAAGACTTGTAAGTTACCAAAACAGTAAAGTTAGCCCAATAAATTTCAATGAAAACAACAAATCAATTTGCAGGCATCCCCATGTTAAACAATAAGGGTTATCTTTGTAAACCCTTCATTTTCACACAAAAGTGGAACCAAAACTTCACTTTCTTTACAAACACAAATAAGACCAATTTTTTAAGCAATAACCAAATGGGATAAACATTATAAACAGTATTTTATGCCTTATTACAGATCAATAAAAACAACTATGTATTTATAGGGAATCCCCAAATAAACAAACAAAACACTTCTTTGGAAAACACCCAATTTCACACCAAATTGGCATTTTAAATTCAATTGCAATAGAAACATCAATAGAACAATTTTTGCAGAAATAATAAAATTATATAAATCTGAAAATATGATAAATATATAATTCTAATACACAAAGATTTCATCAACATTGGTATCACCTACCAAATCAAATGAAACCATTGAATCATTTGTGCGAAAACACAAACGCACCACCGCCGCACATCAAGAAGGGTAGATCAAACCTAAAAATAGAAAATTGGACCAAGAAAACCCAAGGTTAAACCTTAGGTTCGAACCCCTACCCACTGGTCATTTTTTCACTTCAATAAAAAGGGAGGAAACCCAAAATAGTAGAATGAACCCCTAATCAATTTGAAAGGGGAAAAGAAATGGACAAACTTACTTCAGAAATATAGAATAAATCTCCCCAAAACACCAGTATCTGAAATTGAAAATGGCCAAAACTCAGGGGATGTTCGAACAAGAATTATTAGTTCATTTAGGAATTGTAATGGAGGGAAAATAGTATGAATTGAGAGAGTTATGATTGAATGAACATACCTCATCAAATCTTACTGATTTTTGAATCCCTAAGATGTTCATCCCTAAATCGCGACCTTAATAGCTCCAAAGAGGGGGCTAAAGAGGCTGTGGGAGCGGCTGAGTGTAAGGGCCGAATATGAGGCTTGGAATCACTGAAAAATACTTAAAACTGAATACGTTATTAAATAAATAAAATTAATTTTTAAAACTGAATATGGGCTTCCGGGAAGGCCCAATCCCTTGAATAAAAACCCAACTAACCCTAGGCTATGGATTTCCAAAGGCTCCACATTTTAATTTTACTGTTAATATATCAAGGGAGGACATTTAGGAGTTAAAATGATTGAAATATATTAAAAAATGAATAAGTTATAAAAGAAACAAAATTGATTTTTAAATCTGGAATTGGGTTCACGGTTTGGCCCAATTCACGAAAACTCACATATTCTTCAAAAAACCATTGGAAATCCCCAAAACAAAGAATTAATGGAAATTAAAATTAAAATAAATTTTAAATAAGGTATGTATGTGACAATTCTCCCCACTATAAAATCTTTCCGCCCCGGAAAGTCACAGCAAGACCAAATAAACAACCAAACCCAACTGAGAAACCAAGATGTACTCCTTTGCCAGGTTTCTTCCCCAAAGGCCAAAACACCTCCAGTGATTAATGAAGGAAGGTATACTCTCACAAACCTAACATAAAACACTTTCTTGAAACAATCAAGCACATTCGTAGTTTATCCCAAAATAAAACTCCTCAAACACTATCCGAACAAGACTCAAGCAACTCACCCAAATGAACAACAACTTCAAACAATGTTACATTTACCTTACATTAACTAAACCATTGGGCGCTCTCCAGTACCAATGTTTACTCAAGAAAGATGTTGGTATCTAGATAGCTCCGAAAGAGACTATCTACACCATTCCTAGAACATGGAAAAATCTATGTTACTAGTACGGGGGGACACAAATACGCTCCCCACCATAAGAGACAACCAATATTTTTTCGAGACAGAATCAGGAGACTAACAGGGGGAGGCCTAAATGGACTCACTGGTACAAAGGATATTCTTCCATCAGAAATTTACAAAAGAAATTATATAAGACTCATAGTGGGTCTCCCTACCACAAGAACCAACCTTATTAACCAACCAACACTGGCCGGTAATGAAAGACCCTAAAATTTAAAGAGTTGGGGCGACCACATGGTTAGTTTGCACGGTTTGGGAAGCCATACACTAATAGTTGGGATCCTTATTTCCACATGGTTTTCTAGGGCATGGTCACTGTTATCCAAGTGAAAACTGTGTTCACAAACAGTGTAGACAAACTTCAATCATCTCTCTAATGATTCAGTGGAAACCAAAAGGGGGAGGGAATAACATTGGGTGATGACATGGGCACACGGCCCTCCACCTATTTCCACCGAACATGGCCAACTGAAGAATGATTATGAAACCATAGGTTTAAAATCTTCCTAACATTCTTACTGAGGAAATGACTTTGTACAAGGGTTTAAATGACCCTGTGATTTTCCCTGACTACGAGCCAACTTCTCTCTGAGACCTATTGCTGGAGCTCAAATGATTGAAGCATCATCGGACTCACAGTTAGGCTTTGGAAACCCCATGAACGATAATTCATCTTTCAATGAAACCAACAACTACAACGCAATCCCAGATAAGTTTTCCAGACATAACACATTCCAAACTCACTTTACCCGATCCCGACATTTCACTGAAACAAGGGCTAAGAAGATACACACACATCACACCTTGTTTCTTTAGGTGAGAAACAATATAAGTAAAGAACACCAACACTCACCTTCATCTAAAATGGAATATTTTTATGTTTTTCCAAGGGAGACATTCACCCAACATGACAGAGACTCTCATAGGATTTCACGACATTCACCTCTATGGTCAACCGAGCACATGACATCATAAGGCATCACCGAACATGACCACTACGACTGATATAAACAATTCATGGAGAGGGACCTTATACAACATCCCCAAACAACACAAAATTCTAGAAAGTGGCCACAATATTCTATCGTGACCATATTTCCCACACCGATGGTTTAACATGAATTAATGCATCAAATAAACTTTGAAGAACACAAAGGTCCTCTTAGACACCATCGAGACACTCATCCACACTTACAACGAAAGAACACTTCCACCTTCAATGAATCATGAAACTTCAGAAACTAAGGTTTCTTTCAACCTTCCACAAGAACATTACCACTTCCAGAGGATCCAAAAATCAACGAAATTAATGGGTGTAGACTCAATCAACAATGATCGATAAAATATTCCTTATATTGATCAACTGGAGGATTTTCCAATGGCGAAACAATACAGGTTGCACTTCAGTTGTGCAGTAACCCTTAATGGGGGCATACCTTATGCAATGAGAGAACCCAAGGACCCAACCGAGATGGTCAATTGGTCAAAACATGCCACAAACTAGATCCAAACACATGAAGGGAACCACTGTAAAGGCATCCCAAAACATTTTTCAAAAGAGACCACTAACCGTCCTTACAACACAGCATACCAACCAAACAGAAACCTAAAACACAGTTCAAACAGAAGGGGTTCATGAACTCAAAACATCCCACAATATCAACATTTTCAAAAACCCATAATACAATCCATACCAAACTATTCATCAAGACATCATGTTTTTCTTTAAAACCAATTCATTTAAAACAAACGGTTTAGCAGTAAGCATATCCACCAGTGGTACCCCATGGGCCTCACACATGCATGTTTTTATGCCACACCGGGCACCCTCCTCATATCAATCCCATCACTCATCCAGTCATGCCATCAACCATCCATCATCCAATATAATCCCATGCATGTGGTCACCCATGGAAATATCAAAGGTTAAAACAAATATTATTTCCACTTTTCAAAACCAAAACGATCAACCAACACATCCTTTTTTTTCAAAAATGCTTACCAGGAGATCAAAATCCCAATTCAAATATTACTAAAATTTTCAGAAAGACACAAACATTTATACAAGAACCGAATTTTAATATATTAACATCAATTTCAAAACATCTCATCCCATTAAAACACCCTTTTATTGTTTAGAAAACTCTATTAGAAATTTTTTTTCAAAACCAACTTCAGTATAGTTTCTACTTTTAAAAAGAGGTTTAAGAACACCAGTTTCCATTTGAATTTAATTCTGCAAATTCAGTTCCACCATTTCATAAATCATACCATTCCATATTTATTTGAAAATAATTTCACAAAATCTTTACACTTCTTAAAACCAAGTCACTTTAAAATCAATGTTCCAAGATTTCAAAATTAAGGAACACAAGACAATGCGAGAGGAAACTAGTTTCTATGGGTTACTTGGATATATGGTTGGAGACCATACCCCAATCACTTCACCTTCACAAAGAGTATTCTATGGATGATCCCCAACTCCACATGGCTTGCTAGGCCCTACGAGCTCACTGAGACCATTAACCCAACTCTTTTTTCATTTCCCCTAACCATAATTAAAACTAGAAAACCAAAGGACATAGATAAATCCTAACTTCCCCAGGAAACATGAATCCTATCATGAGGTGTGGTGATCAGGCACACTACCCATAACTAGAATACAAAGTCCCTACAATCCTAACTCTATAATATCCCGACTCTTCCCCAAATAACATGACCCAAAGAGTTAACCTGAACCTCCTCTGATACCATTTTGTCACGAACCGAATCTGGTCGCAGCCAAAACTAGCACCAGAACAAGCCCGTGACAAGGCTCGAAGGGCGTTCCCTATCCCCATGGGCTGGCACAAGTGCCCAGGAATCATTTATCTTGGTTTGGGAATGATTTACCTGAATATGAATGCATAAAACCTTAACAATAATCCATAATATAAATTCTGAAATGTATAGCCAAACAAGTCTTAATAGAAAAAACCAGAACTAAATAAATTGGATTAAATACAATAAAATAGGTTCAAATACAAAAATAAAATAAAATATAGAGACAACCCCAAGGACTCCACACGATAAAGGGGTCATCACCCGCAAGTCATCTCCACAACTCTGCCCCAACGATGGGGACTAACACCCAGAATCGCCATCACCCTTGGCCTTTCCTTTACTTGAGTCAAAAATAATAATAAAGTCTACATACACCCAAGAGGTGTATATAGGTTGTGAGCCTATGCCCAATAGGATAGCACCCAATGATTCCATGGTGAACGTAATACAAGGTGAAAAGGCAAGCAGTTTTAATATGCAATGAAAAGCGGCGACAAATTCCAAGAAAGGCTACTTTAAATTGAAAGCATTTTTCAAGATAAACATTTCAGAATGTTAACACATTTAAATAAGAATGTTACCTAATTAAATATAATTCCAAAGACACCCAAATACAAGGGAAAATACCACAAATCTAATGAGCAACAAAACCGGGAACACCCCTAGGCACTAGATAGTCTCAGGCCCCATGTACCTCATACCTCGGTGTAATGTAACCATAGTAAAATCTGTTCTCGTGCATGAGCCACTAGTAGGGAACATACCCATAACCTATTGGTACCCAATAATCATCCAAATAGTTTATTTAGAGTTGTCGTTATCCACATTCTATGTGAAACAGGGACAATACCCATCTGGTCCACTAGCAGTACTAGTACAAATCTGCCCCACCTAGGTACCCGGGCTTCCCCTTTTGTGCTCAAACAATTTCAGGATTTAACACATATCCATTTTAATCTAAAACACCACTACTGGTCACATATACCAAATACAGTATCTATCTTATTTTATACCACTTAAAACACACAACAAACTCTTTGAATTTGAATAATTCAATTTTTCAAAATCCCGTGTTGTTTTTCACACAAAACCCCTTAAGAAACCCACTTGTACACGATGTTAACACTTGTAAGTTACCAAAACAGTAAAGTCCGCCCAATAAATTTCAATTAAAACAACAAATCAATTTTCCGGCATCCCCATGTTAAACAATAAGTGTTATCTTTGTAAAACCTTCATTTTCACACAAAAGTGGAACCAAAACTTCACTTTCTTTAGAGACACAATTAAAACCAATTTTTGCAACAATAACCAAAGAGGATAAACATTATAAATAGTATTTTATGCCTTATTACATATCAATAAAAACAACTAAGTATTTATATGGAATCCCCAAATAAACAAACAAAACACTTCTTTGGAAAACACCCAATTTCACACCAAATTGGCATTTTAAATTCAATTGCAATAGAAACATCAGTAGAACCAATTTTTGTAGCAATAATAAAATTATATAAATCTGAAAGTATGATAAATACAGAATGCTAAAACACAAATATTGCATCAACATTGGAATCACCTACCAAATCAAATGAAACCATTGAATCCTTTGTGCGAAAACACAAACGCACCACCGCCGCACCTCAATAAGTGTAGATCAAACCTAAAAATAGAAAATTGGACCAAGAAAAATCAAGGTTAAACCTTAAGTTCGAACCCCTACCCACTGGTCATTTTTTCACTTAAATAAAAAGGGAGGAAACCCTAAAAAATAGAATGAAACCCTAATCAATTTGAAAGGGGAAAAGAAATGGACAAACTTATTTGAGAAATCTAGAATAAATCTCCCCAAAACACTAGTATCTGAAAATGAAAAAGGCCAAAACTCAGGGGATGTTCGCACAAGAGTTATTAGGTCATTTAGGAATTGGAATGGATGGAAAGGAGTATGAATTGAGAGAGTTATGATTGAATGAACATACGTCATCAAATCTACCCGATTTTAGAAACCCTAAGATGTTTGTCCCTAAATCGCGATCCTAAGAGCTCCAAAGAGGGGGGTAAAGAGGCTGGGGGAGCGGCTGGGTGTAAGTGCCGCATATGAGGTTTGGAATCACCAAACAATAATTAAAATTGAATAATTTATTAAATAAATAATATTAATTTCTAAAACTGGATATGGGCTTCTGGGCAGGCCCAATCCCTTGAATAAAAACCCAACTAAACCTTGGTTATGGATTTCCAAAAGCTCCAAATTTTAATTGTAGTGTTAATATATCAGGGGAGGACAATTAAGAGTTGGAATGAGTGAAAAATATTATAAAATGAATAATTTATAAAAGAAACAAATTTTATTTTTAAATCTGGAATTGGGCTCACGGTTTGGCCTAATTCACGAAAACTCAACTATTCTCCAAAAAACCATTGGAAAACCCCAAAACAAAGCATTAATGGAAATAAAAATAAAAATTAATTTAAAATAAGCTATGTATGTGAGAAACACCCTGAATCACAGTCACCCAATTTTTTCCCATTACATGAGTCAAGAATAATAATGTCAACATATAAATAATGGGTTTAAGAATGGTGTAGGCCTATGAAAAATAGGATTCCACCCAATTATTCCATGGTTCATGCAATACATGGTGAAAAATCATGAAGTTTTAATATGCAAAGAAAATAGGTGACAAATTCCATGAAATAAAACTTTCAATTAACAATAGTTTTCAAGAGAAAACATTTAGAATGTCAACAAATTTAATTTGTCATGTTAGATACTATAATATACATACAAACACAAACTAATACAAGGTTAAATACCACAAATCCATTGAGAACTAAATCAGGAACACCACTAGGCACTAGATATTCTCGGGCCCCATGTACCTCATACCTCGGTGTAAAGTATCCATAGTAAAATCCATTCTCATGCACAATCCACTAGTATGTAACATACTCATAACATAGTGGTCCACAATATCCATCCATATGGTTTTGATAGTGTTTTATTTATACAATGTCTAAGTAAAATAGGGATAGAACCCATATGGTCCACAGGTTGTACCAGTACATATCTGCCCCACCTAGGTACCTGAGATTCCCCCTTTGTGCTCAATCAATTTTATTATGATACAAAAACCCATTTTTATATAAAACACCATTAATGCTCACATAAAATCAGTACAGTAGCTATACACATCCTAAAAAACATAGAAAACACAATAAAACACATTGATTTTTTTTAAAATGATTCCTATAAAATCCCGCATTATATTGCACCCAAACCTCTTTTAAATCACTACATTTCATACAATATGCCTACACAAAAGTAACCAAAACAGAAATTACTGCCCATATACATTTCAATTACACCAAAAAATAAATGTTATATAATCCCAATGTGAACAATGAAATGTTATCTTTTTAAAACATCCATTTTTAAAAAAACATGGCACTTAAAGTTCACAACTTCAATAAATACCATTAAAATCCACTTTTATAGAAACAACCAAAGGGGATAAAAAATATAAAAATAATGTGAATACATATTCAATTTAATTGAAATAAACTATGTATTTATTGGGTCTCCCAAATTGAACCATTAAAAGACTTCTAGGAAAACCCCCAATTTCACATAAAATTTGAACTAAAAATTCATTTTCATTACAAACTCCACTAAAACCATTTTTCAATGCAATAATAAAATGTAATGAACATGAGAAAATCATAAACATAATATTCAAATTCAGAAAAATATCTTACACATGGAATCACATGCCAAATTTACAGAAACCCTTGAATCCTTTGTGCAAAAATTCAATCACACCACCGCCGCACCTCAAGGAAGCTAGATTGAACATAATATAAGAACATTGGACAATGAAAACACAAGGTTAAACCTGATGATCGAATCCTAGAATTTATAATTTATTAACGTCACGGAATTTGGATGAAACCATAAGAAAATTGAATGAAACCACAAGCCAAATTAAAGAAGAATGATGGAGACCCACTTACTTGAGGGATCTTAGAGAAATCTTCCCAAATACACCAAAAGATGAATTTGAAAACATCCAAACCTTAAATTTAGGTTATTTCAATGATTAGGACGACATGTAGGAACTGAAATGTGGTATAAATAGTGAGAAATGAAGGAGTTATGAAGAAAATATATTACCTTTTCAAATCCAAATTATTTGAGAACCCTTTTGGAGGTCATCAATAATTAGTGATCTCCACAATCAACAAAGAGAAAAAGAAGGTAATATGGCGGCACCTAAGGCTGTTATCTTTGAGTGGGAGGTGGAATCACCAGAAAATATTAAAACATGTGTATTTTATTATATAAAAAAAATTCATTTTTAAAATTGGAAATGTGCATCCGGGAAGGCCCAATACCTAAAATTAAAACCAAAATCCACCATGATTAAGAATTCTTAAATAGTAAAAATTAAAATGGTGGTGTAAATAGGTAAGGGGAGTCCAAGTATAAATTTGAATAGATGAAAAATGTTAAGAAATAGAGTTATAAAGGTAAAAAATTATTTTTAAATTCGTAATTGGGTTCACGGTTTGGCCAGAATCATGAAAACTCACCCATTCGTCAAAAAAATGATTGGAAAACTCCTGAAACAATAAAAAACAGGAAATTAAATTAAAAACACCATTAAAATATGTCATCGATGTGACAGTTCCATTGATTAATAAAATGATATGTTACGAGATGTTGTATTATTTCTATTGAACTATAATGGATCTGAATCCATTTATATGGATTTGTAGGAATCAGATTAATAGGTTCCAGATCCCAACATCATAAATCTAACAACATCCTTATTATAAAATATTTTCTTGACAAACAAACATCATGATCTTATTCCACAGTGCATGTAATTAATAATAAAATGAGGGATAACCTTATATAAATATAAATGACAATATTAAAACAACATTGTGATAAATTCAATAAATAAAGGATAAATTGAAACAATATGATTTGATATGGATTTACATGAATAGAATATATAAATAAGAGTTTCCTATACATGGAAATAACTCATCCAAACGGGATTGATTAGCTGGACCTTCAAAGATTATGAAATAAGAAAAATTCCACGATTCAGACATAAAAAACCTATGGACTATATGCTTTTTTTAGTGATTCCCAAGATGATGACCACATAGAGGAATTATAAGTAATGTTTCCATCCCTATTTCTATCACTAAAAAATTGGGAACCCCAGTTGAATTTAAAATAAACAATAACCTAGTTACCATAACTGTAGATAAATTTTTCTAAAAACACGAATGAATATATCTGAAAAAATGTTGAAACCAAAAGGAAATAAATAAAATATATCTTTGTAATACTATTCATTGATAATTATTTTCCACAATTATATTGATTCTATATAATGATGAAATGGTGATCCCAAAATAAATTTGATAACCGTAATATAGATAAATCTAACATTATTCAACATTTGGTATTGAATTTATTGATATTTTTGTTTGTTATGTTCTATTGATATGACTTTTAGAATCAAGATCACCTTATAACCAAATTTGATGGTGTATCAATCATGAAAGAAATCAAATGATTTATCCTTTTCATAGTCTATTGAAGGAGTGACTAGAAAAACATGGCCATCAACAATGTAACCTCAAAAATATGTAATGAATATGAGAATTATTGAGTATCATCTCTAGAGTACTATACCAACTCTATATGTGGCATGTATGATCTTATACACACTAAACCCCTATTTATCACCTCTACAATATAAGTTTATAGATATATTTGAAGCACTGATCACCATATCAAAATAAATTAGTATGCTTCCTTTTAAATACGATAATTCCTCCTTCCCTAAACATTGGTAATTGTATATTATCTCCAAAACCAAAAATTAATTTTTGGAACCACTATTTATTAATCACTACAATTATCATCAACAACAATATTTTTCAATTCTTGATTTTAATTATTCTTCCAATGATACTTATGTGCTTTTTTGTCCTTTTCTATAAGGACTATGACATCCATTAGAAATTCTAATTATAAATAAAAAACATATACAGTGGAGTGGGACACTAGTCATATATCAAATAACTAATATTGAAATAATAACAGAGTTAAAATCAGGACCCAACTGATATTTGTGTTTTCCTTAATAGATATTTCCACGAAAATTAGGTGGTGCAGTGTGGAGAGGCCCATATTAGTTATCTTATATATGATGTCCTATGGAATACTCAAAGAAGAAAATGTGGAAAAGAATGGGATCATACAATTATCACTATATTAGAATAATTTCATCATATATGATAGATAATCAAAATGAAGGAATTTGATACTTCCCAAATTTTTCATAGTTGAAAAATTATTTTAAAAAAGGAAGCATATGGTAAAAAATTTCATAGTTTGGTGACCCGTTAGAGAGAAATACATATTCAAACCTCTTCCAATACTATTTCCCATTAGTATATACCAACTATAACTTAGGGTAAGACCTATATTCCCACTCCTATTAAGAATTAATATCATCATATTCTGATTGAAAAAAAATGGGATATCATATCACTGAGCCCCACAATATTATTCACCAACCTATAATAATTGGAATCTACGAGTAATCCTATATTACTATTGTAATTCAACCCAAAATGAATGGAAGACAAATTCCATTATAATATAAGTAAAAGGTATATATTTATAAAAAATATAATGTTTCAAATATTTATTCTATGGTGGGTGAATATGAAAAGTAATATATTCATACACAAATTATTATTGGTTTTCTTAATCCTTTCCAATCTATCATTGTTGAGGAATTAAAATATTGTGAATCCTTGTAAGAAGAAGTATGTATCCATACCTATGTAATTACTTCCCATTATACCATCATTATTAGTTCATGAATATCTAACCTACAAATGTTTCATGGATTTCCTTCATTTAATAATAATTAAAATATTCATCAGTATTCCACCTATGTAACAGAATACGAATGTCTTCAACATGGTAACATCTTATCCAAAAAATAAAGTCCTTTCCTTTTCAAAATGGCTATAAAAGATGTATAATATTTTTTTACACTTGAGTTTAGAATTTTTCTATATAAATATCTTCACTACAACACGATGATTTATCATCTTTGATGGCATAAAATATGATTTTATTAATAACATCTTCACCACTTACATTTTCACCCATTATATCACAAGAGAAAATTGAGATTCAATATGACTCAAATAAAAATGAAACAATACAGAAACCATTGCAGATGGTTCCTAATTAGAAGTGACATTTAGATGATAAATATATCTCCATGTCCATATAGAAGATAATATATGAGGGTAATATATTTATCATTAGTTGACCCTTAATCATCTCCCACAATAATAATGATGAATTATTAAAGGAGGAAGGAATAACCACAATGATTTAAAAATATATAGATTATCCTTTATATTCTATATGAAAATAATTTTCTGATGGAGATTCTTCTATTCAGATTGTATGATTGATTAGATATTTATCAGAAATTGATTTTGTAGCTATTTAATTCACTTAATACCTATAAAAAGTGTTATGTGATTTTCTATAATTTATTTTCAATGATTATATAAAAAGGGGATAAATAATTATTGATGCATCCCCAGATTTTTGTATCAAGGGGTTGGGTGAATATAAATAAACTCAATTCTATCAGTTAGCCACTAATTACAATCTATTGGAAAGTGCAACATGGAATGTTTTTACCTTTGGTTAGGTCACATTATTGGTGTATTATCATGGTATATGGACATTCTAGTAGATTTTTGGTACACCGAAGAAAAAATGGGAATATACTCACTAGGAATATTTTATTGATTTTTTTTAGATTAGGTGACCATGAGTATTAAATAGAACTTTTATTTGATAAATATAGGGCCTATAAGAATAAATATATCATGGAAATTTTTATATCATATAGTTCCTAATCATTAATTTCTCATCATGTAGTGTATGGTCGAATTAAATAACTAGATATATAAAATCATTCAATGGTATCCATTTCTTTAATAATAGTGTAACATTCCTATATTTTTTTTGGAATGGGATGATTTCTAGAACTAAAATAACCCCCAAGGTCATAAATCTAATAAAATATAAAATAGAGAAAGAGTAATTAGTAATTCCACATGATGTTATATGGTTTGGTTATTATTACCCCCTCCCCCTTAAAGGAGGTCAATGTTATCTACATTAGTTGAAGATAAAATTTTCAAATCATAGCCGTTATTTCTAGTGTTTAGTGTTCTACCATCATTTATTGGGTCTTTCTCATAATTAATAGTTAGATATTATATCCCTATAAAATTCATTAAACATATTATAAAATAGCACAACTAATGGAAGATAAATCATTACATGTTGATGTAAGACAAAAAATATATATCAAGGATAAATCAAATTTAAGAGATTCAGGAATATTCTCTCACGGGGTACACATATACAAAATACATGTCAGAAAACATCATATTTTGTAACCCCACATACATTATGAATTCAAATAATAATAATTGATAATACACCATGGGGATTTTTTTCAAGATATTTTGTTCAATATGACAAATGAGATATTTGTGTCTTCCAAATCTCAAAGGAAGATCTATAATTTTGTATCACTAGATTTTAAAATTACACAAAATTATTATCTCATGCCAAATATAAAGGTATTGGTGTAGTTATAGTACACTTACTGGATGAGGGGTTAGAATCATATTATATTTAATACTAGTTGGAGAAATACAATATATAGATAGAGTAATTAATGAATTTCAATGTCGAGTTACATTTGAAATTTATTACCACTAGGTATATGTCCCTTTTTGTGGACAATGAATCACTATTAGTCGGCCATTTTCGAAAATTTAGGAATGATGAATCAATAATTGTAGAGATTATCAACCCATGATTCCAAATGTATAAGAAACTAATATATATAAACTCAATAGGTAGGAATTGTCCTGATAATCACCAATTTGGATAAAATTTCCATAATATCAATTTAATGAACCCTAGAAAACTCATAACATATTCCAAGATGCATGATTTTAAATTTTAACATATTAGGATTGAAATTTATTCTCTTATCATACCAATCCTCGATTAGTTAACATAAATGTTTCATAAATTTTTCCTAACTCCATTAATCCCTCTACGCTAGAATGAAATTTCTGGATAGATGGTGTGAACCATTTTATCAATAGATGAAACCATAACTTAAATTATTGGATAATACTCCCCATCCTTATAATATTAGAATCCTCACCTTGACAACCATATAGGGAACATTGTATCTTGAGTTACAATTGAAGCACAATAACTCCAAGTGTGTCCCTATGATGGATACATAAGACTTGCATAAAGGTGATAAATATAGATTCTCTATGAAACCCTATGAATGAAATATATTTTTAGGGTTTGATGACATCCTATTTGTGGCTTCTGGATACTTTTAATACTATAATCACCAATTACCTTAATAGTTTTTCTCAATTATATCGGTGAATATAATCCTTAGAATATGAAATTTTATGGTGTATACGAAGAAAATGTTGTTGTATTTTATATCTAGATGGAATGAACTCAAATGTACCTATAAAATTAATCCTTCCAAAGTGATATTATTGGATATCATGATAAATAATTTTCATGATGTGTTTAATGAACCACTAAATCAATGGTTGTAGAAAGGTTGAATCAAACAGTTTGTAGGCATCGAAAAAATGGAGGATTACCTCATGTTGAGCAAGTCCAAAAAAATAAAACACCTCAAACATGTGTAAAATGGTCTTACAAATAATTGAATATAGATGGAACAATCATGTATGTGCCCACATAAATATATACTCTGAAAATATCACAACACCAAAAGATACCTTCCATAAAATATCATAATAATAATAGTATCTTTATCAAGAGGAATTAGTTGTAAAAACATTTTATGTATTGAGGATCAAATGAAAATAATTTAATTTATAATTAAATAGTTGGATTTGGTATATTTTTTTACAACAATGGAAAAAAAACATTCTCAAATTAGTATAATTGATGATTCTTGAGAAATCTTTCTAAATGACCACCTAGAATATCCCCCCATAATTTCATTTTAGGGACTGAAAGAAGTTATATTTTTCTAAAGTTATCCCCTCAAATATGGTATATTTCTTGAATGTAGAATCTAAGAACCCTTTTACATTAGTAACATCAATCCTTTTTAGTTCATTAGTGGTAGATAATGATTTAAAATATATCATTGAAAGGAAAGAAACAATTTATAATTATTAGACGAAAAGAAAATATTTTATATTTTCTTAGTATGTTATTAATGATTGACTAAGTCAAATTTCATTTACATAAAATCCATATATACAGATTAGGGATATACCAATAACACAATCCAAGAAATATCAATGAAATTGATATTAGAATATCATGTAGCATAAAGGAGAATATGGACCACATTCTATAACCTTCCATAAATTCCAATGCACTGTCTCCATATCATTGGGATCCTACCAACTGCCCTATCAAGAATTACCCTCATTAAATGTATAGTCATAAAATAAAAAAGTTAATGTTATCCACTTCGTATACACAATATCTAATGAGTGTGATATATATGGACCATTCTTCACCACTAATAAGACGGGGGTTGGGGGTTGAGTCTATATTGTCAAAGGAATAATGTTAAGGAAAATTATCGGAATATAACAACATTTAATTCAAATAACCTATATATCCATAGAATCATTCGAATCCTAGATGCATATTGATTAGTTTTAACAAAAAAATCTATATTAATCTCTTGAAATTTATAATACAGTGGATCAAATTATTTTAGAGAAGGAGATAAATTTGGAGGATTCTAAAAAAATTTATATGTGGGAAAACCATATCATCATAACCTAGAGGGTATACATTGAACCAATAACATTAAGAAGGTATGTAACATTTCTATATAGAAACCCTCATACAAGGGGGCCGAATCCATTGATCAACATCACGTAAAAAAATATGACGATGTTATATAAGTATAACATCATCAGAACATTATTTTTGGTATAGGACTACTCTCAATTATATCTACACTTGAACATTGAAATGATAATAAATGGGTTATCATTGAGGTATAATCATCTCCATGATAATTTAAGACTGTGGTTTTTGTATACGAAATCATTATTGATTAAAAAAATTCCTTCTAATTCAATTAATCAATCATTTTTATATGAAAAAACAATAGAATAAAATTTAAAGGATAAATTAAAATACTATGTGTTGAATGTTGGAAACTTTACATATCAATTGACTCTTTATTGACATCATATATGACTCGAAATTCATGGTTGTTTTTAATAAAATATAATTAAATTCATTACTTTTTATGAAATATCTTGATATAAATGTTGTATTAAACCCATAAGATCATTTGTTTATGAAATATTTGATTAATGCATCTATTATATTATTATATATTTACAATTATGTATTTAAATTTTCTAATAGCCATTACAATAAATTTAGTTTCTATAAGAGGGATTTAAAGAAATTAATTGAGTGTGGTTCAATCTGATTCATGAACCCAAATGGACTAGAATTTTTTGGAACTATTTTATTGAAAAATGGTGATGATGTGTGTATAAAACCAATCAACTAGATTTGAGAATCAATTTAAAATTTTAGGAATCATTTTCCCATGTGACCTCATCTTCATTAAAAGATATTTTTTTCAAGAAGGTGAATAAGGAACATGGAAACTTGCACCCCCTACCTCGTGATCTAATCCATGTACATAGATATAAATGAACCCGAACATGAAAATGATTCCAAGGGAGAGCACATTAACCATGATAATTATTCCCCAATGGATATATATATCACATTTAATTCCAATAAATATCTGTTTTATGTATTTCATACATCCCTATTGATTGGTGTATAAAAGATTAGTATATTCCAAATAAACCCAATAATGATTCCCACACATCCGTACCCTCCAAAACCATTGTTTCCTCCCAAAAATTTAAAGAATCAAAATATGACCAAAATTGATTAATGATACAAAAAATAATCCTTAATTCATTATAGATTTTAATGTCGTCAAGGAATGGGAAGAAGAGGATATATTTTTTTTTGATACCACTCCAAAATTAAATAATTTTTTTGAACCCAATTAAATAACTCATATAGGTGAATATCGACATAAATGATGATTCATTAGCTAAACATATATGTTTTAAGATACCTTTATAGATATAGTATAATACAATACAATCAATAATCAATATTGGTATGTGTTTTCAAAAAACTGAACTATTATTCAATGGTTATATTCTTTTGTGGTCACCAATCATCTAAGTATAAAAGAGAAACAACATGTCAATAAAAAATAAGTGAAGAAAAATTTTCATACCTATATGGCTGAGGTGGAGGCCAAGGTGGATGAATTGATGAATGCATATATATTAATGTAATTCCATTGAATGAAATAATTTTCCCACAACATCCAAATATGAAATAATAGTGAACATATCAATAATTTCATGATCATTAGGAATCTTAATTGGTATTTCATAAATCATGGCTTAATCATTCCAAATGTGGAAATATTTATTTCCAGTACTATTAGATATTTTCCCGTTAAGTAACAAATGAATATTCTGTATATAATTAGATTAGGATTTTTAAATAAGGTGAGGAGGCTAGAACCATCAAGTCACTAAAATGGGTCTAATTTTTCAAAATAGTACATCTAACATAGAAAATATAAGCACCACATACCAATGTTATCTGTTTTCTTTCATGAAATTCTTACTGGTAATGATTTTAATTTATTATTTTAAATATTTCATGGTAAAATAAAAAACCTGTGATAAAATTGAAAAACAAGAGATAATTATAAATAAACATTGGTTGTATAGCATACTATGATCCACCTGATGGGAACCATTATATTAAATATCTATAAAATTTTTCAGTCCATGGTACACCCTCAAGGAATCATTGTTGAATAATAAAATACAATAGAAGTAATAAATATTATGACTCCTAAAAAACTGAATTCGGTGAGTGGTCACTATTCATGATATTCGTCTATTAGTCACTTGATATCCTACCTCACTGGTTGGTTCATACACAATACAAAACATGAAATGAAAGTACTTATATACCAGTGGGATCAACATTTGCAGGAGGATTTGAAAAATATTATGAAATATATCTCACCATTCCTAATAAAATAACTAGAATTTTTGAAACACATATTGTACATAGAAACCCCTATGAAACCTAATTTTGTTCCTCTTGTTTATATAAATGATGCATACATAGGAAATTTTACATTAAAAATTATATGATATTACATAACGGAAAGAATAAATATTATAAATTCTAAAATAACTATTTAATAATTATTTTGATGGTTCATAAAATTAGGCTTGAACTGTAAGATAATTTAATCTATTTGAATTATACAATGTATCTATAAAATAAATGCTTATTCTATCCCAATTTTCAAGATTTCATGTATGATATGAAGTTATACATGAATAGAAGAACATCCATTTTGTTTCAGATATTATTGTTTGGGAAATTAATCAATAGTTTTTATTACATAATATCAACCATTATAATGATAACTAGTGGATACTGAACTCTTCAATGATAACGTTGTATCTTTTCAAAACAAGTTACATATATGGGAGACATACATTGACTACTCTATATGAACTTTACCAGATGAAGAATAAATGTGACAATGCTAAATAGTGTTGTCTTAATTATTAAGCACATTTATATAGTTATTGTATTTCTCAAAAAACACCTCAAACAATCATAAGGCTCCACCACCAATGGGGGATAACATCATTCCATCACTAAAATTTTTAGTGGTATAATATATACCAATAAATAACATAATTTTATAGGGGTGAAATAGAGATATTAATCCTTGAAATAAATTTGTAATAACCCATTATAATACATAAAATAATCATATTTCATGAGTTTTTGAGAGTATTGTTATAAAAATTTCCCATATAAAAAATTTTTCTCACAGATTCTGCATTCTTATAATGCATCTGTTGATGTTTCTGTTAATGTTTCAATGGTTTTATCTAACTTGTTTGAAGATGAAACTATCATCTACATTGCAAAAAAATTGGTCACTCCATTAATCATATATGATAAATGTGATGTTCCGTTTTTGGTGGTGGGGATTGTTTTAATATTTTTTTATCTATATAATATAATTTGTTATAATAGTGTAAATGTTTTATTCCCAAAGTCTCAGATATTGATTGATTACGAACAGATTAAATAGTGATTGATGTTGATTCCTATATGGTTTGGGGTAAGGTGAAAGATGTAACGTATTAATATAAATAATATGGAATCATAAATAATGGTAATGTAATTATATAGATGAGCCTACTGAGTGAGGATCCCATGAAATTGAAAGAATAAAATTTTTGGACATCGTGGATGAAAATTTAACATGATGATATTGATGTTTCAGTACTCTCTAAACTAGTTAGAAGAAATTAGAGTTCTAGATATTTCATAAATCATCTGTTATATTATTACCAAAAATAGTTGATAATTTTAATTTAATATTAATGTTTAGAGGTCAATATTTATAAACTCGAAGTTGATTTAGTAAGTCATTTATGTCCATGACAATGTAGATGAGGTGCTTATAAAGATTCTATAAAATATAGATGAAATTTAATATTTTAATGAATACTAGATAATGGAATAATCTGACATAAATAATTCCAATATATTATTTAATATGTTCTTGATTTATAGAAAGTTATTTACTACATACGAGTTAAAACGGAATAGTGTATTTTTGAAAAACAACTATGGAATATGTCAAATAGATTTTCATTATGTGTTAATGTTCTTAGTGTTTGTATATTTATGACATCATACCTATCATAATTAGTTGGTCCTATAATTTTTTAATGTAATATATATTTATGTTTGATAATTATCTGTAATAAGATTTATTTTTATATTTGAAGTTGTGATGTTTCAGTACATATTTGTGATAAGGAATAAACATAAATTTCGATTGAAGCATTAGAAAAAGTAGTAAAACAATAAATGGAAAATATAATTTCAATAATTTATATATAGGGAGACTATTTAAATTATGGTAATGATAAACATGTGTCTTATAGAATTAATCATCACAAACATTAGGAATAGTTTGTACTCTAATAAATCAATAAAAGAGAAGATGATACTTTAACCAGGAAATGGAATATCAATTATAGAAATTAAATAGATATGAATGAATATGAAATGATAATTAAACACCTATGTATATGTTATTTATAAAATACTAAAGGATTATAAATGGTTAGTTATGAACTCTAATACATGTATAATGGTAAAATAGTAAATCTATGAGTTGTTCATGGGTTATGATCAATTTGATTATTTTGAATTTATATCCGGAAGAAATAAATATTATATGATACATAATTTTTTATACAACATCTAAAAAATATAATTTATTTTAGTTCCAATATAAAAATTTTAGTTTATGTTTTAAAAATGATATTAAAAACATTTAGTTCCTCATATAAATGAGTATTCAAGATGATTAGTTTGTGCATACAGTTTCATGAATTTTTTTTCTTTTCATAATCCTTATATCTCATGAATAATATGAGACCCCATACCACAATGTGATGAAATGTGTATATTTAAAATAACATGATAAGGATGTCATAGTAATAGAACCCAGTTGGAGGAATCTCTATGATCCCATTCAATAAAGAGAAATGAGAATAAAATTTTATTAGATAATGTGATGTGAACTCCTAGATTTTTGATATATAATACTATTGAAAAATAAATGGGAAATTTTTATCATGGAAACATCCACATATGAGTTGTAACATCCAAAAATATGATCCAATTAACATGTTCCCTGAGTCTATGGGTCACATGGTGTCAATAGATCCTCCCCTTAAACCAGAGGTTGTCGACTAACAGTGAGAGTGTAATGCTGTTATAATGGGGATACTATACATTCATCCCATGGGGGAATAGAAGGTACAACCATAAACATAATAAATTTGAATCATATAAAATAGAAAAAATAATAAGTTGTGGAATAATAAATAACATTATAATTGTATATTAGTGGAAATACACTAAGTAGTGTCATGTGTAGGGATTCGTGGCATGATAACACACCATAGGGGAATATGGCAGAGATACACAATCTATCTATAAAAAAGAAAAAAATAGGTAAAAACTTATCTAATAAAATTTCAATCATATGATAATTCCTTTACTTCAATGTACCTACATTAGGTAAAGCATACCAAATATTAGTATTAGGGATATTTCCCTTTTCATTACCTACAAAACATAAAATCTACTCAAGTATCATCGGCATATTGAGTAATGCGTGAGATAAAATCCCATTAAGCCACAACCAATGATGTATAGAAGTAATCCATGAACTAATCATAACTATATAGTGTGTAGGTATAATGAAATGATATAGAGATTTGAATAAATTAATTACTTCATGTTCATGTTCTTAAAGGAAAACAAGTGTCTTTACCGATATTGACTCATGGATAGAATGAATATATGTTTACTAACTATGTATAATAACAATATAAATAAAAGATCTATATAATTAATCCACCTATATAAACCAAGTAATTTCTAACATAAGTAATAATATACCTATAATATTAGGTTGCAGCTGGACCAGGGCATAACCTAAGCATCAATTACTAGTTTAAACAAGCCTTTAAGATCATGACTTCTGGTAAATTCCCTATATCTCAAAATGAGTGAGATATTTCATGCTCATCACCCAAGATGGTGAGTCTTATATCTTGTTAACACTTCAAAAAAGGTTTGTAGAGCATCATTCCAACTATCCTAATTATGTCAATGGTGTGATACATTAGTCATAACACCTGATGTAAGGGGGGTTAAACAATCATTCCAAAACAATTTCTTACCATTATACTAATTCATATGTCATGGTATAATTACTATAAAATTATACATCTTGAGAAATTTCCTCTATTTTATCACATATACCATGCCATTATAATGAACACATTATAATTTGATTCACACATTAAATGAATCATGAATAAATGGTGAGGGCTCGCAAACCTCTCATAATTCATTCAATTTAATTCAATAAATTTAATTAAGGAACGATAAAAATCATTAATAGGACATTACATATAATCATTCCATTTAATTCTCTAAATTAAAAAAATTTACTTATAAGGCCTAATGAACAACTATAAGATGTGATTTTATATTGGTAAATTCCACTATTAATTTATTCTAAACAAAAAAATGGTTCTTTAGGATCCCGAAACAATAATATAATATGGTGAAATACATTTATGACAAATGTCAAGTATTTAGTGTTGTTTTAGAAATTAATAAAATTAACTATAAATGGAAATTCAAGTTAGAACATCAAATGGGTTTCCATAAATGTGTTCAATGACCTATAGTTTAAAAAACAAGGATCAACGAGAATATATCATTGTGTTTGGATCATTTTAGTTTAATAAATCAATAAAATATAAATTCTTGTCAATGGTATTTGTGAAATATGAGGAAAAATATAAAAAACACCAAAACAATTATGGAAATGGATGAGACCTCCTAAATCATGGACGGTGACTAATACTCATCCGATGGAAACCTCAAAATCAATGTACATGAAATAAAATTGAGAAAATATCAAATACTATAAAAATAGGACCACCGAGTTTGCACATTAATAAAATTATTGATGTGAAGATAAATTGAAATAGTAAGTGAGAGGATTATATATCATAATGATGTGGATATGATGCTTTAGACTGATCATTATTTGGAGTTCAGACATGAGAGTCATCTCAATGACTATGTAGGAGGATAAGTTGGATTAACATTAGAGGAGAATGCCTTTCATGATGGAATGGGGGGAGATAAAGAAGTGGGATTAGAAAATGGTTTCATTATTGTAATTTTATGAATATCACCATAAAAATAGGGGGCACACGCTTAAGGATCACATTTTCCCAAATTGTGAACCACTCATTCTCAAGACACTACATAAAGGGGAGAGCTTGGATGATTAATATGCATGGTATTCCATCCATGTATAGACTATGAAAAAATTAATTGTTAAAACCTGTACAATATTTTCATGTTAATTTCCTAGTGTCCCATAGTTTAAGAAAATTTTGTGGCTCCTTCTTCAACATTGTCTTCCCAACATGGTTAGTGGAGACCATGCATGTTGGGTGGCATGATTTCTACTAGTCATTTTTTAACAAACTTAGGGTTTCAGTATTCTAACAATCCCTAGACTCCCTCATGCCCCCATAACATCAATAAATAACACAATATGTAAATCAAATGGAATTTAAAAAAAAAATAAACATTTGTACAAACAAAAAAATAAGGTTTGTTACAACCACCACTCCTTAAGTCATGTCATCAATGAGTTGACCTTATGTCGTTAAAGAGGTATCTTCAATAAATTCTTCCAATCATTGAGCTCATATTTTTGCTTCCAATTCCAAAATCTTGTCCAATACTTAGTCATTATTTCATAGCACCTATAAAAACTAAAATGACAATACTAATAATGTATTTACATTCTAATAAAAAGTGGATACTCAATGAAGGAATAATTTATATCCAATTAAACCTCATCATGAAAAAATAAATGTGATGAGAATAGATAGTATTAATAAATATGATATATTTTAAACACAAATAGCTTCGATCAGTACATCTAAGGATATGATATCTGCTCAACCACTATTCAGATCTATATCAAAACTTAAAAGGGTCCAAAAAATAGTTGACAGCTTAACATACAACCAAATTTGAATATGGCCTAATCTGGGTGTGAATCAACAGAAATACAAGTCTCTAACATTGAACTTGATCAATCACTAGTGTTTTTTGGAATAATGATATAATCATGATTGAGCACTGATCATGCATTTTCTAATCATTTGGACATGCTATGTAGTCTCGAACATGATATGTGGTCAATGAGTAGTCTTTTCTCAGGCCTGTGATGGACACCAAATCCATTTGAAGGGACTAATATATAAGTATTTGTTAGTAATCATCTTTATGGATTATTGAAATATTTAATAATAACTAAAATAAATGAGGGAAATTTATTTCTCCCATGAACTCCCAAACTCAAGGACACATGCACTCCACATTTACTCTACCACCTAATTCATATTATTTGTCTATTTATTAGTATGACGTAGATGGGCCATAAAAATATTAGTGGAATTAACTATATTAGTGGTGTAGCAGTACTGTAGCATTCACTATGCAGTACTGTAGTAGGTATTATTCAGTACTATAGCAGCCAAAACTATTCACCTGATTTTGGAGTTCGGGCAAACGGCTTGGGCATATGGGTCTCAAGGCCTTCTGGTACTCAATGGACTTTAGGCCTCAGGGACTTTTGGATACAGAGACCATAGAGTATCCCTGTTCACACAGAGCAGGCCCCAAAGAAGGATTAGAGTAATGAGAAGTAGTCAACATAAGGAGAGCTAACTGAATTTGATGAATGAGGGGGTATGGAAACTGCCATTGGGACTAGGCACCGTAAAGCTTTGTATGGGGCGATGTTAGTTGATCAACAATGAAATGTGGGGATCTCGAAGGTCAATGATGAAGAATTAGGGGAGGGGGAATTATAGTGGGTTAGGCCTACATGTCATGTAATGGGCATAGTATGCCTCAAGGCCTTCGGGTCAGGTAGTGGACTTCACGTTATGTCAGGCATTGTTCCTTGGGCCTACAGGTCCTGTAAGGCTTCCCCTTCAACCCTTAAAAGGGGGATTATCCATAATAAAATTAAAATAAGGAATTCATTCCATTCTGGCATAGAGATATATGTTTACATAGCAACTCCATATCATAAAACATTCATAGCTCGTCTGTCGAGACAGTCACTCTAATATGTAAGAAGTTTGCGACCTTCATATAATGACCAATGAAAACACGTACTATAACATTTCCACAGGGTGTTCATGGTAATATTTTCATGAAATTCTTTAAAAAACATCCCATTTTCACTTGAAAATAGAAAATAGTTGTAAAATCCCAACAATTCACTGGTGACATACCTTTACCAACTGACAGGTGGAACACCATGTGATGAATCTAGAAAATCATCCATTTCATAATTGTACACCAATACTGCTGACATAGATATTAATAAATTTTGGTGACAACATGGTAATTTTTCCATGTCGAGGTGTATAATTCCATCATCATGTCTTATATGATGTCTCCTAGGGTCCAGACATTTACATGGAATAGTAAGATATCATTCCAGCTAAAAAAACATCCAAGATACGTATCATCATCCAAGATCTTTTCCTAGGGTATAAGGCCTTTTGGATGAGATAATTTCATCACAATTACTAATTTCAAAAGAATAGATTTCACTTCCCTGGCTGAGAGGATATTATATCCATGATCTTTCTGAACATCGACAAATATTTTTGAGAATTTCCCATGAGTTACCATTATCCACTAGCTTCCTGATCTACATGATTTTGATACTTCAAGATCTAAGATTATCCCACTTCATTTACATTACCCAACATGTGGGTAATATCTAAATCAATAAAATATTGATAATAAACCTATTATCCATAAATGGGATCATATCTCAATATGTGAAGATTAAATTGACGTTTTTCTAATACATTTATACCAACCCCCCCCCCACAAAGTAGACAGTGTCTACAAAAAAAAATCATTATCACGTAATGGAATATCACGGTCATGCATCATTTAGGTCATTAGGCCTCAAATGATGAGACTAGTATGAAATGACTCTATCATCATACTTTAGAAAATATCCAATCCCAATACATGATGTATAGAAATACAAAATATAGATCTATAATGGCTCTAGAAAAATCATTATCCATGTTGATGTCAAATAACCATTCATTACGTGAAAGGATTCTCCATAATTTTTGGTCGATTCAAATTTCACACTATTCGTTATCATGAACTTAAGAATCACTATAATATATGAGAAATAATCGATGAATATTATTTAATATATATATATATATAACCATTAAACTATTTATGTCAAATAAATTCTAAGGATTCACCCAAGAAACTAAATCTCTTACCATCTCTGGGTCTACTGAAACTCTTGACACTATGATGTTGTGACCGAAGATGTAGAGATTGTCAATCCATATGTTGAATTAACTAAGCATAGCATAGAGAAAATGATCTCTTCGTGTATTCATTATCATATGAAGATGGTTTTCGTGGTCTTGTCTAGAGATCGAATACATTAATATATATTAATTAAAGACTACCGTGAAGGAATCCAGACATAGTAGGAATCCATGATTCATAAATTCCATGAGTACATCAGTTTCATTAATGAGTGTGAATGTCATGATAATGTAATCACAAAGATCATAACTACTCCTAATAGAAATGTAGGGTGTTCTTGTTGACCTGAAAAGAACCTAGTGGTAGCCCAACCTCAATTATATATTTGAAAATTCCATTGAAACTCATATATAATCAAAGAGTTCACTTATTATTGGTATTCGATACTATTATTTTACCATGATCTAGTTCAAGTGATAATAATCAATATTGAGCATGAGTTTAGAGTATTATTTATGAGTGAAATGGAATGGTGAACCCCATGTATAATTTTGGGATTATATGAATCGATTAGCCTTTAGATCCTCCAACTATTTCTTGAGTTCCATAATCTCAATCAATGTCATCCTATTATATTGAATTGTTCATGGTTCTACATATTCCACTATATATAGAGTGAATTCTACCCCTAAAAGATTGTCCCACCAAATAATTCATTAGGAATGAAATATTGGAAACACTTCACTACCCAAGGTAAAATATTGGGTCATAACCCCATGTCATCTAGGAATAGAATGAAAATTTTATCTATCACATTACCCATCCACTTCTCCATGGGTGCTAATTTCATAGATTTCACATACCATTATCTTTTATGTACATTTCTATTGCTCTATAATGATGTAAACATCTTCCTTTGAGGATATCTATCATTAGGGCCCCTATAGGGAATAAATTTATCTCTCCTGATGAATACATAAAATCCGACATTGTTAAAAATGATATGATTTTATAAAAAGATACATATGCTTATCTCAATGGTAAAACACTATGAATGGTGAACTACATATTATCAGATTTCTATCATGGTCTTAATAAACATAATTCCAGGGATCAGTTCAATCCTGTGGCACATACATCCCCTAATGGTCTCATATATAGACGAGTGAGACACTAATAAGTCAAATAACAATGAAACTAAAGTAAAGGATACTAGAATAATACCTTGAACTGTAGAAGGTAAATATCTCTACTCCTCCAACATATAATATAAAGCAGGTAATTGGATTTTATTGAGCACCCATGTCAATTCCTAATGACCCTGAGTAGGCCCTCTCAACTGGACCTAAGAATCCAAAGTGGAACATTCTCAGCCTCAACTGACACCATGGCCTGATCACCTAGTGGTATTCTAGCAGCACAACCAACAAGGTACTACTATCCCCACTACTGAATGTGAAGTGGGATTAGATCCATAATCACTAGGATCTAAATGGAATGAATTTATGAAATGATAGATATTCCACATACTACAACAACCTTTTCATTCCATTGGATCTCATATGCACAAAGGCTTCATGATTCCCTACATCACTAAGTGGATAAATATCATAAATTTTTCAACATGATGATATGGACATATCCTACCACTATAAGTATCCAAAAAACATGACTTTTTCTAATAATAATCTACAATGATGGATATGGGTGTTTAACCAACTAGACTCGAACCATAAGCTTGGCTAAAAATTTTCATTGCAAAAAAGGGCATGGATGATGATCTGTGATATTTACATAAAATAACAGACATTGAACTATGATAGGTAAAAATAGAAATTCATATCCTAGAATATTATGTTGGTCATAAGGTCTACACTTTATAGATTAGGAATAAACATATTAATATTAGTTAAACTTGTATAGTATTCCATCATAGTCATGACTCCGTACTAGAGGTTCATGAATTCTCTCACTCGGTATACCCTCAATTTATGAGGAATGATATATTCATTTAATGGAATCCTAAAATCACCCTAGACAAAATATTTTTTTGGAAAATATTCCTAGTAAATAACATATCCCCATTTTAGAAAAATCATACAAATTATAAGATGCAATAATGACCCTCCACTCTTGAGGTATCAGTAGAAGTCCAATTATAAATAGAATGGATTCAAACCACGAGTCTATAGTGTGTGGTCTGCCATCCCCTATAAATGTGGTCAGATACTCCATATCATATTCTCAAGTAAAATATTGCATAATAAGGTCAAGTCGAAATGAACCATGCATATTCTTCATCTTATGTAGGAATACCTACCAAAACTGGGCATTAGTGTCCATATTAGGAACTAAAAGATGTTCTACAGGGGGCACAACAAAAGGAAACACAAATGGATAAATTCCCACCACCTTATATTCATGGTAATAAACAAATTTTTATAATAAAATTGGAATATTTCATAGTGTATTAATTCTAAAAATCAAAATGAATGCATCATAATATATATTAACAATTGAAAATATTTCATATAGAAACCTAGGACATGTATGCATCCTTCCTATGAAAAAAATATACCCCACTTCTTGCATCTAAATATATGTATAAGAAATAGTGAGAGACCATTTTAGTTCATAAAAATGTAAGAGATACCCCTCTACCCACTATTATGGTAGAGTTCATGTCTAAGATATTTTTTCCCAAGTATAATATAACTAGTTTCATCATAGATTTCATATTCATTATAAATTTGTTCTCTTCAAAATATTAAAATTCCAATAGAATTAGGGGATCACAATTTCAGATCCTTGAGGTATATTATTTTATATGAATCTAAATATGATAACCACATAAACTACCCCATTACTTGTTCCATCCCATGTGAGAAATTCTCTATAACTAAACTTTCCATATTAGAATCTTTATGGTGTATGCTTGAAACTATTCAAGAAAACATTACTTGGTTATAGAAGGCACTATAATATGGAATTATGATTCCCATTACCTGCGTGAAATTTCCTCACATTTCATTACATAAAAACTAACTAATATAATATAAATTGCAAATGAATGCTGAATATTATCGTGCCATTGAATATTGCAAGTAATATTAGTCCAATTATCAATATAATGATACATTTAATGTGTCTTAGTTATTTTATCAATATGTTGTTAAATATATATGTTTTCAATACTAAAAATATTAATAACACCATAAAAATGTGTGTCTCCCAATATTGACGTCGTATCATCCATTAAAGGTGAAAATAGTGATAATAATTTCGCATCCCATATAATTTTTGTTTCCACAATACGAAGGAAATTTATTCCCAATGACAAAGTAAAATCAAAATACCATTAAATACTAGTATTATTATTGATACCTACATAGTATGGCAAGGAAAAATATGTCTATCTTAAACCTTCATAACATCTTGACCATGGATCCACTTTACTAGTTCCCCAAGTTGGTGGGTCACATGGCTTAAAGACCACCTCCCCGTACAACATAGGCTACCGACTAGTAGTGACGATGTAATGGTGGTATGGTTTGGAGGCTATAACCTTTTATATGGTTGTAATTGTTTATAAACCCATAAACATAAAACATCTGAATCATATATAAAATATAAAATAATATGAAGTGGACGAATAAATAAATGGACAAATGTATAGAAATCAATAGCCACTAGGCAGTGTCATGTATATATATGCTTGGCACGATGATATACAAATGGATAATGGGGGACCAAAAAAATAAAAGATTGCTATAAAAAATTTACAAAAAGAGCAAAAAAATATTCATAATAATCTCAAGCATATTATCTGTCATCCTCTTCTATTCACCAATTATAGGTAAGTAAAATGAAATATCAGTAGCAGGGTTCTTACCCTTATCAGTATATACAAAAATATAGTAAATTTGGTTACCAATGGTATTATATATTATGTGTGAGATAAAATCATAGTAGTAAACCACCCAAAGTGTCATGAATTAATCCATATATTGATCATAACTTAGTACTATACATGTATAATAAAATAGTGGACAATGTTGAATAAATAATTATCCCCCTGATATAGTTCCTAAGGGACACCTAGTGGCTCAAGAAGCTTTATATATTTAATGCAATTAATGTATATTCAGTAAATATATATATAATTCCAATATATATATATATATATACTAGTCATATATTTCATCCACCAATATGAACAATGTATGTGCCTTTGTAAGTGGACATATTCCTAGAATACTATGTGCTGTACAGAATGGGTAGTAACTCAAACATCGATTACTAGTCTAAACGAGCCTATAAGATCACAAAATAGTATACATTCCCTAAATATCATAATTAATGAGATACATCATACTCATCACTCAATATGGTGATTTTTCTATCAATTCAACACACAAATCATGGGACATGGTGCATTATGCCCACCATCAAAATAGTATCAATGGTGTGAGATATCTTTCTCATCACTCGATGTAATAGAGAATAAAACCATCACTACTATTAGATCCCTTAAGATCATATAACAACCTATATAAGGAATAATCATAGTAATAATATAATTTTTTTGGAAATACCTCCCATGGAACACATTTTTGAAGCCATTATATCCATGTCATAAAACATAAACTAAATAATCCAATGACATATGATCATACTACATAGCCCTTCCAAACTGTCAAAATTTTTCCTTTTATGTTCCTTAATTAATTTATATAATGAAATCAATCATTTGTTATCATTTATATTTAATATAGTAATGTACTAAAATTAATGTGTAAATCTCAATGAACATATAAAAAGGTTCATTGGTAATTCAAGAATTCTTTTATAATGATTGGTAAATCACATATGAGGTGACTCAAGTTTATTAATCAAAAATTAAATAACAAAAAATTATTAGAAAACAATGATTAATTAATTAGATTCATTCCAAAAAAATTTGAAATTAACAGTAAATGTAAATTCAAGTTGAAATACCCAAGGGTTATCCAAAAACGGGTTTAATGAACACTAATCTATTAAATAAGGTTCAACAGACATATTTCATGGAGCATGGATCAATTTTATATGTTTCACTAAATTAAAAGGTTATTTGAAAAATAGTTTGGAATGAACCACAAATAAAATTATATGAAAACACTAAAAATCATAAGTAAAATAATGATACCACCTATCTTATGGACTTTGATGACCCATCATCTAATGGGGACCTTGTATTAAACATGGGTTGGAATAAATTGAATAAATTGTCCATTTCCCCAAAATTAAAAAAATGATCTAGAAACTAAATAGCATAATAGATATGAATATATACTATAATAAGAATATATAAGATTATAGATCTTAATGAGTCACATCTGATGATTTTAACGGATTACGGTTTGGTGTCTGGAAAAGGGTGTTATCTCAATGCCTAGGTCAGAGAAAAAGTTGGATAAATAATCAAGAAGAAAGGGTTCCATTATAGAATTAAAGGAGAGAATGAAGAGGATTCAGAAAATAGGTTAATTTTGGTAATTTTGGTTTTTTTAAGTACTATCTAATATTTTCATTGATTTTTTGTAGTGGATAAACAACGAATTATATGGGAAACCAATCATTACCTAGAGTAGGCTTTTACATCAAAGTGTATAAAAATATAATGTTCCTTTTTTCTCATTTTCAACAATGAATGTGCGTAATGATTCCATAGTGAAATAGTAAATTTATCCATGTTTACTTAAAATTAATATATTTCAGATTCAATAGTCATTAAGATAATCAAATAGGATTTGGATTTTGGTAATAAAAGGATTTACTTAATTAAGCCCACCGACCTGAGTTTTCATTATATGCATTAAGAGGAATTTCATTTAGTTGAATAAAAAATATATCTCTAGTTGGAAACAAACTTATTTTCACTCATATTTTTATCATTTTTTGATGAATTGAAAATTACCAATGTTAATTTATATGAATCTGTATCTTGAAGAATTATAATTTATTCATATTGTTACTCATATAGAAGCCTCAAATAAGACAATAAAAAATGGATGAAAAGGTGGAAAATAAAAGAAACATTTAATGAAATTGAATGACATGACACATTAAAAAATTGAACAGTATGGTATGTTTGAAAATTTTAATTTAGTTTACAAGGATCATTTTAGTGATTCATGTATTTTTAGAGTGTATCAATTTTTTATAATTGGTAAGGAATATTAATCTAATATATTATATTATTTATAGAGGGTTCCCTCTGAGGTTATTACCTATTTAATAAATTTATTCAAAGACATATTTTATCAATGATCATAGAATTTTGAAGATAATATAAGATTCATATGACAAAAAATATGTAAAATAAATTATCCTTCCATAACCTTTTATAGAAAAAGATGAAATAGTTTCATCATGAAATGTATTTAGTTCTCAAATTATTAAACATTTACTATAATAATTTTTTTTAAAGAATTTTTTATGTCATATCTACCAAAGGTTTTCATTAATTATATTGTATTCCATATTTGTATTGATTTTCAATTTTAATGTCTATATTTTAAATGAAATTAATTAACATGTTAGTTGCCTAAAATAGAAAATCAGGATTCATGATTCCCCAAATGAAAAGATTGAACATAATATAATTGATATAAATTTTTTTGATTAAAGCTAATAGATAATCACGTAGCATGATTTTTTATTATTTATAAGTTTGTTTGAATGACTTGGAATCAGTATAATATAGAACTTATAACTGAATATGGAAAAATGTTTTGTAAGATCCATAGTTAATTAATGAGGTGACTTTTTTTTCAATTACAATTTAGATCCTTTGAAAAAAATTAATTAAATAATTCCCTCAAGTACATGGGTTATTTTTTTGTTCAAATTAGTATGATATAATTAAATAGTGTAAAATGGGATACATTTTTTTGTGGTCTGTTGTTAGTACTAAAAGGAAATGATCACGATGTATCATACAGAGGAAGGGTTTTTGATTTTTTAAATAATGAAATGTTTCTGAAATACATGAGTCCCTTGACATATCCATTAACTAATCCTTTTCATGGTATGATGAAGCATGTTGGCTCCCTACAAAACAGCATTACCTCTGAATCCCATGGACAAACAAGACTACATTGTCTGCACAAAATATTAAAAATGTTACCTTCAAAACCTATATACATTTAATATCTATATAAATTAAATCATCCCCATAAATTTTTTTATTTCACCATATTTGGATCCAAATTACTTTCCCATTAGCCTAGTCTATGAACTAGTATCTCCCTACTCATCCAAGGACCAATCTACATTGATACAAAAGTATTTGGAGCATATTTTAGTGTGAATCAATGATTTGGGAAAGCCACTAACTTCCCTTCCTTCTATATATGGGGATACTAATTTTGGGTTATTTTCACTTATTTTGAATATGATAAACTAAAATTTTATAGGAAAGTATATTCTTTAGTGTTAACAATTTTGTAGCGTGAATAAAGGGAAATTTTTTGGAGTGTTCTTTTCATTTGGCTTAATATATGTGGTATACATTATTTTTTTGATAGACTTGATGTTATTATTTTTTATATGTTTTTACAATCAAAATTAATTGTACAATTTCCATGTCCATGATTTTGAAATTTAAATTTGGCTTTGTTTTTTTAGACCCTTTACGGATGTCGTTGGATGCATTGATAGTGGGCTGATTGGGCCTATGGTCACCAATGGGTTGTGCCAAACCCTTTATAATGGTTAATGAGAATACATAGATGAGAATTTTTGTTTTTAAGATTAAATTTGATACATTTTTGTTGTAATATTGAAATTCCATATGTGGCTATTTGGATTAACCAAATATATTAAATATGTGATTACTTGTTAAAGAATGAAATGTTTAAATTATTGAAAATTTGAAAATAAAATGTTGTTAGATAGTGTTTATTATCATATAATTGTGGTGTAACATTAATAATTTTTCTAGAATCTTAATCATGGAATTTGGTTAAAATTGATTAATGTATGGGAATTTGTAAATAGTGATAAATGATCATGTTGAATCATTGGGTTTTTAATTTAATAGATGGTCAAGAATGATTAATATTGAAATGTAATTATTTATTAAATTATTTTGGGAGTTGGTAAAGGAGAAAAACACAATATTAATGATGTTGATTATGGAATTCAAGATCGAGGAATTTTTTTCATGCATTTTGTTCATCAGCACTATAAATTGTTCAGTCATGGTTATCAACGTTATAGAAAGGGATTCTAATTCATAGAGTTACAGATCCCTAATTAAGATAAAAAGGATAATTCTATTTTTATAATAATTTGTGTCCCATATGTTATATAGTTCAGAAAATATGAATAGGAATAAGCAGGTTTGATTGATTTGGTTTCCCATAGTATTCAATGGCAATTGTTGTTAAAATGAATACTATTGAATGAAGTGACATGTTGTATTTACTATATTTTATATTGGTCACTATAATTATTAAGAAACTATTATTGATTTTATATTACATTATACTACATTTGTTCTGGAATACGGATGTATACTAACACCCTACTTGGGCCGCCTATGTCATCCCTTCATAATTCCTATTTATAGTACCAGATAATTACAAAGATCCCATGATTAATGGATACCATGAAATTGATCATGGATGAGGGAACCCGTCCTTAGATCGATACTCAAACATAGAGTGATCGTAGTTGCCTTGTTTATATTTATATTTGAAATTATTGATAATCATGATAGGAAATATGATTCTTATATTTGTTTATTGGATTTTATCCAGTATGTGGATTTTTATTTTCAATACATGGGTACTTCATGTTTATTAATTATATTTTTTATTTTAATTTTTTTATATAGGATTAAAAAAAAAAATAGGGTATAGTCTCACAAATATATAAATATATATATATTGACACTCACATATAATTAAATTTCTCTGGAATATAGAATGTTGTGCTTCGTGTCACATGATGAACTGAATCAAGGAACCCATTTAGTAAAACCCATGCAAGGGTGTTGCAAAGTGTTTTTAGAAAAATTTACAGTCTAATTGATTATCTTTTTGAAATATTGTGTATGATACAGGAATGTTTTGTGGCTCAGTAGTGAGATCATCCTGCCAGGAGTTAACATATGTTATGGTTAAACACCATGTTCCCATAGTGATATTGTGTTTCTTGATTTTCATTTATTATAGTAGAAATTATGTCTCACCATGATTGAGTCACAATATTTTCAATGCTATTTCTTTTTTTGATTCATTCACGAGCTATCATGAAACAATATTGTGTATTAATGGATCCTTTTAGGAACACAATTATTTATGTGACAAACATCATGTTAGGCACACACAGAATAACATGTGGGTGATAGTAAATATTGTTTCCAATTATTTGGTAATTTAAATTTAGTTCTTTAAATTAAGGAATGTGAAATTAATTTTGTAAAAAATACTATCAAAATATAATATGTAAAATTTTTCCTACATAACAATTTGAAACTCTTATTAAATTTTATGATGTTAAAATGGTGTTTTATTATAGTTTACAAATTTTAATTTTTGATCTACCATGTATTGATAATGGCCCCTGTTAGGGCTGGTTGGGGAAGTGATAATGAATTGTTTGTATCTTTTGGGATATTTTATGTGTAATAACATGATATTATATTTCATGATAAATCATTTTTTTAGACATGAATTATTTTATATCTATGATGAAAATTAATTTTGAATTGTAGAGTGATTCCACTATAATGACATTCAACGTTATGGAGATAGATCGAAAATGGTGATAAATCAACTCCAACTATGCTAGAAGAACAAATTTTGGATTTAAGTATTAGGGGTACAAATATATCTCTGATAAAATCAATCATTTAATCATGTTAATGAAAATATAACAATGTTATGAATCATCAACTATGTTTGACTAGACTAGGGAGTTTCTGCTAAATAATCCTATAATGTTCAGTATAGAGGGATAATCTATGGAAGTAGTGTTTTCGATTGAATATGTATTCAATAATCTACATCATCAGGAGATTCCTCCATAAGAGAGTTTCATGATATAAACATATATTTTATGGTAAGTACTGAAGCTTTGTTGGGATATTTGGGCATAACATAGGCATTTAGAGAGTATGACTTAAACGGAATCCCAAGAGAGGATCATGAAAAACATTCACCTAGATACCTTGATGAAGGAAATGACCAAAATTATTATGACGATAACTAGTGGAGGATTTTAATTGATGTATCATACTTGAATCCTAACCGAATTGAGTATTTTTTTCATTATGCTACCAAGAGAAGATAAAATAGTTTCAAGGCATTTCATGGAAAACATTTTTTTAAGATCATATTCGATGTGAATATTATTTATTTGGTGATTATTTTTGTTTTGGTGAATTATAATTTAATTTTTTTAATGGGAACCATAATGAGGCTTCAAATTGTGGACATGTAGGATTATTTGGGTGATTGTGTGGCTCATAATCCAATTATAAGAAGCATCATTACGAGAACACTCACTTAGGTTGAAGAAGATAGTGTATCCGGGGGATATGAACAACCTCTGAGTATGTTAGATCAGTAATATGATATATGTTTTTAATAACTATAAACAACTGTTGTTATTTTCCTTGGAAAACATTAATGTTTAACGTTATTGGTACGATGTGTCATGTGGAATGTTTCTTCAAGAAGGCTTATCATTTGGGAAACAATTAAGGTTCTCAAATAAAGAAGATCCCTTAGAGGGGATCTTCTAATTTATATTACTCTGACTTCAAGGATATGAAAACTATACATGTCTGGGTGGCCTATGTGATATATTAGGAAATAAAATCCAAATAATCAAGGCATTATGACACAAGGAACTCATACTATATCCTAGGGTAGAGGGACACGTCATATCCATGTAGTGTATCCTAATCCCACTGGTAACTAGGCTAAACCATGAAATACCTGTGGATTGATTCAAATTCCTACCATATGTACTAGTGAATAATTTTATATAGTATCTTCATATTGTTTTATAACATCATGGTGTTTTAATGGGGTTTTCATAGTGGGGGAGTATTTTTTTCTATTAAGTAAATTAGAACATTGTTTCGGTTAAAATAGTGAGTATCCATTATTTCAAGGGTGTACCATTGGGATTTGAGGGTACAGTCCCAATTGGGATTTTGTTACTTGATATTTCTTGTTTTGACAGGATATTAGGATTTGAATTATTAGCATTATAAAAAGATGGCATTGATATTAAAATAGTATAATATCATTCAGGTCTCTTGATGTGACGTTTTTGTTATCTAGGGATAGTAGAATATCAATGTCAACGGTGAAGTTATATATTTTGTAAATTAATATCTTATACCAAGTGGTTATACATTTTCATAATTATTCGGGAGTAGATAAGGATTTATTCCCTCCTATAGTGGATTAGTTTTAGTTCATGTAACATGAGGATATTCCATGATACTAACATGAGTGGGAGATTGTATTCATGAATCAATATACACTAGGATCAAAGTGAGTTTCTATTCTACATTATTTATGTCACCTAATGATATACAAGATTGTAAGACATTGGTATAAATGTTAGAGGTTAAATGGTTTTTTTATGTGAGTATCTAACATTGGGTTCTCTGGATTATTTTTACTAAATCCGAATGAATATTGTGTTCGTGTATTGATTGAGATAATTTTACCTGTATGATTATTAAGAACTAATATCCCCAACTGTGTATCGATTTACATTTTGTGAAAATTTAAGAATCTTGTGTACTCCAAAAAAATGATTTCATATCACAATATATTCATGTGGTGGGGAGACCTTCTGGAATTCCATAATATATTTTTTGTAGAATATTTGGTTTATATGAGATTTTTTAGGTTGTTTGGGATAATTAATTATCCTAATAAGATTATCGCATTGATAAATATGTTCCCTCTCCTGTATCTTTTTCATTTTGTGGTTTTCATCTCTGTTGACATCTTGATGTACTCAAATCGTAATACAAAAAAGAAGAACATCAGGAAATACACAAAACAACACCGAGAGGGATTATAATAAATTAAGAACTATCTATAAGTCATGGCTATATAGATGAAAAATTAATGGGTCAAACATTGTCATAGAAAATTATTTTAGTGGTACGAAGGAAGGATTGAGGAATTATTTTTTTGGACCTGTACAAGAACGTTTTTAATATCCAATGACATTTGGGATTTACATGTTATCGATAAATTATCATTAATGACATTTACATCATGGAATAACCACCCTCAATTTTGACAAAAAATGGTATAATGATTGAGTGGTCTACGGAATGTGAGAATGCACTCTGAGAGAAATCGAGGTGTTTTGCCACATCAATAATTCAAATCTTACACGAACTATATGTACATTTTTTCTTGTTTTGTAATGTTTTAAATATCGGGATTGATGTAGTGTTTATGAAATGACATCCTTTAGTTTTATATGTATCAATAAATTTAATTACACATTAATTTATCTATCCTACAGATAAACATGAGTTGTATGTAGTAGTTTATATCAGAAATTATAAGAATAACTGTCTTCTATACGAGATAATATTATTTATACTAATCATAATATTCTATGATATATATTTTCCTTGAATTAAAGGATTTTTTACAATGAATATGATTTTATTATTTTTATTTCTTATATTTTTATCTAGCATATTATTTGAGGAAATAGAATAGAATCACTTATTCATTGAGATATATGATGAAAAATAATGCAGTTTTGATGTCGTAGTCACAGTGGACGTTAATAAACACTTTCATTGGATGCAACTAGATGTTCAAGAGAAGTAGTATTATATGACTCTCATGTATTTATCTATTGTTTCCTCCTATCATAGATATATATATGAATGGGAGATTGAGGATATGTAATTACATGATTTTAGGAGGACATTTGATGCTAGTATTTAATCTCGTCTATATACCATGAGTGATGATCAATTCATCCTTGTATATGGAAATGTTATTGTGAAAAAATTTATATTTTAAGTGATGATGTGGGTGTTTCATGCCTCAATGTGGGATATGCATAGTGGACTGGCCAAAATGTTCTATAACCATCATAAATAGTGTTGGAGACTAGAAATGAAGAAATTGATCACATGTTTTTTTAGAGAAGCTATATATATTAGAAGGTTAATGTTGAGAACATTTTCCACACTAGTCTATTATTGATGTTTCATATTCATAAAAATTAGGGGGATGATGTAACAATGGATATTGTGTTGGCCCTACTAAATAATCCTCAGACAAATTATACAATATTTCAGATTATGGATCAATTGAACACGGTTTCACCTTTCATACCAAATTGGGAGATATTTACCATTGATCAATTCGGTGACTAAAATGTTCTATAGATAGTGTTTTTACATGGGTTTATATATATTTTTTTGATATAAATTACTTTGTTTTACTTTGCTCATTTAGCAAGGCGTGTAAAAGGGACATGGTAAAAATTTATTTTTATAAATATGTTCACTTGTAGATACATGGGAAATCAAAATAGACAATGTATGTGTTATATGACACCATAGGAGAAATAATTCTATATTTTAGTGGAACATGGGTGAAGCACCAATAACAGGCTGAGTTCACTTATAATAATAGACACCATTTGACCATTAAAATGAAACCATATAGATCACTATGTGGTAGGCATTTTAGATCACCTATTTACTGTATTGAATCTTGATAATTGTGTTTTTTCCATGAGACTTATGTAAGAGAAATCAATTGTTGATCAGTTTATCTGAAAGTGTATGTTAAACTATAGAGTATACATATTCATCTACTATGGTGTTGTGTGAGGAAATATGATTTCAATGTGTACTAACTTCATTGGTATTACCCTTAACAATAATATTTGATTTATTTTTATATTGTTTAGTGCGAGCATGATTCTTCATTTTAGAAACATCATATTCTTAATGTGGATCATATTAAGAGAATTATTCAAGAATGAATGTTGATTTATTCTATGTGTTGTGGAAACATGGCCATTTTTCAAATGAAACTTAGTAATGGCATGCTGATATATAGCCCAAATTGGTCAATATTTTAACATTATTGAATTAGTGGTTTTGTTTATTGTATCTGGAGGATGATATTATATATAATGGGGTGGTTTCAAAATCCCAAATATTTGATGAGTTGTGTGTCATTTGAATATATTTTATATTCTAATAAAAATAGATAATTTAAACATTCATAGATGTAAATGAACCCTCATCATTTTCTTAAGGGCTATGGGCATGAAATGTCAAGAAATGTATACATATTGTGACTGGAAAAAAGTTTTCACACTTTTTATACTAAACACGTGCTAGAAATATGAACTCTTTAAGAGGAAGGTCTCACAATTTCTAAACCATTCAATGTGATTGTGGAAACCATGTGGCCTTAGAAAAATCCAATTACATAGATTATACATTGTTTGACCAACTGTGTGGTCTCCCAAGACATCCTTTCAACCTATAATTTTTTTTATATAGGAGACTATATGGTTAGAGAACTATTTTACAATGCATATTGTGAAACTGTGAATCCCTTTTAATGTTTGAAAAGTCTATTTTCCATTTTCAATATTTATATTATTAACCTAGTTTTCAAATTTTATCCTTTACTATAATTCTATAGTTAGAACCCTGATTTCACTACACTTCTTAAGGACACATAAACTTCAATTATTTGGTTTCTAGAGATCCATTAAGTGCGAATAGACTCTCCAAGTAGGCATTTGAAAATGATTCCTTAAATATTTTGGTATAATCATTATATGTTATTGTTTCTTCATCAAAATATAATTAACTGTATTTTCGTCAATATATTCTTATCATTGTAGTTAATAATTATTTTACCTTGAACCAAGGGCCATTGTTGGGTGACTAATTATCTACACTCAAAAGGTAGTTTGTGTACAAGATTTCTATCAATGACATGATGTTATTATTTTTAATGGGGTTCTTCCATAAAAAATCCTTATTTTGTAAAAATTTCCATTATTAGAAAAAGTTAATTGTGGATTAAATTAATATTTAATAACCTCAACAAACCTCATCAGGTCTGTTGATGTTAGTATGAATGAGACTACATTCTCCAATGCAGCATACCACTATAATGAGTATGGTATATAATTCTTAAATGATGAAATTTTAGGGTTATGATTTTATACCACTGGTAATTGTTAATGGAATGTTATCAGAAAAAAAATTAGTTTTTTAGATTAAGTGGGTGTTTTTTTTAAAAACATGACAATAAAATTATATCGAAATTATTATAAATGGGAAAAATAATGTTTTAAAATGGTTTTATGGACATTAAGTTATTATTTTATTCTAATAAATGGTGTATATGATTATTTATTTAATTGGGTAAAAATTCCTACATTTATTAGAGATTTAAACATGAAAAAAATGAGTGTGGTGCACCCTTGATTTTAAAATTATCCAAATGGTCAAAAATATTTATTTATGAGCTGGAAATATTGATTATATCATTATGGGGGTCAGTCATGGAATTCCAAAAAATGATAACAAGGATAGTAATGTCTGTTCACAGAATGGGTGTTGGTTATGGAATTTCAAAACATAGTAAAGATGCTGGTCATGGTTTTCACATCACTGTTTGGTATTTTTGGTGATAAAATTTTATATCATATAAAATGACATGTATAATGATTATCCTTGAATCATAATATGCGGCACACATGGTATATGACTTGGAGATCCGGAACTGTATGACTCAGGATTGATTATATTGGGTGTCACAAAGATCCTAAGTGCCAGTGGGGATAAATTGAATTCTACTAAATTATGAGACCTAATTTATTTAAATCATTTTCTACTGTTTACTTCAATTATATAGAAACTATTATATTATATATATATATATATATATTACATTATAACCCATTGATAGTCGTATCACAAGTTGTATTCACACCCTACACTATCTAGCAATGGTATCTGAGAAGACATCATTATTATATGAATAGATACAAGAAGGAGCCATCTGTTAGATGGTTGACTTGCAATGGAGGATGGATAAAGGGACAAGAAATTGATTTGGGAAAAAACCTAGTATTTTTTAGTGTTTTTTCCATTTTTTTTACATTTAATAATTGATCCTCTTATGGAATGGAATATATTTTTTTCAGATAGTTTTGTAGTCTTTTACCCATATCAATATTTGGATGTGTTATGTACATATATTTTGAGTTCCCTCATGCCATTTTTAATTATAGCTATTGATTTAATCTAATGAAGATGTTAGAATTTACCCATGTATATTTTCAGTCCCTCACTATGAGTCTCCAACATCTAGTGTTTATGGAGATGTACCTGATGTCAATTGATGAACCGTCCTAAGAAACCAATTTAGTTCCACCAGAATTGGACATTACCCATGTTGTTAATAAATACCCAAATAATGTTTTTTCAATAAAGACTCATATTATCACTGATAATATATTTATAAGTGTAATGGAAATAACAACCAAAAGCATATCAATGGATACCACTCTACGACCTTAATGGGATTTATAATACAAAAATTGTTTTTCAAATATAACCTGAATGAATAAAATTTGTACAAAAATGTAGATTATTAATAATTCAGTAAAGGAAAATAATAATTCATATGTGGATGTTTTTACTTTTGGATCATAATGTTCCCATAATGTATCCCAAGAAATTTAATTTCAATTAATAAATATAATTCCTATCAAACAAGTTTTTTTAAATAAAAAATTAAATGATCAAGGATTATTGAATGACGCCGGTAATAATAAGAATTATAGAATAACACAATTGATTTCTGGAATATATATATTTTTTACACGAGTCTGAATGATTGATCAGAGGGTGATTAGAAATAGATTTCAAAATAAAACTACTAATGGATAATATATTCTTTTTGAAAATAAAAAATATATCCATGTATATAAAATTTAAATGTTTTAAATATTTATGTGATAGTTTTAGTAATCATTGTTAGTTTTATTCATAATGGTGGTATAATATATCCCGTTCTCGTCTATAAAATGTGGGGAAGGGTGACAAATCCTAACCTTATAAGGATGCAAATCAATGAAAGGAAATATGATTCAATGATAAATTTGGTATGAGATTAGCTAAACAATGTGCATCAAATAAGCCAATAATGGATGAAGACTACATTATTTAGTAAACATGAATGATATTAATTAATTATTTTTAGATAATGGAAATCATGAAAAATTGAAAAATGGTCTTGGATCTACACAATTATTCTATAAATCTAATTTTTGAAAAAGATTTTATTTAATAGAGTAAATGGTGGAATGTATTATTGGTGTATACTTGTTGTGAAATATGTTAGAGGATTCCAAATGAGGTTACAGAAAACATCATAAGAAATAGTATAGATCTTGAAATAAGTTAAGAAAATTGAATATCAATTTTTTGAGTATTTTTCATGGTTAAATTGATCTTCCATTTATCTAAGGGAAACCAATTTTGGGTTCATGTTTTGAAACAAAATTATATGAATTATTCACTTAGGAAAATTAGGGAAGCATGTTTTTAGAGAATATTTTACCATATTGATTGATTGGATAAAAAATATAAGAGGATGGTAAAAATTAATAATGATTATATTTAATGATGTCTCATGATAATAATACTATCCCAATTAACGAAATATTTTAAACAAATAAAAACAAATCTTCTGTAAGATCAATAAAATTTTAAAATATTGATGGGAAAAATCATGAAGAAGAGTTGACATAGTATATTCTATTATAATAATGATTTTTTGTTTAGAATGAGGTATCAACCTAATATTTTAGTAGAATAATAGTGGAATATAATATTATTACAATTCACTTTGAGTATGGTTGTTACTTGACATGTGAATTTAATGTGGAATAATAAAAAATTCATTTATTTCAAAGATTATTTATATTTGTATACATTTTATATACATATAATCCATAAAAATATCTGATTTAAAATAAAATACATTAGTGATTATTTATATAATTAAACCCATTAGGGAGAGAAATTGATATATTCTTTGCATCTATAAATTATTTATTTTTTTAAAATATGGAATCTGGAGAACCATACCAAATAATGAATAATGATGTATGATTTTGACTATATTATCAATATTATAGTTTAAAAACATTCCAATAATTAATGTGGAGATATTTTCTAGATAATGGATGGATAAACATTAATAAAATTATTTTTTCTCTATTTTTTGCGATATATGATGGATCAAATTATCCGTGAATATTTAAAAATAAAACAAATTGGGAAGTAAAGGATAATTTTGGAATATTATGTAGACACATTTTAGAGGTGTTTAGTGTATAGTATTATAAAATTTATTTTACACACCATGGTAGACCATTTGGACTTATAATGAGAAATTGATTGTTCATTTCTACGATTTCTATTGCATAATAATTATCTCAAAATTTATGGACATAATTTCTCATTTAAGGTAGAGATTATTGAAGGCGATGAACCATATTGGATTTTTTTGTAATTAATTTGATGAGAGTACCTTCCTATTTTTGGGGAAACTTTTTTCCCACTTTAATTCACTATAAGAAAAATTCATAGAGAAACATTATATTGGGTTACCTATGTTGTCTTCAAAAAAAAATAAATATGGTAGTATTTAAGTTCCCTTATGGATTGTATGATAAATTGTGGATCTTTTTGATTTTTTTCATTAGGTTTGGTGGCTGTCATTGTGTTCCAAAAGAGAAAATGTTAATATATTGTGTGTTCACCCAATACTTGACTATTGGGGTTTTTGAACAATGGTTTGTGTAAAAATAATTATTCAATGATATAATAGAAATATAATTGATATTTATTTATTTCTTTGTCATGTGTGAATAGATGGATTCATGGTGGGAAGCCTATGAAATCTGATTATTTTATTTTCATATTATTATAAGTGAATACAGATAGTTTTTATAGAGATCTTCCATAGTTTTCTAAAATAGTCATAAAATTCATGAGAGTGCTACCTACCATGTACAACCTGTGAGATGTTTTTCACATAGGCAATTTCAATTTAAAAGTGTACTAAGATACATTTATAAGATAAATCTTCTGTTATTATACTTCTTATAAAACTTTTAATGGAGATAATGATATTATGACTTATTATTGAACTACCAATTTAAATTTTATATTTTCACGAGTTTAAGAGATCATTATGTGATGATTTGAAGAAGTCCATGATTTTATGTATGAAATAATCAAAATGTGGAAGTATATAGATCATGTATTGTTTTACCAATATATTCTATATATTTGTAGGAACTACATATGTTTAAAAATAATGTTTTTTATTATTAATCATCATATAATAAATTTTCATGTGTCATTTTATGATTAATAAAAATTAGATTTAAAAATTTTATAATAGGCATTATATATAAGCCTTATTAATCCTTACTATAGTTGTGAATTTTATATGTTTATATGGTAATTTTATCAATATATGTGTGATCAAGAATCGAAATAAGTGTCATTATACACTGAAAAATAGAGAAAATCATAGAATTTAATATGCGATAGCATATTAATTAGGATTCCCTGAAAGTTATAACTTATGGAAAAATTATAAAAAATATTGGAATATTATGTATTGAAAGTAGTAAATTTGGGATATGTTGATATTAAACCATATAAATTGATATTCAATTATTGCTATGAAGTATATATAAACATATATGTAATGTTAATTGGAGATATGTGTATAAGATATATAAAATATTCTAACAGATTAAATTTTTTCTGAAGTGATCTTTATGATATTTATAATGTGTTTTTCTAACCTGCACCCATGAATATAGTTCCATAAAGTCATACATTTTATGAAAACATTGATAATGGCTAAAAATTATTATATATTTCCATCCTCCATTAAAAAATTAAAAATTATCTTTGCATCTATTCTATTTGTAGGAACGTTTTAGGTTTATAGCATTATATAATTTTGAAAACAAATATCATTACACAACCCATGCTATTTCAATGAAATTGAGATTGTTTACATTATAAACAAAATTAATTCATTCATAAGGAGTCATCTCTATCACCCATAAATTGATTATAATTATTATTTTTACGCATACCGTGCGTAAAATGTTTCTCCAAAGCATAAAGAAATGTAAATATAATAGTGGGTCTGATTAAATGAAGAGTAAGGGAAAATATTACCATGAGGTAATCATGGAATCAATGTCGAAAACATTTGATGAAATAAATAAAAAATATGAATCCAAAATATATATGAAACTAAGATCATGTAGTATCTGTGATAATAAATAAAAATAGCGATATAAATAATGGTTATAAAATTCATTTTTAGTTCATAATGATGTAAAATAATAAAAACTCATCCCATTCCTTATTATAAGAAAATATTCTATTTTAGGGAGAGTCTTACAAAAACCCATCCTTTTTTCGTGATACTTAAAGATGAATTAGAAGGATGTATTATTTTAGGCACTACCTATTACATGTTTAATTATAATTCATTCATCAGAAATGTAAAAAAAATATTTTGAACCACTCTCTAATGAACATATTTAAGAATAAAACATTTTTAACTTTATATCGAGTGATATAGAATGTCATTATATATTCAATGATAGTTAATAGTTAGTATGAACAAATATTTTCAATACATTTCTCTATATAAAATAAAGGAATAATAAGATCATATCCAATACATATAAACATGGTGGATTATGGAAAAATGCATATTACGGTAAAGAATTAATAATTTTATTTGGAACAATAACATACATAAGGAAAAAATGTTCCCTCTAATAATAGAATAAATTTATTTCTAGGTTAATATAATTCATTCTGAATTAGGTGAGAGTTTGATGTTCACACTATATGGAGAAATAAATATATTGATATATAAATTATATAAAAATAAAATCATAATTAATTTAGAGAATAGTGTTGTATGGATTAAACAGGGAACAAACCTATTATAATGTTGATATAATAGTAGACTGATGACGTAATTGACAACCCCTTAGAAATAGATCACTTTAAACTGTACCATAAATGTGGGGCCCAAAAATAAATTGTTTTATAGCACAATAGCAATCCAAAAATGTTTTTATATATATATATATATTATGGATAATTCATGAGACATGTAGCATATTATGGTAAATAAATTTGAAAATACAATGGGTTATGGTGGAAATACTAATAAATTCCATTTTGAAAAAAGTTCTTACTATAAGTAAATACAAATTGACAGGTTAATTTTAATGGTAACATTCAAAAAATTGATTTTATATGTTTTTTAAATCTGTTAACCTTAAAATATTATATTATACTAGTTCCCAAAAAATACATAACAGTTATGGTTTCAAAATTATAAGAGGTACACAATACTTGTGATATTAAAACAAAAGATATTTTTTTTTATTTTCAGAATACAATTGATAAAAAATCATAATGAAGATGCTTGAAAAATTCATCAATTGTCATAAAAAATAATCATTGAAAATAGGATTATAAAATCTCATGTTATAATATATTATGGCAGAATACGACAAGACTGTAAAATAAAAGGTCATGATAAAACATTATAACTCAATGAATGGATATTTGATCACCAACATCCCTTAAAAGAAAAACACTAGATGAGGTGTGGATCATATGAATAGGGGTTTAATAGTTGAAAATATACACAACGAGAGAATACCAAATAATATAACCTGATTATATAATATAAACAATGGTTATGAAATAAGATCATGTGAACAATCACAACACAATGAATAAAAAGATAGTAACAAAAAACTCTTATGATTGGAGTAAAATTGAGTTAAAAGAAATTTTATGAAAGGGGCGTGATTTCAAATAAATAAATACATTAATTTCAAGGAAATAATTTATAGAAAATTCATGGGAAAATAATTTTACAGAATATCTTAAAATCAAATCATAGTGTATAAAATGTTACATGCCTTAGATAATCAGAATTGAGACAACGAAAACACCTGAAACTTGGGTAAAAAAATATGTTCATTAAGTAAAAAATGTTGAACCATAATTCAATTCATAACCAAACATAAATTCCATTTAGATTCATTTTATAAATAATTTCACTATATAGTTTTATCATATATTTAACATAATTTTTATGAAATTATTATTTCATTGAACTAGTTTTATAAAATTCGTTTTTTATATAATGGGATCCAGAATTCCATTATTAAAAGATAAAAATGTAATGAAATTAATTTCTAAATATATTTTATTATTATATAATTACATTTCATAGTAATTTTTGTTTCAAACAATGTGGAAAAATTGTTGGTATCACTGTTTTAGATATTATTTACTAAATAAAGTGTAATTTCATAACTAATGAATAAAATTTTAATATAATAATACAAGAAAAAGTTGTTATTTAAATATTTATATCATAATAAACAACTAATAATGTTATTATATTAATCAATGATTTTAATTCTTAGTTTTGTTCATGAATGTTGTTAAAATGTACCAATCATAATCCACCCATGTTTAATGAATGTTAATGAGGTGGACTAGAATATATATCAATATACAAGAAAAATGATTATAACATTTTGTTATTTATGTTATCATGTATCATAATATATATGAATTATAAACCGAGTATAACTAAGGTAACATCATTACATAGAAAGATTATATCATTATCCACATAGTGATCTAGTTTTAAATTATTGAATTAATAATAAGTATTTATCGATCATATAAAAAAATTTCCATTTTTTTCCCAAATAACAATATTATATAATAAAAAAAATTATCCATTAATTTCATACTTTTAAAAATAATGCAATTTTGGTATTGAAAAATAAAATAAAAATAAATCAATATATAGATGTGATACTCTATATGTATGCATGGATGATAAAATAGTTTTTTTTAGAATAAGATCAATTCATATCATGTTTTTTCATTTATAAATATAATATAGGTCATAATTGTCAACCTTTATTGACAAGGCATTGTTAATACAAATAATTAATAATTATGATGAAAAAATGAAACTCTTTTCCTCATGGAGGGGGTAATACAAAAAATTCTCCGGTGATGGTTTTGAGTTTGTAAATAAAAATTTAAAAAACATTTAATCTTGGTATCATGATTATAATAACATAGTAGTACAATAAAAATACTTAATAAGATATTTTAAGATGTTTTAAAAATATTATGGTGATTTACATAACATAAAATCATAGGAAATTGTTTCACAGGTTAAGAACATATAATGCACATCTCTCATTGTCTTATTTAGAATGGATGTTAATACCTTCATGGATGGACTTTTTAGAAGATCCAAGCAACCTTAATGTGGATATAAGTGTTTAGGATAGGGTTAGGTATATTTTTCTGCAGAACATTATAGGTTTTTGTTCTAGTATAACTGAGGAGAGGAGGATCATTATTATATGTGAAATAGGATTATGTTTTTGAAAATTCCCAAACATATTGAATAATGAGAAGTCACCCTCAAGGACACTATCTCTGAAATTTATAAATAATATTGGGGAAATTATTGAATTGCAATGCCTTATCCACCCATTTCTACTCATCTTTTAAACATGTTTGAGTTCCTTGACTCTTATATTTTCTACTTTTACCATTTATATTTCATTATGGTTACTAGTTTTTACATAAAGTGAATTTTCATTTACAATTGAATAAAATGTAATTCATGTTAGATAATTCGGACCGAAATAATTAAAATTTTAAATAAATTTATTTATAATTATATATATTGATGTGAAAAAAATATTATATTAAACATTTGGAATATATTTATAATAAAATTTTTGTAATTATTTCTTATGATGTAACTTAAAAAATATGAATTTTACAAATAAATCCAACACTTTTTATATTTTAAAATCACATTTTTGATATTTAATTTATCTTATACTAATATTTCATGAAATTAAAATTCAAAACTATATAATTATAATTTAATTAAATTATTGTTCTCCAATAAACGTTTTGATTCACTATTCGTTTAATTTTTTAAAAAAGAATTATCATAAGAATATATTTTTAGGGTAAATCAAAAATAATTTTCATTTTCTAATATTAAATTTATAGAGTTTTTTAATTTAATATTTAACTAAAATCTTAATATATAGTGAAAAACAATTCATATTAGAAATTTGTTTTTTTAAATATTAGAAATTCCTTATTCTTATTTCCTATCAAGTTAATATTAGTTTATTCATAGTAAAGTATATATTATCAATATATTTTAATATTATCTAATAATAATATTAAAAAATACTTGAAATAGAAAATAATTTTACATATTATTTTATTTTGAAATTATTTTCATAGTTTGTTAGGTTGTAATAATTGAATTTAATTGATGTTAAAAATAGATTTTATTTTCATTAAATGTATATTTCCAAGGTCCATTACTTCTACTAATTCACACTTATTCAACTACAATTTATTCAATAAATATACTTGAAATTTTATATTTTAACTCAACATATTACTATTTCATCTATGCATAGTGTTGCCAATGGCGAAAGCTATTGATCAAATTGACCTATTTAAAATAAATCATATATTATTATTTTTTTGTATAATATTTACATCAATTAATTAAATTATGTCATAATAAATTTATTTATTTCACATTGATGAATCTTTATTAGATTATTCTTATTATATTTATCAATTTACGTATAACCACTAATATGACATCTAGCATAATACTTTTGCCTATAAAAAGTTACTTATCTTGCCTAAATTATTGTTAATCAATACAATTTTCATATTACTTTGCATGTATATTCCTAAATCATATATTCTAAAAAATATACCATTCATAGAATAATTTTAATTCAATTTATAGAAAACATAATGAAGTTACGTAGTATTTTAAAAATTTACCCCATAAATTTCAAATATTTTATTATACAACACAATAGACTAAAAATATCATATTTAGGATAATAAGATTAAAATTACCAAAAATTTCATGATATTTCTTCAATAAAAAAATATCAATATTAGGAAAATTTATTTTCAAAATTACTCAAAATTTTGTTATATAGACATCAAAAATATTCAAAACATAAAACTAATATGTCCCTCAAACTTCAATAATTAAATATTACTCCCTAAAAATATACCCATGAAATAAAATAATGTCTCTTGTTTATTGATACTATTTGATATAGGATTTCCAATCATTAATGGAAAGAATCTAAATAAAAGTACATGCATATTTCAAATAATCACCAATAACATTTATAATATTCAAAAATTTCCAAGCTAAATATATCATCCATAATTAAAATAGATAATTTTAACAATAATTAATTTGTTTTATTATAAAAATATCACTACATCATAAATGTCTATGAAAATTCCGTTTTCCACAAAAATTGGTATATAATAAAAAAATTTAACTGTTTATTTATGTTAATTTATTTGGTTATAAGAACTAGTGGTTTATAAATACATATCATTATTAGCCTCATCTTTTATATCATATTTCAATGAAGAAATTTTACAAAAATTGTAAATATGAAATAAAAAATATGAATAATATAAACTCAATTTGAATATCTACTCCATTAGGACACCTTTATTTAACATATGATACAATGTGATCAACCTATGACCCTATTTGTTTAATCCCTGTTTTCCTAAAGTGAATTCATTATTATTTTTTATAACAAAATTAGATAAAACAAAACACTAATCATTCATAATAGTTCAAAATTATAATTTAATTACCCAAATCATATACCCTTATACAATGTATCAAGAATTATAGTTTGAGTCCCATTAAATATTAAATAGTTTGAAAATCTATTTGATATTCAATCTATATTTTAAACTATGATTACCCTTCATCTGTCTATGACATAGCCGCATCCATAATATAGTATACAAACAAATATGAATTAAAAGATAAACTGTGATATGAAGATATAACCATAACACTAGGATTTCAACCTATATGTAGACAAGTTTATTGGATTTTAAAAAAAATTATTATCTTACTCCATAAATAAAATATTAATTATATTATTATTATTAAATAATAAAATATTTTATATGGTTATCTGAACTATTTACTCACAAAATCAATGTTTGTTTTATCATATGGAATTTTTTATTATATATGAAACATTATAATCTATAATCAATTAATATATTATCCCATTAATTCTCTAATAACTTAATTTTTTAGGAATATCATCGGTATTAATTTTCATTACAATAATTAGAAATAGAAAAATTATAATAGGTGTTCTGAAAAACAAAGCAAAATTATGTAATTTGGGTAATAATGGAAAAAATTTGTTTTGAAATAGATGTCATTAGTAAGATAATAATTGGAATCCATAATCATTAGGATGTTGGAATCATGTGATATGAATTAAAATAAACAATAACATGTAGATTTATAATTATGATTTGATTCTAATTGAATTTAGTTTGTCAAACCTCCAAAAAATGTTTTGTGGCCTTATTCCAAGAAATTATAATTTAATGGGGAGTCGTATACACCAAAATTGGTCTTTTTTTTCTAATGATACAAGTGAATTCATTGTTGGTATACATTATTCCATTCCCCACCATTCAATTTTTTTTTCCAAATGCGTTAACCAGATTTGTCAACATTATTTTTAAAATGATTTTATTTGGACCCCATTATTGAATAACACATGGTTATCAATATAATTAATGATACAGAATGTCAAAATGTATTTATCCTAAATTCTTATTCAATCATATTACATATTATAAATACGTTTCCTCACTAAAAATAAAGGAATATCATGATCATAACCAATACATATAATGTTTGGAGATGGTAAATTAATACATATTGAACATTTTAATAATCTTGTAACACTAAATAATAACATACCAAATTCAATTATTATTCCCCATTCCAACATAATAACTATAATTATATGTAAAATCATTCAATCACAACAATTAAATAATTATATTTTTCATTATATTTATCCAAATATGTATAGAACCATATTAATAATTTAATTACTCCATAATACACCATAAAGAGGCAAAATTTTGATGGTTTTTATAATATAGAAGGCATGTGTAATTAAGTAAACATATATGATTGTGGAAAGAAATGAAAATAACACCTCTAAAAAAGAATTTTTCAATAAGTATCTTAAAAAAAGTGATAAATTGTCGAATTATTCGATACCAGGAGTTAAATCACCCAAACAAACATAGAAATATTTTAGTGAATAAAACATTAAACATAAGTATCATTTGAGGAGATAATATTAACAAAAATACTGAAATCTATTTCAAAACATATAATATATTTTAATAAATATTTAAATTAGTATTAAAATATAAATAATTACATGTCACATTCTTGTGAATATTTATAAATAGTGAAGTGAACGATTATGAAAATATTTACTATGAAACAATATACAAAATTAGATACTTTAATAAACATAATTTTTATGTTTCCCAAATGAAGAGTGGAAGAAAACATTATGTATGATAATGTAAATAACCTTCTTAATATATTTAAAAAACTATTATTTGAAACTCCCATTGAAAGAAGAGTATTAAGACATTCATTTTTTTAGAATATAATATTTCTGAAGGGGACTACGAAAATCAAAATAATATAATATTATGTATTTAGACTGAAGAATGGAAAATATTTTTTCTAGTATGATCAATAATAATTCATTATAAGGATATATTAGTTATAAACAATAGTTTCATGAAATATACTCCATGAAAAATGAAAAATATTAATGGTGGTTCAGGTCATTAAAAATTTATTCAATGAGATAATATCATATAATATAATGACTATGATGAATTTACCCATTATATATATAATATGATCAAGAGAAAAATCATAAATCAAAAAAAATGTAGTAAAACAAGTACATTTATAGAAGGGTTAACATATTATAAAAAAATTATAGAAAAGAGCATAGTTTGTAATAGTTTAAAAAATTAATTAAATGTAAATAATCAATTAAAAATTCATGTAAATTTAATTCAAATGATATATATTAAAAATAAAATCTTTTTATAACATGTACCTTGTCTCAAAGAATTTGAACTGAGATCTTGAAAAACTTTATATCTTTATTAAAATATTAACCACATCCCCCTAAAATAGATATTTTTTAATTAGACATAAAATTAAGTTTATAAATGATGATTAATAATATTATATGTCAAATAATAATTATATATACCTCATTAATGAAATTACGTGAATAAAAAAATGACGTCTGAAAGAGATGAATTTGAAATGATAAATCCTAACCACAATCCTAATTTTCTCTTCACTATAACCAAATACCATAAATGATTATGTTCATTAAACACATAAAAATTACATTATTCATAACTATAACCATATATACTCCTCACTAATAATCAATCAATAATTATATATTAGTTTGTTTTTACAAATTTTGAAGAGTATATTAATTTAATGATTATTATATTGAACTAGTTTCATAAATGTGTGGTTTTTGTATTCTTTTAAAAATATATATATTAATGATAAAATTTCATTTAATGGTATTTTCTCTTTTGATCAATGGGGATAAAATTCATGATAGGATTATTACTGTGTTTTGTTATATTGCATGTAATTTTATAATTAATTAGTCTAATACGGATAAAACATTATTAAAACTAAAATAAATCATTATTTAAATAATTATTTCATACTATAATGACAAATATGTTATCACATACATCATCTATAAAATTGAAAATTATTTTTGGGTAAGTGGTTAAATTGAAACTAGATGAAACAACAATGATTAATGAATGATTATGAGAAGGAAAATAAGTAATATCATTACAAAATAATGACAATAAAGTATTTCAATTATTTATTTTATTATATATCATACTTTTAAATAATTATAAGGATAATAGTATTTATATAAATCCAATACATAGAAACAAGATATAATTGTCATAATGTTTTTATCATTATAAAAAATTATATAAACGATAATAATGTTTTAATATTATCATTAATATGTTTTTTATTGCAATTTGAAAAAAAAAAATCACATCCCAACATCATATTTATCGATTAATTACATTTTTAGAAAAATAAATGAATGATGTTAATGAAATGTTATACAAAACTGAATTTCTCAATACAGGCAGTAGTCTACACGTATGTGTGAATGATGACTTCATCTTCCACTACATGGGAGAACTGCATAATTTGATTTATCATTTAATAATGTAAAATGTATTATAAATATATTATTTATATATTAAATTTCTTTTTGGACCATGAATTATTTCGTGGTGAAGGAAAATAAAACCCATTTGGTAAGGGAGGCTCTTGTTCACAAAACACACAAGTGGCAGTTTTTGTTTTCTTAATAGAAATGTTGATGGAGGTCAATGATTATACCCTAATTAAAAAAATTGAAGACTATAAAACCAATAAATATTTTATTTTATATATATGGTGAAAAGAAATTTTATGATGAAGAAAAACACATAACGAAATTGGAATGAGATATAGAGGTTGATATCTTAAACCACAATTATTGTATTATATTTCTTAAAATAGGATAAATCCATTGAAAAATGTTATTTTTTGGAGGAAAATAACCTCCATAATATTCATTGTTGTACATTTGAAATTTTTCATAATGGCATGGTATAAAATTAGGATGTTTTGTGGGTGGGGAAGGGAGGATATGAGTGTCCATTTTATAAGATAAATGGAATGGCATATTTTGTAAATACCCACAATATTCGAAAATGGTATGACACTATAAATGTATTAGTAACTAAAATTGATAAATTATTTTATATATAATGGATGTTGAATACAATTTCCTCAAACACAATTTCAAATACACTTTTTATAGTTTTTATGACATTTACTATGAGATTATATAATTTAACCCTTTTGACATTACCTTTCAAACAAATATTTACCTATATCAACATGATTTTTATACCAATAAATAATTAATCCCTAATTTTATATTATGGAACCACTATTTCTAAATTTTATTTCAATTTAATATGAAAAACCTAAATAATGATAACAATTAATTTCAAACTAATTTTTTTAATGTATTAAAAATAATTTAGCGAAACTACAACTTTTGTTCTATAACATAAAATATAGTTTTTAAAATTTTATATAATATTATTTAAATTATATATTAATTTATTAAATATTTGTTTTCTATAATATTGTATCAATAATTTTCAAATCATTATTATATGATAATAACATCATAAAATCCATGTTATTTATAAAAAGAGCACTCCACACTATCACTTATATATATATTTTTAAAAGAAATAAAAAAATCTAAATATTATATTTTAATTCAGAATCTATTATTTATAACCATTTATTCAAAATAATATATAAAAATTGTTAAATTTATTATTTAAATAAAAACCTAAAATAAAAAGGAAAATTGATCATGTTAGAAAATAGAAATTTAAAATGTTAACTATTATTTATTATTTTTTCATATAAATAAAAAATTTCTTTTTTGGTGGATAATTATATATGTTATGAATTATTATTACTATATGTCCATTATATAACATGTTTATTAGAATAAAAAAAATAAAAAAATTTATTTTTTATTGATAAAATGTTAGTAATTTTTTCTAGCTATAATAATACCATTTCATTCAGAATGACAGTATTATTTATATTCATTATACATTTATTTCATAATTTTGTACTCATATTAATTCACTCAATATCAATCAAGATGTATTAAATTTTCATACCAAAATAATTATAATTTTCAAAATATATTTTATTTTCATTAATGTGTTTTATTTTTTATATAGAGAAATATATTTGTCACATTAATTTATATAAATTTATCCAACTATTAATATATCAAAGTGTTAGATTAATTGTTCCACTAATATTTTATGATCTATATTAAGCTAAAAAATGCATAATGCATAATTCACTTTCTGTGAATATAAATTTGAGAAAAGTCATGTCTTGTTCCTTTCATACAAAATAATAGTGATTCTAACACGATCCATGAGATTTTTAGGTTTACATATGAATAATGATGTCAATAGTTTCTTAGTTATTGAGAGAGTTTATATTCATGATGATGAGTTTTTAATTTATATTTCTTTGGCCTATTATTAATTAAATATTCAAGATCCCTCAAGAAAAAATAGAGATGTGGAATCATAAAGAATTGAGATGGGATGTATTTGAAGTAGATGATAAATAGTTGAAACGTTATCAATAATTATAGAATAAGAGTGAATAATGAAACCCACTATGTGAAATGAGAATAAAAAGGGAATATTTAATGTGAAGGGAACTCCAAACATTTTATAGGTGAAAAATATTAAAATAAAAATGTAATTTTTAGATTAATGGAACATCCATGTATGAAAAGTGATGGGAAACATAAATTTAGAAATTGGGTACAATATAATTGTTTTATATTAATTATATCAATTATATATAAAATATTTTTATTGGTAAAATACATATTAAATTCAATTTTTGGATAACTTTTTTTGAGAGATTGAATATGATAGAAGTTGTGATATGTTGAGTATTGAATAACACCCAAAGTATGAGTATACAATATCTATTAATGTTTTTATTTTAAATGTATAATTTGAATATATAATATAATAATATATATTATTTCATCAATATTATTGGATTTATATTTGTCATTTGATGTAATGTGGGGGTGGAAAAGATATAATATTAGTTTAAACTGTTTTTCATTTTTTTCATTGGATTGATTCCATTAAATTAATAAGCCATAAAATTAAATGATCAGATAAAATATTTTCATTTACAACTATCTTTTTTTGTGACCACATTGTAGGTACATGTCATGGAAATAAAATAATATTAATAGAAACATTAATTGAGTGAAATGATACCACATATTATCAATAGAATATGTATTTCCTTGTAAAGTGTTAAAATTATTTATATTATATATTTTTAATCTAGTAACTAAGTTAGAGAGATATTCCAATTCTAGATGAGGATCGATATAGATAAAATAAAAATACTAAATAAATTATATCACAGGTGATCTAGTTTTATATAATAATGTACTAAATCACAAACATAGTCTAATATGGGAAACATGAGACTTTTTTTAAAATATGAAAATGGGGTTTTACCAATGGTAAGACATATACATTGTCCGAATATTGTGTTTTGTAAATAACTTCTCGTTGGTGGATTTATAAACTAATAAATTTATTTCTATTGAGATATAATCCTTCATTTTATACACAGTAAGAAGAAAATTAGAGGGGTATCCACATAATCCTAATGACATTGGAGGAGTAGTTGAAGGGTGAATTTTTGGAGTTGGCCAATCATGGATGATAAAAGAGTACAACAAGGATCTACTAAACCAATAGAGTTCAAGGATATCTCCAACCATTGAGAATTTTTTTATTAATTATATATTAACCTAAGCATGAGGTATGATATTGTTTTCTAGAATTTATCATATTTTTTATCCAATTTTAATGTTATTCAATCATTATATCATTATTCATTCACATATTCACGGATGTATATTTTATATATTTATCTTATCTAGATTAGGAATTTTGATTTTTAATTATTCATTTTCTAAATTACATTTTTTATATTAAACAATTATGTATTGAGGATAAATTGAATAAGGACTATGATTGTTCCCCAAAATTATGTTTTGATTTTTTTATCTTAGTTATTACTGGGATCCTTTTCAATATTTCATTTGGAAGGGGATTCGATCAATACTCTTGGAATGATCATTGTGGGGGCATATTTTTTTAAAATTGACTACTAAAATGAGTATTGGTTCTTGATCTAAGAAAATATAATCATTATATATTGATTTTAAAGGATCAATATCAATTTCCGATATTAAATTTTTAGGATTGAGGATCTCTTCATGGAGACCTAATAAAAGATTATTTATGATAAATTCAAGTGTCAAGGATCTATAAAATATTATTGGGCCTAAATGGATGAATCCATAAAGGTATTTATTGTCAATTCAAGAGGATTAATTAATTTCAAAAAAACTTTTTATGATTTATGTAGAATAGTCTATATTTTATATTATTATACATCTGCTATGGTGTGTACTATGGAAGTGTACTGGTCATTTCATCATCAAAAATATTCTGAGGGAGTACAATAAAAGAAGAATATCACACATCATGTGACACATGTGACACACTATGTGACCCAATGTTAAAAGATAAATATTTACCCAATGCATTCACATTAACAAACCTGGCTAGACACATGATCAAGACATGATAAACATGGGTACAGACATGAGTACACTGACTTGGGAAAGCAATATATGTTGAGTGTCGACCTGAACACTACATTTCATCAATCCAAGATGGACACATATAAAGTATGGATAAAACGTGTAACGTGAGGTGGTGATAAATGGGTAGAAACATGGATGAAAATATATGTGTTATACTCAAAATACATGTCGTGTACTTTTTCCCCAGAATGTTGATTCTCTCTACCTCTTCATCATTGACCAGTATCTATGGGGGTGTGTTAAGTTAATACATTACCACAAAGTTATAATAAGTAATATCATTTAGTTCTTGGTATCATATCCCCACTTCGATATTATTCTTTTATTGAGATCATGAATCACTCTTTGTAACCCAGGGTGTGAAAATGTATCATTTAATCTCCTTTCTTATGTAGGTTTTATGGAATCATCACGAAAAACAATAGCCACTAAACCTAAGAAATCTTATAGATTGTGTATACTTCCATTAAATTGTAATGATTACACATAATAAAATATAAAGGAATGAATATTTTATTAGTCTTGATAAAACATATACATTCAGGAGTCTTGTATTACCAAATCATTTACTAATTACAACATAATGTTTTTCTTTGGATAATTAATTTAATACCACATAGAAAATAATGTCATAGAATTCCTGGTATACTTCTTGGAATCCAATTGAATTGAAACAATATAAGTGGGATATCAAATTCTATGTAAGAGTAAAATACTATTGAATACATTTTAAATCAATGGGAATAATCAATATAGAAAAGTAATAATTGAGAACATATTTAATGTTTTCAATAAAATGTGAATAAAATGAACCCATAGATTATTTCATAGTGAAAATATAATGGTTAATAAATGAATATTATTGAAGGGAATATTTAATTATTGGACCCCATGTCTCCTAGGTAAATGATACATTTACAATGATGATATTTCCCAAGACAATTTAAATCATACTGGGTGAAACCCCCACTAAGGCTAACTAATTGACTCATCACCTAGCACTATCCCTAAATAAATGGGATATCTATTAACAGACCACACCTGTGTCATATATATCTAATTAAAACCTCATATATCAAATAAAATATTTAATTCATGAACCATGTACCATATAAATTATATGAATTGTCTAAAAGATGCATATTTGTCAATATTTCCCAGAAACAAAATAAATTTCCTAGTAAAAACCATATAAAATAATGTTATGAGGTTTAGGAAATAATAATATCAGTGATAAATGATATCTATTTTTTAAAAAAAATAAATGTTTAATGATCACTATAAATTCAATATTTCAAGGGGTCTTCAAAAATGACTCGTGGAAATGTATGAAAAAACAATTCATGTCCAAATCAATCTCAAATCATACAGAGTAAGAATAATGATGGTGTAAAAACAATACATCCCATATGGTTTAAGGATAAAAGGATATTTTCATCGATGAATAAAAAATAACTGTTTCATTTAAAACAATTGAAGAAAAATTTTCCTTTAAAAGCACTTTTTAAAACATTTATTTTCAAAAATAATTTTTAAAAATTACAAACTAATATTTAATGAAATAAATTCTGGTAATTATATATAAGTCTTATAATGTAAAAAGAGCATTAATATAAAATTGTAAAATGGATATAAAAATGACCTGTTAAGAAATTAAGAATAATATTTTCTGAAAGAAATTTTTTAATAAAAGGTTTCAAAATATAAATAATAAATAGTTTTGAAAATTTTAAAATAATATTACATTTGTTTAGAAGTCATTTTTTCAGAGAAAACAAATTTTTTCCGAAGAGATAAATGATGTTACATTCTGAAAAACATTTTATAAAACATTTTGCGTATCAAAGACTAAAATAATAGTACTACTTCTTGAAAAAATGCATGTTGAACTAAATGAAAATAAAATTATTCGGTCCATTCAACAATGATCACACAAAAATATTTGATAACATTTGTGGATTTAGCAATCATGATTAGAATCCATTCGTTAAATAGACCCTTAAAATGATCATAATACTGAATTGATAATAAATCAATGAGTTGATAATGTGTATTGAAAAATAAAAAAAATTATTAAGTGGAAATGCATTAATATATAGAATAATTAAGTATATATATAATCATATAATATTAACTACCATAAGTAAGTTATATAACTTATTTAAAATTGAATAGAGTTATAAAATTTCAATGCAACTTGGCAACTTTATGATCAAGTCCTCATATATGAAAAAATTAAAATTGAAACTCAATATAACAAGATTAATGATTTATTCATGATATAAAATGTTAAATATATAATATATATACCATATAAAAGAATCTATTCAAAAAAAATTACAATATTCCAAAATGAAATGAAAAATATTAAAATACCTTAAATTGTGTTTCTTTTGAATGGGCGGTGGTTAAATTCCTCTGTAATGGTTTTAATTAATTTAGTAACTTACACAATATCTACATCCATATTTGTAATTTCTTATATTATCTTATTAAAATAAATTATTAGCTAATTGTTAACATTCATTTATTATTTCCATCATTTCGGGAAATATATTCATTATTTATCTATAATGATTTGACTTTTTTTTCTTCTTACGTAGATAATAATTTAATCATATAATTAATTTAAATTATAAGTTAATTAAAATATATATTTGGTTAATATTTATTTATAATTATAAATAATATATGGAGATAGTAAATGAAATACAATTTTCATGGAGATGGTAGGCTAAGCATACATATGAACTCTACTTACACTTCATTGTTCTATTTAAAATAATGAAAAGAAAAAGATATATATATATATATATATATATTAAATTATCATATTTATTCCATATATTTTACATATTTTTATTACACTATTATTAATAAATTTCATTTAATGTGGGATGGAATCACATATCTTTGAGGAGACTATAGTCCACACGTCAACAAATGATATTACTATATTCCTGAAAAATCAAAAGAATGTAATTATTTTTTTATATAATTAACCATAACCAAAAATAAATTTACAAAATATATATTATATATAAACTATAAAATCATTATTATTTACAATAATTAAAACTGGTAAAAGGATGAATGAACAACGTTAGTTATTGAGGTGTTATTCTATCGTACACATGAATGATGGAAGATTATCACATTTGATAGAAGTGTGTGAATGTATAAGTATAAATATATTCATAAAAAATATTGTAATATTGAAACTTTTTCTTTTATTATATAATAATTATATATAATTAATTTAATTTGTGGTGAAGAAAATGATAAAAAATTGATTATTATATAACATTACCTCGTATTCAGGTAACTCTATTTTGTTTATAAAAAAATAAATCCATCATATAATTTATTACCTAATGGTGGATTCTAGGAAAAGTTTAGTGAATTTGGTATATTATTTTTACATGTTTTTTATGCTTCATATTCAAATAAAATTGTGAATATATTGGTGTAATGACTGCATTTCTATAGTACTACAAAACTGACATTCTTATAAATATAAAATGATAAACACTTTTGAGAGGTATACCTTACTACATGTTCCTAAAATAATGAAACAAATTTTAGAAAATAAAGGATATGATAGATATATGAACATCCAATAGGACTTTTACAATTTTGTATATCATCTTGGTTCATATTATTTAGGTTAATCCTGTTCTATAATATTCCCCCCTTAATCACTGTAATTTATTGTAATTATTTTCAGTGTTTTTTTTATGAAAAATAATATTTCTTTCAAATTTTAAAATATTTATTTTTATTATTAAATGAATTTAATCCATTTTTTGAAATTAAAGATAAATGTTTCATGAATTAATTTTAATTTAACCCTAAGACGAGATGGGAAAGCGTGTTTTTAAAGTAAAAAATTATCCAATTATTGAATTTTTATTACATGAAATATGAATGTTACGTATATTTGTATGGAATAAATTATATTTGTTTACATATAGATGATATAATTTTAGTTTAAAATAAAATTAAAATATAATTTATCATTATAAATAAAATATCCAAAATTGATTTTTTATTATTAATATTCAATATTTTTCACAAATCATCAATAAGAGAAACATCACATAAAAACACCCAATATTTACTGAAATATAATTTTGAAGTTTCTTATTTTAGAATGATGTTTATTTATACATATAAAATTAAAAAAATATAATTTTTTTTAATATATATTCCCAATTAAAAGGAAGAAAATGACCTTTCTGAAAAATACAAAATTTTAAGCATACAACTGGATTTATTCTTATATTATGCATATAAAATATATTGGATGAATGTACAGAATATTTTATTTAATATATAATATATTTATACATATAATTCATGTCATTAAAAAATAGTAATTAATTATAATTATTAGTATAAAACTTTATTGTGAGAAAATAAATACAAATATTTATTTAATATTCAATTGGTTTTTATTTTCATTTTAATAAATTTTACTATCAAAGAATTATATTTATATTTTTTAAACCGCATACCTTCATAAGATAGTAAATCACATTCAAAACCTATAATTTAATATCATTATTATATTATATTTTATTAAATAATAATATTCATTTTATTTGATAAAACTCATCCTTCCATATAACACAAGCTATCAATGAACAGATTTTTCGCGTGTAACACAAGTTAAATCACTATCATGTGCATTGAAAATAATAAAATATTTTTAAGAGATTTTATAATATTGAATTTATTTTAATTTTTTAAATTTTATATCACCTTTAAAAATTATGTTGGGTGTCATAAAATCTATAGAATACAATGTTCCCACAATATAATTTAGGAGTTTTACATTCTCACACGATTAATTAATCTGTGTCCTATAAATTTGAACATGCTCTTAGTAATCTAGCTTTTGATATTTGGTAATTAATTTTTCACAAAACTATAGTTTCAAATAGTTTATTAAAGATATTCTTAACTTGAAATAATGTTAACTAAAAAGGACACAAGGAATAAAATATATATTGGTTTATATGTGGGAGAACATTTCTGGAAAGTGAAAACATGGAAATGGGTGATAAGAATAAATATTTATATTTATTGATTGGGTTAATTGATCAAAAATAAGTTAATGATCAATTTTTTGATGACCTCAAATCCATAAATCAATGATGATTTAAATACAACTGATTCAAAAAAAAAATTTGGTACTGGGATAACATTTTTGCATCGTGATCCTTTTCTTAATTTTGACTAATTCTTTAATTACCAAAGAATACAGGGAAACATACATTAATGATATATTTTATATTGCATAAGATAATGCATTTCTTTTTTGTTCTTTGATCTATTTTAAATTTAATCACTTTACTCAATGGAATTAATTTGAAAAAATTAATATGTATTTTTTTTCTTGAACCACAAAAATACACTTTTAACAAATCATATTATCCAAAAAAAGAGTTAAAATTCATTCCTTATATACCTAAATATTTTACAAAACCAATATGTTTAATACATTAATACAAAAACCATATGAGAGTGGTTCATAATTTATATTTATCAACCAAATTTTTTAACTAAAAACAATTAATATTATTCTAGACATCAAATAGGCCAGTGGAAGGCATGAAACACTAATCATGCTCAAGTCATGGGTTCATGCCCCACCGTTTCACCAGATACATCATGTTTTCACCCTATTAGTGGGTTTTGATTTTATAAACAATATTAATATTATACATATGATCTTCCACAAAATTTTACTGAAATCCTTATAATTTAATCGTTAAAAAACTTTTTTCTATGCTTTTTAATAAAAAGTAATTTTTACAAAGTCAAATAATAATATTAAAATATTATTAATATTGCATTAGTTAATCCTTATGTTCCCAAATATATGTTTTCATAAATCTAGATCCAAATGTTTATACTAAACATCCTTTGATACGAAATGTTTTGAACCAACCACAGTAACTGTGGATCCAGTGTCTACTACCATTTAATCGGCATGGAAATAATTAATCCAATTTTGAAAGAGAAAATAGTTTAATAGTGTTGGTAAACTATATATATACATGAGTCATATATTATACATGTTTAAACGAATAATAATATAATATTTTACATTTTATAATTAATTTATACCCACATAGATTATCCATGGATATATTTCGTAGTATACTTATTATATTCCTATAAAATAGTAAAAAATAATGATGAGCTTTAATTTCCAGTAACATTTAAATATAGTGAATGTTATTACAAATCATAGATCATAATCAACATAGAATTGTAGTAGCTAAGAATAGAATATATTAGATCATTTAATGAGATAGAAAAGTAACATTATATATTTTCATAGTGAAAATAACATGGATAATAACAGAATTTGAATGAAGGTAATGCATAATTATTGGATTCCATGTTTATAAGGTACATGATATCTATACAATCTATATATTTCACACGACAATTTAAAAAATACAGGGTGCCTAAAAGATGATGTTTATCCAACATACTCATCAAATGAGGCCACCTATGAATTGAAGGGATAAATATAACTGAGCCCCACCAATTTTGTGCAAATCCAATGAATAATTCATATAATGAATAATCAATTTAATTCATGAATAGTGTGCCTTATCAAATATCTTCATTGGGTAAAATATAATGATTTATCAATATTTCAATATTTATCAATTAACTTTTATAGTAATTACTATTAGAAAAAGGGTTTGTGGGTTTTTAAATAATTCTATCCATTATATATGACATGGTTATATTCTAGAAATTTAATGTTCAATGATCACTGGAATGTGAATATTTATATTGGACTAAAAAATGAATTTAGGACTTTATTTTAAATACTAACATTGTATAAATAATTTATATAACATTTGGAAACATAATAAATATAGAATTAATAAAATATATCCCAAGTGGTGTACGTATAATGTTCTTTTTCATTTATGAATTGAAATCCGATAAATGAAAAAAATAAACCCTTCATTTTGAAAATAATTTTTAATCCCTTTTCATATAAAATTAAACATAATTACATTTTATTTAAAATATATTTCAAAATTTAAAATGGAATATTTGAATAAATGATGGAAGGTAATTTAATAAATTTCATACAAGTTACAATGAACATTTATTTTCTTTCTAAAAAAGATAGATTAGTTATTTCCTCATAAAGAATCTAGAATATTCATTTGAAGAAATTTTTAAAATTAAAAATCACTAAAAATTAATTTTATTAATAAATATTAAATGTATAAAAACATTTTCAAAAACTTATTTATAAAACATCATTTTGATTGAAAACATATTTTTGAATGAATATACAAATGAAGTCTATTTTTTATAAAAAAATGTATTCAAACATTTGAGTACCACCGAGTAAAAAAATTATACGATTACTTGAACTATTTTTGGAATAACCAATGTTAAATGATATAAAATGTTTTATTGAACAATTATAATAAATATTAAATTTATTTAATTTCAATAAAATTAAATATTAATTAGAGTGAGAATGTGGAATAAACCAATAAAATGAATTGAATGTCACAGAGACAATTAATCTATGAATTGATTATTTTTATCAATGATAAGTACACGTACAACATGTAAAATACATGAATAGATATCCACTTGAATTATATAAATAATCATATAATAATAATTACATCAAGGTTATAATACAACCCATTGAAAAGTAATTATGTTATTAAATTTTTTACCCCTTGGTAACATTATGTTAACATCCCCTTTTAATAAATAATTGAAAAGGAATCAAAATATATAATAAATAATTGTTTAATAATGATATTTGGTTCAAAAGATAATTATATACACAAAATAAAAAAATCGAGGCTCATAACCCAAAAACAAGCCTCAATGAAATGAAATTTAAATTAAATTTCTCACATTGAATTTCATTTTAGGAGAACAAACATTATCATCAGGTTGAATTGTTTAAATTATTATATTACCTTATAAAAGAACCATCATAATATTTATATTATTTATTATTTGTCTTCTTATAATTTCTTATAACACATTGCTTATCGATATTTCATTATTTTCATTATTTCAGGAAATTACTACTTTGTATTTTATTTTGTTTTGACTTGCTAATTTTTTTATTCTTATGTAAATCATTATTTCATCTTCTATAGAATTTAAATTATTATTTAATTATATATATATATATAAATTATATTTTTCTTTTGAATAATTCATAATATTTAGTGATCAAGAATGAAATAAACCATTCATGGATATGGTAGGTCGTACGTACACATGGATGGTACATCCATTTCATGGTCATATATAAATCATTGAAAAATAAATTATATACATTTTATATTATAGTTCAAGAATAATATTTATGTCTTATATTTCTCATATATTTATTAACCAATTCATAATACATTACATGTAATGATTCAACAAATTTCATCTCTTTGAGGAGGAGGTAGTCCACACATCAAAAAATGATGTTATAATATTCCCACAAAATGAATGTCTGGAAGGTATGGTTATTTAAAAATTTCCAAAATACAAAATAAAGATTAAATACAATAAATATCATAAATAATATATAATTCCATAATTAATTCCAAAAAACAAATGTGGTGAATGTATGAATAGAATACATTCGTTTGTGAGGATGTTGTCCTCCGCACACATGAATTATTATTGAGTATCCTATTTGATAGATGTGTGTTGAAGTTTAGTTGAAATAATATCATATCATTACATTAAAAAATTATGATACTAATATTATTATATATTCATATTATAAATATTTTTATTTTGTGAATAAGTAAACAAAACAAAAGTGTTTTTTGATGAATCATACCTCTTATTCATGTTTCTCAATTTAGTTTATACCAAATGACTTCCTTGGATTTACGCATGCCCATTTTGAGGCTTCTAGGATGATATGAGGAAATATGGCAGATTATTTGGGTGGTTTTTATTGATAAATAGTTTTGATATTTTTCAATAACTGGGATGGGGGAGTTTATTTTTATTTTCTATGTGAAGTATTATCCTTATAAATATAAAATGTTAAATATTATTGAGAATAATCACTTATATCATGTTACAAAAATAATAAAAAATTATATAAAATTTAGGATAAGACTAGAATAATTCCATTCAACAGTTTTTTTAATATATTATCTATCATTTTGGCCCTTCATTTTATCTTTTAGATGCATGCTAATCTAATTTTTCACTTAATCACTTTTTTTAATTTTAATTACTTTCACCTAATATTTTGATCAAAAGTATATGTTTACTATATGAAAAAATAGAAAATATTATTATTATCAATATTTTATCCATTTAATACAATTTAAAATAGAAAATATGTGTAAAATAGATTAAATTTAATAACATAGGTGAGATGATATAGAGGGAATTTAAAGTACATATTATTAAAGGTTGGAGATGTTTTCATATAAAATGTCATTTTAAAATTGATTATAAATAAATAAATTTTTTTAATTTATGTATAATTAATCTAATGTGTATTTAAAACCTATTTAAAATATAATTATTCAATATGAAAATATTATTTGAAAAATCACTTTCAAATTAAATTTCAATACATTTCTCAATTCATATGAAAAAGAAACATCGTAGAAAAATTAAAAAATTCCTACAAAGCTAATTTCATTATTTTACATTAAAAAATGATATTTATGTTTAAATATAAAAAAATTTCCAAATTTAATTTTAATGTAGGCTCTCCATTAAGATGATGCCAATTTTTTTTAGAAAAATGGAATTTGATAGCATAAAACTAAATTTATTCATATATTATGCTTATAAAATCTATTCAATGAAAGGTAAAACAATTTTGTGAACATAATATATATATATTTATTTTATATTTATTTTAAAAATATAATTCAATAATAGTAATTAACGTAATTTATTAAGATAAATCACTTATCTGAGAATAAAAAAACATATTTACTAAATATCTAGTTGGGTTTTATTTTAATTTCAAAAAAAATTCATTATGAATGATTTAATTTTTATTGGAATAAATATTTAATTTTCATAAGTTATTTAATAATATTAAACGTAAATTTATATGTTATAAATTAATATAATAAATAATAATATTCATAACATTCTATAAAACATTGAATCGCATGCCACACAAGTTATTGAAGAATATATATATTGAGTGAAATGCCAGCTAACTCAGCAGCACATTCAATAAATAATATAAAATGTGTGTAAATTATTTTAAAATATTTAATAAATTATAATGACATGTTGAATTTTATTACTCTCTCTTTTTCGTGTTATAGACACTCAAATACAATGGTCTTACATTACAATTTTTGGGCGTTACAAATAAAATAAATGGGTGTATGATCCGCTATACAGAGGGTTATTAGTTTTAGAATCTCAAATAACCTCGAGGACCAGGTTGAGATCCCATATCATTTGTAGGGGTACTCATAGTTCAATTGATTATAATTTATTGGAAGATGCAGATGAGAACTACCTCTCCAATATGCAATGATGATGATTGAATGTCCTATAGAGTCAGTTTTCCTAGATTAGGATTACATTGTATCATCTAGATTATTAATATGGCTGGTAGAATGGTTGAGACCTCTTTGATTCTTGGTTTTAATAAAGTGTACATTTAGGTATAATATTTCACTGAGTATTATCTTTACTATCATTTCTTTGTGATATTGAGATGACTTTTCTATTGATACATTATATTTTGTGATTTCAAAGTATCATATTTGGTAATGTTATAATATCCCATTCATGGGTTCCTACTATACAATTAAAGTATTACTCAGATTAAAAATGAAAAAGTATATTCCAAGGAAAACAAGGACTGGGTGGAGGATAGTTCAGCAAGAACGATTGATGTTCTTAACATGTTATTCATTTCACTAAAATATCCAACTACATTTCATTTTTGACTCATTTATCAGTTTTTGTGGTCTTCTATTATTCGATTTACTCTATTTAATATTTTTTTGTTCTCTTATTATATATATATGTGTGTGTGTGTGTTACATTCATTTGAAATTAGTTGTGTTTTCCCATTAAAAATCCACTCATTATTTGGAGTAATCTATGATTTTGTGCAGATACCTTAATATAAACCGTCAGTTTTTATTATATGCATACTCAGATATTTTATTATTCAACTAAAATACTTAAAGGGACAATGGAGATTCAAAATCATCTTTTAAATTTAACAAAAATCCATTAAATATTTGTTTATGAAGGAGTGGAATTATATAATACCATCTTTGGTCATGATTTTAGTGATTTTCTAGCATTGTGTATTATATTTGGATCTTGGGAAATAGTGTTAATGTGTATTGATTTCATCTATTTGGATAAAAAATCAAATGTTGATGTTACTTATAATATATCAATTATTTAGGTCTCTGATGTTATATGTGATGAATCAAAACATGTACACACCAGTTTTTTGGAAAACATCGGTACCTATATCATAATGGAATGGTATTTGGTTTCCACATAACCTCATACTTCTATTCATCCTAAATATGCATTGACCATCATATATCATAATTTTTTAGATATTCTTTAGTGATGAAAACCTGTTAGTATATTTTAGTTGGATCGTATTGATGACCCCCTAGTGATGAGGCTTCCATATAGGGACCCATAATGGTGGTGGTTCCCTTAAGAGGTCTTCAAGTTTACCTACCACCTAATGATTGGAAGGTTTATCTTAGAATAAAGGATGATGTTGTTCATAGTTTCAATGCCATCCAAAATTTTTAGTGTTAGATTCGTATTATGTTTCTAGAGAATCCATGCCCTTTGGATGATGATGACTATATTGAGGTTGTTAGGAATGTTTTTTGGACGGTTTAAAAACCTCAGTATCATATTATAGTCATAGTTTCAAGTAATATTTACAGCTCTATATGGTGATGGGGGTGTATAGTGACTCATACATATTATGATAATGATCTATCTTGGATAAAATTTGTGTGTTTCCCTAGGGAGGAGTTATATCCATCAACACTGAAAAACATTGTGTATATAGGTTATTCTATTTCTTTAGTAGGGTATCCTGACTATGAAAGAGTATTATTCTAGGTTCATCAGCATCTCATGATACTCAATGTATATGGAATAATATCTAATAATATTAGAAAATCCCTTGAATAATGGTGAACAACAGGATACCCTGGATGGTTTGTATCTATTTTCATTCCCACCTATGCTGGGGTTCATGAGAATTATTTAGTTACTAGGATAATTCTAACCGAGTGGAAAATAGTTTCTAGTTTTTAGTGGTCATGAATGAGATAATACATAGTAAAAAATCTGTCATATTTAAGATAATTTGTATCAGTGTGGGATATTCATCAAGAGACAATCTCATGAGAGAAGTTCTTTATGGTAGGTCTCTTAAGATATATCTAATCAGTTTAGAGAGATGTTGGGTTTCCCTTTCTAATGTATTAAATATATCATGATGGATTTTATGTCACACCATAACATTGATAGTGAGAAAAAATAGACGTCCAAATAATTGGAATCAGTAAAAATAGGGAGGACCATATGGTTGTGGATGTTTTAGAGGAATTTGTGGAGTTGTAGGAGGTGGATGATTGGTTCATTGATTTCCACCACCACCCTGAGGTGGTCTATGCATATATCAGGGATATTGTTGTTAGGAAAGAGGAATTTTGTGGGAAGGGGGGGCCTATCACACAGATGATTTAGGGATGATTAAATCTATAGACAATGTCCTATATACTATATATATAGTATTTATTAACATGTGTATGATACACTCGTTTCATTTAGCTTCTCATTTTAAATAAATATGTATTTTTTGAGAACCGGTCTTTACCCTTGTTCATTAAGATGATAACTATATGGAATTAACATATCAGAAACCTATACTAATAGTGTGATCTAACTCTTAGAGGATATTGGTTCGTATGCGACATCTTTATTTTAACGGTTTTCCCATTTGATGGCATCATAGGAATGGGCTGATAATCTATGGTTCATGAATTGATTGAGAATTCTAGTTGTATAATGACTTGTAGCAAATTGTTTGGTTTGAACTTTTTCATAATTTTTAAGAAAGAAACTCAAAAATATTTGTATATAAACATTAAAAATTGGATATATACAATTATTAAGCCATTAGTTATTATTACTCTTTGATAATTTGATGACATAGGATCCAGATTCGTGAAATTGTGGAATAATATGAGGATTTATATCTTGAGAAAAAGTATTGATTACCACCCCTATTGGATATGGTATTTTGAATATATGGACTTCCATGATATTCACAGATATCAACTCCATCATTTTGAATGGCTCTTGCATGGTTTGCAAACTGTTGGTGTAGTTTTGCGACTTATATGAGAAGGGATTTATAATAAACATTTTTCTCATCCTAGTTTGGCTCAATGTTGTTTTTGAAGAATGTGGATTGGATTATGATGATTTTATTTAATTATTGTCTCCTAGATATGGTGACTATGATGAATAAGTACTCAACAATGATGACCAATGAACAGTTTAACTAGTTTATTGGGTTGAGATAGTTATTGAACAGAGACATAACATCAAGCTATATAAAACGCCATCTTTGTGGTTATTATATACATAATATGGAATTATGATCTCCCTATGATCACTATTGTTAGATATTGACACCTTCTATCTATGTTCATGGGACTTGTGGTGTAGATATTTTATCCTTTAATGGGCTAGTTTGTTGTGGGATTTATTGATGAAATCATAGGGTTATAACCATTTGAGGAGGATTATGAGAGACACCTGAGGATGGTCCAAGATATACTATGAGAAAAATAAATTTATTTAAATCTTATTTGGATTTTGTTCAACATTTTGGAGAACATGTTTTTTGTGAATTTAATTTATGAATATTTTGAATCAGTTTACCTGAAAAAATTTATAGAAGTGTTATATTAGGATCTATATATGTGAATAAGATTAATATATATATTCTATGATTTGGTTTGATAATACAACATATTCATGATTTATTTATCTATGATATTAGAAATCATGACTCTATTTACCTGGAAGGGGTTCCTTTCTATTGTATATAGAGGTTCTAGTAACAATTTAGCTGTTTAGGAAGATGATGATGAGCACCAACATCTAATGATTTCTTGAATACATAGTTCAATATGTGTTTTTTTAAAATTCCTTATGAACCATTATTAGATGTGTCATAATATTGAAATATTTAATTATTAAATATAAGCCTCAATTTTAGAGGCCTCATTATCATATCTATGTAACCCTCTTTCTAGAGGTGATATAATTGTTCTTTTCTTTGGATATGTGAATACACTAGCTTGATTGTGAACGTTTTATTATTTATTATGACCACAAGTTTCTAAAATAATCTACTCATTTAATAATATTTACATTATATTTATGAGATTCCTTATACTCCATAAATTTTATTAGTTCAATTTAGTATATACTCTCCATAAGGCGAACATAGAGGGATATTCTCTCAGAAGGATATCTCATTTAGAGTTTTAGATAATGGATTTAGAGCTGTTAGCCTAATTAAAGTTTCCAATTGTGGAAGAGTCTGGTTTGGTTTACCTCAAGATTAGTGTTTTTACCCCACTAATTTTACAACATGAAAGGTAGTGTTGGTATTTATATACTTTCTAAAACTCCAATATTTTTTGAATTACTATCTTTTAATTAATATTATATTTCCAATATTTTTAATTAAAAAAAAAATATCACTTCTCTTATATTTAATCACAATGTTTTGATTTTGTTCCATAAAACAACAAGTAAATAGTCCACTACACACAACACTTATACAATATTTTATACTAAAATCACTATGTTTTTATTCTGTTGCATACAATATGGAGTTCCTTTGATATTTTATGTTAGAAAAATGTTTGAGTTTTACCAATCTAAAATATAATATTAAAATTTTAATTAAAATGTTTTTATAATAATCACATGGACATCGTAATGGGATTTATGAAAATATAAAATAAATTATGAAAATTTTCATTACATATTTATATAATAATTATTTTTTTAATTGTTATGTGGTATTGAAAATAACCCCTTTTTGAAAATACAGAAAATCTTTTTATGAAATCAATATTTATGAATTAAAATTCCTTATGTCACTATAAATTAATTAAAACACTCATTATAAATTTTCTTAAATTAACATGTATGTCAATGTTCATTTTATGTGTTTTCAAGAAAAAAAATATCATAATAATTCCAATTTTTTGAATAAAATATATATATTTTTAAAAGGTAATATCACAACCATTTAATGGAGAACATATTTTAAATCAAAATTTTTATACTATTATATAATTTATTTTATAATATAAAATTCATTTTTTGAATTGCAATACAAAAATTTACTTTTGGTGAATTGTTAGTATTTTTATGAGATTTTTAATTTTGGGATAAATAGTTAAAAAATTTGGATTTTAATTTTAAACATATTTTCCATAAAATTTATTTATATAGTTAATCACATTTTAATTTGGTTTTATTACCTTAATAAAATCTATTTTATATTAATTAATATAATATTTTTCGTTTGAACTAATTTCATAATGATATTGTTTATAAAAACTTTTCAAACATTTCAATTTCTTCACATTAAAATTCTTTTATTGTGACATGTGTGAGGGATTAATTTTACAAAAAAATTTCTACTTTGGTGATAACAATTTGATAAAATGGATACCATATTTGCATCAAAATAATTTATAATGTCTAATATGAAAAATGTATATTTTACTAAAAATAACACACAAATTAATTAAAACTAATTTTAACGAATAAAATAAAAACAATTTTAATAAATGTATAAACCTATAATATGAATTTTAAAAATGATCATACACTTATCTAAAAATTATTTTGTTGAAATATATTGAACATATATCCTCTAGGATGTTATTTTATTTGTTATTTCAGATTTATTCAATGTATGTTTCCTATATAATAATTTGATTAACAAAACATTCAATAAAAGAACATTCTTTAACATTATCAATTATAAATCCTTTATATATAGACAAAAAAGTCAAATTAGTATTGTTGTAAAAGTTGTTTTGTAAGGTTGTTTATTTTATTCATGATATAAATTTATATTTTATTTTTAAAGATGAATTATTTATATTAACTACATAATGTATTCCAAATATTGTCAATACATAGTTCATAATTAAACAAAATTAATGTCACTAAAAATAATAAACATGAAATAAGATTATTGAACTATTGTATTTAATTTTTTATATTATTATATCATTTTAAATTGGTTTAAAATTAATATATATAAATTATATATTTGATTTGAAATTTTTAATTCTAAACTATGAAAAGAATATCAAAGTTGAAATTAACATTTTTTATAAAAAATATATACTATTAAAAACCATTTTTCTCAGGGTTCGAGTTAAAGCATTGTTTTTTGTACATTTCATGTTCTTGATTTAATATTAATTTCAAACAACTTGGGATTTAATTTTTTAATGTTAAATATCAGATTAATAATTAAATGGGTCTATATTTTCTAAAAAATATCACTTTAATTTTCTTTTAATAGAGAAATTACATACGATGGTAATGGGTTACCATAATAAAAACCAAAATGATGATAATGTGGAAACAATAAAGCTATGATAAAAAATTATAATAATTGATTTATTTTATGAGGTGGTGGGTTGAATCGACCATAAATATCCTTTAATCAATTATTTTTTCATTTTTTAATTATAGGTGGTTAGGGATACCTCTCAATAGTGTTTATATTTTGTTTTTTTCAAGAATGTCAACCCAATTCCTCTATAAAAAGAAATTCACTCTTCCCCTTACTCACACCTATCAATCCACATTTTACCATTAAAACATTCCAAATCAAGCTTAAAAATTTACTTAATTTATTTATAGAGGCATCACATTAGGTCTATATCCATACAAGGAAATCATTCGGTTCAAACAAAAAGTACATTCCCAATGAATACGTAACATCCTCGAAAAATTGTTTGATTCATTTTCTTTCTCCACCACCTAAATTTATATTATTACATGATTATATAATAACCCAAGTACAATCACAATAAATATTATTTTTTAATTGAAAGGGTTATTAATCAAAATATATACACTTACATCAATTGTTTAATGAAATAACAATTTGTGTGTACGACAGACTAACTCTTTCCCAAACATTGCCTTTTATTTTTTCCTTCACCACATATCATAGTAATTTTATGATAGAAATACTATATTTATATGATATTTATGATATTTATGATTTAATTGTACTTCTGTAATTACTATATAAAACATATTTTAATTTTTTCCATTTTCTATAAATATGATAACTTGATTTGGGGATGCATTGACTACCCCCTCCTCAAAGTGACGTGATTTGATCACACTATACATTGAATGGATTATGTATGGGATTATTTAATGATTATTATATATATTAAATAATAATTATACTATAATTATGATATATACATATACCCAAGAATATATATTTCTATTAATTACTTCATTTTAATACAACAGAAAAACATAAACAGTATTCAGGCATTCATATGGACAATCATCACCGTTAAAGGTGTATAACAATTCATATTTCTATATTTTATAGATTATAATAAATATTTATAAAGAGAAAATGTAGGATACATAAAAAATGTATTACATTATGGAAATAAGTAAATCCTTATCAATGTAATGTGATCCAAAATAATAACTCATGATCAATAAGAAAAACAATGAAGATACAACATAAGATGTAACATTAACATATAATTGTTATTGAACAGGTAATATAAAGCCAAAATCAAACAATATATGTTATGATATATTTGAATATAGTAATTTATTATATTTTTAATAAACATATATTTATTATATGTGATTTTTTTAATATCTACAATGACATTAAAGACTTTTGGTACGGGTCTTCTCATCTCAATATTATGTCATTGAGATATACTATATATTCACTATTTTTTTCTATGTAGTATATACTCACATATGGAATGATATATCATGAATTTATATTATTTATTGATATCATAATTTTAATTTTATTTTGTTCTTTCACTTATATCATGATTCACATGTTACTTATATAGTGAGCACATTTCCAGTGTCACATTTATTTCTACATAACTATTTCCATATTTACAACTTATTTCAAATGTGTGGTGTATTTAATTCCCAATAATGTATTATATGATTATTATACATATTTGTTTATCTACATACAGATCCATTTTATAATATATCTTTTATGGGGTTTACGGTTTAAATTTTAGCAAATTTGATAGGTAATTTTGTCTTAATTTTCATTCTTTAAAACACATATATTGTTATCAACATATATTATTTTACCATATGAATATACTTTCTAGTTGATATGTTATATAAATAATTTTATTCTAATAATTATATTATAATCATAAATTAATCTTATCCTAACATGGGATTTTTGATTTATTATTATCAAAGTGGTAAGTGTATACTACTATAATCTCATCATTTATGGTGATTGATTACGTTTTGATTCTATTGATGAAATACTAGGATAATCATTTCAAAACATATAATAAATGTTATCATCATCACATTTTTAATTAAATAATAATATATATTTTTTAGCAATCATACACTCTTTGGTGTGTATGATAAATACGTAAAAGTTTTTAATAAAACCATCCCTTTTTTCCCTCTTCGAACTAAATTTTTATTATTTAAAAAAAATGTTTTCAAAAATGTTTTCGAAAATTATATAATAATGATATTTTAAGACAAGTTTTAAGAAAAAATTATTTTAAAAAATTATTTTGGTTTTCAATGAAATTTTTAATGATTTTTTTCAATTTCTTTTTATGTTTAAAAAGTATTTTTCAATGAAGAACGGATATTTTCCATAAGCAATGTTTTAAAAATATGTTTAGTAATTTTTCCATATATCATGACATCATAATGTGGTACTCAAGCAATATAGGGGATATGATCCATGGGTACCATTTATATTCATTTTCTAAATGATTTATTTTTCTATGGAATGATGTATATAACACTTGTTCCCCTTCCATGTGTTATATGATTATTAAAACCACCTCATTACATGTGTAATGCTTTGATGAAATTATTATTAATCCTTTTAATATTTCGTAGGATAAGATATTATTACATTTTAATGATAACCATTCCTTTTCACGGGTTATTATATTCTGGATATTTATGATCCATCATCACACATATGTATATTATTATTATGTAGATGGTGGAAACTATTTATCCATAAAATTCATTGGATAATGAATTATTTACAATTATATAATAGTTGGGATAAAGGTTAAAGATTTGATCCACAATGGAAAAATGTATGTACTAATCCAAAATGTGAAATAGGCATGTCCACATTCACAATGGGAATATTTGGAATCCTAATACACTATGGAAAATGAGGAAACTATATACACTATAAAAAAGTATTTGACTAGGGATGGTGGTGTGTCACATTATTTAGGTGCATACCACATGAAGTGTCTTGATATTTTATGGAAATTATCCTTGACTGATATGTAATTTATATATGCTTATGTGTATTCTATAAGTGTATGTATTATGAAAATTTTTATTCTCTCAAAAATCATTCTCATTGATTTACAAATGATTGATTTCTTATGAGATTCTAATATTAATAAAGTGACTCATAATTATGATCTTTGATATGAAGGGTATGATAATAATTATTTTTCACATGTTCCTATTAATTTAAGACCAATGTACACTTATATATCTCTTGTTTTAGCCATATTGATAATTCTATAACACCCTTTATTATGTTCCCTTTAACTAGGTTTTGATGAATTGAATTAATTAGGAGTACTAAAATGTTTTTATAAATAAAAAATAATCAAAATATGTATGAAACTATCTTAGAATCTTCATATACTAGTTTTCCTGGACTAGATATCACATTTGAAGATTTTATTTATTTTATAGTTTTAGTGAATCACTAAAAAATTTCCATAGTAAACTGATTCATTTCATGTTGAAACATATTCTCAGTATCCATTTTCTTCACTAATGTAAAATTTTTTAAAATAAAACAAGAATTATTTTTTAGATTTATATTCAATTCTCTAATAATGATGTTCACGACCCATCCCCTAGGGCCCATTGTATGACAACCCCAAGACCTCCTTCTATAGGCCAGGGGAATGTGACTAGCACTGAGTATGAATATCCCAAAAAGAGAAGGCATTGCCTTTTAACCTGTACACATGAAAAAACATAAATCTATTGAAATTGAGGACAATGTAAACCACAACTATCACTGAGAAAAATAATCAGAGTACAATACAAAATGAATGTATAATAGTCCTATATTACAATTCCTAAACCACAAGGGAAAGTACCACTACCATAGTCCATCCACTCAAGACCCTACATAATGGGTAAGTGAAGGGTATATTCCTATAAACATATAAGTATGTCCATTTGTCCCATCTAACTGAGCACCACATAGTCCTAGACCACCAAGTTCTCCATTAAAGAATCAATCACCTACATGATACATAAAACATGCGGGTGAAACCTGTTTTGGGTTGAGCAACACAATACTGAGTAGGGACCCCAAACCACCATGGAAAAACCACAATGAAAAGATATCTCACACCATGAAGGAGTGGTATTATATAATACCATCTTTGGTCATGATTTTAGTGATTGTCTAGCATTGTGTATTATATTGGGATCTTGGGAAATAGTGTTAATGTGTATTGATTTCATCTATTTGGATAACAAATCAAATTTTGATGTTATTTATAATATATCAATTATTTAGGTCTCTGATATTATATGTGATGAATCAAAACATGTACACACTAGTTTTTGGGAAAACATTGGTACCTGTATCATAATGGAATGGTATTTGGTTTCCACATAACCTCATATTTATATTCCACCTAAATATGCATTGACCATCATATATCATAATTTTTTAGATATTCTTTAGTGATAAAAACCTGTTTGTATATTTTAGTTGGATCGTAATGATGATCCCCCTAGTGACGAGGCTTCCATATAGGGACCCATAATGGTGGTCGTTCCATTAAGAGGTCTTCAAGTTTACCAACCGCATATTGATTGGAAGGTGTCTCTTACAATAAACGATGATGTTGTTCATAGTTTCAATGCCATCCAAAATTTTTAGTGTTAGATTCGTATTATGTTTCTAGAGAATCCATGCCCTTTGAATGATGATGACTATATTGAGGTTGTTAGGAATGTTTTTTGGACGGTTTAAAAACCTCGGTATCATATTATAGTCATAGTTTCAAGTAATATTTACAGCTCTATATGGTGATGGGGGTGTATAGTGACTCATACATATTATGATAATGATCTATCTTGGATAAAATTTGTGTGTTTCCATAGGGAGGAGTTATATCCATCCACACTGAAAAACATTGTGTATATAGGTTATTCTATTTCTTTAGTAGGGTATCCTGACTATGAAAGAGTATTATTCTAGGTTCATCAGCCTCTCATGATACTCAATGTATATGGAATAATATCCAATAATATTAGAACATACCTTGAATAACAGTGAACAACAGGATACCCTGGATGGTTTGTATCTATTTTCATTCCCACCTATGCTGGGGTTCATGAGGATTATTTAGTTACTAGGATAATTCTAACCGAGTGGAAAATAGTTTCTAGTTTTTAGTGGTCATGAAGGAGATAATACATAGTAAAAAATATATCATATTTAAGATAACGTGTATCAGTGTGGGATATTCATCAAGAGACAATATCGTGAGAGATGTTCTTTATGGTAGGTCTCTTAAGATATATCTAATCAGTTTAGAGAGATGTTGGGTTTCCCTTTCTAATGTATTTAATATATCATGATGGATTTTATATCACACCATGACATTGATAGTGAGAAAAATAGACGTCCAAATAATTGGAATCAGTAAAAATAGGGAGGACCATATGGTTGTGGAGGTTTTAGAGGAGTTTGTGGAGTTGTAGGAGGTGGATGATTGGTTCATTGATTTCCACAACCACCCTGAGGTGGTCTATGCATATATCAGGGATATTGTTGTTAGGAAAGAGGAATTTTGTGGGAAGGGGAGGCCTATCGCACAGATGATTTTGGGATGATTAAATCTATAGACAATGTCTTATATACTATATATATAGTATTTATTAACATGTGTATGATACACTATTGTCATTCAGCTTCTCATTTTAAATAAATATGTATTTTTTGAGAACTGGTCTTTACCCTTGATCATTAAGATGATAACTATATGGAATTAACATATCAGAAACCTATACAAATAGTGTGATCTAACTCTTAGAGGATATTGGTTCGTATGCGACATCTGTATTTTTACGGTTTTCCCATTTTATGGCATCATAGGAATGGGCTGATAATCTTTGGTTCATGCATTGATTGAGAATTCAAGTTGTATAATGACTTGTAGCAAATTTTTTGTTTTGAACATTTTCATAATTTTTAAGAAATAAACTCAAAAATATTTGTATATAAACATTAAAAATTGGATATATACAATTATTAAGCCATTAGTTATTATTACTCTTTGATAATTTTATGACATAGGATCCAGATTCGTGAAATTGTGGAATAATATGAGGATTTATATCTTGAAAAAAGTCTTGATTACCACACCTATTGGATATGGTATTTTGAATTATGGCCTTCCATGTTATTCACAGATATCAACTCCATCATTTTGAATGGCTTTTGCATGGTTTGCAAACTGTTGGTGTAGTTTTGCGACTTATATAAGAAGGGATTTATAATAAACATTTTTCTCATCCTAGTTTGGCTCAATGTTGTTTTTGAAGAATGTGGATTGGATTATGATGATTTTATATAATTATTGTCTCCTAAATATGGTGACTATGAAGAATAAGTACACAAAAATGATGAACAATGAACAGTTTAACTAGTTTATTTTGTTGAGATAGTTATTGAACAGAGACATAACATCAAGCTATGTCAAACGCCATATTTGTGGTTATTATATACAGAATATGGAATTATGATCTCCCTATGATCACTATTGTTAGATATTGACACCTTCTATCTATGTTCATGTGACTTGTGGTGTAGATATTTTATCCTTTAATGGGCTAGTTTGTTGTGGGATTTATCGATGAAATCATAGGGTTATAACCATTTGAGGAGGATTATGAGAGACACCTGAGGATGGTCCAAGACATACTATGAGAAAAATAAATTTATTTAAATCTCTTTTGGATTTTGTTCAACATTTTGGAGAACATGTTTTTTGTGAATTTTATTTATGAATATATCGAATCAGTTTACCTGAAAAAATTTATAGAAGTGTTATATTAGGATCTATACATGTGATTAAGATTCATGTATATATTCTATGATTTGTTTTGATAATACAACATATTCATGATTTATTTATCTATGATATTAGAAATCATGACTCTCTTTACCTGGAAGGGGTTCCTTTCTGTTGTATTTAGAGGTTCTAGTAACAGTTAAGGAGTTTAGGAATATGATGATGAGCACCAACATCTAATGATTTCTAGAAGAGATAGTTCAATATGTGCTATTTTAAAATTCCTTATGAACCATTATTATATGTGTCATAATGTTGAAATATTTAATGATTAAATATAACACTAAATTTTAGAGGCCTCATTATCATATCTATGTAACCCTCTCTCTAGAGGTGATATAATTGTTCTTTTCTTTGGATATGTGAATACACTAGCTTGATTGTGAACGTTTTATTATTTATTATGACCACAAGTTTCTAAAATAATCTACTTATTTAAGAATATTTACATTATATTTATGTGATTCCTTATACTCCATATATTTTATTAGTTCAATTTAGTATATACTCTCCAGAAGGCGAACATAGAGGGATATTCTCTCAGAAGGATATCTCATTTAGAGTTTTAGATAATGGATTTAGAGCTGTTAGCCTAATTAAATTTTCCCATTGTGGAAGAGTCTGATTTGGTTTACCTCAAGATTAGTGTTTTTACCCCACTAATTTAACAACATGAAAGGTAGTGTTGGTATTTATATACTTTCTAAAACTCCAATATTTTTTGAATTATTATCTTTTAATTAATATTATATTTCCAATATTTTCAATTGAAACAACAAAATATCACTTCTATTATATTTAATCACAATGTTTTGATTTTGTTCCATAAAACAACAAGTAAATAGTCCACTACACACAACACTTAGACAATATTTTATACTAAATCACTATGTTTTTCTTCTATTGCATACAATATAGAGTTCCTTTGATATGTTATGTTAGAAAAATGTTTGAGTTTTACCAAACTAAAATATAATATTAAAATTGTAATTAAAATGTTTTTATAGTAATCTCATGGACATCGTAATGGGATTTAAGAAAATATAAAATAAATTAAGAAAATTTTGATTACATATTTATATAATAATTATTTTTTTAATTGTTAAGTGGTATTGAAAATAACCCCTTTTTGAAAATACAGAAAATCATTTTATGAAATCAATATTTATGAATTAAAATGCCTTATGTCGCTATAAATTAATTAAAACAGTCATTATAAATTTTCTTAAATTAACATGTATGTCAATGTTCATTTTGTGTGTTTTTAAGAAAAAAAATATCATAATAATTCCAATTTTTTGAATAAAATATATATTTTTTTAAAAGGAAATATCACAACCATTTAATGGAGAACATATTTTAAATCAGCATTTTTATACTGTTATATAATTTATTTTATAATATAAAATTCATTTTTTGAATTTCAATACAAAAATTTACTTTTGGTGAATTGTTAGTATTTTTATGAGATATTTAATTTTGGGATAAATAGTTAAAAACGTTGGATTTTAATTTTAAACATATTTTCCATAAAATTTATTTATATAGTTAATCATATTTTAATCTGGTTTTATTACGTTAATAAAATCTATTTTATATTAATTAATATAATATTTTTTGTTTGAACTAATTTCATAATGATATTGTTTATAAAAACTTTTCAAATTTTTCAATTTCTTCACATTAAAATTCTTTTATTGTGACATGTGTGAGGGATTAATTTTAGAATATTTTTTCTACTTTGGTGATTACAATTTGATAAAATGGATACCATATTTTCATCAAAATAATTTATAATGTCTAATATGAAAAATCTATATTTTACTAAAAATAATACATAATGTAATTAAAACTAATTTTAACGAATAAAATAAAAACAATTTTAATAAACGTATACACCTATAATATGAATTTTAAAAATGATCATACACTTATCTAAAAATTATTTTGTTGAAATATATTGAACATATATCCTCTAGGATGTTATTTTATTTGTTATTTCAGATTTATTCAATGTAAGTTTCCTATATAGTAATTTGAGTAACAAAACATTCAATAAAAGAACATTATTTAACATTATCAATTATAAATCCTTGATATATAGACAAAAAAGTCAAATTAGTATTTTTGTAGAAGTTTTTTTTAATGTTGTTTATTTTATTCATGATATAAATTTATATTTTATTTTTAATGATGAATTATTTATATTAACTACATAATGTAGTCCAAATATTGTCAATACTTAGTTCATAATTAAACAAAATTAATGTCACTAAAAATAATAAACATGAAATAAGATTATTGAACTATTGTATTTAATTTTTTATATTATTATATCATTTTAAATTGTTTTAAAATTAATATATATAAATTATATATTTGATTTGAAATTTTTAATTCTAAACTAATAAAATAATATCAAAGTTGAAAATAGCATTTTTTATAAAAAATATATATTATTAAAAAAATAAAATTTACTAATTAGGGAATATTTTTACAAATTATTTGTAAATAATAATAAATATAATTAGTTTTAAATTAATGGGCCAAATGAGTTTTTATGATGAAAATATTGACCATTAAATATAAAAACCATTCTTCTCAGGTTTCGAGTTAAAGCATTGTTTTTTGTACATTTCATGTTCTTGATTTAATATTAATTTCAAACAACTTGGGATTTAATTTTTTAATGTTAAATATCAGATTAATAATTAAATGGGTCTATACTTTCTAAAAAATATCCTTTTAATTTTCTTTTAATAGAGAAATTACATACGATAGTAAATGGGTTACCTTAATAAAAACCAAAATGATGATAATGTGGAAACAATAAAGCTATCATAAAAAATTATAATAATTGATTTATTTTAGGAGGTGGTGGGTAGAATCTACCATAAATATCCTTTAATCAATTATTTTTTCATTTTTTCATTATAGGTGGTTAGGTATACCTCTCAATAGTGTTTATATTTTGTTATTTTCAAGAATGTCAACCCAATTCCTCTATAAAAAGAAATTCACTCTTCCCCTTACTCACACCTATCAATCCACATTTTACCATTAAAACATTCCAAAGAAATCTTACAAATTTACTTAATTTATTTATAGAGGCATCACATTAGGTCTAAATCCATCCAAGGAAATCATTTGGTTCAAACAAAAATTACATTCCCAATGAATAGGTAACATCCTTGAAAAAAAGGTTTGATTCATTTTATTTCTCCACCACCTAAATTTATATTATTAAATGATTATATAATAACCCCTGTACAATCACAATAAATATTATTTTTTAATTTAAAGGGTTATACATCAAAATATTGACACTTTCCTCAATTGTTTAATGAAATAACAATTTGTGTGTACGATAGACTACCTCTTTCCCAAACATTGCCTTTTATTTTTTCCTTCACCACATATCATAGTAATTTTTTGATAGAAATACTATATTTATATGATGTTTATGATGTTTATGATTTAATTGTACTTATTTAATTACTATATAAAACATATTTTAATTTTTTCCATTTTCTATAAATATGATAAATTGATTTGGGGATGCGTTGACTACCCCCTCCTCAATGTGATGTGATTTGTTCACACTATACATTGAATGGATTATGTATGGGATTATTTAATGATTATTATATATATTAAATAATAATTATACTATAATTATGATATATACTTATACCCATGAATATATATTTCCATTAATTACTTTCTTTTAATACAACAGAAAAACATAAACAGTATTCAGGCGTTCATATGGACAATCGTCACCGTTAAAGGTGTATTACAATTCATATTTCTATATTTTATAGATTTTAATAAATATTTATAAAGAGAATATGTATGATACATAAATAATGTATTATATTATGGAAATAAGTAAATCCTTATCAATGTAATGTGATCCAAAATAATAACTCGTGATCAATAAGAAAAACAATGAAGATACAACATAAGATGTAACATTAACATGTAATTGTTATTGAACAGGTAATATAAAGCGAAAATCAAACAATATATGTTATGATATATTTGAATATAGTAATTTATTATATTTTCAATAAACATATATTTATTATATGTGATTTTTTTAATATCTACAATGACATTAAAGACTTTTGGTATGGGTATTCTCATCTCAATATTATGTCATTGAGATATACTATATAATCACTATTTTTTTGTATGTTGTATATACTCACATATGGAATGATATATCATGAATTTATATTATTTATTGATATCATAATTTTATTTTTATTTTATTCTTTCACTTATATCATGATTCACATGTTACTCATATAGTGAGCGTATTTCCAGTGTCACATTTATTTCTACATAAATATTTCCATATTCACAACTTATTTCAAATGTGTGGTGTATTTAATTCCCAAGAATGTATTATATGATTATTATACGTATTTATTTATCTACATACAGATCCATTTTATAATATATCTTTTATGGGGTTTACGGTTTAAATTTTACCAAATTTGATAGGTAATTTTGTCTTAATTTTCATTCTTTAAAACACATATATTGTTATGCACATATATTATTTTACCATATGAATATACTTTCTAGTTGATATGTTATATAAATAATTTTATTCTAATAATTATATTATAATCATAAATTAACCTTATCCTAACATGGGATTTTTGATTTATTATTATCAAAGTGGTAAGTGTATACTACCATAATATCATCATTTATGGGGATTGATTACGATTTGATTCTATTGATGAAATATTAGGATAAACATTTCAAAACATATAATAAATGTTATCATCATCACACAGTTAATTAAATATTAATATATATTTTTTACCAATCATACACACATTGGTATGTATGATAAATACGTAAAAGTTTTTAATAAAACCATCCCGTTTTCCCTCTTTGAACTAAATTTTTATTATTTAAAAAAATGTTTTCAAAAATTATATAATAATTATATTTGAAGAGAATTTTTAAGAAAAAATTATTTTAAAAATTTATTATGGTATTCAACGAAATTTTTAATAATTTTTTTCAATTTCTTTTTATGTTTTAAAAGTATTTTTCAATGAAGAACGGATATTTTCCATAAGAAATGTTTTCAAAATATGTTTAATAATTTTTCTATATATCATGACATCATAATGTGGTACTCAAGAATTATAGGGGATATGAACCATGGGTACCATTTATATTCATTTTCTAAATGATTTATTTTTCTATGGAATGATGTATATAACACTTGTTCCCCTTCCATGTGTTATGTGATTATTAAAACCACCTCATTACATGTGTAATGCTTTGATGAAATTATTATTAATCCTTTTAATATTCCATAGGTTAATATATTATTACATTTTAATGATAACCATTCCTTTTCATCGGTTATTATATTCTGGATATTTATGATCCATCATCACACATATGTATATTATTATTATGTAGATGGTGGCAACTATTTATCCATAAAATGCATTGGATAATGAATTATTTCCCATTATATAATAGTTGGGATAAAGGTTAACGATTTGATCCACAATGGGAAACAAGTATGTACTAATCCAAAATGTGAAATAGGCATGTCCACATTCACAATGGGAATATTTGGAATCCTGATCCACTATGGAAAATGAGGAAACTAGATCCACTATAAAAAAGTATTTGACTAGGGATGGTGGTGTGTAACATTATGTTGGTGCATACCACAAGAAGTGTCTTGATATTTTATGGAAATGTTCCTTGAATGATATGTAATTTATATATGCTTTTGTGTATTCTATAAGTGTATGTATTATGAAATATTTTATTCTCTCAAAATTCATTCTCATTGATTTACAAATGAATAATTTCTTATGAGATTCTAATATTGATAAAGTGACTCATAATTATGATCTTTGATATGAAGGGTGTGATAATAATTATTTTTCACATGTTCTTATTAATTTAAGACCAATGTACACTTATATATATCAATTTTTTAGCCATATTGATAATTCTATATCACCCTTTATTATGTTCCCTTTAACTAGGTTTTAATGAATTGTATTAATTAGGAGTACTAAAATGTTTTTTATAAATAAAAAATAATCAAAATATATATGAAACTATCTTAGAATCTTCATATACCAGTTTTCGTGGACTAGATATCACATTTGTAGATTTTATTTATTTTGTAGTTTTAGTGAATCACTATAAAATTTTTCATAGTAAACTAATTCATTTCATGTTGAAACATATTCTCAGTATCCATTTTCTTCACTAATGTAAAATTTTTTAAAATAAAACAAGAATTATTTTTTAGATTTATATTCAATTCTCAAATCATGATGTTCACGACCCATCCCCTAGGGCCCATTGTATGACATCCCTAAGACCTCCTTCTATAGGCCAGGGGAATGTGACTAGCACTGAGTATGAATATCCCAAAAAGAGAAGGCATTTCCTTTTAACCTGTACACATGAAAAAACATAAATCTATTGAAATTAAAGACAATGTAAACCACAACTATCACTGAGAAAAATAATCAGAGTACAATACAAACTGAATGTATAATAGTCCTATATTACAAGTCCTAAACCACAAGGGAAAGCACCACTACCATAGTCCATTCACTGAAGACCCTACATAATGGGTAAGTGAAGGGTAGCTTCCTATAACCATATAAGTATTCCCATTTGTCCCATCTAACTGAGCACCAAATAGTCCTAGACCACCAAGTTCTCCATTAAAGAATCAATCACCTACATGATACATAAAACATGCGGGTGAAACCTGTTTTGGGTTGAGAAACACAATACTGAGTAGGGACCCCAAACCACCATGGAAAACCACAAAGAAAAGATTGCTCACACCATGTTTGACTCAAGGTATAGAATGTAATATTATCATTCGTAAAGATGAATCATCTTGTACTACTGAGGGACACATCCATAATGATTCATTGAGGTTTGGTCGGCTACTAGGTCACTAAGGTCCACTCGTCTACTAGACCACTGTGGCCCAATAGGATTTCGGACCACTGAGGTCCACTCAGCTACTATACGACTAATGTATTATCATCTATTGGATCACTGAGGCATGATCAGCTACTAGACTAGTGAAGTCTACTCATCTACTGGATCACTAAGGTCTGCTAAGATACTGGACCACTGAGGTCCACTCAGCTACTAGACCACCAAGGCCCGCTCTGCTACTGGGCCACCAAGGTCATGCTTATCATAACCTTCTTATCACAACCAGCCATAGGATTACTTCTCACTAGTGTGTTTGATTCCGTGAGAATATAGTACTCAAGTCATCAGTTGTATCTCAAATACCAGGGAAGTACACATAGAATATACCCAATGGACAGTATTTTCATGATGGTCCCAATGTTGTAGATGGTTCTTCAAGAAAACACTAGATCTAAATGATATTGGTGTTTTAGTAAACAGGGGAAGGTTACCACCAGGCCCAATCCGACTAGGTCAGACCAACCCCGACCAACCCAACCTGGCTGTCCCATATGACCAGACCAAGTGTCGTCGACCCCACTCGATTGGGTATGACCTGACTCGATCCAACATGATTGGAGACTCAATGAAAGAGTCTGACTTATTTAGACAAATTTCATTCATGTTCGGCTGCACAACTGCCTAATTTCCTATCTATCACTATCTTCTTAGCGGGAATGTTCTTCTCCATCCCGGGCTGCCCAGCGACCCAATTCATTCTGTCAGCCCAGCCCGCATCAGTAGGCTGGCATAGGTCCAGCCCTAATTCCCACTGGTGTTTGATTCACATAGAAACACAGTAGCCTGAGGCCATCCACCTCCATCCGCATGTGGTCCAGTGTGGAACGTGTACTAGCGCATGTCATGACTGCACTGCGGGCTGCTTTACCTGACTGGTACTGCTAACCTACACCACGGATTCCACAGCATACAACATCCTCTACCACCTTGAAATGCCACTGGGGAAAACGCCCTCCCGCCCGTGGCTACCGCCATCAGATTTTGTTAACAGGCCCTTACCGTCGTCGCGACCTTCTGTCGCCACCACAACCTGCTTAGCTGTGACTCCCCCCCCCCCCACTACTGACTCCCATACTGGCAGTCATTCAACTTGCGTCATCATCTACCATGGCCTCCTACCCATGATGATCCAACACTACGGCCCTCTATGAAATGTGTTTTCCATAACGTCACAAAGAAAATATAAAAGGAATGAGTAATGGTATACGCCAAGAAAACCCACAAGAAAGACCATGACTGTTTTTTATGTTTGAATGGTTTTTTCCATGATGACATGTTTCAGAAATGATAATCAAAACATGAATTCAATTTCCCATAATTCAAACATAAAAATTCCCACATCCCCAAAATAGGACTAATCTATGGGTGATCAGTTAGTTGATTAACCCACAAACATAATTTAGGAAGAAGAATGGGGGATGGTAGTCAATTAGAAAAATAAACCCTTACCAGGAGAACATGTTCGATTCGGAGTAAGTATTCAATGTTGAATAAGATCCTTCCGCAAAAGACCTTGATCTATCATGAAGGGTGAGATCAGTCAAAGAGGAGGGGTAGTTATCGATATTGTTATATATTTTGATCGATATACATTGTGTTTCAATAGTGATCCTCCAGAAATTCAGAGTGATTTGAATGATCTAGATATGATCACTAATTATTATTATCCCATTAAATGGGGAAAACACATCACATCATTTCTGTTACAGTAAGTCACCATAGTTGTTCTATTTCATTAATAAAACATTTACTCTGTTACTTTGAATTTCATCATGGTTACAGGGTTTTATTTATATAATGAAACATTCAGCTCGCTGATGTGTTGCAGAAAAACAATTTTGAATATAACAAAAATTTTAGGTTTATATTATTTTTCTTAAAAAATTGAAAAATTAACTTTTTACCTCAACCCACACCATTCGATGTAATGTCCTTTTTAAGGAGAATATCTTATTACAAAATCAACTGTTGTCTCATATTCTCAATCCATGTTACAACTTGTGAGTTAGGATGATTTAAAAATAAAATCATTTATTTTATTTAGATTTTTTATAGAGTTACATCCCAAAAGACAATATTCATAGCCAACCCATGTCGACAGATGATAGACTCCTCCTATGGAAGGAACACCCTCAGGATCTCAGTAGTGGTCACATTTTTTTCAATCTAAGTTATAGTTCTTAGGTTATAAGGACCTGAAAAAAAAACTTACTTAATTATTTTATTTACAGTTAGAATATTTTCGTGTTTCCTCACTAGAGACCAGTGGTGACTAAACGTTATTAATTACTCGGATAAACCCCCTGCTATGAATGAAAACATTCCCTCATATTTTCGATCCAGTCAACCCCTTTAATACCAATACCACATTTTCAAGAAAACTAATCACGCAAACTATTTAAAAGATGACAATTTTTTATGAATCATCACAGGAACTCTGGGCCTCGTAATTTCATGTTTCCTTAGTTATTTGTTTCCAAATAATCCCATATATGTTTTTTAAAAAAATCACATGGAATTTTGGCACATTACATAACCCCCACCTTTATAGAATTGCATCCTTATGTGACCAATGAAAGACTAACAAAAAAACTGGTTAATGAGCAAGAATTTGAGTCTCCCGCTCCCAAATTATCTTTTTTAGATTATTGTGCTCCCCATGAACAATAATCAGAGGAATCTACCATCCTAAAAAAAATTATTTCCTTTCAATCCTCTATCTCTAATAGGTACACTATGAATGTCACCCAATCGTCAATCTCTATCTCCTTGTGGTCGATGACGTGAAAAGATTCAAGCACATATCTCCTCATCTACGATATATGGTAGCCATCATAAACCCTCTATAACTATGGTATTAGAACTATGTCATATGCCACCTCACCCACCCTACAAAGTATCCAGAAAGGTCTGAGTAAACTCAAAGATGAGGTAGAGCTCCCTCTCCCGAGCTCTAGGGTTTCCCCTTCTCTCGCACGACAGAGCCTTCTCCACTAGGATTTTCTCATTTCCTCTCATATATCTCCCTATTTATCACATTCAATGGCATCCCCACTTCTTCCCTCAGATGCCTCATTCACTATCCCTCACGGTAGCTGTTTCACCATTTTTATTTCCACTCTCGAAGGGATTATATTTTTTCAGGGTTTTATTTTCCCTTTGTATTGGGTTTCCTTTTCTATTTTTTCTGTGTCGCTCGGATGACCACTATCGATTTTCATTCTATGATTATTTATTCCATGCACTTATCGTCGGCACCTTCGTTTCAAACCCCAATTTGGTTTTCCCCAAAGGGACTCTGGTTATTTGGGATTAAGTTGGATACAATTTTCAGTGATTCTTTTGGTTGTCCCGTTCATCTACCTCTTCCCTTGTGGTATATCCCTTTGTTCTGTACTCCATATTGGTTTGGTATGAAGGTGTTTATGGTGGTTTTGGAATGGTGTGGGTGGATGTGTTCAGCGCCAATAGTGCTCATCGTCGGTGTGGCTTCAGATGATTGGTGTTCATTTGGGGGGTGATTTGTGAATGTATATTGTTATGTTCCTATTATGCATATAGATGTGGTGTGTTTGTCGACATTTTTGGTCCAGATTTGGGAAAAGACGTTTTTTTCCAGACGATGAGTCGTAAAAATGGTTTTATACACGATGCCGATGAAAGAGCTTCAGATGTTTCGGACGTGTTGTTTATGGAAGTCTATGATGTTTTGGATGGGTTGGTGTCCCTTTTAGATATTGTGTGGCTGCAGTTGGATATGTTTTACATCAAGGTTCATCGATGGTGGTGTCACTAGTGTCGTTCGATTGATTTATTTCTGATGGTGTTGTGTTTGAGGTGACGTTGATGCGAGTATGGTGTTGAGGTAACGGAATGGTGGGTTTGTGTCCTGAGGTTTATTAGTACCCAATGAGTTGATAGAGTCCCTTAATGAAGGTTCATTTTGGATTCATTGATGATTGATGTTTCAATGGGGAATGTTATGGTTTTTTCTGCTAGGATGATAAACTACGGATAATGGATCTTTCGGTGAGCTGGTGTGGGATTGACCGGAAAAGTAGATGGAGATATTGGATGACAACAGAAGACAGTGACGACGAAGGTTGGCGTGCGATGTGATTTCTGATGACTAGTGTCTCTCAGTTGGAGGTCTCCTTGATCCCCAGTTCCTTCATGTGTTTTTTGAATTTTGAATTTCAAACATGAAACTTTGTTTTTGTTTAACATTTTTTGTTTTCATACTGCTCACCATAAAAGCGGCAATCTTGAAAATCAAAAAAGAGTATTTGGATGAAACTCAAAGATAACTTGCTGCCCCAACCAAATCTATGTATCCCTTATCCAGGAGATACCCACATATATATGTGGTCCCCATCCTCAAACTAAATGGGTATCTATTAACTATAAACATTGGACTTTTGTTATCTTCATGTAGTCTTTATCCACTCTCAGATGACCTACACCTTCTCATTGGCAGCCTCTACCATATAGAGACCCATGAGTGCAGACTCCAGTAGGTATGTCCAGCATAACGGGGACCAACATGGTCATTCATACAATGCCTCTAATGGTTCCATACAAATGGTGGAGTGGTATATGTTTTTTACACAATCTCCACCAGTGTTAGGTGGTCCTCCCAATTGTGACCAAAAACAAGAACACATGCACGAAGCATGTCCTACATTTTCTGTATGGTCTGCTACTTCATTCCATCCGTCTGGGGGAGAAAGGTTGTGCTAAGGCGTACTAGTGTCCCAAATTCCACCTGCAGTCCATTCCACAATAAGGATGTAAATAATACATCACATTCGAAGACATTCATAAATAGTAATCCATGGATCGATCTATATCTTGTATGTAGAGGCATCCTAAGAACTCTACTGAACCCTTCTATCGAATTTGTTGGAAGTGGGATGACATGGTGAGTTGGTCTATGATCACCTTGATGGCATCGTACCCCCTAGGTGTACGTGTCATGCACATTATGATGCCAATATATATAGCATCCCACATCAATATGGATACCTCTATGGGTTGTGTCAAAACAATTGAAACCTGGTGATCGGTCTTAACTTACAAACAAGTGAGGAATCTTGGGAAAAACTTTTCCACCTACTTCTTCATCACCAGCCACGAGTTCTAATGTTGGAGATTTTTCTACATATCACCACACATAGATGTACTGCCAAAGGGGACTTATTGAACTCCCTAAAAACCTCCCCCCACAATTCCATAGGTACTAAGATGCATCCACTAAAAAATGGTGACGTGCTCCCCACCATTCAAATAACCATCACGGTAATTCCCTAAAAACATCTAGTCACATGTAGTCTCGTTGCGGGAAATTTGAGTTGTGCCACACTGAATCGATGTACGAGTGGAAGGGAAACTACCAGTGAATGAAGAAAAGTTTTCTCCTCTCTATCGAGGAAGGATAAATGAAGTGATTCCAACCGCACTATGACATAATTTGGTAGATGTGAATATGATCTCCTTCTAAGAGAATATTCCAACACTTTCCCCTTCCCAAAAGTATACACTATCTTGAATTCATATTCCTAGAGGAACTCTATCCATCATCACTATCTCAAATTCAGATCCTTTAGAAAAAAGATATACTTGAGAGTCTTGTGGTCAATGAAAATGTTGAATTTTTTTACCATGGATGTATTTCTTCCATATCATCAATACAAAGACTACAACTGCTAACTCACGATATGGGTGCTATTCATACTTTTTCTTAATTGATGAGAAGCTTACAATCACCATTCCATCCATGTGAAAGGCCGCCCCTTTCAATTGATCGAGGGGTTTATCATCCCATTTGTTCTGGATAATCATTCTCTATAGACACATGGTAAAAAGGTATGATAATCAACACATAACCTCAATCATTGGGTTTTCTTAAGCCCTTCTTACACCATCCGCTCGCAAAGCACTATGAAATCCTTTCGATATACTGATGCTGATAATGGAGCCATCTCGGGGTATAGAATAAGGAAAAACTTCATCTCCCAATGGGGAGGTAATCATATAATCATCTTCTAAATGGTGTCTTTATACTCAAATACTATGGCTATGAATTAATTGCACAAAACAACCAATACCATGTGATAATGGTAGGCCAAATAAATTGTGATTGGATGCAGCCTCATATCATTAATTTATCCCTTGATTCTTGGGTTTCCTTATTTTCGAACCATGGAAACCCCCATTCCTAAATTGTGAAAATACCACACCCCTTTTCCTAAAATAGTCAATATAAGAATGAATTGTGGATGAGCAGTCTATCCCCAAAATGACATCGTAAGGCCTTGATGGTACCTCCAAAATGTTCCAACTAGAAACTATCTCCTTATGGGAGAGATCAAACCATCAACATATGTGTGATTATCGACTCTCCTCCAATAGGTATCATTATGCGTAAGGGTCAAGTCAATGGTTTTAAGAGAAACACTAGGTCGGGAAAAAGGATTATAAAAAGATGGAATTATTTTATCCTATTCATATTAATATAGAAGCTATGAAGAGACACATACAATACATAAAAACATTTGGGGATCCCTTGGGTCATTATCCTTGGTCGCATGAAACTACCCCCTACAGTTTCCTCCAGCTTCGGTGCCTGGTGTGGACCACATTGGAGTGGTGGTTGTAACCTTTCAAAATGTATACCACCTCCTGCTACTCTCCCAACTCCTCTTCTATGTCTTCTTCCCAGCATATTAATTTTTTCTTCTCACGGCCTATGCATCGGTGGCCCATACACCATTTAACTGTTAGCATAACAGGTTATACAATTTTTAGAAAGATGTCCCATGTTTCCTTTTAAAACTCATTTCCTATTTATAGGCCTAATAGACTCACTATATGAGCTTTGATGTATTTATCCCCTCTCTAGGGACCTCTTCATGGGATGTCACATACGTCAAAGTCTCTAAGACTGATGTCGGTTTCCTTCTTTCCCACTATAAACATCCTTTGATTATATTTTCTCATCCAATGATATTTCATCCAAAAAAAGTTATATGTTGAACCCTAGAATATATATGAATGTATATAGTAATAGAGAAATCTTGTATCTAACTAAACACATCTCACATGGAGGTCTGATCCTGGAATCACAGGTTCTGTCATATTCATCAAGTACCTAAAATGGTTGGTAGGACTCGATGAATACTCATATACCGACCTGTCATCCGACCAAAGTTGTAGAATCTATGGTTTATGAATAGCCGTTATATATTATATAAAAAGCCCTTTCTTTGTTAGAGGTTCTAATGCTCTGTCCAGAAAAGTCACCTAATCATAAGATCAAGTAATAAAAAATCTATCATTTCCCTACTATGCCACATAGATGGCACAATGGTATGACTTTAATTTGATCTAATGGTACCTTGGATAGAAGGAAAACTCTGTCACAACCTCAAGCTAGTCCTTAGTAACCTGTGAGTTGGGCTCACCTCAAAACCTAAAGGGTCTTTGTTTCGGAAACTCATGAAGTGTACTGAGCTCATGCATCTCATATACAGGTAATAAAAGTATGGTGTGATACACCACAGGATGTGGTATAGTTGGTTCACCACCCGGTGGTGCTGTCTTTACTACAAACCATTGTACCCATATTTTAACCTCACAGATCATCCATGAGATCAACTATTTGAATCCTGGTGGGATATCTATTTTGAAGCCCATGGAATCAAAACAAGATGTACCGCATTCAATATAGTATACATGGTGAGATGTCTCTGACTCAGACAGATAATGAGAAAATTTTCAAAGCTACAGTCAAACTGTATTTTCATGTGCCGCATCAGAAAGCCGATTTCAGGGTCCTAGTGTATGGATACATCAGCTGCCACACCTACACAAGACTCTCTGGCCAGGAAGACAATGTCGAATCACTTAACATTATTGCCCCCAAAAATACACAGAATCATTGTTCTTTTGGTAGAACTGAATGCCCTCTGATACAATATTATCACAACCAACCCCCCATGGCAGTGGCATGACTATCCTAAGACAGTGTTCTATAGTCCAAGGGCTGGCGACTAGCTCTGAGTAGGAATATCCAATAAAGGGAAGTCATTTCAATAAAACATGTAACCACTCACAATGCTCAAACAATGATAAGTAGACACAATGTAAACCACTACTATCACTGATACCACTACTAGGATTATAGTATAAAATTAAAGTACAATGGGTCTAGATTACAATATCAAAACCATAATGAAAAGTAAAACTACCATGGTCCATCCGCTTGAGACCCTACCTGAAGGGTAGTTTATGGGTATCTACTATTAGCTCTAGATGTATGCTCGTCTATCCTGTCTCACATAGAACCACCTGGTCCCATACCACAAAGGTATCTATGGAATCATCGGTCACATGCCTGAGATATGAAATTTGCATGAGAAGCCAATGCAGGGGTGAGTAACACAATACTCAGTATAGAACCCAAACCAAAATGGAAATACAACAAAGCTGGACCACAAAGTAAGACCACAAAGCATTGACATCTCAGACCTTGTATATATCAAGTTATAGAATGTAGGGTTATCGTTTGTGAAGCTGCATTATATAGTACTGTTGAGGTAAATATCCTTGATTAGTCAATATGGATTTATCTGCTACATGGAAAATGAGGTTCGCTCAGCTACTGGACTACTACGGTATTCTAGGATACTGGACCACTGAGGTCTGCTCCATAATAGCACCATTGTGACCAGCTCCACTACTAGACATTTGTCTTCCACTCAACAACTATACCACTATGGTCAACTCATCTATTGGACCACTGAGGACCTCTGAACTACTGGAACACTATGGCCATCTCACCTACTATACCATAGAGGTATATTATACTACTGGACCACCAAGTTTATACTCGTCATATCCTTTCTGTCATAGCCTACTTTAGGATTCCCATTCTGCAGTGCGTTCAATTCAGGGAAAATATACACATTATGCCATTGATCATATCTCGACTACCACAGAACATAAATTAGAGTATAACAAAAAGACCAAGTCATTACAAGGGTCCCAAATCTATATACGATAAATCAATCAGACACCTAGTTTGAACTATATTAGATTTTTTTTAAAAGGCCAGGTATCGTCTGGGCATAGTCTAACTTGGTAAGACTGACCTATGGGGTCCCATTTGACCTGACCTAATTTGGCCGACCCGACCTTACCAGATTGAGTTTGGGTTTACCAGGTTTGGGTCTGGCCCATTGGGCATTGCTGGGCATGACTACGTGTTGCCATGGGTCCAGCCGGTTGGGACACCCAATGACCTATTATGCACTCTATGACCGGGTCCGACATAGTCTAACCTATTTCCTTTTAGTCGGGTCATATAATGCTCCAAATCACTCTTTCAGCAAGACCATCATAATTGGGTGACTTGGGTCCTAACCTTAACCCCCGCTAAAATCTGGTTCGCATGGCCACCTGACCAGCTGAGGCAGGCCGCCTCCCATTACACACGGTCCAGGGTAGACTGTGTACCAATTCACACCATAGCCCAACTCGTGCGCCGCTCCACCTGATGTGGAACTTGACATGCTCCACCACCCTACACCACTATGACCAATACTAGCTATATCCTCCACCTCTGTGGCGTACTGCCTCCCACTTGCGGCTACCGCCCAGGGCTACCACCATCGGTTTTCTAGCCAACCACACTTACCTCCACCTTGACCCCTGAGGCCATGAACTTCCATTGCAGACGGGACACTCTTGGTCGCAACTCTCTCTCTTACACCGCCGACTCCCATGCCAGTGATAGTTCACCAGGTTCTATTGTCTCCCTCTTCCCTTGATGATCCATCACTATTGTCCATGTAGGACAGTGGTTTCCATCAAATCACATAGAATGGATTAAAGGAGAGAGTAAAAGAACATGGAAAGAACACACAAAGGAAAGACCACACCCTATGTCTATGTCAGTGTCATTGTTCCTTATTAATAGGTATAACAAAGGATAACCCCAATATTAATCCAGTTTCCCAGAATTCCCTACATGAAAAATCCCATGTCCTACAAAGATGACCAATCTTTTTATAAATCTGTTAGTGGATTTACCCGGGTTCGTCATTTTGGAAGATTAATGGGTGGAGGTAATCACATAGAAAAATAACCCCTTAAATGGAGAACATGTCTAATTCAGAGGTAGGATTCATCATTGATGATGATCCATACGTGAAAGTAATCAATCTATCATTGAGGGAAAGATCTATCAAATATGTGTTAGATTGCTCGAATTGTTTTGGTGATCATCATTCATCATTCATCAATGGTGATCATTTATAGATTCTGATTGATTGGAGTGATCCTTATCTCATCTCCAATTCTATTTATCCTATTAAATAGGGAAAATGTGTTGCATCATTTCTTTTACGCTGAGTCGACGCTGCTATATTGTTTCATTTATGAAAAAACCATTCTGTTACTTTCTATTGTAGCTTAGTTACATGGTTTCATTTATGGACTAAATGAGTCAACTAATAATTGTGTTGAATAAAATCAATTTTGAATAAATTAAATGTTTTTATCTTTATTTTATTTTTCCTTAAAACATCCAAAAATAAAATTTTACCCTTAATCCGATCAGGTTGAGCTAATGTCCAACATAAGGTGAGATACTCATTATAATCTCAATGGTGATCTCAACTTTTCAATCTGAGTTATAATTTTTGAGTTATGAGGATTCAGAAATAATATAATTTCTTTTAGTTAAATTCTTTTAATTAAGGTTATGTCTTGAAAGTCATCATTCACAACCAGCCTGGACCAGCTAATATTAGGCTCTACCTAAGGAATGAACGCCCTCACTTGCTCATCAGTGGTCTTAGATTGTCAATATGAGTTACCCTTCATTAGTTATAAGGACATGAAAAATAAAATAATATTTCTTAATTATTTTATTTATAGTTAATCCATTTTCTTTTTTTCTCACTAGAGACTCGTTCCAACTAAAAATAAGTTGGTCCTTGGGTAAACCCTCTAAACTAAATTCAATGCTACCCATATCTTTCTATTCAAGGCAACCATTTATGATTTATAATAATTTTTTAGTGAAACTTCTCACACGCTCTATTTAAAACAAATCATTTTTAATGGATCATTTTGAAAAATCTGGCCCTCAGAAGCTCACTTAACCTCAGTTCCAGGTCTCAATATAATCCAATATAATTTAAAAAAATTGACCAAATTCTGGGAAATTTCAATGACATAATCCTTTTACTTACATATATTAACACCTATGAAATACATTTTAAAACATTGGATGAGAAAAAAAACATCATTATGGGATATAAAAACAATGAGGAAAATTTTATTTTATTAACACTTATAATAAAATTAAAAACTATTTCTTAAATTAATACATTTCACCCTTAAGAAGTATTAAATAATTTAACTATAAAACATTTTAATTTCTATATTTTTTAATAAAAATATTACCATAAACTCTTTGAAAAAATAGGAAAAACATATCGGTATCTTAATTCTTCAATATAAGTGTGCCTCAATGAAATAAAATATCAATACGGTCAATATCCATACATGTCACTCTTATAAATGGAATAGTCATACAACCAACATCTATAACCAATGCATTAGAGGATATAATGTAAAAATGTATCCTTTGGTTATCATGAAACAATACATACATGGTATATCATGTAAATACAATTCAAATTTCCATGTACCATTTCATTATCATGAGTCAAAAAATATAAAAAGTTCCCACATTTTTCTAAAAAAATTGAATTTTCAATCAATAGATATAATTTCATGTTATCAAAATAATTATTAAAATTTCAAATCCATTTTCAACACACACAAAAACTAGAAAAAGGGATAAGCGATTTATATTTATTCTAATGACTATTTGTATTACAGATGATGTTAGATATCAAATAATGGGCATTGAGGTAAAGATTGCGTTGTTGTCATATGTCAAAAAAAAACGAACATTCATTTAGTCATTTAAATAATTATTATAGAAAGAAGTTAATTATAATTTATCATTATAGATTGTAAATAATATAATTAAATACATATTAATAATTTAAATGTATATATATTTTTAACATATATGTTATGTGTTAATGAAAAATGAATAAGATCACCTTTTAGAGGTTGTAGTTCACACATACGCACAATCGACATGATCATTGTTATGTTCATGGAAGGGTAAGATAATGTATTATATATTAACATATAATGTTATATATTTAATTTATAACATATTTTAACCTTAATTCTATCATTATAACCATTATTTAATGATAGTTATTAAAAAACTATATTGGTTCATGAGGAGGTAGTATATCATACACATGATTGAAAATCTTATTTCCCATTTGATGATATTGGAGATTGATTGAGGTTAGGATATTAACATAATAACATTTACGTATATTTACGATAATTTATTTATTATTTCATCATGGATTAAATATTTTTTATGGAAGATGAATAAGAAATAAAATAAAAATACTTAATTTAAAAAGTTACCATTCTTTTAGAGGATCACCTGTGACTAACACCTTGACACCTCTAAGAATGGTGTTCTACATAAAATAAGTCATATATAATGTGGTTATGTAATCTAGTAATAGTTTTAGGAAAACAATTTCAGAATATAATTATTTTTAAGTTTAAATAATAGGGAATAATTGGTGGCCTTTATAAGATAGTGAAGGAAAACACTTGGAATTAGTGAAATTATTGAATTAAAATAATTAAAATCTCTATTTAAAATTGATAAAAACTAATTCATTTAGAATATTGAATGTTTTTTGGAAGAAATAAATTAATAAAATTATAATTAATCACCATTTAAAGAAATTTTTACTCATCATATTTTTTACCCTTTTTAATTTTTGTAATGACATTATGCATTTTACATGTTTAGGGTAAATATAATTTATATAAAATTTTAATTGACCAAAAATATTTCATTAATTATATTTTTATAAATATCTCACTATTTTTTGTGATGAATACACTTTTATGTATTTTATATCATTTAATAAAATATTATTTATTTCAAAATCATGTATATACAAATTTTGAAACTACTCATTATTTGACATATTAAAAATATCATAATAACATTATATCTTCCCAAATACTATATATACACAACCCAATCATGTTAAAAAATTCCATAAAAGTACATTTATGATATTAATTATATGAAATTATATTTATTTTAATATTATTAATATCTTTTACTCAAGTCTTATTTTAAATAAACAATTATGGCATCATCATTATATCACCATTTAATTTAATTATTTATCATAAAAAAATTATAAATAAATTACTATGATGTAGATAAACATGTTAGATTTTAAATTACTATTTAAAGTTTAATATTCCTTGAATATAACAAAATTTTAAAATAACTATAGTTATTCAAACATTAATATGACATCTTTTTCTAATCTTAATAATAAAATACAATAAATATATTAATATCATCGAAGTGGATCCAGGTGTATATAAAAGGGTCCCATTTATTATATTTTGGTGGAAAATCTCACTTATATTACTTTTAATATTGGTTTTTTGAATTAAATTTAATATTATGTTTACCTTCAATAAATAGATTTTCCATTAAACATAGTAAATAAAGAAAATGATGATACTATTCATAATATCTAATAATTAAGTACATCCCATTAGACAATAAATCTAAATACTAGTTAAATCTTTTCATATCCATTTTTCAAAATTTTATTCACATAACGGGAAAAAATATGTTTAAGGCTAATCCCATATATGTGGTGATAAAACAAAATTTTAAAAAATAAAAACCACCAAAATATCGTCATGTGTTTCTATAAAATTTCAATGTGAAATTCACATTAATGACCTAAAATGGATTAAATTATAAATATATAATAAAATTATTCTTTAAAATTATTCCAAAATATAATTAAACATTTTAAATACATTTTATGAAAATGTAGTTTTCAATCAATAAGTACTATTTTTCATTATTAATAAAAAATGTAACTTATTAGAAAAATAAAAAAAAGCAAATAAATTATATTTTGATATTAATATTTCAAATAATAAATTTATAATGTGAAATTTAATGTATAAAATTTTTAAAGACAAAAATTAAAATGGGTGCACCATCAAATGAATGAAAATTTTCATCTATTGAAAAAAGAAACCTTTTTTACGTAAAATTGAATTTGTTTTTATATCATATCTAGAAAATATATATGAATAATTTTAAATAGAATATTGAATAATATATATATATATATCATAGTCCAAAAATTGATTTTAATATTTTTTAAACACAACTATTTTCATTTTAAAAGTTTTTCGGGAAACATTTCATTTATTTAAATTTGTTTTACATTAATTTATAAAAAATTTGTCACCAAATAATCAATTATATATACATTTGTATCCAATATATTAATAATTCAGTTAATATTTTTTATACTCACCATTAAAAATATTGGTTATGTGGAATCATTTAAATATTTCTATTTCATTGTTCGTTTAAGCTCAATGTGGCGTATGAGGTATGATATTGAGCATAACTTCTAGTTTTTTATAAAATATGAATGTTTCATTGTCCCAAATTTAAAAAATTATGTTCTCATAATTTTAAAGCATTATCTAAAACTATATATTTGACTTTTCAGCACATCTTTATTAGAATCCCACATCATGAAAATGATTGGTAAAACATGCACATTAAATAAATGAAAGGGAAGTATGACGACCACCAAAGAAAACACATACTAGGGATAAATGTTTGAAAACAATGATATGGAAGAGAAATATAACTATTATGATCTTATTGAGAGTTATATGGAACATTGTTTGGAGAAACGTAATAATAAAAACCCATATGTCTCTGATTGGTTAAAAGGTCATTTTTTATTAATAAGAAAAGTAAATGGATAATGTTTTTTAAAAGATCATTTTCATTGAGTTAATGAATTAATATACTACTATGACTATGAACATAATTAAATATAATTAATTAAGAAGTGTATTTTTATCTTTTATAAAATTTCCATGACCAAATCATTTTTTTCATTAAATGATTAGTATTGGAGATGTATTTTTCATGCCTGACGTTCTAAAATAATCATATAAAAAATAAAATTATCCCAAAAAAGAAAAAAACAATATATTTATCCAATAATTAAACATTCAGAATAACCAAAATGGTTATCACTAGATAAGATCATTCAAAAAAATAATATTTTAAAAAATCCAACATCAAACTCCAAAATTCAAACTTAATACCCAATGTTCAGCAAAGATCCTTTAATATATCACTATCCTTAAAAATTAATAAAAATTGCCCAAAATATGATTATAGAACCAAAATTAGATGTATTTAATAACACAATACACTATGAATTTGAGGTTATAACATAACCACCATTCCAAGGTTTATCATAGAACCACCCATCCATGGATTATCACGTAACCACCGATAAAATATCCAACTACCATTATATAATCCTTAACCGCAAAAGAATACAATTTATGGCATTTTAATCATAATAGTTCATTTTCAATAAAATAAAATAATTTCATGATATTGAAATAATAATTACAATTTAAACACCATTTTATATACCATAATTCCCAGAGAAGGGGATAAATGTTTTATTTCTATTTTTATTATAATTAAGATTATATAGGAATCCAAATAGAAAATAATGTTTATAGCGGTGTAGAATTTGTTGTCACTGTATACGTTAAAAATTAATATACCTCTTTCATTTGTAAATAATTTCAAATGTATATTTTGAGAAACATAAAAATATTCCTTTTTGAAAAATCATTATTTACATTTTATATTGAAATAAATATTTACTATTAAATGATTTTATTTCCAAATAAATAAATATGTAAAATAATTACATGAATAGTGATATGGAGAAAAAGATTTGATGATTAAAAATAAATCATTCAAGGTGTCCTATACATGTTTTCTCATTGATATCATAATATTCATAAAATAATATAATTAAAAACATTAAATATCATGAGTATAAATAAGATTTGGATATTTAATGCCATAACATCTATATAAACACATTATAAAAGAATAAAGGTGAATGTAACTAGTAAATTACTCATTGATAAAAGTTTGTGATGAAATCCCAATCCTTTTTCCAGACCTATCATGTAAAATCATTATATATATCATTTATTATTGTGATATAACATATACTTAATTATTTAAGTCCAGATTGAACATTATGTTGATATTCGGTACTTTTGTTCAAAATGAATTTAGTATGATATCAATAGTCAAAATGGTAATATTTTATCATATCCATTGAAATAGACATGAAATATAAATAAAATTTATACATTTATTATACATTTAAATTATTCCATTTATATATGGTTTCAAAAAATGAATAATGGTATAATCCTAGAGACAGTATGTCATACAAACGAATGATTAATGATTCCATTTTTCAATGATCACAATGATAACAAGTTAATTATCAATTCATCATTCTATAATAATTATTATATCATTAACACCAAATTAATAAATTATATATATATACCATAAAAGTATTGTTTTGACTAAAAATGAATCACATTGCTTCAAGGAGGTGACATTTCACACATATCCCTAAATGATGTTAACATTTTTTTGTTGAATATATGGGTAATAATGGGAATTATATGTTAGGAATTAATTAAAAATATATTTTACTAATATAATATATGAACATAAATTTCAACATTATAATCAATCATCAGAGATGGTGATGAAAAATAGACTATATCGGTTTCGAGGTAGTAGTCTGCCATACATATAAAGGGAAAGTTCATTTCCAATTTGATGAAATAAGAGATGGATTTATGTGATAACATAATAACATATTGTTATTTTCATAACATTGAAGATATTATTTTATCATGGATGATGAATATTTGAGGGAAGGTGAACCAAAAAATAGAAACACTCAATTAATAAAGTTACCATTCATTCAGATGATCATCAAATATTAATACTTTAACCACTATAATAGTGTTTTTACTCCTATAATAAGTCCAATGTAATGTTTTTGGTGATCTATGAATATTTTTGGGTATATATTGGCTAAAGTAAATGGTTTTTGAAGTGTATGACGTAATGAATAATTGGAGCCCTTTATAGGGGAGGAGAGGGGAACTGATTGATTTATTTAATGCATTAGATTAATATATATTAATTTTCTCTTCAAAATGACCCAAAAATAATTTATTTAGAATATAGGATTATTTCTAGAGGAAATAAAATCATCCAATTATAATTATACATGTTTTTTAAATTATTTTAGCTCTTATTGTGTTGTTTTAACCATTTTAAATTCATACCATGTCATCATTACATTTACACATTATGGTTAAATATAATTAAAATAAAATCTAAAATGGAAAAAATGAGTCCATATTGATATTTTTATGCTTATACAAATTTTTTTTTGAATTTTATATTTTAATGAATTTTATATCATCTCAATAATAATTATTTATTTTGAAATCAAAAATATATAATTTTTGACAGTACACTATATTTTAATTTTAAAAAATATCTCAACATTTTATAAAAAAAATTATATTAACTCATACCTAAAAAGTAAAATTAATACATAAATGTATTTATATAGCCAAAATTATGTAAAATAATATTAATTTTAATATTATTGACATCATTTATCTTATTCTGCCTTTAAATAAAGTATTAGTGTATCATTATTTTGTCAGAATTTAATTTAAATACTTATTTTCCCCACAATTAAAACTAAATTACCATCTGTTATAAAAACATTTTATATTTCATGTAACCTTATATAGTCGAATATATCTTCTAAATAACTATACATTAAAAAATTTATAATTATTTATTCTATATTATGACACATTTTTCTTTTTTTAAATAAAAAACATCAGAGGGCATAAAATCGTCGAAGTGGTCTCGAGTGGACATAAAATCACCCCATTGAAAATTTTAGACTCAAATAGATCATCCAATAATAGATTGAAATATTTAGGGTAATTTTTTAATAATATTTTTAACTTTAATTACATATTTTCCCCTTAAATGTTTATTAAAAAACTACCAATGTAACAATTCCTAATACGAAAACATTTAGGTGATCTTATTATACATTAAATTTCATAACTGTTTAAATTTTTATTTAATTTTAAATAATTAAATTTTTAGAGGGAAAAAAATTATGATTAAGGCTAAGAAAGAAGACGTGGTGAGAAAAGGGGCTTTTAAAAGAGAAAATCGTCAAATGAATGACATGCTTTTATGTCCATTTTCAATGTGACTTTTATTCCAATGAACTATATAGGATTAAGTAATATATAATTTATCATTATAAATAAATGTGATGAAAATATTGGTTTCAATTAAATTGTAGTATTTCCCACTATTTATAAAAAAATTTAACATATCATAAAAATAGAAAAAATAATGGAAATCATGATTCTCGAATTTCAAAGAAAAAAATTTACTTTCCCCAATTTAATTCATTAAATTGTAAAAATAATACTTGAAATGCATGTGTCAACAAAATGCGCCCAAATAGAAAATTTTCAAAAATACAAAAATTATATATAAATGTGAATTTTTTGTTATATCATGTCTAGAAAACATATTATATGGATTTTAAAAAACATATTTTATATTATATATATATATATAAATAATTAATTCAAAATATATTGACTTTATTATATTATAAACATCATTATTTACATTTTAAAAGTTTTTAATATAAAAATTTTATTTTTTTAAAAACGGTTTAGTATTCATTTATAAATAATTGGTCCCCAAATAATTAGTTACATATACATGTTTAAACAATATATTTATAATTTAGATAATATTTTTCAGACCTTATATTCTAACTAATATGTTATAAGTTAACATTTAAATTATAATAGTTAGTTGTTCTTTTAAGTATGTTTGGGAATATCATATGCGCTATCGAACATAGTGTCTCTTTTTAAAAATATGGGATGATACAATATCATTCCCCAAGATTATAAAATTTTGTTCATATTTTCTAAATCCACTAAACTATTATTTAACTTGTGAATGAATATTTGTAAGGTGTTGAAGATTTATGTTAAATGATGTAATGTCATTTTATTTAAAGCTAGTGTCCCTATAGTTAATATCAAAGGAATTGATAAGTAAACCTATATAAATTAGGAATATAAAAATTAAGTGAGATCCATATTGATTTCTCTAAGGATATATCTATGTATATATCAGAGAATAATCCGTGGTTGTTATATATTTAAAATTAGATGTCAATATTTGGGAATTCTATAAGTAAAGTATCATGATTATGTTGTTTCATACTATGAAATGTGTTGTTCACGTATTATTTGTGATCCTAAACATTTTTGGGAACTAGAAAGAATAGGTTTAACATTAAATTTTTACAATGTGGGTTGTATTTTAATTATTTATACCGATGCCCTTTGTGAAAATCTCATTAAGAGAATCATAAAGAAGGTATGAGTATTTTTTATACTGATAAATATAAATATACAAAAATTTATATGATAAAGTTATGTGGTGTTATAGTATAATGTTTTATATTAAACATATGAATAATTATTAAATTGATGGTTAAGAACCTTAAGACATAATTTATATTTCTCTTTTATCATAAATATGTATTAATTAATATGATGATGAATTTGAATTAATGGTTTAAGAATAAAATTGGATGTTTAATGATTTAATAGATTTTAATTAAATCATTATGTTATATGAATTATGAAGTATATATTTTCCATTAAGGATTTTAGAAAAATATATTGAATGGTATTGATGACATAGAAATGTTATTTAATAGGAAGGATATATTTTGATTAATGAGAAGCTAACCCTTAATGTGTTCCTAATACTGAGAAATGAATCTATAAAAGAGGTGAATGATATGGATAACGTAAAATAGATATTACTAATGCCATCATTACTGGTAAAAGATGCTGTGATAAATTTCATTGTACTATATTCGATAGAAATTATGGAATTTTCATTTTTATGGAACGTATCCAACGATCTATGGAAAAATAAAGAAATCACATTTTAAAAATGGATTTATGGAAATTCAGTTTATTACCACACTTTAATATAATACAAGATTATGGTATTCACATTTTTGGTATTTGAAAAACAAGAGATACTTTAGGATATTTGTGGGATAAATTATATAAAGATTTTTAAAATTTTAGTGACTTTATTTATGTGGTTTTTTTATTTAAACTTTCAGGTGGGTTATATGGTAAACCATTTATTAAATGGTTTAGGTTAAAATTCAGATGATTTTTAGTGATTAATTTACTATCACACCATGTGATGATTTAATCATATTATATTAATTGTTCTCACATTTGTTTTTTAAAAAATATCATATGGAATGACATATCATTTTATGTTTGGGTCGCATGATATGTAAACACTTTAAAAAGGAAATTTGATATTTATTACATGGAATAAGTGATTAAGTGGATATTTATCAATAGAAAAATATGGTGAATTTGTCCTGAAATCTTTTCTATATACCTTCTCATGAAAATTATTCCACATTACCTAAATGAACCTTGAAATAAAAAGTTTTTTTTATTATCGCCTCTTTTTATGATAACAATGACAATTTTTGAGATTCTATTGGTTATATATTTTTGATAATTATTATTCTCCAAATATTTTCCTCTATCATTTTTCATCCTAACATTATTGTTGGAGTTCTATTTCATGTCCACATTTTCATTTTACACCAATGTTATCTTATGTGTAAGCCTGGTAATGAGTTACTTTGACTGACCTATATTTTTCCAATATTCCCCTTCTAAAAAAAATTTTAGAATGAATTATTATGACTTGGTTTTTTATGGAAGGAACATTAATGAATTAAATAATTGATAAACTAGAAAAATTTCAAAGGGGAAAGAACCCCAAGATTTTGGGATTTTCTTAATTTTTTCAACACTCTACATTTCACGCAACAATTAATATAACTTGTGTTTTATGGAAGAAATATGTTTGTATTTACTTCTACACAATATAATTTTATATTTTAACTAAATGTAACACTTATATTTTTTTGACAAAGAATACTATGGTGGGATTTTGTTACACATAATATTGAGTTTCTTCAATAGAATGTGTTTCATGGAAGGCCATGTTTTACCAAACTACAATACACTATTAATAATATTATGAAAATATTATCATAATTTCCACCTAGCCATTGGAATGTAACTTAATTATAATATTTTCTACAATATGAAAATATTATTTACACGTGTATATAATAATAATAATTTGGTGGCCAATTATCTAGAAATGAAAATCAAACCCTTTTGAAAATATTAGAAAATTATTATTGAAAATCATTGTTTATGAAATCAGACATATTTACCATTATAAATTATTAATAAATGTTTGATGACTGATATTAATGATATATATATATATATATATATATATATTAACATTTAGCATATGTGTTCTCTAGATAATATATAATAATTAGGTAAAGAATTATATCTAATTAGATAAATATTGAAAAAAAGAGATGATGGATTTGATCCAAAATGGGAAACATGTGTTTCCATATCCAAAAAGAGATATAAGTGTGTCCTCAACCACAATGTGAATATGGGGAATCCCAATATACTATGGATAATGGTTTGGGAATTTTTCAAGTTTGTAGTTTTTTGTGAAATAAAAAAATTACTATGTAATACCATTAATTACTAGTTGAACCATGTTCTTAGTGTCCATTTTTTCACTTAAGGATACCCTTTTAAAAAAAATGAATTCCTTTGGAAACCCATATTCAATTTTTACATCAGGGCATCTGCCTTTCCCTTACCAATATCAGTAACTATTAAAAATTATAAAATAAGGGATGAGAGAAAATGCATAGTAAGGTATATAAAAATAATGAAATACATGTATTCCATTAATAATTATAAACCAGCTTAAAACATTTTCATATTTTAATATTTTTCATCCTTACGTAGTATTTAATACTTTCTAAAAAAATATGTTTATATAATAGTTTTTTAGTCAAAAATTTACCATAAAACCCTTAAAAGCAAAAATAACATATAAGTAATATAATTCATCGGTATAATAATAACTCAATGAAATAGCATTAAAATTTGGTCGGCTTCAATACATGTACCTTTTATAAATGGAATAAACATACAACTGGCTTCCATACCTAATGCATTAAAGGTTATAACATAAAAACATGTCCTTGGGTTATCTTGAAAACAACCATCCTTGGTTTATTAATTAATCAACCTTCATATTTCAATGTATAATTATAATATCATGATAGATATAATATATAAATTTTTGTTACTTTACAAAAAAAAAATTATTTTCAATCCAAAAAAAATCATTTGATAATTTCAAAATAATAATTCCATTTTAAAACTCATTTTTAGAAAAATACTAATAAAAGGGGATAAGGTATTTATTTTTATATTAAAACCATTTAGGATTATTAATGATTTCATGTATATAATAACAATCATGGAGGTAGATAATTATTTTTTGATATATATGTTAAAAATGAACATTTTTTTAGCCATTTATATGGGAAGTCATACGTTCTATTTAGAAAACATAAAAGGATTCCTTTTTAAGAAAAGATTATTTAAATTAACAAATTAAATAAAAGGTCATGTGTTATCTTTTAATATCCATATAAATAAATATATACAATAATATCATGAATATTCACATGGATTAAAAATATTTGATAATTAAATATTTAAACATCCAAAGTGTCCCATACAACATATAACAATTAAATCACAATATCCGTGAATGAATAAATTAAAACAAACATTTAATGACATGATTATAGAAAAAATATGGATAATTATTGTAATATTATATATAAAAATTCCTTATAAAAGAATAATGGTGCATTTAATTAATAAATTCTAAATTTAAAGCTGATTTAGAAGAAAGCTCTTAAAATGAGTCTGACTTGTTACATATAATAATTTTCTTCCAAAAAAATAAATATAGTTTAATTATTTTAATGATTTAATTTTTTTTTTGTTTTTAGTTATTTTATATCACTTACTACCATTTTCTATCCATTACCTAATTATTTAAATTATTGTTGGATTTTTTGTTGATATTTGGTACGTGAGTTCAAAAGGTATTTGGAATGGAGTCGATAGTCAAAATGGAAATGAGAACATCATGTAAAGAATCGTATAAATGAAAAATTAATCATTTTTTACATTAATTATACTATTAAATCAAATTATTTATCTATGGTTATGAAAATTAAATAACATTATAATAATAAAATGGTATCTCGTACGTACACATTAGTAATGTTTTCATTTATCAATGATCATCAGAGATGGAATATAATTATTCTTATATAATTATATATTTTTAATAACAGAATTTATACAATATTAATAATTCATGTATATATTTATATATTTCTATCATAAATGTTTGGGAGTGAAGAAAAATAAATCATATCACTTCATGGAAGTGATAGTTCACACGAACTAAGAAACGACATGATCATTTTCAACTGTATAAAAGGGTAATATAGAGAATTATATATTAACATTTAATGATATATATATCATTTATATATCATTTAACGATTAATTCCATAATTATAATATGTATTTAGAGACAATTATGTAAGAAAACTATATTGTTTCACAAGGCAGTAGTATATCATTCACCCGATTGAAGAGTTCATTTCCCATTTGTTGAAATTTGAAATGGATAGAGGGGATGATATTAAAATAACAAAATTCAAGAAAATTTATTATAATGGAGTAATTAGTTTATAATGGATTATTTATATTTTATGGAAAATGAAGAAGAAATAAAGTAGAAATTTGTAATTAAAAACGTTAAATTTCATTCAGAGGATCTTCTTTGATTAACACCATGAAACCTCTATGAATGGTTTTCTTTGTAAAAAAAGGACTATATAATTTGGTTTGGTATTCAAGGAATGGGTTTTGGAAACCTTTAATAAATAAAATGTTTTTTAAGTGTAATTAATATAGAATAATGAGTGTCTATTTAAAAGAGAGGGGAGAGAACCTCTTGGAAGAACTCTTTTTTATTGAGTTAATATAAATTAATCTTTTATTTAAAATGGATAGAAACTAATTTCTATATAATATTGAATCATTTTTTGAAGAGATATACTTGTAAAATTAAAATTATACTAGTTTTTATTAAATTTTAAATCTTTAAATTTTTGTTTTAACCCTTTTTAACCCTTACCGTGGAATTATGTAGTTTAAAATTTAATGATAGATATAATTAATATAAAATTTAAATTGACCAAAAATGATTCATTTAAAATAAATTTATACTTACACCAAAATCATTTTCATATGAATATAAATTTATAAATTTTATATCATTTAGTAAAATTTTATTTGATTTAATATCTCATAACTATAAATATAGACACTATTCCCTATTTAACATTTTAAAAATATCATAATAATGTTATATCATTGAAAAAACTATATTAAATCATTAATATCAGGTTAAATTAATCCATAAAAATCATTTACAACATTATTTATATGAAATTAAATTTCATTCAATATTATTAATATCATTTACTTGATTCTTCTTTTAAATAAGATAACTCTTGTGGGTTAAATTCCCACAGACTTGTCAGATGTGATGGGGTTTCACCCATCCTATGTTTTTTACATTTTATAAAACTATATAATTCTTATAACATTGCGGTAATTTTATAATGTCTTAAAAAATTACAAAAACATAATTTATCGTAATGGGGTATCTAATAAATATCATTTATCATCATAAAATGTAATAACCCATAATTACCACTAAAATAATTGTCTCCAAAAATACTATTAAAAACCGTAAAAAATTTTAACATAATGTCTCAAAAGTGTTTTCTATGATTCTAATCATATTAAAAAATAATATTAGAATCTTATGATGATATACCTAACTCTTAAGAATATATCATAATATAAAATTTTTATTAAACCAACCTTGATATGAATTGTAAGAACCCAACCATAAACATAACATATTCTATTGGTTTTGAAGTAGATTTAACAGTTGATGATATTTTCAATTTAGAATTTTTGAGAATTAGGAAAAATTGTTAAAAGTAATCAAATTTATTACGTGTTGACAGTAATTCTCAATATCAATTTTTTTAACCAATAGAAACCCCTTTAAAATAAAATATGAAATATTTTAGGTACACATAATCTATTCCGAAATTATGTTATATGTTTTTCTATTACCTATAAAAATAATTGAAGAAAATTAATAAAGGATGACCAAAAATACATTAAGGTACATAAAAAAAGAATTAAAAAATTTGCACATTATAAATATTTATAAACCCATTAAAACATTTCAAAAAGTCATACTTTTAATCCATAAGAAATATTAAATACTTTACATTGACTATAAGTTCATTTATTAATTTTTTAAATTCACTAGATTACCATAAAAATCATATAAATAATAGATACAACATTTGGAAATCATGACACATTATAATTTTCACTCATAGGAATGAAAAAACAATATGTTGTACTTCTAAACATGTCAATCCAAAAAATGAAATATTCATATGATCCACTTCATTATCCAATGCCTTAGTGGTTATAATATAACCAACTATCCTAGGTTTATCACACAACCACCCATAATTGGTTTATCACGTAACCACCCATAATATATCCAATTACCATTATATAATCCTAAATCATAAAAGAATTCAATTTTTTGCTTTTGAATTATAATAGTTCATTTTAAATCAAAAGAAATCATTTAATGATATTAAATTAATCATTAAATTTCAAGAACCATTTTATATACAAAAATTCCAAGAAAAGGGGGCAAGGGGTTTATTTTTTATAACATTTAGTATTATTTATGAATCCAAATATCAAATAAAATTCACAGAAGTATAGAATAATTTCCTTCCATATACATTAAAAAATGTACATACTTTTTTTCATTTGTAAATAAAGTCAAATTTAATCTATAAAAAACATAAAAATATTCCTTTTTAAAAGATATATAATGTAATTTGATATGTAAATAACAATTCACATTATAATATGTTCGTATCTTTATAAATAAATATATAAAATAATATAATTAATATTGACATGGAGAAAAAAAATTCATTATTAAACCATCAAACATTAAATGTGTCACATACAACATTGAAAATTTAAATCATAATATCTATTAAATAAAACATTTAAAAAACATTAAATATTATGGGTATAGATAAAATATGGGCAGTTAACTGCATAAAAGCTATATATACCCATTATAAAAGAATAAATATTCTTGTATTTATGAATTTCATCATTGAATGGAGATTGTGATGAAATACATAACATTGTGTCCTAACTCTCATATGTAATCATTATATATATCACTTATCACATTGTTATAACAATTATTTAACTATTTATGTTAATATTGAACATTTTTTTGTATTTGGTACTTGAGTTAAAAACGAATTTGCTAGGATGACTACAGAAAAAATAGTCATCATTCTATAATATGAAGAATAATTATAAAAAAATAGTAATCAAATTTATACAGTAATTATAACTTAAAATAAAAAATATATATATATTGTTGTAAAAATTCATCAATGGAAAGATCGTGGAGATGTTAGGTTGTGCGTACGAATGAGTAACGTTTCAATTTTTCAATTATCATTATGCAACAAAGTTAATTATAATTTTACCTTTAAAAATGATAAAAATATCATTATAATCATATTAATAATTTAAATAAACTTATATATATATCATACAAGTTATTTGGTGAATAAAAATGCGCCACATCGCTTCGTAGAGGTGATAGTTCACATGTATGCACAAATGATGTTATCATTTTTATGTGAATATATGGGTAATAACGTTATTTATATATTAACCATTAATTATATATGTGTCATTAATATCATATATAAACATCAATTCCCTAATTATAACTGTTCATGATATATTTGGATGAAAAAATGAACTAAATTGATTCGTGAGGCAGTAATATGCCATACACAGAAAGAAAAAGATTATTTCTCATTTGATGAAAATGGAAATTTATTTATTTTATTACTTGTACATAATAACATATAAGTATATTTGTGATAATTTAGGAATTGTTTCATCATTTCTGAAGGATATTTGAGGAAATATTATAAAAATAAAAACACGTAATTAAAAAATAATTCCTTTCCTTCACATGATCATCATTGATTAATACCTAAACAATTATAAGGATCATGTAATTGATAAGAAAATTAAAATTTAATGTGTTGAGGGATTCTTAGAATATTATTGGGTAGATATTAGCTGAGCGAATTGGTTTATGAAGTGTCACTAATAGAGAAGATTTTTTTCTTTTATAGGAGAGGGGATGGGAACTGTTTGAATTATTCAATGTATTAAATTAATGTAAATTAATTTTCTATTTAAAATTACTCCAAACAAATTTATTTATAATATAGGATGATTTTGGGATGAAATAAAAACAACGAATTTAAATTATACATGTTTTTTATTTTAATCCTTTTCTTTGGGTTTTAAACCTTATTGATTTTTATAGTATAATTATTTAGTTTACACATCGAGGGTAAATCTAATAAATATAAAATTAATAACGGTGAGAAATGATTCATTAATTATATTTTTAAAACTATCCCATTAATTATGCTGACATTTATATTTTTATTAATTTTATATCATTTTACTAAAAATTATTTAATTTAAAATCTCATTAATATAATTTTTGACAATACTCAATATTTTACTTTTTAAAAATATCACAAAAAGTTTTTATCTTCAAAAAAATATTTTAAATCACAATTATCACATAAAATCATCCAAAAAATTTATGTATAGATAAATTATATAATATTATATCAATTTTAACATTATTCACATCATTTATTTGATATACCATTAAATAAATAATCATTTCATCATTATTGTGTCATAATTTAATTTAAATAAATATTTTATAAAAAATTACAAATAAATTAAAATCATGTATAAAAACATTTTATCATCTAAATGGCTACCTATAGTCTAAAATTTCTTCTAAAAAACCATATATTATGAATTTTATAATTATTAAAACATCAATATAACATCTTTGAATTTTTATAAAATGAAATCTATTTAAGGTCTTAATGTCATTCATGTGGCCCAAAGTGGTCATAAATTCGTGCCATCGATGATTTAAGTCTCAAATATATCAAGAAATAAAAGTACTAAATGTTTTAGGAAATTTTATAATATTATATTTAACTTTAATAACATGATTTTCCCATAATAATGGATAATTAAATATTACAACAGTTACAATTCATAAAAAAATGGTGATCATATTTGACTATAAATCTCAAACTAAATATTAATTTTTAAGTCCAATTTCATAATTCAATTAATAAATGAAAAAAATTATGTTTATTTCTAATCCCAAAGATGTGCCACAGAAAGGTGATTTTTTAAAAGTGAAACCCTTCAAAATATTAACATAGGTTTATAACCAATTTCAATTTTAAATATTGGCTTAAATTTTAAAAATTAATATATGTTATACATTAAAATTATTAAATAATATAATTTTACATTATAAATAAATTTGATGAAAATACAGGTTTCAATTAAAATACAATATATTTTTATTTTTCATAAATAAATGAAACTTATTAGAAAATACCCAAAATTCCATGAAATTAATCATGATTCTTCCCATTCAAATAAAAATTTTTGTTCATCACATTTTATTTATAAATGTGTAGAAAACTATATATATAAAAAATTCCCTCAAAAGGTGCATAAATATAATTTTTTTAAAATACTATTATTATCCATAAAAATTAATTTTTTCGTATATCATACCTGTACAACATATAAGATGAATTATATGAATCAAATTGAAGTTATTATATATATATATATATATTCAATAAAAATTAAAAAATATAGATTTAACATTTTTATAAATATGGTTATTTACATTTAAATAGATTTTGATAAAAACCGTTCCTTTTCTTTATAAATGGTGTTATATTCATTTATAAATAATTTTTCCCCAAATAATTAATTATATATTCATTAGTAAACAAAATATTTATAATTAAGTTAATCTCTTCATAACCTTCCATTCCAATTTCAATGTTATATTTTATCATTTAAATAAAACCATTTAGGTGTTCTCTTTAGAATGATGTGACATATCTTGGGTTTTATCGAACATTATATATCTTTTTAAAAATTTCGGATACTCCAACATCATTCACAAAAATTATAATATTTTGTTCGAAGAATCAAAATTCACAAAAATATTGTGGGCCTTGGGAATGAATTTATGTAATGTGCTGTAGATTCATATAAAATTATTTAATATCCATTTATTTGAATCCATCGTAACTATAGTTAGTGTCAGAGGAATTGTTTAGTCAATCTATGGAAATTAGGATGATAAAAATTAAGTGAGATCTCTAAAAATATATATAGAGATATATCATTGAATGTATCTATAGAAAATCATATGCTGTAATATATTTAAAAATTGGTGTCATTATTTGGGAATTATTTAAGTAAATTATCTCGATTATGTGGTTTTATGCTAGGAATATTGTTGTTCACATTATTATTTTTTATGTCTATCAATTATGGGAACTAGAAGCAATAGAGTTAACATTGAATTTTTTAGATGTGGATTATATTTTCATAAATTATATTGATTCTATATGTTGATATCTCATAAAGAGAATCACGAATGAGCTATGAGTATTTTTTATACAACTAAAGAAAAATATACTTAAAATCACATGATAATGGTATGGGGTGTTATAATAGAATTTATTATTTTAAAGGTATGAATAATGATTAAATTAATGTTGAGAAACCATAATACATGATACATATTTCAATATTGTAGGAAATATGCTTTAAGTATTTAGATGATGAATCTTAATTAATGGTTTATGAATTATGTTGGATGGTTAAAGTGTATATATATTTGAATTCAAGAATTATTTTTTATGAATTATGAATTATATAGATCTTTATTGTGTATTTTAGAAAATATTGAATGGTGTTGATGAACTAGAGAAGGTATCAAACAAAAATGTTATATTTTGATTAAGGGAGGCTAACCCTTAATGTGTTCATGATACTGAGAAAGGAATCTATCAAGGAGGTGAAAGATATGGATAATTTAAAAACTGTATTATTAATTACCTGGGAACTGATTTTTTATTTGGTGATAATTTCTTTTTCAATCAAGGATGGAGAATATGAAATTTCATATTTAAGGAACATCACCAATGATCTATGTAAAAATAAGGAAAGAACATTTTAAAAATATAATTATGGTAATTCAGTTGATTTACATGCTTTAATAGAATACTATATGAAGGTATATATTTGTTTGGTATATGACAAACAAGTGCTACATTAGGATATATAGGAGATCAATTATATGATGTTTTTGAGAAATTTATTGACATTATATCAAATATTTTGAAATTTCATATTTTAGATGGGTTATAAGGTTAACCATTTATTGAATGGTTTAGGTTAATCTTCATATTATGTTTTAGAGACTAATATTTTATCTCACCATATGTTGATTTAGGTATATTTTATTACTTTTTCTAACCATTTTTTTCATAATGTCATATATAGTGACATATAATTTAAATTTTTAGACCTTATGAAATGTAAACACTTTAGAAATGAAAAATTATAATTTATTTATTGGAAAAGGGATGAAGTGGAAATTGTTCAAGGGACAACAAAGGGTGAGGATGTCCTGAAATCTTTCTAGTATAACTTCTCATGAAATTTATTCAATATTATGTAAAAATTACTTAAAATAAAAATTTGTCTTATTATCATCACTTTCTATGCTATTACTGACCTTATTCAAGACTCTTTTAGTTAGGTATTTTTTATCAATATCATTCTCCAAAACATGTTCTCAAACATCCTCAATCAAATCATGATAAATAGATTTATCTTTCATGACCAAGTTATAACTTTCCACCTATGTTCTCTTATGTGTAAACCTAGTTATGTGTCACATTGATTTCATATTATATTTACAACTTTCCCTTTCTAAAATGAGGTTTTAGAAATCATTATTACGATGTGGGTTTCTATGAAAGGAAAATTAATGATTTCAGCTGTTTCTAACATAGAAAAAATATTTATAGTGAAATAACCCACATGAGTATGTGAATTATTTTTGAATTTTTTTATTTCTTCAATATTATTCATTTCACAAAACTCATAATATAACATGTTCTATATGAAAGAACTATGTTGGCATATCTTTTAAAACAGTTCAATTTTATTATTTAATGAAATAAAACACTTAGATTTGATTTTTTTACAATGAACACTATTTTGGGATTCTGTTAGGAATAATGCCAACTTCATTCGATAGCTTGTGTCGCATGCAAGGCCGAGTTTCACGTAACTAAAATTTAAAATTAATATTACTATAAAAATATTATTATGTTTTCAACCTATACATTAGAATGGAATTTAATTATAATATTATCTAAAATATGAAAATATTATTTACCCATTTATATTAATATAAATATTTGGTGACCAATTAAAAAGAAATGATTTTTTTGAAAATATAAATTTAATTTGGTTGAAAACATGTATTATTGAAACAAACATGTTTTACCCCAAAAAATTAATTATTTATTTCTTTCTAAATGATATTAATTATATATATATATATATTCACATTTACCGTTTGTGTTCATTATAAAATAGATAATAATAAAACCAATTTTATGAATTAAAAGATGTATTTTTATGAAAGCTCATTTTACCGCCATTTAATAGAGAACATATTTTAAATATAATTTTTTAAACTTTTATAATTTTAAACTGGAAATATTATCTTCATTTTTGAAACAGGATTATGAATATTTAGATATGGGTGAATTTTTTCAAGTTTTATAGAAGATTTTTTTAATAGTGAAAAACCCTTAAATTTAATTTAAAGCATATTATTCATCTCAGTTATTAATTTAGTTAAATACTATTTTCATTTGGTTTTGAATATTATTAAGATATATTATACCTAAAATAGTCAAATTCAGGTTATTTTAATCTATTTAAAATTGACAATACATATAAAACTATTACTATATTTTTAACATTTTCACTTTAAAAATATACGTTTGCGATAGATTTACAATATAAATTTGAAATTAATTTCATTCACTTATCTGATTATACTTTGGAAAATATTAATTCATATTTGAATTAATAATAATTTATAATAACTAATATGGTCGACATTGTTTTGATAAAAAATGTTAATGAAATTAATTAAAATTAATTAAAGTGATGATGGTAAAAACAAGCTTAACTAACGATTAAACATAGAATATAAGGAGTAAAAATTACCCTATACATTTATAAAAATTATTTTATGGATATATATTTACCATATACCTTATTGGATTGATATTTATTATTTATTTGGATATTATTCTCATAATGTAACCTATATAAAATGTTATATATTGAAAATACAAAAAAGAAACATCATCAACGTTAACATTTATATAGCCTTTAGATGTTGACAAAAAACAACCTCATTTCTGTTATAAACATTATCTTTATGGTATAATGAATTTTATACCTATGAAACTTGCTTCTTCTCATGGATTATGCATTGATGAGAAGTTTATGAAACATGTCCCTTTCCCACATGTTATTATATAATGACATGTATTTGATAACCATTTTAATATTATTTATTATTAGAAGATGAATTTGTATGATCTAGTGGAACACATATGTATTACATTATTATGATATGGGTGTGACCTATATATCCACCAATTTTAGAGGGTAATGGTTTATATCTCATGACATAATAATGGGAATGAAGATGAAGGGCTTGGTAAAAAATGGGAAACATGTGTATCCATATCCAAAATTTGATACCGGTGTGTCCTCATCAAGTGTGGGATAATGTGGAAGCCTGATCAACTAGGGGAAGGTGGGAAAACACGATCCACTATAGGATGTAGGGGAAACCTAGTCCACGATGGTAAGAAGGTATAATCTAATCCAACATAAATAACAGGATATTAATGGGGATGGTGGTGTGTTCAGCCTATATTGGGAATCCTCATAAAGTATCAGGGTATGTTTTGAAAATGATCCTTTACATATAAGTAATACTATTATATTCTTATGAGTATGACGCAAGTCTATGTCTTATTCAAATTTTATTATATCCTGACTTATGTTGTTTTATATAAGTATGATTATTTTATTATGAGATGTTAATATTTAGGCCATGACTAATTATTAAGATCTATGATATGAATGGTATGAACAAAAATGTTTTTCTCATTTTCTCTAACACTTTGTTCCATGTTATGTTTATATAAAAACATTATTTACCCTAACTAATCATCTGAACTCACCCTCTATTGTTATTTCTATTCCAATATATTATTGAAATTTATTATGTTGGAGTTTAAAATAGGATGATCTTTATCAGACACATTGTTATTCATTAACTATCTATTAGAATATTGTTTTTCATGTTTCCAAATTCATTTTAATATTATGGTCCCCGAGCATGTACTTATTTAATTCTTTAAAAATTCATCAATAGTGTTTTAATTAACATATACGTTCAATCAGGGTTAACATATACATACATTAATAACATGCACATTCTAATACCAACTGGACATTATCGTGATGTATTTTCTGGAGGTTCATAACCCATTATTGTTTTCAAAGGGAAGAAAATGGTACTAGTGACGTTACAGTGGTACAAGATGGGGGATTTTTTTCTTTGACCAATAATAGTACATCCAAGTGTTGGTGTGTTGTAGAAAACTTGTTTAATTATATCTTGTGGCCCTAGATAAGGATGCTTTTAGATGAGTTTTTCTACTGATTCAATATTCTCATAAGGTGAATGTATATCACTCTATCCCATCGGGTTTGGCATAATCCCATTAGGTTCTATTGTTGAAGTGGGATGATATATCATCGGACACTATAAAGTGGAATCCATGATATTACAGAGAAAATGATTTCATCAGGGTGATAATATACTTACTCCACATGTTATCCCACATCCTATATATATAAGATAAATATCGAGTATATAGAATTAAAAATCATAAATTGTAGATGATAGTCTATCTCTTTGAAGTTGTAACACCCCAAATTTATAAATTAAGAACAATGTATTGATAGTATGTATCACACGCTTCAAAAACCACATAAGTGAATATAATAACCACATATATTCAATATATGAACTATTTAAAATAATTTACATCTATGATATATCTCACAATGCATGTGATAAAGAGTTAGTTTGTGTCACACCCAACAATGTGTTTCTTCAATTGCTTATGTTATATGTAAGAACGAGTTTCCTTGAAAAAATTCTATTCTTCAAAAAATAATATATAATATTATATTATATAAAATTTCCATTAAAAATTGGATATGAATTTGAATAAATAACCAACTAAAATATATTATTTAATTCATTGGTTACTATTTTTGTAGATAAAAAGAATATAATGTAATTTTTTTTATAATAACCTTTTTTATGTACCCAATGGTGTAATACCCTACTAATAAAATTAATTACTATATGTGGATGATTTTAATCAAATAAATATAATATAAATAAAATTATATTATATTGGTATTCATCCAATATATTTGAAAGGCCTTTGAAACAATTCCAATTTTATGCCAAAAATACTATGTTTCTATGAATACAATTTTAATTCCATTTAAAAGTAAGAACTATTTTAAAATCAAATTGTGGAAATTTTAGAAAATTTATATGAAAAAATAAAATAAATAATTTAATGATGAAAAAATATTATTGGGAATTTTGTTTCCTGTGATGTTTCATTATATAATGAATAAATAAAATAATGAGTTTTAATTCAAAAACTACTTTTTCAAGTAATCTATTTATAAGGAAAAATTATTTTTCATATTATTTTAAAGTATAATTTGATAAATTCTTTTTAAATAATCCAATTTATTTCATTGTAATAAATTTACCTTTTAAAGTAGATTTAAGAACCTGGTAAACATTTGAATATTTTTACTTTAAAAACTGACATTTTCATCCGATCTACGGAATGATATTAAATTAATTCCGTCCACTTCTATGATAGGAATTTGGAAAAATTGATTTCATATGTATTGACCTGGGATTCCCGTGAATATATTTTTTAAATACATGGGAATTTTACAAGTCTGCAGTTTCTGATGGCGCTTGATTCTGAGGTTGCTGTGTCCAGAATCAATTTATGAAATTTTTTTAGGGTTTGTTCAGTAAACGTACGATTAGTTTTTTATAACATTTGAACTGGTGCTCGGAATGGAAATCTGAGGTCACCATTGAACTTTCGGCGTTGGTATTTACATAGTGAGACCTTCACCGCATTTGCGTTCTGATGAGTTTGGAAGTTAGTATTTTGTTTTCTCCAAACAAATAGTGATAAAATAAAATATAACACTTTATTTTATTTTTAAGCTGACATGTGTTGTGTGTGCAGTTAGTTGGAACCTACCTTTGGATGTTAGATGTGGGACCACCACACCCTAACCTCTCATGAGAGGTTACGACGTGGGGACCACCGGAGCATAACCTCTCAATTAAATAATAGGGGTGGGGACCACCCAACCCTATTAATGGTGGATGATGAAACCTATCTACTCTCCCCCATTAATTAGGTAGAGCCTTTGACCTCCTCTTCATAATTAATTGTGCCAATTCACATGCCAATTAATTGTTTCAACATGCGTGATAATTAATCGTGCCAATGAGCATGAAAATTAGTTATACCAAAGCACGTGATAATTAGTTTTTCCAACATGCGTAAATTAATTAAATGAAGCCTCTTAACATCCTCTAAATTAAGTGTGCCACCTATCGTGTAATTATTTTAGTAGAGCAAATTAATTTTCTCTCCCTTCTTAAATTAAGTAAACTCATCTTTGGAAATTAAGAAGGTTCTTAATAAATGATCTTTCATAAAATACAGAATGGTTACATACCTTTCCACCTATCCTATATAATGGAATCTTGGGGAATGGTTTTGTGACAACTTCTTCAAGTGGTGAAATGCTAGAAAAGAGACGCAATGCCCAACACTTGGAGAATTATTCCTCCAATGAAGAACTGTCTCCCATAAAGAATGAAGAACGACGAATGCCATCTTCATCCTTCTTTAACCAGGGCAAGAAAGGGAAGCACTGTCGCCCATGAAGAACATCGACGACTTCTTCTCAACTCACCTTAATTTCAGCTCTCCTTCCTCCGACGTCAACGGAATGACACCCGCTTACTATGACTTAGTCAACAAGGAACAACAAGCGAGGATGGGGGAATTTTGAGTTAATTTATTTATGAGTTTAAACCTTTATTCTTCGTCATTTGTTGAGCACTTTGTTTCCAAATGTTATCACTATAATGAGAAGGGTTCAAGCCACATGAACACAGCCCAAACCTCTCCCATTTTCTTGTTCTTGATTGATGACAACAGAGGCGTTACCCGCGATGATGGTGAAGAAGATGGAGATCAAAAGTTGTGCAACCCACTGCCTCCACACACCGCCGCACACCGTGATGCTGCCCAGTGTCCCGCGCTGCTGTCCGGCGCCATGGTGCACCACCTGGCGCCCCCACGCCGCTGCCGGGGGCCCTGGTGCGCTGTCTGGCACCCCCGCGCTGCTTGGCGCCCCCACGCCGCTACCCTACACCCCGCGCCACTGCCCGGCGCCCCCGGGCCGCTGCCCGGCGCCCTGTCGTGCCGTTTGGTGCTCCCGTGCTGCTACACGGTGCCCTTGTGTGCTGGATGGTTCCCCAAACGTGGCTTTCCCGGTGCCCTTGGGCACTTCCCGGCATCCCATACCCCTTCCTAGAACACGCGCTCAACTTGGAGCACCCGCATCCAGTCGGTGACCAGTCGTCCTGCCCGCGCCCCACACGTCCTACCTGTTGGCCTCCCGTCAACTGGCCTCCCAAGCTGACCCATTGCATCCCCCATGGTGTTGCTGGTCGAACTGGACCGGTCTCCTAGGCGGAGTTACCGAGCCGCCTACATGGCAACTATTGGGTCGAACTGCCCTCGAGGTCCGTAGGACTGGGCCTAGAGGACCAGGTCAAAACATAGCCGGCTGTCCCACCCAATGCGTCGGGTTAGACCCAATGAGTCTGACCGGGTTGACCAAGACCAGGTCAGCTCAGACTGGGTTGGGCCGAGTCGGTCGGACCAGGTCAGACCGAACCCAGGCCCATTACTGACCCATTACCTTCTTGGCCATATCTTTGGCACCGGACGTGCGTTTGACAAACCGTCAGCAATGCCTGTATTTTGGGAGCACAGTCGTCCATTTGAGTATACCCCACTAGAGATTGGGGTATAGTTGTGTCACAATCAGATTGGTTCTTACACGAATCCATCCTGGCCCCGGGACATAAATGATAATAACTCACAGACTGGGCATCCAATTGACGCGTTGTTTGTTGTGTTGTGACCCCTTTGACATGGCATTCCTCTGATATACATCCAAGTGAGACCTCATGACACATGGAGTGTTGACTAGTGTATCGTGGAGAAGAACCTCCCAGAGATGAGCTCGTGGAGTGTGGAGACCTAGAAGTTGTATACTGGATGAGTACTTGAACGATTCGAATCGGAGTGATCCTAGAAGCCCAGTGGATAGAGTGACCGTTTTGGCAGAAGAAACACGGCGGATAGAGTGCCTAGTAGTTAACAGCAGATCTGTGGTACTGGACAAGAGGAGTACCTCTATAGGCTATTAGGGGGAGCTCCCGATTTGGAAGCAAATGCACAGCAGACGGAGCACCTGGTTTGGTAGCATACCCATGGTACTATACAATTGGAGTACCTCAGTAGTCCAAGGTTATGGAGTAGCACCTCGGAGTCGTGATAGGTCCACTTTACTCAATAGAGGAGAAGTTCTCCATCAGCCTTAGTTTCGTTAATGAATATATAGGTTTTAGCTGAGTCAATGACCTTTGTGTTTTCCTCATGATTGAGATGAGTTACTTGATAACTTAGGTATATTTATGGGGGTATACCTAAGTAATGGATATCCGTTAAAATAATACTTTTTGGATTCACCTTGTTGAATTTGTGAGACCGTTAGGGTCTCTGGGTCCCTAATGAGCATCGTTATACTCAACCCTGCACGGGCTATTCCTGCACCATGTTGTGTTGGATGCAGACGATAGATAACACTGACAGAGGCAGAGAATGCTAGGATTGGACAGTACCTAGAGGAGGACCTTACGACATATCGGTTCATGGAGGAGTCTGACGGACGTGGAGGGCTGAGGAGGCCATCTGTACCTAGCCTTCAGGTTGGAACCCCAGAGGATGATCCAGGAGCTCCTTTAACCTTCAGCTATTTGTCCCTTTTTAGTTGTACTTACATTCAGTTGTATTTTTACATTATAGTTGGGCATGAATTCTTTCCCCCTATACATTCAATACACTTCTTATATAGATTTTACTTAGTTTTTTCTTCTCCTTGTACTCTAGTTGTGTGTGTTTACGATTTATAAAGGAAATGATGTCCCAGTTTTATGGAATTACGCATCTGGTACTAGTCTCTAGCCCCTGGCCTATGGGAGGCAGGCTTGGGGTAGTCACGATGTAGGGCCCGGGGGATGGGTCCTGACAAATTGGTATCAGAGGCATCGTCTCTACCGCAGAACATAGGACTCTGATATTTCTTTTCTGTGAAACAATAATGTTAAGGGTACCGAGTGTATTTTTAGTTTAGAGAGTCTAGTGTTGGTGCGGGCGACTGACATATCCATACACCAGGACCCTAACTTCTGATTTCCAACTTAGTGCACGAAAACAATGATTGCGTGTTTGTTTTCAAAAGTTATCATTATGTCATCTTAAAACCGGTCATCTCACCAGGTTTAGTATTTTGATCATGTCACATATGGTTTTTTTTTCAAGATGCCTCCTCGCGGATGACCAGCTAGAGACCTGAGAGTTGTACGTACTAGCAGCCCGACGAGCGACGAAGGCTTAGTACATGGCCATGTCCCAGTTGAGGCACCAGTGAAGGCACCAGCGGTAACACATCCTGTTGGGCCACTGATGCAACCAGCCCAAGTAGAAGATGATGCACGCCGCTTGAGGGCGTTGCACGAGTTCTAGTTCTAGAGTCCACACAGGTTCTTGGGAGATATGGACCCAATAGAGGATGAGGATTTGTTGGAAGCTATGGCGATATTCTTCAGGCTAGTAGGGACACCAACAGAATTTATGGTGATCCTTGCTGCCAACCTCCTTTAGGCAGCTGCAGGTAGATGGTGGAGCCAGATCTCCATATGAACGATGAGATGACACTTCTATGGGTAGACATTGAGTGCCTGTTCTAGGTATAGTTTTTAGCATCCACCCCTTGAGTGGTGCGGATAAAGGACCTACTACATCTACAGCAGGGTAGCATGAAGGTGGCAAAGTACTCAGCAAGGTTCAACGACCTCTCACACGACTCTACCGATATAGAATGAGACCCTTTCTTTAAGGCATGAACCATTTAGCAATGAATCAGGTGAGAGATTAGAGCTTCAGTTGTCTCCCACAGCATCCTGACGTAGATGGTGGTGTTGGAGTGAGCCCTCATAGTGTTGAGTTTCCTTACTGAGCAGTATCCAGTAGCGAGACCCACCACTAGCTGACATGCAACAGAGTCTTCTGCAGATGGTAGTAGATAGATGATGTAGAGGTCCTAGAGTACCAGACCCATAGGTGGACGACTGCACGACTCAAGATCGGTTGTGTGGGGAATCCAAGGTGGAGACAGAGCCAGTCTTACTTGGAGTGGACAATGTTACTCTTGAGGCGGGCTTTGTCACATGGAATGTGACTATCCGACCCTCCGTGCAGATGATCATGAGATAGTTGAGAGACCTCCCATGAAGTGGAAGAGGTTCAATCAAGGTATAATTAAAGGATAAGGTGACCGTGGTAGAGGAGCTGGCCCTGCAGCTGGTGGTGGGTGACACTTTGAGGTGTTTCTACCACCACCACCAGGAGGTCCACCCTGACCACAGGGAACAAGTGGACATGCGAGAGCACAAATTCAGGAAGCTAAATCATACGACCATGGAGCTCAGGATGTTGGTGGATAGGAGCGGGAAAATTTTTAGGCATAGAGGCCTTTGTTCATGATGCATCTATCTTTGTTGATGTAGTTGTTTGTGGTTGCTTTGTGTCTTTGTATTTTGAGCTACAGTAATAAAAGACACTTTTCCTTGTGATAATTTCTTTCCTGCCTTTTGTGTGGTTAATACTAAGAGGTTCCGGTTAAAACCGTTGACAAGACCCTCAAATTTGAGATTCCTACTAGAGGACACCTAGTGACCAAACACTAATTCCGACAGCGTGACTCATCCCTTGGAGGAGAGAGTAACAGTTGGATCTCTTGGTAGTAGCGTCGAGGCCTTATGACGTCGTCCAGGGCATGAATTTGTACCTTTCATGTTAGTATTGACTATTTTAGTCAAAATATGTGGTTCATCGAAGGTATGAGATCATATTTCTCTTTTCGGTAAAAGAGAAATCATAGCATCTCTTGTAGAACGTAGGAAAAGAAGGGTGAAGTCAAGTTCTTACAATTCTCTAGTCAAACCCATAGTTCGGTGAGTGAACGGTTTACGGTTTACTCTAATATCAATAGTCTCAGGTGTGTCTTCCTTTAGATGGTCCTGAACTTGAGACAACGGCGATGGACTGAGTTCCTCCAGGACTATGACTACGAGATAGTCTATACTCGTGAGAAGGGGAACGTTGTTGCGGATGTGCTCAGTAGGAGGAATGGTATTCAGCTGCAAGGAGAGGTGATAAAGCAGCTATATTCCCTACTAATATCCATTGTGGATATAGATAGAGCATCCTATATAGAATATCTTACAGTCACTCCACCTCTTCTTCAGTGAGTTTGGGAGGAGCATCCTGGGGATGCTGACTCTGAGAAATGACGTGCTCAGATATCTACATGGCAAACACATGATGGATTTTATGAAGGTGGGGAGCACATCATCTACTTCAGAGGATGTAGCATGGTACTAGTTGCACTTGAAAAGGAGGTGTTGACGGAGTTCCACAAATCTCTATTAGTGGTACATCCAGGTGTGGAGAAGATGTATCAGGACCTCAGACGATAGCACTGGTGGCTAGGTAAAAAGAAGGTAGTAGCAGAATTTTTCTCACTGTGTCTCACTTGTCAGTAAGTGAAGGCATAACACTGGGTACCATCTTTCTTGGATCAACAATTAGGGGTCCCGGATTGGATGTGGGATTTGATATCCATGGTTGTCGTGATGGGTTACCCACATACATCCAGGGGTCACGACTCGATGTGGGTGCTCATCGACCGACTCACGAAGTCGGCCCAATTCCAACCGATCATAGAGAAGAACTCAGTTGAGAGTTTGGGACGCCTCTATGTATAGGAGATAATGTGTTTTCATTGAGTAAATTCTTCTATCATATTTTACTGTGGCGCATAGTTTACATCCTGACTATGGAAGGGGTTGTAGGAATCTTTCGGGACACAACTACGTATGGGCACCGCCTTCCATCCTCAGACTGATTTTTAGACCAAGAGAACCATCTAGAACCTCAAGGAAATTCATCATTCTTGTTTCCTCAACTTAGGTCATAGCTAGGAGGACCACTTGCCTTTGGTGATGTTTGCCTGCAACAATAGCTATAAATCCACCAATGGGATGGAACCTTTTGAGGCCTTGTAGGGCCGAGCTTGCAGATCGCCACTGTGCGGGACAGACCCAGGGGAGTCAGCACTAGTGGGACCCGAGATGGTTCAGGCTACCATAGAGAAGGTGAAGATTATACCAGAGTGGATGAAGACTGCATAGAGTATGAGGAATTTGTATGCTGACAAGAGATGGAAACCTCTGGAGTTCGACGATGGCGACCATGTCTTCCTACGGGTCACACCTCAACGAGGTCTATGGATATTTGGCCGAGGAGGCAAGATATCTCCGAGGTTCATTAGACCATTCAGGTCCTTAGTATAGTAGGCAAGGTGGCTTACTGCTTGGCTTTTCCACCTCAGCTATATTGGTTGCACAACGTCTTCCACGTATCTTAGCTGAGGAGATACATGCATGACCCCTCCCACATCATCGACCACGGGGAGCTGGACATCGATGATAGGGAAATTTTTACGAAGGTTCCATTAGAGATTGAGGATCATCATGAGCGGGTCCTATGTGGACGGTCGATACCTCTGGTGCGCGTTCGCTGGAAGTACGAGAACCTCCAGGAGAGAACATGGGAGTGGGAGGCTCAGATGCGTTCTCAGTACACCCTTTTGTTACTTTAGTTTGAGTTTTAGCTTACAGGGACGTAATTCCCTGAGGTGGGGAGAATGTAAAGACCCAGAATCCCCGTGAATATTTTTTTAGAATACATGGGAGTTTTACGAGTCTGTAGTTTTTTTTATGGCACTTGATTCTGAGGCCTGGTGTGTCCAAAATCAAATTTTGATGTTTGTTCGGGTACATTCAGTAAATGTATGAGCCAGTTTATATAACATTTGAACCAGTGCTCGGAATGGAAATCCGAGGGCACCATTGAACTCACAACGTTAGTAATTGATTTGTGAGACCTTCACTACAATTTCATTCTGACATGTTTGGAAGTTAGTTTTGGCTTTGTACTAAAAAATAGTGGTAAAATAAAATGAATCACTTTATTTTCTTTTTAAGCTGCCATGTGTTGGGTGTGTGTTTAGTTGGATCCTTCATTTGGAATTTGGGGGGTGGGACTCCCACACCCTAACCTCCCGCGAGAGGTTACGACGTGAGGACCACCCGAGCATAACCTCTCAATTAAATAATAGGGGTGGGGACCACCCAAACCCTATTAATGGTGGAGGATGAAAACTCTCCACTCTCCCTCATTAATGAGGTATTTCCATTTGACTCCTCCACACAATTAATTGTGCCTGCACGCATGCCAATTAATTGTGACAATGCACGTGCCAATTAATTGTGCCAACACGCATGCCAATTAGTTATACCAACGTACGTTCCAATGAATTTTTCCAACACTCGTAAATTAATTATAAGGGGTCTCTTAACATTCTCTAAATTATGTGTGCCACCTCTCATGCAATTATTTTAGTAGAGCGAATTAATTTGTTCTCCATTTTTAAATTAAGCGACCTCATTGTTGAGAATTAGGAAGGTTCCAAATAAATGAATAGTCATAAATTCCATGATGGTTACATACCTCTCCCCCTCTCCTATATAAAATAATCTTGGGTATGGGTTTTGGGATGACTTCTACAACCAGCGAAACACCGAAAAAGAGACACAATGCCCAACCCTTGGAGCATTATTCCTCCAATGAAGAATTGTCTCCCACAAAGAATGAAGAACGACGAACGCCGTCTTCATCCTTCTTCAACCAGGGTAAGAAAAGGAAGCACCTACGGCCACAAAGAATGCCGAAGACGTCATCTCGACTCGTATTATTCATGATCTCCTTCCTCCAATGTCAACGGAACGACACCCTCTTCCCGCAACATCGTCAACAAAGAACGATAAGCGAGGTAGGGGGAACTTTGAGTTAATTTATGTGTGAGTTTAAACCTTCGTTCTTCGCCATTTTTTGAGAACTTCATTTCCAAATTCTATCGTCGTAACAATGAGGGTTCGGGCCACATGAACATGGCCCGACCCTATCCCCTTTTCATGATCTTGATTGATGACGACGGACGTGGTACATGTGGTGATGGAGATGATGATGGAGATAGAAGGACGCGCAACCCGCAGCCTCTGTACACCATGGCCCGGCACCCTGTGCCACTGCCCGGCTCCCTGGCGCACTGCCCAGTATCCCACACCACTTCTTTGCGCCGTGGTGCACTTCTCAACGACCCGCGCCACTGCCCGACGCCCCAGCATGTTGCCTATCGCCCCCGCGCCACTGCCCGGCACCTTAGTGCATTGTTCGGCTCCCCTTTGCCACTGCCTGGTGTCCCGCGCTGATGTCCAGTGCCCCAGCGCTGCTTCCCAGCACCCTGGCACGCTTCCGGGCACCCCTGCGCTGTTGCTCAGTGCCCACGTGCGCTACTCGGCTCCCCTACCATGGTGTGCCCGATGCCCTTCCTGGAATCCTGACACCCTGCAGGGCACCCACAACCTACCCGGTGCACCTGTGGCCTATCAGTGACCAGCAGGCGTGCCCACATCTCGTGCGTCCTACCTTCTAGCCTCCTGGTAACTAGCCTCCCGAGTCGACCCGTCATGTCCCCCGAGGTGTCGCAGTCTGAACCGGGTCAAAACATAGCGGGAGGACCCGCCTAATGGGTCGGGTCATACCTAGTGAGTCTGACAGGGTCAACCTAGATAGGGTCGGCCCAGAATGGGTTCGGCCGAGTCGGTCCGACTGGGTCGGACCGGACCCGGGCCCATTACTGACCCATTAACTTCTTGGGCCACATCTTTGGCATCAGACGTCCATTTGGCGAACCTTCAGCACTGCTCATATTCGTGGATAATATCCGTCCCTTTGAGTATACCCCACTGGATTTCGAGGTATAGTTGTGTCATGGTCAGATTGGTTCGTACACGAATCCAATCGGGCCCCGAGACTAAAATGCTAATAACTCAGAGACCGGGCGTCCGAATAACACACTGTCTATTGTGTTAAGACCGCTAATATGTGGTGGTCCTTTGAGATACTTCCACGTGAGACCTCATGACAGTTGGAGTATCGAATAGTATCTCGTGGAGTGTAAACTCCTGGAGATGAGAATACGGAGTGTGAAGACCTAGTAGTTATATACCTTACCATTTCTTGACCGATTCGACTCGGAGTGATCCAACTAGCCCAGTGGATGGAGCGCCCGGTTTGGCGGACAACCCATGGAAGATGGAGTGCCTAGTAATTTGTAGCAGACCCACAGTACTGGATAGGGGGAGTACCTCTGTAGGCTATTAGGGGGATCTCCTGGTTTTTCGACAGACCCACAGTGGATGGAGCACCCGGTTTGGCAGCAGACCCGCGGTACTCGACAGGAGCAGTACCTCAGCAGTCCAAAGTTAGTGAGTAGCGCCTCAGAGTCGTTATAGGGCTACTGTAATCAACATAGGAGGAGTTCTCCAGTAGCCATTTTTTTGTTAAGAAAAATCCAGGTTTGAGCTGAGTCAATGGTCTTTTTGTTTTCCTCATGATTGAGATGGGTTACTTGTTAACTTAGGTATATGTATGGGCATATACCTAAGTAATTGTTATCTGTTGAAATCATACATTGTGGTTTATCCTAGTTGGATTTTGTGAGACCTTGAGGGTCTCGGGGTCCCTACTGAGTATCATTATACTCACCCCTACATGGGCTATGCTCGCACCTTGATGTGTTGGATGCAGACGACGGACAACGTTGACGGAGGCCGAGGGAGCTAGGACAGGATGGTACCGAGAGGAGGACCATACAACATATCGGTACACGGTGGAGTCTGAAAAATGTGGAGTGATAAGGAGGCCTTCTGTACCTACCCTTCAGATAGGAACCCCAGATGACAATCTAGGAGTTTCTTTCATCTTCCAGTTGTTTGTCCCTTTTTAGTTGTACTTGCTTTCAGTAGTATTTGTACATTATAATTGGTCTTGTATTGTGGCCCCCTTTACATTCAGTACACTTGTTATGCAGCTTTTACTTCGTGTTTTCTTCTGGTTTTACTCTGGTTTAGTGCGATTATGATTTATAAAGGTAATTCCTTCCCAGTTTTAGGAAATTACACCTTTGGTGCTAGTCGCCTGCCCATGGCCTATGAAAGGTGGGTTTGGGGTAGTCACAATGCGGGCCCCAGGGGAAGATTCCTAACATCATATGTAGAATATGAATAATTTATAATGTATAATATGGTAATCATATTTTTTTGACAAATATCTTTTTGAATTTAAGTAAATTAAATTACCATGATTAAGGGGACATTAAACCTAACAAAGGCCTAAATGATAAACATAAGGGTCCAAATGACCTAGAAACTCCAGAATGAGCCATTAGAAGGAAATATTTTTCACATATACTCATATTTATCTATTTTTTAATTATTTTATCCTTATTAAAGGGAATAGACGTGGGTGTAATACCCATTCCAAAAATTTACTAGAGTAAAACTCTTCATCCATTATAAAAAGACCCCCTCTCTTCCAACTTCCTTACACCTATCCAGACACATTTTATCAACCAATATCTTCCAAAATATTTAAAAAAATATACCTCCCCTCTTTTGAGAATCCTCACATTTTTAATAATTATAATAATGATATCTCATTAGTGGAAATCAAATGTTGTCACCCAAAGGAGAGGTAACATCCTTCTTTAAGATAATTACATATAATTTTCTTTCCCAAACCATAAAATATAATTATATCATGAATCCATAACAATATTCGCAACCTCAATATACTAGGTTGTTTTTTGTTAATGTTTTGACCAAATCATACACACACTTCCATATAATGGCTAAAAAACCTATCGTTTTCTACGATGAACAATCACCTAATGAAAAGATGATTGTACATTTGTACATATCCACATTTTTTTCATTGAGAATTACGATAAGTACAAGGTTTATATATGATAAATATGATATTTTCCAATTATTTATTATTTATTATTTATTTTATAACACATACCATTATGCATTCCATTTTGTGTAAATATAATAACATCATTTTTGGAAGTGTTGACTACCACCTCCTCAATGTGATGTTATTCATTCATGCTATACTCAGAATGTATTATGGTCGATTTTAATAAAACTACATGACATATAATAAATTATATTTATACTATATTAAAAATATACATATTTATTATTTCTGTTTACTGCTTTTTGTTTTGCAATTAAATTAACATACAGTTGTTGCGTACACACGACCTACCATATCTATGAACGAGGCATGACATTACCTATTAACAAATATTATCCATTATTAAAAATACATATATGTATAATATATATGATAAATAAATAATTTTTTAAATTATAAATAATATGAAATCATTATATAAGTAATAGGAACAAAAATAATATTTCAAAACACATTCGAGAAGCATGTAAAATTGATACAAGAAATAGTGAAAATAATGATTGAATATTAACAAAAATTTAGTAATATATTATCATATGATCATATATGGTGTAAAATATATTAATAATTTTCAATAATAATTTAATAAAACAACTAAAAATATTTACTGAGTTTAATGTATGATCTTTTAAAAGGAAAAACAAGGTATTGGATTTCATCCAAATTTATAATCCCTTAGGTCTTAATTGTTTTTATTAAAATCTTCACTTTTATATAGTGAATATAATTCCAATTGACATGATATATAATTAATCCCATTACTATTAGTAATTTTTAATTATTATTTAATGTTATTCATTCAAGGATATTATCACTCCAATTTTTTAATGTGTTATGATACACTTTAGAGTTTTTAATGATTATTATTCTCAAGAATGTTTATAATGACTTTACTAACAGTCACACTTTCAATGTGATTTTTATCATTATCTTGAAATAATAACATTATTTTCAACATTTAAATATCCACATTATTGTTTAATAGATATTATTATTTTATAAACTGTCTACCATTTTTACAAATGATGTTCATGTTGAATGATATATTATTACCTGTGTAATTATTGATAAATATTTATCTATTATTGAATATATATATTTGATAAGGTATATTTCAAATTGATAAAATTTAATTTTACATATGAGAAATTATTTGGATATGTAATTAATTGTGCTGACCATACATTATATATCCCCTTGATTCATCGATAGGTTATCATAAAATAAATAATTAGGCAAAATTATTTTTGTTTCGATGTATAGTTTTAAACTATTTAGAGGATGTATCTTCATAGAAAAATTTTTCATATTCCTTAGACACGACATCAAATAACTAATAATATCTTTCATATATATTTCATTCATTCTTATTATTATTCAATAAGTTTTCATATGAAAAATTTTATGGTTGAATTTAATTCCAAGTTTATTGATTAAATGTAATGTGATTCATTTTCATTCAATTCCATATTCATTATTCATTATATAGTTATATGAAAGGCATGTTATATCAGTCATTTACCATTACATGTTAATTTATTTTCATCGATTCATCATTTATTCCTTTTTAAATATCCTCACTAAGAATTTGATATCACCATTATTTTGTTATGTTTCCCAATGTAATTAAGTGGAATCATTTTAATGAGTTTCAATGATGTTGTTTATTTTACATCATTATGTATCATGTTTTTTATTTTATTATACCAATGTGTTATGGGTATAATGTATGTAATATTTTATTCCCTAAGTACTAAAAAATTTGGTCCCTTATGATTTTATGCTCATCTCAATGATAGTATAATACAATAATGCATAGATTTTTGATCTCTTATGATGGGGAATTATACTCGGTTTCAAAAAAGGTTTTGCAGAAAAACTAAATACTAGATTTAGAAAACATAGATTAAGGAACACAACACTATGATAGACATTTTAGGATAAATATATATATGAATCATATAATTTTTTTCACGGTGGATATTATGTTAGTATTATTAGAAATGCATCCCTATGTAGATACAAAAAATGTATGTGGCTATATCACAGATTCACATTGCAGTAACAAATCCAACATGTTGTGTCAGGACATGACTCGATATAACCAAGTATATGACAACTATCCTTACAATAACACTATTTTGATACTCGTAAAGGATAAAAATTTTATAATTCACTTCTATTTTCTATTATTATGAATTATTTTGATGTAATTGTATAACTAAATAATCCATGTTTATGATTATGATATTACAAGAAGTTAATTTTTTTAATTTATGTAAGTTGTGTCACTATAATTGGGTTTATACATTATTTTTCATAATGATATTATCTAAAACATTTTATGTCATCATTCAAAAATGGTTTTCAGAATATTTATTGTGAACTATAAAAATTAAGGTGATGCAAAGATTAAGAATGATTATATCATTGTTAGTCTTAAGAAAACAATTATAAGGGGAATAGAATCCCAAGTATTTTCATCATATCAGTAAATAGTGTTATGTTATAAAAAAGGTAGGTAATGAATTAACCATGTAATATGGATTTGAAATGATATATGAGAAGAAGATAATATAATAGAACATTTTGGATAAATTGAATAATGAAAATAAGTACATTCCAACAAGTGATAATATTGGAATGAAACACCTCAATAATGTATTAAATGGATTGGTATTTTACTAAATGTGTGAAAATAATATCCACCATGCTTATGATTAAAATTACAGTAAATGAATATCCAATATGAAATGATTATATTTTAGGGAGATAAGAAACAATACAAATCAATATCTCAAGAAAAAATATAATATACCCTAAATGATGCTAATGGATAATGGTCATGTCAATCTACTTCAACAAATAATGAGGAATTATTAGTATGAATATTCAATAATTATGTCATTTGAATATTTTATCAATAATGTACTAGACATAATAATTTTTGAATATATGAGGATGGGGCTTTAGTACATTATAATTAATAATTATAGATCATAATTTGAAGGGTAAAAATAAAAGTGATTTTTAGTAAGATAAACATTTTGGAAAATACATGTTTTAAGTAAAGGTATTCCATAATATGACTCTAATTATGAGACACATTTTTTTGGATAATTAATGGTTTTATATGGTACAGTACTAACTACCATGGAGCTGATTATTGATTATTCAAAAAATTGATTTAGGATATCATTAATGGAGTTTACCCCAATTTTGTATTTATATAATATATCTAATTAAAAAATTTACTTAAGGAATAAATAATAATGAATATTTTCATAAAACATTAATTGTATCTCTAAATATTACCACGATTTATTATAATTCATTATAAATTTTTTAAAATGATGTGTATTTTAATATTAAAGAGCTACATCTTGTTTATTGGAGGATAATGAAATATTAATTTCCAAAATTCAGCGACCTTCCTTTCAAAGTGTTGGATCATAATCATTTGTAATTTTTGAAAACTTATTAAATGGGTTAAATTTATATTTATAAGAGTTTTTTTGATTGTTTTATTACTCCACTATTTAATAAGTAATGTAGAAATAGTTTATGGAACATCCAAATGATAATATTATGTTTATAAAATAGTAACATATATTGACTTATATTATTATAGTGTTTAATAATAACTCAATTATAGTAAAAATTGTATTAAAGAAACAAATTCCCATTTTTTAAATTAATAATATATCAATTAGCTTTTCATAATAGTGTTTTAAGGTTTTTTGGTCATCAATATTCTTATGAACATGTTCTGTAGCAGTCTCCATCTGAACATGATTGTTATATTTTTATATTGTATCGATGTTTCCATTTACCACTAACGTTCTTTTACTAGGATACCATGTTATGTGACCGTTGTACTTTAATTTCACTTTTATTAATGAGTTTTTTTATTACACATATTCAAAATATTTATTTTAAATCAATATTTATTTTCAAATATCTACCAATGGATTACTGATATATGATTTTAATTGTGAGGATGGAACTTAATTATGGTGGGGGGACTGTAACACCATAAAATTAGAAAGTAAGAACATTTTATTTGATAGAATGTACCACATATATCACTATGAACATGTGTTAATATAATAATGAAATAAATTAAAATATATTTACCAATTTAATAAATTAAAAATATAATATATATTGTAATGAATATTTTAATGAGTTAACAAGCACCACATGCAACAATGAGTTTCATCAATGAGTTTCCAATGATGAGGTCTATAATTGTGAGGGTTAGCTACGTCTTGCTCTATGGGAGTTGTGAAGGGAGGGGAATGGTTTTTGACAATGAATGGAAAGTGGTTATATCCTTCACTTCATTTTTCAGCAACGGTTCCCCCATCATGACTGAGGACTAATCATTACACACTGGGCTCTTACTTTTCCCTCAGGATAATCTGGCACTCTCTCAAGTGGAGACTGACTCCTTGGTCCTCCATAACACTCTATGTGGCATATATTCAACTCCTTATTCCATATCCTATGTTTTCAGGAAATGCAGATCACTTCTTCGTAATAACATTCAAGTCAACCACACTTTTTTGGAGGGGAATCAAGTCACATACTACATGGCTTCTCTAATAGTCCCAAGCTCATACAATACTTGCCTCATCTCTACTAAATTCCTAAAACATAAGGGTGTAAACATGATTAGAAGGGACACTCTAGGTTTTCATAACATTATACCCCCCCCCCCCCGAACACTTAGGACCCCATGTTTTCCCATATTTGTGTTTTCATGTTTTCCTTTTTTCTCATTTAATAAAATATGATCTGGATGGATGTTACATGAAAGACATAGTTTTACTGAAAAAAAAATATTATTAAAAACTATTTATTTATTATAATATGAATAAAAATGTTACTTAAATTAGGAATTATTAATTGGATGAACTATTTTATGAAAATATTGTGTTCAATACATTGGTTAACAATTAATTATAAACCAAATTAATATAATGTAGATGTTTTTATTAGAACATAATTTTATACACTCACAGGTTATTTTCCGTAATATATTGTACTAATTAATATTATTGGATGATATTAATTATATATATATATATTATTCAATCTGATATATTTTATGTTGATCAAAAATATTTTAATTGGCATACGATATGAATAAACTCAATTTTAGGCATAAAATACTATATATAAATAAAAGAAAATTTTACCGCATTTTAATAGAAAACTTATTCAAATATAAATTTTGGTTATTTTATATATTTTAAATATAAAAATAAACTTTATAATTTTAAAAATAATGTAAATATTATCTTTGGAATAATTTTTGGTTCTTTTCTGTGAATTTTAATTTTTTAATTATTAATGAAAATAAAGATTTTTAATTCAAAACAATTTTTTCATATAATTTATTTATAAATATAAATCATATTTTTAAATGGTTTTAATGTTTAATTAGAATGGATTTTATTAATTAATTCAATATTTTTTGTTTTTATCAATTTCTTTTTGAAATTGGATATAAAAACACATAAAAAATTTGATTGATTTATATTAAAACCGCGTACTATAATCTCATCTGTAGGAATAATTTTAAATTATTATCATATGATACTGTGATTAGAATTTGGTAAAATAGATTAAATATTTTTTATAATCTTATTTCGTAATTTCTAATAAGGTGTATTTTTATTGAAATTAATAGTGATTAAAATTATAATTAATTACAATCATTAAAGGGAAATTAAGCATAACAAAGAACTAAACCTTTATCTTAAGGGCCCGAATTATCATGAAAAATATCCAAAATATATATTATATCCATATATAGATTATATATTAAAAATTATATAATTTATTCCATTATAGTATCCACTTTTTTGTAAAACAAATGTGGTTTAATTCCATTTCCAATAATCTAGAAGTGTGACACTCTGAATCTACTATAAAAGGCCTCAGATCCACCAACATACTCACACCTCTCAAGAAACATTTGTGTCGACAAATATCTTCCAAATAGATACTCAAAAAAACCCACTCAACTATTAATACTCCCAATGGGACGAAATTCATCCAATAATTCCTATTAGTTAAAACCAAATATAGTTACCCTAAGAAGAGGCAACATCATTCTTTAATCTCATTTGTTTTAATTACATTATCCACCCCTCACATCATATTATTAAATTATTACATAATAAAATAAGTATAATAATAATATTAGGATGTTTTTATGTAAATTTTCTATCATTACCAACATTAATTTCTATATAATGTGTAATCAACTTATCGTTCATGTATGGAGAACTACTTCCTCACAATACGATGATTTTTCATTTTTCCATTACCACCTTTAATGGATGGGAATTATAATAGAAAAAAATTTATATGATATGTATGATATTTATTAAGACTTTATTATTATTTTATTTTTATATAGAAAATATGTTTATACATATATTTTTTGTAAATATGATCACATCTTCAGTGGAATTGTGGACTACCATCTCTTGAAAGTAGTCTGATTTGTTTTCGAATTAAGTGGAACTTATAAAGAATGATTTAAATAAAAAATTGTGACATATAATAAATTAATATTATATTAGATTTATAATATAAATATTTATAATTTTTCTTATCACACTTATAATATTATAAAAAAAATGTTTGATTCATGCATATGTGCAACTTATAATCACCTTGAATCGTGTATTTCATTTCATATATTAAAATATAATTGAATATTTTAAATACATAATTATATTTAGATATAATAATTAAATAGTTTTCTACATTATTTAGATGATCAAATCATGATATAATTAATAAGAACAAAATATAATATGTGAAAACATACTCGAGAGACTAGATAATTAAAACATAAAATAGTTAAAATAATTAATTAATATTGAAAAATGGGTAATAAAATATCATAACATGGTCATATATGATATAATTACAAAATAATTTGTTCTATAATAAGTTATTAACACTAATTAAATAATTATACATTATATAAAATGATGATCACCCAAAAAAGAAACACATGGTATGGGGTTTCTTCTCAATTTACATTCCCTTGAGACTTATTTGTTGTTGTGAACCACAACACTTTTATACGGATTATATACATCCATATTAAATGAAATAACATTATTATAATTAGTATAATAATATTATAATTTTAATATAATTTTAAACCTCCATGAAGAATATGATTTAATTGATTAAATGTGTAATGGGGAACTTTGAAATGATTAATTATTATTCTCCTCAAGAAAATTCTTCATGATTATATTTTTAATACCAATATATTTTTGAATGTTATGTTTCCCCTAAAACAATCACACTATTATTATCATTTAAATAGTAGTATTATTGGGTGATGGATATTTTTATTTCCTGAACCATATACCGATTTTTATAAAGGTGTTCCCTTTGACTATAATTTGATTAACTAGAAAACTATTGATAAATCCATATATTTTATTCCATACAGGTATTAGATAAGGAATATTTAATTTTTATTAAATCTATTATTTGATATGAATTATACTGTGTATATATATTTATGGTTTGTTCATGGACTTTATATATCCCCCAAATGCATCGATATATTCTCATTAGACAAATATGTTTGAAAATTTTTGTTTTTTCCTATATATAGTTGTAAACTATCTAGATAATGGATATTCATAGTATAGTATTTCCTTTTCCATATAAATCAAATCCTCTAATTAACAATTTATATAATTGATAATTCATTTATTATTCATATTATCATTGATTTTTTCTTATAATTATAATTATAGATGCATTTCACAGTAAGATTAATGATTAAATATAAGGTCTTTTTATTTCATACCGTTACATATTGATTATGACTTTTCTAGTAATACTAAAAGTATTTTTTATCAGTTGTTTACCATTCTGTGTTAATTTATTCTCATTGATTTGTTATTTCATCTTCATTACATACCCTTACAAATAATCTGATCTCATACTTATTAGGAATATTTTTTACAAGTTCTAAAGAGGAATCCATGGAATGAGTATCAAGGATGTTGTTTATTTCACATTATAAGGTACCATGTTATTATTTTATTTCACAAATGTATTAGGGGTATCATTTATGTAATCTTGTTTTCAAAAAAACTATTTTTTGGCTCCTTTGGATTTGAATCTTGAATCTATACTAATGTGATAATATATTTCACCATTTCTAGGCTTCTAGGTTCAGGGTAATATATAAGTTCCATTGAAAACCATTTATAACCATGAATATAACATCATATCATGATTATGGAGTGGATTGAAGGTGTCCTTTGAAACTCATTCTCAAATTTATAAAATTGTTCTATTAAATAAATTATGACTATACTAAAAAGACCACTCAGGTTCTAGAGGACATGCATCAGGATTTCATATTACACATTATATATAGTATTTAGGGCAAAATAACCTTTTATGAGTTTATTTAATAGAAAATAAAACTCCCTCAGTAGTATGATATTGTGCTTGGCCTCGTATGGAAGACCATATATGTCACCACAGTTTTAAAAACATATTGGTGAGTCTTCCCTCGTAGTTACAATGTTTGTATGAGGGACAACAGAGAAGGTTAAGATCATCCAAAATATGATAATGACTACCCAGAGCCATCAGAAATTATATATGAATAGATGTAGGAGGCCCGTATAGTTTCAATAGGTAGATCATGTTTTTTGTAATGTCTCACATCCGCAAGGATAGTTATGTGATTTTTAGGGTTGAGTGTTATCTCTATGATTCAATATCCATATTAAGATACTCTATTGTTTTGGAGTGGTTTCATATTGTTTATCACTAAAACCTCAATAAGAATCGGTACATAATTCCCTCCACATGTTGTAGTAGAGGAGGTATGTGTAAGAAACGTCACATTTTATCGAATGTGGAAATATGGACATCGATGATGGAGATAGTTTTGCAGAATACCCAATAGATATTGAGTATATGTAGGAGAAGATCCTCCATGGGGAAGTGATTCCCATACTGTGTTTCTTTTGGAAGCTTGAGAATCCTAATATAGAGACATGGGTTAGGGTGAACCATATGTTATCTCAAATCAGTCTTTTTTAGTATCTTTACATTTCAATAGAAAATTTCATGAGGCGGGGATAATGTAATGAATCTATTTTTTCATTTTAAGGTATTGGAATATTTTGAATAGTATTTTTGGTTATAAGAATTCAGTTATTGTGGAGTTTTGAGGGATGAGGTATCTCAATATTTCTAACAAGAAAAGTTTAAATACATTTTATCATGTGTGAATAGTTTTTATAAAATAATGGAATAACTCCAAAATATATACTCTAATGGTAAAATTGAGATTCTCAATAAATCTAAAATATAATTATCTATAATAACAACATTAACTCTATACGATTATCTATCTTGTTTGATTAGTGGTTGTGGTAGGATTATAATATTAATTAATTAATATTTCCAAATCAGGCCTCCATATTTTTAAACTATGATCTGGGAAAAACCTAGGGATAGTAGTATAACCAGGGAATTTTGAGAGGAAAAATAGAAGAGTGAGTGGTGGAATTTATGGTTTGTAGTCTAGTGAATTGGTACCTCTATGATCCTATATGCCAATAGAGTATGCGGATCACACCAATGATAATGACAGAGAAGCATACTTCATATGCAACTAATATAAACTCATGGTAAGATGATGTTTTGTGTATTTTACCCCATATTCTTATCCCATATCTATTGTGAGTAAATTCATCTAACAATATATATTAATATATCGATGGTAGATATATTTGGGAATATGTGTATTACTATAATAATGAATTGATTATTTATGATGATGACTTAATTAAATTAGAAATCATTCATCAACTAAATGTCAACAAATATAAGTCAATAAAAATAATGGAAAATTGTCATTCCACATGTTGTTGTTTTGCAGTATTATCTACCCATTATATATTTGATAATATTCAAGATTTCATTTCTGTATATGCTCCTCAAATACCATATATAATATAATTTTATAATAGTAATATGGTGTAAAAGATGGTTAACATGGGTTCAACATTGATATTGATAGAATGATCTCTATGTATGAAAAGAAGACGGAATTGTTTCAGATAAATAGATCTTATTATTATTTTGGTAGAATTTATAATTTTAGTAGTGTGGTTAATTCATATAGAACAATATTTATTTTAAATGAAAATCATGAGTATAATGGTTTGACATTGAAAGAATGCATACTTGTTGGTCTCCACCATTGGAATAAGGGCTTACATGTAGAGAGGAATATCACATGTCATGTGATATTTTTTGAACATAGATTGAGCTAATGTTGTTGGATTGAAATATACCCTAGGTTTATATAGGCATGGACTTGAAAAAACACACATGCATTGCATACGAATACAAAATCAGAAGACGCAGTTCCTAAACTCGATCTGGACACACACACTGAGTGCCGGCCAAACCTCTAAATACGTTATATCCTAAAAACTATGTCTTGTATATGAAGAAAAAAAATTACTTTTTAGATAATAATTCATTGGTAGACCAGAGGTAGAAAATAAATATTATTTACTCTAACTACATGATGAGTAATTTTGGAAAGGAATGTTCCCTGGTCCATCCATATTAGAGTACAATGAGTAATTACTTCTATGTCATAGTATTTGATATCATATATTGTATCATTAGCATAGATTGATTGATAATCCCTCATGAGGTGTGATCATATATAATTTCTTCTCCTTCCAAAAGTGGGTCTGAGTAATCTTTGGGTCCAACTAATACAAGCGTAAGATCCTATACATAGTGGTATATTCTAGGTAGGGTCAAGTATAACTCAGAGGCCCTAAGTGGGATTCTCTATTTGTGAATTGATATCAGTATCGTTCAATTTAAAAATTCTTTATGTAGTTTCCCAATGAGAATGACCTCTTAGATGATAATAATCAAGGAAAAATGGATCCTATAGTGAGTCCTCATGCATGGGTACTACTTTAATTCCAATATTGAAATAATATTTCTAGTTGTATGGTTCATAATGTTTTGGTACATCATGTATATCATTATTATATTTGGTTTTTCTATTTATATGACTATTATGATGATTGGAATGCATTTTAGAAGATATTATGACTAATCTATTATTGATTTATATTTGGTGATTTCATGTTGTCTTATTGGGTATTTTATAATCACACATGCATGGGTTCTTCCCACTAATTTAATGTATTATGAAGATGATAGACTATTAAATGGGATAGTCTGGATTCTAAATGTAGGTATATAATTATTGAGTTATAAGTATATTGGTTTGTATTATGTGTTTCATTTTACTCCAATACCCTAATAATTATCATGATGGACTCTTTTTTTAGTTTTAATGGAATGTTATTTTTTCATTTATGATTTTTAGTAATTTTTTCATACTCAGTTGTATAATGTATATATATGATTTCGTTTTGGTAATAGTTTTTTCACCTTTTAATACATTATGTGTATTTTGAGTTACATAAATATGTATAACTACATTATATTAAGGCCTAAAAATTTGTAGGATATTGAAATTGGGAACTTGTATCCATCCACAATCTTATTAGTGGTTGTATTGGGTTTGGAACATGGCTTTTTTCTAGCTAGGTGGTCCCATAAGGGTCATGTCATGAATGTTTTTCAACAATAGCATCATGTGATGAACTAGGGATCAACATCAAATAATGAAGTACATGGATTATTTTGGATATACATGATGTTAATCTATAGAACCTATGGTTCATTTCCTACATTGATAGATCTTGCTGAGAAACAGTTAACATAATTGAATCTATTGAGATATGTCTAGAGTTATTATTGAAAAATTGGATTTAGGTGAATATATATATATATCAAGCCTATAAATTTTTAATAAGTAACATCACTTATATTCATGAATGGATTATATTATAGAAACCATGATTTGTGTAAACAATCCTTCAGGGGGTGTATTTTTTAATTAAGCCGAAACTATAATAATTTCATATATATTTTAACATTTAAATGTGAAATCATGTGTTTTTTTAAAACTTAATAAAATTTTGATGATCCATATTCAATAATATGAAACATGAGTTATTTACAAAATAATGTAAGAACTTTCTGGAGAATTTGGAATATTGTGAATATAGGCAATAATTTATTATTCATCTTGGATGTGTCTATATCAATATAATGTATAATTTTATTATGGATGAGATCAGTTAAATCTATTATTTATTACACAATTATTAACTATCATACATTTTAAATAATACTTCAATTGGATGGTTATTCCAAATAGTAAACTACCATCAAATTGGCATCTTTCTAGTAGCTAAATCCAAAAAGAGAAGACTTATCATCCAAAAGATCCCTCTACCCCATTAAATATTATATTATCTTGTAATATTCTCAAAAGAAGTGATTTAATGGTGTCATTATAAAGTTCATTTATGTTGTATATATTCAACTTGTAATGCATTACATTAACTCTATCACCTTTTGTACTCATTAATAAGGAAACAAATCTTTCTAATTATAAGAAATGACTTGGGTGTTCTTATATATCAACCGTATTGAGAGCTAATGATTATTCAGGAAGTTTAATGATTATTTGATACAGTCCAACATCAGTCAACATCCCATAATGTTATTTTACATTGTAAAATATGTAGGACCATTCATAATTTATAGAATTGATAATATAGGGCCATATCAACCGTAAAAACATGTTAGTTCAAGTGTATACTCACTTATAATAATTAATTTTTTATGTGGTTAGAGGATTGAATACTTAATGAATTTTACACAATTGTGTACCCTCACTTATGATAAATTATTTTCTACCTAACCCCACTTCTTCCATGATAAATGATTTTATATTTCATAACACATACATTCTCATCACATATAATTAAATTTTTTGACAATTAACTAAATTAAGTTACTTTAAACTATATAGAGCAAATCCATCATACTTTAATATAGACATATCGTTGTATCCCACTTTTTTTATCCTCATTAATTTAAAAAAGTGGTATATTAACTATATATTTATATACATACGAACATTATTAGGTTGACCATATATGATATTTATGTAGATTTTAATTTTTAATTTTTTACATGGTTTCATAATTTTCAAAATTTGGAAAAAGAACAAAATAAATTCATCAATGTATAATATATTCATATGATACATGGGATATATATTGGTCAAGTACGGTTCAATAAATATAGGAAAAGGGAGAGATGAAGAAGAAAAATATTGGTTCTTAGTTACTATTTTGTATAAAATCAAGGTTGAATATTTTCTAACTTATAGTGGGGAATGTGTATAGAAATCCACGAGAATAATAATGAAACAAAGATGCATTTTAGTTCAGGTTCATTATATTGATAAAAAACCTATAATATCATTTTATCTATATGAAGATCACATGTAATATCAATGGAATATATAAAAATGAATTTTTTTGTTATACCTAATTTATGTATACAAAATTGCAATGTTTTATAGTAAATATGTGATATTATATTTCTTCCAGATCCCTAATGTACTAGTTACACTGAGTATTAAGTGATTCATTTAATATTTTGTGTTCCAATGATTATGAAAGTGTGTTTTATTTTACTAGACTAATTTTAGTATAGGAAGAGTAAAAAGTCGTTATTACAATGAAAAAATTGGGATATCTCCAATTTACCCACCCCTTCTTAATGATCACATAGTTCCTAATTGGACTTTTGAACATTATTACAAAACCAAAAAGGTAAAATGAAAGTCCCAAATTATAATACATAAAATAGAAGGTAAATCTTTTATTATATGAAATTATTTCTAGAAGAAATGATATGTTATGTCAAAACAAAACAATATTTATATAATATAATTCCTCATCTTGGAGAAATATCAAGCGATACCTCAAATATCTTTACAACTTATAAAATAAAAAATTCATATGTTTATTTATAATCATATATTTTTATATAATGAATTAAAATATTTAATCATTACTAAATAGAGATATCAAAGTGAATAATCTTATTCCATTCTATAGTGGCCAGAATGATCATTAGAAGGATATATTCTAATTTCTCCAAACTATTTGTATTCTTGAAAAAACAAGATCAAACCATTCTGAATGAACTGGTTTTCCTCGAATCAATTATTAATAGAATATATAAAGTAATCAAATAATTGGTTATATCAAAACTACAAAAACCTATGAAATATGCATGATTTTAGAAAAAAAAAATGTAAATAATATTATGGTTATTTATAATATATATATATATATATTAATAAATGCTTCAGAAAATCATGTCAATGTTTTCTAGATGTTTTCTCTGCAATAATTCTTTGAACATTTCATTTCATTTAGAACAATTAGATTGTATAGTTTAGTCATCCAAAAGTAATATTCTTTTACGTAAATGATCTCCCTCAACTATAATTTTAAATTCCTTTTAACAATATCCAAAAATATAAAAAATTAAATCTTATGGGTGCATAAAAATATGAAACTTGACAATTGAAATGTGAAAAAATAATATTTCATAAAACTGTTGAATATTAATTTATCATTTTAACATTATTATTATAGTTTCACTAATATAGTAATTTTGGGACATATATTATTAAACCATTATAGATAAATATATATGTATCTTGGATGTATCTTATGTTGTGAAGCTCTACTTTTAAATCCACTTTATGATGCACCATAACATGGGATTTAGATCACTCATTGAATATCATTAGATATGGCATAATATATACACAAAAACATTAAACAATGTGTGAAATAATATTACGGTTTATCATATATAAATATACCAAATAAAAAATCATCTTTTTTGGTGTGTATTTCTCTATGATAAACTTTCACATTCACCACTATATGGTTTAATATAAAAAAATAGATCAATAAATTTATTTTCATTCTTCCTCAATAATTCTCCCAACATAAAAACATTTCATCACAGCTCATTTACATTATTCCTTAATCCATCACATGTTTTTTATAATCATGTTATACATATAAACAAGTGAAATTTTTAACATTACAGAATATCCCAAAAAAATTAGAGTTTTTAAATAAAAATGTATGACATATGGTATCATATTCAATGAATCCCATATGTCTAATACTTAAAAAATTCCTAAATGATAATGTATTGTTAAAATACACATATATATCATTATGAGATTTTTATTTGGTAATGGGTTTTCTAAAATCTCTATATCAACATCACTATTGGCTAATTTATTATGTATCACTCGTAGACAATATAGTTTCATCTGAATTTTTTTTGAACCAAATAGAAATTTCCCCTACATCCACATTTCATTATATAAAGGCATTTTGATGATGGTTTTTTTATCCATAAACATTTCATAAGTACAATAATATTCCCATATTTTAATTTTTATCCTTAAAAAAATATTAAATGTGACGCCCCAGCTTTCGAGTACCCCGAGTTCATGCCATACAGAGGATCGAAATTGGTCTAGGCTCGGGTATACCATCTAGGACTAAAAATTTTCATCTTCTTAAAGCTATTACCAGAAAAATTTTAACTAAAAACATAGGGTTATAATAACAATTCCCTATAAGGGGTTTAAAAATTACATACTTTACCTAAAATAACTCTTGAAATCATTGTTGAAATTTTCCATAGAACATTTTGTCAAAAGGGTTGTAACCCATTTTACATACCAAGAAAATTTACTATGAGTTATATGTGAATAATTTAAAACATACAGACATTATCATGATTCAATTACAGACATGCTCCTTCAGAAAAAAAAGTAATGAACATTTCCTGCTAAAATAAAAGTTCAAATTTTATAACTAATTGTAATGAATGATCAGAGTTGCTCAAATAACAAACTTAATTTAATTATTTTTTTTGGTGAAGAACAATGGCCATAACGTCTCTTAATATATCATAACTAATATACAATTCTTACACTTCTTCTGATTCTCATAATCATATGCTCTTTAACTAGGAATATTCTACTAGTTTAATAATCCTCTGGTTAATTAATTTACGTACTCTTAATGAGGAAAGTGCCTATACAAGATGGTGTCAAGGCCTCGGCCAAGATGTCTGATGATTAAGGCCTTGACCAAAATCCATAACTCATATATGGGAAAGGCCTCGGCCAACTTTGCTTCTTGTTGTCTCAGGAGACCTACCGATGCATCGAGGGGCTATAGAGGTCCCCACCCATCACATACTACGTCAAATGTATTCCTCATGCCTCTAAATCAAAGTCCACATAACACTTTGATTTAATAAAATTAATTATCACATTTCAAACCAAGTATATAATGTACTTGGTTTCTTCTTTCTCCTTATGTTTTATTCAAGGTGTCCCACACCACCTTGAATAATTAAATCCATAGAATCAGAATAGGACATATAAATTTAGTGTTACAATCATCCACATTTAAACATATGTAGTGAGTCTGGTATAAAACAATGAATTTGGTTGTTAAGGCATTAATTGGTATATAAGTTAAGGGTACTTGTGATGAAAAAAAAATAATTACCAACTTGGCCACATAAAATGACAAAATCAAGAACAATATTATTAATGAACATTCATGATTAAATAATGAGGTGAACTTAATATAATAAACAAAAGGTTAACATAACATTTCATGAGATGTACTAAACTCACATTATCTCAAACAATACATGTTAAAAATTGAAAGTATAAACTCAACCTTAAACATTATGATTTAATATAATGAGTGAAGAGTAATTAGTAATACGGATATAAATCCATGAGCATCCAATATCTATACTAATGAACTAAGCATATTTATAGAAAGCATTTGGAAAACCGTGATTAGGGTTTAATGTGGTGAAAATATTCATTCAATAGGGTGTGCCTAAATGTACTAATTAGTCCAACTAAAAACTTTTGAAACGTATGTTTAGTATTTTCTTCGCACACTATAGGATTTTATAAATAAAATAGGAATCAATGTTGGCATACATACACGCGTACCCACGTACCTGATTACACGACACATGTATATTCAAGGTTCTCATTTGATGTTAGCTTGACACTTGTAATTGAATTAAAACATGGATTTAATTATTAGTGTGAAAATATTTTATTGTTTTAAAAACCGCAAATATTATATGTGTGCTCATACATGATTATATGTAAAACTTTCCTACACAAAGTGACACCATTCAATTTAATCTTGTGTCATCTCACAATTCAAACATACCAAAATCCTTAATCTGAGCTTATGAAGTTCATGCAAATGAATGAGCCATTTATTTTTTACTTCAATATTTTCATATAAATATATGTATATATAGACACACATGAATAACATTGTAAAACTATGATGATTTTAAGAGATACAATATACCCTTTACAACAATAATTTTTTTGGTGAAATATCATTTAAACCATGAAGTCATATCATATATATAAACTAGATTATGAAGATATGTGTTTACACACACAAAGACATTTATATATAACTATATATATATAAATATATGTTCATGAAAAATGATAAAATCACCTAAAACCCTTATTTACACTATGTATATCCATATTTATAAGAACATAGATGATTGGATATAAAATGTTTCCTTCAGAAGTATATATATATATATATATATATATATATATTAATGCTTAGAACCGAATGCAAGACAATGATAATCCATTAAATAGATTGAAGAGAAGTAGGAGCTCAAGAAGGATGGAGAACTCGGGGTACACGTTAAAGTCCGCAGAAGGGCTTGGGTGCAATGAGCCGAGAGGGTTCCTCGGATGCTTCAGATGTTTTTATATAACTAAACCTATACATTATATATATATTTTTGATACAACATGCATGAGACCCAAGGCCCATGTGGTCTTTAAAAATAAACTAATGGATATCCCTGGTGAAACCACGATAATGGAGGGTCCGTTGGCTATAAGAGTGAATGATAATGGTGATAAAAATGGTATTGGGTTACTGGTTTGGGGCCTGACGTAGGGACAAAGACAACAACTCATGTAGAAAAACATGAGGGATTTCGATGGCCATGATCAGATCTAGATGGAAATCAAGGACTAAGATGCATCTAGGATTTATAAAGGTAGTGGAAGGCTCAGTTTAAGTCCATGTTTGATCGGATGGCATAAGATCGAAGCAACATTTTTAAAATAATTCGAATGTCCATTATTAGACTGTTCCAGATCGAACGGACCACAAAGACCTGGTGATGCACTGTGGTTTCTGAAGGTCGAACGCGGGGTCGATTTCGATAGAATAGATCGTGGGACACGTGATCCAACAACCATGACTTCACTTCGCCCGAAACATTTCACCCCACATCAAATCAGCGAGACGATTTCTCCTCCCTTATAAGCCTCGGCCTCTGATGCAACACTCAAAAATCAAACAAAACACACCTCGAGGACCTTATAAAGGGGATCCTGCTCCCCCCATAGGCTTCAGACAACCCATGCTCACCGCGGCTTGCGCCTGCGCTGCATGCTCTTGAGCTCGCTCCCAAAGCTCATGTGCACCTCTCGGGTGACCTATACCTGAACTCGGGCTGGCCCAGGCATAGGCTAAGGGCTAGGCTCAGCCACCCAGCATGTGCTGCCTCCCTCAGTGCAGCCATAAAAGGGATGGCCCTATCTGGACCCTAATTTTTTTATATAAACTAACTTAAAAAATTAAATCATGTGGGAAAATAACACTATATAGAAATTCTCCTTTAATACATGGATTTTATTATAAGGTAATTGTTTGGAAAATAAACCTTGTGATAAAGTAATTAACTTATTTTATCTATAAATACTAATCATTTTACAATAAAAGTTATAAACTGATTGATAATTCATATACTAGTGTTGTAGTGGTCTAAAACATAGTTTAAATAAAAAAATATAATTCAATTATCAATAATTTCAACATAATTTAAGACATTAAATGAAAATATTTACAACAGACATGAATTAATTGCAACATGTTTTTAAGTCCTTATTACATTTTCAAAACACCAATGTATAATTCAAAACATTTCATTGTGTTCACATAAAGCTCATTTTAAGGAGACTTTTCATAAATTTTCAATTCTGTAACCTAATTATTTGGAGGACTAATATATACACATATGTTTTCAATTAACTAACTAACATTTCCAACGACTATATTTATAGACATTAGGATTCCATGGTCATTCGGGGAAACAGTCATATTATTATCGTATAAAATCTAGTCTAAGGGTTCCATTCAACTGAACAGATGATAAATGGTCATCATTGTACCACTAGTGCTTAGTGTAGCCATAGTGGCTTTGGCCATTCTCATGTTTGTTATGACAGATACAAAGGAACCTTATTTCCTTCATGGGGTTCTCGTTGTTTTGGGTGGTCTTCATGTAATCTTGATATGATTTTGAATAAAATCATTGATTAGCTTGATTTTCCATTTGATCTTGGTGTAGTGTAAACTCGACGATGTTCTTATTTGAATAAAACTCCTTATGTCCATTTCCTGTTCTTATTATATTTAATCACATTATAATTTTTCCATAGGTGATATGTTTTGTGTGGGAAATATACCACATAAAAACATAGAATCTACTATTACATGAAACACAAATTCTTAGGGTGTGAGATTATTCCGCCCTAAGAAGAACTGCGTTCTTGGAAATCCATTCGTATTACCACAAAAGAAACTCTTTGATGTTAGTGTAACATCCCAAGTATGTAATGAATAATAGATATTTTTATCTATGTCTATTAATTATTAAGATAGAGTTATAGAGGCTTAAAATGAAAATAAATACAATCTTATGCATGGAATACACTAATATTCTCAAAAGATTGTTTTACTGCCTTTTGATGGAAAACCATTTTTGAATCTATATTTTGACAATTTTATAAACTATGTTTGTCAAAATAAACTTATTCTTTATGATTGGGACATCAAAATTTACCTTTTGTGAATTTTTGGTATTTTTCTGACAATATTCATTTTTTAATGAATAGTGAAAAATACTGCATTTTACATCAAAAATGCTTATTAATCTAATTTATTTATATGATTAGATTATCTTTTGAATTGGTCTTAATGTGTAATAAGAATATATTTTTACCATTTAATCCAATGGTGGTCATTGGAATCAATTTCACTTTAAAATTGGACTTAAACTAGTGTCAATCTTTGGATACTTATTGTTTTGTAAAAACACGCTATTTGCTCTGGCAGCGGGAATTAATTATTAAATAAATTAATGTGACTTATATGATTTGAATTTTGTAAAATAGACTTCATTTATGAATTCGGAATATCAAATATATCTTAGGGTGAATTTTTGGTAATTTTCTGATAAACTTCAATTTTTGATGAATAGTGAAACCACTAAGTGGTAATCAAGCAAACTGATTTTTCAGTTAAATGAAAGTTTACCTCTAATGTGTATTGAATTTCAAAAATCCAACATACATGGTTGTCATTAAGAAGTAAAATGTCGTTCAATGGGATTAAAATATTTTTTTGGTGAATAGTAACTTATTAAGTTTTTAATCGCGATTAGTGGTAATTAGTGTAGTTTAAGGTATAAATATTGATTTAATAATATGAAATGACCTAGACACATGTCCCAACCTTATTGGTTGGGTCATGGCCGACCAATAAAATCCATGGGTCAACTTGGGGACCCCATGGATCCACTTTTGTTGGGAAATGACATAAATAACTTTTTATTAAATGTTAAAGTAAAAATGACACAAACAAGAGATGTTTTACGAAAACAATTTTTACATGGGGTTATAAAGATCATATTTTTTATTATAAATATTCATTGGAAAGATAAAAAGATTTCCTACATCATAGTATTTTTGTTATGATTTTTAGACATTAAATAAATTAAATTAGTTATGACATAATAATGATGCAGCGATGACATCATTATTTAACGATTTAAATAAAATGGAAAGATAATGAAAAATATAAAACCTACACATGGCCAAAACCAATTGGATGAGTGGATTTCGAACCCTTATCACCTTATACACGAATTATATTTAATTGAGACCTTTTGAAACCGAAACACATTTTCAAATAAAGTAATATTTCTTTACTTTCCAAAAGTGCCCCTCCTCTCCTCTTATAAAAGGCCCCCACATCTACCTCATTTCACACACTTCTCAAGCTTTTGGCTCCGCCAACCCCTGCCCATTTACTCTATCCACATCCCTATCCTCATCCTATAGGATTCCCTTTGGGCAGAAGCCTTTCAAAGGAAGCCTTTAGGCTCAAATCAAAAGGAGTTACACTTTTAAAGGTAATTCATTCTTTCATGTTCATTTGTTTTATTTTGCTTCTCCAACCCCCTAAACTCTTTTTATTTACTTATTTTGTAACAAAACCAGTATATTCAATATACTAGGATGTTGTTATAATATTTATTTGAGCTACACTCTCACACAACTACATCAAATGGTTAAAGAACATACGGTTTCCGTGGATGGCGAAATTCTGCCTCCCGAAACGATGATTATTCAATACTCATTTAACACCTTCAAAGGTGGCCATTATGATGTAACTATTTTTGTATATGATATATGATATGTCTATGTTTTCCTTAAGCTTCTGTTTTTTTCATTTTGGGCATACCTTTATGGTTTCCATTATGGGTAAACACGATATCTTCATTTTAGGAAGTGCGGACTACCGCCCCCTGAAAGTGATTTGATTCGTTAATACCATATGTGGGATGTGTAAAGGATAAAGTTAATGATATTATATATGGAATTATAATATACTCTTATATAATTATGATTCCATTCCAAAAAAAATACGAAATATAAATGGAAGTAGCGTTCATGCGTACGTACGGCTTACCGTCTCCATGAACGGTGCATTTCATTTCTTACCTCTAAATGTGAAGTAATATTATAAATACATGTATATTCTGAATATATATGATGTATATGTTATCCAAATCATTAATATCATTATGGATATAATGAACCTTTGACCAAATTAACAACATGTAAGTGTAAGAAGTCTATTGTTGACTTAAGAACCAAATACCGACAAAATGAACATTATTAACTTAAATGATTACATGATGTCCATAACATGGTATAAAAGGAATAATGAACTTGCAAAAGGTTCTTAAGCAAGTAGAGATTAACTCAACTTTATTATTCAGGAGATTAAAGAACGGTCGGGTCAAGTCGGATACGAGGTATGGGACTTCGTCTCAATCTCCTTTCATTGAGGCATATTTTATTTTATACACAACTTTCTTTTATACGGTGTATAAACCCCTTTGACTTTTACATTTGTTCAAAAGGAATCTTTTTTTATACGAAGCGTTTACTAAACGACAAAAGGGAATGTTTTTGTCGTACGTATGCGGCGACAACGACTTCTCCGCCGTCGTGACCGTTATTTGAGTTTCGGCTTCCTCTACAAGCCATACCTTATTTTTAAAAGAAAAATAAATACCATGTTTTACTTTTCATTTATTTTAGTATTGAAAATGGTTTTTATAATGTTTTTATATCAATGTGTTGTATTGATATCTCGTGATTGAAATGTGGAAATTTTATATTTCCTTTATGCATGTTTTATGTGATATGATTATGTTATGGTTCTTGGGCATTATTATGAAGACGGGTGGTTCCGTGATAAACTAAGGGCGGGTGAGCCCGTTATGGCTCTCCAATTCATTGGGTAACACGAAGGAGTGAAACGTTAAGGTTTCTCCGAAGAGATTTAGGGAATATACTGTGATGGGTATTCCAAACGTAACCAAGAGGGTTACTCCCAACGTAAGAATGTTATGAATGCCTCAAGTTACCTTTATGTCTTATGATTTCTATGATTTATTCATGATTTTATGAGGTATGTTAAAGTGCCTATGTTTTATGGGTAAAGTATGATTTCATTCTTATGTATATATAAACTCATGTTTCCTTTCCATGTTTTTTTATAACCCATACTGAGTTTTTATGCTCATCCCAAGTTTTTGAAATGTTTTTCACAGGTCAAGGGAAATGTACATGATAAGATGATAGAGTCAAGGATGTGTCATGAAATATCCATGTTTTATTTTAAATGTGTTTCCATTGATGGGAATGAAGAATACTATCTTTATGTAACCACTTTTTATATATGTGGAATGTAATGCAAGTTTTATGATCTAATTCTCTAAATCTCTAAACCCGAAAAGATCCTCAATGTGTAATCTTGTAATAACTCAAGATTAAGTAAGGTTTAAGGCTGGGGCCTTATAGTTGGTATCAAAGGTCGGTTTAGATAACTTTAGGAGTTAGAATTCTATTAAATGATTATCCAAAAATATTTTTTTTTTCGAAATGATATAGCATTTAAAGATTACCATGTTGCTTCATCTAAGACATGTTTGTTCAGAATGGTTTTCCGCAGAGGAAACAGGGAAGCAGTGCTAGGAAGGCATACAGAAAGAAATAACCTTCTGAATCAGCATCCAGAAATGGTCGGAATTGGAACTGAACAGTTTGTTGCAGTAATGGCGCATTTGACTCAAGAGATAAATGGCGGTGGTATCCATAAATGAGATCAGCCAGACCAACCGCAGAGGAACATGTCAGTGGTGGAACATTTCATGAGGCAACATCCACCATCATTCAGAGGATCATCTGACCCTGTGCTAGCTGAAGGGTGGATTAAAGCACTGGAGAATATTTTTGATGTCATGGGGTGTTCAGATAATCAAAAGGTTAGTCTTTCTATTTACCGTTTGGAGGGTGAAGCAGATCAGTGGTGGTCTATGGTTAAAAATATCAGGGACGCCGATGAGATTGATGCTCTTGACTTGGATGAATTCAAAGGTATGTTTCTTGAGAAATATTTTCCTAAGGCTGTTCGACTTAGGATGGAAAATCAATTCTTGGAATTGAGGCAAAAGGAAGACTCAGTGGCTACCTATGAAGAAAGGATCACTCGATTGGCAAGGTATGCTCCAAATTTTATCCGGGACCTTGATAGTAAAATAAATCGTTTTTACTCAGGATTAATGCCAAAATATCGAAGGGCATTAGCTTCTCGAGAGTTTAAAAGTTATGAAAAGCTTGTTCGATGTTCTGAGAAGGTGGAAATTGAGTTTGCCGATGACCAAGTGTTCTATAACAACCAGCAGAAGAAGAGACCGAGGTGGCAGGAGAAAGGTAAGAATTCTTCAAAAACGCCTGATGGTAAGAGAACTAAGTTTCCAGTTTGTGATAAATGTGGCAAAAGGAATGCTGGGGAATGTCTTCTGAATTCTGGGAAGTGCTACCGATGTGGTAAGATGGGACATAAGGCTCGTGATTGCACTGAAAAGGATCAAGGTGAAGGTAAGAACAAATTTGATTTACAGTTAGTGAAATGTTATAAGTGCAATGAGATGGGTCACTATGCAAACGAGTGTCCGACAAGGAGCTTGAGTGATGGGAAGCAGTTGGACTACAAGCAAAAAGGGGTAGTGAAATCCTTTGCAACTACTTCAGCAGATGTCGGGCCATCAAATGATGTTGTATCAGGTACTTTGTTTGTTTTTTCAGATTATTCCAGCGTGTTGTTTGATTCGGGGTCTACACATTCTTTCATCTCTGAAACCTTTTCTAGTAAAATGGGAATACCATCTCAATAAATGACTCCTGAACTTTTGGTAAAAACACCTGGGGGGAATGTTGAGGCAAAAAGAATTTATAAGAATCTTCCTATCCTTATCTGTGGAAAGAACCTACTTGCAAACCTTATTTTTCAACCTCTAGTAGAGTTTGATGTTATCCTGGGTATGGATTGGCTCTCTATTTACCATGCTAAGATTGACTGTAGCGCTAAAGAAGATTCTTTTCAGAAATACTTTCAGTTTGTTTACAAGAATGAACCCTTACTTTTGATAACATATCAAGAGGCCGAGAAACTTGTAAAAGATGGAAATGAATGTTACCTTGCACACGTCGTTGAAAATAAAGGAATTGTTCAGATTAATGATGTGCCAGTGGTAAATGAGTATCCTGATGTTTTTCCTGACGAGTTGCCTGGAATAATACCAGATCGGGAAGTTGAGTTTACTATTGACTTAGCTCCTGATGCTAAGCCAATTTCAAAACCCCCTTATCGAATGGCACAAATTGAACTTTTAGAGTTGAAGGAGCAATTGCAAGATTTATTAGAGAAAGGTTTCATTAGACCTAGCACATCACCATGGGGTGCTCCTGTTTTATTTGTTAAAGAAAAGATGGTTCTATGAGACTTTTCATTGATTATAGAGCCTTGAATAATATCACTGTTAAGAACAAATATACTTTGCCTCATATCGATGATTTGTTTGATCAGCTCCAGGGAGCTCAGTTTTTTTCAAAGATTGACCTGAGATCGGGGTACCATCAGCTGAAGGTAAAGGAGGCAGATATTCCGAAGACCGCGTTCCGTACGAGATATGGCCATAATGAATTTGTAGTAATGCCTTTTGGGCTAACCAATGCACCTACTGTATTCATGGATTTAATGAATAGAATTTTCCATGAGTTCTTGGATAAGTTTGTGGTGGTTTTCATTGATGATATTTTGGTGTTTTCTAAAAGTAAAGAGGAGCATGAAAAACATTTAAGGGTTATCTTGAAAACCTTAAAAGAAAAGAAACTGTATCGGAAATTCAGAAAGTGTGAGTTTTGGTTGCAACAAATTTCTTTCCTTGGTCACATTGTTTCTAAAGATGGAATAACTGTTGATCCTGCAAAAACAAAAGTTGTGGAAGAATGGCCAAGACCCACAAATGTAACCGAGATTCGTAGCTTCCTTGGTTTGGCGGGCTATTACCGAAGGTTTGTTAGAAATTTTTCACGGTTATCTAGTCCAATGACTAAGCTAACTCGGAAGGGTGTTAAGTTTATCTGGACAAAAGAATGTGATGATTGTTTTCAGGAATTGAAAAGAATATTGGTGAATGCTCCAGTTTTGGCACTACTTTCCAGGAATGGTGAGTTTGTTATATACAGTGATGCTTCATTGAAAGGACTTGGTTGCGTCCTAATGCAGAATGATCAGGTAATTGCTTATGCTTCACGACAGTTGAAAACTCGTGAGGTAAATTACCCTACACATGATTTGGAATTAGCTGCTGTTGTTTTTGCTTTAAAAATTTGGAGGCATCATCTGTATGGAGTAAAGTGTGAAATATATACCGATCACAAAAGTTTAAAGTATATATTCACTCAGAAAGAGTTAAACATGAGACAAAGGAGATGGCTGGAATTAATCAAGGATTATGATTTTACAATTCATTACCATCCGGGAAAAGCAAATAAAGTGGCTGATGATTTGAGTCGAAAAAGTAATGCTTCATTAAAAATGTTGCGTTTGGAACGTGATCCTTTGGTTAACGATTTGATGAACTTTGGCATAGAAGTTGTTGGTGAAGGAAGTCCTTCTGTTTTGTTTCAGGTATCAGTGAGATCTTCTCTATCAGATAGAATCAAGCAAGCGCAGAAGCAAGACAGTGAGTTGCAGAAAAAGGTAGAGCTGCTTCAGAAAGGTAAGTTGCCTGAATTCAACATTGATAATGATTGCGTTTTGAGATTTGGGAAGAGATTGTGTGTGCCTTGTGATTCACAGTTAAAGAGAGAGTTGTTATGTGAAGCTCATAGTTCTCCGTTTTCAATTCATCCGGGCTGTACTAAGATGTATAGAGATCTGCGGGAGTATTACTGGTGAGATGGAATGAAAAGAGACATTGCTAATTTTACTATGAAGTGTTTGACTTGTCACCAGGTTAAAGCAGAGCGGCAGTTACCGAAAGGGATGCTTCAGCCTTTACCGGTGCCAGAGTGGAAATGGGAGAATATATCCCTGTACTTTGTTGTTGGATTACCGAAAACATCTCGAGGTAATAATGAAATCTGGGTTATTGTTGATCGCTTGGCCAAATCTGCTCATTTCCTTACTATACGAGACACCTTCTCTCTTGATCAACTTTCCCGTTTGTATCTTAAAGAGATAGTCAGGTTACATGGAGTTCCTCTCTCCATTGTATCGGATCGCGATCCCAGGTTTACTTCTAACTTTTGGAAATGCCTTCAGAAGTCGTTGGGTACTGAATTAAATTTTAGTACAGCTTTTCATCCTCAATCACATGGGCAGTCAGAACGAACAATTCAGACATTGGAGGATATGCTACGAGCATGTTCTATGGATTATCAGGGAATTTGGGACCAACATATTTCTTTTGTTGAGTTTTCATATAATAACAGTTTTCATTCTAGTATAAAGATGGCACCATTTCAGGAATTATATGGGAAGCGGTGTCGAACTCCAGCTTTCTGGGATGAAGTGGGTGAAAGGAAGTTGATGGGACCAGAATTGGTAGAAGAGATGGCAGAAAATGTTCAGCTGATTCAGAAACACATGAGAACAGCTCAGAGGAGGCAGAAGAGTTATGCGGATAACCGGAGGAAGGATCTATCTTTCGAGGTAGGTGATCATGTTTTTCTCAAGGTTTCTCCTTGGAAAAGTGTGATGAGATTTGGTAAGAAAGGAAAGTTGATTTCAAGGTTCATTGGACCATACGAAATTCTGGAGAGAGTTGGATCAGTTGCATACCGAGTGGCTTTACCTCCGAGTTTGTCTCAGGTACACAATGTTTTTCACATTTCGATGTTGAGAAAGTATATGCCAGATCCATCTCATGTTTTGAGTCCAGAGGTAGTTCAGTTGGAAGAGAACCTATCTTATGAGGAACAACCGGTCCGGATTCTTGACCATAGGGAGCAAGTGTTAAGGAATAAGGTGATTCACCAGGTAAAGGTTTTGTGGAAAAACCACATGATTGAAGAGGCAACATGGGAATCTGAAAATGCAATGAGGGATAAGTACCCCCATTTATTCGATAAGTAAATATATTGCGGGGACGAAATTTTCTAAAGGGGGGAAGGATGTAACATCCCAAGTAATTAATTAATAATATATATTTTTATCTATGTCTATTAATGATTAAGATAGAGTTATAGAGGCTTAAAATGAAAATAAATACAACCTTATGCATGGAATACACTAATATTCTCAAAAGATTGTTTTACTGCCTTTTGATGGCAAACCATTTTTGAATCTATATTTTGACAATTTTATAAACTATGTTTGTCAAAATAAACTTATTCTTTATTATTGGGACATCAAAATTTACCTTGTGTGAATTTTTGGTATTTTTCTGACAATGATCATTTTTTAATGAATAGTGAAAAATACTGCATTTTACATCAAAACTGCTTTTTAATCTAATTTATTTATATGATTAGATTATATTTTGAATTGGTCTTAATGTGTAATATGAATATATTTTTACCATTTAATCCAATGGTGGTCATTGGAATCAATTTCACTTTGAAATTGGACTTAAACTAGTGTCAATCTTTTGATACTTATTGTTTTGTAAAAACACGCTATTTGCTCTGGTAGCGGAAATTAATTATTAAATTAATTAATGTGACTTATATGATTTGAATTTTGTAAAATAGGCTTCATTTTTGTATTCAGAATATCAAATATATCTTAGGGTTAATTTTTGGTAATTTTCTGAAAAACATCAATTTTTGATGAATAGTGAAACCACTAAGTGGTAATCAAGCAAACTGATTTTTCAGTTAAATGAAAGATTACCACTAATGTGTATTGAATTTCAAAAATCCTACATACATGGTTGTCATTAAGAAGTAAAATGTGGTTCAATGGGATTAAAATATTTTTTTGGTGAATAGTAACTTATTAAGTTTTTAATCGCGATTAGTGGTAATTAGTGTAGTTTAAGGTATAAATAAATCTTTAATAATATGAAATTACCTAGACACATGTCCCAACCTTATTGGTTGTGTCATGGCCGACCAAGACAAGCCATGGGTCAACTTGGGGACCCCATGGATCCACTTTTGTTGGGAAATGACATAAATAACTTTTTATTAAATGTTAAAGTAAAAATGACACAAACAAGAGATGTATTACGAAAACAATTTTTACATGGGGTTATAAAGATCAGATTTTGGATTATAAATAGTCATTGGAAAGATAAAAATATTTCCTACATCATAGTAGTTTTTTTATGATTTTTAGACATTAAATATATTAAATTAGTTATGACATAATAATGATGCAGGGATGACATCATTATTTAACGATTTAAATAAAATGGAAAGATAATGAAAAATATAAAACCTACACATGGCCAAAACCAATTGGATGAGTGGATTTAGAACCCTTATCACCTTATACACGAATTATTTCAATTTGGGACCTTTTGAAACCGAAACACATTTTCAAATAAAGTAATATTTCTTTACTTTCCAAAAGTGCCCCTCCTCTCCTCTTATAAAAGGGCCCCCATCTCTACCTCATTTCACACACTTCTCAAGCCTTTGGCTCGGCCAACCCCTGACCATTTACGCTCTCCACATCCCTCTCCTCATCCTAGAGGATTCCCTTTGGTCAGAATCCTTTCAATGGAAGCCTTTAGGCTCAAATAAAAAGGAGTTACACTTTTAAAGGTAATTCATTCTTTCATGTTAATTTGTTTTATTTTGCTTCTCCATCCCCCTAAACTCTTTTTATTTACTTCTTTTGTAACAACACCAGTATCTTCAATATACTAGGATGTTGTTATAAGATTTATTTGAGCTACACAATCACACAACTACATCAAATTGTTAAAGAACATACGGTTTCCGTGGATGGCGAAATTCTGCCTCCCGAAACGATGATTGTTCAATACTCATTTAACACCTTAAAAAGTGGCCATTATGATGTAACTATTTTTGTATATGATATATGATATGTTTATGTTTTCCTTAAGCTTCTGTTTTTTTCATTTTGGGCATACCTTTATGGTTTCCATTATGGGTAAACACGATATCTTTATTTTAGGAAGTGCGGACTACCACCCCCTGAAAGTGATTTGATTCGTTAATACCATATGTGGGATGTGTAAAGGATAATGTTAATGATATTATATATCGAATTACAATATACTCTTATATAATTATGATTCCATTCCAAAAAAATACGAAATAGAAATGGAAGTAGCGTTCATGCGTACGTACGGCTTACCGTCTCCATGAACGGTGCATTTCATTTCTTACCTCTAAATGTGCAGTAATATTATAAATACATGTATATGCTGAATATATATGATTTATATGTTATCCAAATCATTAATATTATTTTGGATATAATGAACCTTTGACCAAATTAACAGCATGTAAGTGTAAGAAGTCTATTGTTGACTTAAGAACGAAATACCGACAAAATGAACATTATTAACTTAAATGATTACATGATGTCCATAACATGGTATAAAAGGAATAATGAACTTGAAAAAGGTTCTTAAGAAAGTAGAGATTAACTCAAGTTTATTATTCAGAAGATTAAAGAACGGTCGGGTCAAGTCGGATACGAGGTATGGGACTTCGTCTCAATCTCCTTTCGTTGAGGCATATTTTATTTTATACAAAACTTTCTTTTATACGGTGTATAAACCCCTTTGACTTTTAAATTTATTCAAAAGGAATCTTTTTTATACGAAGCGTTTACTAAACGACAAAAGGGAATGTTTTTGTCGTACGTATGCGGTGACAATGACTTCTCCGCCGTCGTGACTGTTATTTGAGTTTCGGCTTCCTCTACAAGCCATACCTTCTTTTTAAAAGAAAAATAAATACCATGTTTTACATTTCTTTTATTTTAGTATTGAAAATGGTTTTCATAATGTTTTTATATCAATGTGTTGTATTGATATCTCATGATTGAAATGTGGAAATTTTATATTTTTTTTATGCATGTTTTATGTGATATGATTATGTTATGGTTCTTGGGCATTATTATGAAGACTGGTGGTTCCGTGATAAACTAAGGGCGGGTGAGCCCGTTATAGCTCTCCAATGCATTGGGTAACGCGAAGGAGTGAAACCTTAAGGTTTCTCCGAAGAGATTTAGGGAATATACTGTGATGGGTATTCCAAACGTAACCAAGAGGGTTACTCCCTATGTAAGAATGTTATGAATGCCTCAAGTTACCTTTATGTCTTATGATTTCTATGATTTATTCATGATTTTATGAGGTATGTTAAAGTGCCTATGTTTTATGGGTAAAGTATGATTTCATTCTTATGTATATATGAACTCATGTTTCCTTTCCATGTTTTTTTTATAACCCATACTGTGTTTTTATGCTCATCCCATGTTTTTGAAATGTTTTTCACAGGTCAAGGGAAAGGTACATGATAAGATGATAGAGTCAAGGATGTGTCAAGAAATAATCCATGTTTTAATTTAAATGTGTTTCCATTGATGGGAATGAAGAATCCTATCTTTATGTAACCACTTTGTTTATATGTGGAATGTAATGCAAGTTTTATGATCTAATTCTCTAAAACGCTAAACCCAAAAAGATCCTCAATGTGTAATCTTGTAATAACTCAAGATTAAGTAAGGTTTAAGGCTGGGGCCTTATAGTTAGTACCAACATCCCCATCTTATAGGGTCCTCAGGTGCGTTCAGAGGTAAAACCAAATGGATGCTCAACTCTTCACGTTCTCTAATCCAAACACACCTTGGACTGAAGGGGTTGAACTCTTTCATTGAAATCATGGGCTCCCAGAGGAAAGCTCGAACGGTTGAATGTTTAGAAATATCTGAATGAACCAACTCACGATGAACTCTCCGAACAATGTCTCGATTGAGAGCATCTATGTCATAGACATTGTCGTAAAGGCTGAAACTGAGAATTTGGTACATGTAAGTCACACAAATATTTCCCTCCAAAGCTACCTCGTGAAACCTTACTCTGGTCGTGTAGTTCCGAACGAGGGTGAAGCATATGAAAATCCCTTCGTGTTATTTCCCTCTTCGGCTATACTCGAGAAGTTGTGCTATGGGTATGAGGTAGTAAATGGAATAATTCCATTGACATCTGAGGAGAATGTCTGGACTGTTTGTCACTTCATATAGTTGTTTACACATTTTTTCGAAGGTTTTCAAGAGGTAGTTGTCATCTTCATAGGTTTTGATTGCAATGATCTCCAGTACCTCTACAGGGAGAGACAATATATTAGTTTGTCCTTCCATCTGAAAATTTACTATGAAACTTCACTTAGTAATACTCATTCAATAGGTATATCGAATGAATGTGTAATAAAAGAACAGATAACATGCTATATTCTTATAAAATCACTGGTATATAAAATAAAGCGTGTCTAATGGTTTCCCCACTTTCTTAATACACAAATCCCCCATTCAAGTTCAATATTCTCGATCTCCCAAAACCATATGCAACCCGAGAAATCCGGTTTGATATCATGGGGTCACTTATGGTATCTCCATATATAGACAAAATGGGTGTATATCTGAGAGACATCATTATACACTTGATGTCTATACACCCAGCAGGAATCATCGTATTCAAGAACGTCGAAATCCGTCACATGACCGTAATGGCCATATGATCTAACATGACACATAAATGCTACATGAAGGTCTCATGATGCTATATCTTCTTGGATGACCATGAGGGATTTGATGACCTCACTATAGTGAAGCATCTAAATAGTCCCTCATAGTATTTTCCCATCACACGTAGGATTGAAATTGGGCTTCTATCATAAAGATGAAATCATGGACCGCTCCCCGATGGAGTCGATGTCTTCAGGGATAATTGGATATATCATAATGATTCTTGAATGTCTTACTAATATGAGAAAAGTTTATATAATTTTCATGGATAGCTATGGTAATTATTATTTCCAAGGCCTCATTAGGATGAGACAAAAGGTTAATACCCTCATTTCCCAACTGAATATAAAAAAAACATCGTTCTTAGTATTGTTAAAGTATGATTTCATTTTTCAGTTCTGGTTTTCCCTGAGTTATCTGAACTAAATCTTATAATACCAATTATGATTCCCCAACTCCCGAGTACCTGGAGTTTGTGCCATAGAGAGGATCAAATTCGGTTCAGGATCTAGGATACCATATACTGCTGAAATGTTTCATCTTCTTAAAGCTGTTGCCTGAAAAATGTTAATTAAAAATGTTGGGTGAGCATAAAAATTCCCAGTAACGGGTTTAAAAATAACATACTTTACCCAATATAACTTTTGAAAACATTCTTGAAAATTTCCATAAAACATTTTTTCAAATGAGGTGTTACACATTTAACATACCAAGACAATTTTCTATGAGTTATATGGGCACAATTTAAAACATAATGACATTATCACAATTCAATTACAGACAAGATCTTTCAGAATAGAATGTAAAGAACATTTCATTCCAAAATGCAGGTACACATTTAAAAACTAAGTATAATGAAATATCAGAGTTGTGAAAATAATGAACTCAATTTCAATATTTACTTTTTTAAAGCATACAAAGGCCATAAAGTCTCTGAATATTTCATAACTAATATGTCATATATAAACTTATTCTGATTCTCATAATCATAAAATCTTTAACCAAGAAGATTCTACTAGTCGAATAATCCTCTGGTTAAATAAATTTACATAGTCTTATTGAGGAAAATGCATATGTCGGACAATGTCAAGGGCTCGGCCAAGATGTATGATGATTATGGCCTCGGCCAAAATCCATAACTCATTTATGGGAAAGGCCTCTTCCAATTCTGCTTCTAGTTGTCTAATAAGACCTACCGATGCATCGAGGGGATATAGTAGGCCCCACACATCACATTCTATGTCCAATGCATTCCTTATGGCTCTATATCAATGTTCACTTCCCACATTCATTTATTAAAATTACTCATCACATATCAAACCAAGTATATAAATTTCTGGATTTCTTATTTCACCTTACATTTTATTCTTGGTGTCCCACACCACCTTGACCAATTAAATCCATAAACTCAGAATAGGACATATTGGTTTAATATTATAATCATCAACTTTTTAGCATATGTAGTGAGTCTGGAAAAAAAATGAATGGTGTGGTTAAGCAATTAATTGGTACATAAGTTAAGGGTACTTGTGGTGACAAACACAAAAGAAGAACCAACATGGCCACATAAAATAGAAAAATCTAGAACCATGTTATTAAAGAACATTCATGATTATGTAATGAGTTGAACTAAATATATTAAAAAAGGGTTAAATTAACTTTTCATATGGTTTACTAAACACATATAATCTCAAACATTACTTGTCAAAAATCGAAAGTAGAAAAATCTACCTTAAACATTTTCATTTAATATAATGAATGTAGATTAATTAGTAATAAAAATATGAAGTCATGAGCTTCCAATATCTATACTCATGAACTAAGTATATTTAATGAAAGCATTTGAAAATCCATGACTAGGGTTTAATGTGGTGTAAAATGTTCATTCAATGGGGTGTGAATAAAAGTTGTGATTATTCAAGCCGAAAACATTTGAATCATATGTTTAGTACATTCTTCACAAACCATAGGATCTTCTAAATAAATTGGGAATAAAAGTTTTCATACATACACGTGTACCCACGTACCCAATTACAAGCCACTAGTATATGAAAGGTTCTCATTCGAAGTTAGCTTGACACTTAAAATTTAATTAAAACATGGACATAATTATTTGGGTAAAAATATTGGATTGTTTTAAAAATAAATAATATTTTATGTGTGATCAAACATGATTAGATGTAAAACATTCCTACACAAAGTGACTCCATATAATGTAATCCTTTGTCATCTCACAATTCAAACTTAACAAAATCCTTAATATGAGCTTATGACGTTCATGAAAATCAAAGAGCTGTGAATATTTCACTCATATATTTTCATATACATATATGTATATAGATTTATATATACATGAAAAACATAGTAAAACATGGAAGATTTGAAGAGAAACAATATACCCTTAACATTAAAATGATTTTCGGGGAAATATCGTATAAATCAAGAATTCATATCATATATATTAATTGGATTAAGAAGATATGGTTTTACAAACACATGCATATTTATATATAACTATATATGTGTGTGTGTTTAAGAAAAATTATAAAATCCCCTACAAACCTTATTTATACTATGTATATCTATATTTATTAGAACATATATGATTAGATATAAAATATTTCTTTAAAAGTTATTATATATACACATATTTCTTTTAAACAGCTTCGAACTGAAATCAATACAAATCTATTCCCTTACATAGCTTCCAGAGAAGTAGGGGCTCGAGAAGGACGGAGATCAAAGGGTACACGTTGAAGTCCGCAGAAGGCCTAAGTGTAAGGACCAGAGAGGGTTCCTCGAATGCTTCCAATGTTTTTATATAACTAACCCTTTACATTATATATATATTTTTAATACAACTTGCATGAGTCCCGATGACCGAGTGGCCTTTAAAAAGAAACTAATGGACAACCCTGGTGGAAACCGCGTGAATGGAGGGTCTGGTGGCTATAAGAGTGGAGATTAATTGTAATAAAAAGGTTATAGGGATACTAGTTTGGGAAAAGCCACATGGACGCAGAAAACGCCTCATGTAGAAGATTTAGAGGGATTTCGATATCCTGGAGCAGATCTAGCTTGAAATCAAGGGCCGAGATGCATCCATGATTTAAAAAGGTAGTGGAAGGCTTTGATTATGTCCAAGTATGATATGAAGACACGAGATCGAAGAGTATTTTTTAAAATACATAGAATGACCACGATTAGATCATTCCAGATCGAACGGACCACAAAAACCCGATGATGCGCCACAATTTCTGAAGGTCAAACGCATGGTCGATTTTGATGGCCTAGGTCATGCGATATGTGATCCAACGGCCAAATTTTCATTTCATTCGAAAAATTTCATCCCATATGAAATTGGCATGCTGATTTTTCCACCTTTAGAAGCCTCGACCTCTGATGAAACACTCAAAAAATCACAGAACACACACCGAGGGGGCCTTATACACAGGCTCCCACTCCCCCCCCCACAAGCAATGGGAAACCCATGCCCAACGTGGCTTGTGCATGCATTGCGCGCTCATGTGCTCGCTCCCATAGATTTTGTGCGCCTCTCTGGTGACCAATGCCTAAACTCGGGATGCCCCAGACATAGGCTGAGGGCTATGCTCAGACACCCAACATGTGCTACCTCCCTCATCCCAGCTATGAAAGGGATGGCCCATGTAGGCCCAGAATTTTTTTTATATAAACTAACTAAAAAAAGAAATCTTGACGGAAATAACACTATATAAATATTCTCTTTTTATACATGTATTTTATTATAAGGTTAATATTTTCAAAATAAACCTTGTCCTAAAGGTATTATCAATAGTTGTCAATAAATACATATCTTTTATCATTAAAAGTTAATAAAGGAATGATAATTATTATACTAGTGTTGTAGTGGTCTAAAACACAGTTTAATAAAAAAAATAATTCAATTAACAAGAATTTCAACATATTTTTAGACATTTAATGACAATATTTACAACACACATGAATTAATTGCTACATGTTTTGAAATCATTATTACATTTTAAAAACACTAATGTATAATTCAAAATATTTCATTTTGTTCTCTTAAAGATCATGGTTCGGAGTAGATTCATTATTTTTCAATTCCATAACATAATTATATGGATAAATAATGTATCTACATATTTTTTCAATTAATTAACCAACCTAGCCAATGGCTATATTTATAGTTGTTATGATTCCATGGTCATTCGGGACAACAGTCAAATTATTATCATATAAAACCAAGACTAAGAGTTCTATTAGAATCAATGGATGAAAAATATCTCTCTGTGTACCACTAGTGCTTAGTGTAGCTGCAGTGGCTTTGGTCGTTCTCATGTTTATGATGATGGATACAAAGGACCCTTATTTCCTTCTCGGGGATCTCATTGTTTGGGGTGGTCATCCTATAATCTTGGTAGGATTTTTAATAAGTATTTTTTTTAGCCTGATTTTCCGTTTGATCTTGGTGTAGTGTAAACTCGATGGTGTTCTTATTTGAATAAAAATCCTTGCATCCAATTTGTGTAATTATTCCATTGCATCATATTATAATTTTTCAATAAGGGATAAGTTTCTCATGGGTAATAGACAACACAAAAACATCGATATTACCATTATATGAAACACAAATTCTTGGGGTGTCACATTACACATCTACATTAAATAATTGATATATAAAAAATATGGAATTTATGTTTATCAATTTTATTTTATGAATCTAATTCTTCCCTATATGAATTTTTCCTTTCTTATACATTACATTCATTTTCAATATTTTGAACTCAATGATATAATTTAAAATATGTTATAAAATATCTAATAAATTGAAAAAAATGTTCTCATGGGTTCTCTAACCATGCCTAAAAATATAAAAAACACATATAACATTAGAATTATTAATAATATTTTCAAATCCTTTTGCACTATATAAATACAAGTTAAAATATTTCAATAGTGTTTCATTTCCTGAATGTGATTTTTATTTTTCTCAAAAATATTATATGTATTATTTTCACAAACCATATGCATTTAGAAAATGCAAAAAATAGGGATCAAACTTGTCCTTAATCTTATTCCTTGATATATTGAATTTAACTATTAAAATATTATAGGAATTGAATGTAATAAAAATTATTAAATATCCTTAAATAAATTCAATATAAATTATATCAAAAATTAAACCATTATCTTTATTCATCATGAAGGTAAAATTTCCATCAATATACAAAATCTCTAGAACTAATCCTTCCATGTTAACATCTAATTCTCATTTAATTTAATAACTAATTATAGTAGTCATTATAATGTGAGTATATTAAATAAATATATGTTCCACAAAATATAATCCACACTATCATTAACCACATTTTTAATTCATTATTGATAATAGAATTATCATATAGTAGAGTCAAAAACATAAACAATAAATTTTTCCTTGAGAATGGGTCATTGATAATATACAATGGTATAATTGCATGTCATTATATTTATAATTATAGAATCATTAGTAAAATATTCCTTCTGTTTTTTATTCTTTATTTTTTAGAACTAGAAACAAAATAAAAATATTAATGGGAACTCCAACATTCTTCCCAGTAACATGATTGGGATAATTACTCCATCCAAAAAATGCATGGTAGTAAATATTTAATTAATAGTTATTTCATTCATTCTTATTGATAAAAATAAAACTCAAAAAATATGTGTCAAAATATATCCTCTATATATTTTTTATTTAAAAACACATAACATGCATGTAAATATGTTTTAAATATATTTAAATCTCTCTCCACATCACTAGAAGTAAATTAAAAGTAATTTAATAGATGATTTTTTCCTCTTAATAAAATAAATCAGCCATTATTTCTTCCACCCCAAATATTCATTACATATTATCTATATTGAAAATATGATGGTCTAATATAGTAGACTAAACATCCCATATTCTAAATAGAAAATGATGTAAACTATCAATTCAATTATAATGTAATGGACACAAATTTTCCTTAATATAATTTTTTTATCTATGACCACACAAGTGTAAGAACCCAGACCTTCTTTTCTGGTATGTTTTCTTTTTCGTGTCGTTTTTGAGAAAAAATAGAAATTTCTAGAAATTTCCAAAGTAAATTTCGTGTACATTATGAGTACACGCCACGTACTAGGTTACCACAGGTATCAGTGCACTGGCCGTGTAGTGGCCATACACACAGTTTTGTGGGGGTGACATGGAGGCCACCTAAAGTAGTGCACCAAAGTAGAAAGTACATGATGTGTACTTCAAATGTACATCCTAGTTGTTTTCTTTCTTTTTCATTAAATGCATCGGGGTCATGTCTAATGGCCAGAAACACCTTCATCTTAGTTTTTTTTATGAGAGCTCACATACGGCTAAGATATTCTTCTGAGCCTCTAACTGAGCCTCTAAACTCTGATTCGACCACCGTCAATTGCGTTGGGATCACCTTGTTAATCTCTTTCTTCTACTTTAGCTTCGTTGCATGATTCCTCTTCATTCTTATGGTATCCTCTCTTGAACAGTTTAGACATTATTTTAGTTATTCATTGTTCTAGGGTGATTCAAGTTTAGTGTTTCATGTATATCATCCCAACAACACCATGGTAGGTGGTTTGTCCCTTTCTGTTGAACGACTTTGAGTATTATGTGCAATTTTGACCAGTACCTGTGAACGAGGTATAGAAACTTAACTATTTTAGCCCTATTGATTTCTTACCAAGCATCTATTCCTTTTTAGAGGTTAATTGGATATGAATAAGGTTGAATATTATTCTTTGGATGTGTTGCCCATTCATTTTCTATTTACAACTGTTGGTCTGCTTAGCCTGTTTGGCCGCCTTGAAGGTTTTACATTCCTAGTGCTATATGATGGAGTGTTTGTATTCTGACATTCTTGATATACACTAGACTGCTTATAAAAGTAGTTGTTGAGGTTTTCCTTGGACGTTCTTTCTATACTATTCTCGTTGACATACATAGGGTCGTGAGAACCAGGTGTAGTAGACTATAAGGAGAATTGACGGAGTGATCTTCCTCCGAGAGTCTTTGAGAACATACACCATAGAGGGAATTGACTGAGTGAGCTTCCTCAGAGAGTCTTTGAACCCCTTGGGTATATAAGTTGAATTGACTAAGTGATTTTCCTCAGAGAGTCCTTGAATTACCTTAGACTATAAGGGGATTTTACCATGTAAGCTTCCTCAGAGAGTCTTTGAATTACCTTAGACTATAATGGGAATTGACCATGTGAGCTTCCTCAGATAGTCTTTAAATACTTTTGTCTATAAGAGGAATTGATTGTGGGTTCTTCCTCAGAGAGTACTTATATATTCATATAACTGAACTAGAGGGGGAAGGCTTTGTGAACTTCCTAGAGGGTTACCATGCTTGAGTAGTTGCTATTGATATGTTGAATTGTTTTCTGCTAAGTAATTTCTTCTTTACTGATTCAATACTTTACCTACCATATATTAAATTACTATTATGAACAGATCTTTGGGTGGATTCCTACTGGGATTTAGTCTCAAAACCTATTTGTCCCATCTTTTGGGCCCAAACATATTATATTGATGCAGGTATAGACAAGTGAAAGCACCCTTCTACTTCATTTTCTTGATTGACTGTGGAGCTGGAAAAAATGGGACCAAGATATTGTTTGCGATGCTGAGGATTCTTTTACATGCCTTATTTTTGTATTTGGATTAGTACTATTGTATTCCAGCATTGTGATTTTTTTGGATTCTTTCCTAGACATTTGTATCATGGATCATTCATATATATATATGTGTGTGTGTGTGTGTTTGTGTGTGCTTCAGTTTATTATTTTCCAGTCTTCCGCTATTTAATTTTTTATGGATTATTAATTCTTCCACTATTGATATTGTTTTCCTTCCGATTTTTTACTCTTCCAATAAATAAATTGTTTCCCCACTATCACACCCAATGCCCTCACTGCTATTCGGTAACCTCTGGCGATTGGAGAAATCCTCTTGAGGCCATGTGACCAACCAGGTATGGGGCGCCTCTGGGTGGCTTCCGGAACTGGGAAGTTACAAAGTGGTATCAGAGTTCTTCATTCCTCATGAAATACTGTTTAGAGCCTTTAGCTTGGGATTTGATGCAATAGGTACATGGTAATAAACTTTTCCCGGAAGTAGCTAACTCGTGCATAGGGAAAACCCAATCTACATCTTTAATGAATTTTTTTTGGTTTTGAAACTTTACCGTTGATTTGATTATCACCATTTGGTGACTCACATGTTTTGTACTATTATTGTTGATGTTATTGATGATCTATTTCTATCGCAACCCGATGAGATGGGGGTATTCCATCTCATGAATCATATAGGCACTTGTTAGAAATCACATGTCATGCATTCTTGCCATGATATATAGGTTGAATTAGTGGTTGAATGTTGTTGTGATAGGTGTTGTGTAGAGTATGCATGATGTTGTGAAAGATTTCATGAATTAATACTTTCTTTTTATTAGAGAATTCACCGTGTAAGGTTTTTCTTGAATGAACTCCAAACATTGGTTCTTGAGGTGTTATGTGATCACATGGGCCAAAATTTGTTGGATCATTGCATTGTTTTCCGTATTATAACATATATAAAATGCCAAAGTTTGATTCATGGGGAATATGGGCCCTCACATATTGAAATTTGGCACTTAAGGGACCATTTTACTATTTCTATGGGTCTCGGAGTTGGCTTCGAGGCTTACTCTCATGAAAATCGTAGAATACACACTGTTTAGTTTTGATTATATGCCCTATGTTCTTCTGTTCGGGAAGAAATTGTTTTAATTAAGTATGTGTCATGTAATTTATGTATGCACCGTGTAGTCTCTAACTGTGTCATAGGTCATGTGGGCAGAGACACAAGATTGGGAAACTCTGGTTGGAACACGATGTGTACCAGTTGAACACACCGTGTAGTGTTGACCCTATGACCGCCCAGGTAACTAAGAACACTGATAGATAAACCTTAGGTTAAACATGCCATGTTAGGATTGAACACGCCGTGTAGTCTGACCCAGGTACCCTACAGTGTCACTAACAACACGGATCAGAGTTATCCTTTCACATACATACTTTTTCCACCTAGAACAAGCCATGTAGTGTGAGCCATGTGTCAGACCGTGTAACTAAAAACACAGGTCAGGTGAAGCTTGTTTTGTACACACTGTGTCTACCGTGAACATGATGTGTTGTCATGTCTTAGGAGAGCTGTGTGGATTAACCATGTAAAAGGAATTATATAGGGAATAAGGATTCGAGTACACGCCATGTGTGAAGACAACCTGACGTGTGTTTGGGGTGTCACACGACTAGTTTAGGCCGGAGTACACGCCAATTTAAATGACTTATGGGAACACGCAGTATAGCCATGTTTTGTAAAACAGGTATGCTTTCTTTCTCTTGTTCCCTTATTATGCTTCTATTTTATGGTCCTTGATAATCTTAATCTAAGGTGTGTTATGGACCTTACAGAGGCATGCCACCGAGACGTCCTCCTGTTGTACTCTAGTTTCCAAGAAGTGATCATACAAGAGATATGGCTATCCAAGGAATTTCTACTGACCCTCCAATTGTTCCAGTCTTGGAACTATCCATTATACCTGACACAGGTGCTGATGCATAGTTCAGAGAGGGTTTCATGATGATGATTCATACAATTTAGGGAGCATCGTCTCCTACCCCGTCGATGGAAGAATTGACATGAGTATTTCAGCAATAGCATCCTCTGACATTCTTAGGGGATGGAGGACCCCATGCTGCAGATTCAGGGCTAGAATCCACATTGACGATCCTCAAGCATATAAAGATACCCTTGGAGAAGAGGGTGAATCTTGCTACATACATGCTTCGACACTCAACGAAGAGGTGGTGGGACATGATCTCACAGGTAGGACACAAGTATAATATGTCTTGGTATGAGTTTCATCACATAATCTACGATTACCTCTATATAGAGACCTTGAGGGTCGATCGAGCCAATGTGTTCATGAGTCTAGAGCTGTGTACTCTTTCTGTTATGAATTATTCCTCTCACTTCACTCAGCTGCAATGCTTTACACCCTTTATAGAGGGAGATGAGTTGTTCCTTGAATAGTAGTTTGAGGACTGTCTCAGGAAGGATGTCTAATACAAAGTCAACATAATTAGGTTGACTTAGATATCCTATATTGTCACCCCAGAACTGCTTAAGGTGCGCATACTGAGGGATTCAGAAGTAGTGATCCAGGGCAGTATGGAATCTAGAGTTAGTATTCCTCCTCCATATAACAGGAAGTGCTACCATGAGACTGTGCATGGAGATCAGAGTTAGCAGGATGCATCTTCTAGAAGATAGGTGGTGTTCTACCAGTGTAGAAAGACCCAGCATATGAGGCCAAATTGCCCAAGTGACCGAGGGGAATACTGATCTTGAGGAATGATGAGTCACATTCTGCACTTCTGTCAGATTATTTCACTAGAAGCAGGTGACATGGGTTCTTCTATGAATCATCGTTCTTGAGTAGCACCTCCAGTTCTTCCCCAGTCTGGGAGCTGTACTTCCATTGGCTGTTCAGGCTGAGTGGAGGTTGTGGTCATAGTGGTCAGTCACTGGGCTTTTAGCGACATCATGGTGGATCAGCTCAGAGTAGACAGGCAGGGTCACAGTGTCGTGGTACGGGTCAAACTATTATAGTGGAGTAGACCAAGGTTGATTAGGATCTCGGACCTTCAACAGTTTGAGGTACGATCTTAGTAGCCTCAGTTTTAACTTCTACACTTTATGATATAGGGGTTTTCCATAGCTTTATCTTTGTTTCAATCATGGAGAGCCTTGGACTTTACATATTTTCATCTACCGATATCATTATGCTAGACACTCCGTTGTGGAATAGAGTGGCTAGTGTACGTCAGTTCAAGGAGTTCCCCCCAGAGATTGGTGGGTGTCACCACTTATGGGACCTAAATGTCCTAGAGATGACATGGTATGATTTCTTTCTCGTGATGGACCAATTAGTTCCATTCTAGGAATTCGTCAAATGTTATCACTACAGGGTGAGTTTCACATCAACAGAAGGTAAATATGTTCCTCATAAGGGCGAATGGGATGTCTAGGTGAGCAGAGCAGGGCCCGAGCATCATAGTATGGGAGGATTTACAGCCTAGATTGCTAATCTATGTCTGGATGATTAGGGGACTTCATATTTAGACATTCCTTCTGTGGTGGATCATTTCAGAGACATCTTTCCCGAGGAATTTTCAGGTTTTCTTTTGGATCAAAAGGTATATTTTTTGATTGATCTTGTGATAGGAGAGGCAGTCATGTCCAATCCACCTTATAGGATTGCTACACCAGAGTTTCAGGAGCTCAAGTAGCAGTTGGAGGAGTTGTAGGAAAAGGGTTTCATCCAACCCAGTACTTCTTTTTGGGGTTCTCCTATACTGTTTGTGAAAAATGCATACGATACCCTTAGGATTTGGGAGGACTATCATAAGCTAAAACAGTTGATGGTCATGAACCGATATCAGTTTCCTAGAATTGATGATCTCTTTGATCAACTTCATGGAGCCCAGGTGTGCTCGAAGATTAACTAGAGATATGGTTTCCATTAGTTTCATGTTAGACCATCTGATATACCTCTCACATCCCTACGGAGCAGGTATAGTCCATACGAGTATATGTCTATGCAGTTTGGTTTTACGAATAGATCGGCAGTTTTCATGGTACTGATAATCTGAGTGTTCCATCCATACTTGGATTCTTTCATGGGGATCTTCATGGACGATATCTTAGTGTACTCTCTCACTCAACACGACCATGATACCCTTATTGAGATAATTTTGAGTACACTGAGAGAGCATTAGTTATATTTCAAGCTCTAAAAATGCCACTTATGGATGGATCAGATTCCCTTCTTGGGTCATGTTATCTCAGAGACTGGAGTATCAGTAGACCCGGAGAAAGTGAGAGCAGTAGTTCCCTGGGAGCAGCCGAAGAAAGTCTTTATGGTGTGGAGTTTCCTAGGATGGGCCATATAATACAGACATTTCATTCATGAAATTTCATGCCTAGCATCACCATTGACGAGTATGGCTATGTAGGCTGCAAAGTTCTTATGGTCAGATTCTTGTGATTCAGCCTTTTAGGAGATGAAAGGGAGGTTTATTTCAGCACTGATAATAGTATTTCTAGAGACGGTCATCAGCTATACTGTTTTGTATGATGCCTTGGGTATCTAGGTGGCAGAAGCACTTATGCCGGGAGATGGAGTCTTTTCATACTGGTCTTGGCAGTTGAGGTCACATTAGAGGAATTACTTGGTGCACAATCTAGATTTGGCGGTAGTAGTTCATGTCTTGCGCTATTGGAGACATTATCTTCTTGGAGGTAATTTTGTGGTTTTCACTAAAAAAATTCTCTATTACATTTTAACTCAACGTGACATGAATTTGAGATTATGAAGGTGGGATTGAGTACCTTTAGTCCATTGACTTTAAGCCTGCATATACGCCTGAGAAAGGAAATGCAGTGGATGATGCACTAAGCCGGAGGACCCAGATAAAGGTAGTTCAGGAGGCTAGTAGTGAGTCGGTTTATGGATATGTTCTATGAGATGCATTTGGAAGTGCAAGACAGTCATGGGCAGAAGTTCTTTTCTTCTGTATCAAATAGCTATACTCTTATTGATCGAGTTTGAATGAGGAAGCTATTAGATTCAGAAGGCCTTGTCCTATGGGAGAGTGTGTCAGGAGAGGACCCTATTACTAGATGTACAGTAAGCAAGGATGAGATCATGTATTTCTAGGGGATCATATAGATTCCAGTAGACATTTGTGAGCAGATAATGCGGGACTTTCATTCCATAGTTCGGGCAGTTCATCCTGGTTTCAGCAAAATGTATTGTGATCAAAACTATCAGTATTGGTGGCCATGTATAAAGAGTGTGTTGCTGGTTTCATCATGAAGTGTTCCACCAGTCAGCATGTGAACGCGGAGCATCAGTGACAGGTAGGGATTTTTCAAGAGTTTCCCATTCCCGAGTGGAAGTTGAATGATGTAATGATGGATTTATTGACAGTTTTACCAAGGTCACCATGGGGGAATGATGCAGTTTGGGTTGTCATTTACAGACTCACAATGTTTTCCCACTTCCTGTCGATCAAGGAGATATTCAGTGTTGATTTTATGGGATGGTTGTATATCCATGAGATTTTACGTCTCCCTAGAGTTCCAAACTCCATTAATTCATAAAGGGATTAACATTTTACTTTTTGGGTTTGGAAGGGGATTCTATAAGGCATTGGGTACACAGGTACTTTTGAGTACAGTTTACCACCCCTAGACAGATGCCAATCCGACTGTAAGAATTAGGTGCTTGAGGACATGCTTTGAGCATGCATCTTTGATGTTGTAATTTCTTAGGAGAAGAAAATAACTCTTTTGGTGTTTTCCTACAATATTAGTTTTCATGAAACTATCCAGATGGCCCCTTTTGAGGATTTAAATGGTAATTCATTCCCATCACTCTTATATTGGCTCGTGTCAGGAGGTGTAACTTTGCTGGGACCTGGTCTATTTTAGGAGACCATAGAGTAGATAGAGTTTATTTAGAAGAGGATGGATATTGCACAGCCTCGACATAAGTCTTATGATGATTGATAGAGACGACCTCTAGAGTTCAAGGTCGGGATGAGTATTTTCTGCATGTAACATCGAGGTTGGGGCACATAATAATTTTGAGAAAGGCTAAGCTTTCACTGAGGTACGTCTGGCCATTTGAGGTTATGGAGAGAGTTGGGTCAGTTTCCTGTCGGTTGTAGTAACCCCAGAGGTATCAGGATATGCACGTCATTTTTAACATTTCTTAGGTCCGACGTTACATTTCAGATTTGTCTCATATATTTCAACCTGAGGATATTATACTCAAAGTGGATGCGTTGTTTTAGGAGCATCCTATCCAACTTGATGATTGTAGTATAAGGGTTCTTTGTGGCCGGTCTATTCCTTTGGTATGACTGCTATAACATCATGGGTCAGTACATGACGAGACTTGGGAGAGGGAGGCCGATTTACAAGCACAGAGGCCGTAACTATTCAGGGTTTCTTTTTCTATGCCATGCTAGGGAAATTCAAGGACAAGTTTCTTTAAGGGGGGAAGTTTGTAAGAACCCAGACCTTCATTTTAGGTATGTTTTCTTTTTCTGGTCATTTTTGAGAAAAACATATATTTCTTGAAATTTCCAATGTACACGCCTTGTACATTATGGGTACACGACATGTACTAGGATACCATGGGTAGACGTGTGTAGGCTGTGTAGTGGCCACACACACGACCGTGTGGGGATGATTTGGTGGCTGCCTAAAGCGGATTATGGAATAGGAAAGTACATATCGTGAACTTCAAAAGTACACACCATGTATTTTATTTTCTTCATTAAATGCACCAGGGTCACGTCTAATAACCAGAAACACCCTCTTTTGGGTTTCGTTTGGCCGAGAGCTCATGAATGACCACGATCATCTTCTGAGCCTCCTACGGAGCATCCAAACATCAATTCGGCCACCGTCGATTGCGTTGGGATCTCCTCAGTAAGATCTCTATTCTGCGTGATCTTCATTTCAAGACTCCTTTTTTTTTGTAGTTATCCTCTATTGAAAATTTTAGTCATTTTTGTAGATCTATGATGTTCAAAGGTGATTCAAGCTTTGAGGTTGGTGTATATCATTCCTACAACACCAAGGTAGGTGGTTTGTGCATTTCTGTTGAATCTCTTTGAGTATTATGTTCAATTTTGACCAATACCCTTGAACGTGGTATTGGGTAATTTTTTGTTTTACCCCTGTTGATTTAATTCCATGCTTGTATGCATGTGTATAGTTTAATTGGATATGAATAGGGTTTATTGATATTCTTTTTATGTGTTTCCCATGAATGTTCTATTTACGACCATTGGTCTACTTAGCCTATTTGGCTGTCGATCCTATTTTCCATGCCTAGTGATGTTGGGTGGAGTGTTTGTATTCTGACATGTTTGATATGTTGTAGACTAATTATCCAAGTAGTTCATGAGGTTTACCTTATCTGTTCTTGACTTTCTATGATCTTTGAACTACACAGGGCTGTGAAAACCTAGTTTAGTAGACTATATGGGGAATTGACCAAATGAGCTTCGTTAGAGAGTCTTTGAGTACTTAGACTATAGTGGGAATTGTCTGACTGAGAATCCTCAGATAGTCTTTGAAGAACATAGGGATAAAATGAGAATTTCCCGAGTGAGATTCCTCACAGATTCCTTGAATTAACTTATAATATAAGGGTAACTCACCGTGTGAGATTCCTCATAGGGTCCTTGAATTACCTTAGACTATAAAGGGTATTGACCGTGTGATCTTTCTCTGAGTGTCTTTAATTACATTTGACTACAAGGGCAATTGACTTTGAATGCTTCCTCAGAGCTTCCTTATATATTCTTAAAACCGAATCAGAGGGGATAGGATGTGTTCACATCCTAGAGGGTTACCATGATTGATTAGTATCTTTTGGTATGTGGAATTGTTTTCTACTGAACACTTTCTTCATTACAGCTTCTGTACGTTTACCTTCCATATATTTACTGACTGTTAGGAAGAGATTTTTGGGTGGTTGCATACTATTCTTTAGTCTCACACCATGTTTGGGCCATGATTTTGGGTGTGAACATATTATATTTCTCCAATTATAGACAAGGTCAAGTGCTCTTCTACTTCAATTTCTTGATTGGCTGTGGAGCTAGAGAGCATGAGACCAAGATATAGTTGTGATGATGAGGAGTCGTTTACTTGCCTTCTTTGGTATTCGGTTTAGTACTGTTGTATTCCAGCATTGTGATTTGATTGGATTCATTCATATACTTATGTATCATGAATCATTCATACACACACACACACACACACACACACATATATATATATATATCTGTAATCCAGTTTATTATTTTCCTGTCTTTTGTTATTTACATTTTTATGGATTATTATAGATTCCGATTTTTCTATGGTATTTATTCCACTGTGTTACTCTAACAATGGGTACATAGTTTCCCCACAATCAAACCAAAGGCCCTCGCTGAAAGTCTGTAGCCTTTGGTGTTTAGGGAAATGCGCTTGAGCCTATGTGACCAACCAGATACGAGGCACCTCTAGGTGGCGTCCGAAACCGGTACGTGATAATATGAATTTATAATTCTAAATTCCTATAATCAACATAGCAAAAATAATAATAAATTACTAAAAATGGATGACTTATCTTATGAAATAAACCCCTTCTTTTGTTAAAATAATTTTATTTCTAATTTATTTTATAAATTAAACTCTTTTATAATATTATAATTTATTAAAAAAATATGGATATGAGAAATTTCAATTATACCATTCACATGACTTATTAAACAAGAACATTATTAAATTTAATATTTTAATGAAATTAATGATTCTCCGAGATTTTAAAATTTTAAATAAAATAAGTTATATGATTTATATGACAGTCTTCATCATGGATATGTTTAATAAATAATAGGATCCAAGATTTCAAATGTTATGATTAATATAATATAACAACTTCTGTTTTTTATAACTACAAATATACTTATCTCCCTATCTGTCCCACTTAATAATATATCATAATAAAATTCCTATATAGAATGATCAATGTCATTATATTTGTAAATATAGAATAACCCCATTATGAACTACTAAAATAAAAATAGGTAGAGTTTTTCATCGCAAAAAAAAATACTTATATTATTATATGACTATATTTAGGAAAACCGTTCATGATTTAGTTTTTGATATTTAATGTAGTATAGTATGTGGTAAGCATGGTTCCATTATATATTCAAGCTAATCCATTTTGTGACACTTGTTTCTTTTCATATTACCATATATCACATGAATGTCCCTGTTCAAGTGTATTTTTAGTTATCATTTCATTTTAATATTGAATGATGACCAATAAATCATCTGAGATAGTATTAATTTCTATTCACCTCCCGCACAACATCTCATGAGTTCTTAGGTTATAATTTTTTAACTACCTAATATAAATCCATATTTAATAATGTCAATATACTTATTTACCATCAAAACAATCCTTCTCATATGATTTAATCTTCTTTATCACTGTTATCAGTTTAGATAACTAACTTATCATCTATGATTTTGAAACCTTCTAATCATTCATGGAAATTATAAATGCATTCTCATAAATATCATATGATAAAAAATTCATATTTTTTATCACTTGGATACATTCACTAATTCAATGTTCATGACTTCATTCATTGATAAAAACACTCTTATGGTGTGTTCAAATGCCTATTATGTGTCTATTTCTTCTATAACATATGTAGAATACGTATCTTCATGGATAACTCTTTTTTATCTTATTATGTATGAATGTTTCATGTTTTTTATTTTCTTATTACCCATGGATGACTCACAATTAGTTTTAAATTTCCATTTATTTTTAAAATTAAAAATTTTATCATTAGAAGAATTAGATAAATATTTGTTCATTTGTTATGGAATGATTCTTCAATCTGTCTCATTTCATAGAAATTTCTATAAATATTCTATATGACTAAAAAGTTATATCTGATAAAAAATTCATCAGGTCTATATATACTTTAATTATCTTCCATTTACCTATCTTAGATATAGTTTATTTATATTCCATTGGTTGGAATATAATTAAAATAGTTTAAGGTATCATTTATTTAGAAATACTTTTATTATCATTAGCTAATAAATATTGATATTCTCTTCTAATAAAAAATGTAAGCTTATGTTAATTATAATTGACTGTGTGATGAACCTCCATTTTATGGGAAAATTTTATGGAAATATTATATTTTAAATACTTCTATCCAACATAGATATGCTTGTGAGATCCTAATGAATTTTTTCATCTAAGATTTCATAAGCATTAAATTAAAACCTCACTAGTGCATGTATCATGATTTGGAAAAATCATATCATAGTTACATGAAACATTTTTCATTAGGAATGAATACAATTTATCATTAGGTGATCTCAAAATATCTCTTCCCCCTGATAGAGGTTTTTTAGAATAATTACCCTCGTTTTAATTATATGGGTTAGTTACTCTTTAATCATATTATTTTGAAGAGTCGTCCTTAATTATTTTTTAATATTTTTAGTATCAAATATTTCTCATGATATTTCATATAGATTATATTTTCATCATCCTTCCCGAATTTAAATCTTTCTTGACAATCCATCTTGACCATCTTAGTATTTGTTTTATCAAAATATTTATGCATTTGTGCCTTCTCTTCTACTGAATTATCGTGTTAATTTATTTTTTGTTTTCTATATCTATGTTAATATTATTTACATATGTGAGGGAATTTGGTTATACATTAAATTCATGGTAATTATTATTTATTTCATTCACATATATTTATTAATTGATTTATTTTCCCTTGAGAGATTACATGTCATGTTTTTAGTATTTTCTTTTTCTCTAAAATCTGAATATTTCTCAGAGTCAATGTATTTAGAATGTTTTTCTAATCCAATTATTTTTGTGATATTTCATCTTCCATCATACCTATTATCCCCGGGATGGGTTATTTTTAACTATAAGTAATAAAATTATAAATAATTATAGAAATAAATACTTATTTTAAAATATCCTTTTATTTTTACTCTAATTTAGAGCATAATTCATTATTTTCATTATCTAAAAGATATTTGGAGATATAGTCTTCCTATGTTGTTCATAGTTCATTAAAGGTAAAATGTTTATATGAAATTTAAGTTACTTTATAATTTTTTATTTTTATTAAAACTATATATAGATGTTTTATCCATTTTCCATATAGTGTATTATTCAAACAAAACAATATTTTTATTAAAAGGATTATAATCAATCTGAATATAGAAAATAGATATTGGATACTCATCCTAATTAAAGTCGATAGATTTCATCTTCATTATTTTTTTAATCATTCATCATTCAATTAAATTGATAAATAAGAAATATATAACTATAATAATATGTAAATAATTCATCTCCATGTCAACACATCATAGTGTATTTTTGTTGAGCAACTTAAAAGCATCACAAAATTTGAGTTTGTAAAGAATATCATTAGAGGTGGAAGAGTGGACTAAATATAGTAATTCATCCAATGGGATAGGTTATAAATAGTTTTATTCTTGGTGAATTATTGTGGAAAAATATTGAAACATTATTACTATATAACTCTTTCCCTCACTTAGTACTTAGTTCGTGGATCTCTCTAACATTTATTACACCTACAAGGAATTCATTAACTGTATAAGACAAAATGAAACAACATATAAATTTGATGTTTATTATGAAGTTACACCATTATCATGTATGACTAAATATTTGATTTATGGTGGTTGTTTTCTCATCCATTTAAAATTCCATTGAATTTTCAAGATAAATAATTCGCATGGTAAAAACCATCGTTTAATTCTACCTTTACAAACCATGTATAATAAAAACATTAAATTACATACTTTGAAATACATTAATTGGATTATATATACATTATGTATTATAAATAAACACGATATATAATTTACCTCCCAAATTATTGGCATAATATCTTCTTCCATGATATACTATAATATCATGGGTTAGTTTAAACATTATCAATCCATATGTTATAATAATATTTTAGTTTTTTTTCATTGTAACTCCTTAAGATATAATGAATTCTAATCATACATAATTATGAAATAGATATATCATATAATATAGTCCTCATATATTTTTATTGAAACAACACTATCTTTGATTAAATAATGGAATTTTCATCTCAATTACTCTCATTCATCAATATAGAATAATCTCACTTCATAGTAGAATTTTTCTCCTTAATTAATCCTCACACATAATACAAAGACTGATAATACTTTCCATTCTCTATAATCTTATTGTAATAAAAAAAATATACAATATGGTAACAAAATTGTATTTATAATTTCATAACATAAACATTAAAGAAAATATATTACAAGAACTTCATGAATATTATCTCTATAATATGTAGAAATTTTGTCCCTCATAATTAATTACCTATTATATAATGTTAAGACCAATCACATAATATATTTTAATAATAAGAAATATTAAATAAAAATTCCCTGTGATCCCCCTAAATTATCAGGGGAAACTTCAATTACAACATCATAAAAATATCAGGTACTCTAAATTCCTTGTTTGTATAGAAAACATTATCATGACTATTATGGAATGAATGAATATATTTTGAAGTAATGATATATTTATTATTCTTCATGTTATTATTATATTTTGAATTAAATTTTATATCATAGTGTAAAATACATTAATAATAATTCTCATTATAGTATCTAACTATCATATAGAGTCATTGTGACATGTTTCTCTCCCATGAAAATATCTTATTATGGAACCACTAAATATAATTATTATAATGGAATGACTCTATTGAGTTAGATATTTCACAAGACACAATTGAATCAAAAAATTAATGAATGAATACCATCATTAATACCATTAATATATATCAATTGAAATAACATTTACCTTGATAAATATTTCATTATGTTCATATTTTGCAGTAACCATATTGTGAACATTATTTTCATATCAATGTTTTATATCCAAATGAAGATCATTAGTTTTCAAATATTTTGGTAACATACTTTCACGTAAATGAATCATATTATTAGGACATGTAATCATTCTAATTCAATTCAATATAATTTTGCATAAATAAGAGAACAAATATGAGATATTTATATAAATAACTTTAATAAACAATATAACTTGATAGATGTTAAAAAATGTATATAATGATATGGTGATATAGTATTCTATGATCCATTATGTAAATAATGTATTCCTAGATTATAAACCAGTATATATTTTGAAAATCCCCTTTATCTATATGATAGTCTGAGATGTGAATATGATTATTTTCTATTTTAGTCTTTTTACCACATGTTCTGGGAATATATTAGATATTTACCAGTGGTCATATATATACTTCATAATTAATTCTTTACTATACTGTGATTTCACAAATTTCAATATTTTAATTTCTGAAGAACCTTATGTAATTATTATTGTTATACGTATATATTTAATATGATATTTGACATGGGATTCCATCATTTATATCCTTAAAAATTATATGAAAAATTCTATATTAATCATATTCATTCTCCAAATATCTAATTCAACTCTATATTATTCTATTTTTTCCACTCTATAATTGACTCGAATACTTTTTCATTGATAATTATGTCACACATTTTCAGTATTTAATCCCCAATGAAAAAATAAATAATGATTTATAAAACAATTTATAACAAATCCAAAGGCCTTCAAGGATTCTCTATTAATTCAAAAATAAATAAATACGACTCTAATTAAATAAGAATTAATTAGAAAAAATAAAAACATTTTTATATAAATATTTATTATATAGATTATTTTTATGGAATTATAATACTGCAAAAAAAAATAGAATATTGTGATTAATCCTTCATGAGTACTCTTCAAAAAACATCTATCTTCAAAAATGGTAAGACATGAAATAAATTTAATATCTATCTTACTCATTGAGATATTATTTTTGGATCCCACTAAGCTCTATTAAACCAAAAATCCTAAATTTAATTAATCCCATTTAAAATAATTCTATATATATAATTTCTTGTCAAAAAACATCCATCAGTTTATTTCTAGAGATATATTGTACACTAGGATACAGAATCTAGGGTTCTCTTCCATGATATTGGACATCCAATTTTAGATGATCGAAAAACCACTCCATATTAGTCCTCTACTGAATACCTTCATTTTCCATGTATTCAGTTTCATACATTCTTCAAACTATATTTTGAAATATTGAAAATAATGTACTATTCATGTAGTTATGGAAAATAACAAAATATATATCATTTTTATGATAATTGATCTATAATGATATATGGTGGTAGTAATATCATTGATATGTGAATAATAGTTGTTTCATTATTCCTATCATCTTGACTATTCATTAATCATCGTTTATTTATTTATAACACAACAAATAATTATACCATCCATATAAAAATAAATCTTCTTCTCATTTATATTATTGGGTACTTCACTCTATATACAAATAAATCATATCAATATATGAAAATATACAGTCTATTCCATTCAGGCATAATGAAAAAATAAATGTCATAACAATGTGTCACGAATATTTAAATTTATGAATTAATAAAATTTTACTGTGGGGTGTAGAAATCTATTTTTTTAATAAAATTTAATAATTTATTTTTACCTTTTTATTATATAATAATATATTTTGACATTTTTTTATTTTTAGATAATACCAATTTTTATCCAGGATCATTAGGAATCCTTACATATTCTAGTATAAAAGAGGTAAATGGTACATTATACTTACAGCTGAGTTTAATTGAAATAAAATACATAATATATAATTCTTTACATTATGCATCTATCCAATCACATAATTATGAATTCAACTTATCATTTCTTCATGTAGATATATGAACGTCCTAACCCCACTACTGTGCCTCCATTTCCCCTCAACTATCATGTGTATTTTTAGCTTAGATTAGTTACCTCCACCACATCATCCCATTATCAAATTGATATATCATCATAGTCAAACTACTCAATAATGATTCCCTAGAGGCCGAATGTCTTAGAGGTAAAATGAAAGGTCTAACATAAAATATTATGTGGATAGTACAACCCTATTGTAACCCCATTAGTTATTTAAAAATTACTTAAAATACTATAATACGTATGAAGATCACACTCACCTAGATCCATACCCTTGTTTAATGCTTGATTAACAAGAGTCATTATAGCATGTGTACAACCCCAATATCATATTTCCCCTATGTTTACTTGTAATTGTTAATATTAATTTTATTGGTATATAGAATGTTACTATTTCTTCGATATGAAAAGTTGTTTTTTGTTTTTATATTATCTAGAACATTCACTGAGGTATAATGATTATTCAAATTAATATTCAACCCCACACCAATTCAGCATAAACATGGACATATTTTTGTATATAAATAATTTTATGATTGTTGAATGGTTTTTTTATTCATTTTTCAAAGATTTTGGAGTACTGTAACATGTTTCAATTCAATATAGAAATTCTATTTAAATATAAAATATCATAAATAAATATTCATGACTCATGAGTTAATATATGAATATTTGATATATTCTTTGAAAAACGTCCATTTATTGAATTTTTAGAGAATGTTTTTGTAATACTAATCTTTTTTTCTTCTATTTGAAAATAATGTATAATATATAAATTTATTCATTGATATTGATAGAGATTATTTAATTTTAACTATTTTATTCATTTTAGAGCCCTGCATCATTATATCATTCTTTTAATCCCTTAGTGTAAATGAATTTATATGTAGACTATATATTATATTTCGCCCATATATATTTACAAACACATATCATGGATGTTTTTTCAATATGTATCTTTAATAAAACAATGTTTGGGATAATTTGATTAGATTTGTTATGAAATGATAAAATATTTTCATAATAATTTATGGTTAATTTAATTATTTGGATGATTCATATAATAATCTATATTATATCATTCAAAAATTCATCCCCCAAGTATTGTAAATTAAGGAAATTATTATTAATAAATGTAGGAAAACAAAATCAATGAAGTAAATGAATGAAGTGTGAAAATGCGAAATACTAAATAATTATATTGTGGTTGGTTTTTTGGGATCTATGAAAAAGATTACCATATTGAATATATTAGTTTTTACGATATCCCAAAAAATCGGCACCAAAATAACTTATAAAAAAATACATCACAATTGTTAAAAATTCACTTATCTCATTATTTAAATGATTTTGAATCATATATTTATATGATAAGAAGAATTTTTCATAGAATGAGTTTGGATTATAATTTTTTTTTGAATTTCTGAAAAAATATTTTATGGTACATAATTTAAAAAATAGTTATTAATTATAACTTCTTTTAGTATATTATTTATAATATGGATAAAATTGTGTAAATAAATTAAAAAAAAGTATCATAATGATTCATTTTAAAAATATTTGAAAAATTACTCTCTCCAATGAAATATTTTAATTAATTTATGTTGATATATATCAAAATTATTAAATAAAAGGGTTTTCTAAATTGATGTTTTTGAATTTAATTATTTGTAATGTTCTGAATTTGATTGAATATTTTTAATAGTTATATGATCAATGAGGTTTTTTGGAAAATTATTATATCCTGACAGTTCCTAAAAGAAATTGTTTGTTTTTTTTAAAAATTAAAAAAATTTATGGAATCCATTTTTTTGTTAAATAATGAACTATATTGAGACAATTTTATTTATTTATTTTGGATATGATTTTAAAAAATATATTAAATTTTAATTTTTTCTGATCAAATGATATATTTTATTGTTGAGTAAGGATATTTAGGCCACACAATTATAATTTTCTATATTTTTATATACAAATCTTTTTTGGGATATTTTTACAAAATATCATTGATATAATAGTCAAATACTAATTTTGGTTTGTACCTATATAAAAGATAATAAAGGCCACAAAAAAATCTCATATTAGGCACCATTGTAACAAATAATAACTGTTGTGGAAATGGAAAACAACACCATATTGCACTTTTTTGTCCAACAACATCTATATAAACAGATTATAAGAATAATTGAACTGTAAAACACCCAATATTCAATCACAAATTGAAAAAAAATATTTCATCGAAACATATTTTGATTCTAAGACACACCATCTAGATATCATTTCATCTACCTTTCCCTCTTCCAACTACCAAACTTTCTACTTAAAGTAGCCATTAGTTCAAAATAACCTTAATATATTTCTAAATGAATGCACAAATCCCAACTATCATTCTCAAATTCTTGGGTCATGTTTGAGTGATTCCCATTATAAAAAATTCATAAAAATTTTATGTCTTGAATAAAATATTGTAGAATATAAGAGTTGTTTTATGTAGTATGAGTGATGAATTTAATTCATTTGTGAATTGTTACACAGTCAAATCGTGTAATTTGGTGCATTTTACAATGGTTTAGAGGTCTCACTGTTCTTGGGGATGGACCAGAATGTAGTGTTGAATCACTTAAGAAGGCATGACATGCTATTGTGACCCATTTATACTCATTTATGATATAGAATCCTGATCCTTCATTGCTTCCCCATTTGGTATGTACAATTTAATTCGTGGATAGTTTGGGATGTGTTGATTGGGTGGATAATTGTGATCTAGTTTCATGCCTTAATTTATCAGTGAAGGTTACTGGGGTTCGGATCTAATGAATTTAAGAGAGTATTGTGGTGTTCCTCAACTCCATCGGTGAGTAGATCCAGAAGGTTATCAACAGTTTGGTGATGATAATAATAATGAGATCATGTATCATTGGGAATAACTCGATGCATATTCAAAAAAAGAATAATGCATCCTATATTTTAAAATTTTATTTCTCATCTTGTTCAAGCCATTAGTCCAATGAACAATTTGTGTGTGATGATTTTTTTAGGCTCCACTTCAGTCTATTGAGTAGTTTTTTCTTTGAAAATTAAAATCATTATTGGATGAATTGTAGTAGGGATGGTATGTGAGTTTAGGATTTTTAGTTTTGAAATCCATTCATTTCATCACTATTACAATTGTTAAATTGTATCTTTGCTTAATTGTTTGTAATGAAATGAGTTTTTGTGTTTCCTAAATTAAACAAATAATGTTTTTTCATAAAATTTCAAAAAAATTGTATTTTGCATTAAAAATGAATAACTTCCTCAATCAGATCAATCTTGATAAATACCATTAGGGGGGAAGTGATGGAGAATGTGCCTTCTTTGTATATGTTTAAAAGATGACCCTTTCCCAACTAGTCCCAATGACATAAATTTCTGTATAATGTGTCCTTTTTTCACCATTAAAATACTTTTTTAATATATATACACAAATAAATAAATTAAGAAGTACAAATCCTTTTCTACATGGTTTTACATACTACATAGTATTCATAAAATATTAAACCAATTAATCCCCCATCCTGCACTCCATTTTGTAGAGGAGGCCACCTTATCGTCATTTCAGGGGTTTCCATGTGGGATTCATTGTTCCCCCTTTCTATATGTTTACGCAAAAATATAATAATATTATTATTTTATTTATAAAAATAATTATTATTTTGATTTAAAATATTTATAATAATACATTTAGAGTTATTTTTAATTAAATTATCAAAATAGAGTAATATAATTATGTAAATAATAAAAATCAAACAATTAGTTATGATTATTTATAATGATAACAAAATAAATAAAAAAATTCTAATAAAACCCCAAATTTATAATAATTTATATTATTATTTATTTATAAACATATATATATATATATATTAATTGTTATTAATGATTAATGTAATTATTTACCACTATTTATAGAATATGAGAAATATAATAAAATCATACACTCCAATCGGTATACAATTTAGTGAGATTGAAACCCCATATATAATTGAGACACTATAGGGTTTTCTACCACTATGTTTCACCCCAAACGAATAATAATTGCTAATCATAATATAATTATTAATTATTAATATAATTTGAAATCATATTTTTTATAATTTATAATTATTAATGAAATAATTGAAATAATAATTATAAAAAAATGTAATAAGATTCCATGTATTTACACTATATTTTAAAAAATATTAATATGATCAATAATTTAAATCTTATCAATTTATATTTATTTATAATTTAAATGACAATGTAAATATCTTATATATTTAATAATATAATTATTATTTTTTTGATAATTTTATAAATAATATTTTATAATATATATTTAATATAATGTCCCAAGAGTGGCGTACTAAAAAATAATAATAATTTTCTAAAATATTAAATACATTACACAAATAGACGCCAAGAGACCATATTACCGTATTGCCTTAGGAAACATGGAACACATTCTTATAATTTGGTGAATGATATTAAAAATATTCAATAATGATCTTCAACATTTGATTTCCCACCTAAAACCATTCTTTATATCTTGGGAAAAATCATTTGAAAAGAAAGAGATAATATCGTCAGTAATGGAAAACATGTAAAATATTAAACAAAACATGAACATAGTAATGTAAAAAAACAACATGGCTTTTAAAAATCATACCATGTAAATAATATATCAATATTACTAGTCATTAAATACATTCTGGCATTTCCTGATCCATAAATCAGAATGGGACATGTGCCTTGAGAAAATAGATTTGGTTTAAAACATGGAATTGATGAAACCACATCATCATTGAAAATCAATCCTTATTAGCCAATGCTCATGACAACCCCAAAATAGTGGTCATATACTTTTATTAAATTTAGTACACTCCTCATTCCATCCCTGTATTACTTAACCGGGTTTACTTAAAGGTCAAGCCTTATATAACTGAATCAAGATCAGATCATTTTCTAGCCTTGTACTGTTGAACTCCGATCATTTCTTATTCCATTCGTGTTGATCACATGAGATATAAATCATTATCCATGGAATTGTAGGGAGATAATTTTCAATCCCATATCATAATCAAATAATTCTATGTTTTCCACAAAAATATAAATTATTATTCATAGTATAACCCAAGGAATTAAATGGGTTTCTTACCCATCATTACCACATAACAGAATACATGTAATACTAATGGATTTAATAAATATTATTCCATCATAAACACAATTTAACTATAAGAATAATTGGGATTATAAACTTGAAACATTACCCTATTAATTAATTCCATCATAGATGGAAAATAATTTTGAAAAAACTCTAGAAATTAATTCATAAGGAAAACATCATTTATTCATAAAAAATATTTCCTTTTCCCAAAATGTTACGAATTTTTTAAAATGAAATTATTACTTTGAAAATAACCATGAAATGTTAGAAATGAATATTCATGAAAATATGATGTTATTAAAACATAAAAATCTTTTCATATAGCTAAATTTAATATAAAATATTCCGATACTACTTTTATTTGATAATTTCGTAAGTACCTCTTATCGAAAAAATGGATTCTATTTATACCAAAAAATAAAAATTATAAAATGGATAAATTTTAATTTGAACAATAGTTTAATAATAAATTTTTTTGGAATACATATTCTAGAAACTGGGAAGTGGATGAAAACCATACCCCAGAAAATAATTACGTTTAAACAATCTCATGTAATAATTAAATTACGAAATTATCCCCTAAATTTAGTTTTGATTCCTTCTTACATGTTTGAACCTCATTTATAATGGTTTAAACAATTTCATTAACATATTCTATATTTATAATCATATTTATAGTATCATAAATGGTCATATTATTACTATTTTATTAATAACAGTTTTTTCTCATCCTTCGAATATTTACTTCTTTATTTTTTTATTTGTGTTTTGTCAGATATGTTCATGTTCCTATTATTTGGTTATATTTTTATGATTTTAATATTTATATATTTATAATATATATAATATTTATTCATTATAAACATTTATCTAGTCATTCATTATTCAGTATCATGTAAAATAAATTTCTTCTCATCGTGGAGACAATATGATGTAGGTACTCACGAGCGATGATATCATTCCCTTAATTGTGGAATGTTATGGAATATGATAGTATATATATTATTATTGAATTAAAATATTATTTCAAATAATATAAAGTTATTATTGACATCACTATACCAATCCATGTTAAGTGATTTTGAGAAACATATTACACCACTCTGTGGTGATAGTAATCCTTACGTACAGAGGAGTGGTGATATAATCATTCGTAAGATGGATAGATGGATGAATATGGGTTCTATATAAACATATTAACAACTTATCATGTAGGTGATACTTAATGTTTTACATTAAAATCGATATGAGTCATAAAGATTGAGTTGAGAAAAAATTAATTCCAAAAGAATCGGTATAAGAGGTTTCCTCTTCTTCGATGATCTCTATATATATATATCCTCTTAATGTAACTAGAGTTATTATTTTCAGAAGAAATGAACCAACAAAATATATATAAGTATTTTTAAAAGATAATTTTCATGGGATTTTTTAGCATGAAGGATCAATGTGAAGTGAATTTGAGAGGCATGATGTGACCTTTTATAATTGAGGTGTGGGCTACAATTTGATTCTCCAAAAATATTAAATATAATAAAATAAAAACTCATCAAAAAACTAAAAAATATACTTTTTTAGAATATGAGGTGAGATTATTTTGTAATATCTTCAACCAATACAATTTATACATGTTTTTTTATAAATTAAAACCCTTGTACTTTTAATTAACCCGTATTTATTTTATTTTTATTTTAAAAAATGTAACAAATGATTCAATATTAAAATAGTGCAAATTTTTCTTATTTGATATCAATTAGAACATAGATCGACAGTTCAAAACGTTTTAGAACATATTATTATTATGTTATATTTTTAAAAATGTATTATGATTTTTTAATAATTTAATAAAAAATAATTTTGTCAAAATAACAACTTTTTAGATTACGACATGATTAATTTCATGAACATTTAAAAATATGAAGATAATATGTTACACATGAATAAAATATTTTATTATATCCCTATTGGGTCTAGTTCAACAATTAAATTCATTGGATATATTAATTATCGGATATTATATTTTATTTAACATTCTTAATAACATTAATTTTATCTTTCCATAAATAAAATAATTAATACGTTTGTTTTTTTGAAATTATTTAATATACTTATACAATGAAAAAAATTAAAAATAAAATAATATTAGGAATATAAATCAGTCAGATATCATTAGAATACTTATAATTTTATATAGCATCTAGAAAATCCTACATTTAATTTTTTATATTTATCAAAATATGAAACAACATTGATATTACAGTAGATAAAATAGTATAACTTTCAAAATCTATTATATGTGGATCAAAATTTTCAATAATTATACTCTTTGGTTATTATATTGTTTATATACTCAAAAAATAATACTTGTTAATTTTTTTAATACTTATCATCATTTTAATATAAATTATTTTATTGATTTTTCATCAATTAAATAATTTCTACATCATCAATGTTTAAGCCTTTAGGGTAATTATTTATTTCATAAATTTACAAATAAATATCCATGGAAAAGAACAAAAAATTAATATTAATATTTATATTCAATATTATCTTCTATAAAACATTATATTAAAAATGATGTAATTATTAAAATTTGAGAAATACATATTTAACATTTCATTAAATATAAAATTTTAAAAGTCCTAATGTCATTAATGTTTCTTTTAAAGGAACAATTTAGGAAAAAAAAATTATTTACGTAGAAAAACACACATAAAATGTTATTATTACAATTTTAAGGGTTAATATATAATATTATTTTTACCATTAATTATATAATTTACCATTTTACAGTATTGATAAAAAATTATTAAAGTTACGATTCATAGAGATAAAAAATAAAATAAATATATTAATATAATACAAAAAAATTTATTCTAATCATGTAATTTTTTTTTTGAAATTCTTAACATTGATGTTCCAGAAAAAAATATAAAATTTGTCTCATTTTCAAAATGTGTAAATGAGTTGCAAAATTAAAAACATGAAAAGAATGAAATGTTTTTTATATAAATTACATGTAAAATTAATTACAATGAACCAGATTATATTAGATGATAAAACAATAATATAAAAAAACTTAAAAAAACTAAAAAATATAATTTATCATGATAAATAAATTTTATGAAAAGGTTGTTTTTAAATAAAATTTATTATTTTTTACTATTCCTAAAAACATTAATCTTATCATAAAAAACAATACATTCAACCAAAGTTAATTTTGATACTATGATATCAAATTTGAGGTTTATTTTAACAAATATAATTTAAAATTTTTTCAAAAACTATATATAAAATCAGTGTGCCATCAGAAACAACAAAACTACATATTTTTAAAATAAAAGTACATCTTTTATCTGAAAAATTGAATATGTTCTTATATAATGTGTAGAAACTAAATAATATGAATTTAAAAAATTATATTGAATATATTAAATAAATATATTTCAATAATAAAATCCATCAAGATTGATTTTATTATTTTATAATATCACTTATTTTAATTTCAATTATTTTTCAGAATACGGTTATTATTCGTCATACTCACCTCCAAAATGACATGGTTACATATTAACCAAATAAAACTTGTTTTTTACAATAAAAGTTGCATTTCATGTTATTATTTATATACATATAAAATTAAATTTTATGTAACATAATCCAAGAATGTTTTTGAGAATACTACAAGCTATGTCTGTGTAGCATGGAAAATAATATTATTTTTCAGTAACGTACAACATAAGACATCAAAGAAATTAAAAAAATCTCATAAAATTATCAGTGTGTTATATTCTACCCCCTTTAAAATTAATTTTTCGCCCAATATTCTTTTGGTATATGAAATTATTAATAATTGAAATATCCTTTTATAGAAACCCATAGCATAGAAATTAAATATAAAAAAATATTTGAAATTAATAGTTTAGAAATAATTGTTACCTTGATTAAATCATAACTTGGTCTCCACTTGGGATAACATAGATGAAGATTTAGACATGGAGGGTAATCATAAACAAGAATATAGATCGATAAAGTTCATTGATCCACAGAAAGTGAGTGTTCTATTTAATTTTAACAATCATGAAATCTTAAACTAAATAAGTGTGAATCTATTCATTACTATCAAAAAATGTTTATAATAGGATAACCTTTCACATAACGCTCCCTTTTCCAAAATATGAATAATTTTTATGAGAAGATATACTTACTTTATTTTTGTGTAATGTGATCGTCGGTTATGCCTTGAACAATTTCAAATTATCCCTTATTCAAAGAAATGAAGTTTATTTTTTCATTCCTAAAGCATTAGCTGATCATGCGATCCATAAATAGATTGGTAGTTCATTGAACCTGTCTTTATAACAAAAACATTTATAAAATTTTATGAAATATTTATAAGTCCACCTATAGTGTGATAATACATTAATCATAAAACCATCATCAAAATTTTTACTAATTATTTCTATAAATTGATAACCTTGTGATCCATTAGAAAACTAAAATTGTATAACATTAGAAAGAGGTGGACTAAATTGGCATAAAATTTATCTCTCATAAATCATACGGTATCCCTTGCTTGTCACAATCCAAACATATGAATTATTTTAGCATGTATTTTCATGAAACATTGTAATAACTTCAATTACTGTTGAAACATATTGAAATCAAGATTGCTTGAAAAAAATAAGTCTTAACTCAAACCATAAATTCAGAAACATAAATGCTATTTATCCTTGTTATCATAAATCACTTTTTCATCATACTTTTTCCAAGTTCATTAATATTATCAAACACCTCATTATTTACTTATCCACACCTTATGCTCATATTAAGGTTTATCCGGCACTTAATTATTTTAAAAAATTATCTAAATCACTCATCATAGTTAATAGTACCACTCCAAATATACCATTGAATACATGAAAACCCATAGTGGACCATTACAAAGATATTTCATTATTACATAATAGCATAAAATCAGTTTAACAACATTATTTGGAAATAAAATTGTAGAAACACTAAATAATTCCACCCCTTAGTTGGGACACACTATAATGCCAATAGACATTACATGTGATTTTCCTATTTCATTATCCGTAAGAGGTTAATAATGCCAATATTCGTTAATAACCCTTAGATTAGAGAATTGGTTAGTATAATCACCTAATTAATCACACTTGTAACATTTAAGTTTTAAGATTAATGTTGAGTATCCTTTTCTCTATTTACATAATTTTCTATATTTTCCAAATAATTCATCTATAAACTTCCCAATAACTTCATTTTCACACTTAAAATAATATTTATACTCTTTATTTCATTTTCTAAAATGCTTTTCCAAACCATTAGAATAATGAAATTCTCATCTTATTTTCATCATTTATTTTTGATTTTCTCTTGAACAACATCCACTATTTCAAATTAGAACCACAAGATATACAGGTTACCGTTACATCCAATTCTAACTTGATAGCGCACCACACAATCTCTTCATATCTAATAAATTTTCTTATGTTAAAATCAATTTAAAGACATTTTTTATTCAATAATGAATCCATCAACCATACATTTTTGTTGGATGATAGTTCAAAAAGTATAGATTGAAATTATTGTAAATTTTACCATGTCTTTACCAATGTATTCATCATCCTTTTTATTATGCTCATATAACTATTTTTCCATTTTATTATGAAGAATATGATGAAATTACTTATTGAAATATAATTTCTGGAACTCCTAACAATACAAGGATTAAATTTATTCTTGCTACCTCGTATTCTTGATTAGATTCCACCACTCATCTAATTCGACATCTAAACCATTAATAACAAAAAAGTACATTCTCATGTTTCTAATAGTAAAGGGAAAAAATTATATTTTCAGAGGTACTAATATAATGTTAAAAAAAATGTGGTTTAGAAGAATCACTGATTAATGATTGAAATTGCCACATCAAGGACTAAAAATTTTGTGTTCCTTTATCTGATCATTTGAATGTCTGGAATGATTCATATCTAGTGTAAGTATAGTTGTTGGATTTTTCATTCCGTCTCCCATAACAATTGGTTTGCTAGGATGACACTCGTTTCATTTCCCACTGGATTCATCATTAAAACAGTCCCTTCGTGTTCTAGTCATTATCTGAACCCCAAATATTGTGAGATGAAAACATTATACTAGTAACAAATAATAATAAGGGTTATGTACATTTAGTCTATAAATTTTTCGTTTAGTCCTATTTTAACAATGATCATTACCATAATTCATGGATTTCAACATATATATTGACTTATCGTTATGGAAATCCCTAGTGATATACATCCAAATTTAAATTTTTATTACTAATCCATTTTAAGGGAAAATGGAAGAACCCTTGATTTTTGATTAGAAACCAACATGTTATGAAAGAGTTCACTAAATTTTTCTAAAAATAACCATGATTACTTGAATCAGTGACTCTATAAATTTCCCATTATAGAATAACAACAAGAATATTTAGATATTCTCTGATGAGATCTTCATGGTGATTGATCATCATGTTAATTGTCTGAATGAATTCATTTGGGTCAATTTTTATCTTGTTGAATCTCGAGAAAGTATTCAATCTTGTTTATCTATCCACTCTTATTGATCCTTGTTGGAATCAACAACCAAAATTCTTTCATAAATCCTTCTAATATCCTCTTCAAAAACATTTGGTCAGGCATCTTTATCTACCATTTCATCTATAGACTTTTGGACAAGTTTCAAGAACTCCTCATCCTCTACTTCCATGTCTCTAGTATTCCTTCTTGATTCTTCACCTTCCCTAGTCAATAGGTATTTGATTTAATTGTTCCTACCCTTCTTGGATGACCTCATCTCTATCGGTTTTGGAAACTTGGAGTAATCTTTACAACCCATTGGTTTTTTCCATTAGACTGGTATACATTTCCATTAGTCTAGAATTCCTTTTTTCCATTTATTCTTTCAAGGGATGTGTACACATTTCCCTTCATATCGGTCAATGCTATCCACTATGAGTTTACTATACTTATCATCACCTGAAGTATCCTCTTATAGATTAAATATTGGTTCTTTAACATCCAATCCTACAAATCTGTTCCCTATTTTAATCACTGAGCCTTTTCTTACATTATATTCCAAGCCTGTATTCTTCCACACATTCACAGCCATCATATGTATTTCAGATTTAGTGCTAAGGGTGTTTGGTTCTAAGGGCCATAAGGAACTCCCTCCATCCAGACTCTATTGTCTAGATACAGAATCTATTGCGGCCAACAATGAAGACATCCCCTACAATAATCCTGATTCTATAGGCTACTCATATATGTGAAAAATAAATTATGTATTCTTATTGGTGTCCTCCTAGCCTTGAAATTGTGTAATAAGACCTTGGACATCACTTTATTTTAAATTAACCACTCCTACTTTGATTATGTAGGTTAAAATTGGTAGTTCCACAATAGTCGTAGCAAAGGGACCCTCCTTTTATGGTCCACTAACCTGTACGGCCTCCTTTCTACCCTCATACAGAGGGGTTAATACCCAAAATCATATCTTAGTTAGGAAAATACATCCTCTAATTATGTATTTTCCAACTTATAATTTATACTATTCACTTTAACTGTAGTTACCAATGAATGCCACTACATGAGCTAATCCTCCTAGGAGCTGGACTCCACATCTGGTGTGTCTTGGTGTCTGACGAGTTCCCTCACCTTGGGTATAGCCCCACACACCTCCTCATACTCACCCAATCAAGCATTATCCCGAGCCTTCTAGTGCACTACAATATCATCCTACACAGCATACCCCTCAGTTGGATATGAAAATTGGTCTATAATATGTCTATCACTGTGCCCGTAAAGGCATCCATGGAAAAAATGGCCGAGCTAGTGAAATCTGAAACAAAATTCTCGCCATAACTCAAATACCACAATCTTTTTCCTTCTGAACTCTTCTCTGGCCGAGATCCACAACCACTCTTTTGGAGGCTTTGATACATCATACTCGACACATAAATGATGGAATATTGAATAACAAACCACAAAAGTGCAACAATCAGAGTAAAAATATATTCCCACTAGATTCCCCAACATACTGATAATCGATGGGTTCTGAAAAGGGAGATGAAAATCTTGGAAGCTTACCCACAACATTGTCGAAGGTTCATTGCGGTTCCTATTGAACTAAAAAGGTCAGAGAAGGATGTAAAAAAATCATTGATAACAAGAGGGGAACTGGTCTAGGAATCAATCAGAACTTTTATAAGGAGAAACAAATCATAAAGTTGTATCGATTGAGAAGAACCACCAATGTGTGATCTTGAAAACCCCAGGATTAAAAAAAAATTGTTGAAAGAGTCAAAATATTGTCGGAGACCCCTGAATCTGGCCACTAGCGTCGACTAGTGAAGATCTGAAGCTTTGTTGATTTATATTATTGAAATATTAATCTATGGAAATAAATTGTGAAGGTTGGGGACATTAGGGAAAAGGGGGTAAATGGGAATAGCGGAAGGATGTCTGTATTGGTAAAAGGGACGAGGGACCTCCAAAAATAGGTGGATGTGTGTTTAATTTTCCCACCCCCACTAGGGATGAGTTTTATAGAGCCTTACACGTCTCTGCTAGGGCATCGCCTTCATGGCTTAGTGTCAGCGACAACAAAGGGTTTACCAAATGGTTTTAACATCCTAATTGATATCTTTAGAAATATTTTTATGGAAATAATTATTCTTTACTCATCCTAATTTATAATATTTTAAAAATAATTCACTCGGATACTAAATATAATGACCCATGATTTTCATACACGAACATTACATTAATTTTTTGGAATACTTAATACATAAAACCAATATACTCCCAAAGTTATTATTACTTTAGTGCCACTAGAAACATGAATCGTATTCTTATAAAGTGTAGAATGATCTGCAAAATCTCCCATAATGATATTTCCCATTGTTTCTCCTACCTAAATATATTATTTATATCATAGAGAATAGATGTAATGAAAAGGTAGTTCTTAGATACCCAGAATGGGTACATAAGGTAAATATCAAACAAAACATGAACATAAGAATGTAAAAACAAGAAAATGGATTCTAAAAATCAAAACTCATATAACATATATCAAAAAATTGAGTCATTAAATAAATCTTCATAGTTCATGAGAAATAAATCATAAATGTACCTGATCCATGAGAAAAAATAATTAGTATAAAACATGGAATTGAAACACATAAGCACATAAAATAATTTACATTTTATCCCAGTCTCATTTCCAATACCTTCATAGTAGAAAATTATGTTACTGAACTGGGTTAACTCCTCGGTTTAGATCTGTCATATCGAATTGGGTTTGTGTTCCGTTCCAGCCATGTATTGCACAACTGATATCATTTTCTATTCAAACCATGTATTACTGAACTGATATCATTTCCAATTCTCTTATATTCTATCGTAGGTTATATAAATCATTAACCAATTCATTGAAGGAGATATATACCACAACCCTCTCATAATTAAATCATTATTATGTGTTGCACAAAAAAAATCTATTCATCATAAAATAACCCAAATAATAATGTGGACCACTTAAACATCATTCCATCTTAACATAATCAAATTTAAAACATGGATTTCATAAAGAGAATTCTATAGTAAACATAATTAAACCATAGGAATAATGGGTACTGTATGATTGAAACATAAAAATATTAAATAATTCCATATTATATTGAAAAATATTTTCGATAGAACACAAGACATTAATTTTGTAGTAAAATTGTTTTATACTTCAATAACATTTTCCTTTCCAAAAATTCCATGAATTGATTTTAAAATATAATTTTTTTGAAAATAACCATGAAATACATTTTATGAATCTTCATGGACATTAAAATTTATTAAAATGTAATAATTCGTTCATGTATTATATGTTAAAATTAAATATTCTTCTTATACTCTTTTTAGAAAATTAAAAATAGTACCTCGTTTTGATGAAAAAAAAAATTCCATTAATTCAACATAATAAAAATATAAATATGTTAAAAATATAAATTAAAAAAATTTATAATAACATTAATAATAATATGGAATAATAATTTACTAAACATTTACATAGATTAGAAATATACCCTAATAAATATAGGGTTATAAACAATCTCAAATGATAATGATTTTGAAAAATTACCCCTGCCTTTGGTCTTGGTTCCTTGTATGGGAGTAATTCTCTGGAATATGTTTTTAAAAGATTTCAGTCACTCATTACTGAATAATATTCAACTTTATTATATCATAAGAGATCATATAATCATCTTTTTATTAATAACCTTTATTACTCATCCTTCGAGTATTAACATCTTTAATTTATTACGCATGTTTTGTCAGATATGTTCTGGTTCCTCTTCTATGTTTGTAGTAATATAATTTTTATAATGATATTATTATAATATATATCATATTTTTTCATTCTAAATATTTATATAATCACTCTTTAAAGAGGATTATGTTCAACGAATTATATCACATTGTGGATATGGTATATCGTATGTATGCACGAGTGATGATATAAATCCCTTAATTGTAGAAAAGTATGGAGGTGGATGGAAAATATATTTTTCCAGAATTAATTTATTTTATAATTATCATTTAATTAATATTTTTCCATCATTATAATCTTTCATTTATGGTGTTGGTTAAAATTAGATTACACCATAGTGTGGAAATAGTTAGTCTTACGTACACACACGTGGTCATTTCTTTTTTTTATACGACAGATAGATGGTGGAATATGGTAATTCGATAATAAAAATAAAATAATTGAATATGTTATATACAATATTTATTACTTTATAATGTGAAAAACTAATGAAATTGAATTAAAATAAGAAATATGTTTTAATGATTGGTAGAGGATATGGCTTCTTCTTTAATGAGATCTCTCTAAATCTCCTCTTAAAGGCACCAAATCCGTCGCCTGATAACACCATAACCTATAAAATGTATCCTGGAATGTTTATAAGGGAAATGGTCAGGATATAGCCGATATTGAAGTGTTAGTGTGATGTGATGTTTTGAGGTAGGATGGTCGCTTTTATAATTGAGGTGAGGGGCTCATTTGGAATATCCAAAAATATAAATTTATAAAAAATTCAAAACCCACTAAAAGAACTAAAAATTATCCGTGAATATAATATGTGATGATATAAGGTTATAAGATCATCAACCCATAAATTCTAGAAAAGTTTTTCGACCTTTTTAAACCTTATCCTTTTAAATAACTCATAGTTATTATATTTTAATTTTAACTATGGTAACAAATGATACAATATTAAAATATTGTAATTTTTAAATAATTGATGTCAATTAGACTATAAATGAACAATTTAAAAAAATCAGTTATTTTATATTTATTATATATTTTTATAAATGCATTATTATTCTTAAATAATTTACTAAATCATTGTTGTGAGAAGATTTAAATAGTGTCCATTATGACACTATTAATTTGTATAACTTTTAATAATATCAAGATAAGATGTTTCCTTTGAAAAAAATATTTCATTAAATCCCTATAGGGTAGAGGTACCCTAAAAAATTAATTTTATATATTAATTATCCAAAATTTAATTTTATAGTATTCCAAATAACATTAATTGGATATTTCAAATAATAAAATATTCACTACATCGATTTTTTGTAATTATTTATTATAATTATATATAAAGAAAATGAAAATAAAAAACAATGATTAAGATAAATCCTCTATATTTATTAAAAATTATTATAGTAAAATATATATTTGTAAACATCTACTTTAAAAATTTAATATTTATTAAAACATGTATATGAAAATGTAGATATCACTTTAGATATAAATACTATAAGGGTCATAATATATTCAATGTGGCTCCAAATGTTCAATAATTTGAACCATTGATGATTATGGTCCATATATACTACACTAGTGATATTTTTTCAACTATTATTTTATTATTTTATTTATTAAAATTTTAATAAAAAATATTTTATTTATTTTTCATCAGATAAATAATTTCCAAATCCTCAATGTACAACCATTAAGGTAATTATTTATTTAAAAAATAAAACGAATAAATTATGATGATAAAGAAAAAATTTATATATCAAATGTATATTCAAAATTTTTAAGCACTAATTCCAATTATTTTATCAATTTTTTGAAATTTGAGGATACTAAATTTCATGTAATTAATTTTAAATTAATTTGGGTTTCAATGTGAGAAATGTTGTTTTAATATTTAAAACATGAAAATGGTTGTAATGTTTTCATATCTATATTTAATGTAAAAATAATTCCAATGTCCTACATTATATTTAATGATAAAAATAGAATCAATTTATACATTCAAACCATTCAAATATATATTTTATCATTATAAATATATTTTACAAAGAAGATGATTTCCATTAAAACGTGTTATTTTTTTCTATTCATCAAAATGTGAAACATATAAAAAATACCAAAAATTAAAAAAGTTGAATTATGATTCTCCAATTTAAAATATTAAGTTTATTTCATCATATAAGATATAATAAAATGTGAAGAATATATTTATAATGGTAACAACATCAAAATGTGGAATACTATATTTTTTGGAAAAGTACTTAATTTGTTCGAAAAATTAAATTTGTTATTATATAATCTATAATAAACATATAATATGAATTTTCAACATTTTATTTATTATATAACATATATATATATATATATCATTAATAAAATCCATGAAGAATAATTTTATTATTTTGTAAACACACTTTTATCAATTAAATGGTTTTTTAAAATAAAGTTAATACTATTCATAACCGCCATTATAATGTATAGGTTATAAAGTAAAAAAGTAATATTTATTATTAACTATAAGCAAGGTCTTTCGAGATATCATTTATATCAAAACATCATGAAATTGCTCCTAAGACAAGCAAATATTAGTATTCTACATACCACAAGATTAGTCAATGTTGTTTATATCACAAGTATTTTCTTAGTTTATCATAAAAATCAAGGAACCAAAGAAACTAAAAAGAATATATCTCATAAAATTATTGGGGGGTTATAATTTTTTTGGATATTAAAATTGATGAATAAACATACACTACGATACCACATTGGTTGAAGCCTCATATCTTCCCTCAAAAAATTACAAGAATTCATTAGACTAATTGTATTAAATATAATAGCTTGGAAGTCCAATTCAAGATGGAATTAAGTAAAAATTGGACGTGTCCCAAAGTACCTTAAATATGATGATAGGAATTCCCAAATGGTAAGTCACCATCAGGATGTCTCACACTTCTTGCACCTGCCCTCCCAATTTCCATCAATCATCACATTATAATAATCATTTGAATTTAATGTCACCCATTCCAATAAAAATTTAGTCCATATACACATATATTCATAATGGAATGAAAAAATATGCATTAAATAATTAATACCAGTTTTGGAATTGGTCTAGTTGATAGGTTCCAACACATGCCTCTCTATTTGGAATCGCCTTGTAGACGATTCATTTATGTTTCCCTACCCCACCACCTTCTACATCACACTACTCCTTCCAAATATTATGACTACATAGATTAATAAGTTTCACGAATCCCATTAATCCCACGTCTACAACTAATGGTGATATTTTCTCAGTTAACAGAAAAAATTAACCCATAGTTATTCAGATCCATTAACACATTAATGCTTATGTGATTCCCTACAACACCACGTGTCTATTACAATGGGTCTCCAGTGAAGTTACATTGAAATTTAACACCATGTCCAAATTCGTAGTGTTATTCCCTTTTTCTATTTCCACAAATGTAATATAAAATTATTAATAATGAAATTTAATATTAAAAAATATAAAATAATTATTTATAATATATTAATTATTATTATTAAACAAATGATGCAATATATTTCTTCACTATAGTTATAATATATTAATTATATGATTCATAGTAATGCATTGATATAAAATAAATAATATAATGTAATTATGTCTCATAATAACAATTGATTGTAATGTAATTAACAATGAACTTTAAAAAAGATTAAAAAATATTATAATTTTTTTTAGTTATTACTTTATAATTATATAAATTATATAACTGGTGATAAATAAAATTTCAATAAAAGATAATTATAGATGATTAAATTTTATAAATTTATATATATTTATTTATATTTGATCAAAATAATCATTTAGAATTTAAATTATTTATATCATTTTCATTGTAATGACCTGAAAAACAAGGGCCCAAATTGATGGTAAAAGGTTGGGCCTCAGAACAAAAACACAAATATAATAGGAATGTGGATGGAAATAAGTTACAATAAGGATAAATATTAGATTATAGTCATTTTCATAGCATACCTAAATTCACACACCCGGTTTTATCCATACAATTCTATAGAGGTATAATAAAATATACAAATAGCTAAATTGAATATTTTCTTATAATAACCTCTAGGAAAATAAATTGCAGTATGAATGTATATATAAAAAATGGGAGAAATATAATCCCATCCAAAAATTATCTATCAATGCAACAAAATCAGAAATTTCAAGAAAATAATAGATCTCACCTCCTGACTTCCAACTCCCAATCATAGTACATTGTCAATGCACACAGGTATCCCAAAGAATTCCAAAAGACTATGCTCAGTCTATGTTCCATAAATGAACTGACATGTGTCGTATAAAATGATTCGTGTTCAATTATATACATACCTAATAGAACATCCATAATACTAAAATGGTGCATTAGTGAGGTTTAAAAAGATACCCTATTAACCCATAGTAAGTGGGAAATAAGAACAAAACTGACATAAAAAAACATATTGATATATATATATATGTATATATGGTCATAAACAAATATGAAATATAAATGGAAATTCATCTCACAATTAATATGATGTCTATTAGTATACCTATAGATTTAAAATCCCATCACTTATTCCAAACATCAAATGCAACCTCACGAGAATATAGCTAGAGACCCACACTCTTCCCTACTATTCCCCGTATCTGAGTGATCCACTAATCCCTTAGAGGACCCACTCCCCCTAAATCATTAATAACATGGACTAACACTATATATACAGAGTACATGAACTCATTTTTCGTGGAGTTCCATCTCAATATATATATTTAGAGTACGGGTGACCCACGCCCTGGTGATATAGGGGAGTTATGAACCTCAAATCTCTCAGATTCTCTAGCACCGATAAGTTCCATCATCAAACCTAAACCAAATAATCATTATTCTAGAAATATTCACATCAAATATAGTATTACAGAATCAATTACATTATATTGTTAAATTTTTACTGATAGTTTGGATATTCTGCCTGCGAGATATAATCAGAGTCTCATAGATGGAAATACAAGGGGAAAAATATTCAATGATGAGTATATGAAATGTTTGCGGATCCAACCGGTGAGGGACACTAATTTATTGTTTATACATATTCTTCTTTTTAAGAATAATGGATGGAATTTTATTATAGGTGGGGTGTACCAGATGTACATGTAAGGTCCTGACCACTCTAGGCCTTCTGGTGTATGCCGAGACATGATTATGTACATCCAACCATTTTTCATATGCCTAGTCGTTCATGACTACAACCCACTCCCAATTTTATTTTTATCATATGTAATGTACGATCTAATTAGGGTCATAGATGTGTGATAGTTGAAACATGTCTTGGACACCAAGTAAGGATCACATGGAATGTGGTCATGGCCACATGTGTGCGATCCTTAACTCATAATGATACCCTAGTGTCATAATCTATAGGGATACGTGTTGTTTGTTCTTCAAAATATGATGGTGTGTAGAAAATATTTTTTCTGATCTATAACCTACATCATTGATACATTATATTCATGCTCATAACAATGGATATTTCTTTTTGGCCACTCGATAATTTAGTAAATCACATTTTTATTTCGTTTCAAAGCCTCTAATGGTCAGAAAACAATAACCATCAATCTGTATTTAGCTAGAGCATGTCCCATAAACTATCATCACTCATGAATCCTACAACTAAAATTTAAAACGTACAATCCACCTTTATCCATCCAAAATATAAAAATGTTTTCACCAGGAAAATAATTAACATGAATCTTGGTGTTCAATCACGATCGAACCCACCAGCACAATGTCAAATACTGACCCCATGGTCGGATGATGAAAAAAAAGAATGGGATATGGAAAATAAAAAAATGGAATTATCGCCCATTTTAATATTGTTCATTTCATCTAACTATTTTATGGGGGAAACAAATGTTAGAAAATAGAAAAACTTGAATAAACCAAATAGAATAATTTAATTTATATAGTAGGCTTGTTCAATGGATCAACTAGTTTTCATGTGATGAAAAATATATTTAATTCTTTTTAAATATTTTATTCAAAAAGGATAAATCCAAAATTGTTGAGCCCCGTCTATAATGGTATTAAATCTTGGAATATGAAACATTCAAAAGTGGAGGAGATGTATTACATCATTCATTATCTCTTGATCTACCATTAACTAATAGTAAGTAATTGTCTGATGTGGCATGCCAACCTGGAATATTTGTTTCTCCTATTAATTAGCTGAGGTTATACATAGATAAACCTATAGAATTTATATAATGAATTATATATAATGGAAATAATTTATTTGGTATTTAAAATAGTTGAAATAAATTTATGTATTCATTTTAATTTAACTCAACCCCAAATAGAATACTTGGTAGGATGTCGGACACCGACCATCATTAGGTAATACCCTGTGTGTAAATCACACATTTTGAATTAAATCATAGCCCATTATTTCCAAAATATAAATATTTTTTAAAATTTTTTACACATTAACATGTAATATTCACTTTCAGGATATTAATATATTTAATTTTTTTATAATATTTATTATGCCCTCATCATTCCCCAGAATATCATGTCAACTCAGTGTGTTGATATCAAAATATAATTCAACATATTTTAATATATTAAAAAGAAAATAATAGTGTCTCTACGTTATCCCATCTATCATGGATTTTCACCCCCTAAAAAGTAATTATTTGGGATAATTACAATGTATGTGGCTATCCCACTCATAAGAGATCTCTGTAATGCTCTAGTGGTGTCCTTGTACATGAAACATGTTTATGATCCTTTATAATCGGATCATATCCTACAAATCATATATCATTACAAGTTACTCTATCAATGTTTATCCATAATCAATGTCTATATTACCCTAGTCAATTACATGTGTATGGTCATGCATGTTTCTCCATGACTAAACCATATAAAAGATGTCATGTATCCATCCCAACTGTAGTGCATGAGATATGTTACATGTAACATCTTCAATCATCCATAAGATCTCAAATAGACCAGTAAACCATAAAGATAACATTACATATATGAAAATACTATAAAATTATCATCATTTAGAGACTCTCAGGATGAAAATTTCTCCCTTCTCAAAATCCATGGGCATATGCATTTGACCTTCCTACAAAATCTATCTCATTAATATATCCTCATGGACCACATTTTTCATCAAAGCCGTAATTGGAATTATCTATATCCCGAAAAGAAATTTCACACCAAAATCAGTCTAGAATTAGAGTGACCTACAGGGTCTCCCGTGTAGGGAGGAAAAATGTTATATACTAATAGTATAGTGTTATCAGTTATTATATGTGAACTCTATCAATGGAATGTGAGCCATTCTGATTCAACAGAAAAATAAGACACAAGACCACAATATATACTCTGAAATCTAGAGAGTGGTATTAGTTTAGACATTATTCAAGGGGTGAAACATTATACTCATCCTGAACTAGATCCCATATCCCTCATGAAATCCTTCCCACATTTATGATGTTAACATCCCCTAATGAGAAGATACCATCATCAGGGGAAACCAATGAAGTAGAATGATCACCAACATATAAAACGTCTCCCCACACTCTACTAAACTATTCTTTTTGAAATAAAATATATGAGATGTCTTTATATGGTTTTCAAAAACACCAAAATATAATCACATCCTCTTTCTATCTATGAATTTTTTATTAGAAATTCAATTTATTTGTTTTCCTATTTTTACTCATAGATCTCCAACAGTTTTGTAAAACTAGTCAACAGCTGGTACTATGATGTGATATAGGAGTTGTTCACCAAACCCCTTCCAGTGAAAAGTTTATTAGTAGAATAATTTTTTTAAAAAAGGTTACATGTGGATTAAGGAGACTTATGACATCAGAATATGGAAAGTGAAAATACAATTATTTGTAACAAAGAACAAAATTTAGAGAAAAAGTATAACATAAAATATATGATATGAATATATCAACACCTCTTGAATTGAAATTTGAATGATTCCACTCTCATACATGATATTGGACAATAATGCTAAAAAATGATGATATTGTATCAATATTCCATGTAAATTTTAGAGAACCTATTAACCTTTCTAACTCATCAGTCTTTACGGCCATAAATAAACATAAAGCATAAAACATCAAACATCAATCCCAAAACACATTCTATTTTATTGAAAAAATGTTAGCACAATATCTATAATGAAGTTTAAAACCATATAAATCCTTTAAAACATGTAGAAAACATCACACCAAATTCACCCAACATCTTTGTCTGTTAAGCTATCGAAAGTAAATTTTAACCACATAATTGATATTTCATTCACAAAAAGAATAAAAATCATAAAAACAGTCTAGAACAACATTCCTACATCCTAGATAAAATCCCCCTCGTTGATGGAAGCCACTATAAGTTTGCAGAATAAGAATCCTCATAAAAACCAGTACAAATAAAAGAGTATAGAGAAAGTATATGTTTTGATATATTCTGACATATTATCCATCCATTAAAATTTATATCATTATTCAAAAATAATTCATATATTAGAGGGTTACACATTTCAAGGAGTCTATAGTATATGAATTGAAGATACATGCATTGATTGAAAATAAAAATTACAAAAAAATGATTCCAAATTAATATTACAACATAATGATATCACTATACCATCTCAAACTTGTTTTCTTTATTCATTCATCACACGAGGGATAATATTTAATTTAATTTGTTTTAATAATCAAATCACATCTTAAAAATGGTACACCAATTTGGAATTAGATCCAAAATATGTAATTATTTTTAAAAAGGTAATCAAACCCATTCCACACAATAGAAAATCCCACCAACACAAAAACACCGCCTAAATCATATGTCTTAAAGATAGATCACATAAAAAATATAAAAATGAAAAGAACTGACTAAATAGCCAAAATATATTAAAAAGGATTATAACATAGATAAACAAGATCAGAGGCCCCAAAGAATCATAAGAAATTTTTTTGGATTCATAATATTTATTAACATGTATTTTCCTTATAATTAATGTAGTGATTTATCATGAATTTATCTGCTATTTTATTATACACTATATGTTGTTGTTGAAGTTATATTTCAAATTTAAATACAACTTCTTTTTATTCATTTAGAATAATTGTATATTTCACCACAAAAAAATGTTTCTAATTCGTCCCCATCATCATCAATAATCATATTAGTCTCTCTCAATGCTGCTTTGATAGATTTTATTAATAATGACTATTGTCAATGAATCAGATCCATAATGTGAGAAAGTAGGCACATTATCAATAGGTTATGCTGGTGCGGGTATATTTTTAAAATACTTGATTCCACAAAAGATATATTAGAAATAGTACATTAAATATTATAATTATATCTAAATTACCATGTTTTCATAGAAGTTAGGCAGATGTATCCCTAGAAATATATCATTTTTTCTATTCTGAGAGCTCAATAACATGTAATCATTCTCAATATGGTAAGATTTCTCATATTCATTAGGTTAACATTCATTTCCATTAGAATTTAATACCTTTTATTACTCTTGCAAAAAATTGAACAATACTTGAAATCATAAACATAGGAGGGTCTGTTTATCTATAAAACTAATTATCATCATTGAATGACTTGGTATTAGAATATGAATCCTCATTTCCAGAAGGATTAATAAAAGATGGATGATATTGAGAAGGTGTAATCATAATTTCATTAACTTATGTACAAATACAATTCCTATTAGTTTCAAATAAATAATGATATTTTTTGTTCTTTATATTTTCAACCCATATTTTTTTGGTCTTGTATCTAGACGTTCTTCATTACGAATTTCTTCCAAATTATCTTGAATGATGTCAAATTATATGGAATTTATTGTATAAACAAGAGTGTTTTCAATTAAAATATCCATAAAGAATCCAATGCCACAATTTTTAATCAATATTTATGGTGGAGGAGATAGTGATATCCCTATTTAAACACAACACATGGAATAGAATGTATATATATGAGTCTTGGAGTGGTTTATAATTTAATATGTTTCCCAATTATGTTGTAAATAAAAAAATGAATCCTTTGTTAACCAATGTTGTGTTCATCCATAGAACCCAAAAGAGATAGGGGAAATTGGAGTATATGAGTTAGTGAAAATATTAGGGGACTATATCAATACCTTCTGGAAACATTAACAAAAGGACAAAAATAGTTTCATCCAAATCTGGTTGTAATAATTTTCATATTTGAAACAAAAATACACATATGAGTAAATAAAACTACCAACATGAGTGTTCATGAAACCAATAAATTCTAGTTTTTAGGAAATTTATGGTGGTTATAAATTTGAAACCTTTTTCCACAAACACAGTGCATTGACTAGAGGATGTCATTTGGACCTATTAATTCGGGAATGAAATATTTGCAAGGAAAATTTCTCAAAATTTCTTAAATATGATGTGCAATGATCTATCATCTAAATGATAATGGGACATATTATTTATGATGTGTAAAAATAAATTAAGTATTTATGATCTATTCATGAATTTGTTAAATTTTCTCTAGAAGGTGCTATGATTGGTTAGTCCATTATAAACATCAATCCAACCAGAACAAGGATCTCATCCAACATCTATAGACATGTTAGGCATTAAGGGATAAAATTGGCGATACTAATCATCATTATAGACCACAAAAACAATTAAGTATAGTCCTTTTATATCTTCACCACTCTATTATGTACAAATATTTTATATATTTGAAACTGGCTTATCAACTACGCTTATATTAGGACAGGAAGCATTGTTCATTCCCAAAAATGGATGAAATGCTCCCCTAATTCAGTAAATCCATCTGTAACATCCAATAATAATATCATGTCACAATAAACCTCAAAATAAATTTCTCCCAATAGATCCTACATCACAAAACAAATAATTTGAGGAATGAAACAAATATAAATATGAATTATGAAACCACGCTCATCATTCAGGTTTAGTTGAAAACAATCCAACTGATTCAGAAAATTTTCTACCATGAAAGGAAGAGACATCAATATTATTGAATATTGCAAAAAAAATTCCCATTCCTAGAATATAGAATATCTCAGCGTCATAGTTAGATAATATCTCAAATAAATAACTCAATATTTGGTTAAATCTCTCTATATGATGATATACATGATATATTAACTATCTTAGAAAAAAATGTTATATCATAAAAGATTGTACATCCCCATATTAAGTGAAAATTCTACCACAATAAACACCCTACCATGTATGGTATAATTTTACTCATGGTGCATCAAATACCATGACCTATATATAATTACTTCCTACATATTCATCAATATTCTACTGAGCCCAACTCTTTATCAATCACAAATGAAAAGGTAATCAACATGCTACTTTACATGTGTCATCACAATAGCTCTAGTTAATCTCATCCCCAATTACACAAATTATCACTGACATTTTTCAATCTAAGTAAATACCTAAAATTTCTATTTTGGTCTATCAAAGGGTTCGTCAACTATAAAATTCAAGTATAAATATCTTGTAGTTCCACAACAATTCCATTAATGATTTACACCTCTATCATAATCATGGTTGCTTCCTATGAAAGCATTGAATCAATATTCACTAGGTCCACAAGTGAACCTTGCTCAAAAATGATATTTCCAAGAATTTAATCTTTGATTTAATGAAATAGAACATCCTGATATTACCACTATGATAGTTCTCTTATTTTATATCTAGGACCATCCTTATATTCTCTATATGAATTTCCACCAAATTTGGGTTACTGTGTATGTATTCCATGCTTAAAACCAAAGAATATTCATGGTATTGGTGGAATGTTTAGTTTTTCAAATACATAAAAATTTTGTGTACATTTATCCCAACAAAAGGTATATCTAGAAACTCAAAGTTCCTGTAGCAACATTAGAATATTGTATTCAGAATATAAAACTCATAAAAACTATAATAGTGGTATCAAGGACTGATATCATTATTTTGAAACAATCATTCACCATGAAACCTTTAAAAGATTTCACCATCCAATATAAAGTGGGACATTATCTTTATCATTACCTTGTTCATGAAATTGTTTCTAACCCAATCCATATGAACTAGTCTACCTTTTTCAATAATGAAATATGAGATTACTAGGAAAATAAACTGAGTCTCTAGAAACCCTTCTCTTGATCGTCCTCCAACTACACCATTATATTGAAAAGTATAATATTGGTTATCTAATATTCCACAGAAGTTATCAGCGAGTTCCTAGGAGAATATAAATGCATAATGAAATCTACCACCTCAATGGTAGTCCCGAAATATACCCTAGTATGAACTCCATATATTACTCCACTAATGATGGAATCCAAATTATTTTATTATCCTCTACATAGTGGGACATTATCAACACCTAAATGGTGATGGATTACATATTCCTAATCGCAATACCGACTCATTCAACCACAATATCAATCCCAACAAAAAATGATAATCTTTTCCCAGTTATATATATAAATAAAACTCATATTTTGTGATTTTTAATTAGTTTATAGAACTTATACAACTAAAGAATTCCCTAAATTCCATAAGAAGGTCTCCTCTTATTATCCATGGGGTCCCATATAAAATTCAATCTTCCCCGATATGACTTGCACTGTCCAAATACAAGAGATATTGATGAATCACTTGTTTTGAGAACAATTTTTCTATATTTAGTATGCTATTGTACCTACTAGATAATACGTATCTTAAAATTGAATTAGAATATGAGATAATTAATTGAAGTTGTTTTTACTATTATTTTGGAAATATTTTAATAAAAAAAATATTACCTTTGATCATATTGGGTGAAGCCCAGTCATAGCCCACCATTTTCTAAAAGGACTTGTAGCCCTTACCACCATCTCCATGATGGTGATGTGGGCCCCCATGTTTTGGTTTTTCTAGTATATCATAGACTTTTTCTCCATAAAACTATCATTCATCATGAGTTACATAGATGTGTCTCATAACATCACCTCCCTAAGGGCCCCCCTAAACAAATATAAAAGAACTCAGATCATAGTGCTACCTCTTCATCGGGGTCCACCAACTGTCTAAAAATAATATTTAGAATGACGGGTTAGGAATTCAAGATTCATATAACCTTGTGAATCATAATAATAACATCAAAACTCCCCTGAATGACTGGATCCTCTATAAAATCCATGATCTATAGATCCATGTGTCAGAGTATGTGAATTGGAATGTCTCCACTACTGAGAAATCGATGTCTGATACCTACTACCAAATATTGGTGAGTTAACCACATGATTCCGACCAACATCTCTAATTACCTACCATCACAGTACTAGGAATATTGTATTAAATAGATCCCAATCAATATATATAACAAAAGTGGGATGTAAAAAAGAAGAACTGAATCACTCAAATGTCTCTATGGATTCCTTGATCCAACATCCCCACCAATAATAATTCTACTGGTAACATTTCAATACTTTGTTACTTATGGTTACCAAATTCCCATGGTATACTCAATATAAATCATAATTCGATTATGATACTAAATAATATATGGTATCTTAAAGATGAGTAAGATAGATGGGTAACACTCATCGTGGAACTTCTACTCGAAGTCATCCTATGATACAATCATCTCATAATGGCTCAATTTCACTAAAATACATCAAACTCCATCAAAATTCATGTAAAATATGGATTCATTCAAAACCATCTAATCTGTTGAGGTTGAATCTATCTAGAAGTAGTTTACCATCGACTAAAGCCTGTCATCTACTTCATCAGGACACGTCATAATATAGAACCATACTAGTTTCTAATAATAGAACATATAGAGTACCCCAAACCAATATGCATCATTTTCCTGAACAACACAATCTATTTTTATCTTGACAGTATGAGTTTCCTTCCATTACCAACATAGTGGAAACACCTAATATGATTTCCCCTGAACTGAGGCCCCATTACTCATCATATTATCATCATGATCTTGAATTGATAACCTATATATAATTCTTTATGGATTAATTCTAATTGAAATCGTCATATACAAAATTTAGATGACAATATATATATGTGGTTTTTTGAATCATGAAAGAATGTCAACATACAAGATCCAATATGATACATGTATTACTATTCAATGTAAATTATTTTTTAGTGTTTTGAGATGAAATGTAGTCAATAAAATTCATGGAGTATGGATACAACAGATTCCACACCAACATTTGATTCCATACCATAGAGGATTCATTTGAGACACTGTGAAACTATTTCTATTAGTCACAACCAATTCATCACAAGGGGAAAATACATTCATCATCCTAACGAATGATCTCTTTGGATTACACACTATAATGTACTTATCCACTGAGAACATCCTAAAAAAAGGAATACTAGGACACCACAACCCCACACCCACCTCAAAAACAATATCAGCTAGAAAAAATAAAAATAAAATATAATATTAAATTTTATTCCTTATATTAGTGTACCTATATACATGAATCAACCTATATTCATAAAATTTCACATGGAAACAATAAAAGATAGTTACCTCTTCAGTGAAAACATATATGAAAAATCCTAAACTAAAATAATTTATCGTAAGATATTATATTTAAAAAATGACAAAAAATTAAATTTTAAAATTTAAAATATTCCTCAATATTAAAAAAATATAATAAATTAAATAGCAGAGATCATGGATCATAATCTCTCATTTGTGACTACTATACAATGTCAACCCACCGAATTATTTTAATTCTCCTCTAAATAATAAATCAATCCTGTCATTTTTGTCACAAAACACGACACCTATGGGAATATCCCATCCATGGGTGACTATAAAAGTACTATGTAAGATGCCAAAAAATCCAAAAGGTAAAGATAGAGAGATACAAAAAGAGGCCATATCAACTCATAGAATGAGAAAAATGAGAACATAATAGATACACATATAATTATATATATATATATATTATCATAAATATTCCTAGATGACTGAAAATGGATTTAACTATCTCAATATAAAGTACAATTTGATGATACTTTTTATTGCTCTAAAATTTCACCACTGATTACCTACATCAAATAAAACCTCACAAAAATATGAATGGAGGGTCTTAATAATCACTACTATGCACCAAATCCATGAGAGACATAGATCCCATGGTGGAACTGCATGCCACCAAAGCTAAAAGATAGCGGTGTGCCGCTATGTAGATAGAATAGACATTCCATGTGTTGGGGAGCACAATCTATATCCATATATTGAGTCTTGAGATTGGTTCCCTATGGTGACTTGGTAGTTATGAAATAGTAATCTCTCTGATGAACCAGGCAAGTTCACTTCCACCATCATGAGTATCCTAATGAATAATCCTACAAGGAACATCATTCATCATATCATGCATTCCATAGTGATGTCCTATACAGTGTTCTATTTGAAAAAACACTCCATATTGACTATTATTGGGCCAAAATATGAGAAATGGATATTGATATAATGGAGGAAGATGATTCTAGTTGAAAAACATTGTTTAAGGGGTGTAAACATGTCATGTGACCCTTCCTTGTTACATGGACATGATCTCTTATAAAAAGTTATTGGAATCATTTTCATCCTAAATGGAATGTATATGTAGTAGATTCCATATCTTGTCTAGATTAGGTCTGATAATGTCCTACCGGATGTGATCATTTACATTGGGTCAGGCATGTGTACTTTCTCATGTACATGGTCTTTCCTAGGTACTAGACCTACCTTGTGTACTTCATGAGTAAATTAAATGTCTGACCACATGGTATTATTGTGTGTGTTATATATTGTACATACACATGTAACCTTAGGAGAATCATATAGTGTGTGAGCCTAACCACTCGACGTGGAATCTATAAATATACATGAAACTCAAAAATTAAAGGAATGAGGGATATATGTTGTTTATTCATTCAAAATATCTTTCACATAGTCTATACTTTTATATATCCATATGTTCCTTCATGTGGTTTCATGTCCATTCTCAAATCCATGATATTTTACCCTTGACCACCAATAACTCAAGGAAAATACCTACAACCATCATTTCGGAACCTCAGGTGGATTCAGTATAGAATCCTTGAATACACATAAATCCTTCATGTGCCTCATGAATTTATAATTTCACTTCGACTCTTTGGGATCCTATATCCATGATCATTAAAACATAGTCCAACATGATCAACATGGAAAAAAATCCCATCACCATGCACACAAATAAATTGAATCCAGGTGTTCGATCATGCTCAAACACAAACAATCAATGACAAATCATGACCTTGTGCTCCAATAATAAATAACATGATGAAATTTGGTGGAAAAACTAAAAAGATAAAATTTGTGTCACCATCATTTACAATGAATTCCAAAAAAATATTACATGAATGGGAATACCCTGATGTGAATATAGAATAGAAAGTGTAATATAACATGAATAATTGAATTTTCACAATAGGATAAAGTGATGGATCAAATAATTAACTTCTGAAAAATATTAAAATTTATCAATTCTAATTTTTTGAATAAAAATGTTGAAAAAAACAATTGAAAAGTACAAAAACGTTTAATATCAATAGATGGTAATGAATTTTTTCTCTATCGAAAGGGAAGTTCCACTACATTCGCTAAATCTCTATCAAACTAGATTTGACCAACTATCATCATCCAATGTGATTTTACCATAATGAACAATGAATTTTCTCCTCAATTATCAAATGTTCTATGAGGTGATCCTTATAAATTTTTTATAACAATTTATTTATAGAGGATATTAGGTATTTCACATTTAATATAAGTAAAACGAAATGAATAATTTATATTAATTTCATGCACTACCAAATGACTTGTTCAAAAAGATGTCTAAAAAACCCAAAATTTTGTTTCACATTGGGTGAACCCTATATTCCAGAATAAAACATTGTCTCATATTTAACATCCAAGAATATGTTTGGAATTTATTACAGTTTTTTGGAAAACTACACATGTTAGATATTAATGTATTTAATATTTTTATATTACCAATTTCTTCCTCACCGGGCTTCCAAATCTCATAATGTATTAGATTCTAGATCCCAAAAAATTCTATAATATATTACCATGTCTTACAAATAAAAACGTACCCTACATTGTTTTTATATTTTCACTTATTATTAATTTTTTTGACCAATATATTAATATTGTTTTATATTTTATCTTTAATTTAAATTTAATATTCATTCAAATTAGCCTATTTGAAATAATTTAATTCAAAAAAATTATGTTTTAAAACTACGTGGTTCTATGTCATTTACCATTTTTTAATTATTATTTTTGAAAAATTATATCTTTTTTATCTTATTTTCTATGTAAATTAATAAAATTAAAAAAATTATATAGAATTTAGATTTATTATATATATTATATGAGTTCAAATTCACCTTCTATAAAGATAAATATTGTATTAAAATTTATTATATATATAACACAAAATTTATACATAGTAGCCTAATTTATAATTATGTAATTATTAATAAATATTTAAATATTAAAACTTTAATTAATATATATAAATAAGTGAAATTTTTTATGGAGAAAAATTATGAGATTCACAATAATTTTGATTTTTATGGTGTTTTCCCCACTATCATGAATATTATAAAAATTAGTAGGAATGATGCATATTTCGAAAAAAAAATACATGGATTAAAATATTTCATGGAAACCATCAAAAACCTATAGATTTGGATAACACCCTCATGGTATTGGTTGTCAAGTATTTAATTATAAATGGTTAAACACCCCTTGTAAAAGTTCAGTGTATACCATGAATTTTTGTGAATTTTATTATTTTAATTTTTTTTACCCTCATGGGTTTTTTTGTTCATTTAGCTCCTATATTATTTTTTCATTCATGATGCAACATGAGTGTCACTTTTTCAATCATCAACCTCACTATTTATGTCATTAATTTAATAATGAATCTCTACGTACAGAATTTACAAAATAATGATTCATTACCTTTTATAAACTAGTTAATATTTAATTTAATAAACTAGAATAATGTAAATAGTACTCTTACTATATATATGTGTTATGTTTTGAAAAAAATAAAATTTTGAATCATTTAAATTATTTTATAAATACAAATATAGTAAAATAATTTATAATTTTGAATATTTTTTGTTTACATACTTATATATGAATTTTTTATAAAATTTATATATCATATTATATAATAGTTCAAATAACATACATGAACTAAAATAATGTGCCTAATAAGTTATTTTGAAAGGATATAAAATATAAAAAATAAATAACAGAAAATTTAATTATGATGTACGGACTACATTCATAAAAGGTAGTGGAAAACAAATTACCTTAGTGAGAATAATGAAAAAATATTCATATATTTAATATAAATTGTATTTTTCCTTTATATAATTATTTTAAAAATATAATATTCTTGAAAGAACATTATTTTTGACATATTATACTATTTTTTTAATTGTTTTCATTAACTCTATTTAGTTCTCAATTATTTTTTATTGGAAAAATCTATGTGTAATATTTAATATTTATTATATTCAGATAAATAATTAAATAACATATAAAAATTACCTATTTGAATCATTATTACATTTCATGTAGCTATCATTGAATGATTATAAAATTTAAAAAACAAGTAAAACATTAATTTAATTTAAGACATAGAGTATGATAAAAAGTCACTTATTAATTTATTAAGAATAATAAACAAAGAATGATTTAATTAATTAAAAACATAGATAGGAATATAGTAGTTTTTAATATATAAATCATTTCTATGGAATAATAATATTTTATGTTGTTTTTTTTTATTTTTTTTAAACCGTTCATGTTTACTACTATGGTTTATGTGTATAGTAATTTTTATATTAATTTCGTATTATTTACATTTTATATCTTTTGTCCTTTCTATGTCACTTACATGAGATATTATTATATTTTATATAGGATTCTATAAAATATTATAAAATATAAAATAATAACAAAATATTAATGTCATATTAAAATTACTATGAATATAAAAATAGATGATATGATAAATAAATAAAGGAAAAAAAATAATTATTAGGTAATTAAAATAAATGTAATAATAATTGTTTTCAAAACATAAAATTTTTACACATTTACATGCATATTCACAATAATTTTGTTATTTTGTATGATATTAAAAAATATCAATTATAGTAGTAATCATTATTATATTTAAATAAATAAATATTAATTGAATTATTAATAAATATTAATTATATATGATGTTGACATATTTGCAAGGAAAACTTTAAACAAGAAATAGTGAAAATATTTTTTTTAACGAATATTCATATTTTTTTCATTGTTTTACATAAATGATGGAATTTAACAATTTGAAATTTAAATGAATTATTAGGTTTAAAAATTGTATTTTTCTTATTTGATTAGTTTACATTATAAAAAAAATAATTTATCTACGAGAATGAAATGTTGTTGGGATACAAAAAATATTTTTCTATAATGTTATCCCTCATCCCAATGGTCTTAAAGAAACTTTTAATGATCAAGAGATTGTTGGATGACCATGAATACTAACATGTAAGGCCAACTGATTAGCAAGGGGGGTGGGGATGAGGCCACACCCATGCACAAAATAATAGTCTGTTCTGAGGACCATGCCTAACTGTTCATGTTTTCACAATCCCATGTATTTTGTTTAATGGTCTATGTAAGATGTGATAACTATTATTTTATAGATTAACTATGGGTAGCCAGAACATTTAACTTATATTAAAGTAACTCCTAACAACATTTAAGGTGTGGGATAGTTTCTCCATGGTATTATACATCAACATACAAAAAATTCAATGTTCAGGCTTCATACACAAGACCATGCAGGTTGAAATTTTTATTAAACTCTCCGCTTATAACTCCCAATGATAATAATTTACCACCATTTAAATTAGTAATTAACACTGTGGACGGATCCCATGAATGATCTAGCTCAAGTAGAAACCCACTCCGAAGGCCCTACACCACCATGAAGAACCTATGGGATAGCTGGAGATCATTGTGATCCCCATGTTAATGAAGATTTCACCCATAAATGAAATAATATATTTTTCCGGCAATTTTCAAACTAAAGCATGTCATGAAAAATCATGAATCAATAATACATAAATGAGGACATTCATTTCATGCACAGGAATATAGTCACTATAATGTATATATTTTACTTACACCATAGTGAGGCCATGTTTACATTTTTTGAAAACTCCATTATCCATTAGTTATCTCATGATACAACATGGGTTTTATTGTTTATTTGAAGAAAAATAAAATAATAAATATTTTTTCCTCATTAAATTTTAATTAATTAAATACCCAAATATAGGGATAGATATGATATTTCAAAAATGATAAAGTTTAATGGATGTGTTATTCAACTTGTTAAAAAATGAGGGTACTGCAAAATACAAAGGATATAATTGACTGGGAGGTGACTGATTATGCACTATTTCTATATTTTTTTATACTTCTAATGTTTTTTATTCATTTTATTTTATGTAACAAGATTCATTAAGCTGATAAAAATTCATCCACTATTATTTACTCAAATTTTCACTCTCTCATTCTCCTCATTCTCATCTTATATTCTTTTTATGTTTTCATTTTCAACTATAAAACTCAATAATGAGTGAGTAACTTGAGGATTATTACCAAAAAAAGATAAATATTCATAAATTATAATATTTAATAAATTATTGTATTTTGTCTTATTTATGGGTGATGATGGTGATATGTGTAGTTTTGGTGATCATAGACCACAATTGGGATCACAACATAACTTATATACAATTATTTCAAATTTTCACTCACATATATGACATAATTTCTACTTACATGATGAAGCTGAGTTCATTAATTCTTGAAATTGTATATAGTGGAGTGGGGCAATGGAATATAACACACAAGAGATTTCATTTTTCTAAAAAGAATTGATTATATGAGGTGGTTTTATTATTTTTTAATAGAAATTCAATATTTTATAGCCACTTAGTAAATAGATAGTAATCCCTGTGGGTGTTTTAATTTTTTTTTATCAAATAGAATTTAAAACAAAAATATGAATAATGAAAACAGCTAAAACCAAATCTAAATTCCAAGTATATTCTTATCTAAGTTCATTATTTTTTCATCTCAAGTTAGATTATAATTTCATTAACATTGTTTTCAAAATTACTATAAAAAATAGAGTAGTTTTTGTGAATTATAATTAATATGTGAAACATTTTGTAGTAACAAATGTATGATTACATTGGTTTTAAATTATTATAAATATGGAAAAACATAATTAGTATCATTGTCACAACATATGAGTGGTGTTCAATCAATACATGGCATCATTATCAGAGGGCATAATAGCTATTTGAGGAGTCATTTATTTTTTACATTTTTCTAAATAATTTCATTAATTTTATTAAATATATAAAAATCTAAAATAACTATTTTTTCATTACAGTTTCTATATACCTCTATTATTTTTTGACTAAGTATTCATAGGTTCCAGATCAAAAATATGAAATGGTCAATGACGATTTAAATAATATTTTTCAATGGATTAAAAGAAAGATTTATTTGGGGAGGATATAAATAAAAGAAATTTCGTGTGTGTATTTGAACAAGTCAAAACTAAAGGCAGCGAATTAAGAGATTATACGACTCATCACATAAGTTGTAGAGCCCAACGATGTAAATAATGAGGTTCTATACAGTTTATTCCCCCGTGCTCAACCATTCCTATATGAGAGTGATGATGAAGAAATTCATGATATAATCATATTCCATTACATATTTTTGAATCCAAGGAAGATTAATAATGAATCCATGTGATTTAAATTGATGAAATGATGTTTGATCATATCATCTATCCTTAATCTATTAATATAAAACTACACTAAGTCCTTAAAATTGAATAAGAGACTGAATTTTAACAAGAATACGATGATAATCACTTCACTGAAACATTATATCTAAATTTATTCAATATTAATTTAGAATTAACAAATGGGTTTTTTAATTTTCATATTCATCTAAATAATGTATTACTTAGGAGTAATTGTAATAAGAAGAATATCAAACTATTGTTCCTCACATCGAGCAGTCTGGTCTCATTGAGTTTTTTTAAAGTAAGCCAATGAGGAAATCCAAGTGATAATACAATAGGAACACTAGATAAAATATAATCATAGTGAATTGGTGAATATTATTATTTATTATTAATGATTAAAAATAATTCATGATAATATACATTCTTACTCTCAATTTGAAAATTTATTTAATTTAGTAAACCTGATGAAAGAACTAGAAGAGAAACAATAGGTATCACCAGCTGAAACTAATAAGGACTATGATCCGTACTTCATTCTACCATTGTAAGGAAAGATATAATTTTTTTATACTGGGATGGATATCATTTACTCACTCCATGAATCCTAATATATAAAAATAATAAGTTCCAAATAGGAAAATCCATATTTGGTTATTCTTTTCAATGAATACACTCCCACTACAATATTATCAATGATAACCGGTATATTTCATCAAGACTTGGTAAAATGATAAGGCCAAAATGGGATATTCTAATATTATTTATCTTTAAATCTATTTCATATACATTATGTTTCATTCATAAGAATTATTATAGAATTCTACCGATTCACATATTCAATTTGAGAATAAGATGACATGGATCGTTTTTTAAATGAAGGATATTCCATTTTAGGTCAATATTGAAAAAATGTGATACCAAATAGAAAGGATAATAATGTAATGAAGTATCACAAGAAAATGGAGTTTACCTTTATATTAATATTTTAAAATCCCAATCTTTTTATATCACTTTGTTTTAAGATTTAGAGATGAAATTTAATATCATATATTTAATTTATTTCTAAGTGACATTTCTAGGATGAATGAACTTATTGGTAACCATGTGATTCAATGTTTTATAATTGATTAATAAAATTTATTGCGGCTTCATTTGGAGAATTGAATAATTAGATAGATATATATATATGTTAATTTCATGAAAAATAATTTTACTGAACAAGTTGATTCATATAAATAAAATTTCCCTTCATTTTATCACAATTTTAATTTGTTATGTTTATTTTAATTAAGTTTTATTTATTGTTAGTGATCTAAATAATTGTCCGAAATAATGGGTTCTTTTCTCAATTAGAATAAATGATCAAAAAATGATATATTATCTTGAGTATATTTTATATTGATATTGGGGCATGTCACCTTATAAATGATGAATGGAATCATATCAGAGATATAGATTTAAAAAAAACATTTTTTCAATATTTAAGAATTTATATTGATAATAACATATACATGAAACAAATTATACATTTACCTTTTTTCATTCATTATATAAATAGAATTACCATGTATGTATGGAGAAAAATATACAACCATTAATTTCCATTCCCACCTTCCACTTAGTAAATTGTAAGATATTTTAATATTGATGTGTGGGGGAGAAATAATTCATTGTAAAAGTGATGAAATACAATATAAGGTAAAAGGGTTTGGTTGATATTTTTTTAATTATAACTGGTTGTGGATTCATTCATCAAACATTAATATATGTACCTTTTTCAAAAAAATTAAAACTAGTAAGTTATTTTGGATAAAATAATGAATCATAAAAACATGGCTTATGATTTTTATCATATAAGGTCAATTGGTGTATGTAATGTTTATTTTAAATCTGAAAATTCGAAAAAGTTATCGAAGTAAAATTATATTTTATGAAATATAATTTTAATATAAGGATAATAATTAAGAAGAAACATTTCATTTGTTATGTTTACATTTATCAAAAGTCTTTATATTTTTAAGAGGATAATTCCATAAATAGTTTACATTTGACATCATGTTCAATACATTAGAGAAAATACATATTATTCAGTCAATAATATTTGAAAAATTAATTCATATAAATCATAAACCATATATTTATTAGAGACATGAATACTGAAATCATCTTTATTTCACATGAATTTTATTATTAAAATATCAAAAAATTAGTTTATTTAAAATGTTATGGTAAGGTGAATGTATTCTTAATTTTAGGATAAATATACTCTAATTTTTATCAATAATGTTGAATTTAAATATTTAAATTTAAGGTTGATCTTTTAATGACATGAATTATAATATTAAATTGTGAAAACTAATGAATAAAAATATAATTTTCACAAATTTCATTAGATAAAAAGAAAAATAAATTGACAATGTAATCATTTGAAAAATTATAAGTTTTCTTGATGTTTTCTAAAAAACATAAAAATTTATGTTTTCATTTATAATAATTGTGTTTTTGTTTCTTTAGATGAAAATATTTATAAAATGGTATTGGTATTTAATTTAATGTTGATATTTTATTCTTGATGGTAATCACAATTCGGATGTGGGTTAATTTGAAACATTCATATTATTTGGAAATTATATATATATATAATGATTTTATTGAATACTTCCATTATCTTAATTTTTTTACAAAAATGCATTAGAATAAAAATAATTGATTTAACTGGATTTAATTTATTAAAAAATAATTTTTAATATTTCAATTCAATATGATATTCTAGTAGAATTTTTCAAAGAGTTTGAAATGTTTTCTATGTACACACTAATTTTCCAACAGGGTTATAGTTTATACTAAAGGTCCAGGAGCCTCTAATAGATCAAAAAAGGGGGTCACTCAACTAGGTAGTCCAATAGGGAGGGTCTGATTAGTGGCTAGAGGAGGACTAGGAATTGTATAATATTATAGTAATAGAAAATGGAAAGGCATGTGTGGGAACATAAATTTCAACATATGACTTTGTATGTTTTCCGTTGGAGTATGTGGGCAGTAACCCCCATCTTCCATAATGTAACCACACGAAATCACCACTAATTATTTATAATAGAAACCATTCATTATATTTTCGATGTTGTATTAGGAGGCCAAGCTAATGTTAATCATCTTACCGAATATCCACTGGCGTGATTCTGTTTCCTGGCCCCATGCATTGAAAAATCCCTCCACCACTCTCTATTTACTACCACTTAAAAACTACACCAGAACACCATAAATCATATTATAGAACATTGTGTCTCATTACTCTTAGAGATACTTCTTGAGAAGGATCCCACTGATGAGGCCCTAAACTCACATGGATCACCTTTGAAACCTCAGGTCACCTAACTGATTCCAACATCATTGAATAATGTTTCTATTAATGGATGAATTATTGATCTAGCCAATGTGAAGGCCTGATAAAATTCAAGAAAAAATGTCTCCATTTACACATATATGTGTCCATTCATTCCATAAATACAAATATATCAACTATAGTATGAATATTTATTCCTTGTAATATTGATCCCATGTAGGACAGTTTTGGAAACTCTTTTATCCTCAGGTTATTTTAAGATACACCAACGGTCTCATGGATTATTTGTTGAGAAATAAAATAAAAATTGGGATAACCTATAAAAATCTAAACTTCAAAAATAAATAGATGTGAAAATACTTATATGATATTAATGAATGATAATGGAAATTTTATTTTTTTATTTTCCCCATTCACAGAGGAATCTATCATTACTTTTAGAGAGGATCATCCTAGAGTGGAACACTATTGAATTTATTTCATAGTTTTTTATGATTTTGTATTTATTATTTCTCTTGCAATATATAACATTAATACTCCTAATAATAAATATTTTTTGACTTATATTTCATCAATTATTTATATCTCTCATTACAATATTTCTATTATTATCATCAACATTATTCTATGACCATGAGATGGTACACTCGATAATGTGTTACTTATATAAGGAATTGACAAGGGGGAGGATAGGTGTTCTTGAATTAAATTATATAAATATTTATCTTTATTGTTTTGTTTGTGGTAGTTGAGGGTGATATTTTTGGGTACATTGATTATCAACCCTGACATTGATAATGAATAAACATCTAGTCTTTTATTGAAACTATTTTACCCCTTATTGAAAAAAATCACTTCACCCAATGGAGTTGATCTATTTAATGGATGAAATGTCCTATAATTAAGATGGTTGCTTGATATAAAATAATCTCTTCTGAGGGGTTTCATCAAAAAATACTATTGTAAGAGTTGAAATTATGATTACAATTGTATTATAGATTTAACAACCAATATAGATAAGGATAGTAATATTAGTGTGTGATTTAACAATTGGGTTATTTATTGATATTTAAAAAAACATAAAAGAAAAATAAAGATACTCTAAACCAATATTAAAGGCCAAGTACATTCATCTCTTATTGTATTATATATTAATTGGATGTTAATTTATATAATCACTCTCATTGTTTTAAAACAATATTAAAAACACACACAAAAATAGTTTATATGATTTATAAAAAGTACCGTAACAAATGTGAAGCTTCTCAAGTTATATGGCCCTTTTAAACCATTACACTATAGAATGAAAATTATAAATAGTTGTTATTTCATCAACCAATGATTTTTATGAGTTAAATATCGATTATAGAACATATGCTTCATAGAATTACTATGAACTTGCATGGAGTTACATTAATGATGATATTTTCATGTTTGTTGATATTAGGATTTAGTCACACTATGGAGTGTATAATAGTGTTGACACATTAAATATTGTGTTTGGAAATTTGTTTTTTATAAGAGATAATAATATGGTTCTAGTGAATGGAAATGTAACTATATTAATTCATTATACTCAATAATTTTACCACATACTCACACAAGGTATAAAGGTCAAGGTATGTTGGACTCCACTAAAATGATGGATGTATATGATAAGGGAAACTCGAGTATTCAATTAGTTTTGTGTTAAGAATTATTTTTTCTACATCGATATAAATTAATTGAAAATTAATGTATGTTGTTAGGAATTTGGTGATCCAAATTCTTCATCTCTTGAGCTTATATTAGTGGAAATATATGTATTCACCTCTAATTCCTTTGTCATGTTGTATTAATTTCATGATGATGCCCATGAATATTCACATTTGGAGAAGAAAAGTGTTTACATAGGATCAGGAAATCCAATTGTGTAGGAGGGTTAATTTATATAAACTGGTATTTATGGTATGAAAAGTAAGGAGTCTGTTCCAATAAATCAATCATTTAATGAGTTGGAATCACAAGTTAAGTAGGATCAATATAAAATGACTCAAATTGAAATATATGGACATTGCATGCATGGATGGGGGTTTATTGGTAATCACCATATGATTCTTCTCTAATATAAGTATAATCAATGAATTATATGTATTGATATGATTAATCCTCAAAAAACATGAATGGATACATTTATGATGTTTTCATGTTGGGAATTATTGGTTGTTTTTTAGTTGTGCTACGCTACGAGCATTGTCTATTGAATGGACTGATTTATTCCATATCAACATCTTATTAAACAAAAAATTTTAATAGAAAAATTTTAATATTAAATATATTAACCATTTATTACTAATTACCATATTGAAGAAATATTGCATTATTATATATTATTAATAGTGTAACATTATTATTATTCATCTTATTAGATATTAATAGTTACATTTTTAATTTGTTGTAGTAATGTTTCAATTTATATTATTAGTTGATAAATTATTTTTTATTTTTTATTTTTTATGATTTCCACAGAGGTTATGAGAAAATGAAACCATAGACGATCATTGAACAGTAGTGACAAGAAAGAATCCATACATGGGTTTACCTACACCATAGTTAACCCATTTCAATTTATATTCTGATGTCCAGATGACATGATATCCATTACATGACATGAATGACCCCTTATCATATCCAACATTCCTAATTTATCATTCCATCACTATGCCACGGTGTACCTATCTTTACTCCCTTCAATGATTCATCAATAATGTCATTTATTTTTTCAGTATTTACAACATATAACCTGAATGGAATAAAAATTAACATATTAAGGTGGATATAGGGATTTGATCCCTAATATTACAAAAATTTACTGGATGTATTTACTGCTCATGAAATCAACCAACCATAATGTAATGTTGTGTAATGTGGTCTCAAAGGTCTATACACCCAACCTACCATGATCCTAACCTTCCAAATGGGTGTAATCACTTCCCATATTATTTCCTATATGTACAAAATCATATCTAAGAATGTTCACATAGATTTTATACAAAATATCATATATAAACCACTTATCCCATATCCATTGTGATAGAATAACTAGGTTACGATGTATTGGAAGGTGCAATAAGAAAATATTATTGGTCCTAACCTGCCACCGATATGTTGTTTCCATCCATCTAATTTCGAGTTTGATAGGACTGAAATATATTATATTAAATATTAATTATTTAAAAAATTATTTAAAAAATTATTTAAAAATTATCACATTTTTTATCCATGGTGAGAAAGTGATCACAAGCTGCCCTTCAACCATCCATGAACCTTGTAATCTGAACCTATGGGTGTCCTATAATAACTTGGTTGGCATCCCAACACCCAAATGAAATTACACATATACATCACTTGTATAAAATATCATTATCCACAAATTTAGACCCATTTTATGTTTGATGTCTCTTTTCCTCACTTTTACACGCCATGGGAAACATCCACAAAGGTCAAATTTCCTAAATATATTATGGGCCAGTTTGGCTTTACTATGTGATTATAAATAGTCTGTATGTAGATATAAAAGTTTCACCATGTTGACAAGGGTATTATCATTTATCCTTTTTGTTTATTTCTATTATTTGGGTGTTACATTGTACGACCATTTAAATAATAAAACCATTGTTATTGAACAAAAAAATCATACCCAGTTTGTGTATCATCACTTCTCAATAGTTATTGTCTCTGAAACTACATATCATGACATGTTCTTCCCTAGTCCATAAACCATGTCATATGTATCGAGAGTCATCCAAGTGGGTCCAGCTATGTAACTACCTAATCCAACCTATAATAGGCCTGAGGTTGGTGACTATCTCTGAGTATTCATGTCTCTAAAATGGAAGGAATTTCTTATGTAACTATAAACACTCACATATCCAATCCCAAAAATGATGAAATATAAGAAAAATAAGGGACATATTCATGAATACCATTATCCCATCCCATAGAGTACGATTAAAAGTAATTTCAATTAATGATAATTGGCCCATAATTCATTCCCATAAAAAGGAAGAGTTTATAACTACAGTTCCAACATACAATTAAAATAGGTTCCTGGATAGTTACATAATGTCATTGGAACACCACACCCTACCTGAACACACAATGCTCTATTTGGTCATATTATTATATGGACACTGTCAAAAGGACCCTCATCTACACTGTAAATTACATGTACGGGAGAATCCCATGCATGGGTGAGTATAACAATACTCAGTAGGACACCCTAAACCCACAAAGAAATACACAAGGGACCGATACAATCAGTTATTCTAAGCATTTTTCTACAAAACCAATATCAATAATATTAATATATACTCAAACCTAGTAACTCAGTCTAGAGGTAATTAGTAACTACAAAAAACCATCACTTGGGATTCATTTTGAATATTCCACAAAGCACACATCTTTGAGGAAAAAAAATAATGAGTCTAATAACAATAATGGCGTCCTCCCGTGATGTATTGTTTTTCAAAAGCATTCATGAGATAAATACATGATTGATAGGAATATAGATATACGAGAAAATTGAGAAGGATCATAGTCTGGGCCATGGGATGATTCCGAAAACTACATATGGATTAACCTACTATGTTTGAAATCCACGCATAGTGATGTTGGTCACATTAATAATGAAGACACTACCATAGGCACATTGATTGAATAGTGGATTCACTCCAGGACACTCCATAGATTCTAAAAACACTCTCCTGGAAGTCATGCTGAAGAGATCATCCTCCTATGAGTAGGAAGGGATACCCACAATCCATCAGGGAAATGATCAAGTACACGATCCCCAACAATGATTGTCCATGATATGGTGGAAAAGAAATCTAAGCCATATCAAAAGGGATACACAGTGTGTAGTATAGTCACACAAAATGTACCTTTACCCCGAGTATTGCTTATGTACAACAATACATGTCATGAGAACATGTCATCTAGAAGAGGTTCACAAAACATGTATAAAGTTTCACATGTCGTGTACTGTTATCTGAGGTCATATTTATATATGTTGGCCATGTGAAGGTATGTGGCTTCCACACAAATATACCTATTTGTGTACTAATACATGGATTAGTCCATGTGACTGGTTTTGGAAAATTCATGTGGTGGAGTATATGCCTTTTATTCAGACAGTGTACTCCTAATTGTGTATTTATATCTACTAGGACACATGCCTAGTCCCGTCGGAGGAACCACACACCTTGTGATAGGTGTCACATGCCGCGTGACACTTCATGGATTCATGAAACTATACCCAACACTCAGAAACCCCAACACACTATGTTCATTGGGATTTTCCCGAAACTCACGTTCTCACATCATCATTTTCCACATAGCTCTATTCACTGATCCAATTCACGCATCAGCAGTAACATTAGATCTGAGGTTACCGAGTCACGATATCGCTGAATCGATATGATTCAGGAATTGAATAAACTTGAAAAATAAGTTCATCATGTTTCTTCATTTCCCATTAATAATAAGAAATTTGTACCCACTATTGTTTGATCCAGTTTTGCAACCACCAACATAACTCCATCAAGTCATACTGACACCCAATATTCAATATCCGGTTGTTTCACTAAAAAAAACGGTGAAAATATCATTTGTTTATAAACCATGAAGAAAAAAATGAATACAAAAATGCGAATAATTTCATGGAATAAATGCACAAGGAATAACCTATAGAACTAATATAAGAAATTTTTCATTATTCCCTATATCAATATCATAGGAATGATTATTAAAACCCAAATATATTCTAACAATCGAACCCCGACAATAAAATCCCACAATTAAAACCAATCCTGCATGAATGATCAAATTGCCGGTCAACCATTGGATTTTTTTATCTATGTTCATTGTTAATTCTATGAATGGGGAAAGAATAATCTAAGATAATAAATCCCTACATTGGAAAAGTTGTTTAACTATATAGGACTTGTTGCCGATGTTGATCTATCAAGAATGATTGGTCAGTAATTCTGTCGGCATCAGTTGATATATTTATCTAAGGACCTCTCTATAGACTTTAGGGAAATCACGTGGGTTTTGAATTCTAACTAAACATCACTACAAAGATTATTATTCAAAAAATAGAAAATGTGGCACTACCTAACATTATAAAAAAATCAATATTCAATTTATTTTATTTTTTAAAATTCCTAATATCTACTTTTCATTGAGAACCCATGATAGATGATGTTAGTCATCCCCTAGTTAATGTTTCTCCTCTAAACTCAATGGTACCCTCAAATTTCTTGTCCAAGAAACTGTTTAGAGGTTATTCCACTTTTTAGTGAAATTCTATGCTCTTGTTATTTATTATCTTTAATATATTTCACGAAAAATTTCTAGAAACAAATTTCTGTAGAATCACACATTGTATCAACTAATGGTCTAGAAATATTTACAAATAATTTTTATTAATAATACATGAAAAAATACAGAACATTTCATTATCCCCACCTTGTGGTTTACATCCCTAAATAGTAAAAAAAAAGGCTCTACAAAAAGATGTGGGTATTGTGTATGAATTTGTGCCTCCCACACCCATTTGATCCCATAGATATTATCATGCCTCCGCCAGTCATGAACCAAGTGGACCAATCAACCATGTAGGATCCTCTCTTTCTAATCATTAGTATCTACTGCGTAATCAACTAAATTCTCTACATCATCAATTTCCACATCACCTCAATCGATAAAATGTGATTGATCATGAATGTACCTCTTCATCTTTGAGATGTGGAAGACACCGAGTACCCAATCCAACTACGAGGCTAGAGAAATTCATAATTACACCTTTCCAAATCTACAATTTATTTGGAAAGTGGTGATAAACCACAGAGAAAAATTAATGCCCCCACAAAATCTCCGCAATTCATGTCAAGGTGAAACTTGAAGTAACACATGGTCTTCTTCCTCAAACCCCAAAGGTCAAAACCCCTATCAGTATAACAAATCTAATGTCTCCATGAATTCTTTATCCACTTCTAGATGATCTACAACTTCTTGGTTGAATCTCTGACAAACTCTGGGACCAAGAGTGGTGACTCTCATGTATTATTCTAGAATCATGGTGACCGTCAGGGTCAACAGTACAAAGCCTCAATTGGTTCCATACCAATATTATAATTTTATGTGTTCTTGTAAATGAAATCAATTAGGGGTAGTTGATTCTCCCAACTATACATGATGTCTTACAAGAATTATCACAACATTTCCTCTAAAACTTGAGTGGTCTAGTCCATCTGACCATCTTTCTGAGGGTAAGAGGTGGTTCTGTAGTGTAACTGGGTCCCAAAGGCCTCTCCAAATACCTTCCACACCAATATATAAAATATCATTATAGTTAGAAAAAACATGGGTGGAAATCCATGGAATAAAAAAATTTCCATAACATAGGGGAATCATAAGCTCTCTAATAAAATCTGATCTCAAATAGGTAGGATGTGGTATAACATAGTGATTCTATCAATAATCACGTAGATGGCATCATGTCTCCTGGATATACATTGTAGTCTTATCAAAAATTCCATTAATATCCCATCCCACATCCATTACCGAACCCACAGGGGCTGAACTAAACATTCATGAACCTGGAGCTCAACTTTTACCTACTAGAACATATGTGATTGAGAAACAAACTCTACAACTTTCTTCTTCTTCATCCCTATATACCAAACTAAATTTGGATGTGATGGTACATCTTCACCACACTTGGATGTACTAACAAATAGTATGTCTTAAAATATTGTAGAACCTCATCCTGTGACACCACAATTACATTTGTACATCATTTGAAAAAATTACATGCTCCCCACTATGTGAATATCCATCAGGTGCATTTCATCAGATCATCTGATCATGTAAGGTCTCACTGTCTGTACGCCCATGTTGTGCTTCCTTGACTGGATGTAATAATGGAATGGTAACAAACATCAAATTGTGGTAAGTTTCTATATCTCTATCAACAAAGGATAACTATAACAAGGCTACATTCTCGGAGGCCTCTTTTAGTATATAATAACTAGATGTCATGCTGAGACAATTTTCCACCACATTCCCCTTCATAGGAGTATAGATAAAATCAAAGTTATATTTATGGAATAACTCTAACCATATCATATTTCTTATTTTAATATCCTTCTGATTGAATATACAATTTAGGATATTTTGATTGGAGTAGACGATAAACCACTCGAACATCAGGTAGTATCAGCATATCGTTAATTGATATACTAGAACTGCAAACTCAAGATAGTGGGTCATGTAGTTCTCCACATATAGGCTTGACTAGATTTAGCATTGGAATCACTAAATTCATCTGTATTAGGACACAACCATGCCTAGTCCCTGATGCACTGTAGAACACTATGTACTCAAAACCCTCCTTCAGAAATATCATGATCGGAGCGCTCATAAATATCTGCCTCACCTACTGGAAATCCCAATGACACTACTCTGTACACATGAGTGATATCCCTTTTGAGTCTATTATATCATTGGTTTTAATAACCTATAGAAAATTTGTATTAATCTCCGGTAATATTCTCATACCCAAAGGATTCTTTGTACCTCCATCACACAAAAAAGTGTCCCTCAAGCTAACACTGCTCCAACATTGTTGGTCCCATTTCTAATCCATCCTATTATATAAAATTTCCTTGAATGTGGTTTGTCTAAATCAAAAAATGGAACTTATAGAGATTCCGATAAATATAGTTCTCTTAGAGTACATCTTGAACCATCCTAAAGTATTTCTAATTCACCTCTATGTACACCAAGTACACAAGGATATCCTCTATAAAGACTACCAAAATCCTATCTATGTTCAGATGAATGATCCGGTTCATGAGTCCCATGAACACATCAGGGGTGTTTTTCATGCCATAGGGCATTAATAATAACTCATAGTGACCATAACGACATCTGATAGTCGTTTATAGTATATCCTCATCTTGTACTCTCAACTAGTGATAGCATTATTGATAGTCAATATTCAAAAATAGTTATTCCCCTATCAACTGATCGAAGAAGTCATTGATCCTTGATAATTTATACTAGTTCTACACAATAACCATGTTCAAGAAACGAATATCCAACCATAACCTCAGGCTTCATCATCCTTTTTTGGAAACAAAACTAGGGACTTTGAGGTTGAAACACTAGGTATAACGTAGCAACTCCACAAAAAGTCTTCAAACTACACCCTAAACTAGTTATGCTATACGAGATCCATCAGATATGTTGTTGTAGATATCAGTTCTATCATAGGGTTTACGTCTAAGTGTAATTCATTCTCATGACCGAATGTTAATCCTATAACACCTTTGGGGAAGATGTGCTCACAGTCCACCACTACTACTGTGAAATAAAAACACATATTGCCTGCTACTTCAATATTTAGGCTAGCCAACTCTTGATTAATAGGTGTCGCCCTACAATAAATGTGTCGATCCTATTGTATCTTGGTTTTATTTTTTCCAAAAATTGAAAACCTCATTACATCACTTTAAACACACCACACCCTTCGCCTAAAATAGTCAATTTGGGCATGGACTATGGATAACCAATCCATATGAAGAATGACATTGTAAGGCCTCAATGTTACCACCAAGATGGTCCAACCGAAAAACTCACCTCCAAGGGTTTGGTCATATAGTCATCATAAATGTGTGATCACTAAGTCTTCTCTAATGGGTATCTCTAAGCTTATGGGTCTTGTCAATGGTTCAACCAGAATCTATAGGTCTCAATAGTAATATGTGGCATGAAAGGAATGGCTATAACTTGTATCTATAATTACATTATATAATGTATAAAATACATATATTATACCTTGAATAATTCCTAGATCTCATTGGTTATATTCCTTGACCGCATGCAGCTATCCCAAACCATGTCCTCTAGCTCTCTAAGCTTAATGTGGACATCCAAGGGGTGATGACTATATCATGTCTAAATGATTACCACCTCTATATGATCTCTCATATCCTCTTTCATGTCCCCCACCCTACATATCTTCCCTTTACAAACGTTTCATATTCCCCACTTTAACATCCATCGTCTCGCAATTAGCAGCTTGACAGGTTCGATAAATCTATGTGAGATGTCCCCTTCCATCAAATTTGTATCATTGTCTCTCCCTTGGCATAATAGATACACCTTTAGAAGATTGAAACATAAAAACCTATCCTAGGACCTCTGAAAATATCTACCACATCTATATCCTTATGTTTGATGTAGACTCCTGGTATGGAGGACTCCATACCGACTTGCCTACTACTGACTATCCCTGGCTGAATCTATTTATCCAAGAAGCTTTTAACCACCAAACCTCACTCTATAACTCTACTATAAGTAAGATAGCATAGAGGTATAACACGATATATAATTTATCTATGTATTCCTCACTCAATAGATTGAGCTTTGAATTATTGATCTCAAACCATATTCCGGTAGTACCTGGAATGGTTGGTGAACCACGATGAATAATCATCCATGGTTAGGCTAGCCAACTAGAGCTAAATAGGCTCGTATATATGCACACCTCTCAATGAATCCTGTGGTAAATCCACTATAGAGAGATTCTCGATCTCCATCCTCAAAATAGTCATCACGTCGTGAGTCTAGATAGACAAACTCCACCATCACTCTACTGAACCCTGAAGAAGGCTCCTCAAAAGGATTCCAATCTAGTCCACTATTTTCCTGACCATTAAGGAAAACATAGGTCACTTCCTCAAACCAATCCTCCACTACCCAATAGACAGGCTCATCATAGAACCTGAGGGGTCTCTTTCCTAGAATCATGTGATGTGCTCTCAGTCAGTGCTCTACATCTTCTGGTACTATGGGTACCACATGCTTCTCCAAAAGTGGCGGTATATCTCATGAACCACCTAGATGTTACATTATGGGAACTACAATATGTATCAAATGCACAACACTAAGGGGGTCTTCCTCATGATTGATATACTGAATCCTAGCTGTTATGCATCTCAGGGGAATCATGTATGAAACAAAAGATTTACTATAATCAATGAGTATATCTGAAATGATGACTCTAGAAGGACATGCAATCCACAACTCATTTCTATATGACTCAGGCACTGTTATTTTCCCACCAACTAGTGATGTCATGTACGAGTTCAAAAATATGGTTGTCAGTGACTTTTTGTATGAATACGATGACCAAAAACACCATTACTTGAGACCATGGACTGAAATCCAAACATGAAATATTTTACACTGTTGCCAAAAAATCTCAAAGGCTCTTGGTCATGTGGTATAACCGAGCACCTCTGATACAACTCTATCATTATCCTTCCTAATGGGGCCCATACACGAATCCCTAATCCTGCCTTCAATAGGCCAGGATATGGACACTAGAACTGAGTAGAAATATCATTAAGATGAGATGCATTTATTATATTACATTATGTTGAAAAAATCCCTAATCTCATAAATTCTGAAAATTTAACACCGCTAAGAGAAAAATGAATTCATAGCGCTATCCAAACCAACATAGTACAAGATGTTGTAATGTGTAATAATGTAAAATGGGCTAGAACAGAATCTCATCAAAAGGAAGACTATATAAATAATTGTTTAAATGGTAGAAAAATAGGTATTAGGATTGTTTCATAATGATGTAGGAACATGTCGGCCGTCCTAAACTCAACGCGCTCTGTCAAGTCCTGATCTCCCCTGGACACCATCAGAAGTTTTCTCGTCTGCACATGAAACAACACATGTGGGAAAATCCTGTGCATGGGTTGGTATAAAAATACTCATTAGGACAACCCAAAACCAAAATTCAACATACAAATGAATGATATAGTCATCTATACTCACTATATTATTAAAACACATATAAAAGAATATCCAGATATACTCAAACCAAGAAATGCAGTCTAGAGGTATGTCAGAACTACCACATACCAACATTAGGGATTCAGTTCGAAGATTCCTCAATGAACTCACCAAGGATAACATAGTTTTGAGTTTGATAGCACTGATGATGTCAATATGAGAATTACTATTAGTCACTTTCCATCATGAGAATGGAATACTAATTTATCTAAAGAGAGAGATATGATACAATAGATTTAGATCACATTTTGGGAAATGGGTTAATATAAACCACTCCATACATATTAACATGCTAATTATAAGATCAATGATCAGTGAAGTTGGTCACATAAATAAAAAAGATTATAACTTGATATCAAAGAAGGAATAGAGAATCTACTTTGAGCCTCTTGGGGGATTTAAAAAACATTATTGTGGAGGTCCTATTGAGTGGATCATACTCGTACCAGTAGGAAACAATTACCCACTAACCTCTAGGGAAATTATAAATGGAATGTACACAAACATATATTGTCTACTATATGGAGGTCAAGGAATCTATTCGATGTAGAAAGGGATAAACGACATGTCGTAGAGTCACATGTCGTGTCCCCTGACCCTGATTTCTGTCTGTGTATAATGGTCCATGTCGGGAGAACATGTCAAGTAGAAAAGGTATACATATCATGTTTAAAGGGTCACATTCATTGTGACACTATCTAGATTTTTCTATTTCTATGTTTCGCATTTTCCAATACACGATTTTGAATCATGTATTCCTACTCATGTACCTATAAATGGAGTATTTGGTGTGAATGGTTCTGACCAAGACATGATGTGAAGTACATGTCGTGTTTTCAGACAATGTACTCTACCCCATTTCGACACATCTTACGAGATACAAACGAATTCCCTTGGAAGGGACCACATTTCGTATGACAGGTATCAAATGGCTTGTTAAAATTCACTGATTCCCAAAACTGTAGAGACCACTTAGTGGGACCCACTTTCCATGTATTAAGAAATACACACCATGTTCATTGGGGTTTTCCAAAAAAACCCTAGTTCACACTCCATCATCTCCCTGTAACTCTAGCTTCTGATCCCGACTACACCTCATTAGGAAACTCCATATCTAACATCATCTGGTCATGACATCACAAAATCGGTATGAATTTGGCTATGAATCAACATGGAGAACAAGATCGTCCACATTCATCATTTCCAACAAAGAACAATAAATCATCCCCCTCCTTGATTCAATCCACTTCCATAACTAGAAATCAATACCATTTAGTCTTACCGGTGTTGGATACTAAATATCATATTGTTGATACTCAAAAAAGGCCCAATGATCATTTTCCCTAAATAATGATGAATGTGAAAAACATGAAGAATGAAAATATTTTCATGGAAAAAATGAACATGTTAATAATAATGGAATGGACCTCCATCGTTTTTCATTATAGTCTCGATCCAATCGGTATGAACAATCATGAAAAAGGAAAAAAATTATTACAATTCAACCCTGATAATAAAATCCCAAAAATTAAACCTATACCGCGAGGACGATTAAACTGAATTTCGACCTATTAATTGGTTGATCCATGTTCTCCATTAATTATTTGAATGGATAATGAGTAATAAGTGATATAAATTCCGTTATAGGGAAAGGTTTGTTTTCTTTCAACGATTTATATTCGATGGTGATTCATCAATAATGAGTGATTTTTTGTCCTGATGTCGTCTGTCAAGATATTTCCCCAAGGTTCTCTCGAGAACCATCAGGGTAATATCTAGTGTTATGAATTATAATTTTGGGTCCATACGAAAATTATTAATAAAACTAGAGAAAATGTGTCTTTTTGTAATGTATAAATAAAATAATTATTCAATCTAGTTTATTCGTTAATACATTTGAAAACTAGTTTTAACCGATTACCCACACCAACCATTGGTATGCCACGACTAGAGTAATGTTTCTGCTCTGAACAAAACGAAACCCTATGATTTATGATCTGAGAACCCATTTAAAACTAATTACACTATTCTATGAAAACATTCCATGTATTTTATTTTAAATATTTAAAATTTTTCAAGAAATTATTTTCGACACACTGGGCATTGGATTCATACATCGTCTCAGTTCTTGGTTATGAATTAATTCTGAAAAATATTTACAAAATAATAATTGGACGAATACCAAGCATTACAATTTGACTAATGGGAATCCTATAATACCCTTGTTTCCATCCAAACACACCACACACTATTACGAAAATATGCTACTTTTCATGATAATTAATTAACCCACATGCCTACACATGTATGTTTCTTGTGTTTTTTCTTTACACATACCGTGGGTTTCCATCCCAGCCTAACAGATTCTATTACCCATATAGTTCACTTATTAGTATAACAACATTCCCCACATGCCAAAATGTTTTCATTCAATGTGTTTTTCTCCAATAAGTCAAACCCTTGGAAACTACCCCATAGATCACACATCATGATACTACAAGAGGCCAGTCAGACATATCATAAGAATTTTTTCATGGAGGGATCCCAAAAAAGAAATATTTACAATGTTGACATTGGTAGTCACATTTATTTTTTTATTTCTCACTATACTTGGGATATTCAACTATACAAAACATTAAAGAAGAACACCGTTATTGTAGATCCCAAATGTTATACCAAGGTAGTGCTTCTTGACTTTTGGATAGATATTAGCTCTAACATAATTTCTCACGAACAAGCCTTCTCTAGTCCATGAACCACATCATCTTGTACCATGGAATTCCAATAATACCTTGGTTACCATCAAGGCACACCAAACACAAAACACCATTACACATTACTCTTACTTATCAAACTAATGAATTCCCTCACATATAAACACATGCTCTTCCAGTATCTTTTTTCCTCAATCACAAACATCCTTAGAATCATTCTAGAAAGTCACCCATAAAAATAATAATCTATTATATGCTTGTTAGTAATTCAAAATGGGTTGTTCAGGGATATATAATCAAAACCCATATAATATTGAGATCTTGTATGTTTATCCAAAACAATCCTCTTATAACATGAACAATAAATTTCAGCTGTTCCTATCCCCAGGATATATAATGAGTAGCATGTGGGGTACAATCGTTTTAAAAACATATAATATTTATAATCAATTAAATAACTTATTTTTCCTCATTATTAATGGTAGTTTTTGGTAGAAGTAATTATTGATAATAGAAATAGTTTTACGGGATGTGATAGAACATTTATTTTTTGTTACTAGTGGGATGTGGTCATTATTATAAATTGATGAACTATTAACAAGAAAAGAATGTGAGTGATTAGTGAATGATAATGAATAATGATGTTGATTGTGTTGTCATGAAAATGGATGGATTAATTAATAAAATAAAACTCACTAAGTAAAAAATAGTTTTAGAGGTGGATATTAGGGTTCCCATGATAAACTATCATATATTCATATTAAAAAAAATAAAAAATAATAATAAAATGGTAAATCAATCCAAAAAAAATAATTTTATTATTGTAACTCTTAGAATCAATACCTTGTGTTGGGGAGGTGGGTTCTATTTTTATAATGGTCAAATGAGACACCATGCAAATATTGTCAATAATTACAATACAAATAATTTAATGTCATATTAATGCAATAAATATAAGAATATTTAATATTTACATGTTAGTGAATTCTGAATTACTAAGACCATTAGGGAAAGAATCAAATGTCATTGTTTAACCTAAATTTTTATTAATAATCTAAAATGTTCAAAATGAATGATATTTAATAATAATAAGTTTTTAAATCATTCTCAAATGTCAGATCTAACCCACCTTAACTCAACCCACCATGGCATGCACACCTAACCGTCAACATATTTTAGCCTCCCCCACTCCACATCCACTTAAAACACACTAATATCACTGGTCACATACCCCTTTTTCATCTCTAATTCATTCTTAACTTTGGAGTTATACCTTGGTAGGATCCTGAAAAAAAATATACACCATGTTGACATAAGTAATAAAATTTGTCCTTTATTGGTCTCACATTTATCTTGGATAATGAACTACAAATTCTTTATTAAAATAATAATTATTGTTGTATATATTACGAAAAAATAATTAATTATATTTTTATTTTTTATTTTTTATTTTTTGATTTTCGATTTTTGTGAATATTATTCATTGTATTATAATAAATTAATAATTATTAGATATTTTTATAATCGACAATTACCTATGAGATTAATAGTTTTTTTATTTTTATATTATTATTATTATAAATTTTTATATATGTTATTAAATATTTGGGATGATTTGGATCCTTGATATTATCAATTTATTTATTCTAATGTTGATTAGTGAATTTCCATGATGGATTTATATCCCAACTATGAAAACAATCATATTAATATCTTTGTTTTTCATCAAATAATAAGAGCATATTAGTGTCTTGATTAATAAAACTTTAGTATGTTCATCTTTAAATCAAGATGCAAATCTAGAAGATGTTGGTGGATCATAATAAATTTTATATATAGAAAATGAAGTTGTATTTTTTTACTAGAACACATTAATTGCTAACAATGATGATTTTTATTTACTGAACTGTAAATATAAAAAAATTAGATTGTCTTTTTAAGGTACATTAATTATTACATTATGGTGATTATTTATTTATCTGGAAGGATTATAAATAATAGATAACTTTTATGCATCAAGGATAAGTATTTTATTACCATACCAAATATTTATATTTATGGGTACATTGTATTTCATCTTGTACTACCCAAAAAATTATCATATATGTGTATAATTGATGAATTTTGGAGCAAGATTCACCACATTTGCGGGTTAATTGTTTAGATAATCAGGTTACTCAATATCAAATTATTCTATATTATTTTATATTTAATGTACATAAGGTAAAATAATTCGGAATGTGTTTCAATTTTTTGAAGCCAAAATAAATGGAATATAATGAATTGGATTCAAATTTTAACCAATAGAAATTTTGGAAATAAATAATTGATGTTTTCACTAAAAAACATGGACTATTCTAGAATTATAACATCATCATCTCCTTTGGGTTGTTGAATGTTCCTTTTTATTGATAACTAAATTTTATAAAACACCGAAAAAAATTATTTTTTGGTGAATTTTTATAGATTCCATTTTGATTTTTATTTACTCTTGAATATAAATAAAATTATCATAATGTTTGTAACTATGAATATATTTTAATATTTAATTTTTTTTGAAACTGTTACTACATTATATACCAAATCTAACAATGTTGTACATTATATTGATAAATATAAGAAAAATAATGATTTATCATATTGGAAAATATATTCATATAACATTGATCACTGAATTTTATTTATCTGATATAAAATAATATTTCTAATGGTTTTGACGCTCAACATTGGAATGGCGAGACCTCTAAATTTTTTTCATACATGTAAATGGAAACGATTTTTGTTTTTATATAGAAAAATAAATATTATCATACATATTTTAACATTGTTTAATGAAAATTAATCAGGTTAAATATAAATTAATAAATCTAGGTATATGGTTTTTGAGGGAATAAATTTAGTTCATCCACCTCGTTATATTGTGGAATCTAAGACTTATCCCCTTCACATATAAAATGTACCTTTGACTCAGAGTACCATAATTCTCATGTATAAAATAACAATCATCTTGATGATGTCATTTCTATTGCATTGAAATATGAATATGTTATGATGGATGATAAAGAAGAATATAACATTGATTTAACTCATGAGACCATAGAGAATGGCACAATGACTATGAGCTTGAAGATATTTTTTGAATGCTAATGATAATGAGAATAAATATAAGTGTACTTCTTGTGATGCATAATTTCAATTAGCATACATGTAGGAATATAGATACATGAATACTATAAATATTAAATAAAATAATGATATAATTTTAGGGGGAATAACCTTTTGAGATTAAATAGAATAAAAGGCCTTCACTATGAGATTTGAAGCATCATATTATCCTACATAGGTTCATTGTTTTTATGAATCTCAACAATAATAGAATGGTGGGAATCCCTATGATTTAAATTTTTTTTGAAGTATAATACCTTATTATAGTATATTGAGGATTCTAGTTAGACTTGTTATTTATTATTATATCAACTATTTGGAATAACGATGTTGATGTGAGGAAAACAGTCCCTTATGTTTTTTGACTCTTTTGGGGGGTTGGGAGGGTGGATGCTATAAAAATTCCTTGTAAGAATTTTCTACATAGGATTTGGAACCAACATCATAGAACACATTGACAGTGGGAAATCCCTCTATAATGGTGTAAAATAGTTATGTCTATAGGAAATTGGAGGTTATATGATATGATGTGTTATCATTAAAAATGATAAATGACACAAAATCATAAAATGCTATTTTTTAAGAATTACAATTAAAATCATGTAACAAAAATTAGTATAAACGTGAAATATAATAAATCATACCGATAGAGAGAATTATATATTGAAAAAAATAATTATAGTTCAATCATTATTATAATGAAGCTTACATATTTAATTATTACTCATAATTTGGGAAATGTTTATCCTCATTCATGTAACTCCATTATATCAATGTAGGATTTTAAGGTTGTTCATATTAGTTTTCTAAATATTAAGAAAACATTTTAGGAGATATATCATTTTTTAGGGATGTTCAACAGGATGTATTTAATAATAAGGATCGTTTTTATCTCAAATGTTAGTTTATCTTGGTCTCTTGTTCACAACATGATGTAAATAATCTTACACTAAATAATTTGATAATGAAATGGTCACTTATAATTAATGGATATTGTTTCTATATAAGATGGATTAAAAAAATTGACTAATGAGGATCTGAATTTTTCAAAATCACATGTATATCACATTTTTTCTATTGATGTCTCAGTATGTTGATATAGACAGTGAATCCCCATATTCATTAGCTTCCATCCATGATGCTTCTATTTCTATTGATGTCACGAATAAATATATAATAAAATTTCCACACATAATTCAACTATTAGTACTATATTGGTGAAATATAAAATAATTTTTTTTGGATGAGATTGCTAAAAAAGGTACCCAAGGGGAATGTTGTTAAATAACAGATCAATGAGGATTACTGGCCACATGAGTTATTCAATAGGTCAGCCAATATGTATGATACTTTTGATGGAGGAGATGACTACTAAAATTTATGGGAAAATCCACAAAACATGTGACATTGGTGGAATCCTTGTTGTCAGGGATTATATAGGGATCATCGATCATTGGATATTAGTTTTGACATAAATTTTATTTTGTTTGTTTTCTCTAAACGAATATTATTATCTCCAGTTTCATAGTCACGGTCGTTACTAACATGTCTAATCCCTCTTTCCTTATTATACTTGTTATGTTATTTTATTAAATGTAATGGGGAACATGTGATCTACCATTTACATGTTAGAATAAATATTAATTACAATATTATTGAATAACATATATATATTAATTTTAATTTTTAGCAATTAAAATTTATTTATATCATTAATGAATATTAAATTCTAATTTATTTTATAAATATATAATTTATTGTTTTTGATTCATTATATTTGTAATTATTCAATGTTAGTGACTCTATCAATAGTTTTTAATTATATTACATTATTAATAATTACTAATTATATTACATTGTTAATAATTATTACTAAATATTATTTTTTTAAAATATTTTATTATCAATTAATAATTAAATTATTCCCCTGGTGGCTGGGGTGGCTGGGGGTTGGGTTATGGGATGTATGTCATGGGGTAGAGTCCCTATGCAATATTTTTAGTGTGGCTCTGTGAATAAAACCCACAATTTTATTAATAATTAAATCATTTAACGAGAATATATTTAAATAGATTTATTTATATAATATTAGTAATTATTATTATTTATCTCTGCAATTAGATTTTTAATTATATTGTTACATATTCATAGATAATATTGTATAAAATAATTAATAAAATGATTAATAGTTTGACATTATGTTTTATTAGGTAAACACAAATTTATAATGAATTGTTATATAATAATATTTGTAGATAAATACTTTAAAATATTTTTACCTAATTTTTTTTATTGTTATTATTTTTTCTCAAAAATCCCAAGATATAATTTTGTTGTGTTGTAAAGAATGAACCGGTATTCAACATTGAAATCAATGTATGGATGAAATGGTGAATCCCCCAATTATAGGGATGGTTGGGTGGAGGTTTATGTGTTTTTATATTTTCATAACAGTTTATTGAAATAAATTTCTGGAAAATAATATATAAAAACGAATTTAATTTTAGATTTAAATGAATGTGTGTGAGATATATAAAAAAATAGAATCAAATTTTCATCAAAAAATATATTATTGATTGTGAGGAGTGGGGAAACACTTTTTTCAAATTGGTTATGAATAATGTGATTACCTAAAAAATTAATTATTTGATGTATTTAAAAAAAATGATAATCTGGAATGTGCCTTCAATAAATAATTGAGTAAGTATCTTTTCAGTTCAATGTCAACCCTCTTTCACAAAAGTCTCCATGTATAAGGAATATGTTTTTCAGATTTTTTATTTTTGGTATTCCTTTTTTATTATCTTATAAAATATTTCCCCTCCTTCACTATAGTACTCATAGACGTACAATTTCTTCATACTCGATATAGATGGAATCAAATTAATTATTGTAATTAGTCCATACCCGAGATCATGTTCACCAAAATCATCATTTAATTTAGCCACCAATTTTCATCTCACATGAATCCTGACTCTCACAACACAGAAATCATATCTAATAATCTATCTAACTCATTTGAATATAATTTTTTTCAATGATATTTCCATATATTTGTTTATATTTAATTGAATTGAACTTAAAAAGTGTATGAGTTATTCTTATTTGTGGGTCATTTATAGTGAAGTTTTACAAGAGGATGAATAAATTCAGGTTTCATAATGTTATTTGAAATGTTCATTATTATTATAAGAAGGTTAACACACCTCACTGTTAGTTATTATTACTCAAAACCAATGAAGTAGTTTTAGGTAGTGTTGATATATGTTTAAGAGGAAATAGAATAGGTGTCATGCAAAAGTATAAAATAATTACAAGTCAAATAATGAAAGAGATCATATTAGGTCTGTCAAAAGAGCCAACCACACTATTCCATGTATTATTTAATGTTGTGGTTTTTTATATAAGTAATTTATTCAATAGAGTAAAGACTCATATTTCTATCATATTTTATTCATTTTAATGAAAACGTAAAAAAATAAACACAAATTATGGGATAATTATGTTATTGTATGAGTTCTTGAGAGAAGACCCTTGGGATTCACTATTCGATATTTATACGAAGAATTATAAATAATATATTTATGTGGTATAAAAAAATATCATCGAAAATATACGAGGAATTGTACATGTTGGACCAACTTGATTGGAATTTCATAGGTTATTTAAGAGAATTATTGGCATCTAGTTCTATTAAATTCATTATATATAGTGATGTTTTTGATGGACTAAAAAGATTATTCAGATTCATCTTTATTTGTGTCAACCACTTCAGTTAATGTATCATGAAGTTAACATTCACATTATCATGGAATGATTAGGGTTTTCCTTGATTATCTCTTTATAATAGATACGGTTATCCCAATCCACAGACAGTGGAAACCTATACTTTTTAATTATGGTCTCCATCTATTTCATAGATTTTGGTAGGGTAAATCATTATGTCTATGTTGCCTATGGTTTTTACACCATCAATACTTGAAATTTTGATCAATGGTGTTCTCATTAAATAAACAAGATAATATAGATTTTGGGTTTCTTGAGATGAATCATGGAGTGATTCCTCACGGTTTATTCTAACACATTTTTTTTCTTTTTGGAAACTTATAATATGTGAATTATTATTTTTTGGGATGGGGATGTTTTTCCCACTCTTATTTTGGTAATCATCTTACAATGTAATTTAACTCGCCTTTTTATTATGAACATCATCATTATGCCTTGTTTTGTAATTTTCTTTCTATTTTATATTGTCAGAAATATTTTTGACGTTAAAAATATTCTTAAATAAATAATGTAATGACCCGTAAACTTCAAGGAAATTTTTTTTCTTAAATTCTTTGGAATTTTACAATTACGCAGTTTCTGACGGCACTATATTCTGAGGCCCGATGTGCCCGGAATAATTTTCTGAAGTTTTGTTAAGCTTAAATTATCACGTGTAAGCAGCTTTCCTGAAAAAGTGGAATAAATATTAAACGGTTACTCAGATTAGAAATCCAAGGACACTGTTGTGCTCATAATGGCGGGTTTACCCTAGGCGTGACTTAAGTTTAGTCGGCGCAGACCTCCTATGAGAAAACCCGAAAATGGCATAACCGTAAATAAAATAATTAAATAAAGTTATTTTATTTTTCAAATGCTTATAACTCACAAATGTTAACTCGGATTAAAAATATGAGACCACTGCTGAACTCATGAGGGTAGTCTTCTTTTAAGAAGATACCAACCTTGGCTTGCGCGAGCCACCAGAGAAAATAAGTTTTTGGCCGTAAATAAAATAATTAAGTGACAATTATTTTATTGTAAAATTCATAACATCTAAAAGGTAACTCAAATTGAAAATCAGAGAGTACCGTTGAGTTCGTTGGGGCGTGTTTTCTTAGGTAGAGCATAACCTTGACCGCAGTGGGTTGATGGTAACTGATAATAATTTTACGAACTTTTTTTCGGGTAAGTTTAGTAAACGTACGAGTGGCCTTTTATAACATTTGAACCGATTCTCGGAATTGAATTCCAAGGGCACCGTTGAACTCGGAGTGCCGATATTCGCTTAATAATACTTTAAACTCAACGAAGGATGATTGGGTATGAAAGTTAGTTTTTGGGGTTTTACGTGGGTTAATAAAATAAAATAAGTGAATAATTTATTTTATTTTGTTAAACACGTGCAGTGCGGATAAAGTGGTTAGAAGCTCAACAAGGGAGTTGGTGGTGGAACAACCACACCCTAACCTCCCATTTAATGGGGAGGGAGTGGAAACCTCTCAAACCCACCATTAATTAATTTTATATGTCGACGTAAAATTAATTGCTGTGATTTAATTTTCTATGTCAACGGGAAATTAATTATTGTCAGTTAATTTTATGTGTCAACCTAAAATTGATTCGTGTCATATGTTTTGATGCAGACTATGTTGGGGAAACTTCTTGGAATCCTCCACTCTTAAGTAGTGTCAACGCACCTCTTAAATTGTGCCGATTCAATTTAATTCGCCCGACCCACTTTTTAAATTAAGTAACCCCATCGTTGGAATTTAGGAAGGCTCCAAATAAATGAACCGTCCTAAATTCCATGATGGTTACATACCTTAACCCCTCTCCTATATATAGGGAGCTTGGGAGAATGTTTTGGGATGGCTTCACCAAGTGACGAAACCCTGGTAATGTATTGCGACACCCAACACTTGGGGAAATCATATCCTCTCCAACGAAGAACATGAAGAATATAGATGCCACCATCGACTTCATCCTTCCCGACGTTGACGAAACGACACCTGTTTACCGCGATGCCACCTACAGCGACACCAATGAATGCCTTTTTCAAGGTAGGGGTTTTGTCTTTACGTTCGGATTTTTATTTGGACATTCTTCGATAATACTGGCCACCTGTTATCAAAATAACGGAGGGGGTCGGACGACACAAAAAAGGCCGAACCTCCTCCCTATTTTTATTCTGATGTTTATCTTCGTGGCATGAAATGGAAGCGACGTTGTGTCGTCGCACCGCGCAGAAATAAGGAGAAATGTGGCAGAGAAGAGCGGCCACGTCGCGCCGCGCCATTAAGGAAGAACAAACCCACGGCCGGAGTCGGGTCGTAGAGAAGGGGCACAGCGCCGGTACGGTGCGCCGTAGAACCCCTTAGACACCACGGCCAGAGCGGGGCCGCGGCGGAGGGGCGCAGCGTCGGTGCGCCGCTCCGGTCGGACCAAGGGCGCGGCCATGGGCCGTGGAAGAGCAAAGGAGGGCGGCCGGAGCCGCCAGGCACCGTTTCGCTGAAGGGTGGGACCAACTGGCCCGCATGAGCCGATGGCCGGCCGTTGCGGCCGACCAGATTCTGAAAAAAAACCAGGGGTTTGACCCCTGGTCAACGTGGTAGGGTGGACCCTCGCGGGTCCGCCGTTCGGTTTGAAGGGGTGGCGGTTCCCCGCTTCCATGCTCAAGCGATGCGCGCGGTGCCCCTACGGCTCGAGACTCGCCGCGCCGGCTGGACCTGCCGCACCGGGCCGGGCCGCCCGTGCCGGGCCGGGCCGCGCGGGCTGGGCCAGGTCGTTCCAGCAGGGCCGGGTCGTGCCCTTGTGGGCCTGACCCAGACCCGGGTCTGGTCGTCCCGGTTCGGGCTGACCTAGGGGGTCTTGGGTCGGGTCGGACCGGGCCCACACCCCATTTTTCCGGGCAGTTATCGTTCAAATGTCCATTACATGGGCTACTGACCTCCGATCGATTCACCGTCTATTGCGATGAAATCCTTGGATCAAGGCGGTCGTTTCAGTATATTACACTCAAGGTTTTAAGGAACTTTGGGTACAACTAGATTGGTTCGAACCCGAAACCAACCAGGCCCTCGGAGCGGAAACGCTTATAACATGAGCTCCGGACGTCCGATTGACATGTCGTCAACCTTTTTGGATTTCTCTTGATGAGACGGAACTCATGGAACACTTTTCATGAGGTTTGGATGCAGTTCGATAGTGTCTGGGTTGGGTTGAACCCGAAATCCACCCGGGCCCCAAGAACGGAAAAGATGATAACTTTCAGACCAGACGTCCATTTGACGAACCACAGGTGGCTTTGGTGATCACGTTGAGAAATGGTCCCAATGAGTATACCCTATGAGATTTCGTGGTACCGTTCAGATTCTATCGGGTTGGTTCACACACGAAACCAACCGGGCCCCTGGACGAAAAGGCTAATAACTCACAGACTAGGCATTCGATTGATGTGTCGTCTATTGCATTGAGACCCCTATGATGAGGCTATCCTTTGAGTTACTTCTTCTTGGAAATTTGAGAAGTTTGGAATATCGACCTATAGATCATGGTGCAGACCCACCCGGAGAGGAGTGTACGGAGTACGGAGACCGTGTAGCCAGCTGAGACCTGACGACTTCTTGACCGACTCGACTTGGAGTGAGTCGAGTAGCCCAGTGGACGGAGTGCCCGATATTTGGCGACAAACCCACGGTGGACGGAGTGCCCAGTAGTTGGTCGTAGACCTGCGGTACTCGATAGGAGAAGTACCTCTGTAGGCTATTAGGGAGAGCACCCAGTATTTGGCGGCTGACCCACAGCGGATGGAGAGCCTGGTAGTTGGAAGCAGACCCGCGGTACTCGACAGGAGGAGTACCTCAGCAGTCTAAGTTTAGTGAGCAGTACCTCAGAGTCGTGACAGGATCACTGTACTTGTCAGAGACGAAGCTCTTCAGTATTTATGGTTTCGATAATGAAAATCCTGGTTTGATCTGAGTCAATGGACATTGTGATTACCTCATTATTGAGATAGGTCACTTGATAACTTTCGTATATGTATGGGCATATAACTAGGTAGTGGTTATCTGTTGATTTCATAACCTTTGTGTTTCCCCATAATTGAGCTGGGTTACTTGATAATATAGGTATAAGTATGGGCATATACCTATGTAAGGGTTATCTGTTGAGTTTCTAATTTGTGGTTATCTTTGTTGGATTTATAGAGACCTTGAGGGTATCAGGGTCCCTACTGAGTATCGCTATACTCACCCCTGCACGGGCTATGCCCGCATCTCGTTCTGTTGGATGCAGAAGACAGATAGCGCTTACGGAGGCCGAGCATTCGAGGACAGGACGGTACCCGGAGGAGGATCTCACGATGATCCAGAACACGGAGGAGACATACGGATGGAAAATTGGATGTGGAGTGCTGAGGAGGTCATATGTACCTACCCTTTAGATAGGATCTGTGGTGGACGATCTTGGAGTTGTGTGTCATCTTCCATTTTCTTGTCTTTTCTATTGTACTTTACATTGAGTTGTAGTTGTACCTATATGATGGGCATGTATTTACGGCACCTTGGTATGTTCAGCACTTTTGTTAGTGTTGTACTTAGTATTTACTTCATCTTGTACTATGGTTGTGTTTTTTTTACTTTTATAAAGGCAGTGCTTTCCCAGATATAGGGATTTACACCTTTGGTGCTAGTCGCCAGCCCCTGGGATATGGAAGGTGAGTTTGGGGTAGTCACGACACGGGCCCCGAGGACGGGTCATGACAAATTTCTATCATAGGAGTTGGTTCTACTGCAGAACTTATAACATTGATATTTCTTTTCTGTGAAGTAATATTGTTAAGGGTATCGAGTGTGGTTTTCATTTTAGGGAGTCCAGTGTTTCTGCGAACGACCGACGTATCCATACAACAGGACCCTGACATCTTATTTCCGACTCAGTGCATGAAAACACTAATTGCGTGTGTGTTTTAAAAGGTTTTCCCTTAAAACAACTCAAACCAGGTCAGCTCACCAGGTATAATCATTTGACCATGTCAGATCTGTTTCTTTTAGGATGCCTTTCCAGGGACGACAAGCTAGAGCCCAGAGGGATGTATGTACTGAAAGCCTGCTGAGCGAAGAGGCCTCAGTACAAGGCCGTATCCTCGTTGAGGAACCAAAGGAGGCACCACCAATACTACCATACATTGGGCCACCGATGCCACCAGCCCTAGAAGTAGGCGATGCACACTGCTTGAGCGCGCTGCACGAGTTCCGGGGCCATAGGCCACCCTGGTTTCGAGGAGAGATGGACCCACAGGCGGATGAGGATTGGCTGGAGGTTGTGTTGAGTGTTTTCAGGATATTGGGTACACAAGCGGACTTCATGGTGATCTTTGCTGCCATCCTCTTTCAGGAAGCAGTAGGTAGATGGTGGAGTTGGATGCTCCAGTTTTGTGATGAGATGACCTTCACATGGGGATACTTCGAGACATTCTTCAAGGTGGAGTTCATACTAGTGACTCTACACTCCAAGCATGCTCAGGAGCTACTGCCTTTTCCACAGGATTTTCCATCAGTAGACGAGTCATCTGTAGGCGGTAGACAGATGATGCAGGGGTCCAAGAGGACCAGACCAGCAGGTGGGTGACCTCGGGATACAAGTTTGGTTGTGCGGGGCACGTGAAACAGAGCCATCCATATAAAGAGTAGGATGTGTTATGAATGTGGCAGGAAGGGTCACATGGCACGTGACTGTCGAACTCCCCGCAAAGTAGATCTTCAGGCATTGGAGGAGCCACCAAGATAAGAAGCAGTGACGATTGCTTGAGCAATAGCCGAACAGTGGACAAGGGAGTAGAGCTCCGGAAGTAGGTGGATAGGAGCGGAACTAGTGGATTCCTTTTGTGTATTTGTACTTCGAGCTGCAGTAATAAAATACACTTATCTTTATGATGTTTTCTTTCCTGTCCATTTGTTTGGTTGATACTGTGAGGTCCCGGTTAAAATTGTTTACTTGAGACTCACTTTGGAGATACCTACTAGAGGAGACCCTGTGACCACACACAGATACCGACAGTGTGACTCAACCCTTGGAGGCGAGAGTAACAGTTGGATCTCTTGTTAGTAGCGTCGAGGCCTTACGATGTCATCCTTGTTATGGATCAGTATCATCCATGTCAAGATTGGATATATTAGGCAAAGAACGTGGTTCATCCAAGGGATGATACCAGATTTCTCTTATCAGCAAACAAGAAATCATAAAAGATCTTGTTGGACCAGAGAAGGTTTAGGACATCCAAGAGGTGGAGACCACTAGAGTTCGAGGATGGCGACCACATTTTATTACGGGTCTCACCTCGACGTGGATTATGGAGTTTTGGCCGGGGAGGCAAGTTATCTTAGCACTTCATCGGACCCTTCTAGGTCCTCAACAGGGTAGGCGAGGTGGTTTACCACTTGACCCATCCACCTCAGTTGCACCAGGTGCACGGCGTTTTTTTCCACGTATCTCAGCTGAGGATATACGTGCACGGCCCGATGTATATCAACGACCATGGGGAGCTGAATATCGATGAAGGGGCGACTTTTGCGGATGTCCCGGTGGAGATCGAGGATCGACAAGAGCAGGTCCTACGTGGATGGTCGATTCCTCTAGTTCGCATCAGATGGATGCATAGGAACCTCCAAGAGAGCACATGGGAGCGGGAGGCTCAGATGCGTGCACAATACTCCCTTTTGTTTCTCATGTTTTTTAGGTATCTTTACGGGGACATAAAGCCCTGAGGTGGGAGTAATGTAAAGAACCGTAAATTTCAAGGAATATTTTTTATTAAATTCTTTGTAATTTTACGAGTACACAGTTTCTGACGACAACTGATTCTGAGGCCCGGTGTGCCCGGAATAATTTTCTGAAGTTTTGTTAAGCTCAAATGAATGCGCGTAAGCAGTTTTCCTGAAAAATTGTAATAACTCTTAAACGGTTACTCGGATCAGAAATCTGAGGACACCGTTGTGCTCAATATGGAGGTTTTACCCTAGGGGTGACTTAATTTTAGTCAGCGCAGGCCTCCTGTGAGAAAAAATGAAAATGACATAACCGTAAATAAAATAATTAAATAAAGATATATTATTTTATAAATGCTTATAAATCAAAAACGGTAACTCGGATTAAAAATCTGAGACCACCACTGAACTCATGAGGGTATTCTTCCTTTAAGAAGATACTAACTTTGGCCGGTGCGAGCCACCTGAGAAAGTACGTTTTTTGCCGTAAATAAAACAATTAAGTGACAATTATTTTATTGTAAAATTCATAACTTCTAAACGGTAACTCGAATTGAAAATATGAGAGTACCGTTGAGTTTTTTGGGGCATGTTTCTCTTCGGCAGATCCTAACCTTGACCACAGTGGGTGGAGGGTGACTGATAATAATTTTAAGAACTTTTTTTTGGTATGTTCAGTAAATGTACGAGCGGTGTTTTATATCATTTGAACCAATGCTCGGAATAGAATTCTGAGGGCACCGTTGAACTCGCAGTGCCTATATTCGCTTAAGAAGACTTTCAACTCAACAACATATGATCGGGTATGAAATTTAGTTTTGGGGGTTTTACATGGGTTAATAAAATAGAATAAGCGAATAATTTATTTTATTTTGTTAAACACATGCAGTACGAATAAAGTGGTTAGAAGATCCACTTGGGAGATGGTGGTGGAACCGACACAGCCTAACCTCCCATTTCATGGGGAGGGAGAGAAAACCCCTCAAACCCCACCATTAATTAATTTTATATGTCGATATAAAATTAATTGCTCTCAATTAATTTTATGAGTTGACGTAAAATTAATTGTTGTGAGTTAATTTTATGGGTCGACGTAGAAATTAATTACTGTGATTTAATTTTATGGGTCAACGTAAAAATTAATTGCTGTGATTTAGTTTTATGTGTCTACATGAAATTAATTGTTGTCAATTAATTTTATGTGTCAACATACAATTGATTCGTGTCATATGTTTTGACGCAGACTATGTGGGGGAAACTTCATGGCATCATGCACTCTTAAGTAGTGTCAACACACCTCTTAAATTGTTCCAATGCAATTTAATTTGCCTGACCCCCTTTTTAAATTAAGTAACTGCATCTTTGGAATTTAAGAAGGTTTCAAATAAATGAACCATCATAAATTCCACGATGGTAACATACCTATCCCCCTCTCCTATATATAGGAATCTTGGGAGAAGGTTTCGGGACGGCTTCACCAAACGACGAAGCGCTGGTAAAGTATTGCGACGCCCAACACTTGGGGAAATCATATCCTCTCCAACGAAGAATGTGAAGAACGGCGATGCCACCCTCGGCTTCATCCTTCCCGATGTTGATGGAACGACGCCCGTCTACCGCGATGCCATTTACCGCGACACCGATGAATTCCTTCTTCGAGGTAGGGGTTTTGTCTTTCCGTTCGGATTTTTATTTGGGTGTTCTTCGATAATATCGGCCACCTGCTATCAAAATAACGGAGGGGGGATGGACCACACAAAAGCATCCAAACCTCCTCCATATTCTTATTTTGATTGTTATCTTTGTGGCATTAAATGGGTGAGACGTAGTGCCATCGCACTGCACGGAAACAAGGAGAAATGTGGCTGAGAAGCGCAACATCGTTGCGTCGTTCCGTTAAGGCCGAATGAACTCGCGGCCGGAGTCGGGCCGCAGTGAAGGGGAGTGGCACCGTCGCGCCGTGCTGTAGAACCCCGAAGACACCACGGCCAGAGTGGGGCTATGGCGGAGGGGTGCGGCGCCGTCACGCCGCGCCGGTCGGACCAAGGTCGCCGCCATTGGCCGCGGCGGAGCAAAGGAGGGCGGCCGGAGCCGCCAGTTCGCGAAGGGCGGGACCAACTGGTCCCGCATAAGCCGATGGCCGACCGTTACAGCCGAACAAATTTTGAAAAAACCCGGGGTTTGACCCCCAGTCAATGTGGTAGGGAGGACCCCCGCGGATCCGCCACTCGGTCTGAAGGGGTGGCGGTTCCCCCCTTCTGCGCTCACGCGGTGCGCGCGGTGCCCGTGCTGGCCTGGACCGGCCGCACTAGGCCAGGCCGCGTCGGCTGGGCCGGGTCGTGCCAGTAGGTCCTGGCCGCGCCCCTGTGGGCGGGCCCCAGACCCAGGTCGGGTCGACCTGGTTCGGGCCGACCCAGGGGGTCTCGGGCCGGGTGGTACCGGGCCCGAACCCCCTTTTTCTGGGTTGTTTTCGTTCAAATGCCCATTACATGGGCTACAGACCTCCGATCGACGCACCGTTAGTTGCGATGCGATCCTTGGATCGAGACAGTAATTTATGTATATTACACATAAGGTTTAGAAGAACTTTGGGTACATCCGGATTGGTTCAAACCCAAAACCAACTAGGCCCTCGGAGCGGAAACGTTTATAACTTGAGCTCCGGACGTCTGATTGACATGCCGTAGACCTTGTTGGATTCCACTTGATGAGATGGAACTCTTGGCATTCTTCGCCTGAGGTTTGGATGTAGTTGGATAGTGGCTGGGTTGGGTTGAACCCGAAATCCAACCAGGCCCCTGGAACAGAAAAGCTGAAAACATTCAGACCAGACGTCTGTTTGACGAACCGTCGGCGGTGTTGGTGATCGTTTTGAGAAACGGTACCTATGAGTATACCCTATGAGAGTTCAGGGTACAGTTGAGATTCGGCCGGGTTGGTTCTCACACGAAACCAACCGGGCCCCTAGGACGAAAAGGCTAATAACTCACAGACTGGGCTTCCGATTGATGCACTGTCTGTTGCATTGAGACCCTTATGACGAGGCGGTCCATTAAGATATATATTCAAGAAAGATTTAGATATGTGTAATATAGAGCTATAGCTCGTGGAGAGGAACCTCCCAGAGATGAGAGTACGGAGTACTGAGACCTTGTAGCTAGGTGAGACATGACGAATGCTTGACCGACTTGACTTGGAGTGAGTCGACTAGACCAGTGGACGAAGTGCCCGGTATTTGGAGACAGACCCATGGCGGAAGGAGCGTCTGGTAGTTGGCTGCAGAACTATGTTACTCGACAGGAGGAGTACCTCTGTAGGCTATTAGGGGGAGCACCCAGTATTTGGCGGCAGACCCTCAGTAGTTGGAGAGCCTGATAGTTGGAAGCAGACCCGCGGTACTCGACAGGAGGAGTAACTCAGCAGTCTAAGGTTAGATCTGTACCTCAGAGTCATGACTGGATCACTGTACTCGTCAGAGACGGAGCACATCAGCAGTTAAAGTTTCGATAATGAAAATTCTTGTGTGAGATGAGTCTATGGCCTTTGTGTTTACCATATGTTTGAGATGGGTCACATGATAACTTAGGTATATGTATTGTCATATACCTAGGTAGTGGTTATCTGTTGATTTCACAACCTTTGTGTTTCCTCATGATTGAGATGGGTTACTTGTAACATAGGTATAAGTATGGGCTTATACCTAAGTAAGGGTTATCTATTGAGTTTCTACTTTGTGGTTATCCTTGTTAGATTTAGAAAGACCTTGAGGGTCTCGGGGTCCCTACTGAGTATCATTATACTCACCCCTGCACAGGCTATACCCGCACCTTGTTGTGTTGGATGCAGACGATGGAAAACGCTGATGGAGGGTGAGCATTCAAGGACTGGACGGTACTCGAAGGAGGATCTCATGACGAGCCAGTACCCGTAGGAGAAGACGGACGAACAATAGAACGTGGAGTGATGAGGATGACATATGTATCTACCCTTTAGATAGGATCCGTGGTGGACGATCCTCGAGTTGCGTGTCATCTTCTAGCTTCTTGTCTTTTCTGTTGTACTTTAATTTCATTTGTAGTTGTACCTATCTATTGGGATTGTATTTCCGGCCCCTTTGTACTTTTAGCACTTTTGTTACTGGTGTACTTAGTATTTACATCATCTTGTACTCTGGTTGTGTTTTTGTTTACTTTTATAAAGGAAACGCCTTCCCATTTATATGGATTTTCGCCTTTAGTGTTAGCCGCAGGACCTCGGCCCATGGAAGGTGGGCTTGGGGTAGTCACGACACGGGCCCCAAGGACGGGTCGTGATAAAAAATTACTATAATGTTTTATTATTAATGTAACTATTATTAATAATTAATGAAATAACTATTTATATAAAATAATATATATATTAAAATTTCTTAAAATTAAATAATATTCAAATTAATAAATATATTATTTCAATTTAAATTATTTAAATAATTATATTATTTATTTTACATTTTTATTTCTAATAATTTAAAAAAATATAACATTCAATATATATTGATTTATGTTTTTTTTGTTTATTTTTTGGGAAAAATAAAATAAAATATTTGAATCCACAATTTAATATATTTTAAGAATAAATTTTTTTCATGAAAATGTTATATTTTATAGTTATGTTTAAAAAATCATTTTTTTATTTATATTATTTTTAGTTTATAAAATTTTATGTACTAATAACATAATTATTTTTATATTAATTTTTATAGAATAATGTTTTTAATAATTTCAATAATGTATTTAAAAAATTATATTAAAAATTATAAAAATAGAATCAAATTTTTCTACTAAATAAAATATTTTAATCTTCTAAAACAATATTTCATTATACTTATATATATCTTTCATTTTACAAATGAGAAAATGGATTTCAATCATTAGATCAGAAAAATAAATTTTATTTATTTAATTTTAAAACATCATAAATATGAAACCATTTATATTTAAGTTTCAATGATATTTTCATATATCAGTTTCAAAAGGCCCATATTCATGAAATATAACTAAATAACCAAGAATAACATAAACATATCCATAACATCATGAAATAATCCTCATTTTTATATTTTATTTCCTACTACTTTTACAAACAAATATGCACCAATAGTGATACTTTTCTATTTTATGGGCATTTAGATTAATTATGGGGCTTTTAATCATGACATTAAAGTGAAAATAATTGTATGGATTCATTGTCTCTCTAAATATTACTCTTTATATCCCCATTTGTCTTTCTATTACATTATCTCCCTCTATAAACTTTTAAAATAATTATTATCTCAATTTTAGAATAAATTTTAGTTAAATGGATTTTTTATATCAACAATGTTACTATCAATTTGAAGTATTATTCCTATGTAATAACTACATTTTTCATCATTCAAAATAGAAAAAACTATTTATAAAGATATTTATATCACCACATGAATTAGTAATAATGAATTTTAGTTTGAAAGTGTAATTTAATGAATGTGGATAGTCACAAGGATTCTTCTACCTTATATAGAAAGATAAGATGATTTCAATTTTCAATAAATGTTTCTTTATCCCCTTAATTTTAGTTTTCAAGAATAAAATGGACTATTTATATATATATACATATTAGTTAAATTTTAAATCTGGTATTACCATGCATATATGGACCCTATGAAGGTATATGGGTTGTATGTATCGACATAGAATGCAGTATAGGGAGATAACATAGTCTAAGTGTTTTTGTTTTAGAGTATAAATATTTCATCTTCATGATATAGGGTAATGTGATGTGTAGATGTATAGAATGTCCTGTCCAATGTAAGAATCACCTAAGGAGGGAAGGTGGTCAATTTTTTGTTTGGATATGATCAAGGAAAACATCACGAAAAAGGAGAATCATGGTGTCATAGGTCTCTAATGTGTAATAAATTGACTATGTTACATTGTTAATGGTCCCCCATGTGAAAAGGTTATATATTACTTTCATGTATTCCTATAAATAAGGATCTATCTATATACATGTCTTGTAGAATTAGTGAGAAATGTGGTGTGATATTAAAGAGAAGGAATGCCAAAATAATATGAGTGGACATCATGATGTGACCATACATACTGCATCATTGATAGAAAAAGGTTTATAAATTTACAAATTTGTTATTTAGATTAGGATACAACACACTGTTAGACAAGGGGTCACCCCATGACATGTACTTATGAACTCAAATCATGTCCATTCAAAACTTTTATTGACTTATATGGAATCATGGTGAGTAAAAAACTATTTAATGATGTATAGCCTAAATGTGTCATCATACCATGATCCCTATGATTCCTATTATGAAATTAAATTTCTACATACATTAGAAACAAAATGATCAATTAAATTCTTAAATTTTAAATTTGAAATTTCATGTCTTCCCAAACAAAAATTAACAAAATTATGTCCTTTATATCTCCCAATTCTAATAATCATATGATTTGTTTGTCAATATAAAAGTATGTCCTATAATTTCATATTATTCTAGTAAAATTTAAAAAATGATAACTCAAAGTATCATTTTGTATATTTTTTTGTTCTTCATCAGTAAAATATTATAATTTTCATATTATATTTATTATACACATATAGACTTGGTTTCAATGGTTTTTTAAGAAATAATAATAATTATGATTCATAGTATCATATTTTATCTTCTTGTTATTTTCTTACTCATATAATCATATAGATATTTTATTATTTTAATGATTGTGATTAAATGTATCACCACATTTTTTGAAGAACTGTGATTTATTTTATTTGTATAATTGTCATTAAATTATTTAAAATTATTTGATTACAACATTGGGGACATATTTTTGTTATTAAAGTAATCATTTTTATATCCATTTTTATATGTTTAATCAATTTTATTCCCAAATAATATTATGTTTATGAACATTAATATTTCATATTATTTGACGAATAAAATTTATAATTTTATTGGTATTATTTTTTGGTAAAATTTTATTCCTATGTAATTATTATTCCACATGGGAACCCTAGTTAAATGGGTACAGAATCAATGATATGTAATTTTAAAGTGAATAGATCACCTAAACATTGGATATTACCATAAATTATAATGTTATAATTTCTTATGAATTTCAGGGTCTTTCAATTTTATGGGTAGTTGAAATTTCTATATCATAATATTGGATGATTATAGTATTTGGATATAAATAAAAGATACTTTTCTCCATTGATATAGGATTGGGATGTGTCTTGAGTGTTCAATAAGGTATCATTTAAAATCCATATTTTCATACTACAATTTTTTCTCTATATCATTTAGCATCATGATGTATTTCATTGGAAAATCACACCGTATGGGACATAAAAATGAAAAATATGATTTTTAATTCACCAAGAATTATTTATATCTAAGGTTTATGATAAAATGACCCTTAATATATATTTTATGATGATGTGAAGCCATTGGTGGGCCCTATCCCAATGGTGGTCATGTTTCAACCACTTTGTTTCACAATTAAATTGTAATGTGAAGTGGAATTCCAAATTGTAACAACATTATTTTCAAATAATTGACCCCATGAAAAAGTTTTTTAAAATGAGACATACTGGTTATTTATTGTTCAACTGCCTCATAATTGTTTCGGAAAAAGGTTTTCAAATGTTCTCTATTTGGAAAAATATCCCCTCCCAGTTCCAGTTTTTAAGTCCCACAAAGTATGATATAGTTCCTATGATGATTTTTTGTTTATTTAACAGTATATATATGTTATCCATATATTTTTAGATTAATATTATCCCACAATTTTAGTAAGTGTTTATTGGTTTTTTTCACATAAAAATGAATAAAATTATCTAAAACAATAACTATTTATCACTGGTGGATAGATGCAGTCGAAGGATGATAATCCCAAATAATTACATTCTGTTTCAGCTTGTGTAAGTAAATGAGATAATTTTTAAAATATTTTTAGTATATTTTAATAAATTTTCATGTTATAGGGCCTTGGGTGATAAGGATTTTGATTGTTAATGTGTAGGGAGGATTCCATAGGTGTTCAACATACCATTTTATGTGGATTCGATGAGTCAGTTCCACTATGGTATTTGTTTCCATTATTCCTCTTTAGATTAATTTATCTAATTTTTATATGTTTTTATGATTACTTATATTGTTGTGGAAGGAGAGAAATGAGCATTTATATAGGAAAAATCATGTATGATTCATAAACATGCTTGTCCATGGTTGTGAAGCACATATATTTAGAAGTAAATAATATATGGAGGTATATAGTCACTATTATAAAAACACATTTTTGCTTGTTAAAAATGATTTCATCCGTATATTCTTATTAAAAGGGACAGGTTTATGGGATGTGGAGTGATTTCACCCAAGAAAAATATATTGGGTTTTGTTGATCTTATATATTTTATAATGTCTGATATAATACACCATGGGAGAATTACAATCCTCAGAAAACTATGTTGTTAAGGGGAAAGTGTGTCATTTTTTTAAGATTGACCATGGTTATGTATAATAGTTCTATTATGTACATAGTTTTAAATGGTTTTATAGACAAGGATATTCATGATACTTGAGATACTTAGCCCTTTTTTGATGGGTATAACCTCCATAAATCTCAACTATAGTGAGTATCATACCCTTACTGATTGAAAGATACATGATTAACATATTGATAATAATGAGTCCTTGAGTAATAGATGACGTGAGACATATATTTTTACTTATTACAAAAATTATTGAGAGATATCACATATGATACATAATTTATGACCATGGTATGGATCGAGAAAATGTTTTAGGTGACTTGGCATGTGTTTTCTAAGGGGATAATTTTGAGTTTCCCCATAATGGTTTTTGTTAAGAATGATTATAGATATGATGTGGCATGATGGTAATAAGAATAGATCAGAATGTTTCTAGATGACCCTATAGGATGATATGTTGAAAGAGATATGAATTTTAAGAAGAATTTTACAGTGGGAATGGATGATAAGATTAGTTTGAGATAGGGGGCTTGGTGTTTATTGACATTCTCTATCTAGTGAGATGGTGGGCGTATGTGATTGGCTATGTACCTTGTGTGATATTTCATGATTGGGCCACAAAATTATTGTAATTATAGGTTAATTAATGAGTTATGAGTGATGATGGTTCCATTTTCATGGACTCACCTTGTGTTAAAATGTGTTGTAGGAAACATGACTTCGTTGATACTGTTGAGATTGAAATGACTTATCAGTCCCTACATTAAGTGACAATGTAGTAGTTGTGTTTAGTTCCACATCATTAGTGATATTTTTTCAATGGGTATTTGTTGTTATGAATTACCTTGAGTTATAAGGAATGAATTGTAAAAGGGACATTACCATGATTGAGATGTTATTCTAGACCAAGACATTACATTATGTGAGATAGTATTCCAAAAAAACATCATTGATATAGCACAAGAAGAAATATATTGAACATGTAATTGATAGAAACGTGTGAATGTCCTAGTTTGTGTACTCCTATGATTGATAAGAAGCTATCTAGGGAACGAAGGTGGGACCACCTTGATTGAGAATGTTAGTTGAGGAAATTGATTTGAAATACTTATGAACAAATTATAGATGTTTTTAAGGAGACCAGGAGTTATTAGGTATAGTCTGGGATAGATGTATGGTAAATTATGGGGTTTAATTACTCTATAGTGTTGATACATTTTGAAATCGGTGTTTTGTGGCATATTATTATAATGATGAACTAATGCACTTTTAGTCATTGTGTCATGGTTATGACACAAATTCTGAGGTACATACAAATATGATTATTTGTTCTTCTCATGGATATAAATAGGTGAGGGTATATATTAAGAGAATATTTTGAGACCCAATTGATATTTATTTCTCAAACCCAGCATGATATCCATAATGTGTTTTCGACAATATTTTTGAATCAAGGTAAGATAATATGGTATATAGGGGATTAGGCAAGAGTAGATCATTGGGTATTTGAGAAGAATTTTTAATCCAGACAATGGTATTATCGACAATTTTAATTTTTATTATTTTATATATTTTATATATGTGATATGAGTACTTGATAATCAATTATTGAATGAGTGTATTCTTCCATGTGAGTTATATATTCTAGTATTGTATTTATTCTATTATATATAATGGGGTTATGTTTATCTACCTAGTATCCTAAAATTGTTTTGAGGTAATAGTACCCATAAAATATGATATTGGTACAATGCATATGCCAATATTCAATTGCATGCAATGAAAAATGTCAGTGTTGATTTATCTCTTCGTATCAAAGAAAATTCAAGTGGCCTCTAAACCATGGAATTACAAAGTGGTATCAGAGAATCTTATACTTATCTCACTATTAATTTATGGTTGATAGGAAATATGGACGTGGTGAAGAAATCGATAGGCCCTAGAATGGTGATTCATTAATATCATTCTAATTTTAATTCTTCAATACTTGGGTAAGGGTTTTTATGATTCTTATTAGTTATTGTTAATTTTTTTAATTGATATATAATGAGAATTTTGTTATTTTTTTCTTATGGTAATCTCTCTTAGATCCTCGAAATGTAACTAGTTGATATGTAATATATTGGGAACATATTACTAACATGACATTAGCATGTATATTTGTGATTTATTTCAATATTAATTCATGGAATATCTATATAATGTTCCAATAACAACATTTAATCTTATTCCATGCATCATTTTGGTGGAATTATACATTGATATATCATGAACTCATTGAACAAATGATTGTACTTTTTTATAATTCCTCGAGCCATAGTGTAGCGATTTCTATATAGTTCTTTAATGATTTTGATTTATAATAATCATTATTGTATCTATGATGGTATGTATTTCTAGGTATATGTAACCATGATGGATTTAGAAAAATAATTTAATTTACAATTAGAGATATATTAATTTTAATAGGTTTCCATGATGATTAATTATTTATTAAATAATGTCTAAAGAAAATTATATATAGATTTTTCATGTATATATTATCATTGGAACTAAATATAATAGAATGATGAGTTCATCAAACAAAACCTTAGAGGGTCGATAAAGGTTTGTATAATGAAATATTCATGCCATATAAGTCACAATAGAGGCCATGGATGATAAAAATATAATCCATAATTATTCAGGATGTCCATTTTATATTACATGTGGAATTTGGGTATACTGTAATTGTTGTATAATTATTCTAGTTTGGTAGGTGACCATACCATTATAGTTTTAATGATAAATATGCCGCAAGATGTGCAATAAGATATCATATAGTGTGTTATAGTAAATGTATTCTTATATTAAAGATATTTTTGGTGGGATACAAATTTTTTATGAATGATTTTTCATTTTTGATTTAGTTGTTCTAGAATTTTCAAATATTTGATAAATTTAGAATGACTTAGAAATTATTATAGGTTTATTGGGGGTTTAATATTGAAATGAGTGACATAAGGAAATTGTAAATGAAGTTCTCTAAAAGGCCCAATGGGTAGGGTTGCTACGCATAGTCCATTCAAGAATCCCATTGAGTTTTTGATTAGATAATTTTAGTGTGTGAGTTGAAATTAACTGATTCCAAGTGAAACCTATTGGGATGTAGGCCTAAAGAGTTGGTGATGTTTACTCGTTCATAAAATATGACACGAGAAATTGATTATGTATCTCATATTATGACATAGATGTGTAAGTGATTTGGGATAAGTGTATGAAAATATATATAATGGGGTAAACATCATTGGCTATTAGAGTGCATGTCATAATTTTTATATCATATTTGGTGATGTTGTGGGTTTTGTTCCTCGAGAACCAGGAATGAGTAATGACCAATGCATCATGCTAGTTCTCATGTATGACATAAGAAACAAAATATTGTCATTATATGTGTTAATTATATAGTGTAGATCATATATGATTTACATTTAATTTGAATGTGTGGTAAAAATAAAATAAAGTTTTTTAAATAATTAGTGTTGGTATGTTCCTCATGTCGGTAGAATCCTATTTCTGAAGAGTACAATAATATGATGGTAAAAGTTAATGAATAATTTTTTAATGTAATTGTGTCTTATCATATGTATTACCATAGTAAAATAACATATTCATTATTTGGATGCGGTACATGATGGGGTTCATAGATTTTCATCAGTATCTGGATGGGTCAGTTAGATTTATGACCATGTTTGAATGGAGGTGAGTGTGTCCATATAGATTGATCATGATGGAAGGTTTGGTTATTTGTTTTTTTAATTATGGAGTTATATATAGTTTTGGGATTAATATTTTTTTTTAATTTTCATGATATTGTCATTATTTGGAGAGTTCATGGATCTTGATCTAGTTGTGTGGTAGAATGTTGCCAGGTGAAGCCAATTGTTTTTGGACAGGTTTCCCAGGGGTGGAATATCTATTTTTTTCATAGAAAAAGAAACTATGTTGTGTAAAATACATCAGATGTGTTGATAGACTTCTATAAGTGTGTTGTATGTATGTGATTCATGTAGTAGTTTGTACCTAGGCACAAAATTATTCTTTTTGGGTAGTGTATTTTGGTGAGGAAAATAATAGAATTAGGTTGAATTGGGTGAACACAATGAGGTATAATGGATTATTTTTCAAATTTGAATGATTTCTCTATTGTGGTAGTGACAATTAGTGGTGGTATAAGATTTTAATGAATAATGTGTTCTATTAATTGGGAATCAGTTGAGAATCTACATTCATCATTCGAAAATGGAATATTATGAGTCATATAAAAATTCATGATTTTTATGATTGGTATGGAAAGATAGTTGACTAAAAAGTCTACTCAAGGATGAAAAGATATATGTAATAGATTTTAAAAAAACATATGAATTTTAAGAACATTATATAATGAGTTAGTCTGATTATTTTTCCCGTAGTATAAAATGATAAGATAATTGGGGCATATATTGGGGTTTTGGGTATTGGGACATCAATAAATGATGTAATTGGATAATTATTTTGGTCATGAGTTATCAGTTAGGCTGTGTTTATGTGTCCATGAATGTTTCTGAGGCCTTACTGAAATGAATCCACTATAGTAGGTCCATCCTCAACCTAATGGACATGCCCTAATAGCACACAGTGGGGGCACCACAACATATGGATTATGAAGGATATGATGTGACATTCAAAGACCTCATTTGATGATATGAAATATGTGGTTTCATAGTAGCACCATATTGTTTATTTTACGAAGAGGATATATTTTTTACATCTACCACGTTATCAGATGGCCATGTTGTGAAACCATTGGTCCTACCACAAAATTATCATTTTGAGAGAATCATTAAGCCGTTGTCCTTTGAATAAATTATGATTGTTTCCTATTCATAGTTTTTAATTAGTTATATATTTAGAATTTACATTGTATATTTCTAGAGGGTTTTAGGTGGAAGAGGTGTTGGGATATGGATGAATTGTTTTTGGATACCCTCCAAATTCCTCCCTTTGATCCCCTATGGTATTCAATGTGTTTGGTTGTGATTTTGGGAAATATTAGAATATTTTTATCGTTTTCTTTCTTCTTCTTTTCCATATTTACAATATAAATGGGATTAATTTTTAAGGTTTTGTTGAATATTTTAAATGAATTGTGGTTGAAATTATCATCTATAATGGTGATTTCAAGGGTTATAATCAAATAATTTCCAAATTTGATGATCACGTATAATTTCATTCAATTTTTAATGTATAAATTAGAATATCTAATTTATCATGATATTTGGATTAAATTTGGTAATATTATGGAATATTTCGGTGGTTGGTGATAGGGGTTTTTATTAAGACTGTGCTTAGATCATGATACAAATGGTCGATGTAATGTTGTTTGACTAATTGAAAAGAGGATAATTAATGGTGATTTTCATCCATTTTAGATCTACAAAATAAATTAGATAATTAATTATATGTTGTCTGGAATGATTATTTTTTGGTTAGGGTCTATGATGCGGGTATAGGTGGACATTTTATCTTGAATGAGGCATGTAATTTCATGGTAAATGATGTATAGAGCTTGGGTTAGGTGTTAATTATAATATATATGTTATGAGATTCCATAATTTTGACAAACATATACCTATTATTAATGATCGTATATCTGTATTCATGTTGCGTGGGAGTGGGGAACGGGATAATGAATGTGAGTTCCCTAGAGAAAGAGAGGGTGTTTCTTCATCCATTGTTACTCTAGAATGAATGGACTCATTAATTTTTGGGTGAATTTTTATTACCCAATAGATGTGTCATAAATTTGAATGGGTGATAATTTAGATGAAAAAATACTTCAAGAATGTTTTTGGATATATGATGATACATTTTCTATGTAGGGTGGATTCCACGAGAAATTCATGCATGTTGGAGTGGATAAGGCCTATTGTGATTTGTGATATAGAAACACATCTCATAAAATATGAGGATCTAAAACCACTTTTTGGAATCAGTGGGGGTGAATTTTAGGATTGGAATGAGTCCCATGGGACTAGATATAGTGGTTTATAGTCGGTTTTCCAGGGTTGTTGGATGGTGAACTCCTCACACTAAAATATAATATAGTACATTGTTTTTCATTTAGATAATTGAATGTGTGAATTTCCACGGGGTTTACAAGGAAATTTTTGAATGTTCAATCATGATGGAGATCGATTAGTAGGGCCACAGATGTGATAAGTATTAGTGATAATATGTTGGCACATGTATTGGGATGGAGGGATTTTGTGGATACCCTAATGGACAGAAAGATAATATTAGAGTACTAAATAGGAATTCGTGGATGATTTGATGTTTTCAATATGAGGTCATATGTCCTAGGTTACTCTCTCCCAATGATGAGTTGGTGGGATTATGGAATGAGTTATATTAATTCTGTTTGGTTGAATTCTTATTTCAATTTAATTTTCATCTAATATATGAAATGTCCTGTCATCTGTTTTTCTGGTTCCTGATGCCTATTGTCACCAGGAGTAATAAGGTGTTGGTAAACCTCCCCCCCTTATTATGTGAGTTGATATATGAGATCTAGTGAATATAGGAAATAACATTAGATATATGGTATGTTTATGGTTATAATAATACTTTCAGAGAGATGATAATGGTGGATAAGAAGATTTAGGTCATGTCTTGTCCAAAAAGAAAATAGTTATTGTATGTAAATTACATTTAGTGAGATTTTATGGTTGAACGCAACCGGAGAGGTAAGAAATGTGTTAATATGGAATGAGAATGAGTCCCTACATTGAGTGATAATGTAGAATTTTTCTCTTGATAAATTAAATACCATTATTGACATGAGATAATCAAGGGGATGTGTGTAAGACACCATGTGGGGAATGTGAGTCTTGGACATAGATGCAGATCCTTAAAATACACCTTGAGGTTTCAGTTAATTATTATTTTTAGTCCCTATACTGAGTACATAGGTACATGATTGGATGCATGTATGATGGAATGAGTTACATTAACTTTATAGTATTATAAAATGTGGTATGATCAAATTTCATGGTGTTCATATAGACACATGATGGTACATTTTTCATAAATTTTGGTTTTTCCTTATCCTAGGACGTATGGGGAACTAAATTAAAGAACTGTATTTTTCACCATGAAAATAAATATATTACCTATAATTATTGGGGAACATGGTAAAACAATACTGACACTTATTTCTTACACCATACACTACTTCCTCCAACATGTGTAAAGTTATCATGTTTACATTTTGGTTTAATAAATGGTTGTGCAATGGATCTGGATGGGGTAGCTTGATTTGTAATGTTGAAGGGGTTTCTAAGGCATGTAGATGGAAAATTTGAATTTTTTAAATTCATTAGTGTTTATTTATTTGTAATCAAATATTAGGAGATGAAATTTTGTATGATTGTATGATTATATGTTATTCCTCTCTTATAAAACATTATTTATTGGATTTTTCATACACAAATAATTATTCATGGATAAATGGTAATTTCCATTATTTTATTAATTTAATTAAAGGTCATAGAATCCAAAATGGTTTATTTTGGCCCTAACTAGATCCCATTACTATATATAGGGGCATCTTTAAATCCATATACCTCTTCCACTACCTGACAATAGTTTTTCCTCTATTATAGTGTAACATATTGTACTCATACTAGTGAATATTCCCCGAGTATACTATTCCACTGTAGATAATGACTAACAGATAGTGTGATAATTCAAATATATATTAATAGTATAATCCTAGTAGGTATTCCCCTTAGTAACCCTATGGTGAATTCAATGATGACTGGTTACCATAATATATTTATTTGAAAATAATTTTTTATGATTAAGTTAGAATAAGATATCATGGAAAGTTACATTCTCGCTTAAATTTGAAATATATTTTGTGGAATATTTTATTCATGATTTATAGGGAAGGTCATACATTTTTACTACAAATTAAATGGTTTTTAATATTTATTTTTACAGTATCATAACAACATTATCGAATAAATATTACTCATGAAACTCATATAGAGATCCAATTGGACTACTTTAGATAACACTATCAAGAAAATATTTCATGAATGTTTTCATTATATTAGAAAATAAATTTAACAAAAACAAAACAGATGGAGTTAGTGTATGTATATGATAGTTGTTTTCATGATTGGTGGACGTGACATGGTTGGAATTTGACTATTATTCCCATAGTGATGGGTAGTGGTTGTTTTGGTATATTTTAGATTTTGATTTGTATTGTAGTGAATTTGATGTACTATTATAGATATATAATGAGACATATGGGTATATATTACAGTATTTATCGTAATTTATTCTATAAATAGATATATGTTAGATTACAAATATCAATAATTTAACCGTACAAAATATGTTGAATTGATGTGTGATGTTTGTCTGAAAAATAATGTAAATGTGATAGAGAAATAAACATTGAAGTAATTTGGATCTAAATGATCCAACGTTTATGATTGATACTCTCAAAAAATGATTATTGTTATTTCATATAGGTTCTACAATTGTGATATTAACTGATAACACATTATAATATGCAATTTTCAAATCAAGAGGTAAAAAAAACATCCCCTTCAATTTATGGGTGTAAAAAAATCATACAATTTCATTATAGTACACTGATCAAAGATCATCTATTAGAAATCATGAGCTAAAACATTCCTTTAAATGTGTCATAAAATTCAACATTTCCTTATACAAAAGAGGGAAGAACGGTTGCATATGACTATTTATGGTAGAATAACATGAGACATTTCATCCAATTAATATATAATACGTGTTTGGGTTGAATTTAAGCACAATAAAAAATAATAAATTTACAATAAAACACTATTAATAAATAAAATACTAAGACCAATGATTAAAAAAGAAGGGGTAACCTGTTATAAATATTAATATTTATTAACTCTTGGATGATGAATGACGGAACATATTAAATTCATTATATCCTCACCGATATAGGGTAGTACTGTGATAATAATAAATATTTCTAATTTTTTACTCAATAGTATACAAAATTATAGTTTCCTTGGAATTTGATGTCCCATTAATTGATTTATCATTATTTTTTTATATATGAAATAAAAATTAATACATACATCATTAATGATCTCCATGATCTTAAATGATCAATTAATAAATCATTTTTATGTTTTCAAATTTATCTCAACATCATTTAAAATTTAACTACTACAATAATCCAAATCATTATTAAATTCAGAAACACTATCCAAAATTTTACTACTTGATTATTATAACCCTAAATAAATGAATAACTCCTTTAGGTATATAAATTTTTTATTTTAATCATTTTCAATTTAATTAAAGAATACTTTCATGGATTATAATTCATTTGAAATGATTAATAGTCATATTTTAAATAGTGATACATAATTCAATATTAGGTTATTCATATATATTTATAATAATATAAATATAAATGTCCAACCCATTTCAAAATTTTTACACCAGTGAAAATATATTACATAAATGTATATCTTTTGAATCCTACATAAATTTTAAATTATTAAAAATTATATTATTTTAGAGTAAATGTTTTTAATATTTAAATATAAAATCAGAATTTGGATTATTGTGTAAATATATCAGCACATTGAAATATTTTTATATGTAAGTGTCCCTAATACATAAGAGAAATACATTTTATAATTTTATAATTTTTCCATCTTATATAAGTGTCATTCAACACATACAATTTTTACATTTCCAAATCAAAATCCAAATATTTTTTTTTGAATGCATACATTAATATATAATATTAATACATTAGTATGTAATATAATTTCAAAAGAGTTGTTTTAAAAAACAACATGATAGTTAAAGATAATTAATATGAAATATAATTCTATTTTGCATATATTCAATGCATAATATATTTTATCTAATCAATTATTATTAATAATATTATAAGAACTAATATGTATCATATTTATTTTAATGATTTCTCTATATGTAGGAATATGTTTCCCATAAAAAGTAGGTTTGACATTTCCCATTTCCAAAACCATTATAAAGAGTATTTTTTACATTATATATATGAATATATTCATGTTTTATAAATTTTCTACTATATAAATATTAATATGTAACATATATATCAATATTTAAGAGTAAATTCATCAATACGTAATACTAAAATTTGTAAAAGTAAGATTATTCTCCCAACATGTTTAAGGGTAATTTATTTACTGAATTTTATGAATATACCATAAATAAACTCCATAAATTAGTATAAAAAAGACATAAAATATTCAAATTTAATGGATTTATAATTCATATATTTAATTTTGAAAGGAATATTAAATTGTTTTGATTAATCTCAAGATGGGTTAATTTGTAATATGTAAAAATATTTCATTAGTAAAAAATATTTGAAAAATTTATTTATAACTAAAAAATAATAATAATAAATGATAAATAAATGATAATAATATTAATATAAATGATGAATAATAATAAAAAATAAATTAAATAGTTCTATAAATACTAACTCACAGTAAATAATGTGGAAATGTTGTATTCCATATTCCCCTTTTATTTTTATCGAAGAGTTTTATTTTCTTGAAAATTTCAAAATTCTATTCATAATTTGGTGTGATAAAAAATTAAGGAAAACATCATTAATTTTGTAAATTAATTCATTCGTATTCTAAAATATATAAAATAACATAGGCATTAAATATTTTGTCAAGTTATCAAATATAATATACAACAAATAATAGTAATATATTGATAAAATTATGAGGATTAAAAAATAATTTTAATGTAGAAATGAATATTTATAGATTTAGAGTTCATATTCTCCTAAATGAATTCATAATAAAAATATAAATAAGTATATAGTGAAATAATAAAATCTTAAAAACAATAATAGGAAGCGTGTATTGCAATATCTTTCATCTGGAAATTATATGTCTCTGAATATACATCAAGTCATCTCAACATACACAAAAACATATAAAAATAAAAAATCACAAATGTTTATAATAATAAATAAATTAAAATTCAAGAAATTAGTGTTAAAAATAAAAATGAATTACATAATTTCTACTTAATTGAATTAAGAAATGACATAAAGATTGACACATGTTAAAGTAATCACTTGTGGTTAAGCTCCCGCAAGCATACTTGAAAATAATAAATACATTAATTAGATTGTGTCATTATGAGATAAATAACATGAGATAATAATGTGGCATAAGTAACACATTATTCACCATCCACACATTGGGAACCCAAATTGAGTGATGATTTGGAACATTTGATCTAATCAAGGATATATTAGAACATCATTAATTTAACCAAGTAAAAAAATATGTTTTCAAAACATTATGAATAATAATTCATTTATAGACTTCCTTTTAAAAGAAATTATAAAATTAAATACACTATATTCCATAATATATCATATTTCCTAAAAATATTGATATGGAAAACCATGAAGATGTTAAAAAAATATTCTATTTTTTCCAATTCAAAAAAATTACACTATTTATAACATAATTTCAGACGGTTCATTTTACTACATTCCATTATTTCATTAAAATTTTATGATCATCACAAAACATGTCTATGAATTACTATGTTTTTATAAGTATTAATTCTTATCTTTTCATTTTCTCAATTTTTCATCCCAAATTATTTCAAAACCAACAATATATTAGCAATTATAATAATTTTTTTCTTCAATCACATTCATAAATACTCACAGATAGCTTGTCATTTAAATTATTCAATCCTAACCATGAATTTCACATACTATTCAATTGGAATGAAAACTTTAAAATAAACATATTTTTTCTTGATTATTACATTAATATGATCCAATGAGAAATTTACATATGAGTCTCCACAAGTGAAAACATTGTCCAATGCTTCATAAAAGTTATTTTCAAACCAATTTTGACTACAATAATAAAATAAAAAATCAATATTGGAATATTATTATGAGTTACATGATGTAGGATATATAGATGATACCTCAAAAGAATTATTTTTGAATGATACACTATTTTAATTGTTTTTCACATTATATGATAAAATATAAAAAAATAAAAAACCATAATGTGTAGTTTAGATTGTTTCTTATTATTACATTCATTATTATAAATTTTAGATAGAAGTTTATATGTGTTATACATTCATATAAAATAGTTTATGTCAGTTTAATATTTTACAATGAATCTCATTTGATTATATCAAAAAATATTTCTATTTTAAACAACTTAAATGCTTATATATCAAAATAAAATAATCTCCCAAATTTTTTTTAAATTTGATGTTAATATATAATATCCATAGTAATAATATATATATATATATAATTAATTGATTGAATAATTTGAAAAAATATATTTCTAATGTATTATATATGATACTAATTCGGAGATGTCTTCCCCTTGTTTAATAATTTATTTTATGTCAATTAGATTCAACATCAAGAATCATGAAAATATAGTTATGAAATGGTTATTTAATGGGTGGTAGATTGAGTGTTAAACCAAATTAATTGATCAGGAATCCAAATAGTATTGGGAAATGAATTTTTTAAAAATAAATTATATGTTAGAAAGAATCAAATAACATCAATCACTAGAATATTTGGGAGTTAAACGACATTAAAATGATTTGTGAAATTAAAGGATTACTAATTTCTAGAATTTTTTGGAAAGTGGAAAATCAATGGGAAAAGAATAATTATTAAGTAATTAATTTGAAATATTCCACAATATATTATTAAAATGTATAAAATCTGTTCGACATACTGTATGTTGTTTGATTTTTGTTGGTGTATCTATTCCAATGTTTTAAAACACGTTGGCTTGTAATTCCTGTGAAAAACATAACATCAATGTATGGTAAAGAGACTGATATAGAAGTATTAATTTATCTTGGAATAGGTAGTTATTTGAACACAAAATATTTAGTAATTTATTTCCTAAAATGGTCTATGGATGAAATATAATAAAAGAAACCGTTTTTATAGCCATCCCTATGTTTATATTAAAATATTTTTAAAGTGATTTTAATATCAAGAAAATATCTATTATGAGTATGAAGTCATATAAACATGTTTAAATAAATATAATTTTTTTAAACAATAAAAAATAAAAAGCTCGATGTTATTTGGTTTATGATATTAGAATCCACATGTAATAAAAATGAATCATTATGATATTGTAATACAAAAAAGGAAATATAGTTCGCTAGATATTTTATCACGTATTCTTTTACTACATTTACAGTAGTTTTAATATGATGTGTTATTTCATTTTATATACATATATCATATTTTATATTTATATAAATTAGTTTACATCATGTATGTTTTTTTCATGCATATAAGACATTTAGTTTCAATTTAAAATATAGTAAAATGATTTTAAACTTTACATAGATCAAAAAAAATTTTATATTTCAATATGATATTAAACATTGTTATATCATGATAATCTATAAATTGGAAAAACAGTTTTCCAAATTTAGTTTTTCTAAATGACATTATTACATAATGATTCAAATGTAATTTTTCAATGATATAATCCTCTACAACACCCATAATATGTTATTTATTGAATCCAAATAATTTTTTTAAGATGATATTTATTCATAGAGAACAATATATATGTTCTATATAATTTTTTTAAATTTAAAATAATGAATATATATTCTAATTCCATTATTTGTGAATGATTATGAGGATAATTTATTGTTTAAAATTCAAGCAATGATGTAGAAACATTAGTTTTGAGGTGATGTGTTAGGCATATAAAAAGAAATAGTGACACCCTCCTCCACATAGTCTTTTTTCCTGTAAATTGTAAAACAAAAATAGATGTTTATTTTTTCAACTATAATATTTTATAAAAATGAGGTGAATATAAGTTAAATTAAATATTATTCGGCCATGATAAAAATTCATGTTTTTTATTTTCATAATTTAACATTCAAAATCCCATTTCATTCATTAATAAAAAAGATATTAAACTCATTAGTTGATACATGGGGAAAAAATAATAAATATATAAAATATAAATTCCATGATTTTTAAGAAAATATATAAGAGCCTAAAAAAATGTAATTACAATTATATTTGGTTATTATAATGAGAAAAACATAAAATGAAATTATTTTATAAATGATGTGATGAATGTGATTTATTTGTAAATAACGAATTTTTTTTTGATGAATATGAGTATGTGACAATAATTTCAAAATATTTATGTAAAAACAAGGAAACATGAACCATTTATAATATAAAATTTCATTTGGGAATCAAAATATACGTGAAATATAAAATTATTGGATGATGTAGGCAACTAAATGAATTAGACCAGTGCGTCAATGTGGTGAGAAATAAAAAATATTCTTTATTAGAAGTAGACCAGAAATATTCACATTAAAGGTGAATTGAAGGACCAAAAAATCAATGTATTAAATGTTATGATATTTTCATGGTCGTTGTATTAGTAATAATGTTCTGAGATTTTCATTTGAGGAAGAATTAAAATACAAGGACATAAATAGAGATTTATTTTCCTAAATAGTGTGTAGAAAATATATAGAAGATAATGATAATTTATATTTTAAGAGGTATATATATTTCCCTATATTTTGGCATTTTGAAAATAATTTATTGATCAACATTAAATTAACCATTATGCTAAGAGAGATAGATGAAGTAATATCAGTATGAAAGAAAGGTATTATTGGTTGAAATATTAATTGCATTTTATAATATTTAGAACCATCATTTTTTAATATGGAATGATTTATTTATGATTATAATAACCCTCTATAAACTTGAGTAATTAAAATTATATATAACATTTAATCATTGAAATGACATAATGACAAATTATAGTGGGGCGTATTGTGATAATGGGACCAAAAAAATATATAAATATATAAATATATTATTGATTTATCTATATATAATATTTTTTAATGATATTATAAACTAAAAATTGATACACATACATTAAAACAAATATGTGGTATATATCTAACTAGGGTAGAATGTGAAATGAAATATTGGGTTCTTAATAAATTAATCTATAAACATAGAATTCTTATCCCTCAATTTAGTGTCTAGAATAATCAACATAGACTCTTAATTAGTACCATATAATAGGATTCCTTTAATTGGATTTATTATTTTAATACAACTATAAACATAAGATAATATTTCATCTATAATGTTTTTAGAAATAATATATAACCAGAAATTTTAAATTAAATTAGATAAAATTTATAATTTGGTGTTCATATTAGTGAATTCAAAGGAAAAAAGGTATATTCTACCCCCATTAGATAGGAATAAGATTTTTTATATATGTATATTCATGTTTAGAAGATGTAATATAGAAACATTAAAAAAATCGAAGAATAACAACTAATATTATTTAGTTGATTAATGGAAAAATTATGAGTGTTGTTTATGGTCCATAAATTATTATTCCTGAGATAAATCAAATAGTTCAAGAAGTAATGATGATAATTCTAATTAGTAATATAGTTAATTTTATTCTTAAATAAAATAAAATATTAATAAATTAATTCATAAATTCTTCACACAAAAAGATTCATGTAACCATGATTAATTGATTAGAATTCGTAACTTTTAAGAATGATTAATTAAATCTCTAACTAATTAGAAATAAATGACACCACTTTTACCACCTTGACATAACATGTGAATGATAATAAATAAGATATTGTATATTTAAATAAATAATATCCTTGATTGAAAAAAAAGAAATGTGCTCATTTAGAGAAATAAGTGTTTAACGAAGTAGTTACATAAATTTTCTAAACATTTGAATATATATAACATTACTATTTGTTTCACTACTGAAAAATTGAAAACCATGAAAAAATAGTTTCATGAAAATGTAAAGTAGTTGAAATAGGTAATAGGAATTCATGCCGATCAATTAATGATTTATAATAGGAAATGTGAAGATAGGGTGAAAAATATTAAGAACTCTAAAAACTATCTCAAAATCAATTTATATATTTGGATGTAAATTTTCTAAAACAGACATGTATTTTAATAAAATTATCACATTATACTATAGTATGATAGGATTGTAGAAAAAGTATTTCTATTATTAGTGTTTCATCAATTGAAAATAATACTCTTCATATTGATAACTTGTAATCATGTAAATAAAATTTCTCAAATAGATTATTAATATAGGTATCAAAATTTATTTTTAGAAGTAGTTACAATGATTTTTTATGTGAATATTAATGAAAATAGATAATAAACATTCTAATGTTAAGGTTATAAATGATGATTCATGAACCAATATGTGTGGGATTTATGTGGGTATGATCATGATAAATATTCCCCAATGTGGATCCAAATATTATTGGGATCCAAACAAAATATTATGTTACATAATATAGATATATTTCATTGTCTATCAAAGGGAATTGGATAATTAAAATATTTTTATTCTATTAGATATTTATAAATTGAGTTTTAGTTTCATAGATAAATAAATAAGTATGTATATTATCCACAATTCCTTGAGAAATAGTGAGAAATAATAATGTTCAATGGAAACCATCTAAAACAAAACATATTTTAGAGAATGCAAGGAATCATTAAATTATGAAAATAAGTGAATATTTTGAAAACTTTTTATATTATAATAACCAAAGAAGAATATTTTTCTGAAACTTTTTATGTATTATTATTACATAATCCATGTATAGTCGATAAAATATTTTCAAAGGGGGAAAAATAAAAAAATAGAATACTGCATTGGGAAATATTTTTTTGAACAATCCTAAAGGAAAATAATTAACCTATAAGATAGTATAAAATAATGAAAAGGATTTAAAACCAATAGGAAATAGTTTCCTCTACAAAGAAAAAGGATTCTGTATGATAGACCATTTTAATATTTCGATGGATGTTCAAATGGTTGGTGAAGACCTAAAATCAATAATAAAAGATACAATCTATGAAACAGATAACTAAATTGGTATGGTGGGTAATATCCATATTAATAAGTCGAATGGACTCAAAAAAATAACCTAAAATGAAACGAATATGCGATTCTATGGTTTTATAATTTCATATATAAGGATAAAATACCATTAATAATTATCATTGTCAAATGATAAATACTGTTAAAGAACATATGAATCTTAGATCCAATCTCTTACTTAAAATATGTATTCACAAGACACTATAAAGAGAGATCATAATCAAATATTATTAATATTTATATATCAGGAAAAATTAGAATAGGCTAAAAACATGATGAAAATATTTTATAAATATAATTCTATATATTATTATGAAATAAAGGCAATTAATGTTCAATGTGATGATGAAAATTTTAGGAAACCCGTCAATAATTTTTTTTACTACCATAGAGAGATAAAAATGAAGTAATAATTTAGCGATTTTGACACTTAATAAATATATTTAATTGAGTATATAGGTTAATAAAGGCATCTTAACCATGTGGCTCACATTGATGATATAATAAAAACATATATATTTTCCATATTACAATATTTTTTTAAAATTATTATATTCGATGTTGAATAAGTTCATAGAGATACCCTTTAGTGGTAGATTTCAATATTGTAATCCTATTAATAATTTATTAACAAATATTGTGCATATACTTCTACAAAACGATTTTCCAAATTAAGGATATTGTATTATTTTTATTATGCATTCATTTTATTCATCTATTTTTTTTATATATATCAGGGGGAGTGATTCTATATCTTAATTGGCATCAAATACAGTTTACATGATTATTTTTATTTCTAACTTCAATAGACTGAATATTTTAGAGACCATCTTGAAAGGATTTGTAAAAAAACGCAAATATTTTAAAATGGGAAGTGTTATCTTATTTTTATTATGAAATGGAAATTTTGTTTGTCTGAAAGAATAACTACTTCTAATAAAAAGGTTTATCCCACGTTGACAGAGTGTATGTCACTTATGGGAATATTTCTTTGATGGTGTGAAATCAACATTTTATTAGGGAGTTAATTTTTTCATAGTGAATATGAATGATCCAATTGGTGTATACTCATTGTTTCCTAAAATTATTAATCATTGTTAGTGAAAAAATTCTGAAACACAAAGAAATAGTTAATAATTCTGAGAGGAATATTATTCCCTTTGAATTAATATTCAATTATAGTGATAAATATTACATTGACATCTAAAGTAAATCTACAATTTACATCAAATTTAAATAAGGGAATATTGGTTCTAGATAGGTAGTAGATTTATTTATTGTTAAATATAATTTTTAATGCATATTTTCAATGTAATAATGAAAATGTTACATAATGGGTAATATATTAATTTTCCACCCAAATCCTTCATGAATATACCCATATGAATAGTGTATTGACATTTTTTGTGAATTAATATAGTATTAGAAAGATATAATGTGTATACCATATATTAAGGTTAGAGGGTTGGCCATCATTTCTAAGTTATGTTCTAAGTTTAGAGAATAAATCACTAATATATTTAATGTTCATGGAGAATATAAGATAATAAATGATTGGAACTGAACAATCATAGAAATAACTTTTAAACTTTTATTTAATTTTTTCTAATAGATTCATTTTATTTCTGGATGTTCGGTCGATGATAGGGGATCCATCCCTATGTTATTGATCATGTTTATTACAATTTTTAGTTTATAAACAACACATAGTTAAAGGGTGAAGAGTTTGACTACTAAGGATGAATTTATCCTAGTATGGGAGATTATAGAAATATTCATACATGATTAATTAATTTTATACAATAGTAATTGAAAATAACCTAAACAGTTCATGGATGTTTCTATTAATTCTGTGAATTATTCTAATGATTCTTGAAATTATTTTTAAATACTTGTACGATATTTTATGTGTCAGAGAAGTCATATTCAGATATAGAAGTGTTTTAGAAGTCTTTAGTTTGGTTGGAAATTATTAGAAATCATTATTACTAAATCTGGAATCTTATGGTTAGTAGATGGAAAAATTCTTAGTATAATATTATATGATATATAATATTTATAGGCCCATTTAAGATACATATATCATGAGTCATACTATTCAGTGTTTAGACCATTAGAGTTAGTTTGATTTGGGAAATTTTATATTATTCTGTCTTATAATATGATATTTTTTATCTAAATGAAATAGATGTTTTGATAATGCCTGACCTTTTCCGTACACATATGATACGATATGACATGTATGATTTATTTCGATTTTGTGTAATTTTTATATTTATAAAATTATTATATAATGTTTTTTTGATTTTTTGTAGTGTTTAATATAGTTTATGAGATGTGTATATCATTAAATATAGAAATTTTATACGAATATATATATTGAAAATAAGGGTTTTACATAATTTGATTCTTTAGTAGATAATTAAAATTTTATTACTACAAATTAAAATGTTAATAGTTTAAATAAAAAATATTAAAATAATGTATTTTTATTAAATTAAAATAATTTCATGAAATTAATCATCAATTAATAAGATAAATATAAAACTAAAAAGGATTCTCATTTATGCTTAAATTCTCTTTATTTTTTCATAATACAATATTCAGAAATGATTTTTTGTATTATTGAATTAAAATATGTGTTGGGTTGAGTCTATTTCATTAGTTTCTAGAAGATTTATTCAGCTAAGATAAAAATTATATATCCACCATTCCACAATACTTATACAATTACATTGAATAAATAAATTAAAAATTCTTCAATGTTGATTTTTATGGAATATTTTGATACAATAGAAATTAATCCTCATATAAATAAATATTGATTTTATCAATTTCAAACATATTATTGATGGATATTTTTTCCATTTTAAAGATAAAATCATATGTATTGTATAGTAAAACTAGATAATATGTTTTTTGGAAATTCAATAGTGTAAAACATTTATTTTACTCCCATAATATCTCATATTGTCTACTTTAAATTATAAAATATTGAGAAACCCCAGCAAAATGGGTAATCCAATTTTATAACTGGTAAAATAGTATAGGGAAACATAATATAATAAGAAGTGTTGCATGGTCTGTTGAATAATTGTATGCATATAAAAATTAGATGTTTTCTCATAGAATAACAGAGCGCAACATGAGTATATATACCCACAAGGATGATTAATGTTATAAATCCTAATAATTTTATAGTTATTTTCTTTCAAATAAACATTTGTTATTAGATATGGTTATTTACTATATCCTTGAGTCTACATTAATCATAATATAGAAAATCATTAATTAAAATAATATTATATTAGTAAATATAAATATAAATTAAAATATTATGAAAAATATAAATAATTTTTTTAAATAATGAAAATGTATTGATTAGTTCCTAAAATAATTACTCAATTCTCAATAGAGTCATATTATACTTCAATAATATGTGTTCTTAAAAATTATTATTGAATTTTTCACCCTAATATTAAATGTAATTTATAAAATAAAATACACTTTTATTTTGTGGAATTCAAATTATTTTTTAAATCTTCGTTTCAATATTCATATAGGGTTTTTTTTCAAATTTTTCTAAAAACAACTATTTTCCATAAATTTCTAAAAATATTAAATTTAAGAATAATACCATTTATTATCCACTAATAAAATAATTTAAACACTACAATACTTTTTTAATATTAAATTTAAGTTAAATTATAGTCATTTAATTTAATCAATTCTAATTAGTTATATATGAATCATTATTATGTTTATTTTCTTATGAGTAAAATTTTTTTCATAAAAACAACATTCTTCTATAAAAATTTTATGCATGAAATTATTTATCATATTAATAAATTAGACTAATAATTATTGACTATAGTTTCTATAGAAATTTATTGATTCTATAACATGTAATTTATTTTAACTTAAATTTAATTGTTTTCACATGGAATTGAATCGCTGTGAAATCAGGTATTTACATTAAAAAGTATATTTCAAAAAATGGGTTTTCATTTCATTCTTCACAATATTTTAATATTTAATGTAATATAAACATAACTTATATTATACAATATTAATTTTTCATTTGCTTCCACATTCAAATGAATGCTTCCTTATATTACTGAAATAATGTTTTTTAATTTTTAATGTCTCTCGAGCAGGAACTCCCTCATGCGGTCATAAAGTGTTTTTTATGAGACCTCCAGTGCTCCTTCCAATATTCTATAAGTTTTATAACAAAATATAGTTATTGATAAGTATATTTGAGATATAATACCTCAGGGATTGATATTATACAACATAAGAGAAAAACAATATATATAAATGAACAAATATCGGAGTGTGGAAACAATTGAAAGAATATATTATAGTGAAAAGCCAATAAAAAATCTAATAGAATCATGATATTCATATTAATGAAATATTATAATGACATGACAGAATGTAACAAAATTTCATGATAAATGCAAAACAAAATAAAATAATAGAAGGCTAAAAAATATACAAGATTCCCAATTTGTGAAACCCACATTGACCCACCTCCAATATTCATCCCATAATGCATGAAAATAATAAACATAATAGTCATTGGCCCTTGTCCAACACTTCATTGATATAATCATATTATTTTATCAATAGCGTCATGAATATTTTGTGGTTATGAAATAGTAGGTCGATGACACCCTGTTTAAAAAAACCCATTTGGATATCATGTTTATTAAATAATAATATAAACATGAGTATTAATTAATTAAAAAACATGTTAATATCACATAAACCTACTATGGAACTAAGATGGAATAACTATACTGATTTTTTCCAACCATTCTATCCATCACTTCATAACCATGTTATATCGTAACTAGCCTCGGTTCCATAATGGATTGTCTCTGATCATATCTTATAACCACGCCAACCATAACCATATAAACACACTATAAATAATTGAAATATGTGTCAAACAATCTATATAAGCATTTCTGCATTTAAATATTGATGAGCTTGTGGTATAATAATTTTGACATGTTTAATTTCCCTGAGGCTATTATATAATCATTTCATCATATCAATCATGTCAAGCTTGCTATATAAGCATTTCAATGTGTGTGGTGGGGAATAACCTACTGTATAACCTATTAAGTATGAGTCACTATTCAAATTCCATATATAAAAATTATAACACGTATCATTTGTCCAATTAACTATTTTATTATTTCAACTAGAAAATCAAAACACTAGTAAATTAATCATGTATTTTAACATATCACGCTATATGGATCAATGATTAATTATAAAAATTACAGTTTATCTATCAATTTCACATTTCATATGTAAATTGATAAAAAAAATTCCATTTATTTCAATAAACTAGTCAATCTATGGTGAATTTATAAAAATAAAACACACATAATCATTATCCATCTATACACACTTTGATCCATTAAATAACTTATTTATAGACTAGGGTCCCTAACCCTGAATGGTATCCACATGATATTTCTAAATCAATTGGATGTAAAGGGACTCTAAGAATTAATTGAATTCATTGTTTCAATTTAATCGATGTATTATATATTGAATTAATTTTAAATATTTGACATACCTAACAATTAATAAGGCATAAGTTTATGGTTTAAATTCCCTTCCGTTAATATAATTTCAAACAACGCTTCTAATGGAAAGCCCCCATGCGGGAGAAATTATAGTTTCTCAAATGACATATCCTATATCAAAACAAAAAACGATCAAAACCAATAATGAAAAATATGAATAGATTACAACACAGGTTTTGGAGATCAAAGGGAGAGAAGAGGGAACCAAATTAAGACATCTTTTTTGGGGATTGATTATACAAACGAGATGTATGATAGAGAGGGATGCACTACAAAATCTCATGGAATGTCTCTCTAGGTTGAAGGGAGAATATTTTACCGTAGTTAGAATTAAATCTCAATCACATGGACCACATAAAACATAATTTAATTCATATTTAATGTTGTGTAATATAATTACATGTCATGATATTTGTAAATTTGATACACTGAGAAAAATCACCTTATATGTCTATTTATTCTTGTGAAATATTACATGACATGTAAAAAACAACATCATGTGTATTTTTTTTAATATTATTAATTTGTTCATGGATTGTAACCATTCATAAAATGAGTCTGGAAAGAATTACAATATGTTTTTTATTGTTAAATGATGTGTATTTTTTCAAAATATATTTTTTCATGCCAATTTATTTATAAATACAAAACACCATTTAATGATTCTTAACAAACCCAGAACCCATCTTAATTCTCAACCCATTTATTCCCAGAATCCATTAACTAAAAAAAACGCACATCCTTGGAATTGAATTCATTCCCCACCACACAACCTATACATCTCTAAAACAATACATGGCGATAAAGCATTAGAAAAACCCCCAAACAGGAATTTACAATGAAAACGATTGGATTATACACCTCCCCATTATATACCATCTCTTGGAGATTCTCCAAGAATCCCTATTGGGTCTCAAAAGGCATGTATGGACATTATGGTCTCATATTATACTCCCTCTCTTAGGTATCCTCTTGAACATGCCCATGATGCCCCTACACTCAATCCAATGGCAGATTCCTACCCTGGACATATTTATCACTAAGATCCACATTCCATATTATATACTCATATAAAACAACATAAATTATCATGAATTCAATTCTGTATATCATGTAATAAGGGTCTATGAAATATCTCAAATGTTGTGACATGTGTGATACATCATTCATGGAACTGTATAATTATGGAATGGAAATAATGGATCACTATTGGATAGACCTTATCCACTATCTCTAATGGCTAGTGAAAAAGTGTCTGCTAGCATTCCTTATTTCCTGATGGGGAATTTTCTAAGATAAGGGACACTCTAAGGAAAACACAGTTACCAACTTCAAACTCTGTAGTTCATCTCTGATGGTCATCTTATGATTTCTCCCTACTCTTCATGGTGACAAACCATTATACATTCTTTTAAAATTTCTCAGATGTGTCATGCACAACACTATCTACAAAAATTGATGACTCACCTTCCTCTAATCTGAAAAGAGGTGATATGTATGTAAATTAATAAAAATAATCAAATGGTTCCATTAACTTAGATTCCAGGATGATATTATTTTATGAAAACTCTATGAGTTCCATATGGAAATCCCAGAACCGGCCAAAATCCAAAAAACAAATGTTCATAACTTGTCCCCTAAAACAAGAATGATCTTTTAGGATTATCATTTGTCTTAGGATCATAGAAGGCACTCAATGTAAACTATGAGAAAAGATAATTCATAAGAACATACCAGAAATATGATGTGAAATGAGGATTTGTGTCTGAAAAAATAATCTTTAAGACATCGTTCAACTAATCGAAATCAAACATTTAAATACTACTATGTTAATCAATATTGAAGTTATTCTTGATAGGACTATAGATGGATACCATCATAAGTCAATCCAAAAATTACCCATACCACATTATTATTATGTGTTTTAATAGGTAATACTATCACGAAATCCATTGAGAATTCATCACATTTAAATAGAAGAATGTACCCATCCTATAAAAGACCAGCATGTCTCTCATTCTAAGCATTGAATTTCATACATGTGAAACATATCACCATAGTTCCAGACAGATCCTTCTTCTTTCAGGACCACATGTACTATCAATAGAGATAATGATACATATTTGTCGTTCTCAGATGAAGAACCCATTTGTAATGGCGTATATCATTCATTAGCTTATCAGGCATGCCTGTAGGAACCCATAATCATCCACAAAAAATAATAGATTTTACACTTCCAGGAGACCTCCTCTATGGTGTCTCCCTACCATGGAATATATTTTTTAACATTAATATATCAATAATAGATTAAATATCTATATTGATTTGTTCCAAAAATACAGGTATAATCGATGTTGAAATCACAACTACACATCCATGAGGGTGTTGAATATAAAGATTCATGTCTCCAAATAGGTCAATTACTCACCAACCATCCCAAGACTCTCCTACATCCTCATCCCATTTTATGCATATTAATGCAGTAATAAGGAAATCACACTTACCCATTAGATTATTCTACTTAACTTTGAAATATGGTAGATACTCAACACACATAGTTATTTAAAGTGTTTGGTCACACTAAGAAGGGATGCAGATGTGGATCTTGGGTCCCATGAATACCACAGACTCATCACCTGTGAGATAATGTATTCCTAATATTAGAGAATGATCCACTAATGATAACTTAACATCATGAGTGGGAAAATTATTCTCATGTAGTCTCATCTGTTTAATGCCATAAGTAACCACTCAATCAACTTTAATTAGAACTTCTCTTAGTCCCACTATAGAAGAGTTATAGTACTCGGTATATTCATTACCCGTAACAAGTAATGTGAGTATATGATATAATTTTATCCATCATTTCTAATCATGAAAAACAATCTCATATTAAATGATGCAACAAACCTCATCCCTTTCATGGTCATCCCAAATACTAGTGATTTCAAATTGGATTATTCCAGTATATAACACATTTAATAACCTAATGAACCTACAAGTCTCTAAATATTGAAAACATTATTAGGTTTCTCCTTAGACAACACAATTGAAACTATATCTTGGACCACATACATTCATTGTTTTGTGATTTCATATCATAAGAAGTGCACTTTATGAATCAATAAAATTCATTTTTTGGTTGATGTGAATCCAATTGTCTTACAATGTAATGAAAATGATGTCAACAGGTTTTGAATTATTATCAATTAAATAGTAGTAAACTAAAAAGTCATCAATAAAAGAATGAAAAAACATTTCCATAATATGATAATAGATCATATCCATTAAATATGTAAATACATTTAGTTTATTACTCAAACCAAATAGAAACACAATGAACTCATACAAGTTGTACGCTCTCCTAAAAGTTTAATGAGGTATGTTTGATGGTCACAACCTAAGCTAATGGTATTACAATAATAGGTCAATCATGGAGAATATCTTACCAATAATTTTATGATAAAAAATATCATCAATCTGAAGAATTGGACATTGGTTCTAAAATATCATTTTTTACATCCTCTAATAATCCACAAACATACACAATGTTCCATTTGAAATTATGCTGAAATGAACTGGATAAACCCAAGTAAATGTACTCATTCATAATAATCATTTAGAATATAGATCTTTCAACTTTAATTCATCTGCAAATTCCTTACATGTTTCATTCTGTAAAACAGTATATAAAATCGATCTGTAATAGGAACCAACATGATCAAAAGCTCAATCTCATATTTAACTGATAATCCATAGAACATAGCAGTCAAGACATCATGAAAGAGGTCTACTGCAGGAGGAACATAATAATGTGTAATTTCACCATCTCCATGAGCATGGATGACTATCTATTCCATGGGACAATCAATTATTTTCTGAATTGGTACTACATTAATAGCATGAAGACCCCAATCACCCTAATGAAAATTTATTCATCCTTAAATAGAAAAAATAGGACACTCTCTTCTAGTAATGGTTGATATGATCTTGGTGTGTAAATAACAAATCCATAACATTAATAAAGTCAATGCCTATCATTTTGAACATTAATGGTTTCCAAAAAAAATCTAACCCATAATTGGTAGAGAATATGCCATTAAATGTTTTATATTCACTGATCTCACACCCAATAGTGTGTTAATGGTCATAATTCCATCAAAATTGTTGACTCACAAGAACTAATAATTTAGAAAAATAGAAAATGAACTATATTTTTATTCTCATGTATCAAAAAACCCCACAACCAAAGGGTAGATTATTGATGAATTATATCTCTAACAGTAGAGAGTCCAACATGGATAATAACCATAGTAGTCTACATAACATAATGATGACTAAAACCTATACACTATGCTCAATCCTCACTCCCATGAGATATACCCTCCACCTATAACATTCATTTAATCAATGTGGTGCCTCATCCCTTTCCTAAAAAACAATTTCATATGGAAATCTACATACATTTCAATTTAAGCGTATCCGAGTCCCCCCCAGAATCTATAAACGTTTCTGTTCTCCACCAATAACTCTACTTTTTCATGCCCCTAGAAAACCTCTTTATGTGTCCCAATATTTTAAATAGATGACATTCTAAAGTGGGTTATAAATAATGAGGTCATTTGTGACCAATAATTCCACACTGATCGGACTAAAATAGAACATGGTCTAAATATTGCGACCCACTACCCTGAATAATTTGACTAATGCTACTATAGAAAAACCTATCATATCAATACACATGAAGAATATTTCAATGTTTTCCGTACTAAAACATCTGTTCATCTTCTTGGAGCCTCTATTAGAGTCCCCATATAGATACACTCCTGATTCATCATGTCTACCAATATACTCAGATAGAACATGTTCAATTGTGACACGATATCATAGTGAATACAATCTTGAAAATTTCTCACCTAGAAGACCACATCTTATTCGAAATACAGTGAAACATGTGGATGTTGGGTGAAACATTCATCGTAGTCTATCCATGATGTTACCTCCCTTTCCATGTGCATGAACTCAAGTGACTTCTTATCCTTCATTTTTAGAAGATATAAATGGATCAAAAATATCAATTTTATGTCCTTCAAGGATAAGTCCTCATAATTTCCTATGTAATCCATAATATCCCTTGAATTCATATATATTCCACTACACAAATATGAAGCACGATTAACACTCTTATCTACCGATCTCTCAATAATAGAAAGTATTATATATAATGAATCAATCAATATTTAAGCTACATGTGGTCATCCCTGCCAAATGTACATAAGAGGATGATATAGATGAATCTCTTTTGTCAGCTAATACATCTAATGCTTGATGTGAAAACCACTATTTCCATGGACGTCATTACCCACAGTAAACTATTGTAAAGCTAAAAATACGATTAATATTTAAGATATAATGGTATATTTGGATCATCTATTTTTGGAGAATGATGATTTCTAGTCTACAGATTCTATACTCGAAGATGGCGAGCATGATTATTCTCTATAATAAGAACAAACTTCATAGAATTTATTTTAAAAACATCAACATAAAAATCTAACAAAAACATATTACCAATCAGTCATGGTCTCTCTAGACATGTCTTTAATGTGTTTAAGAATGACCTTACATTCCACTTTTTTTATTTATCTAGTATAACAGATATCTCACATCACAGTTCAATAGGCATGTATATATAACATGAAAATAAATATCTCGTATCATAAATTGTGGTTGTAATAATATATAGCTATGTACCTATCATTATTCATTCACAAACATGTAATTAAATATCAATTCATGGGAATAAATCTATAAAATCAGTAATTTCACAAAATTTATTCACCACATAACATTAAAATCACCCATGGTGAAATAAATAAAACTTTAATAAGAAAACAACATAAAACAAAACCACATCCTAGAGTACTCAAATTTTTCCACATACATGGGTTAGATAGACCCATGAACTAGATCATTATATCTTGAAACATATTATTGTCCCCTTTATACCTTTTTTAAAAATTATTTTACCAAACAATACACATCGTGTAATCTAATATGACTTTTAAAAATCCCCTGATATGACACTCTATCACATGGCCGGAATATGTTACTTACGAGACCTTAAGAACACATCCTCGTAATCCAGAGGGTCCCAAAAAGAATTATAGGTGAGATAATTATAGTTTAGAGACTTGAACCATAGGGTTCATAGTTTGTAACACCCCAGAAGAACAATAATCATAAAATAATAAATATAAGAGTTTAGAAATAAATGGAAGAAATAAAATACATCTAAAATCCTAATTTATATCCAATGGAAATATCCAAAAACATTAAATGGATAATGTATTGAAATTATTGACTGTAACTAAATGACATTCTAAATGTAATTAAAAATAATCTACTATAAGTCTCAAAACAATTCTCTAATGTTCATATTCCCAAACCCCATTTCAGTCCCATCTCCAAAACCAGACCATTATGTAAGAAAACAACCAATAACAAGGTTTTTTATTATTATCCAAAAATGAATCCATATAATCTATTTGACTTTTAATCAATATACCAAATAGGGTTTGAGAGTAACATAGTATTTTTACACTAACATGTCTAAAAACATAGTTTGATTATATATTTATGCAATATTTTCAATTAACAAGTGTAATAAATAATTAAAAAAATTAAATTAATACAACATCAACCTTCTTTGGAATAATTTTGGAATGTCATTTTTTTAATGGCTGGGACCAGAGCGTTATTTATTATAAAAAAAACAAATACCTCTTTTAAATCGCTAGAGGGAGACACATTACATGGCACATTGGCCATTTTTTTTGGCTTAAGGCTGATTTTGTGAATAGTACTGCTATAGTGCATGTGCTGCTACAGTGCCACACAGTTCCACGTAGTACCAGCCTCTACTACAGTACACTGCCACCCCTACAGTGGCCTACTGCCACTGCTATAGTATGCTACTATGCTGCTATAGTACCTACGCCCAATGGGTTTTGAACCCCCATTTTTCATATAGAATAAAGGGGTGCTTACCACAAATCCAAACCCCTACTACAACCATTGTTTAATGTCTCTGAGTATGTTCCACAACAATGTAAATCATAACCTTATAAGTAAGGTATAAAATAACTTTCCTCACCACCATGCTGGAATGTCTTTTAGCGTGTCTTACGATCATACCAAACAATAATATATAACCAGTGTATAAATCACACAAATCCACGACAAGGCCACTATATATGCATTTCATCATTTTATTAGGTTCAAGACCACTATATATGCATTTAAAAATATTTAAAAAGTACTATCCCACTATATTATAATATCTATATTCTATCTTAAGACTATATTTGTATATATGCATCTCATCATGTCAACTAGGCCAAGCCCCCTATATAATTATTTCAGGAAGTATCACTAGACATAGCCCATTATATAAGGATTTCAGCATGACACGCTAGTCTAAATCTCTATATAATAATTACCATAGGTATAACTATGACAAGGCCCTATATAATATTTTGAATATGTAAATCACTACACAAATCGTAGAAACAAGGATATCACAATATCACAATATATTGATCAATTGTTAATTATCAAAATTAAAATGTATCTCTCAATTACGCATATCATATGTTAATTATTAATAACCTATAACATACTAGTTTTATCAATAAACTAGCTATGGAATTGTGAATCATTAACAATAAAATACCAACAATCTTTGTCATGATAAACATGCTTTAATCTAATAAAAAGCTCATTTACACACAAGGGTAAAATCACTTAAACACCATAAAAAATCCATGTTTAAACCTATTTGATTCAAATGACCTAAAAATAATAATTCAATTCATTCATGAAATATATTTGGTGCATGATATTTTTGAACAATGTAAAATATCACACATACTTAACAATTAAAAATCACTATGACAGAGGTTTAGACCACTACCCTTAACTACAGTTCCAAAAACACTTCCATCATAAAATATCCATGATAGAGAAGGTTTTTATGATCACAACAAGTATTATAGATCAAAATTCATCTTGATCATAAAAATTAGCACACATATTTATGGTATTACACTAAAATGATTAGAAATGAAAGGAAGAGAAGAGTGAACCAATCTAGAACCACTTACAGGTGGATCAATTTAAAAAATGAAATCCTCAGAATAGAGGGAGGTTCTAAAAAATATCCTTGATTGTCACCCTCAGTTGAGTGGAGAAAGATACATATGTGATAGAATTTAAATTCAATCCCAGGGATCACATAAAACAACTTTTTGGGGAATTACATGGGGATAATCTAGTTACACATCATGAATTTCTTTTAAAAATGTTATTCTAGAAAACCTGTGACCACAAATAATTATTAAATATAATTAAATATAACATTATGTGTGATGAAGTTACACGACATATATTATTTCATTATCACGAATCTGCTTAAGACTGATAACCATTCCTAAAATGAGTCTGCAAACATTTACATGGGGTGTATTATAGTTTCACTATGTGTAACTATTATACTGAAAATTTTTCATCCCAATTTCCTATGAAATATAATCCCCATTTTAGTATTTTCTACATAAATAAGCACCCATGGAAATTCTAAGCACATTTATACCCAGAAACCATTAATTAAGACAAGCACACATCCATAGACAATAATTCATTTTCCCTAATAATGTATCTTCATCATCAAAGAGGTCATGGCCACCAATGATCGAAATAAAGAATGAAATAAAGGACATAATTGAAAAAATATGGGATCATTCATAAAATGATAGGTTTACTTCCTTTCTCAATTAAATGAAATATATGATACTCCATTATTTACACAATTAAATCATTAAAATACCTTAAAACTATCTCCATGATCATCATAGAATCCTTTTTTAATTTTCTCAATCAATAATTTGTCTTAATAAAATTTTTCATTAATATTTCATAATCCATTTGCATATAAAAATAGTTCTCATGTAAACTCATAGCCGTATACATAAGATTTTATTTTTTTAATGGGTATCTTGTGTTATTAAAATTTTGTAATGTATTAGTGGAGTTTCTATAGTTTCTTAAATGTTACAATGTGTTTCTTTACACTACTAGGAATAATCACAAATACTAATTGCATCATAATGGAAACCTTAGTTTCCTATGTGTTCCTCTCCCATATAATAATGGTAATTATGGAATCCTTCTTATCATATATATGTGATCTATAAATCTTATAAAATTAGTAAGGTTATTAAATTTTTTTGGTGGGTTGTGTAAGGTTTAATATTGGACTATATAAGGAAAACTAATAATTTCATAAGGGTGTAATTTAATCTCTATATGTTGTGAAATTGTAACATTGTACTTTAGTTGGGGTGACTAAAGAACTAGGTAAGGGAACCTTGTAATGGGGTAACAGTTATGTTTGTGTATCCTATGTGTTTCTTATGTGTAACCATTTATTTATATTGGCTTATAAACGTGGTCATCTTCTCATGTAAGGTTTAGAAGACAATTAAAAATTATTTATGGGGTAATGGACATGTTTATAGGTACAACACCATACCATAACACTAATGATATAAGTATGGTAAGTGTAAAACATGGAAACCCTTTTACAGTTTCATTTTGTCGGAAAATGTTTCTTTAAAAAATTAATCCATATTTCATTTCCTGTCATGAATTTAAAATAAAAAAATATTTGTTATTTAAAAAACCCTAATAACTATTCCATTCTACTTTTTAAATGGTTCAATTAAAATTCATTAACGACTTTCACAACTCTAGAATTATAAAATGATTTAAGAAAAACTAAATGATGACATTGTTTTATAAATTTAATGTTTCGAAATAGTATCTGGATGTATTTCTTGTATAATATGAGATCATTTCCTAAAATAATTTTGTGTTATCATATTTAGTCCCACTATCCCCTCATTCCATTATATATGATATGAAAATTTATATCTGACTGATCTAAGACCATATTCGTGATTTTTAGCATGTAAATTCATGTTTATTTCTCTCTTATCATGGGGGTAGTGTTTTAAGGGATAACAATATCCACATTAAAAATTTAATTCATTTTCCTTTATTTATGGGAAATGATAAATCTAGTTCATTATTTTCCTTTGGGGAAATTATATAATGATTTAATTTATAATAATTTTCTAGAAAGTATATAATAATTAAAATTAATTATTTACTATAATTTTTCTATGAGTGTTCTATAGAGCTAAAATTATAAACACATATATATTAAATTTTTTCTCTATGTGAAATTATTAGCTCATGTTATATCTTAAAATGATAATCAGTAATTATCACAGAGAAAAAAATATTATCACATGTGGTTTTTTATTTATTTTGGGAAATAATATATTTATAATCGATTTTTAGAATCCATGGTGAGAAGTTTTATATGTTGATTACATGGTCATGGTTTTGTTAATGATTCCTTTAAAAAACATGATTTTCAGGTCGGTTAACTTGAAATAATAAGTTCTTTGATTTTTTGGGTCTCGAATATACACATGTGGTATTTGTAAAATTATTTCATGGTAATACCTAATTTACCTTGTAATATTGTTATCACATGTTCATGTACCTATATTTCAATAGTCCCATTATAATATTAAATTCTTCGACTATTAGTAGTATATAATGATTTCATTTTTTATTATCGTAACATTTTGTTGTGTTTTGTGATTATATTATCTTGTTGTTATAAAATAAACTAATTATATTATCACAAATGTTATGGTCGTTTCCATTCTTTAGAGAATTTTATTGGTACCTCATATACGAGGACCATTATTTGATGTTAATCCCTTAGTGGGGGGACTTCATGGATTACAATGTGGAAAATTAGTGACTAATGTATATGGTGTGGACATGATGGCCATTAGCCCTTCTCCAAGGAATTGTGTAGGTGTAATGATGTTTTTTCTTCTGGAAATGGGGATTAACTTGTTTTTTTATGGTTCAAACATTCCAATTGGTTTCTAACGGGTTTATTCATAGAACTAGAAACATCCAATGATTCTATATCCATTTAGACCTACTTTCCAAAGGTAGGTCTCCATTAGTTGTGAACTCATGATACTTAAGAATTCACATTGGTCGAGAGTATGGGAGGTCAAAGTCATCACAAATTTTTTTGGGGGGGGGGAATTATTGTCTACTCTGGGACTCACATATAGATTTCAGTTATGTTCATGAATCTGTATTAATTTACCAAGAATAAAAATGAGTTTTTCCTTTATATTATGCAATCAATGATTGATATATAGGTTGTTTAGAGAATATTTTATTTGTATTTAAGGTTCTTCATCAATAGAGTTTCATCTATATGAATTAGTGATTCTTAGTCAATAATATCTTTCCATACATTATATAGAACTCCTTTGGTCATTATGATGACCATACTAGTTTTAAAGCCACTCAGTGGGGCACTAGAAGTTTATTTCCATTCAATAAGAGATGGATTATTTTTGATTTGGGATCATTTCCATAGATGGGATACCTACGAATCCTTGTCATAAAAGGAATCATAACCCACATAGTTTGAGTGAAGAAGAATGAGGTTTATGCATGATTAATGGCTCAAAAAGAGGTTTCATAATTACTTTTACACTCTAAGCTCACGTGAGTCATGATCGGTGTGAGAAAAAAGAGGTATCAGTAAACATGACAATGGTGTCATGAAAGATGCAGTCATGAGAATTGATGTGGGGATTATGTGTGTATGAAGTCTAATGTAAATGAAGACCAGGGATTAGGAATGAAGACCAAGAGTAGGGTCCATTAAGGTATTTGTACTTTATAGAGATTTTGAATTTTAACATGGGACTTACTCCTAGAAAGGAAACCCAAATTAAGAGGGATTTATGATTGGGTATTATTCCTGATAAGGAAGCACAAATCAAAAGCAATTAAGAATGGGGATAACTCCTAAGAAGGAGGCCAAATTTTAAAGGAAATTATGATAGGGGATTACTCCTGAGAAGGACACCATGGTTATGGATACTTGTAACCTGGGGAATACTCTTGAGAAGAAAGCCCAGGTTAAGGAGTCTTGTAACCTGTGGGTTACTCCTGAGAAGTAGGCTCAGGTTAAGGAGACATGTAACTTGGGTCGTACTCCTAAGAAGGATGCCCAAATAAAATGATCCTCTCATCTCAAATGATGAGGTTATACAGGAAACCCCTAACTGTGATGACATAAGGCTTGTAAGTCACGATGTTTTTTTGGAGAGGTTCTCACAAAATTCCTTTCAGATAAGGAAACCGATAAAGGAACCATTCCATAAATGGCATTGAAGATGGTTTTGAATGATATATATTGATGATAAGGGGTGTAATTTAGGAAAGGAGGTGACTGTGAAGGAGGCGTTCAAGTATTGTTCTAGCGCGGATGTCCTAGTTACCCAAGTATACATACGCGAAAAGAGTCACCTTGGGCGAAGAATAACCTATTGGGTAATACTTGGGTGACTTGGAACTCAATACCTTAGTGTCATTGCTGGAGGCTTTCCGAAAGGTGGTTCAAAAGTGCCCTTAAGAGGGAAAGGCGGTGCGCAAGTGTCTTATTTTTCCTTAAGGGATGAACACTTAGATGGGCAAGAATTATTGAGTTCTTATACTTAGTCCTTATTATTCCTCTTTAGAGCTTCCCTTATATGTAATGAAATTAACAAAGAAGTGTTCAGAAGTCTTCAAACAGAGACATGGGCGAGCAGAGAATGAATCGGAGTTTTGGAAAATTCGTCCCCAAAATGGGGGGCCCACAGGGGCTATTTATAGGCCACCTGAGTTTTGGAGAAAACCCTCTTTGGGCGAGCAAGTGACCTGTACGCCCATGACTGGTGTGCATGTGACTTGTGTGCCCAAGGCTGGAGTGCAAGTGACTTGTGTGCCCATGTATGGCGTGTAGGTATACTTGCACGCCAGGATTCATTTTTGTAATTAATGATGTTAGCCCCACTTTTTTTCTTGAGGTACTTCCCTTAGTAAATCGTTGAACTCTGTGAAGGAACAGACCTTCAACAAAAGTTCCCCCTTAGTGTTGGATCTGAAAAAGTAAAAAAGGATTTGACTCTGAGGAAAATGAGAAACCAATATCCAGCAGCGCGTAGGTATGAGGCACGCAGGTTGCGGTGCGTAGGTATGAGGCACATAGGTTTCTGGATCACCTATAAATACAAGCATCACTTCGCACAAATAATCTTGAATTCAAATGCTTCTCACTCTCATCACGCGGGTGTCTTGGATTTTCACTCGTCCATACTTTTATTTGTTGCATTGCACATCCTCAATCTATTTTTGACTTGCATGCCAGTACTAGTGTTGTACAACTTGTGTAACTGGCTTAGACTTGCGTGCCAAGATTAGACTTTCTCTCCTTAATTCCTCAACCATTTTTTTCGATTTCTTCACAAATTTTATGAAAACACAAATTAATTAAAACTTAATTATTTGATATTTGTCCAGATTCAATGCGTCCAAGGAAGATTGGATTGGCTGATGAGTTGGCTAGAAAGAGGATTGATGACATGATGAATGTCGTTGGCCATGATGACTGTGATATCTGCGACAACACTCTCCTAAATTTGTCCATGTACTTGAAGAAATATCATTTCAATTTCCCACAAAGTATTTACTTTCCTTTATATAGTTATGGTTACCTGCAAAGAGTCAACGTTCCAGATGCAAAGAACAATACGCTCAAGATGCAACTGCACTACTACCCCTCTATTTCGGTTTTGATGTTCATTAAGAGCAGCAACACTGTGTGAACGTTAATATCTTTCCTCCAATCCATTTCTTTGAAGATATGAAAATAGAAAACACATGGGCTGATATTTTTTCCACTGCCAATTGGTGGAGATAAGACTATCATGACGATAGAACAATATCTGAAAATAGTACTCTCTCCAAATGGATCTTTACTTCAAATGCTCCATTCTCTAATACATGTATCAATATTCCAAGTCTATTGGATAGATACAAAGTCACTGTTATATTAGTAGAAAATTTTCTCAAACCGCACTAGAGAACATTCTTTTTCAATTGTTCCATGACGAGTTGTTATCACTGTATCTCTTATTGTATCCAGATGAATTAATAAATTCTAGGTGGCTGCTGATGAATCTCGGGATGCCATAAATCAAATGAAGAGTTATGTTTAAAGCCACTTGTAATTCTGGAAAAAGGGAAGAGACTCTAGTCATTGGATGTTCTTCTAATTTTGTGCATCAATGACAAATACATTTCACCTTCTATCATTTGTGCATGCATTCTTTTGCTACTTGATTTTATATTTTTTTACCTAATCCAATGGGCCTAATAATAATAGATTAGGTTTTGCTAGGATTATAAAAATAACCCTACAAACTTCTAATCTTTGTATTGCTCAATATTTCCTAAATCATAAAAAATGTATGTTTAGTGAGATGAGACTTGACTTTTGTTCAGAGTTCCTTTTACGGGTTCCCAATTTAATGAGTACCTTGTCTCTTGTTGGAAGTTTAAATTCATGCATGTCGGATATAAAAACACTAATGTTTATGGTCTAATATCTTTGACCAAATGGATTTAAATTGACTGAATTCCTTGATAATTTATCTGAAATCATAATACCATATTCATGTAAGTGGGAAAATATGTAAAATATGACTTCTGAAATTTTGAATCTATGGAATGATATGAAGAAATTGAAAAAAGGCATTAGAGGAAGTATTTCCTAAGAATGAAGTTACAACTATTTAACAATCCCGTTAGTGGTTGAATTATGCAGGGCCACTTAAGGGAATTAGCTAGATAGTCAAATAATAACATCATTTGGTGGATATGTCCGTTAGGTAGAATACTTATGCAAGGCCACCTAGGGGCACATGCTGAATAGTTAGACAAAAGAACTCTCCAAATTTTACTATTTTATTACTAAAATCCAGTGGAATTTTATGGAGATTCAAATTTTACAAAGCACATAGTATACTGTATAGAGAGAGGTACTTGACTGTGGAGAGGATATTCCAAATCAATATTATCAAATAATTTGTTGAATGTCACTCATGCGAAGCCCTGACCCAAACATAGGGATGTGAAATATAAACCATAAACATTAATACTTTCAGATTAGGAAAAAGTGTATGGGACAAATATGTTAAGAATGGATATTTTTTGCGGATCCCTACATATTGTCATTATGACCAATTAGGAAAAAAGTCTTTTTCCCCAATAATAGAGTTTCCACTACATGAAAATCTATTTAGTGGGATTGAATTATGAATGGCCAGTTAAGGGAATTGGATGCATCGTCAAATAATAGCATCTTTTGGCTATCTGGTTCATTATGTAGACTACTTATGCAAGGCCGCCTAAGGGTACATGCTCTATGGTCAGGAAAAAGAATTCCCAGGTTTCAGACATTTTGTGGCCATAAGTCATGAAATGGGTTATAGATATCTGGAAGTATTTAAGGTGAAGAGTATGACACATGAAAATTGGTATTGTCCAATGCATGATGGAGATACATAGACAAATGATGACCATAATCATGTTGTGGATGGGACCTGAATTGAGATGTTTTACTTCCCTACATATCTCATTAGGATGAGAATCAATCCATACGTAGTTCTTGAAATACATTTTTACATCATGTGGGACAAGGATGTAAGAGATCTTAGTTTAGGGTCATAGGGTTTAGACCATAATGAGGGAGACACATTGTCTGTTTGTTATAAACCTTATGTGAATAAAGACTAGGGTTTTCATACCACATTCATGTGCACACAGGGGGAACTTTCAACCAAGGGACTGAAAGCGTAATTTGGGTCTAGGGCCAAGGACTTGGGCTTGGGTTTGAGGGATGCTCGAAGGTTCCTACGTATCACAAAAGGATGGGAATTAAGACATACATTGTTCTTGAAATACCATCTGTATAGATGTGGTTCGTACATGTGAATGGTGAAAGGGGACCTTAGTGCAATGATGGCTGGATCCCAGATTAAAGGTTTAGGCATTGCCATGTATGCACATATTATTCGGAATATAACATGATTTGAAATCAATGTCAATAATGATTCCCTCTCAGGTGAGGGTGTCAAATAATGTTGTAGTTTATTGTCATATAGGACAAAAGTGTGAATAGTTTAAGGTCAGATGCATGGACCAGTGCTGCACGGTTTAGCATCATGTATCTAAGAGGTATGGCTATTCGGTTTAATGTCTTGCAGTGAGGACAATATCGGACTGTATAGTTTAACATCATATAGCAAGGACGATGGTGAACCAATGTGAAGATATTGGTTTTGGGCTTGAGCCTCAAGAGGCTGCCTATGTACCCAGCCTAGAAAGCAAGGATTAAAGTCTACATAGTTCAATTGAAAATGAATTGGTGATCTATTTCTACTTGATGAAAACGACTTAAAAATGGTGTTGGGACTTACACATGGTTAGCAGCCCTGAGAGGGTATTATGGTTGAAGTTTACTCTAAGCTCGCGTGAGTCCTACTCAGTGTGAGAAACAAGAGGTAGCAACAACCCTAACGATTCACAATTTAATGTCATGTAGGACATATAAGAGACTGGGAACAATTTAACGTCATGTTGGGAAATGGAGGGACCATGCAGTTTAAAGTCTTGCAGTAAGGACTAAACATATATTTGTGTTACACAAAATACTTCTTCAGAAAACTGGCATTGGTTGGAGTCGTGATGAGTTCTCCATCCATTGATATTAAAGAATAAGCTCCATTAAAGTAGACCTTATGTATTGAGTAAGGTCTTCCCACTTTGACTCAAGATTTGGAGGTTTCTTTCCTGGTATCATTGGAGTTATAGGGACCAATACCAATTCTCCATGAATGAAGGAAAAAAGATGAACATTTTTGTTGAAAGATCGTGCTATTAGATTCTGAGAGAGTTCCAAGTGGTGCAGGGTGCACAATCTATTTTCATTAAATCATTGTAATTCATCAAATCACTTTTGATATTTTTCATCTTTAGATGACTGGTCAAAAATGGATACTCTAAGAAAAGGTAATTGAACCTCAATGGGAAAGACTGCTTCTTTTCCATATACTAATGAATATGGAGTTGACTGCGTAGTAGTGCGGGAGGTGGTCTAATAATCCCATAAAGCATGAAAATGTTTCTCAGGCCATTATTTCTTATCATTGTCAACCATCTTTTGCAATATGTTTGAAAGGGTCTTATTGAAGGATTCTATTTGTCTATTGGACAATGCATGATACCGAGATTAATGGTTGGATTTGATGTTGTATTCTTGATACAACTTCCTTACCTTGGATGAACAGATGTTGGTGCCATTGTCCATCAATATTGTATGAGGGACACCAAATCTGGTAATGATGTTAGACTTGATAAAGCAAAAAATTCTTTTAGAACTAACTTCTTTCAGAGGTATTGCCTCTTCCCATTTGGAAAATAATTCGGTAGCAGTAAGAATATACTTAAACTTCTTGGATGTAGCAGAAGGGTAAGGTCCTACTACATCCATTCTTCATGTAGAAAATAACCATGAGTATTTAGCTGTATAGAGAAACTCTGGGGGTTAATGAATGAAATTGGAATATACTTGGAAGGAATGAAACTTCTTACTGAAATCAACACAATCATGTGTCATCAAAGAATAAAGGTATCCTAGTCTTTGAATTTGATCAGACAATATATGTCCAGACTAGTGGGAACCACAGACTCCTGTATGTACTTCTTTCAGGACAACTATTGTCTATTAACCATCAATACATCTGAAGATAATTCCATCAAAACAAAGCTTATAATGAATTTTTTCTAGATGATCTAGGCAATCATAAAGAGTAAAATTGACCACACGTTGCTGGACTTTTTCTTTCCCGACTCTATCAGGTGGGAGTGTTCCATTTGAAAGGTATTACCTGATAGCTATCATCCATCATGTAGTATGACCATATGGTTCAGAAATGGGACTAATTTCATTGATTTCCTCTATTCTAATTTGATCATAAGGTGAAATTGTACGACGGTGGGAAATACTGATAATTATTTCGTCCTCATTTGGATCTTCCACAACTGTGCCTACATTAGAAAGTGCATCATCTTGAGAATTTTGTGATCACGTGACATAAGAAAATGTCTATTCAGAAGAAAATTCTACCATTAACTCTCTGATGTAATCATATAATGTGATTAACTCTTATTTTCTAATGGCATAGTCCCCATTGACTTTTTTGATTTCAATGTCTAAATCACCTTCAACCTTTTAGTGATTCAGTTGTTCCTGAAGTACCAACTCCATTCCTATGATAAGAGATTAATATGTTTCTTAATTGTTTATTGCACCTTCCAACAATAAGAAGGAATATGGTCTCACTTCCATTTATGGGGAAATAAGTACAATTCCCAACCCATATTTGTTGAATTTAGGACCATCCATTTTCTTCCTTGTTGGACTTCTGGAAGCACCATCAAATTACATTTCCCATGTTTGAAGATTATCATGAATAGAAAAGACTACCTCATCAGGATGTTCAATATCTAATGATATATCTTCTACTGAAGTGTGTTCAGCAAGATTATCAGCTGGAGCTTGGCCCTTTATTTCTTTTTGAGACACATATTGGATATCAAACAACTGAAAAATAACTGACCACCTTTCTAGATGTCCTATAAGAATTGGACAACAAAAGATAAATTTGAGCAGGTAATTGTGAAATACCAATTGGACCTCCTGATGTTGCAGGTAGTGTCTCAATTTCTAAATTGCAAAGATTAATGTTAGGAAGCACTTTTTAAAACTTGAATATCGAGTTTCTGCCTCACGAATAGTTCAACTGAGATAAAAATGGTTGTTTTCATTCCCATCATCATTATTTTGGGAAAGGAAGGCACCCAATCATCACTCTAAAGCTATTACATAAAGAATAAGTGGTCTTCTTTCAACAGGTGGCATTAATACCAGTGGTCTCAAGATATATTTTTCAAGAATATTGAATGCTTTTTGACATTTTTTAGTCCACTGGTTTTTGACTCCCTTCATCATTAATTAGGTGAAGTGTAAAAAATTTCCTACCAGATTGGTGATGAAACGCCAAATATAGGCCATTTTTCCTTGATTTCCTCTCAGTTCCTTCAAATTTCGAGGAGGTGGCATACCAAATATTGATTTTGTATTTTCAGGATCAACTTCGATACCATGATGGCATACAACAAAGTGGATAAATTTTCCTGAGGTTACCCCTAAAGAACAATTTAAAGGGTTTATCTTCAAATTTTGTTGTCAATGTTTGTGGAATATGATTTATAAATCATCCAAGTGTTTAAGAAATTTTCCTGGATTTAGCCCCCAAATCATCCACATAACATTCAACAAATTTATGTAAAAGTATTTGATGATATGGTGCATGGCACGTTGAAATGTCACACTGTATTCTTCATGACCACAGACATTACCTGATAGAAAAACACACCTAGAGGGGCTTTGAAGACTGTAGATTCTACATCTTATGGAGCCATTTGGATTTGATTATTCCCAGAATATTCATTCATGAAAGAAAGTGATTCATAGCCAGCTGTTGAATCAATTAAGAGTTCTGTTATCAGAACCGGAAAATCATCCTTGGGACAATGCCTGTTAAGATCTCTAAAATCAATGCACACTCTTATCATCCATTCCTATTTTTTACAGGGACAATATTAGACATCCATTTTGGATATTGAACTTCTCTGAAGAAGTTATCCTTGATAAGATTATCCACTTCAACATTAATTTTGGAGGCATAAGTTGGGTGTGTTCTTCTGGAGGCTTTCTTTAATCATCGATGTTCTTCTAGAAAACCAAAATGATGAGTAGAAACATCAGGATCAAGCCCTGGAATTTATGCGTAATTCCAAGTTAATATATCATGATTTTTCATTAAAAATGAAATATAAATTTCTTGATCTTCAAGAGTCATGTCCGCACTAATTAAAGTGGGGCGTGGATATTTTTTGTACACAGATTTATTTCTCTGAGTTCGTCCACAGTGGTAGAGATACCTTCTTTATATGATAGAGGATCATCCCTGAGAGCTTCCTCTTCTTTTTTAATATGTGTTACGTCTTCTGTTTTAACTTTCATAGTAGATGATGAAGCAGAATTTCCATAATCATGGTAGAAGTTAGAATTTGAACTTCTTGAATAAAATGCTACCATTTCTGACCCTATCGATGATGAAGGGTCTTCCTTGTGTAAAAAAGAGGAGATGATGGATTTAGAATCGACATCATCATTCATCTCTAGAATTTCTATAACTTCTTCTGGCATGTTTGATGAAGTATAGAATTTTTGGATTTCAGTAGATGAAATAAAAGACATCATCATTTGAGCTTTCATCATTGCCTAGTGAATCGGAAATTTCTACCATTTTATCTATCTTTATTGTTGTAATTGACATTATGGATGTTTCCATAAGAGCACTTGGATCTGGGTCTATCTGGTCAATTTGACTGATAGGAAACACATAATATGTACTAACATGTTTAAATGGGTTTACTAGAATATTTTCCAAACCATATAGAGAATTAATTTTGGTAACCTCCATTGTTGTTGATATCTCCATTCCCTCAATGTGATAGAATTATTCCTCAATGTATTGAGATTCACATGTTTTTGAATGTGGCTATATCACCATATGATGTCCCAATTTGACAATTCAATCAATATTTGAGACATTGATGGTATGATGAATGTATAGTCTCATTTTGATGTAGCCAAGGTGTTCCAAGAAAAATTTTGAAGGTTATGTATTGACGAATAACCATGAAATATGAATTGGATTCAAGGTCTCCAAACTAAGTTCTGAGTGTAATCATTCCCAGAGGTTCTTGTTCATTTTTATCATATCCTTGAAACATCAAAGAATAAGGAGATAAATTAAATTCGTTGAGGCCCAATCGACAAAGTGTACGATTAGGTATGAGGTTGACTCCTGAAGCACTGTCAATAAAGCCTCATCGGATGTCTACATCATTAACCTTGCCAGATAAATTCAAAGGTCAAATATGTTCATGAACAAAATCATATTCATCTTAATCTGTATAAGATATCACTGCATTGAATTCTGCAGGATCATTCCCTATATGGTAGACTTCAGCTGCAACAATTTCAGTTTCGAATTATTGAGGACTTGACAAAGCCTTAATGAGTGCCTCCCAAAGATCCTTTGATAGACTAAAGACATCCAGAATTGATAACTTTTCTGGTACATGGGCCAAATGTTTCAAGACATCATCCTTTTTGTCCAAAGGTCTGCATTTCCCAACAAGAACATGCGGTTTTGTAGGTGCCTTAGAAGATGATGCTTTGGAAGTAGATGCATCTTGTATCATGGTAGGAGATGGAAATAGACCTGGATTTTAGAGATTAGACCGACTATGTCTATTTATTATCTGAGAGGAAGAAGGTGTAACCTCTAACCAATCATTCAAGATAATTGTGCCAGGACTGAATCTACAATGTTTGGAAGAACTTTTATGTTCTTTTTAAGCCCACATAAGTGATTTTCCATGAATTTCTGCTGTATATATAGTTCTGGCAGGGGGAGGATTGGAATAGTGGCTTCTGAAATATCCCCGTCATCTCATGTATTCTGGACCTCTGAAACTCCCTCTAATTCTCTTATTTGATACAGGGAACTAATTCTCATAATGATCAAAATTTTGACTGGAATAGGGATCCGTTAAGTGAATAATGTTAACAAAAACAAATATCAACTCTTCATCTGACGAAGACTCTACCAGATGAAACATTTTAGGCTTTACCGTTCGGTGGGGCAGTTCCCGTGATTTTGAAGAAGATGGAATAAAATATTCTAGAGTCAAATACAACTTAGGCTTTGATACATGATCATCTTCTACTAACTGCTCTTCTTTCTTCGAATTATGCTGCCCCTTTGACGATTTTCCATATGAAAAAGTGAGATTTGCTGTGGCAGAAATAGCAGAATGTACCATTGGATTTATCAATTAAATTCTTAAAATGGAATTAGTTTAGTTGATCATTTTCTTGACCATCCAATCATCATATTTCTGCACATTTTTTTCTTTTGACGTCGTGACACTTGCCTTCTTCCTCTGGATCTGTAGTAGTAACACATGCAACATGGGCTGAAGAACCATTTAGTTTTACTTGTCCCGATTACCCCATCTTTTTCAGAAGGTATTTGAAGATAATAAACTTTTGAATGGGATGCCCCAACATCTGATGAAAAGGGAAATAATTGGGAAGGTCTTCATCTCCTTCATTTTTTGGACTTTTAGGCCTTGGCAACTGAACCAAATTATTTTCCAGAGGCGAAAATAAGTAACCAGGAACCAGTTCATTTTTGAAAGAATAAAAATTGTTCTTTAACTCCTCAATTTTTTTTTCTTTGATCTCTTTGATCATCATGATGAGACGACCTCTGTTGTTGACGCTCATGAGGTGGATCGCTTCGATATGATGATGGTTTTGATGTGGAAGAAGCTACATGTGCTTGTTTAAGTGATACTGTAGCAGTATTTTCTCTCCCAAATCACCATCCTGGAGCTGATGGAATTAACCGAGTATTATCCTTAGTCTCTATAAAAGAATCTTAGATCTATTGATATATTGATGTATAGTATTGAAACTCTCCTGTGTATTTCACAGGAATCAATGTGGTGCATAACACATCATGCAAATTTGCCACACATATTGGAAACAACTATTCTTGAGGGAGTGCTATGTTTAAGGAATATTTTAATCCCTTACTTCGAGTAATGAAATACAAAACTCTTTCATTTTCCTTTTTCATTCAATTTGTAAGATCAAAAACTATAACCTTTGGTAATGTGGAGCTAAATTAAGGAAGGAATCGTTGACGAAGATCTTCCCACCCGGTAATTAACTAAGACTGCAAACTTGTATACATGAAAAAAGTAGGCCCTTGTAATGATTGCACAAAACATCTTGGTTTAACTGATACTTTCTGTTGAGGAGTATCCATAATAGGATCACAATGAGAAACAAAATGTGTTAAGTGTTGTTCTGGGTCTCCCGATCTATTAAAAATTGGGAATGATGTATTTGAAAAATTTTCTGGTGGAGAAATTGCATCAACCCATTTTGGGTGAGAATTTTTTCCAGTTGTACGTGTGCATGTTTTCCCTCCATATCTTCCAACCGAGCTGTTATTGACTCAATGTTAGTTATTAATTTTTGAGAAACATCTGGTTGAGCTTACACCTAAGCAGGTGTAATAACTGGAGTTTGGACTGATGTGGTGACATGTACTTTAACTAATCGTAGCACTATAGGTTTTTGTTGCACGTGACCAATAGGATTGGACCTATGAGGGTGTACTTTAAAGGAGGATATTCTCAATCCATCCTAGTAACTAAAACGAATTACCTTGACTGACTGACTGAAGCACACTTAGGAGGAAGACTACATTGATTTAGTTTTTCATTCAACCCCATTAACTCCTTCATTTCTTCCTCTCATTGTGAGAACCTTTCCACTAATGAGATTTATTGGCCCTATCTAGAGGTATGGTGGGACATAACCTGACTTTTACCCTTTTCACAGGCATGTGCCTTTCTGGAGTATGGAAAGGAATTTTCTGAAGAAATATATTGCCTCTGGGTAGCCCTCTGGTTTCTGGTACGCACAAATTCTTCATTTATTTTTCTGTGTACAGATTCTTGAATAGGAACTTCTTCATCTGATTCCTCTGAGTAAACCTCATGTTATGGGGGACCAGTTAAAATGGAATCGATGACATTTATCGATGCATAACTCATTGCATTCCTTCTATCAGAATTTCTATGATACTGTCTTTTTCCATGTCTTTTATGGGACATTTCCTTTTGTTGAGTTGATCTCTTAGAAACTTTTTCATTAACAATTATTTGGAGGGAATATCTTGATAATTCGGCTATGTGTTCCTATTGTGTCTTCTTCCCTAACTGAGAGAAAACTGACTTTCGCTGAGGAGGAGATTGAGGATTTGAAAAAGTCCCCAGTCCGGTGAACTGGGGTTCTTCTTGCTTTCCTTGATCAAATCCTTGAATCCCATATGTTGATCCCAAGGGTTGAGCTAAAAGAGTCCCTAGTCTAGCAAGATGAGGTGGTTCTTGAGCTGATACATCTGAGAATTTCGTAAAAGATCTCCTGATTTTACAGATCCTAGTCTGGAAATTGGCCGGATTCATCATCTAAAATCCACTCAAATCACCTGGCTCAAATTACCGTTGAATTATTTCTGACACTTCTGTCACCTGATGATATGAATACTCTAAATGAGAAGCATGTTCGCTATTCTCATTTTCTTAATACAAGATTAATTTGACAACTTTTTGTTTGTATGTCTAACTTTGGGAAGAACTAGTTGAGGCATGTTCCTGACCAAGCCTTTGATTACACCCAAAACCGATTGGTTGTGGCTAGCCATGGGAAATAACATTGCATGAGACCAATTTCGGCGGGCATTGTTGACTGGAGAGTATAGTGAAATGTAGTGCTCTATGAACACCCCATCCCCTGATATGAATACCAGATAGGGAATTGGTAATTAACTGGTGCAACCTTTTTAGTGCACTAAAACATGCACGCTGAAGGGCTCTCTGCTACTTTTCAACCTTTGGATATTGGGAAACTAAGAGAGATGCGAGATCAATTTGGCGTTGAAACCCTTATATTATCATAACATGATTTTCATATTCATCAGAAGAAATTATTTTTCCATTTAAGTGACAAAGAGTTTTCCACATTTTGAGATGAATATCATGAATACAATCTTCTGTCAACATTTCTGGAATATCATAATAAGAGTTATCCAAAGTACAATACCTGACTGATACTTCACCTTTCACCAGTTGATTTCTCATATTCATCACTTCCTCCTTCTCATTCGATGAATATTATTCTACCTGATTAGACCAAAGAAGGTTCTTATTTGTTTCTTCATCAAATTCAACAAGATTGGTAGAGAATTCATTTATCAAATTAGAAGATGAATGACCTAGGGGTAGTTCAAAGAATGACCTACGCCCAGGATATCTTCTGATTGAGAAAGTATTTCACCTGCTTGTGGTAAAGCATCATACATGAATGGATTCACATTTTCATGTGCCTCAAGATAAAAGGGATTTCCCGTTACTGCATTGTCCATTGAAAAATATTCCAGGTAATGTGAATCAATACTGCGGAGAGGACTTTTGCAGATAAATTCATCATAATTGGGAGGACCACTATGGTGGGTTATAGAAAAAGATAAAAACATTTTCTCCTTGACCTTCTAGCCACACAGAGGCTTATCGTGGACCTCATCTGAAGATGATACTTCGAGATCGACCAAACTGTCATAAATCAAGCCTTCATGAGGAAGTGTCTAATGAAGACCTTCGGAATTATTGTTGTTATTTCTAGAATTTGAAAATGAAAGAGTAGAATCATGACTTACAACAGATAATTGTATGAGGGTTCCAAGAACTACAACATCGAGCAATGCCTTATTATAGATTGACACTTGATTTCTAGACTGTATAGATGGGTCATATTCTTAGATGCCTTCTTACTCACTTTAGAAACCACTTATTGACGAAGGTGGTTATTATTGGAAGGTATTTGTGCATGCCGAGGAGAAATGGTCTCATTAGGCTGATTATATCTATTCAAATCGGGTTTATGTGCCTGACTTGATTGTTCGTATGATATGGGGGTGTATGCCCCACAACCCTCCTGGACTGGGACAAAAGAGTGTTTATTTTTCAGAGTGATATGTTAAAGAATCACTCCACTAATAGACATATATTTATGAGTCTTTACATGTGATGCTACTGATGTTGTTATAATATTATAACAGGCATCCAAAATATGGGCAGGGATTTACTTCTACTCTTTCACCATTGTCAGAATGTGCTTGGTGAATTCTACTGTCGGAATGAGAATATACGTCCATTCCGTTATTAGAGTCTGTGTGTATTCCTGAGCCTATCCTCCTCTTTCTGTCAGTGAATTATGATTGTACTCATGTGGTGGGCAGAAAATTGTGTTTGTCTCATACTTATCATTGGAGCATTCCAATTGAAATCTTCGGGTGCTACAAAACGAGACTATTGGTTAGCCTGATTAATTATAGGTTTATGTGTCTTCTGATTGTTCCCCACTATATTTTATTGGTGAGTTTCTTTGGTTGCAGTCAGATGAGCCTGCTGACTAGCTGATGAATTATAAACAGGTGTATATTCCTGCCTATAATACTCCACCGGAATTTCCCAGTGGGATTGACATGTTACTTCCAGACGAGTCTAATGAGATGTAATATCAGGATGGACATGTGTATATGCTCACTCGTTGTTTTATATAAAGTTTCCTTGATGGACTTCTCCAGAGGTGGCATAAGTAAGAACCTGCTACATGTTGGCCGGATTTCGCCTCTGAAGGTTCATCTTGCATGCTCAGGTCTGAGGAACCTGAGCCGAACCCTTAAAGGTGAAACCCTCATCATGCTGGGTGTGCACTACTGCACGAGTCTAGCAGTGATTGTTGACAGGAGCCCTCAGGAAGGGCTCGTGTCTTTCTGAATTAAGTCCTATAGTGAACTTCTCATTTACCTCCCAATAATATGGGAGGGACTGGTGATTGCATTTTGGGGATAACGACCCGAAATGGTTGGATATGGTGGTTGGCACCACCTGCTTCATGACCACTGGTCATCACTATTCAGACAACCAGGGTGAGTTGGTAACTTAGTGTGCTTTTCGAGCGGCCTCCAGATTCGGAATGGTACTATGTTGATAATATTCCACAACCAATGCATTTGAGACCCAACATTGAAGACGCTGAGTAGATGATGTAATCCTAAGAGTGGACGATGATCATGCAGGAGTAGTGGCTGAGGCATTCACATGTGTGAACATTAAAGAATCCATTTTTTTAATGCAGAGAGATATAGTAACAGAGTTCCTTTTTGATATAATAGACACAATCAAGATAATTTTGGCCAGACTACATCTTTTTGATATGCACATATGTTATTGATAGCTTTTTTGGCGCTCACATTAAGTTAAATAAGGGAGTAACAAATAAGTAAAACATCATTTAACGTGGTTAAGGATTCATGTCAGGTTCACTAGTTTTATTTCTTCTGGAAACGGGGATGACCATTTTGGTTTAAGGTTCAAACATTCAAATTGGTTTCTAACGAGTTTATTCATAGATCCAGAAACATCCAATGATTCTATATCCATTTGGACATACTTTCCTAAGGTAGGTTCCCATTAGCTGTGGACTGATGAGAGTTAAGAATTTTCGGTGGTTGAGAGGATTGGAGGTCAGACTCATCAAACCTTGTTTATGGGTGAATTATTGTCTACTCCAAGAATCCCTTATAGAGTTGAGTTATGTTTGTGAATCCTTATTAATTTACCAAGCATAAAAATGAGTTTTTCCTTTACATCATGCAATCAATGATTGATATATAGGATATTTACAGAATTTTTTATATGTATTTGAGGTTCTTCATCAATAAAGAAACATCTATATGAATTAGTAATTATCATTCAATGGTTTCCTTCAACACATTAGATAGAATTGCTTTGGTCATTATTATGACCATACTAGTTTTAAATCCACATAGTGGGGCAGTTGAAGTTTATTGTCATTCGGGAAGGTAGGGATTATTTAAGATTTGGGATTGTACCCGGAGATAGGGTACCTAATTTTCCATATTAGAAAAGGAATCAGAACCCACATAGTTCGAGTGACGAAGTATGAGGATTATGCATGATTAATGGCTCAAAGAGTGATTTCATAATTACTTTTACACTCTTTTCTCACGTGATTCATGCTCGGTGTGAGAAACCAGAGGTATTAGTAAACTTGACAATGGTGACATGAAGGATGCAGTCATGTGGAATGATGTGGGGCATACATATTTATGATGGACCAAGTAAATGAAGACCATGACTTAGGAAAGAATCCCAAGAGCAGGGTCCATAAAGGTACTTTTACTTTATGGAGATTTAGAATTTTAAAACATGACATACTCTTGGAAAGGAAGCCCAAATAAAGAGGGATTTATGATTGGGTTTTATTCCTTAGAAGGAAACCCAAATCAAAAGAAATTATGATTGGGGCTTACTCCTGATATTTAAGCCCAATTCTAAAGGAAATTATGACTAGGGATTACTCTTGAGAAGGAGACCCATGTTAAGGAGACTTGTAACCTGGGGATTACTCTTGAGAAGGAGGCCCAGGTTAAGGAGACTTGTAACTTGGGGCTTACTGCTGATAAAGAGGCCCAAATCAAAATATCCTCTCATCTCAAAGGATGAGGTTATATAGGAATCCCCAAACCGTTATGACATAAGTCTTGTTAGTCGTGAGGATTTTGGGAGAGGTTCTCATAGAATTCCTTTCAGATAAGGAAACAAATAAAGGAACCATTCCATAAATGGCTTTGAAGAAGGTTTTTATGGCTATATCTTAAAGTGGAGGGGTGGATTTGAGGAAAGTATGTGACTAGGATGGAGGCGTGCAAGTATTGTTCTGGCGTGGAAGTCCTTGTCGCGCAAGTATACTTGTGCGACAAGAGTCACCTTGGTCGAAGAATAACCTATTGGGTAATACTTGGGAGACATGGAAATCAATCCCTTAATATCATCCATAGAGGCTTTCCGAAAGGTGGTGCGCAAGTTCCCATGAGAAGTAAAGGCGGCGCACAACTGTCTTAGTTTCCCTTAAGGGCTGAACACTTAGACGTGCAAGTATTAATGAGTTCTAATACTTAGTCCTTATTCTTCCTCTTTATAGATTCCCATCTAGGTAAAAAAAATAACTTAGAAGTGATCGCAAGACTTCAGACAAAGACTTGGGATAGCAGAGCTTGAATCGGAGTTTTGGAAAATTTGTCCCCGAAATGGGGGGCCCGCAAGGGCTTTTTAAAGGCCATCTGATTTTGGGCGAAAAACCACTTTGGGTGCGCATGTGACCTGCGTGCCTATGACTGGTGCGCAAGTGACTTGTGCACCCAAGTCTGGAATGTAGGTATACTTGTGCGCCATTATTTCTTTTGTGGAATTATTAATGTTCTTCCCTCTTTTTTACTTGAGGTACTTCACTTATTTAATCTTTGGACTCTGTGAGGGAACAGAGCTTCAATATATGTCTTGGGTGACAAATCTATTTCATAAAATGTGTATGATGGTCTAGTTTTCTGAAACATGAATTATATTGGATATGGGGGTCTTCTGTCCTAAGCATACTCAATTACCCGATTTTTATAAAAATTTCAGTATAAGACTTGTGTCTTGTTCTTTCCATCATATTAAATTATCTGATTATTCCACTAATATGGAGTAGTAGGGGGTATGGGTTCAGTTATATGGAAGTTACTGATCACATTATAACATGGTATATCTGGTACTATTACTATAATTTTTACTCTTTTATTATTATCATCATGGAAGAAACAATCTATAACTGTGAACATATTTTATGAATGCATTTGTGTTATAATGGGTTTTATTACTCCCAACATATTTTTGTGATATCATAGTGTGAATTAAAGATTAAGTGAATGGAACATTGTATCTTATGAATTATGTATACATGTTGTTATGATGCATATTTTTTCAATAATTTAATCACTATAATTTTCTAGTATTTCCCTCATGTAATTCTATTCAATATTCAATGATATATTATCTCCCATACATTTATGAAATATATATGTTAGGATAATTAATAAGATCTTAAGAAATATTTTGTGATTGTATATATATTTGGTTTTTATTAATGTTTTTATATAAAGATCATTTTTAGTTCTAGGATAGATATTACTTGTCTTGGGGGTAGGCTCATAATAATCATTTTTTATGACATATACAGATTAAGATCTATCCTGATGGATTTAGATTTCTTTAATTGCTTTATTTAGGTAACTGAATATTTCACAATGACATAGATTCATTGGACTACATGAAAATATTTATTGAATCATTACTTATTATAGGATGTTCTAGGTATACCACAATATATATAAAAAATTCAGTTGATCATTATCCCACACCTACTCCATAGTTTTGGTTATTAGGCCGCATTAACTAGAAATAATTCTGAAATATCATTAAATATTCAAGGACATAGAACTCTATTATTATTTATATATCGAGGGAATGAGAGGCCCTTATGATTATGAGTAATTGGATAAATTGTTTTTTTGGAATAATTGACCTTATAGAGAAAATAATGTATCAATAGGTTATGCTAGAAGCATACTAGATTTTTGTGATACCCATTAAATCATATCTACACAATTAGATTCTTGATATTTCTTACTAGTAATATTATCCTTTGGATTATATTCCTTGGATACATTATTTTTCATGAATGTAGACCCTCTCTAATTATCCCTAAATTGTCATAAATTCTTCATTCATAATAGAAATAAATGGAAATTATTGATACCTAAAATGGTGAACATATAAAAAATCCCAAATTGGAACACCTTACACCATTTGAGAATACATAGATTTTTAATCGAGATATATATCATTGAATTTATAAAATGGAGATTTAACCCTAATGAATAAATAATTGGAACAGATAGTAGGTGGTGTTTTTTCATTCATGAGTTATCTATGAATAAATATTACACAAATAGAAGGCTTGGGTATATCATCTGGATCTTTGGCAACACACTTAATTTTTTTTGTAGTCATGGATCTCAATCAAGACCTATTTTATGATAAAACATTATCCAAAATTGTTAATTGACCTTAGTATAGTTATTGTGTCTAGAAAGTATTTCACTATTATCCCCTTATAATTTAACACCATCCTTGAAGAATGAGATCATTGTATAACATTGCAACTTGGATAAGATCATCCTTATCAGAAAAAGTACATAACTGTGGGGAGAACCCATGGATTTCTCTAATAATGTTCATCATAATCTTATACCCTAAAAATATTATCAAATTCTAAACAAGTTATTATTGATGAACATATATATTTAAAAAGGGGTTAATTTCGTTTTTTTCTAGTTGTGGTGATCTATCTAGTTATAAAAAATTGATCATTACTCTAGGAATATCCCATTAGGGGTTCGAGATGAGGATGTCCTAATAATAAAAAAAAATTAATACGTATGGGTCGAATGAGTACATGGTGATTCCATTAAGAAAATAAAAATTCCTTGATAGTGTTCGTGGATCTCATTAAAATTATATTAAAAACATATTTAGGATAATTCATTCTATTTTTTTGTTGATGAAATACATATCAACCCATTAACACTAAATAAACAATCCATAATTCCAAAGAAAATATATTGTGTTATTAAGGTACATATTTTTTTTTATAATATTTGGAAATACATTATTTTGATTTCAATGGCTATGTTCATGTGGTTCATTGTGTATAGTTCATGTATATCTATGGACTTTGAGAAAGTATCTATAGTGATCATCGACATGTCCTAAAATATTGTTTGAGATCTGAAGATTATATGGTCAATAAGGACACTACCTTTGTTTATTCAATTATAATTTCTTACATTTGACTTTTTATGGCCACTATAATGAAGAAGGGAGTAATGTTGTAGTTATCAGTCAGGTGTATGGAGGAATTTCTTCAAAAAATAAGGTGACTATTACATATATATTCTTATTAATCCCCATGAAAATGATTGAATACATTTTTTATGGAAATACATATTGTATTGGATAAGCAAAATTACTGAAGTCAATAGATAACCTAGTAGCTTATGGGTATGAAAAATTTTGACATAATGAGTGTAACTAACATTATAGGAGTGAAAACTACTGGTTGGGGAAAATTTGTTGATGTATTGGTGACATTACTTATTTGAAGAGATTTTTATTTTCTAAAATTACCACAAGAGTCTAAGTTACATCATCCCATAGAGAGTCATAAATATGATGTAATGTCTCTTGCTAGATTATTTACTGATGTTTGGCATTGAGATTAATTATTTCCCTAGTTTGTGTAATGTTAAAAAAGGTTCTATTTTGCATAAGATATAGGTGTATCAGTAATAGGTTGAGTTTAATTAAAATGTTTTTTGAAGCATGATGATCTTGTGGTTCACTAGAATATAGACAGTTAATTGGATCATAAATGGATGACTTTTGATCACATGATGGTAAATCCTTCTCTAGTAATCCAGCTAATAGATCAAAATTTCACAGACTGAATGATTGATGTGATGTGGGATGAGATGTGTATGGGTGACTTGACACCAATGAATCTATTTAATGATGAAGAATTGATATTTGGAAGCTGGAGAACATTATTCACTAACTCCATTAGGGAGGATCAACTGAGATACCTCCTGTAAATAGGTGTGAAATCATGTTTCTAAAATAATTTAACACATATTAATGAGATTGTTATGATGGATGAAGATAAAGAGGTATGTGACTGGTTTATTTCCATTTGAATTTTATTCCATTTTGAAAGGTAGAAAACCCATATCCTAGATGGATTCTAAATCCATTTTCAATTACCATATTGAAGTGGGAGGAAGTCATTGTTGACTTTGTGAGGAGGTTACACAGGACCCTGGGATGCATTGACATTATCTGAGTTATTATAAATAAATTGATGACGGTTTCTAATATCTTACTATTCCGAAATACTCACTGATTATATGACATGAGAATTTTTTTATTGAAAGTCATTTTATTTTTATAGGTATTACCCTTGAGAAAATATTTATATAGGTACGCATGTTTCATACTACACTTTTTGAATTTCTTATAGATATCCATAGATATGTAATAGAGATTGAACATAGGGTGTCATTCTAAGATAGATGGATAGTTAGAGAAATTGATTCTCATACTATTGGATATGTTCAATGAATATTTTTAAAACATTGGTGGATCTTACGAAGAGCACCACGAAATGGTGGTGTTTAATTACAACAAAAAAACCATGATTCTATATTGACTGAAGAATTTGAGAATATCTATTGATGGTCATGTTTCATACCCCATTGTTGACCAATGTTAAGTAATTTGGTAGATATTTAACTTATAAAGTCATGGGAGACCATCTATAAGGAACATTTTATCAGGAATTCATTGGATAGAACTCAGTATAAGAATAGAGAATATGAAAACTAGTGGTGACAACAATTGGAGTTCACTATGGGCGATTGGCTATTCTTGTGAGTGTCCCCTTTCATGGGGAATAATCATATTCAATGTAACACCCCAGGTAAATAATGAATATGACATTTTCATATTTATCCATATTTTTGAATAAAATATTAATAATACTTTAAAGGGAATTCTATGCTCGAGGGCGTACCCAATACGCCAGAACGAGTTTCTTTGAAATCTTACGTTGCACTCTAATAATAAAATAATATTAATTTAAAAGGTATTTAACGCCTATCCGTTGTAATGGTGGAAATGAAATGAACTATCTAAAAAATGATTATATATGTTTGTCAAATATTTTTACTTTTATCCAATAAATGTTCGAGGCTTAAAATGCAAATGAATCCAATTTTAATAATAAATTTTCAAATATTTATTAAAAGGTCGATTAATTGCCTTTTGATGGAGAACCCTTTTTAAATATACTTTTGACAATTTTATATGTTGTATTTGACAAAATAAAATCTTTCTTTATAATATATACATCAAAAAATTTTGTGTGTAAAATTTTGTTATTTTTCCGATAAAGATCATTTTTATTAAAAATGTTGCATTTTAATTCAAAACCTCATTTTAATATGATTTATTTATATGGTAGATTATATTTTTAATTTATATTAGATTTTATTTAGAATATATTTTTACAATTTAATCTAATGGTGGTCATTGGAATTAATTTCAATTTGAAATTGGACTTAAACTATTGTCAATCTTTTAATAGATATTGTTTCTTAAAAACACGCTATTAGTTTTGACAGCAGGAATTAATTATTAAATTAATTAATGAAACATATATGATTTGAATTTTGTAAAATGGACATCATTTTTGAATTCGGAATATCAAATATATCTTAGGGTGAATTTTTGGTATTTTTCTGATAAACTTCAATTTTTTATGAATAGTGAAACCACTAAGTGGTAGTTTAAAAATTGATTTGTCGTTTAATTGAAACATTACCATTTCTGTGATTTGAATTTGAAAAATCCAACATACATGGTTGTCATTAGGATGTAAAATGTTGTTCAATGGGATTAAAATAATTTTTTGGTGAATAGTAACTTTAATGTTTTTAATCGCGATTAGAGATAATTTGTGTAATTTAAGGTAAAAATAATGTTTTAATAACATGAAATGACCTAGACACATGTCCTACCCTCATTGTATGTGTCATGGCCGACCAAGAAAATCCATGGGTCAACATGGGGACCCCATGGAGCCACTTTGGTTGGAAAATGATATAAATAACATTTTATTTTAAGTTAAAATAAAAATGTCACAAGAATGAGTTGTTTTACTAAAACAATTTTTAAATGTGGTTATACAAGTCATAGTTTGGAATATAAATAAACATTATAAAGATAAAAATATTTCCTACATCATGATATTTTTTTTTATAATTTTTAGAAATTAAATAAAATAAATTATTTATGACATCATGATGATGCAATGATTACATGATTAATACAGGATTTAATTAAAATGATAAGATAATGTTAAAACTATAACATAAACTTGTAAAAGACCTATTGGATGAGTATATTTCTAACCCTTATCACCTTATACTCTAAATAAATCAATGTGGGACCTTTAAAATCCGAAACTCAATTGAAAATAATGTAATATATTGTAACTTTCCAAGAGTGCCCCTCCTCTCCTCTTATAAAAGGCCCCCACCTCTACCACCTTACCCACGCCTATCAAGCCTTTGGCTTGGACAAACCCTGATCATTTTGTCTCTAAAAATACCTCTCTTACTCCTAGTAGCCTCACTTTTGCAGAAGTCTTCCCAAGGAAGTCTTTGATCTCAAATCAAAGAGAGATACCCGATTTTAAGGTAATGTCTTCATTTGTGTTCTTTTGTTTTATTTTTCTTCTCCAACCCCATAAAATATTTTTATTCGTTTATTTAGTAACAAATCCATTATATTAAATATACTAGGATGTTTTTATAGGAAGTATTCGAGCTACACTTACACACACCTACATCTAATGGTTAATTAACATTCTGTGTCTGTGGATGGTGAATTTCTACTTCATGAAACGATGATTGTTCAATATTCATTTAACACCCTAAAAGGTGGACATTAATATGTCACTATATTTAAATATGATATATAATATTTTTATGTTTTAATTAAGCTTCTGTATTTTTCATTTATGGCATACCTTTATGGTTTCCATTATGGTTAAGCGCAATATCATCATTTTAGGAAGTGCGGACTACCGCCCCCTCCAAGTGATTTGATTCATTAATACCATATGTGTCACGTATAAAGGATAGATTTAATGATATTATATATTATATAATAATGGAATTATAATACTATTATGTATAATTATGTTTTAATTACATTAAATAAGAAATAGAAATGGAAGTAGCGTTCATGCGTATATGCGGCTTACCGTCTCCATGAATGGTGCATTTCATTTCTTAACACTAAATGTTATGTAATTTTATAAATGAATGTATATAACAGATATATATGATATATATGATATCTACATAATTAATATAATGCTGGATATTATATATATTTTACCACATGAACAACTTGTAATTATAAAGAGTTTATTTTTGACTCAAGTAGAAATGATCTACAAAATGACCATTATTAACTTAAATAATTACATAGTGTTCATTGCATTGTAGTAAGTGATATAAAAGGAATAATGAACTTGAAAAATGTTCATAAGCAAGTATAAATTCACTCAAGTTTATTATTCAGGAGGTTAAAGAACGATCAAGTCAAGTCGGACCCGAGGTAAGGGATCCTACCTCTCTCTTTCTTTTTAAGTACACTCTTTTACGTCATTCCTTTTATTCTCATATTTATTATGATTGGGATGTTATTTTATATTAATCTTACTGTACTTTTTTATGTTCATTTTATGAGATACCCTATTTTCTCTCATCAATCCATTTTGGATGTTTTTATTGGCATCGTTAGGCTGCCGAAATTTCGTAAGGGGATTTTTATCTCACTTTTTGTTTTTGTGAGATTCATGCTACATTTTCCAACATTTCCCTTTGAGTGGTGTATGTACTGTCCATTATTCTACTATTTGTGTAACATAATTTTGTTTATGAGTATTTACATCAATGTTGTATAGTCCTTCTTTCATGGGGTGTACGTTTGGAAAGTTACCCAAATCGGTAAGGGAACCTTTCAACCTCCTCTTTTTAAAAGACTTATTTTGTTATGTATTTTAATTTTCATCTTATTATGTGGGTATATGTTCTTATATATCCTTATTGTCGTGAATTTTATGTCCAATAGATGAGAGACCCTTTATCTCTCTCATCAACTCTTTTTCTAAAATATGAGGTGACACTATTAGGCTGTCAAGGGAACTTCTTAACCCAAATTCAATTTCTTTGGGTTCATCATGTAGTTATTGAATATGTCATCCTTTGAATATGTGTGAATGTCCTTTTATTATTTTACACTTAAAATCCACTTATATTGGGTGTATTTATATTTGTCACACATAATTATGAGATTGATTTATCCTTGATTTAAGGATACCATCTTTATAATGGATTTCATATCAATTTCCATTTCCATTGAGACTTCATTGTTGTTATGAATCAATTCACTCTTATATGGTGTATATACTGTCCTTTGAAATATTATATCTTGAATCCCTTTATTCTCATGATATTACAATATTTTGATTATATATTATTCCTCAATTATTGTATTCAAGTGTCTCTCATTTTGTTAAAAACCCTTTAACTAAAATATCGTTTTAAATGTTTTAATGATTTAATCTTATAAATATTTCTCATTAATATCCATGTTTTCAAAATGGTTTTAAGGATTTATATATATGGATATTAATGGTTTAAAATGTTAAAATAATCAATGTGGTATGTGACACTTTGATTTAAAAATCTCTTTATTAAATGTTTTAAATGGTTTTGAAAATGGTTTTTAGAATGGATTCATTATTTCAATATCTTAAAATGTTATATTGTTATTGCAATGTGGGAATGTTATATTTACTTTATGCTTAAGATATGTGCTATGATTATGTTATGGTTCTTGGGCATTGTTATGAAGACGGGTGGTTCAATGATATACTAAGGGCGGGTGAGCCCGATATAGTTCTCCAATGCATTGGGTAACGCGAAGGAGCTAAACGTTAAGGTTTCTCCGACGAGATTTAGGGAATATACTATGATGGGTATTCCAAACGCAACCAAGAGGGTTAATCCCTACGTAATAATGTTATGAATGCCTCAAGTTAACTTTATGTCTTATGATTTCTATGATTCATTCATGATTTTATGAGGTATGTTAAAGTGCTTATGTTTTATGTATAAAGTATGATTTCCTTCTTATATATATATGTACTCATGTTTCCTTTCCATAATTTTTATAATCCTTACTGAGATTTTTATGATCATCCCAAGTTTTTGAAATGTTTTTCATAGGTCAAGGGAATGGTAGATGATATGATGATAGTGTCGAGGATGTGTCAAGAAGGAATCCATGTTTTATTTTAAATATGTTTTCGTTGATGGGAAAAATGAATACTATCTTTTATGTAACCACATTGTTTAAATGTGGAATGTAATGAATGTTTTATGATCTAATTCTCTAAAACTCTAAACCTGAAAAGACCCTCAATGTGTAATCTTGTAATAACTCAAGATTAAGTAAGGTTTAAGGCTGGGGCCTTATAGTTGGTATCAGAGGTCGGTTTAGATAACGTTAGAGGTTAGAGTGTTGTTTAAGAAAAAGAGACAAGTTGTGTATAACCACAATGGTTAGTATATTAGATGGAGTCATCGTTTTTTGAAAGTTAGAATGAGTTTGAGGTAACTTGCATAAGTATATATTGGTGTTTATCTTCCTCTTTTTTTATGACTTTACTAATATACTCAAACAGACCTTTTTGGTTTTAATAAATGGCTGGATCTAGCAGGCACCAATGTAACAGTGGATTTGAAGAAAACTGTGATGGTTTTATTAAAGAACAACTGAATGATATGGGAGCTACATTGAGAACTATTGTGGTTATCCTCAACAACTATCTGGAGTCATGATTGACCACCTGAACCTTAGTGATTTTTATAAGGCATCGTATATGGGAGAAACAAATCCCTACGGAAGATCATGTAATAATCATAAAGGTATGTATGTTCAAAAAACATATGTGTCAAATATGTGGAAAGAAACACATAGGAAAATGTTTCAAAGGGACAGAAAGATGCTATAGATGTGGAAATTAAGGTCATAAAGCAAGAACCTACCATCAAAAAAGGAAGAATCTTGTTGACTCTAGGAATGGGAAAGAAGTTCATTCTGAAGTATCAATTGAATGTTTTAAATTTGGTGTGCATTGTCATTATGTAAACACATGTCCTAAAAAGAAGTTTTGGGAATGGGGTCACCATGATTGTAAAAATATTTATTTACGGATACCTAATGCCATTTTGATTGAGGATGAAGAAACTGACAATGAAGAATGAAAGGTATGGAATATTTCTTAACTTATGTTTTCCTATTATTGGAATCTTAGGATATGATTCATGATTTCGTTTGTAGGAAAGAAGTATTTCAGAATAAGTTGAAAAGGAATGGATAATGGATCATGAAGAATTTTTAATGAGTAAGAAGTCATCATATAAGGGATTCAAGAGTTATGGAAGATTTTAGGTTGGTGAAATTATTAGATGTATTAAGTCACTTTTGATGATGGGGTTACATTAGAATACTTTTTCTAGTAACCCTGATGTTTGATATAAGAAAATTTTATTCAAGGTATAATTGTCCTTTTTTTTTTGGATATAGTTATAAAAAACCATTTTGGTTTATATGATCCTTGAATTTGAGGCAATTACTGGTTAATAAATTTTGGGATGCAAAATGGAAGTTATCAGATAACCTTTGTGGATAAAATATGTTATGGTTATTTTTGATGAATTTATCTCTTTTTGAGGAATGTTATAAAATTATATAGTTTTTGAAAAGGGACAACACATAGACCGTGTGACAACCCATCACGTCAGACGAAGCTGCAGGAATCGAAGCCACGACCAAATTACAACTGGTATTTATTACCTACCACTGGACTATGTGAAGTCCCTGGTTAGTTTGAATGATTCTTTTTAGTTATATGATTTTATGAATTACGATTAAGTTGTTTTTTTATCAATGTAAATGATTATCCTATCACAGAGGATATGTGATTAGGTTAATTACTTTTTAGTATGAGACAGTAAGAGTAACTGATGCTATTTTGGAGAAAAATGTTAAAATTTCTCTTAGGAGACTATGTCATTAAATCCTTAAAATAATTGGGCTTCAATCTTAGTTTCTTTTTTAGAAGTATATAGTTCTCTTTTGTTGATTAAGTGATTCTCTAGAAGTTGATTATAGCTCTCTTAATGTGAACAAGTCATCCTAAATACTCGTCTTTTGGAGAAAATATGAGTTCGTGTAAGAAATCTAGTAAAATTTGAATGTCAAAAATACAATTAAGTATGATTCCTTATGTTTTAGTTAATCTCAAAAATAAATTCCTCAATTAAAAGTAACTTAAAACAAAAATATTGTCTGTTAATTTGTCCTACTGGGGATTCAAATACCGTTTAACCCATCACAAGTTTGTTATTTTCTTATTGTTAACTTTCTCATAGAAATGTTTACTATCACTCTCCATCAGAACATGGCCCTTTGTTTTTTCCTCCATATCCATATTTTCATACTTTTAATCCTAGTATGGGTTAACTCGGGTTACATTTGTACTTCTCTCCCATTATTTTAAAGTGATAGTTTTACTGACTCTTGTTCCGATGTGGGATTTTCATTGAAGCTTCCAAGCCCAATTTTAAAATTGCGAGGACCCAATTCTCAAAAGGGGGGAAGGATGTAACACCCCAGGTAAATAAATAATATGAAATTTTCATATTTATTCATATTTTGAATAAAATATTAATAATACTTTAATTTGAATGCTATGCTTGGGGGCATATCCAAGTTTCATTGAAATCTTACGTTTCACTCTAATAATAAAATAATATTATTTTAAAAGGTAGTTACCGCCTAGCCGTTGTAACGGCAGAAATGAATTTAACTAACTACAAAATGATTATATATGTTTGTCAAATATTTTTAATTTTATCCAATAAATGTTGGAGGCTTAAAATGAAAATAAATCCAATTTTAAGCATAAATCTTCTAATATTCTTTAAAAGGTCGATTAACTGCCTTTTGATGGAGAACCCTTTTTAAATATACTTTTGACAATTTTATATGTTGTATTTGACATAATAAAATCCTTCTTTAGAATCTAGACATCAAATTTCACTTTGTGTAAAATTTTGTTATTTTTTCGATAAAGATCATTTTTATTGAAAATGTTGAATTTTAATTCAAAACATCTTTTTGATATGATTTATTTATATAGACAGATTATATTTTTAATTTATATTAGAGTTTATTTAGAATATATTTTTACCATTTAATATAATGGTGGTCATTGAAATTAATTTCACATTGATATTGGACTTAAACTACTGTCAATCATTTAATAGATATTGTTTCTTAAAAACACGCTTTTTGTTTTGACAGCGGGAATTAATTATTAAATTAATTAATGCAACATATATGTTTATTATTTTGTAAAATAGTCATCATTTTTGAATTCAGAATATCAAATATATCTTAGGTTGAATTTTTGGTATTTTTCTGAAAAACTTCAATTTTTGATGAATAGTGAAACCACTAAGTGATAGTTTAAAAACTGATTTTTCGTTTAAATGAAACTTTACCACCTCTAGGATTTGAATTTCAAAAATCCGACATACATGGTTGTCATTAGTATGTAAAATGTGGTTCAATGGGAATAAAATAATTTTTTTGGTGAATAGTAACTTTTAAGTTTTTAATCACGATTAGAGGTAATTAGTGTAATTTAAGGTAAAAATAATGTTTTAATAATATGAAATGACCTAGACACATGTCCTACCCTCATTGGATGTGTCATGTCCGACCATGAAAATCCATGGGTCAACATGGGGACCCCATTGAGCCACTTCGGTTGGAAAATGACATAAATAACTTTTTATTTTAAGTTAAACTAAAAATGTCACAAGCATGAGTTGTTTTACTAAAACAATTTTTAAATGGGGTTATAAAAGTCATATTTTTCACTATAAATATTAAGTAGAAATATCAAAAGATTTCCTACATCATGAAATTTTTTTTATAATTTTTCGAAATTAAATAAATTAAATTATTTATGACATCATGATGATGCAGCGATTACCTCATTAATAAAGGATTTAAATAAAATGAAAATATAATGTTAAAACTATAACTTAAACTTGTAAAAGTCCTATTGGATGAGTATATTTCTAAACCATACCACCTTATCATCTAAATAAATCAATGTGGGACCTTTAAAATCCGAAAATCATTTGAAAATAAAGTAACATTTTGTAACATTCCAAGAGTGCCTCTCCTCTCCTCTTATAAAAGGACCCCACCTCTACAACCATACCCACACCACCCAAGCCTTTGGATCAGCCAAACCCTGCTAATTGTGTCTCTACACATCCCTCTCTTACTCCTAGAAGCCTCACATTTGACAGAAGTCTTCTCAAGGAAGCCCTTGAGATCAAATCAAAGAGATATACCCGATTTTAAGGAAATGTCTTCACTTGTGTTCTTTTGTTTTATTTTTCTTCTCCAACCCTAACCTCTTTTTATTCATTTCGTTTGTAATAACTCCAGTATCTTCAATATAATATATTGTTTTTCTAATAAGTATTTGAGCTACAATTACACACACCTACATCAAATGGTTAATGAACATACTGTTTCTATGGATGGTGAATTTCTGCCTCATGAAACGATGATTGTTAAATATTATTTTAACACCCTCAAAGGTGGATATTAAGATGTAACTATATTTATATTTTATATATAATATGTTTATTTTTTACTTAAGCTTCAGTATTTTTAATTTATGGCATACCTTTCTGGTTTCCATTATGGTTAAACGTGATATCTTTATTTTAGGAAGTGCGGACTACCGCCCACTCAAAGTGATTTGATTCGTTAATACCATATGTGGTATGTATAAAGGTTAGATTTAATGATATTATATATGATACCATAATAGAATTATAATACTATTATTTATCATTATCTTTTAATTCCATTAAATAAGAAATAGGAATGGAAGTAGCATTCATGCGTACGTACGGCTTACCGTCTCCATTAACAGTGAATTTCATTTCTTACATCTAACTGTTATGTAATATTATAAATGCATGTATATAATCCATATATATTATATATATGATATCTACATAATGAATATAATTTTGGATATAATATATATTTTACCACATGAACAACTTGTAATTATAAAGAGTTTATTTTTGAATCCAGTAGCAATGATCTACAAAACGACCATTATCAACTTAAATAATTACATAGTGTTTATAGCATGGTAGTAAGTGATATAAAAGGAATAATGAACTTGAAAATGGTTCTTAAGCAATTATAAATTAACTAAACTTTATTATTCAGGAGGTTAAACAACGATCGAGTCAAGTCGGACCCGAGGTAAGGGATTCTACCTCTCTCTTTCTTTTCAAGTACACTTTTTTACGTCATTCCTTTTATGCTCTTCTTTATTATGATTGGGATGCTCTTTTATATTACTATGAATGTACTTTTTATGTTATTTTTTTGATAGAACCTATTTTCTCTCATCAATCCATTTTGTAAGTTTTAATTGGCGTCGTTAGGTTCCCGAAATTTCATAAGGGGCTTTTTATCTAACATTGTGTTTTCGTGAGATTCATGCTATATTTTCCAATATTTCCTTTTGAGTGGTGTATGTACTATCCATTATTATACTATTTTTGTAACATACTTTCGATTATTATTATTTACATCAATGTTTTATAGTCCTTCTTTCATGGGGTGTACGTTTCGAAAATTACCCAAATCAATAAGGGAACTTTTCACCCTCCTATTTTTAAAAGACTTATATTGTTATATCTTTTAATTTTCATCTTATTATGTGCAGATATCTTCTTATATATCCTTATTGCCGTAAATTTTATGTCCAATAGATGAGATACCCTTCATCTCTCTCATCAACTCTTTTTCTAAAATTTGATGTGACACTATTAGGCTGTCCAGGGAACTCCTTAACCTAATTTCAATTTCTTTGGGATCATCATGTTGTTATTGAATATGTCATCCTTTGAATATGTGTGAATGTCATTTTATAATTTTACACTTAAAATCCACTTATATTGGGTGTATTTATATTTTTCGCACATAATTATGAGATTTATTTATCCTTAATTTAAGGATACCATTTTTTTAATGGATTTCATCTCAATTTCCGTTTCCATTGAGACATCATTGTTGTTATGCACCAATTCACTCTTATATGGTGTATATACTGTCCTTTGAAATATTATATCATGAATCCCTTTATTATCATGATATTAAAATGTTTTGATTAAATATTATTCCTCAATTATTGTATTCATGTGTCTCTCATTTTGTTAAAAACCCTTTAACTAAAATATCGTTTTAAATGTTTTAATGATTTAATATTATAAATATTTCTCATTAATCAGTTGACCATGTTAACATATCATTAATCAGTTGACCATGTTAACTTGAATGAGAGTCATGTTTCTTCTGAATGACGAATGTTATGAAACATTCATGGAAATAAAGAGAATTTTAGTCAGTGAAAAATTACTACCCTGGCCCAAAAAGGGGAGGTGATTGTGATTTAAAGTAATTCTTTGAGGATTTATATGTTATTTAGAAATATGAATAATGTTATTGGGAGATATTATCAATTATGAAAATATGATGTTCATGGTAATAATTACACATTTCAAGGTTTTGATTTTGGAGAAGTAATATTTTTTGAAGAGATGTAATTTCATTATCTTTGTAGATAATAGAATGAACTTTATTTTTATAATAATTTTCATAGTATATTATCCACAGAAAATAGTTGAATATTCCCTATATTGGATGTTTTGTAATTATTAATGACTATAATATCATAATACAATACCACCCTATGAATGGGAATAATGGGGATGCATATTTAAGAAAAAAATAATCATGATAACTTATCTCGAATATGTATAAGGTTAAAAAAATTATTAAGGAATATCAGTGTGGATTAAAAAATAGATTTTTGGGACATTGTATATTAGATATGGAATTAGAATTCATTCCGAAGGTATTCATGAGAATAATTCAATTTAATATGTTCATAAGATTTAAAATGAAGGTAAATTTGAGACTTAGATGGAATTGACACTTTGAGTTTATTGATTAAGTATGAAGGATATATATTTACTTGGAAAATCATCCAATCCTATGTTAAGTTGATGATGTATTAAATGAATTTCATTTAGGTAAGTTCCTACAAGATTCATCATAAGCAGTGATATCATATATTATACCAAAATAGAATGATCGTTGATATGAATAACAATAGGATAAAGTCATTAACCATAGAGGGAAATAACTACTTAAGAATACTACTCACTATGTTATTGTTCACTGATGGAATTATAAATTTGATGAATTCAATTATGAAACTGATGATTTTATAAAATAAATACATAAAAAATTGTTTTTATTAGAGTGATAAGGCTCCTATCAATGGAAACTCAACATTATATATATATATATTCCATAAAAATGTAGTATTTGTGGGTATTAGGTATGAAACCATAGAGGACAGTGTTCTTGTTGTATTAATATCTTTTGTGATGGGTTCATTTTTTGGAAAAAGTAATGAAAAATTTATTTCTATTGATTTAAAAATAAATTTAGAAAATTATAGTAAACTCATATATCCAATTATCTACTTTATTAAATAATTATATAATTTTTTAATCTATTGGAATCTATATAATCATGTGAAATCACACATGATTACCATATCAATGAATATTCAATTTAATTTGAGGGGTGTAATGATCCCAACATCCTCTTATATCCGCTATGATAGTAATCAGATATCTCTGAATTTCCATGAATAAAATCCCTAATACTGATCACTAGAAAAGGAGAAGACATAATTGGATTATGTGTGTTATACCATGAAAAAGAAACTAATTATTAAATACATAAATATTATAAAATCTGTAATTAACTATACAATTTTAAGAAATTCAAAGATCAATTTTTGAGATTAAACTATTAAAATGAGAAATAATTTAAAATTGGAATATGTAGAATAATCTTGGAGTAGCCACTGGGGAATTTGTGGTCAAGAAAATGGGATATTAAAAAAGAAATAAATATAAATAAGAAAACATAATGTGTTTGTATAAACATCTTCCAAGAGTGAGAATTAATGAGTTTCAATGACCAAAGTGAATAATATATTATTTATAGAATAATTATAGAAATATTTAATTAGCATTCATTAAAATTCTCTAAATGAGAAACAAATATTTCTTGAACATCCTAAAATATTATACTATATTTATACTGGAAAATATAATTTAATTTTGGACTATTGAAACATGTCAATATTTATGGTAGTTATATATTTTTCATCACATTGAGAATATTCTAGTTCTAATTTCCAAGCAGACCATGAACAAGATCTATTAAATTTCGAGGTGAATGGCTTCAGTTCTGTAATACATAGGGGAATTCATCTTATACTATATTTTATAAAATTATGAACTTTCTCTTTGATTCTTATTGATTGAGTGAGAACACTCTAGGAATGGTCCTAGGATGTCACTAAAATAGGGTCTTAATAAATTGGCTTGGTTTATTTGGATTTTGATATACAATAATGAATAGTATTTTCATTATACAAATTAAATTATTAATTCAATAATAATAGTAAAATTATGTTGGGAAGAGATAAGATTTTAATATTGATCCACTTCATCTCCTAAACAATAAGTGTAAATTGAGTTTTTCATTCCCATAAAAATGGAGAATTAAAAATATCTTATCAATGGTATAGATCAATTTCTCATGAACTAGTTGATCAGTACAACTGTGAGAAAAAGAAATATATTGTCTCATGGTGGAAAAAACAAATTGTTTTTCCTTCTACTAATTAGGATGATAAAATTGATTGATATAATAAGAATAATTTGTGATCATCGAAATGTTATTTTATTTTATTTCTAATAAAATGTGTTTTTCTCATGAGATAATTCATTGATGTTTTTATTTAACTATTTATTAATGTAATAAATTTTTGTTCCATCCTTTAAAAAATGAAAAATCATATTGTTAGAAATAATAATCATAGTGGAATACCACATAATCAAGAAAAATAAATTACATGATGTCTAAAATTTAACACAGACATTTCAATATTTGTAACCATTACTTTAACCTAGATTATCCATGTTCATTATTCAAATCCTTCATGATGGTTCCTAACACGTTTATAAATTTTCAAAACAATTCATATATAAGTGTAAAACTAATTATTTATAAAGTCAAGTTTTTCATGAACTATGTTTCAATATTGTCCTACTATATATGATCTTTTTGGAGTTATTAAACCTAGTTACAACTTCTCTAGAGGAACATTATCTTTTAATATCTATATGGTGCTATAATATATTAGGATCAACTAAAATGATCATTTATGAAAATTATCTATCATTTTCAAATACATTGAATTATTCCCATACTTATCCTTTCAGAAACCTAGGGATATCAATATAGATTCCTCATACATGTTTATAATTAATAACATAACTGTTATCTAATACAAAATGTACATACGTTGGATTATTATTCATAAGTATTGAATCCTAATACAAAAGTAATCATCAAATAACATTGTGATTCATGACAAAATAATTTAGGCCTACTTCTAAATGAAAGATGGAATCATAAAAACATTTTATTAAATAAAATACAATATCTCACAATATGTTATCAATAAATATCACCCTTCATATTCATATAATAAATAATACATTTCATCATAAACTATTTAATGGGAAAATAAGGAAGGGTGATATCGTATTCTATGTATGTTTAAAATTGGGGATATCAACATAACATTAAAATATGTATATAATAAAATGAGAATAACATTTTAATATTATACCCTACATATCATAGATCATAAACATTGGTTTTGGAATAAATAATAGTCCTTTATAGTAAATTAATCATAATCAAATCAAATATCCTAATATATGTATGTATTATATTATGATAATAGATAGAATTGTGGAATACAGAAAATAATATAATCCTATTTCTAAAGTATTCAAGGATTAACAATGATGACAACCATAGTGGATTAGGTTAACTAACTATATAACTCAGAGTATTCAAGGATCACTAACATGACTATAATATTGTATTTATTTCATTAATAATATAATAATAGTTGTAATGGTTCACTCTCATTACTATCAAAGTTGACAAAGTCCCTTACTAGACTATATTCACCACCCATTAAATTATTTTTTATTTCATGAGATGTCAATCATTTCCCATTTCATAGGAGAGAGTAATATGTCCCAACCATCACATAATGAAAATATAACATCTGTGTGCCATAATATCATAAACAATTCATCATATCAGAACCACTAAAAATAACAGAGATTCATAAAAATTTCATCATATCATAACCTAGGGAAATGAAATATCATTCAAAAACATTTCATCAATTCATCAGAACATAACCCAAGAAAAAAGGAAATGAAATAAAAAACAAATCATTATAACTAAAAATTTCAAAAAAATAATAATAAAAGTAACATTGATTGATATCCATATTAGTGAAAGAAAATGATCTATTAATGTCAAGTTATATGGAAAATGAATTTGAAAGGTCATTTTTTAAATTTCTATGGGAGAATAATATTTCCATAGTAAATATAATTTTCAAAAAATAAAATGTTCATTGAAAATTATGAATATCGATTTCATTGAAAATAATATTTTAATTGTATAATTTAATAATAAAAACATTGTCCAGTGATAATAGAATGAAATAACCATCATGTTTGACATATTTAAAGATATATTAATTTTTTATTTATAGTAAATTCCAATAATGGCCTTGTTCTAAAAATAAAATTAATATTATTTATAATTATAGTTTTTTAAAAAAAATCAAAATTGGTTTTGAATATTTCAAAAAAATAATTGGATTGTACTAAAAATATATTTAAAACATTTTTATAAAATATTCACATAAATGGAAAATGGTTTTTGCGAAAGAGATAAACAGAGTTATGTTTTTTATAATAAATTATTATTACAAATATTGAGTATATGATAAGTTGAAATTGAATCTGAAAAATTTATTTTCATAAAATAACATGATATAATTAAAATAAATGAATTTATTTCTATATATATCATATGATTTCTTGTGGGTCCAAAAAAATCCACCTTGAAGGTAAAAATTATTTTATGACTTATTTATGGGAAAAATAAACATGAATAAGAATATGAAGAAAAAAAGTTAATGGATGAGAAGCTATGATAGAAGGAATGGTTCCATATAGAAATTTTTTTATACATAAGAATTCTCATCATGGTATCCTGTAGACAAAATCATTTTTTTGGAAAAAATGATTTCCAATGATATACATGAATGAAATTAGACTATTTTTTGGCCGGTTAGTGATTTATGTCCCTTGAAAATGATCACCCCCTATAAAAGATAAATTGTTTGCAGACAAGGATGATTTTTTACACTTAAAATAAAAATGGTTGTGGAATTGGATGTCCATAATTTGGATACCAAAAACTGAAGTCCACATGACCCACCAGGGATGACTAACCATCATAGTGGTCAATTACTCTTATTATTCAATAGTAAAACATTGAGGGGGAAAAATTAAAGAGTCGCATGGAAGAAAAATAGTATAAAGTGTGAGATCAACAGATAAATAGTTGGTAATCTAACATCATATTTTATACTTCAAATAGAATAGTCACATATCCAACTAAAGACTAAAAACCCTCAAATAATTCAATTATGTAAAGCATAAGAGGATGGCCACCAGGAAATCAATCCCACCACATTGAATAATGATACATAGAGTGATTACTTCCCTATGTAGAAAAATTCTACATAGGAGGAACCTGATCATACATTTTAAAACAATAAATTGGAAAAATAATGGACAGAGTAGGAAAGTACTATATGGATGGAATCTAGACCAAGATATAAAGATGTTTTGTGATTATAAATAACACCATCATCGAAGAAATAAACGTGACGGGAACCACACACAAATTAGAAACCCCATATATGGAATAGGAAATCCTATGATTCGTCAACCCCCTATTCTCATTACATTTCTTACATGTGGTGTTATGTCCATCCTTGGAACCTCCATGAAAAACCCTAATTGAAAACTTCATCAGCCCTATAATGTGATGTTATAATCCCTATATTGGACATCATTGGAGGCATTAGGACAAGGCCTCACCCAAAACCACTAGATATGTATGATCAAATATATGGAAACACTATTTTTTCCTCTCCAGTGTACATACACATGTTAAATGATGTATGATTGGTAACATACTTTTCAAGGGAGTCTTAATGATTTATTCAATTGAAAATATCCATGGAAAAATATCCTTCTCCATAGTGTTAAACACATGGGCCTCTCAATTTCAAGGATTGAGTAGAACTTATCACCTTTATTTTTGATGAGGGCTATTATTGGACCCTTATATCATCATGTAAGAAATCATAATTAGGGAATCCCTCCCAGAGAAAACCTTATCCATTCTGGATGTAGGATGCACTTCTTCTCCCTATAGTCTGCTCAGATTATAGCCAATAGACGATTTGGAAATCCTACTTACCATAACAATAGAGGATGGAGACATATTAAAAGAACATTATATCAACTTTTTCACCTAGGTTATTATAACAAGAGATTAGATGGGATCCATAGATATCTCTTTCCCTCTCCCTTTGGAACATGGCCTCATACAATAGAATAAAAAAAATGTTGTGTGGTTTCCAAATATACCAAATCCTCTTTTATCTCAAACCTATAATAATAGACACAATCTTATAGGTTAGTGGATAACATGGAATCCACACATCCCTATGAAAATGGGAATAATATTGGGTATAATCCCAAAAAAATGATATAGTTACCATGATTCATTATATTCCACATTGTTCCTGAATCATGGGCCTTCAATTAGATATAATTACCAAACATATTCATGAGAATATGAATCCTACAAGGGTGAATGACCAAACTAGATTAAAACTCTATTGATTTTGATTCCTGACTAAATGGGATATGTAGGAATCATACATGAGTTCTAACCCCAACACCTAGAATTCACACTAATGTTCTTTAGGATACATTCCCATTGTGTCCATGTCAAATACTAATGTCCATATTTTTTGGGTATCTTTAAACTCCAAACATGTTTAGATATACCCTAAAAAAGATAATTCACCCACTTGGGAGACCACATCGCTTCTAGGCCCCCTGGTTAGCATTGAATTATCTATAACACCAAAAAAATACTAGGTACCTTCCTCCTAGATATCCATTCACATAATGTTATACTACATGATTTGGACATCAACAGTCATCTTTAAAATGGATTGGACACAATTTAGTGGAATCAAACGATGTTTGTTCATATTCCTTCATTGTGTATACATAAGAATCAAATCTAATGTGTATGATCCAAAATCAATAAAACTAGAATCTCCCATGATGATGATAAACACTAGAGTGCCCCACTACATTATATAAACCATCATCATAATGGAAAACACTAATATAATTTCTAATATTCATGTCAAAAGGTACTATTGATGGATAAAATATGATACAAAAAATATCCCTTTATTGATGGAGAATCATAGTTACAGACATTCCCTTTGGGTAGTGTTATTTCCAAATATATCTATTCAATATAAAAAAATATAAATATTGAAACTATGATACTCAAATAAATAAAATGTTGATTTAAAAATGTTCTTAGTTGAACAAAAAGTGATGGTGAATTAGTTTATATTATCTTTCAAAAGATTTTATTTCATTATATTGGACAATGATGTGATTAAATATTTGATTGATTAATTTAAAATTTTCAGAATGTGAATGCTGCATATTGATTGATTGGTTTGGAAATAGACTTGAAAAGAATTCTAGGGTTTTTTAGATTTAATGTTTCAGTAAAATTATATTCTTGACAGTAATTTTATATATCTTTATTTTGTGTCAGAGTTAAGATGAGGGAGATCGAATGGCCATGAAATCCCTTCCTTGATGTTGTAATTCCATTTTTTCCTTATCAATAGTTATTTTCGGGTTTTTATGAATCTTGTTTGTATCAATTCCTTGATTAAAAATATCCACACAAGTTGTGACAATGAGCATGCGCTGATTTAGGCTATCCAATTTCACAATTTATGTTATTTTTTTCAGATTCAAATACTAATGGTCGTGATAAATGTAAAATAAAGATATTTTAAAATTAATTAATAAATTAAGGAAAAAAATACTTGAATAAAGAATAAAAGAATAAATTTGATTACATATTCAACCTTCAACAACATTACCCTTATCATGTAAGGATTACAATATCTAACTACTAAAGAAAGAATAATATGGTAGAATAAACAGTAAATATATAATAATGGAAAAATTATATTAAATGGGGTGTAAATTACACCATGTAGCTAATCACTGAGAGATTTGGGTTTTTGGATCCCCTATTGATTTGCTGGAAGGCCATCAATTCATAGAGTGTTGTTAGGATTGTGAAACATTTAATTTCATTATGTATTGGTCAAAAATTGTTCATGGGTTGTTAAAAAATAGAAAAATTTCAAGATATATAAGTCATTGACATCAAGTTGATGTTAAAACATCATAAATGTCACTATGTGTCACACAACGAAAAATGTCATCTTCAATTCTTGATGACTTCTTTGACTTCATGCCTTGTAGTTATTTCACTAATTTGATTGGGACAGAACAAGTAGTTATTAAATAGTGTTTTATTCTAATTTTATGCTCTAAACAACTCATTTTTCTATAGTTCATCATTTTTGTGACTTTGATGTTGTCCATGATCATCCTAAAAAATCAGGCGCTTCACCTTTAGTCATTTTCAATTATCAATTATAACCTAAATAACAAAAATGAATTTAATCCATACTAATATTTGAATAAATCACTATTTAAATATATAAATAAGTATATTTAAATATTATAAAATACATGAAAGAAATATATATATATATAATATAGAAAGATGATTCTAAATTCATTCTTGATAATGATTAAGAATTTATTCCAGGGTGACCCATGTAATATTTGGTAATGAAAAATGTTTTATAAACATGTCGTATTTAAATTCTATAATAATGTCCCTTAATAGGAAATGATATAACCATAAACAGTGTTATTAGCCCATCTTCCCATCCCCTCAACTAATGTGAGTCCATAAGCACTATTGGTCCATTTATCAACAACCTCCATCTTTTTAATGAATGTTGGTGAAAGATCTTGAATAAGGGAACCATTGTGTTTTTCTTGCTCCACAGACTACCCATTTGAATTCAATCAAAAAATAGAGATCATGACATGAATTGTTGTGAAATACTCAAACCCCAACAAACTATCATACCTATAACTAAAATTTTAGATGGACTAAATAGTGAATATGACCGGAAATTAGTCAACTATGGAATATCATACATATGTCAAAAATGACCATTATCCAGGATTTCATCAAACCATTTTTTCCAACAATTTTATGTCACCATACATTCAATGGAAACACAATCGTGAAGATGATTTGAATCCTTAACCATTATATTTGTGTAAACCCCCTCTTAGGACCATTTTGTTTCCAAAATAAATTAGGGATAGAAAAATTAATTTATGATGCATCGATTCATTTATATATATATTTTGATAACATGGAATTCATGTGTTTATTTTTAAATATATTTCAATAATACTTTAGTAGAACTCTCTTCAATTCATATGGTATCTCACACATTCTCACATATGTGAGAATCTTATTCTTCACTTATTAGGTCCATTAAAAATATAATATTCCATCTCCCATCCAACATATTCTAAAAGGGTTTCAAATGAATTTTTCGAGTAAGTCCACCAAACCAGTAATCTCCCAAAATTTGATGTAGCTCGATAGGCCCTCCATCTTATGAATCCCCTCCATTAATCTTGTCAACAATGTATTGTGGTCCAAAACAAGACAATACCAATAGTGTGTACAAAAATTTTAGGAGACTATCCTTGGAGTGTGATAATTTGTTCCTCCTATACACCTGGGATCCTAATAATGTTGTCTCTTGAGACATCCTCGATGTTACATAGTTGTTCCACCCAATGTGTCATTCTCTAAATCCTCATCAGTATTGCTGCATGGACTTGTATTTTCATCATGAAAAGGATAATTCCCTATGACCCCCACCTGATGTCATATAGACCAGGGTCAACATGAAATAACTCACAATGATTTGCTTTAACAAAATTTATTATTCTATCAATCTACTATATTATGAAGAAGAAACTCATCCAAATACAGTGGAAAAATCATGCGAATGTGAAAAACCCTTCCCATTGACATGAAACCTACATGCCAAATATTGTAGAAAACTATGAGAAGATGAAAATATATGATCCATAACATTATTTACCTTTATAAATTATGGTATAAAATAATGACCACATGAACATAAATTCTTTTTAATATCAATCATGTCAGTCAAATACTATGGAAAACAATGACAAGATGTAAATCTTTTCCCATGCATACCAACCTAGATATTTAAATATGTCAGAAAACAATGAAAATATGAAAATAATATATCCCACATATCAATAAACATAGTCAAAAAAGGAATAAAACCGTGAGAATAAGAAAATTTTGACTGTCTCATATCTTTCCCTTTTAAAAAATACAATTAAATCCAACAACCAGATGGAAAATCCTACCCGTTCATATCATGATTTCCAGGAAAATATCTCTACAAATAGATGACATAGTCTATAAACCTCAACAATGAACTATGGTAATAATCATATTCCATCCCACAAATTTGAATTTGAGTATATCCCCAATCCTACAAAATATTTTTCTAAACATGTCCTAGTGATGATGGAAGGAAAAACATCAGTTTCTAACCACATCATAATAAAATTAAAAAATATAATATAGTCAACAAAAATAGTTTAGAGTTTGTCTTATGAACATACCTTCTCATATTGAGTAACACATATGTACAATGGGTGGGTAACTCAGTAGAAAATCAACATCCCCACTCCCATTATAGAGGGTTGTTGGAAATATTCCATGATAACTGTAAAATTGTATTTGGAATAAATACCCATTCAAACTAGGGATTACATGCCATTTTCGGCGGCCACTCCTAGGAAGGAATATATTCTTATTGAAATTAAAGAAAACTAATCAGTATGCTGTAAAAGTAACAATTCATTCTCCCAAACCCAACCTTATGCATGGTGATCGTGACTAACCAAAAAATGATCCAACTTCTCGGGAGAGAACATCAAGAAGAAATCTAACCCAGGGTAGTTTGAAATTTAAATGTATGATAATAACCCATATAAATGAGAATGTAGAGTTTATAATGAAATAAGAACTATATAGATGGTATCCCATGATACATCAAATCCACCAACAAATTATAAAATTGGATGTAGTATTTATGAAGGACCTCCCCGCTGTATAGTTACACAAATCTTTGGAGGTCATCCCCAAAAAATTACCATGAGGGATTCCCTTTTTGACACATCATGATTGATCATGAGATCTCATCCCTTGATGATTTCCGTGATAATAATCTTAATTATATAAGATCAATAAAAAATAATGTCCTACAAATATTGTATAAAATACATGAATTCCCTCATATTAGTACATTCTTGGAAAGATGGGGCCTATAATTCTAGACAGTATATCCCTATAAGGAGATATTTTTTCTCATTCAGAATATAGATCCTGGAAAAACACATTCTTTGAACCACATAAAGGCATTAATAATGTTAGAAAGACCTATAGAAGTTTTTATTCCTATGCAATTTAGTTAGGGAGCACCATTTTTGGATTGAACATGTAGAATAAACTCTATTATAGGAATAAAAATATATTATAATGAAGTAGGTTGATGGTAATATAACCATCATGTTTTATCCCACATCTAGTTATTGTTTCAGCATTATAGAAGACTTATTAGATATTTCATATACATAATTCATTAAAATCTAGTAACATATCTACACAAACTGAAATAAATGTTCCTTCCATACTATGAGTATGAATACATGTTAATATATTGGGTGATCTTGGTGTCAAATTCACATGGAAGACTAGATATTTGTGGAAAACACAATAATTATTTTTTAAAATATATTCAATTGGAATTCCTCATTTCATTTCACATGTTATTTAATCTAATTATAGTCCCGATGCATATTTTATTTATTCTATGATGGGAAAAAAATTCTACACATTTCAACCTTGGCCCTCATAAGAAAAATCCACAAGAGTTAAAAAACCATAAATTTCATTACTCCAGTGTGGTTATTAAAGAAGAACCCCCACAAAAATGATGGCTCGCTCAGTAGGAATAAACATTGAAAATGTCTCGAGTGTATAGGTCATAACGAATGAAAGATATATAAAAACTCCTAAACTAAGGAAATAGAACATTAAGATGGATTCTTTTATAAGGGTGTCCAATCAACATACCTTGATTATGTCCTCATTATTATCCAGTTAATATTATGATCAATCATTTCTCATGGATGTTGATCAAACATGGTATTTAAAATCAGGAGGGAGACCCGAATATCAGTAGAATCTGTAGTACAAGATCACCCCTAACCTATAGTGATTGGGGAATTATTAAAACAAAATTCCCCTCCAAAAAAGAAATATTTAGCCTGAGGAATGTCAATAGAAAAATGGTAGTAACCCCAGACTATATTTTGGGGTCATTTTTACCTCATCCTCATCCTTAATAGGAATATCACTTTTACAATTTGAGGGTAGCACAGCGAAATAATGTCTTCTTTAAAAATTCTTATCCCATGACCTATTTACTTTAGAAATGCTCTGTAATACAGGGATGTGTAGTTCTTGTCACTAAGATACTCTAAACCAAGACACCCGAATAGGATCCAGTGAAGGGATAAATATGTATTTAAAGTGGTTATATTATTTTGTTCCAATTTGAAACCAATGATTCACTACAAATCCATAAATGTCATGGATGTCAATCCTTTAGAGAAAACTGAAAATGTTGACAACATAGAGGAGAAATGGGGTGTGATTTTGTTTAGAATATTGTCCAAACTGAGCTGAATGGAGGAGTTTTCATAATCATAACTAGAGACTCAAACATCATATTCATATCTCTTTGACCAATCCCTCACTACCTACATTAACAAAATCACCAAATAGAAGTTTAAATCAAGGCTAAAAAATGTGAATAGTTTAAACCTCTACCTGTTAATGAAAATTTATCCTTGAAATATGAGTAATTGATTGATTAAATAAGATTTAATGTATAATTGATCTGAGGTAGTGTTCCAATGAAATATGATCCACATGAAATTCCTCAAATCTCACTTATAACTAGCTTACCTCAAATGTGAGGGATCATACTTGTGATTAAAGTGGAGAAAGAAATTAATATCAAATTTATGCCCAAAACAACTTTCTACCTAGACTTGATAATAAATTGATATCAAGGATTCCATTTACTTGGAAAATAACCATGACAGATTCAATAAATCAATTAAAGGATGTCACATAACCAAATTTATCCATTAATAATGTTAGATATAGTACATCACACCCAAATATTAAAAAAATCTTCTATCCAACCATTCATTTAGTAACGTCTTTTCAAAACCATTGAGTCTTTGGGATCTCAATTGGATTCTTTAGAGGAAATACATGGACCTATACATCCAGAACAGAATTCTTACCCTAAATTAGTGTCCAACAATACACCAAAACTATATTTTATATGTCCCATATTAAAAATATTAAAAGAATAATGAAAACATTACTAATATTTGAAACACATTTTGTTACATTTGATCTAATGACTAGAACCCCCATGAAACAATAATGAGTAAATTATATATTCATCAATAAAACCTTATAAGGGAAAACCTTTTTACTAGACCTGTTTTCCATATTAGTCAATAGAATAACATTATAACCACCACTAATATTTTATCATTCTGTTTAACTCACGGTAGAAAAAGTCAACTATATTAATAGGAGAATGAGAGGGTCTTAGTTATCATTTCTATCGGAAAATTTCTAAATTTGTCCATGATGACACATCTTCAAAAAAAATATTTGGATTATCTCTACACAAAGAACCTCTATGTCATGCGGTGAATGAATATTATCCAAATAATATAAACATGAATTTTTTTTATCACAAAGAATTTTTTCATAAAATTGAGGATTCTATACATTGAACTAAGAACATGTCTTAAATGATTAAAATTTGCCCTGGGAAAATAACTAAAAAGTTAGAGGCTATAGCTATCACACCTAATCCATCCTCCAAAAAAATCCACCTCCTAAATGCATGCTGTATAATGAAGCACCCCCTAGGAATTTGAATAAACACACACAAAATTATTAGGATTATTGGGTACCGTGGTGAAATCAGTTCAATGAGAGAAATAATAATTTTAATTCATTCTGTGATTTGTGATATTGAGGTCACACTATTATAGCAATGTAAAATGACATAATCCACTTGCAAGATACCAATAGCCTTGCCCATGTACGTGTCAACGACCCTCTTTATTATTCCCCATTTCACTTGAAACAATGGTACACCATTCCGTAATTATTATTCATCAAATGCATCTTGAAAAAAATGGTGGACTATGGGATTGTAATGTAGGGAAAAAATCTAGCACATGTATCATATTTTTCAATTACTATCCCCAAAAGAAAAAAGATATGTGGTATGATTTTATTATTAAAATGTCATATAAGTATGATGTTTAAATGAATAAAATTAAAATAAATCACATTCATTTTATTCTATAATCATATTTTACGTATCCAAATAATTCTCCGACTACTTTCATTACTAAACAGTCAACTCCATCAGCATCATTTTCCACCAAATGATAGAAATTAAATATGTGGAATTGTTTTAAGGGAAGAGAGAAAACACAAGAATATTATACCTAATTTAAGAAAAACATTTCTTTAACACTCTTATAAATTTTTCCTCCAGGTTCGAAACAATGGGTAGTGTCCAAGCCCATTGTACCACTAGAAATGAGCAGCCAAATGGAACATTGTTCATACAATTAATTACTCATTAGACACATTAACATAATTTATATAATAGACCCATTATCTGATGTTGAGGATGAATTTGAACCCGAGTCCCACACACCTGATTGGGGAACCTAAGGAAGAAGAATATCGAGTCAAGGTTAATGAGGAAGATATAGTAATACCAGAATCCATTAATCTTTCCACATCCCTACTCAATCTATCAATCAAGGAAACACATTCGGTTGATCCCTTTAGTGGGTAAAATAAGAATAGGGATATCCCTAAGAGCATTCAAAAATCATCCCTTAACCAATAATTATGGAGTATGATTCATAATAGGAACATGTGGCTGATCACCTTTGGAATGAAGGTTGGCCTCTTCAGTTTAGCCAATCATGTGTAAGGGTAACTTCAACTCCTGTATCGATGATCAATCTCTCTGTCTCCAACACTACACCCCTAAATATCTATTTAATTAGAATACAGACATTTTTAATAATATAACATTAACCCAAAGGTATGTAATTTTGAATAAAATATTTCTGGTACTTGAAAATATTTCAACCTTGGATGCCCTATGTGTATCAAAATAGCCTAGAGAATAACTTGTAGAAGTTTTACTATGAATTTAGGGTTTTGAATCAAAATATTAAACTAATATGTCTATTGTATAGATATTTATCATATATAAATGACCCAGTTTTATCATTTATGTATAATTATAAATATTCAAATATACAGAGACACATAAATCTCATGTACATGTTTGATGGGATGAAGGGTGTCGATGTCTGAAAGGTATTCATTAGAAATGGCTATGGAGTTAACAACATAATAATATGGCAAAATTTTCATCTAGGAAACAATAAGTATAACATAGCCCCGTATCCACTAACACAACAATGCTACGAAAAAAATGGAAAAAGAAAACTTTCAAATCAAAATCCATGCACTATATAAAGACCTCTTATTATATTCATAGTTTTTGGTTGTTTGATAGGATATGGACATCAATTTATTACATGGATTGAAATTGTTACATAAATACATTAAAATCCCCTTTTCATACTATAAATTACAGAAATAACACATTATAGTAAAAATAGGGACATTTCCAACCTATAAGGCCCCATTCGACTCCAATGAGTCTCATTATATCAATGTAGGATTCTATATAATGGAAGGGAATTTTCCCTTAATGATGGTGTAGCTTTGGTCACTACCCTAAATGGTCATGAAATGATCAAGACTAACCAATTTATATAGAAAATAGAAGATATTGGGGATCCCATCAATTAGGAATAACACATTGGCCCAAATTTAGGTAAATATTCAATTATCACTAGGATTTGAGTCATGAAAACAAATTCATTTAGTGATGAAAATGTAATAGACTCTTGTAATCAGGGTAAAATACCATATGAAAATATTCACATTCTATACTATAATCTTCATGAAATTATTTCCCCAATAGATGAGTCTAAATATATCATCATTTCACCTTGAGAGGTTTAGGAAACTCATACGCCACAGATTACAAAGTTTCGAAGGAATAGCGCATTATTTTCTAGGGCATATAAATTTACATCATCAGAGAAATGTCTAAATTTTCTCCACTATACTAAATCCAATAATATTATCACAATAAATACTCCCTTATGTAATATTTGGATAATGAATTATAGGAAGACATATTAGACTAAGAGAACCTCAAGGAAAACCCTCCATCATTTGAGGAGGTTTCCTCAATCACAATTGATGAACTCATAGTGATAAATATTGGTACATAATAGGAATCAGGACCAACTTTTTTCAAGACAACCATATATTCATAGGAACATGAGGTATATGCCACATTTTCTATGTAGGATCCGGGTGTGTTCAAATTTAATAATGAATAAATGATTGGACTCAATCCCTTGGTGTCCAATCACCATCATTAATTTTTAGAAGACCACCAGGGCTATAAGTAGGCAACGAAAAGGATGCATCAAACACACACTAGAAAAATTTATGCTAATGTAGGAAATATCATCAATTAAAAAATAATTTCAAAGTTTTTATATCCAATATTAATGGAAAATATATTAAATTTCAATAAAAATAAAGTGGAAATCAATCTCTACATCGATTTATGAGAATTCAAACCTCAAACAGTTGAGTGGAATTTATGGATACAGGTCAAACATTTGAAGCATTATCTCCATCCTTGCAAGTAGATTTCTTCCCATTATTAGTTTAATGAAAATTTTGGTTACATGTCAATGGATACTTGAATGTTAATAAGTATTTTATAGTTAAAAAAATATCTCTTGAGTAAAATAGTTTCATGCCAACCATCTATGGAAGGCCACTTATTTTATATATTATTGCCCTATTGTGGCCCCGAATTATCTTTCATGAACAGAATAAAGATACTGGTAGTGAGAAATAACATTATTACCACAGTATAGTTATGATTAACATAGAGACTCATTACTTAGATACTGATAAGATATATCTAGAACTAATAATTTCAATCTAGTAACTAAGGAAATACCTAAATCATCATGATGTCCATTTGGTCTCTCATAGACACCCAATCTAATATATTCTCAGTTTTCTGATGTTGGATGACCATATATCAAGGTGGGTAGTCCTCTTTAAGGAGTTTGGAATTTAGTACATTCCTTATAATGTAGTGAAATGATATACATTAGTATAAATAATAGATGGAATACCCTTCGATGAAATAACATCATTAGATATTATGTTACCTGATGAAGAGATTGACTCAATACAAGAGGACCCCAATCATGGTATTTTTTATTTAGATTTCACATCTAGAAGGCCAATGAGGAAGAGGATAGAAATCCCCAAGATCAAAAATTTGGGGTTGGGTATTGTTTTTGTTCCCTAGAAATTGAATTCATACCTTACTCCTTACTTCTATTGGAGGGTTCATGAACAATGTAGATGAATATCACACTATCATTATTAGACTTGACCGGGTACATAATATATTTTTAAAAAACATAAAGGAAATATTATATTTCTTATTGTTCATCAATAAGAAAAATAATGAAAATTCAAAAAAAAAATATACCGATCTATTGACACTTATAGACAACATCTATGGAATAATTGAGTAATTACCTTGGTAGAAGATATTGAGTCACAACCCGAAATCAAAAAAACCCTAACACACACCATTAAAATTAAGTCCACATCCCTATGAGATCCAATCATGGATGAAACATTCATCACCACATTTTATATACAAATGGTCTCTCATTTAATTAGAATCATCTTGTAAGAGAACTATTGAGTTAGTTCCAAACCTAAACCATATTGTCATAACACTTGTTCGATGACAGCCATTATATAATATCCTAAAAATGGATTAATTTTATCAAAAATAACAAGGAAATGTAAAATTTGAAGATGATTGATTATCATTGTCAAATATGAAGAAAAATCACCAAATTTCCCTCTATAATAGGGTCCCCAATGGTTACCATAATAGGGACTTTGATAGAGAAAAACTACTAATTTCATAAATGAACTGTGAACAAGAACCTATAGATCCAAACAAGTAGATTTTAGGATTTATCATCAAATCTGGAGGGATGGGTACTACTCATCCACTATAAAGTAGAATTTCAAAAAATTTACCTACGATATTCATCCCTACTAGGTGCATTCTAGCATCATTCATCATCCTCGTTAGTTGATTTAGGCTTCCAAAATATCATGGTTATTTTCATTATAAGGGATGGACTTTTGGGTATATATCATCATGGAAAAACAATGTAGATCAAGTATATTATAACTATAACCAACTTATTCTCTATGTGGGGAGATGTCTTACTAAACAATGAAGTCATGATAAAAAATACTTTAATCCTTGTGAAATTCAACATCATCACTAGATTATGTGTCCCTCATAAATAACTATCGTTCAACACTATAAATTTATGTTACACTAAGTTGGGGATGTTATATTAGGGGAATAAAATCAAATCAAAACATTTTTACCACTATAATTCAATTTCTAATGGATTGATAAAGGCCTTCAAAAATACTATATGGAATATACTTTAGATAATGTTAGATAAGGATAATATTTATTAGTTATAAAAGATCATCCTTTCCTTGTGGTCTTATCAGACTATGACCCGAACTAAAACTTATTTAAATCCAAACTCATCAGTTTAAGGGCGAGAGGTATCCTTACATATCGATGATCAATTTCCTTGATCTATATAACCATCCATGATAATGTTTCTATAGATTACCAATCACAGAAACTACTAGATGATTATTATTGACTAAATGTGAAGATATTTCATGTAGTTCTTCATTTTGGAGTCCAAAAATATTAGATTTTATAACCCATTAATAAATAGATTCATATTCAATCATTTCTAGAGGGAGAGATGGTGTTGGTCCTTTGGACTCAAATGATACCCAGAAAAGAATGTTCAAATCTATAACTTATATTAGAGGAACTAGCTTCATACAAAAGGCTAACTCTAGTGGAGAAAATATTTTTATAACTAAGGATGAACAAGTCATCACATCCACTCGGAATAGATGGTTTCTCAGGAAATAAGTTTTTTTGTAAAGATAAAAATCATCATTGCTAGAGTAAAATAAACTGTTTAGATGGTCATTATTAAATTACCACAAAACACATGATACAACACCCATGTATCAAAAAACTAAACTAAATGGTACGAAAATACTAATTGTAGGACAATAAACTCCATAACATCTTCATCATTTAGTCATAGATTTAAATTCAATTGAAAACATCCTAGACACATATGTTAAAATGTAGGGTAAACCAATTTGGTACTTGATATTACTATTTGTCCATTAATTATGTAAAAAACATGGGAATCCTTGTGTCTCTCAAATACATTTTTCCATTCCACCACCAAAGATGAAATGTCCCCTAGCATTGTTCTTCTACCATGTTGGATTTCATGAACTGCACATGTGTTGATTCTTGTTATCTTATGATACATCATGATGAACAGATCTCAAATCCTAGGTCCTGCCATTAAAACAAAGGGGCATATTTCCCCCACTTCATATGGATTAGACCTAATTGTAGAGATTCACATTCAGAGATACATATAGAACGATTTTCACCCTCATGATATATGTTGTGATGCCCATGCCCCTTTTCCTATGTTGAACCCCAGCATAATAAATTCCCACTATATATTTCCATTATTATAATGATAGTGGACCTGTGAAATTTCCCTTGATTGTATTTTTGTAAACACTACTACAAATTTGGTTTTTAATCACTCTAAAATTTTCCTTTATCATCGTAGGGGAAGCCCTAACTACTTGATTCAGAATAAAATCCATTGTCTTTTTTCAGGACTAATAAATCATAGATAATAGGATATTTTCATAGTGCTTATAGAAGCGCTGGTTAATGGTTCATTTATCGGCACATTTATAAGTAATGGTAACATAAACCGTTATATGAACTTTTAGATACAATAATAAAGGGGAATGATAATGTGTAATGCTACAGAACACCAAAACACCAAATAAATCAATAATTAGAAAAAAACAGTTACAATATATAATTTAAATAAAATAAAATTTATTAAATATACACGAAAAGTTACTATATTATAGTCATTTTAAACCATGGTTTATACACATACATTTGTAAAATTTGTTACATAAATTCAAACACATCAATATTCCATTTTATTTTCTTCCTAACCTTTAATTAAGTAGAAAACTCAAAAATATAATAATGTAATTATTATTTTAGTACTACTATAATGGAATAAATTAACAAAATGTTTTAATGTTAAACTAATAATTGAGTTATACCTAAAAATGTATATTAGATTGAGTTGTGGTTGATTATTTCATGACACAACCTTTCATATTCATATTCATTAATTTTATATGAAAAAATTAACTAACTATGTAAACGAAAAAAAGTATATGGATATTAATTTAGTAATAGTTTATATAATTATTATAAACATTTGGGATCATTTTCATGGTTTTGGCATTGTGAAGTGTGTTTTAAATTAAATTGACACCTATATTGAAAAGATTGGGTTGGATTCCTAAAGGTCAGAACCTGAATTTTATTGAGGTTTGGATGATTCCCACATGTCTCAAATTACATATGGAACATTTTACTAATGTATCAAAACATTGTGAATGTGTTTTATTGGTTTTGAGTACGTCAATGGTATTTTTTACTATATAAAATTTTTATCTAAAAACATGATATGTTAAAAATAGTGATCACATAATTTTTCAGATTAACATGAACATTATTCATACACATCAAAAAAACATATGAATAATTTTCTAAAATTATGAAGACAATATGAGCGTGATTTCACATATTTTAGTGAGATACTCTTTTTGAACTAAAATGTTGATTTTCAAATCATAACATATAAATTGAGTCATATTAACAACATTGTGTATCTTATTTGTATTAATATGATTCCTATACATCAAAAATTACTTGTTCATCATTTTCCTAATGAAACAATACAATTTGAATGGTTCTGGTTAGGTTTCAGTAGGTTAGTTTTCTCTTTTTACTAAATTTAATTCAATTTTAAATAAAAAGACGCACATGAAGTTATAATAATTACACCCAAAATCCTATATGAGGAAAGGATGATATCGACATGTCACAATTGAAATTTTTATCATTTTACTAATGTATCAAAATATTCTGAATTCATCTTCTTGACTTAGATGAGGTCATTTATTCTTATTACTAAAATTGTTGTCAAATTTAAAATAAAAAGGAATACATAGGGTCTTACCGGTCACAAAATGTGCCAGATTGACCATTGGTTGATTCCAACACACCTATAATGATATAAATATCATTTTACTAATTTTTTGAATTAATTATAATGTGTTTACATGGTTTTAAATACATCTTTTATTTTTTTCACCAAATTGAAATTTTAAACTAGAAACATGAACATTAACCAATAAAGATCACATTATGTAATTGATTGTAGTAATAATGATTCATAAACATGAAAATGAGTGATGAATAAATTTTCCAAATTATCATGAAAACATGAGAACATTTTCTTGGTTTCCAGTGATTGACACTTTTCGAACTAAGTTATCTATTTTAATCTAGTAATGGAAACATTTATTCATACTGGTAAAATCATGTATCATATTCAGGTGAGGTTGATTCACACATGTCAAAAATTATGTATTGATCATATTAAAAAATCATCAAATCAATTTGACGGCATTGGGATGTGCATGAGTCATATAGTTATTTTTTTAAAGAAGAATTATGCCAAATTTTAAATAAAAATATGCACTAGATGTTGTACCTATCAAATAGTGCATCATATTATGGTGTGACTAATTCCCGCACATCCAAAATGACTTACGTATTGTTTTCCCTAATGTAATGAAATAATCTGAATGTTTTCTCTCAGTTAATAGTATGTTGGTTTTCCATTTTACAAAAAAAATGATATCAATTATAAATAAAGACTCACATGTTGTCATATCGGTCATTTTGTGTGTGTGATAGAGGTGATAAGGATTCATACATGTCTCAAATAGAATGTGGATAATTTTACTAAATTATCCAATCAATCACTATTTTTTACATGGTCTTGAGTACACCATATAAATTATTTACTAAAATTTCATTTTAAATAGGAAACACACACATTGACTCAATCCAATGACATCGTGTATCAGTTATAAATGAGACTAATTTCGACTTGTCAAAATTAATTTATTAATAAATATAGTAAATTATCAAGAATATATGACCATGGTTTCTAAATTTTCAGGCTGTGAATCTTTGGTCAATAAACTATCAATTTTAAACTAATAACATGCACATTGCGTTATACCATGCACATCGTGTATTATATTGGGATTCAACTGATTTTTATACATCATAAATGACTGATGAATCATTATAATATACTATAAATATAATGAAATGTGTTCTCTCAATTTTAATATAGGTATATTGTCCTTTTTCATTACATTGATGTCTATTTTAAATAAAAATACACACTTAGAGTCACACTGGTTTCATAGTGTAACAGATTGTGGTTTGTATGATTTCTACACATCTCAAATGATATATGGTTCATTTTATAATATATGAAGATAATCTGAATGTTATTCCTGGGGTTTGAGTAGGTTAGATTTCCAGTTTACTTAAATTAATGTTATTTGTAAGTGAAAAGATACAATTAGAGACATACTGGTCACACCATTCAACAGATTATGTTGAGGTTGATTTCAACATATATTAATCGATATATAGTTCATTTTTTATACTTCATCAAAACAATCCGAATGAGTTTCCCTGGATTCGAGTTTGGAACTTGTTTTTTTATACACTATCATTTTAAACTGGAATCATGCAATTTCAATAAAATTAGTCACAACATGTATCATATTTGTGTAAGATCAATTTATACACATAAAAAATTAACATATAAATGTACCTCTTGAATTATGATGGAAATTTCAGCATGTTTTTTTGGTTTTTAGTGAGTGAATTTATTTGAACAAAACTATTGATTTTAAACTCATAACTGACACAATGAGTCACACATGGAATATCATGTATCATATTAAGGTGTGGATGATTTCTATCAATCAAAAATTATATATGGATAATTTACCTAAACTATCAAAACAATATACATTCATTTTCCTTGTTTTGAGTAATTCATTTGTCTTTTGTACTATAATTTGTGTCATTTTTAAATAAAATGATGTAATTTGAGTCATATATGTCACACACTACACCCGATTAAGCTGTGAATTATTCCTAAATTTTCAAAATAACTTATTGATCAATATCATACGGTGTCAAAACAAGTTTGATTTGTTTTACTGGTTTTGAGTTTGTCAGTATACCATTTTACCAATATTAATGTCAATTTTAATTAAAACGAAGAACATAGGGTCAAAGAGATAACAACATGTTTCATAGTCAGGTGTAGATGACTTCCATGTGTCCCAATGTCCAAAAAATATCTTGACAACTGTTTTTGAAATGATTTCAATTTTATTTCATAGCCTAACACACAAAAATTCATATGTACTCGATGTTCTATGCCAAGTAAATTTTTTTGTTGATGAATGTAAGAAAGAAACATAATCTCATGATCCCATTATATAATGAGAAGTCACAACAATTTGCACATGATCATACTTAACACTTTTATATTTCAACAATGAGAAAAAAAATATGGATAAGAACATCAATTCAATATGAATTGTTAGCTATTCAAAAAAGAAAGGAAATGGAAATGGAAATTGTGGAAAAATTGGAAGGAAGAAAATTTATATTTATTTTATCTCTTGTTGTAGATAGTTAAATGAAAAATATGAATTCCCTAAAAAACTATGGAAATTTAAATAATAAGTATTATATAAAATTCATAACGAAATTTACATAAATATATTATATATAATGAAAAAAATCAATAAAATAAGTAATAGTAATTCACCTTTTCATGATAGCTGTATGAATTCTTAATACTTTTCCTTTTTAATTTTCTCAAATGTAGTCTTGAAGTCCAATCTATCTTGGGAATGAAAATAATTGAAAATGGCACACCAAATTAAAAACAATATCCCACATATGTATAATAACATTTATTATATGAGTAATACTAAAAATAAATAAAATAAAAATAAATATGTAAAAATATAATTGTTTAATAAATAACGATTTTACTATGAAAACATCAATATTGTCTCCCTGATTGATAATTGGAGGGAAGTTGAAGGAAAGTGATACATGTCTATACTAAAGGGGGTAAATGTTTTTAGGGAGAAGATAATTATAGTTGTTTTTGTGTAGAAAGAATAAATGATGGACGTGCCACCCCAACACAACGGAAATAGTCCACTTTTCTATGAATAAAATTATTATGTGTGTAATAATAAAAAGAAATTAATTTAAATTAATTATGATACAATACGTTAATTCTGTAGAAAATTAGTTTAATATTAAAAAATCAATATAACCTTTATGATTGATCTAAGGTAGCATTGATTCACGTCATACCAAGGTAATGGGGGAAACATAATGCAATGTGTAAAATAAAACAATTCTTGGGTGAAAAGAATTAATAGAGAAGGTATATGGAAGTTTTTTTTAAAACAAAGTATGACATGTAAAGATAAATCCTCGAAATTAAAGGAACATTCTATGGAATAATGAAAATTATTAAAATGATTCATTATATATGTTTTTGGAAGAATGTATAAAATATATCGTAACTATACATTTACATCATGGTAAGGTGTTTCTTTTGTTATAGTGTATTCTTACAGGGGATTAGTAACATCATATTGTGAAGAATAGATTGCCTACACGAGTAGTAAAACTTCTAATTTACATTATGCTAATGTATTATAGAACATATAAGATTATGGGGAGATCATAGTATATTAATATACACTTTTACTATATTATTGAACATTCATTCTTTTTTTAATGTGTTCAGGGATTTGGTTCCCCTATCGATAATACAAATCCCATAATCAGGGTCCCCTTTATCATACTAGACCTTTTCTACATTGGAAAAACCGTGGGGAAATTGTGATCACCCAATGGAAGGGTCATATTCGATAGAATATTCATCTAAACTGACTATCATTTTAGTCAATGTTTAGAAATTTGTCCAATCCATGTTTGACAGATCAAAGACAAAAAATAATTTCACTCCTTGTGATGCCATTATATATAGATCATATTTTTATTCTTCTATAATGAAATTTACTTTCATGAATCCCATTTCAATAGTTTTCACATCAGTTATACTATCGACCCATTTTTCAATGGAATATATGCACATGAAATTATAAATAATACAACTCCTATATCAATTTGGTAATTCGAAAATAAAGTATATTTTTATAGATTGGATTTCATTCCTTAAAACATGATATGGGAATCGCCTCCTCCATAACTATAACAACACTATATTTCATCATACTTAAGTAATCATGAAAAATTTTATAAAATGTATATCCATTTATTGAAAAACCTGTATAATATATAAAATTTTCATCGGGTCATATGGAAAGGCATGGAATTTTTTTAGCAACTCAATTTATAATATTGGACAACTAATTATAAATTAGATCTTGGAACCATCCTATAATAATTGGATTTTGTGTATTCGATATGCATCCTTCGACCCATGATGGATTCAAATATCTTTGAATTTCATATTGTGATTTAATTTATGAATCGAAATCATCAAAATTATGTAAAAATTAATGGTTTTCTTGATCCTACTCATTCAAATTATTTTAACAACGTCTATCCATGAAATCCCCTCACCCACAAGGAATTTGTTTGATGATACTTTGGAAGAGTTATTTTTTCCACATCAGATAGATGATATGTAAATAATTCAATCACATCTTAAAAAATATTGTTCTAAAATACATCCATATGTCTAACATTGATTATAGACATACCCATTATAAGTATTCAAATACTATTAAATGGGATACATCCATAAATAATTTACATGCCCACATAGTTGAACATCTCTATACAAGTTTACTATTATGTTGACTATTATATCAAAGAACTGTTGTGGGAAAGAAATCCCTATTTCTCATAATATAACAAAAACATTCTTAATCTTCAATGGAATCTTCACTGTGTCTATATCACTAAATCAAATGGCTCTGAAAAGGAAAAAATATTATTAATATATGTCATACATTTTTTGTTAGAATGAAATGGAAATAAACATGCATCATATATTTCATCAAAACATGACATTTGTGATATTTTATTCCTTGTAACATAAAATTACCCTTTGAAATGATATTTTTTATATTTTAAAAATAAAACTTTAGAAATTTACACTATTATGGAAATTATGAAATTAAAATTTATGTTTTATTTATCGAGTGTTATCTATTTATAGACGAAATTTTTTACTTTTACATTCAATGATGACAAATCTTCCCAAATCCCCATATCAATCATTTCGAATCTAGCCTTGATTTCATCCATCAATTATCTATGAAAATTTAGTAACACACTAATAAAATATAACCATGGTTGGTACCTATATCTAACTCCAATTCACTGGGTAAAGATATATATCTCATGAGATACACCAATATGGTCTTGGTAATGTACCTTGACTACTAAAATAACCATGGGAGTGATCCATGACAACCATTATGATATAGGGGTTTCACTCGTCCTACTAATATGGCCATGGGACTGAACCATGACTACCAATAAGATATGGGGAGTGAAACATTAATATCATGAAGGGCTTCGTATCGATGAATTGGCCACTATGAAATCACATTATATGAATATGTGTCTTCCACAATTCATTGTTTAATTCCTATGTTATGATTTCAAGGATTATGTTCTTCATATCTTTCTAATTCACAATATGTAAAATACAATTCTTTAAGACATTATTATCATATAATATCATTGATATTCGTGGTATCATCTTATATTTTTGTGATCATTTAGCATACCATTATTCTCAAGATTAAGCATACATGTATCCCTTATTTACGATTACTGAGCATTTGAGGTCACCCCCTTTTCCGCCTCCTTCCAATTTGTTATTAATATATGAATTATATTTTATGTTTATATAAAGGGTTATAGTCATGAAGAACCTAGTGAGATATAATTTATCTCACTTATGTACCAGTGTATAAGTTACATTGTTTGAAAATGCACTGGACAATTACGGTGATTGGGCGCCTTCTTATAGAATGATTTATGTATTCCTCCAATGTTGTGTAATGTTAATGTATGAAAATATTGGTTCCCTATAGATTATATCTGATTAATTTTTTAGTTATCCTTTTAATGAAAGGATGAGAAATCCATAGTGAGAAACCTATGGACACGTATAAGGATAAGTATAATTATTTTGATAAGCATAGGAAAATTCCTAGAATTTGGGAAAATGATAGAGTTTGTGGTTTCCTAGAAATATATCCCTATTGGATACAACAAGTGGGTTTGTCTTTGGAAAAAATATACCTCGGCGTAACAACTGAACCAATTAGATCTTGTCCTGACTCAGGGAAACCCGGTCCATTAATACATGGATTACTGCACAACTGGTTTGACAATCCTCAGGGATATGATTTTGTGAATTCACAAAATCTACATGAAATATCATTATGGATTTAAAAATAAATTTTCTATTCATAACTTAGGATAAACATATGGTTTCATTGATTAAGGAATTCTTCATAACATAGACATCCAATAAGTGACTTTCTATGATTATGTGGTTTCCCAATAAGATAATTATTTCCTACTCTATGATTTCGGTTTTAGATAATGATTGGAACTCAAAGGAACCATGTAAATTGTGATTGAGATTGAAATTAAAAAAAATTCCTTTTGAGTAACCAAATTATAAGGGAGATATAATTCAAACACTTGTTACTATGATCACTCATCTTATTAAAGATAAGAAACATGCTGGAATTCCAAATGAGCAATGGAGAGAACAACATTCTATTGAGTCTTTCATGTGGCACCATCAACCTTCTGTCAGAGGGTATTTAGATCCACTTATTACTGAACAAAGGACCATTATTACTATGAATATATTATCCATTTCCATGCATTCAGAGCATGAGAAATACATTTTGTATGTCTATCTGTCATAAGTTGAAGAATATCGACGGTGGACTCTAGTTAAGTATACGAGGCAACAAGATGATATTGAATATATTGATTGGTAGAAGTTCAAGAAAATATTATTCAATAAGTATGTGTCTCATATTCATCCAAAGAATATGGAGAAATATTTACATGAAATGATAAAAATGGTTGATGAATTTTTTGGTACCTACAAAGAAACTTTTACGATACTTTTGAGGTATGCTTCAGTAATTAACATCCTACCTAAAATTAATTTTAATAGGTTATAAATGATTCTAAAATCTATGTCTCAGAAGGTTATTATCCATAAAAGTCTTTATTCTCTATTAATATGTTGTGAATTATGCTTTCAAGGTTGAAATAGAGGTTTTAGTCACATATCAATTTCATGGTTTTTATGATATTAGTAAGATAGAGTTGAATGGAAAATCTAAAAACATTAATAGAAGAATATGATATTTCATTTATGATGTATGTTAGGGAATAAGCATGGATAAAATATCCTTAATGGGTCTAAAAATGTTTTAAGATTTTAGGGAAATCCACCAGACATATGATTACAAAAGTAAAGGGAAGAAGTTATCTAATAGTGTGAAAGGAAAAAATGTGACACGGAATGAACCTCCCATGATTTAGTGCTACATGTATAATGAGAATGAGAATATTACTAACCACTTCCCAAACCCAAGTGATTGTGATGATGATCGACCTCAAAACCCTCTTAAGTTTAGGGATAATTAGAAATCTCATTAAATCACTATTTATGGAGAAGGGTGTGATACAAATGTTATGAAATGTACTCATTCCATCCACTATAGAACTACTAATGTCATATTTGATGCTAGATATACCCACTATTTCATATATTCATAATTTTATAAGTGTATTAAGACTCCATCAGAACAATTATATGTGGAATTATAAGTGAATAATCTTAATTGTATAATGATTTAATATCATGCCTATGATTCATCTATTGATTAATGTTATGGGAATGTGCTTCCTGAAAATCATGGAATTCATCCTTTGGTAGAATTTGATGTCTTCTTATTCATGTATTTGATTATTTTCATAAATAGCACATAAATTATCAAGGAAGGGAAGTTAATTTGGATATTTGGAATCTTCCTATGATCATATATCCATGTGATGATAATAATGAACATTCTATGGCGATTAGATCCCATTTATGGGTCTTAATTCACATTTGAAGGGGTTCATTTTTTCAATTTTTGGGGGAGAAAATTGAGTTATATGATATGTATATTATTCAAGATTTTGTGGATGTATTTTTTCGAAGAGATTCTTAGTATTCCCCCAAATAATGACGTTTATTAGTCAATATAATTTATACATGATTCCATGCCATTTTTTAAGTATCCTTATACAATGTCATTGATTGAGTTGCAGGAATTGAAGAAGATACTCAATGAAAACCATGATAAGGGATTCATTCAACCATTGTGTTTCACATTGGGGTACCTCTGTCATTTTTATGAAAAATGAATAATGGACCAATGCGTTTGTACGTTGATTATAGGGAGTTGAACAAGATGATGATCAAGAATATTTATCATCTATATCATATTGATGACTTGTTTGATCAACTATGTAGATCTCAAAACATTTCCAAGATTGAACTTTGTTTTGGATATCATCACTTGAGGATCACGATAGAGAATATACCCACGATGGTATTCCATACAAGGTATGGACACTATGAATATATAGTGATTCCTATGGGTCTTACTAATTCCCATGATATCATCTTGGATATTGTGAATAGAGTCTTTAGAGAATACCTCAATTAGATTTTGGTAGACCATATATATGGAATTGTTATGAATTCAGTGAGAAAGGAAGGGCCTGAAGATCACTTGAGAATTGTACTAATGACCCAAAGTAAATAGAAGATATTTGAAAATTTTAAAATGTGTGAGTTTTGGGTACCATAGGATTCCATTTTTCACATAATCTCAAGTAATGGTATAACAATATATCAATAAAAGATAGAGGCTATTGAATGATGGCCTAGAAAAACCATAGTGACTGAGATACATACATTTCTATGATTAAAAAGCTAGTATCGACAGTTTTTGGAGAAAATTTGAGGACTATATAGTCCTTTGACCATGTTAACTTAGAAGGGTGTAATGTTCCTCTAGATAGATGAATGTGAGGAATATTTCAAGGAGATGAAGAGAACGTTATTTGGTGAAACTTTTTTTTACATTACCTGATAGTAAATAAGGGTCTGGTCAGATGAATCTTAGCCAAGATGGTAATGGCTCGGCCAGTGCATCCAAGAGACCCAAGATCAAAATCGAGTGGAGACATATTTCTAGGGGAACAATAGAAGTACTGTAGCAGGTACCATTGTCGGAACTGTGATATACTGTAGAAGCTAGATCTATTCATCTGTTTTGGATTTCAGGCCCCATGTTTCGGCCTCAGATCCTTTAAGACCTCCAGGCCACCCAATGCCTTCGGTCTAGTAAGGTTATCGGGCCACCTCAAGGATTTCATGCCACCTCAAGGCCATCAGGCCTCTTTAAGGATATCGAGCCACCTATAATTGTGCTTAAATGATTTGACTGACTCTAGAAGGACTAGACTGTAGATGGGGATTTTGAGAAAGTTAATTCACTCGAGAAAAATCTATGAAGATTTTTCAGAAAGAGAGGGTATGAGATTTCCATATGGACATGTCTATGCAAACACGGGATGCCTAGCTAAATAGCCATGCGAAGGATGAGAGTTGATATCAAAAAGAAGAAGCTGGGAGGAGTTCCAAAGTATAATCTTTATTTTTCCTAAGACCTACAGGTCATGTAATCTATAATCCTATGGGCCTTTTAAGGGTTCACCCTCATCCCTTGAAAGGGGGGTAATAAAAAATCAATAAAAAAGGCATTCGGGCTATTCAATTAAAAAAAATGATTGTAATCATCAGAAATGCATCCAAGATGGGATTTGGATATGTTTTTATGCAGAATAACATGGTTATCACTTATGCCTCATATAAATTGAAATATCATGAGATAAATTAACCAACTCATGATTTGGAGTTAGCAACATTATTTTTTCATTAACGAAATGGAGGAAATACATATGTAGATAAAATTTTGATATATATACTAATCATAAATGTGTTAAATATATATTCCCAAAGAAGGATTTTAACATGATCCAGATAATATAGCCATATATTCTAATGTATAATGACTACTCAACACATTACCACCCTAAGAAAGTGAAAAAGGTGGCTGATTATTTAATTAGGAATGATCATGCTAGCTTATCCATGATGAGGATATAGAATATCCAATATTTTATTATTATCAAATGATGGATCCAGAATTCCTAAAGGAAATTGAAAATCATATCATTCCCAAATTAATGTTTAATGTTATTTTGATGTTAAGATCATGGAGGCATAGAAGGAAAGGTAAAGCTACAAAATAAACTCAGAAATATTACCAAGATAAACCTTGGTAAAAATGGAATGATGAGGTTAATGAAACATGTATGTGTTCCATCCATATCAGATTTGAGGAATGACTTATTAGAGTAATCTCATAGTTTATCATTCTCTATTTATCCTAGATGTATGAATTTGTATAGGGTCTTAAAATAATACTTCAAGTAGGATTAAATGAATTGAAATATCTCATAGATTGTATCTTCGTTCTTATTATGCAGCAAGTTGAGGATAAATGGAAAAATTCCATGGGGATGTTTCTTCCATTACTCACATTAGAATGGAAATGGGAGAATGTCACTATGGATTTTCACATGGGAGTACACAAAACGTATAATGAGTTTAATATTATTTGTGTGGTAGTTTATACCCTTTCTATGTCATCACATCTCATCGCTATCTGGGAATACCACTCTTTGGATCAGCCTCCAAGGATATACACTAGTGAAGTGGTATGGTTTCACAGAGTACTACATTCCATTGTATCAAATAAGGATTTGAGGATCGCCTAATGGTAATGTGAAACTATTAATCAAGAACATGATTCATAAATGAGTATCATCACTACTTATCATCCTCAGAATTATTTTTAGTCTGAAATAACAAATCAAACCCCAAAGGATATATTGAGATATTTCTATCTTGATTTCAATGGTGGTTTGGATAAAAACCTTCCTCTAATTGAGATCATTAACAATAATAAAATTCACTCTATAATACATATGGAATGTTATAAAGAACATTATGGGATGATATGAAGATAAATAATTTGTTCAGATAATGATGGATAAATAAATCTATTGGGACCTAAGATTGATGAATAAATGGTCATGAATGTAATAACTATTCAACAACTTATCATGGAAATTCAATATCGGTAGAAAAGTTAAGCTGATAACTATCAATGTGATCAAGAATTTGAAGTTACTAAAAATGTGTTTCTACAAATCTCACACTACAATATTGTTTTGAGATTAGAGAATAAAGGGATACTAATCCGTAGGTATATCGGTCCCATTGAGATTATAGAAAATATTGGGATAGTATCCTATCACTTCGATCTTCCTCCAAATATCCCTCTTGTCTATGACTTGTTACATGTATCTATATTAAGGAATTACATAACTGACACATTACATGTTAAAATCATAGAGGCCAAACTGCTAGATCAGGATCACTGGTAGGAAGAGAAACCTATTTAAATTCTTGTTCGTACAGAGAATGTTCTATGAAACAAGACTACACAGCTGGTCAAATCGTTGTGGTTAAATGACCCTCTAAAAGGAGGTATGTGGGAACATAAAGATATGATGCAGTAGATTATACTCATTTATCATTACCTAATTGAGAAATTTTTCTTTATAAATTCACTTTAATGAGGGTAGATGTAGCAACCTGATTTTTTTGGGATGATTTTTTTAAATAATAATCTTTTGATAATTTTTTATCTTTAGAAACCCAAATTTCATCCCTTCTCTTGGATTACCATTAATATTATTTTTTCATATTCTATGAACTGAATATAAAATAATTTATGTAATCCATTTTAATATGTTTTATATTTATATTCAAATTAGATCAAGTTTATTTTTGCACAAAATAATAACTAAAAGTTATTAAAATTAATGACAACGATTGAGGTCAAATTAATCATAATTAGGGACAAATTATTTATCATTGGGGACCAGATGACCATTACACTTCCTAGAAACCCATTTTATGGTAATTATTAATCCATATAGATTTCATTATTTTTTATGGTTGTTTTGGTATTAATTATTTTAGGTAATAACATGTGTACACCTATCTTTTTAAAAAAACATCCAAGTGAGTCATTTCCCTTCCCTATAAAAGGCCACCACCTCTCCCACTTTCTCACACCTCTCAAACCACTTATGTTCATATAAAATATTCCCCATTCAATTAATAGATATAATCCTATTCTCATAGAATCATTACAATGGGATAATGTCCTACCAAGGATTTCTTTTGGCACAAACCTAATAGAGTTACCTGATTAAGAGGTAAAGTTGTCTATAAAGAACATTATTTTATTTTAATTCTCCACCCATCCACATTATTTTTCCATGATTTTCTAAAAAACTAGTATCATAAATATAGTAGGATTTTTTAGGCTATTTATTTCATCCTATATTAACGCACACTTCAATTTAATGTATAATGAACATACCATTTATCTGTACGGTGAACTACCACCTCACTAAACGATGAATATTCAATTTTTTATTACCACCTCTTATGTTGGAAATTATGATGGAAACTCTATTAATATTTGTTATATATTATATTTATTATTTATTTATGTTTCTTTATTAATTTCACTATAAATATATTTTTTTACATTCCATTTGGTGTTAATATGATAATTTTGTTTGGGGAAGTGTCGTATACTGCCCCCACAAAACGATATGATTCGATCATACAATACATGGAATGTGTTAAGGATGGATTTTTGAAATAAATAAGGAAAATATGATATTAAAAATATACATTAATAATTAAATATAGATTTATACATTCATATATTTCTTTTAACTTATTTTATTCAATAAGTCAATTAAATTCAAATAGCGTTCATGTGTACTAATGTCCTACCCTCTCTGGGAATGGTGTGCTTCAATTCATAATTTTATAACCAATAGATTGTTATAATAACAAAATATTGTATATACATGATATATATATCATGATTTACATTATCGGAATCATGATATAAATTTTAGATTCCAAATATATATTAAATTAATAAACATGTGAAAAATAATGAAATTTTTTTTCGAATAGAATCTTTAACATTGGATTGTTATCAAACGGGTTATATATGTTAATAATAAAATAATATATATATTAATATGGTTTTTCAAATGATATATAATAAATTTATTTTTCTTATACAAGTTGTTTGATTGAGTATGATGAGAGTAAGGAGACAAGGTAATGGGATTTCATCTCAATTTTTATTTAAGTAAGATACATGCTACATTCTCCCCTCTTTCCTTTTGTGAGGTGTATGTACATCCATGTACTGTATTCAATTTATATTATACCTAAATATTTGGATATTCACATATTCATTTTATAATATCTCTTTCATAGTTTTTATGTATCGATAGTTAACAAATCAGTAATATGGTTTTTCTAAATTTTTCCTTCTATAAGACTCAATATATTTTAGGAACCTAATTTCTCTATTGAGGTGTATATATATACACTTTACATCACTACATTAAATTTATGAATTTTTTAAAGGATCCTGCCATTAATTTCTCATCAGAGAAAAATGCATCTCAAAAAGTAAATATTTGTGATGGGATGTTCACCTGTTGAAAATAGTTTAGTTTTTGTTTTTAAATACCTTATTGCAATGACATTTTGAAAATATTTTTTGTGATTGGACCCACCGTAAATACTATTAGTGCTGATTCCCATAAAAAATATTCGCAAATACTATTTTTTATGGGACTATCACAAAAAGTGTAAAAAAATAAATAATAAGAATAATAATAAGAATATAATAATGTTAATATTAATGAAATAATAATATTAATATTAGTAAATTAAATTATATAATAAAATAATAAAACAATATTCATATAATAATAAGAATAATAATATTGATAATCTGATAATAATAATAAAATTATTATTATTATTACTAATATAATAAAAAATTTACAAGTAATGAAAAAATCAATATTCGCGAAAAATATAATAAAATAGTAAAATAAAAATAAAAAAATAATTAATAAAATAAAAAAATGAGAAGAAAATAATAAAAAATAATTATTAAAAAACTAATAAAAATAATAATTTCATTTGAATAAACTAATAAAATAATAAATGAATTAAACAAATGAAAAATGTAATATTCAAAACAATATAAAAAAGTAAATACTTCATATGACAGAAAAATGTACATTAAAATATTTAATCTTAAAAAAATAAATCACTTAGGGGGAGGGTTGTCTAGAAGAGAAAGTGGAGGGAACACTATCATTAAACCATGAGTTAGACATTAAAAGTCCAAGCTTCCACAATACGCTTCTCTTTGAATAATACTATAGCGCTTGTTATATGCAACATCGAGTTCTAACACACCCCAACCAATCAAACTAGCCATTATGAATAGTAATACCCACTTTTTGAAATTTTATAAATTTTATATTTCAAAATGGTATTCAATTTTTCATTCAGAATATCGATATTATCTTAGGGTGATTTTTTGGTATTTTTCTAAAAACATTCAATTTTTGATGAATTGTGAGAAAACACTGAGATATTGTTTAAAATTGAATTTTTATTTAAATATTTATTTATTTTTATTTTAGTTAAAAATATATACATAATACCTATATAATTTCAACGTATTTCATTGTAGTCAGTTTATAATAATTTTTGATATATAAAATTTTTATTGAACTTTTCACCGTCTTTTACCCACCTACAAGAAGAATTTTCAAGTTCACATAAAACATAATTTTACCACATATATGAGTGGAATTTATAAAATCCAAGAGACACTATTTATATCATTAATTAAAATGTTGTTTAATGTGATGAAAATAATTTTTGGTGAATAGTAAATGTTTCCTTTTATTGACCACGATTAAAAGTAAATATGGTATTTAAGGGTAAAAATGATATTATTATTACCCTAACACATGTACAAATTCTTTTGGATAAGTATAATTCGACCAAAAACAACATTATGAATAAAATATGAACCTCTTTGGTCCACATAGATTAGATTTGGACATTTATTTTTATTTAATTCAACAAAGAGTAAAAAGTGTTAAATTCAATGTTTAATAACGAAACAATTTTTAATATAAGGTTACAAAAAACATATATTCGACTATAAATATTAATTAAAAACCTAGATTTCCTACATAATTGTATTTTATTTATATTCATTAGACATTAAATAATCTAACTTATTTATGACACAATGGTGATGTGGTAATTACCTAATTAATGACATACTAAAATAATTATTATTATAAATATACAAATAAATGTAATTTGAGAATTGTTATCAATTAAATTAATTTTCTAGGAACATGTGATATTTTAGGGTTGGTTAGATGAATTGTTTTCGATGTAATAATTCTATTATGAAATTAGAAAAAACAACATACCAAATAGTGTAAAAATTTACATAAAAGAGTTTTTAAAATAAATATTTTATTATTAAATTATATTATATTCATAAAAATATAAGGATCTACCAAAAGACATATCTAATGATATTTGTATCATTAATGAACCACTTTAGTTTCACTTGGAAGTTTAGAGTATGTTTATTAACGATATAATATAAAAATATAAAGAGACATGGTAAATGTGAAACTATTTAACGAGGAGTTAAATAAAAAATATAAGTTTAATATAGTGACCCAAACCTATATATAACCTACTGGTTTAATGTTTTTCGACCCATCCCCACCATAGAATTTATATAATCCATTTTGGAGCCATTAGAAACCGAAAATATTTTATTATAAAATAATATTTCTAGCCTTTCCTAAGATGCCCTCACTCGTCTTATAAAAGGGCACTCCACCGTCTCTCTAATTCACAACATCAAAGCCATTTGGCTTAGAAAATACATTACGAAATAACCTATAAACTATCTTTCCATTATCCTAGAGGCCTTACTTTAGTTATAAATCTATCTTATGGAGCCCTGTTGATCAAATCAAAAGGCAGATCCCGAAGAAGATGTAAATATTTCATCACCTCTTTCAAGTTCCTTTCTTCTTCCACTTCCTCTTTCTTTGTTGTTTCCATTCGAAAATAATAACTCCAATATCTGATATATAATTTTATATTATTATAAATATGGAAAAACCATATTCATTATTCTATCCATCTTTTGAATGACATGTCACTATACATGCGTACGTATGGCTTACCGTCTCCACGTCGTGGTGTAATTGTTATTCAGTACATTATTATTTGGATGAATATAATAATGATGTGTAATTGATGTAAATAATAAATATAATATTATAATTATTCTTTATATATGATATACCATCTAAATATATATTATTTTAATATCAAAATAATGATATTTTCACTCGTGTGTACGAACAAATTACCGTCTCCATGAACAAGATGAGATTCATTATCCATCGTTTGCATTAAAGAATTATTTACATTTGATGATTAAAAATAATTTTTCATTACCTGATATAATTTTGGATATATATAAGATACATCCAATCCATAAAAAATATGACTCACATAACAAATAATTTAAATGAAAATGAATCTTTTATCACCCGAAATGACGATAATACTAAGATAATATTAACAATGAAATGTTAAAAGATCATCTATGATATCATATTAATGTATATGATTCTTGTAAAATTTAATTACCATTATTTCACCATTATAATGGAGGTTAACCTACCCTCAACCAAGGAAAATTACAGGGTAAGGGTTAATATCACAATCTCTTTATTATCTGAGGTTGTTTTTACCATAGTATCTACTGGGACCTTTTTATCATCCACTTCCATGTTTCCTAAAATTATATTTCAAAACATTCTTATTATTTTAATATAATATGGCTTAAAATAATTTACCCTTGTTTTAATTTTTATAAGATGTGTATAAAGGAATCATTCGATGTTTTTCCAAACAATGTCATTTATATTATTTTCAACAAAATTAAGGTAAGAATGTTACTTAACTTATATGGCTGGTGCAGCTATTTTATGCCGTTATAACATCATCAATGATTCCATTACAATCTTATAAGAATATTTACAAATTAAATGTTTTCTTTTATAATTATATGAATTTTAAATTCTTTCAAAATAGAAATATATATTACTCTAAAAAATGTTTTTGATTTCATATATGTCAATATCTTTTGATGGTTTTTAATGTTAGTTAAAGATGATTTATTATGATAAAAAACATCCATATTGTGTTGAATATTTTGTGATATGTTTGACTGTGAATGTGTTATTTTTATACCATTCATGGTTTATGGATAAATTATTGACATTTCGTATACTAGTTTTAATACGAATGTTTAATTTATTTTTAAACATTTTCATTTGAGGAATGCATTGGACTTAGTATGTGACGGGTGGAGGCCGCTATAGCTCCATGATGAATCAGTAGGTCTAATTAGACAAACTAGTGTCTTGGAACAAGGCCTTGACAAAATATTATTTTTAGTCTTAGCATAAGGCATTGACTACGTGGTTATGAATGTTTTGCATTATGCATTCCATCATTACAAAAGTGGATATTGTTATTGCATGTAATTATTCAACTAGTAGAATATACATGTGAATAAGTAAAAGACATTATTTTATTTCTATCATTTCCATATTAGGATGAGGTTGATGTTTAAAAGGCTTTTGTTTTAGTCCAATTCATTTCCTTAAATTTGTATGGCTATTTAAATGCGTTTTCCCTATATTTTTATCCTTACTAAGCATATGAGATAACCTCTTTCTATGTTTTATTTTTTCCAGGATGCGAAGAATTATATTATGACTAAGCTCTAGGGATAGTCTATGGGATCTCATTATTGTCTATGGAAACAATTTTATTGTAGTTTCCATCTTATGATTTAATTTAAACCTTATGAATGTATCTTGTACTTATAAGGCTACAAAACAAATCAGTCTTTCGAGAAATGATCATTTTTGATAATGACAATAATACGTAACAATCCACCGAATCTGGGCTTCTGGGGTTGGGGAATTATAGTTGGGGTCAGAAAAGATTAGTACAAACCATGGAAACAAGATTTAGATAAACTCTGATTAGAGCACATAGACCTAAGATAGTCATTGAGGATTAGTATAGAAGGACTTACTATAATTTTGGTATTGTAGAGATTTTGTGAGTTTTCCAAGAAATACAACTCTGTTTGGATATGAGTAGGAAGAGGCAGCTCTGGCACAGATGTACGTAGGGGTAAAATCTGAAAACACTGCTTTTGACTAAACTCGAACAAGAACGGATGCACGACAACGGGTCTTACTACACTATTGGTTAGGACACTCCGAGTGGATATTCATAGGATAATTATAATTTTCATTACAAACCATTATGAAGTGTTTATGAGTATATACTTCCTCCATGAATTTTTTTATGATTTTTATTTATATCCATAAACTGTTCAGTATATGTTAAGTGATTTAATAGGTTGAAATTATGTATTTTGATTCATAAACCAATCTAGTTTATGCCATTGCTTATAAATGGATCCCTGTGGAAGGAATGGAAACCATATCAATGCATGCACTCCATGTAGATATTTACCTCCTACTCAAGATAATTATAGTGGAGCTTGGATGCAACTGGTACAGATCAGCTAATCAACATACATAGACAACTCACTCAAGTTATGAATAATAACCTTACCAATATGAAGAACCCTGATCTGCAACGCGGAGGATCAATGTTAGACTACTTGAAGAGGAAAAAACAAGAAACATTCAATGGGAGTACAAATCTATTAGAGGATGAGCAATGGATAAATTATTTAGAGAAAATATTCCATGCTTTGGGGAGTAGTGAAAAGGAAAAAGTTGTCTTTTCTGTTTATCGCCTCACTGGAGATGCTGATCAATGGTGGTCATTGATTCAAAACACAATGGAAGAGGATGAAGTATCAAATACGGAATGGAGGGAGTTTAACGATATTTTCATAGAAAGAAACTTTTCTCGTGACCATCTAGCAGATATAGAAAGGAAATTTCCGAGTCTGAGGCAAAAGGAGGATGAGAATGTCGCAAAGTATGAAGATAACTTTATACGTTTAGAGAGTTATGATGCAGATTATATATGTAACACAAGAAGTAATATTGATTGTTTCTTTTATGGGTTAAAACCATTTCTCCATTGAGTATTAGTCTCACAATACTTCTCATCATATGAAGATATTTTGTCATGTGCTATCAAGACAGAATAAAATATCAATGTCTTACAAAATTAAAGCAATGAAAGTGAATAAGAGATCTATCGAACACTCTCGAAATGGAAATAAGGGGAAGAATGGAAATTTTTAATATCCATCCTATAGTAAATTTGTGAGGATACAGCATGATAATTTTCTGAAGGGAATGAGAGTCTGTTACAAGTATGGTGAAAAATGCCACCAAGCTTGAGATTGCAAGGGGAAGAAAGAGGCGGTCGTTGTTTAATGCTTCAATTGTAGAGAAAGGGGGAATTATTCGAATGAATGTCCAAAGAATCATAGGAACATACCATAGAAAAGTACAATGGATCAAGTCCAAGATTATGCTATCATTACTGCTGAGGTTGACGCTCTGAATGACGTAGTGGCAGGTAATTTACTGATTTCCTCAAGTTTAGTAAATGAATTATTTGATTCTGGAAGAGCGCATTATTTCATATCTTCCTGACTATCTAAGAAAACCACATATTACGAATTTGATTTTAGAGGTGGGTTGTCAGTCAAATCTCCCGAGGGAAGTATCATTGCAAAAATGTTTTGTGAATTAGTCCTCATTAGTGCACATAAATGTTCTTTATCTACTGATCTCATCGTCATACCCATGATTGAATTTTATATAATCCTCGGTATGGATTGGCTTTCAGAACGTGATATGGAAATTTATTGTTAGAATAAGGGGGATATTATTTTTTATAACGCTGATAAAGAACACCTTATCTATATTGCAGAATCATCACCACCTGATTCTTATCAAGATCCATCCCCAGTAGCTCAACTAAAATCAATTATTGGGGAGGAAGAGAATAAAATAACTTTGGGTGAAGAAAATAATTTTCAAATAGAGGATGTACCTATTGTGAAAGAATATGATGATGTGTTTCTTGAATATTTACCTAGACATCCTCCAGAACAAGAAATTGATTTCTCCATTGATTTAATTCCGGGATCTAGGCCCATATCGAAGACCCCTTATAGAATGACCATTTTGGAATTAGTGGAACTAAAGAAACTAATAGAGGAATTGTGTAATAAGGGATTTATTCTCCCTAGTGTTTCTCCATAGGGATCCCCTATCCTTTTTTAAGAAGAAAGATGGATCTATGAGGTTGTACATTGACTATTGAGAGATCAATGACATAACAATAAAGAACAAGTCTCCTTTGTCTCGCATTGATGATTTATTCAACCAACTTCATGGAGCTCAATAATATTCATAGATTAAACTTCGATCAGGATATCATCAGTTGTGTGTGAAGAAGGAAGACATTCCAAAAACAACATTTCGAACCAGGAACGGGCATTACGAGTTTACAGTAATGCCTTTTGGATTGAATAATGCACCCTCTATTTTCATGGATCTAATGAACAGAGTTTTCAATGAATATCATGATGAATTTGTAGTTGTATTTATTGATGATATCTTTGTATACTCCAAATTCTAAAAAGATCATGATAATCACTTGATCATTATCCTACGAACTCATAGAAGACATCAATTATAAGGGATGTTTAGCAAGTGTGAATCTTGGCTTCAAAAGATTTCCTTTCATGGCCATATTATCTCGAAGGATAGAATCTCTGTTGATCCTTATATGACCAAGGCAATCCATGAATGGCCATCACCGATGAGTATAACTGAGGTGCGCAGTTATATTGGTTTAGCGGGTTATTATTGATGTTTCATCTAGAAATTTTCCCTATTAACTAACCCATTAACAGAGCTCACGCGTAAAGAATTTAAATTTGTTTAGTCAAAATAAGGTGAAGAATGTTTTGGAGAACTGAAGATAATATTATTCAATGATCTTATATTGAATCTCCCATCAGGGAATGATGGGTTTTTTATTTATAGTGATGCATCAATGAAAGGACTTGGTTCTGTTTTTATGTATTATGATAGTGTTATTACATATGCATCACGACAGATAAAAATTAATGAGAAAAACTATACTATTGATGATCTTGAGTTAGCATCTATAATATTTTCTATGAAGATATGGATACATTATCTCTATGGAGAAAAATGTGAGATATATACCGATCACAAGAATTGGATGTATATTTTCTCATAGAAAGAACTTATCATGAGGCCAAGGTGGTGGATTGAACTACTCAAGGATTATGATTTCACTATACACAACCACCATGGGAAGGCAAATAAGGTGACATATGCTTTGACTTGAAAGTATCATGGAGTATTGAACAAGTTGTGAGTTGAAAAGGATCCTATATACATAGATCTAGTAATGATGGATATGGGAATCACCATGGAAGATGAATCATCAATAAATTTTCAAATGGTTTCCAAACCACCTTTACTAGAAAGGATAAAGAGTTCTCAGACTGGTGATGGATAGTTTCAAAAAAATATTACAGCTGTGAATGATGGGAGATTGAGTGACTTCTTATATGAAGATGGAATTTTGAAATTTTGGATAAGACATTGTGTTCCCGATATACCTGATCTAAAAAGAGAATTGTTAGATGATGCTCATAGTTATAATTTCTCAATACACCATTGGAGCACCAAAATGTATAGAGAATTGAAGGAACATTTTTGGTGGGACAACATGAAGAGGGAGATTGCTGACTTTGTGTCAAGATGTATGGTTTGTCAACCCGTGAAAGCTAGAAGGAAACAGTATGGAGGAGTCATGCAACCACTTCCCACACCTTAGCTGAAATGGGATAATATTACAATGGAAATTTTCATGGGACTACCAAAGACTCCTAGAAGGAATGATGCAATATGGATCATTGTTGATTTTCTTACCAAGTCAGCTCATTTTTTTGCTATAAGAGAAGATTTACCACTTAAACGTCTAGACATACTATATATTAAAGAAGTTGTGAGACTTCATGGAGTACCCCTATCAATTTTTTCTAATCATGATCCACATTTTACATCAAGAATCTGGAAAAGTCTTTTGAAATCCCTAGAAACTAAACATTGTTTCAGCACCGTCTACCACCCCCAAACTGATGGACAATCAGAACGGAATATTGAACCCTTATAAAACATGTTGAGATCATGCTCACTTGACTTTCAAGGAATGTGGGATCAATATTTACCTCTGGTAGAATTTTCCTACAACAAAAGCTTCCATTAAAGTATCCAGATGGCACCATCTTAACCATTATACAGAAAGATATGTCTCACACCAACCTGTTGGGATGATATTGGTGAAAGAAAACTCATAGGGCCGGAACATTTAGAGTAAACGATGGATAAGGTAAAGGTGATCCAAAACCACATCAAAGACGCTCCATGTAGGCATAAGATCTATGCTGATTACCAAAGGATTTATAATTTCAAGTAGGAGATCATTTTTCTTGAAGGTGTCTCCATGGAAAGGTGTTATACGTTTTGGTATGAAGTCAAAATTGTGTCCCAGGTATATCAGAAATTTTGAACTTGAAGAACTAATTGGTTCTATAGCTTACCATTTGGCAATGCCTCCAAGTATCTCCAAATGTTCATGATGTATTCCATATATAACTATTGTTAAAATACATGCTTATCCCAATGCAACTACTCACCTATGTGGAATTTGAATTAGAACCTGATCTTCCTTATTACGAAGAGTCTATCAAGGTTCTTTAAACAAGGGATTAAGAGCTGAGAAACCGGAAGCTCGTATGGTAAAAGTCATATGGAGAAACCATAAGATGGAAGAGGCAACGTGGGAACCCAATGAACTAATGATGAAGAACCACCAGAGTATTTTTATATAGGTAATAATCTAGACATTTTGAGGATGAAATTATTTGAAGGAGTGGAGAATGTAACATCCCAAGCTTCCATGGTACAATTCTATTTGAATCATACAATAGCATGTGTTATATGCAACTTCGAGTTCTAACACACAACAACCAATAAAACAAGTCGTTATGAATAGTAATACCCAATTTTTTAAATTTTATAAATTTTATCTTTTAAAATCGACTTCATTTTTGGATTTTAAATATCTAAATTAGCATAGGGTGATTTTTTGGAATTTTTTTGAAAACATTCATTTTATGATGAATAGTGAAAAACAATGAGTTATAGTTTAAAAATGATTTATTATTTAAATAGTTATTTATTTATTTTTAGGTCTAAATAGATACAAAAAACCTATATATGTTCAATTTAATTTATTGGAGTTAGTTTATAATAATTTGAGATATATAAAAAATTTATTGCACTTTTCAATGTCTTTTACCCACCTCCTAAGAGAATTTGCAAATTCACATAAAACATAATTTTACCACTTCTAAGAGTAGAATTTAAAAAATCTGAGAGACATGGTAGATATTAGTAAGAAGAAAGTGGTTCAATAAGATGAAAACAATTTTTGGTGAATAGTAACTTTTTTACATTTATTTACCACGGTTAAAAGTAAATTGTGTATTTAAGGGTACAACTGATATTATTATTACCCTACCACATGTCTTATTTCTATTGGATAAGTATAATTCAACAAATAGAAACCTTAGGAATAAAATATGAACCTATTTGGTCATCTTGGATTAGATTAGGACAATTATTATTATCTAATTCAAATAAGAGTTAAAAGTGTTAAATTCAATGTTTAATAACTAAACCATTTTTATTATAGGGTTACACATAATATATATTCGACTATAAATATTAATTATAAAGTTAAAAATATTTCCTAAATATTTATATTTTATTTAATGTTTTTAGATATTATATAATTTAATTTATTTATGACACAATGATGATGCAGTATTTACCTAATTAATAAAATATTAAAATAATTGATATTATAAATATCCAAATAAATTTAATTTGAGACTTTTTATGAATGAAAATAATGTTATAGTATAATATAAAATATTAGGGACTGTTGGATGAATTTTTTTTAGAAGTGATAATGCTGTTATGAATTTAGCAAAAATAAAATACCAAAGAGTGTCAAAATTGACATAAAAGAGTTTTTAAAACAAATATTATATTATAAATTGATATTCTACTCAAAAAAATATAAGGTTGTACCAAAAGTCTTATATAATTATAGGTGTATCATTAATGAACCACTTGGGGTTCGCTTGAAAGTGTATAGTATGTTTGTTAACCATATAATATAAAAATACAAAGAGACATGGTAAATGTCATACGATTTAACTAAGAGTTAAATACACAAAATAAGGTTAATATAGTTACCCAAACCTGTCTAAAACCTATTTTTTGAATTGTTTTAGACCCATACCCACCTTAAACTTCAAATTATCCATTTATGACCCATTATAAATCAAAAATGATTTTATTATAAAATAATATTTCCAGCTTTTCCTAAGGTGCCCTCACCCCTCTTATAAAAGGGAAATACTCCTTCACTCTAATTCACACATTCAAATCCATTTGGCTCATCCAAACCATGCACAAATACCCTCTCAACTTTCCTACCATTATCCTAGAGGCCTTCTTTTAATTATAAAGCCATTCTATGGAGACCTTTTTATCAAATCAAAAGGAAGAACCCGAATAAGAGGTAAATATTTCATCAACTCTTTCAATTTCCTTCCTTCTTCCACTTCCCCTTTCTTTGTTATTTCCATTATAAAATAATAAACCCAGTATTTTCTATATAATGTGATATTTTTAAAATTATGGTACCACCATATTCATTTTTCTATCCATCTTTTGAATGACATGTCACTATACATGTGTACATACGGCTAACTGTCTCCACATCGTGGTCTAATTGATATTCAATACATTATTATATGGATTAGTATAATAATGATGTGTAATTGATGTAAATATTTATTATAACATGATAATAATTCTGTATATATGATATCAGATCAAATTATATATTATTTTAATATCAAAAAATTGATATTGTCGCTCGTCCATACGTTAGGATTGCCGTCTCCAAGAACGTGATGAGATTCATTCCCTATCGTATCCATTCAAGACTAATTTTCATTTGATGAATATAAATAATTTTTAAAGACTTTATATCATTCGGGATATGAAAGAAAACATACCGTCCATAAAATATATGACTCACATAACAAATAATATAAAGAAAAACGAATCTGTTATCACCCGAAATGATGATTATACTAAGATATTATTAACAATGAAATTTTAAAAGATCATATATGAACCGAAACTAATTGAATTACTAATTTTGTATTATAAATTACTTTTAGGGTTTATGGTATCCCATTAATGAGAGAAAGAGTGAGGCTATCAGTAAGGCATGGAATGTGATAATGCGTCAGTGTTGCAATTTTTTTTAGCACAATTTGAGAAGGAAGACAATAGGAAAAGAATTAGAGAAAGAGTTGTGAGATACCCCAAGCCCTCAAGGTCCAAAACATTGAGTTTTAAGAGTTACGTTTTAAGGTAAGGGATCCGATCTCTCTCTTCTTTTCAAGTAATCTCTTTTATGTCATTTATTTTATACACCATGTTCTTATGTTTGGGGATGTTCTTATATATTCATATTACATTCCTTTTCATGTTCATATGATGATAGACCCCATCTTTCTCTCATAATTTCGTTTTAAGAATGTTTATGTGGCGCCATTAGGCTGCCGAATTTTTAAGGGGATTCTTTCACCCTTCTCATTCTTTTCAAAGTTATACTTTCATGTCAAGTCTTTCAAGTTCCTTTTTAATTATTTTGCGGTATGATCTCTATATCTATCATACTGAACTCTTATGTTCATATGATGAGGGACCCTATTTGATCTTTTCAATTCATTTTTGTTGAATTTTAAGTGACGCCATTTGGATGCCAAATTTTCATAAGAGAAATCTAATTTTTGTCTTCCTTCCATGTTTTTCATTTCAAATGGTATGTCATTCAAATTTCATTACCATGTTCTTAAATACTTTATATTATGTTCCCCTACTGTTTTATGTATCATTTTTGAGTGGGTGACCCATGTCCCCTCTCTTTTCAATGTTTTCTATACACCATGTATCATAGTCGTTATGCTGCATAATTTTCGTCTCAAAATGCCTCTCTCTTTTCTCAAAATTATTTTATGTTATAAACTGAATAGTCAAAGTTCTTATTTCTATATGGGAATTCACATATATATCAAAATGTCCTATTTTAAATTCTGGGATTTACATACATGAAACCCGGTTTCCCTTTCCATGGGTTTAAAGTGACATAATGATCATGTATTTAAAGCAGTTTTTAAAACGTTATGATTATGAAATGAAACCCATTTCTTTTATGCTATATGGGTTGTTTATGAAATTATTGATGATGATATATGTGGCTCACATGATAATTAAGACATTTCAAGGGTGCGCCCAGATAGTGCTCCAATGCATTGGGTAAAGACATAATCTCTAGAGATGACTTTTTAGACTGAAACGTTGGTGAATAAACTTGGTCATTTTTAATGACACCTTAGGGATGGACCTTGGTGAAACGAAATGATTGTCAATATTAAATGTTGCAGCCACATCTTCATGTTATGCAAAATTTTATTTTTATTATGATGTGTATCATGATTCCTTTCTCGTGCCTTAAAGTTCTTTTCATGTCCTTATTAAAGTATCTCAAGTTCACTTGTAAAATGTTTATCTTGTTTCCCTTACTGGGCCTTCTGCTAATCCTTTCTTTTGATGTATGTCCCCAGGTTATAAGATGCAGTAATGAACCTAGGATGAACTTAAGGAGAAGTCTTTCAAGTGTTTATGAAGAATGTTTTATGTTGTTTTCTTGTATTATGTTCCTTGTTACCAAGACACTTAACCTTAAAGATCCTCAGTTCTGTGTAATGAAATGAAAGTTTATGTTATAAAAAGACGGGATGCTATAGTTGGTATCAAAGGATGGTTTAGTTATTTGTGGAAATTAGGATATAAAAACATTAGTAAGAACCCTATAGAAAAGTTTAAATATAGGAAAACTTCCTGGTATATTGGTTTGTATTGAGTGAGTAGTTGATCAGACAAATACATCCCTGTCTGGATACGAGCAGGTAGAGGCGGCTCTAGCACAGATGTACATAGGGGTAAAACCCAAAAACATTGCTTTGATCTAGACTCGAATGGGAACTGGTGCACGATAATGGGCCTTGCTGCACTCTTGGTTATGAAACTCCCGGGGGATATGTTTGGTTAATCACAAGCTTTTTATGAATCATTATGAAGGAATTATAGAGAAGTGTAATTGTCTAAGAATGAACTCTTAGTTAAAAGATTCATAAATGTAATATGTTTCTTACTAAGGTTTTATTCTTTTAGAAAATGGCGGGCATTAGGAGGAACTGTGCCGATGGTGACCGCAATGCACCTTGTGCAGACGACCCTCCGATGGAAGCCGGAATGGAAACATTCATGCGAATGATGAACCAACTGACTCAAGTTATGAGTAATAACTTGAATCAAGCTAAGAGGACGATCTCACCATGAAGGGAACAACACTCTGTTGAGTCCTTCATGCGTCAACGACCACTATCATTCAGTGGATCTACTAACCCTTTGGTTGTGGAACAATGGATAAGCTCCATTGAAAAGATCTTTTCTGTACTCCTTTGTTCGGAACAAGAAAAAGTCACACTTGCTGTTTACCGCCTTGACGGAGAAGCTGATCAGTGGTGTTCACTGGTCAAAAACATGAATCCTAGAGGGGATATGGAAGCTATGGAGTGGGAAGAGTTTCGGGGAATATTCATTAACATGTATTTCCCTCGTTCCATGAGAACGAGAATGGAGAAAGAGTTTCTCGAGCTATAGCAGAAGGAGAACGAATTTGTTGGAAGCTATGAGATGAACTTCACCCGACTTTCACGATATACCTCTATCTTTGTCATGGATCCAAGTGGGAAGGTTGATAGATTTTTCGGTGGACTAAGACCTCATCTGTGGAAGAATTTAGCCAACCGGGACTACAATAGCTACAAGGTGATCGTGCGGAGTGCAATGAAAGTCGAGCTGGAGTTTGGTGAGACACAGTGGTCTCATAAATCAAATGAAATGAAGAGATCGTTGGAGCCCAGTTTAGGGAATAATTTTGTTTAGGGAAGAGGTGGAAAGCAAATGAAACTTACCACATGCAATAAATATGGGAAGAACATCAGGGGAACTGCTTGGTCGGAAGTGGAAAGTGCTAAAAGTGTGGAAGAGAAGGCTATATTGCTCGGAATTGTCGTAGTGAGGTGAAGCCTCAACTCACCAACACTAACGACAGAGGAAATATGGTTATGGCCTTACCCAAAGTCCATTGCTTCAAGTGTGGGTAGCTTGGGAACTATGCTAATCTCTTTCCAAATCCAAGGGCAGTGGAGGGGAATCGCCATCAACCTCAGCAAAGGCCAAGTGGGGGAAGGTCGTGCTTTTTCTATCACGACAAATAAAGTTGAAGCTCCAAATGACGTGGTAGAAGGTACTCTTGTTTTCCTCTCAAAACTAGAAAATAAATTGTTTGATTCTGGTTCTACGCATTACGGTATTTCCTCTATGTTTGCAACGAATATTGAATCAATCCCCGAATTGTTTGAGGTAGAGTTGTCAGTCAAGACTCCAAGTGGGATTATCCATGAATCAAAAGTGTTTAGAGACTCTAGTGTTTACTTTAGTGAGAACAATCTTATCACAAATCAAGTAGTCATTCCCATGATGGAATTCGACGTTATACAAGGGATGGACTTGCTCTCAAAGTATAATGCTAAGATCAAATGCAGAAGTAAGGAAATCTCAGTAGTCTTGAATAAACAACCTACAGTTATCTTCCAAGGAGAGATATCCCAAATTGATCCCTATCTAGAAGCACCTCCTATAGATTTATTTATGGAGTTAATCAGTGATTATGAAGAAGTAAAAGGAAGCATACAAATAGAAGATGTTCCCATTGTTCAGGAATACCTGGATGTATTTCCTGAGGAGTTACCTGGACCTCCCCCAGAAAGAGAAGTAGAGTTCTCCATTGAACTCATACCTGGATCACAACCGATATCAAAGACCCCGTATAGAATGGCAAATGTGGAGCTAGAAGAGTTAAAGAAACAACTCTAAGACTTGTTGGAGAGGGGGTTTATCTGACCGACTGTGTCTCCGTAGGGGGCACCAGTTCTCTTTGTGAAGAAGAAGAATGGATCAATGCGGCTATGCATTGATTATAGAGAACTGAATGGTATCACAGTGAAGAATAGATATCCTCTTCCAAAAATTGATGATTTATTTGACCAACTTCGTGGGTCTCAATTCTTCTCGAAGATTGACCTTCGATCTGGTTATCATCAACTGAGGGTGAAGAAGGAAGATATTCCAAAGACTGCCTTCCGATCAAGATATGGGAATTATGAGTTTACTGTTATGCCCTTCGGCTTGACTAATGCTCCTGCTATCTTCATGGATTTTATTAATAGAGTTTTTAAGGACTACCTTGATAACTTTGTGGTAGTTTTTATTAATGATATTTTTATATATTCAAAAAATCGTGAGGAGCATGAAGATCATCTGAGGGTTATTTTGAAAACTATACGGAAGGAGAGGATCCTTGGAAAGTTCAGAAAGTGTGAGTTTTGGTTACAACAAGTGGCTTTCTTGGGGCACATCGTAACCAATGAAGGAATCTCGGTTGACCCTGCAAAGACAATGGTTGTGGAGGAGTGGCCTCAACCCAAAACAGTAACTGAGATTCGTAGTTTCCTTGGTTTAGTGGGATATTATAGGGGGTTTGGGAAAATCTTTTCACGGCTTTCAAATACACTAACCAAGTTGACTCAAAAAGGGGTTAAGTTCATCTGGAAAAAGGAATGCGAGGAATGTTCCCAAGAGCTGAAGAAGAGATTGGTTACTGCACCTGTGTTAACACTACCCTCTATTGGAGAAGGATTTGTTATTTTTAGAGATGCATCTCCGAAAGGGCTTGGGTGTGTCCTCATGCAAAATAACCAGGTAATTTCTTATGCATCTCGACATTTGAAGATTCATGAGCAGAAATATCCTACGCATGATCTAGAGCTGGCGGCAGTTCTTTTTTCTCTAAAGATATGGAGCCACAATCATTATGGGGAGAAATGTGATATATACAATGACCACCAAAGTCTAAAGTATATTTTTCACACAAAAATAATTGAACATGAGTCAAAGGAGATGGTTGGAGCTTATTAAAGACTATTATTGTTCAATTCATTATCACCCTGGAAGAGCAAATAATGTCTCGGAAGCGTTATGCAGGGAAGACCCCATTGTTCTGGAAACAATGAGGATCCTAGGAGATCCCTTGATTAAATATCTAGTAAAACTAGACATGGAAATTATAAGGAAAGGGGAATCATCAACCCTATCCCAAATGATTTCTCAACCTTCATTACTAGAGAAGATCAAGAAGGCTCAGAAAGAAGATCCTTTGCTGTAGGAGAAGTTTGAGGCTGTAAAGGATGGGAAGTTCCCTGACTTCAATATTGATCAAGAAGGTGTATTGAAATTTCATACAAGACTATGTGTTCCATCTATTCTGGAGATAAAGAAAGAATTGATGGATGAAGCTCACGGATCTACATTCTCTATACATCCGGGAAGAACTAAAATGTATAGAGACCTTCGTGATCATTATTGGCGGGATAACATGAAGGGGGAGATTGCTGACTACACTACAAGGTGCTTGGTGTGTCAGCAACTAAAGGCAGAATGACAACTTCCTAAGGGGGTATTACTACCACTACCCATACCAGTATGGAAGTGGGATAATATCACTATGGAATTTGTAACGGGTCTCCCGAAAACGTCCAAAGGAAACAATGCGATATGGGTTATTGTGGACCGTCTCACCAAGACCGCCCATTTTATCTCTATTTAGGAAGATTTCTCTCTGGATCAGCTTTCCAAGATATACATAAAGGAAGTGGTGAGGCTGCATGGGGTACCACTATCCATCATGTCTGATCATGACCCAAGATTCACATCAAAATTCATGAGAAGTCTTCAACTTTCTCTGAATACTGAATTGAATTTCAGTACGGCCTATCATCCTCAAACTGATGACCAATCTAAAAGGACTATTCAGACACTCGAAGACATGCTGAGATTATCCTCAATGGAATTTAAAGGTGGATGGGATCAACACCTCCCAATAGTTGAGTTCTCCTATAACAACAACTTCCATGAGAGTATTCAGATGGCACCATATGAAGCTCTGTATCGAAAGCGATGTAGAACTCCAACTTGTTGGGATGAAACTGGTGAGAGGAAGCTTCTTGGGCCTAATCTCATGGAGGAGATGATGGAACAGGTTCATGCCATCCAACAACACATAAAGGCTGCTCAGAGTCGGCAGAAGAGCTATGCTGACAATCGTCGAAGGGACTTGGAGTTTGGTGTTGGTGACAAAGTCTTCCTTCGAATTTCTCCAGGGAAGAGAGTCATACGTTTTGGGAAGAAAGGGAATCTCAGCCCTAGGTACATTTGTCCCTATGAAATCCTTGATCACATAGGAGAAGTGGCCTATCGTCTAGAACTTCCACTGAACCTAGCTCAAGTTCACAATGTCTTCCATTTATCTCTCCTGAGGAAGTACATACCCGACCCTTCGCATGTACTGAACCCAGAGGTGGTACAACTGGAACATGACCCCTCTTATGAGGAGCAGCTAGTAGAGATCTTAGACCATAGAGACAAGGTTCTACGAAACAAGAATACCCACCTTGTGAAAGTGTTGTGGAGGAATCATAAATATGAAGAAGCGACTTGAAGGACTGAGGAAACGATGAAGCAAAACTACCCTCACCTTTTCAACTAGGCCTCAAATATAATTTTCGGGGACAAAATTTCTTAAGGGGGGAAGAATGTAACGACCCAAACATTTTAAGTAGTATATTAACTTACTCTTAACGATTTAATAGAGATGTTAATGGTTAATGCAGAAAGAGGAGTCGATGGCTTCATCCAGTAGACTCGAACCTTATGAAGCCCACTTATCAGAGCTTGGGAAGGAGGTGGCATCTTTGGTCTTCGCTTTGGACAAAGACCAAGTCGAACTCCAGCGTGTCAAGCTTGAACAAAAACGCCTATGGGAGAAGTTCAAGTTAATAGAGATTACTACTAGGGAAATGTTATCTGAGCCTCCCTCAGATTCTCTCACCATAGCACACCTTACCCTTAGGTCATATGCCGGTGTTATAAGGGGCTATGTGACAAGACCCTAGCTTCTTTGTTTAATCCTTTGGGATGAATAAATTGAAATTTCTTCCTTTGGCGATGTTTTTGAAATTTCAATTATTCGGATAATTTTAGGATATATTTTATTGAAGAATTTTGATAAAGGGATATTTTAAAATATTTATGTAAACCCTAAATAATTAATGATGTGTAATGATTTTCAAAAAATGTTCTTCTACAAAAGTGTTCAGTAAGGAATTTGGAGTCTAATAAGATCAACATAATTTTTGATGAATAGTAAATTATGAATAGTGATTTTACGCTTAGGATTAGTAATGTGACCAAATGGATTAGTAATTTTACTCAGAGAAAGTTTTAATATAATTTAGACACCTAGATTAAGTAATGTGATTCAATAAAATGGGTAAATAATGGTTTCATAAATTATTAATCATGTATTAGTTTTTTTGGGGGTGAATAGTGTTTTTTAATTAAAAATTAAATTAAAAATATTTAGAAAAATATTTTTATAAAAAAGACTTTATTTTTGAACTCAGAGCACCGATATTATGTTATGGTAATTTTTGGGGTTTTTTCTAAAGAAATGAATTTTCGGTGAATAGTGTTTTCATTTAAAAATTAAATAAAAAACATTTATAAAAATATATTTATAAAATGGAGTTCATATTTTTAATCAGAGCGTCGATATTTGGTTAAGGGAAAATTTTGGGATTTTTCTGGGAAAGATGAATTTTCAGTGAATAGTAAAAAAAAGCAGTTTTAGGGTTTCGGTATGTCTAATGACATCATAGCTGTTTCATGGTGATGTCATGAGATATTTTAAGGGTTGGCCGACCTTAGGTGATGAATTATTGTTTTGGGGGCCCTATATGGTCTATCTTCATGGGAAATATCATGAGAGAGCACATGGTTTGGAGTAAAGCACTTGTGAGGTGTCCCTTGGCCATTAATGCCTTGTCCCCTCACTTTACCTATAAATACCAAGCCCTCCTCTCATCCTTTCGACTAAAAAACCATCCTCAACAATGTTCTGGTCTCCTTACCTCCCAAGGAGTCCTCCCAAAGTGCCCCAAGCCCTCAAGGTCCAAACCGTTGAGTTTTAAGAGTTACGTTTTAAGGTAAGGGATCTGATCTCTCTCTTCATTTCAAGTAATCTATTTTATTTCATTTCTTTTATACTCCATGGACTTATGTTTGAGGATTTTCTTCAATATTCATATTACATTGCATTTAATGTTCATATGATGAGAGACCCCATCTTTCTCTCAACATTTCGTTTTATGAATGTTTAAGTAGCGCCGTTAGGCTGCCAAATTTTTAATGGGATTCTTTCACCCTTCTCATTCTTTTCAAAGTTCTACTTTCAGGTCAAGTATTTCAAGTTCCTTTTTCATTATTTTGGGGTATGATCTCTACATCTATCATAATGGACTCTTATTTTCATATGATGAGGGACCCTATTTTATCTTTTCAATTCATTTTTGTTGAAGTTTATGTGACGCCGTTAGGCTGCCGAATTTTCATAAGAGAAATATAATTTTTGTCTTCCTTCCATGTTTTCTATTTCAAATGGTATATCCTTCAAATATAATTACCATGTTCTTAAATAATTCAAATTCTATTCCCCTACTGTTTTATGTATCATTTTTTAGTGGGTGACCCATGTCCCCTCTCTTTTCAATGTTTTCTAAAAACCATGTATCAAAGTCGTTATGCTGCATAATTTTCGTCTCAAAATGCCTCTCTCTTTTCTCAAAATTATTTTTTATTATAAAGTGAATACTCAAACCTCTTATTTCTACAGGGGTATTCACATATATATCAAAATTTTCTATTTTAAATTCTGGTATTTACAAACATGAAACCTGCTTTCCCTTTCCGTGGGTTTAAAGTGACATAAAGATCATGTCTTTAAAGTAGATTTTAAAACGTTATAGTTTTGAAATGAAACCCATTTCTTTTATGATATATGGGTTTTTTATGAAATGATTTATGATTATATATGTGGCACACATGATAATAATGATATGTCATTGATGCGCCCAGAGAGCGCTCCAATGCATTGGGTAAAGACTTAATCTCTAGAGATGACTTTATAGACTGATACCTTGGTGAATAACCTTAGTAATTTCTAATGACACCTTGGGGATGGACCTTGGTGAAGCAAAATGATTGTCAATATTAAATGTTTCAGACACATCTTAAAGTTATGACAAATTTTATTTTTATTATGATGTATCTCATGATTCCTTTCTCATGCCTTAAAGTTCTTTTCATGTCCTTATTGAAGTATCTCAAGTTCACTTGTAAAATGTTTCTCTTATTTCCCTTACTGGGCCTTCTGCTCATCCTTTCTTTTGATGTATGTCCCCAGGATATGAGATGAAATAATTAACCTAGGATGAACTTAAGGAGAATCCTTTCAAGTGTTTAAGAAGAATGTTTTATGTTGTTTTCTTGTATTATGTTCCTTGTTTCCAAGACACTAAACCTTAAAGATCCTCAGTTCCGTGTAATGAAATGAAAGTTTATGTTATAAAAAGACGGGATGCTATAGTGAATTTGTAAATGTATATCCATATGTTGGGATATATTATTCATTGTGATTTTAGTGTGAGAAAATTTCAAAGAGATAAGGCATTAGAAAAAAAGGAGTCGTTAATCCGTTGGATATTTTTCCAATTTATTAAAATTTGTGAGAATTTATTACATTTTCTCCCTAATTATTTCTAATTATTTTAACTTACATATTTTTCATACTAATTATTATTATATGTTATAATGTTTTACTAATTGTTGCAATTGTTTTATTAAATTTTTACGAATTATTAAAATTAATTGATAATTATTCGAATTTATTAATAATTGTTTCAATTTGTTAATAATTATTGTAATTTATTTCACATTGATGCAATTTACAAGTAAAAGTTGTAATTTAATGCTAATTGTTTCAATTTACTACTAATTATTGAAATTTAGTACTAATTGTTTCAATATATTACTAGTTGTTGCGATTCATTACTAAATGTTCTGTATTATTAGTAATTATTGTGATTTTCTACTAACTTATATGATTTGTAACTAATTGTTGAAATTTATTACAGTTTTTTTGAATTTATTACTAATTGTTCATGTTTATTACTAATTGTAAAAATCAATTACTAATTGTGCGATGTTTTTACAAATTGTTCGAACTTATCACTAATTGTTCGAATTTTTTACTAATTATAACTACTTATAACTAATTATCCTAATTTATTACTATTTTTTATAATTTATTTATCATTATTATAATGTATTACGATTTATTCAAATTTATTAAAAATCATTCATATTATTTAAAAATTATACAAATTTATTACTAATTTATCGAATTTATTACCAATTATTCGGATTTATTACTATTTATTAAATTTTTTTACTATTTATAAGAATATATTAAATATTATTAAAAGTTATTTCTAATTATTTGAATTTATTATTAATTATTTGAATTTTTTATTAATAATTTGAATTTTTTATTAATAAATTGAATTTATAACAATTTATTTGAATTTATTTTTATTTACTGCTATTTATTACTATATATCACTAATTATTATTATCTATTACTATTTATTACTATTTAATACTATTTATTACTAATTATTACTAAAATTTACTAATTATTACAATTTATTAGAATTTATTACTATTTAGTACTAATTATTACTAATTATTACTTACTATTAATAATTATTAGTAATTATTACTTATTATTACTAGTTATGATTAATTATTACTAATTATTACAGATAATATCTAATTATTTCTAATTATTGCTAATTATAAAATATTACATCTATTTATTTCTAATTATTAATAATTGTCAGAAATTATAACTAATTATTTGAATTTATTACTAAATATTAGAATATATTAATAATAACTATAAATTATTAATAATTAATAGAATATATTTCTATTTATTAGAATATATTACTGATTATTAGAATATATTATTAATTATAAAAATTTATTACTAATTATTATAATGTATTCATAATTATTCCAATTTATTACTAATTATTCGAAATTATTTATAATTATTCCTATTTATTACCATTAATTCCAATTTATTTCAATTTATTCCAATTTATTACTAATTATATATATTTGTTACTAATTCTTTGACTTTATTACTAAGTGTAGAAATTTATTAAAAGGTGTTGCAATTTATTATTAATTCATTGAATTTATTACTAAGTGTTATAATTTAGTACTATGTGTTTCAATTTATTTTTGTGTCTTTCGATTTATTTCTATGTGTTTAAATTTATTAGAAAGTGTTGCAGTTGGTTACTAATGGTTTCAATTTGTTACTAATTATGGCAATTTGTTACTAACCGTTGCAATTTATTACTATTTGTTGTTACTTTTTATTTATTATAGAAATGTTTTACTAATTGTTTCAATTTATTACTAATTATTGATATTTATTACTAATTGTTGGAATTTATTACCAATTGGTGAAATTTACTACAAATTGGTGCAATTTGTTTGACTAATTGATGCAATTTAGTAAAACGTATATTAATTTAATATTAATTATTGCAATTTAATACTAATTATTTCTATTTAATAATAATTATTCCAATTTAATTATAATTTTTACTATTTAATAGTAATTATTACAATTTAATATTATTCATTATGATTTGATACTAATTAGTACTAATTAATTTAATAAATATTAATTCATACTAATTCCTACTAATCACAAATATTTTTTTTAAAATAAATACAAAAAAGATAAATAAAACAATCAAATTATAATTTACGTTAACTACATGTAGTTAAAAATAACAATAATTAAAGTAAAATCAATTAAGTAACAAAATTAACAACATGATAAATACATTAAAACTGGTGTATTCGAAAGATATAAGATATGAAAATACCCAAAATAAAGTCTTTAAACTGTGAATTTTTTTGAGATAAAATCATTCACTAGAGAGTGAAAGGAGAGTATAAAATGGAATGGAATGAAGGAAAAAATGTTTTCGGTATATATTGGTCAGATTAGTTGCCAGGAGGTTATTTGAGACTGGAAAACCATAGCAAATTGATGTAGTTGTGACGGGTCCTGTCGCAAATACAATCAGATGGGAAAAATATTTTGCGATGGGTTTCGTGGCAAAAGACCACCTACCGATATACAATTTTCAATGAGATGTATAACTCATCGCAACAACTTAAAAGAAAAATGGGTATTTGCAACGGGCTACTATAGCCCATATCCAGTAATTTTTATTGTGTTTTGGCGCACATTGTGGGAAAATGCTTTTGCGGCAAGACTTCTCTTCCCATCCGAAAAAGCATTATTATTTTCGACGGGTAGGTTTTCCCCTCACAAAATGTTTTTCTATAAGTCTATTTGCAACAGGGTACTAACCCATAGGAAATAACCCATTGTAATATGTCAGTTTTCAAATAGTGCTTGTTATAACATAAATTTACATTTTTCATGATATTTTATGATTCTTGTGATTTAGGTTTCTTACATGGAGAGTATGAGCCCAATTTACCAAGTTTTTATAATTTATTGAGACAATATCATTACTTTTCGAGATTCATTATGTTTTTTCTTCCATTGATGAAATCTCATGATCCATCTCTCGAGAACACACATTAGTTTCCTTATCCTCTATTTACTCAAGATATTTTCATGTATTATTTCTATTTTTTAAACTCTTTTTAACTTAAGATAACATTTTTATGTAAACTATGACTTTATCTCCCTCTCTTGTTGGATATCCATTGTATTCAAAACCCATGTTTTAAAAAATGTTTTCAAAATATCAAGGAAAAATATTTGAATGAAAAAGGATTTTCAAAACGTTTTATTGTATTCAATGTTTTAATTATATGTTTTCATTGATGTTTGGAAATAATTATGTTTTAAAATATTTTATGCAATAAAAAGTATTTTTCAAATAAGACAGGTTATTTCCCCTAGGAAGTGTCTTTAAAAGGTCATTCAAAATTATTTCCCATCTAAGATAACATCCATTGGTGTAACTCATTCCTTTACAAGAAAATTATGCAATATTTCCATTCATATTATTTATATGAATGGATTATGTTCTGATGGAATGATTTTTATGAAACTCATTTCCATTTCATGGGTTCTATTATTTTGAAACATGCTACTTTTCATGGTGTATGTTCATGATAATATGATTATGAAACCTTTATCATTCCACATGCTAAGATATTATTACATGATTATAAATCCCATTTCATTTCATGGGTTATGATAAGATTATTGATGATCCTATGGAATATGTATGTATGATTTCATTGCGACATTGGTAAGACATATATCTCTCTCCGATGAACTGAGAAACGATTTATACCTCATGAGATAGACTAAGATATTCATGGGTATGAATATTGACTACAAAGATGGCCCTGAATGTAATCTATGACTACCATGATTGAATAAGAAGTAAACTCAGGTTTCTATGTTGTCCATGGGATTTAACCATGATTAAGAATATTATATAATGGTTGAACCAATGCTACCAATATGGTCCTAATAGTGATACCTTAACTACTAAAGTAGTCATATTATATACATATTTTTATACCATAATTCCTTTCTTTAATATGTTACTCTTTTATTGACTATTTTTTTATCTCTTTTTGGTTCATGTATTATAAACATCGATTTTTATTCCATGATTCCTATATATGATTATTTATATATAGGGTATGACCTATTATTTTCATGATCATGTTATCATACCCCAATCCTTATGATTATGATTATATATTTCCCTTTTTACCCTTAATGTGCTTTTGAGGTCTCCCCCTATTTTTTCCCCCCCATGTTATGAAGATATGTATTATGTTTGATGTTTCTATAAAGGATTTTATTCCTGAAGAACCTAGTGGGAGATAATGTTTATAACTTATGAACTGGTCTCTATGTTCCCATGTTTCCTAATACACCAGACTAGTATGAGATTTGGGAATATTTTTGTATACTGATTTACATATCCTGAAAATGTTATGTAATGTTAAACTAGACTAATATTGGGTCACTATATAGATAATAATACTTATAATAGAGTCAAATTGGATTCTTATATTTCATGTAGTAAGGAAAATATTTGGTGGGACAACCTGACATGGGATGGAATGCTAGAGAATATTATATGGAAGGAATTTCAGGAAAAGTTCATGGTGAAATTAAACCCTAAGACGATGAGAACACTGGTAGAGAAATATGGTTGTGACCGGATGGGTCACATACCAATGATCTATAGGAACACACAATAGATGGAACACTAAAAAAATGACTTATACCCACTAAATTATATTGACATATAATTTATCTATTGGTAAAAATGAGCAATTCCAATAGATATTAAGTTTTATTGGTATTAATTTGAAATGAAAACACTTGTTTTTACCAATATATATATCTATTGATATTGATCATTTAACACGAAAAAATATTATTAAAATAATTAAATATATTACTTTATTATATCAATTCTAACATTTTCTTACTAAAAACGAATCTATTACTGTTAATTATTATTACTAACATATTATTTCCCAATATGAAAACTAGTAGCAATAAATTATTCAATAACGTAAAATATTTTACCCAAATGACTATATATACACATATATTATTTTCAATTAATATTATAAATTATAAATATTTTATTAAAACAATATAATCTTATGTTTTCATTTGAAAATTATATGTTTTTGGTATATAATATATATATCTAATATAATATGATGATAAATGATAATATATACATAATATCATTATATGTAAATAATATATTTTTTATTTAATATATATATATATATTTTAAAAAATTAGTTATACATGTATTCCTCACTGAACTGCGCCCCCCTTCCACCGCTTCGACCCACTCACAATGCCACTCATTTTCCAGACTCTCCAACATTTCTCACCGTAGAAAATTGAAGAGCTTCAGTCCGATTTTTCATCCATTTCCCCAAATCTCAGAAATAGGTTTTCCTTCTTGACATACCATCATCGTTGTGCAGGAATATAGATGGTTTTGTGCTTTTATTCCCTTAATATCACACTAGCACACCTAAATTTCCAAAACCATAATCTTTTTATACTCTTCTTCTGTTATATACTAGGTTAATAGGATTTTTTCTCCTTTGTTTCAAGTTCTTGTTTTATTCCATCGTATATTAAACATAATATTGATTCCTTAATTTCATTATCTGATTTAATTTACTCTCAATAATTGGTTTTTTATGTAATATCTATTCAACACCACTAGTGTTTATCGGTTTGTTCCATTTTTATCTTCTCTATCAGTATTCAATTTTTATTTCCTGAATGGCAGTAAATTGGCATTCTAATCATCTACTATATAATCAGTTGTCAACATCCAATAGCTTCATATTTTCTACATGTTATGTGAATTTCTAGACCTTTCATTTCCATTAGCAGTCTCTAATAATTATGAGAACACCATTCAATTTTATTTTGTACCTTCTATCACTATTTATTAAATAAATTTTCTCACACTATTTTTTTCTAATATCTTATATGTTAAAAAATTTAAACATATTGATTGTGTTATACTCTTTGACATACTACATGTTTTCCCTTTTTTTCTGCATGCATTTATGATCTTCCTAATTATTAGCTTCTCCTACTATGAAGCTATGAGCATTATTCCATCATTTCCACACTAAATTCTACCGAATAATGATATGTTTATAATAGGCATGTTCCCTTTACTCCTTTACACCATTAAATCATATTGTAATTTTGAAATACATTGGATGCAAGATGTTGGTATTGTATATAGTAAAATATGTATATTAAGTATATGACATATAAAATATGTAATCATTGTATATACACACCATGAACTCTCATCTAATTAGTATATTTTTTTAATTAGCATGCAACATTTGAACACTACATGTACATTTTCCATATACACTATTAACCACCCCACAAATAGATTTTTTTCATACCATGCATACATTGTACTATTTTTTATACCACAATTCAGTTATGTCACTTTAGGATTTCAACTACAAACACACTTCTAAAGAGGTCACATTGCAATGAAAATTAACTAGGATGCCAAAGATATGTTGCAACCTAACAGGTTGCAACAGAGACATGATTCTCATACAAGTCATCTAAAATTTATCATTTATAATATAAAAATATATGTTTCTTTTTTTATTTAATTTCATCCATTATTAACTGACAAGCTTATGTTGATTTATTTATTAACTGACTGGTATATGTATCATTCATTATTAAATAACTTCTACTTCCAATATTAACTGATAGGTATATATTTCAATACATATTTGAAAAAAATATGTTTGGTTTTTTAATTTTAATGTCTATGGTGGAACTTCAATCAATAAAATTCGAGAATCTGAACCCATTTTTACATATTCCCCAACTAGGAAAACTAAGGTACCATCTCATACTATATTCATCAATTTGAAAATTATATTATTCATTACCATTGCCAGAATATATCATTTATTTTTAAAATTATATAAATTATAATAACATACCAATGAGTTACATATAATTTTACAAGTTAGAGAGTCTTGTTACTCAATGTATAATGATATATAATATAATTAAACAGTAAACTAAAAAAATATAGACACTGCCCCATACAATTTTTAATATTTATATTATGAAAAAATCACATAGAATAAGTGAAGACACTAGAAGTATGTAAAATTGAAAAAAAAATCATATATCACTAATAGTGTGAGAAATTTAATTGTAGTGGTCTTCACATTTTTCAAAAAACATATTATATTAATATGAGTTTCTTCAATCAAATAAATAAGATGAGGCATTTTTTAGATAAATAACTACCTTAACAACAACTACTCAAGATAATTCCAACATTATGAACTACTTTAGAAAATATAATCACAACATACATGATTTCTTTTACCGCAATGAAGAGAAACTAAAAAAAATATATTGATAATGAATTTATAATGAAACTAGACATGTACACTATTTCTTTTAGAGTTTTGATGTTTATTTACATTCTATTGAAAATAAAAAAAATTCCAAGAATTTAAGGAAGGTGTTGGAAAACCTATTTCCTTAGAAATCACTAGAAAATCATTTATTTCCGTTCAAAATAATAGAGAATAAAATAAAAAATATTAAAACAATAAGCATTCAATTGGAGTTCATATATTTCCAAAATTTTAAACACCCAATGGTCATAAACTATTGCAATTTCCCAAATTTTCCATGGGAATATCACTAGTGGGATGGTTTCCCATTAAATTTTAGTCACATGATAATAATTAGATTATCATGGTCTATTAAATACATATATAACTTTACCAGAAGAGATTTAAAATATATTAATAAAAAAATGATGAAAAAAAATTAATTTGATCAAAGGAGCATTAGACAATGTTTCTATTTTGAGGGAATTGATATAAATTGATGTCATGACTTTTCAATGAAAAAAATATGCACCTGTAATGTATTTTTATCCATTTAATTACCCCCTAATCCCAACTAAATAATAAAACGTGACAAACTAATATGTATTTATCATAATTAATATGCATTGTTCAGAATTTCCTTTTCTGAACTAATATTTGTTCAAAATATACATGTATTATGTTCTATAAATAATATAAAAGTGTTAATTTATATATATTTATCAATACATGTCAATTATAAAGTAATATTGTTATCATACATTGAGAAGTAATATGTGTATAGTGCAATAATAGTTATATTGTGATCAATATATGTATCTGAACAACTATTTATTTTTTTCCATATAAAATAAAATTTCATAGTAGTTTTTAGTTAATATTAAATATTACATTTCTATATTTCAGTTTAAAACTGATATTTAAAATTAATAAATCATGTTCATTTACTAGTATATTATATATTTATCATAATTATAGTTCAGAATAAATTTATATTTTGATCAATATATATTAAAAAGATGGATGATTATGTATTCTCTTTAATGTAATTATTAATTTATAACTAATAAAATGATCTAAAATATGTTAGAACTAATATTAAGATAATAAAATATATGTATTCTATCATTAACTGTGATATTAGTTATTTATTCGACAATGTAGCTGATTTCTTATTTTTTTAAACGATGGTCATTGCCTAAGATTTAATCACATCGTTATTCCTTTCTGCTTTCAAAATTGACCAATTACCTTATGAGACATTATTGTAGAGGTGGAAATTTAAAGATGGTATGGTTACATAACACCTCATACACATATTAATAAATAGACATATCTTCAGGTGTTCAGAGTGGGAATCATGATTTTATTGTTACAAATCTTCCCTAAATTAGTATATTCGATTTCTTTGTTTTTTGGCTCTCTCGCATGATTCTTCTAGTTTGTTGACCCATTCAATTTTTACAAGTTATAATGTTGTTTATGAGATGATATGGTTGTTTTATGTCATGTTGTTCATGGGTCTTGGCACAATTTTTTATCTTGTAGATTTCATGCATGTTGGTAGTTGTTATTTAATTTTCTAGGTGATGTTTCTCCAGATGGAGGGAGTTTCATGACTTCGGGTTATTTTTTCACACATGAATAAGTTATTTTTACCAAATTTGGTGACTTGTGAGTTTATTTGATGATGTTTTGGATTGATATTTATAGCGCATGCCGGCTATTCACATCTAATGCATGGATCAACTATGGATGTTTATTCTCTTGATGAATATTATGTTCGTGAATCTTTGGTGAAATGTGGATTGTTTTGGTTTTATTCTTAGTCTATATACTTATATGTGATGATGTTTTGGAGCATCTTGATACTGTTTATTTTTGAAAAAATGTACTATTTATCATATGGTTTGAATATGGTTTAATAGATATGAACATATTGGATGTAGATCAGAGAGGATGATGGTACTTTTGGAAAAAAATCTAATTTATTAGTGATGTATTATAGACTTTTTGAGATGTTTTGTTTCTAGAGAATATTTTTTTACAATATAGTGGACAACAATAAAAATTGTTTGTGTTTTCATTCCAGGATGCTGTGAAAGATGACATGGAGATATTGAGATGTTGTTCCCTTATAAAATTGATGGATGTTGAGGTATTGCATGGGATTCAACGGTTTTAATTTGTCATAACTTGCTATACAATGCATCATTCTTCCAATTTCTAATGGATTGATTCTTTTGGTGGTCAATTGTTTTAAATTTTTTTGGTAATTTATCTATATTTCTATGCAATCATATTTAATTTCTTGCTCGTTTAATCTCATTACAACTCACGTATGCCTTTTAATTCATTATTCCATTAATAAATTCACTAAAAAATATTTACCAAAATGGTTGAAATGTTATTTTGTGTAAAGATATCATTTTGAATATTGTGGGCATCTATTTAGAGAAATTATTCCTCAATTTGAGTCATTCTGAACACTTATCCTTGATATGTCAATAGTTATGATGAAAAAATATCACAATAAAAATAATTTTATTATACTTCCATTTTTCCTATTTTAGTTTCATTTTTTGTGGATATTCTTCAATACTTTTTTTATATTATCTTTGGATATTTATTATGTTTATATTCTTGATTAGGTGTCTGAAATAGATTGGAGTGGACTCAATTTGTTACTTACTGGTACCAGAGATAACTTTCTTTTTGGTATACTATTTGGGTTTGTGTGTAGTTTTTTGAGATAATATTCTTGGTATTATCGGCCCAAGCTGTCTCTCTAGAGCTGACATACTGGCCAGGGGGCATGGATGGGTCACTAGTCAATTGATGTGGATATTTATAATTGATGAGTAGGTGTTGGAACTGACTTGACATCATGGATGGGTCGTTGGTGCTCACTGGTCATTGAAGTTGGCTCGTTGGCATGGATGATCTGGAGCGGCTCGTGCTGAAATAGCCTAACTGGAAATGTTGGGAAGGAGCTGACTCTCTGGAGCTATTGGTGCTGGAGCTGACTTGTTGGGTCTAGAGTTAGGACACTGGGTATAAAGGGTGGTGGATCATGTTTGTGAGATTCATTAATGGGGGGGGAGGGGTGTCAAACTTTTTTGTATTGATTGGTTTTGTAATGAATTTCATTAATTATATAATTATTATTTTATTTAAGATTTAACATGTGTAACAATCATCTTCTTTTGAAAAAATACAATAGATTTATTATATATGATAAATTATTAAATATAATATTTAATTTTACTGGAAATAAATTTTTTTATTTATAAATATTATATATTGGTAATATTATTACCAACATAAAACTTCTTCACCATAACCTATTTCTAAACAAATTAACCAACAAATATATTATCTGTTGGTCTTATTATAATTCCAAAAAAACAATTTTATCTATCACAAAAACATTTAGCGACAGAATTTTTACGGACAGTTTAGTGATAGGGATATATATGTCGGTAAAATGTTTACCAATATAAAATTCACTTTTACTAATACATATGTCCCCATTGAAAAAAGTGAAATATTTATTTATAAAAGTGATACAGAAACTGGGATGACATAGAGGGTGGTAAAGGGATATTCTACATAGTATTAGTTTGGAAGCAAGAGTTATACTTTAAATGGTGGTTTAAGCAGTGGATGAGGTACTTCTAGGAAAGATAATTTGTATTAGAATAGCGGTACTTCACAAGGGACAAAGCCTTCATCGGAGGGAAGAGTGTTCGATTTTTTCTTTTTGTTCATCCAACACTCATTGATGGAGAGGCAAGACCTTTGATAGTTAGAGGTACTATTCTTATATCTGTAACACTATATAGATTCTTATTTGAAACGAGAACCTCTCATTATATTATAACTGGAAAACTCATGAATGGATTGATATTGGTGATGGACTATGTCAGCTGGATTATGATAATAGATACACCATTGGGAGTATGGTCGAGAGGCATATATTTGTGAAGGGGGTGTTCTCTTGTGGTTTGAGGTACCATTTTAGTTCAGATATTTATATCTTTGACATTATTGGTTGTGAACTAATTATGGGTACAGAATTGTTACTATCATATCAATCCCACATATATTATTACGATAGTGGATTGATTCTTAATATCCTAAGGGTGAAAAACATATTCATTGTGGTGAATGTGATATCATTGTGGGTTGTTTAGGGCTAGTTAACCAGAAATTGGGGGAGATTACCACCTATTATACTAGATTGTTTTAGGATGAATGATGTTTGATGAAGGATTTATATCATCCAATAGTGAAATATATTCATAATGTATTTCCTAATGACTTATCAGGGGTTCCACATAAGAGATTTGTGGAGTTTAAAATTGAGCTCTTACTAGGGGCTATGATAGTTTTTATAAGACCGTACATAATGTCACCAAAAGTAATTTAAGAGAACAAGATTAGCTAGATAAATTGATGGATATGAAGTTTATTCATTCATGTACCTCACGTTGGGGTTCTCTGGTATTGTTTTATAAGAATGAAGACATGAATATATGTTTATATGTATATTACTAGAAGTTTCACCTAATGATTGTGATGAAATTGCATCTGCTTCCAGATATCGATGATCTATTTGAATAGTTGAGGAGAGATTCTGTTTTTCCAAATGTTTACATGAGATCATGGTACCATCAGTTGATATTTTTACATTCTAATATATTCAGGACTATTTTTAAGAGTTTTTATTCTATTTATGATTTCATCGTGATGTTGTTAGGGTTGATGAAGGCACCAGAATTGTTTGTGGATATGATAAATATATTCATAAATATGTACCTAGATTGGTTTTTCGTAGTATTTGTGGATGATAAAATGTTGTAATCTAACTAAGGACAATCAGGACCAACATTTTTACAACATCTGATGTACATTGGGAGAGAATTGGACATACCCCAATCTATCTAATTGAAACCTATGGATTGACCAGGTACACTTCGTGGGAAATTCATCTTATTGGAATATGTGTTAGTGCACCTAATCAAATTTAAGGAAGTAGTTTCTCTTGAAAATCCATATAAATTATTCTTTATCTTATTTTTTTAGGTTTGTATAATATTATCAAATGTTCATTTATGGATTTTTTTAGAAGCTCATTTTTTCATGAAAAAATGGGGAAAACATTGAATGGTATGGATCATTTAATATTTATTTCGAGTAGAAGAGTAAGTATTTGATTATGGAACCAATATTTATACTACCTGATATAGGTGAGGATTACATGGTGTTTTAGGATGCTTTTGGTATATGTCCTATAACAGTGTTGATGGAGGGAGATTAGGTTAAGGAATATGGGTATCATTAGTTGAGGACACCTGAATTGAAATATTTTATGCATAATTTTGAGTAAGATGAATTGGTATATTCAATAATGGGTTGGTATAATTATTTGTTGTGGTAGAAGTATACTATGTATACATACCACAATAGTAAAATTTATTTTTATTCACACCAGGATATGAATCTCCATCAATGGAGGAGGGAAGAGTATAAGAATTATTTTGAATTAGAGATTTCATATATGCCAGGTAATGGAAAAAGAGTTACTGATTCTTTGAGTAAAAATAAAAATTAATGAAACAGTTGAGTAGTGTAGTGATGAGTAGAAAATTATATCATTATCGACTGAGATGCATGTTGTAGATCAAGAGATCCCTGACTGAAAGAATCTCATATCTATTTTAGTGGATTATATAATTTTTTTGAAATATCTGGGACATGAAGTATGTGGATGAATATTTTTTTTCCAATGATGCAATTTATTTATGTCTTGGAAAAACCTTCATAATAGTCCATATAGAAGGATGATATCATCTATGTCAGAAATTAGGTTATTGTGTCGATAAGCACACAAAAGGAGCCGATACATGAATTTCATTCCTCGATGTGGGTGGTGAATTCATTTTTGACCTAAATGTAACATTACCTATGTTGATAGTTTTGTTAGAGGGTAATGAAAAATGAGATATTAGGGTAGGGTACAATATACTACACATATCGACCGATGAAGGATGAGTATCAAAGACATAGTGGTTTACTATAGCTGTTTATCATTCTAGAATGGAAGTGGGACTAGTTTACCATGGAATTTGTGGTGGGTATGCTAATGAAACAAAAAAAGAATGTTGTTTTTTGGTTGGGTTTGGACCAAATAAATATTTAACACATTTCATTACAATATAATATAACTTCTTGGTGGGTTACTTATGAGTTTTTTATATACAAGAAATAGTCCATCCACACCGGGTTCCTCTGAGAAAATTTTCAGACCAGGAGTCACGTTTTAATTCTTGCTTATGGAAGATCTTACATAAAGAACAGGGTATAATATCCTATTGATTAAATCAATCCACCCATAGTCATATGGGTATTTATAATTTAATATACATATACTTGAATATATACATCATGATTTTTTTCTAGACTTCAGTGGTTCTTGGGAGAACCACTAAGAGTTGGTGGCGTTTACCTATAATGCCCATTATTAGGGAACTATTGAGATGAAATAATGTGATTCTATTTATGGTAGTACATTAAAATAACCTCTATAATAGATTGATTCAGTTGAGCTATATAGTTTGGGACGGAGTCTCATGCTAGAGATGTCATAGCTAGTGCAGCTGATTCTGAAATGTATAAATTTGACATAGAGTAGATAAAATTTATATGATAAAAGATTTCGATGAACCCTAGATTATACAGAGGGTTATCAAGTATTCCATCATGTGTCACATAGATTGGGTTATTGAAGTTCTCTGAGACTAGTAAATATTGTACCCAAGATTGTTGGACTGTTTCATGTTGTGGAGAGGATCAGGTCATTAGCATACCGATGAGATCTTCCTTGGAGGTAACGATCTATGCATAATGTTTTTCATGTTTCAAAACATCATATGTATCACATCGACACATCTCATGAGATCAATGTAGACATTTTTGAGCATGATATTGATGCATCCTTTGAGGAGAATCTGATAAATGTGTTCGATCATAGAGAAATGGTGTTGTGGGAAATGATCATGTTGATAGTACATGTGTTGAGGAAACATGGGAGTGTGTAGGGGAATCATAGGAAAAGGGGACCATATATGCATTCTATATAGCCTGATAATTTTATCTCAGAATCGTAGGGATGTTTGGGAGTACAGATGTGAGATGAGCTGTTATAAAGTGTGGAGATTGCAATATCCTAAATTATTCTATAGATGGTTGGAAATTGATTTTCAGGTACACTTTGGACTTGTTTTTTAGCATATAATGATGGGTTTTTACCTTGGGTGAATTTGGGTGAAAATTGTAAGTGTTTATACATTTTGGAATGTGAAATTTTGGAATATTGTTTTCTCTAACTCTAATAGTTGAACTTGAAAACCGTGAAACTCCCAATGGAGAGGGATTTTGTGGCAAGAACATGTTTATTCAAACCACATGCTTATTTAGGATTAACAATGAACCCAAATAAGATGTTCTTATTTTGAAAAATCATGTCCCCTACAATGAAAAATATGCACATTATTGTAATTGGAGAAAAAAAATTATTTAATATTTCCCAAACATCATTTTATATCCATATGCCATCCAACATTACCATAATAAATTTTTATCATTTTGGGTCCCTTAGATAAATTTCTAAGGCTACTAACAGCTTTTTATCATGATTTAAATCCAGTATTAACGATTTTACCATCTACTAGAAAGATATCTTAATCCTAATTGGTTTCTTTTCATCCCTCACCAATATTTATTCCTTGTAATAAAATTTCCCCTCTGTTCCTATTGATCTAGAAATATCTTTTAATAGATTTAATCAGTTTCATTTGGATCAAAGATTATGATCTATATAATGTTCTTTGAATAATTGTTGAATGTTATGATTAAATTTGGGATTTCTGTTAGAGATAATATTAATCAATTTTGATGTAGGTAATGTAAATCAAATTCCCATAAATCATGAATTTGAATTTCATGTATGTGTTGTGAAATTTAAAATAAAACTATTTTTAAATGGCTATATAATTGAATAAATTAATAGACAAATTACTTTATGTAATCAGGGAATTAATATAATTTTATTTCCATGTGATGACAAGTTGGGATAAATTCAGGATATTTGTAATTCGTTGAATTTGGTTAATTAATTTGTGAATCAATTAATAGTGATTATTGATATTTTGTAGTTATATATTTGTATTAATTAATTTTTGTAAAAATTTATGTATTTTATATTTTTTTATTTGACTAATTAATTTAATGTATATTTCATTAATTATTTAGTTGGAATAATTTGTTAATGAATATTATTATGAATTAATTTACTATAGGAATTATGTGATGATTGTGTTTAACATAAAGGGTAACTGTGATATATAATTACATGTTTATATATGAAATAATTGTGATTTGTTTAATTATTTACAAGTGATTATAGTATACACTGTCTGTTATTTTGAGAACTAAAATGACATATCCTAATGTGAAATTTGATACGATGGTTAATGTTGTTTATCCATGATTGATGTGATATATGTTTTATTGTGATATATGTTATATAAATGTGTAATACATGGTATTCTACATAAAAATACCATATTAATAAAATAATAAATGTTTGTGGGGAATGGTTTTCTACATGTAAATTTCATAATGATAAATGATTGTGGGAAATGGAATGTTGCTTCAAAACACAACTAGTTATATTGTTTTATAAATGAGTTGTGGTCATGGACTACAACATCAAGTACCCGTGGGGTATTTGGAAAGGTGATATAGGCCTAAAATTTTGGTTTTGGAATATTTATAAAATATAGTAGTAATATGAATTGAAAAGGAATGATAATTGAAAATCATGGTATTGTGATACAAATTTCACTCTGACACAAGGCGAAAAAAGTATTGTGGTTTTCATGTCCTCAGGAACCCTATGTTATATTTGGTTAAATTGAAAAATAAGTTCAAATTTTATAACAATATACTTATTCATTTTAAATTAATCTTTATAAAACACCATTCATTTTTATTGACAGTATTGTGTTTTAGATGTCATTAGGGGCAGGCTACTGAGTTGTACTCACACCCTACATGGGATGCCTTATCGATACCCGAATATATTTTGTGTTTACAGGACATGATAAGGGAAAAGGCCCTATGTTATATGGTTGATTTTTATTGGATAATTAAAGAAGTTACAATACATGGTGTTTTTATCCTCTAACAGAACGTTTTGTCATTATTTAGTGCTTTTAATTTTGAAATTGGACCCATACTTTTCATAACCTTTATACTTTTTAGTATTGGATTTTTTATTCTCGTTTTTATCATCATGGGATAATTTATTTTATTGGTTATTTTTCATTTTATTTTTTTATTATTACTTATTTACACAGCTGTATTACTCTAGAAAATTTGTTATAGCATCCCCATGATTGATATTATAACCTCACATTTAGTCGGTAGCCTCTAGCATACGAGGGGTGAATTGGAGGTCATGTGACCAAGAAGCTTGAGGAAATGGTTTGTGGAAGCCGATATGGGACGTTATAATTTAGTACCAATCATTATAGGATGCGGGAACATTAAAAACCACTTATATCCCCCTTTGGGATCAGGTTATGAAAACAATACAGTTTATGGAAACTAGATCTCTCTCTTTCCTACTCCAATTAAATATAGTACTCCTCCAACAATTAAAAATGTTGATTTTATGGATTTTGTATACAGAGATTAAACTTATTTCTCACACAATAGATGATTCATGTAATTTAGAGGGTAGTGGTGATCCCAACATTTTATCATCCCCATGTAAATGGCCATAATCCTCGGTGTAATCCACAATCAAATTTCAAATTCACCATGAGTCATGCCATTCTTTATAGTCCTACTATTATGGGCCTCCTATTTAATATAATCGCCAATAATACTATAGAAAATTGATTTCACCATAGGTGTGATACACCATGAGAACTGAATTAAATGGGATTTTATTCTGGTCTTACTTAGGTACATTGTAAGACATTATAAGGTCTAAACCCAACACCCCATATTCTCCATAATTTTCTCTTAAATACATTCCCAGTATGGTCATTTAAAACACGGAAGGGCTTATTCAATTTTTTTCTCCTTAATCGACATCATTTTTTATAAATAATTTTGATAATAACATGCCCCCACCTAGAATCCTACATCACTTCCATGTTCCTCAGGCCACTTCAATGCATGTCCCACACCAAACATTGACCAGGAAGCTTCCTCCTAGATGTCCTTTTAGCATGAGTTTAATATTCCTTGTTTTAATCCAGACACACAAGCATAAATGGTAATGTTTCAAATTTTGTGGTACTAAATTAAGTCGGTTCACATTCCTTTCATGGGGATATGTTGGTTGCCTATCCCATGGGTCTGATCAGAAAACATAAACAACTCATGCCTCTAAATAAGATGAAAAATAGTAGAATTACTAACTACATGGATTATAACATGTTTTATAATTTATAAATATATAAGAATATATAATAGTCATTTTAAATGTTATAATCTATGGAGGAGCTTAGATACATATAGATCTCTCCATTTATGGAGAACTTTAGATAAGGATTGATGATTCTGAATTCACTCCAGTTAATAATTGACCATTAATTATATGGTGACCCATGTTCTACATGGGAATGAAAAAATGTTTCATGAACATATATAATATAACATCGATAAGATAACCCTAATATATTCCTTTATCCCCCCCAAAGGGTGTTACGATACCGACGTCCCATCCTCTTAACCAATGTGAGTCTCTATGTGTTACAGATCCATTTCTCGACAACCACATACATTTTGAAAATATGTTAATTTAAACTCTCGAATAATGAAATTATTTGGTTTTTATATCATAATGAACAACCAATTGGAAGATTTTATTAATAATGGTTAACACAACATGGTTTATTGTGAAATATTCAAACCCCCCAAAGTCAGTCATATAATGAACCACAAGTTTCTTTATTGAAAAAAATAGTGGACCCGATGTGAAATCAATTAACTGGGGAATCACCTTCTTATGTTAAAAAGGAAAAAAATCCTTGTTCTCATTGATAATTTTTTAATAAAATTCTTGTTCACCATTTATTCATCCTAAATAATTTCAACATAACAAACATAAACAGAAACAATTCGGATAAACTATGAGATTGTAACATAAAAATATTACCTCATGTGTATTATTTAAATCATAATCCCAATTAAAGAATAAAAATATATGAAAAATTAAATGACATAATAATAATAATGAAATTATTAAAATTAAATTTTACATGGCTTTTATATACATGTCTTAAAATATGACTTGTGTGTATCATTATATATGTCCCAAAGAAGACAATTGGAGATGAAATTCCCCTACCCTATGTCTGGGCAGTGTTCGTAATCATCCAAACATCATATATAATAAATATATTTTTATGATATGTATATTAAATTACCATAATAATACATATTATCATATATATTATATACTTATGAATTTATTTTACCAATATATTAAATATTCCTTGATAAAAATAAACATCGGGTATTTACTGTTTAATTATTCATATATGTTTTATTATGTTTTTTGAGTAAATTGATTTTAATAATTGTACCATATTATATCAAATATTTAGAATTATATTAATATCATATATAATCATTATATATGTATTTATTGTAATACATTAATGATAGAGACAGAAAATGAATTAAACTTTATTGGAGATAGTTGGTCGTATATACTAATGTAATCTATTTCAATTTTTGGAATATAAAGAAAAAAAGGAATGAAAAGAATATATCACATTTGAAACATCATTATGGTGTCATATAATTATAATATATTGTCTATATTTATCCTTATTTCCTTCCATGATGTTTATTGGTGAAAAACGAATTGCATCTCTTTGAAATGTGATATTTTTATGTACACATGAGAAACATTATCATATCCATGTGGAGTGTAAAGTAAGAAGTAATATATGGTATTGAAATTGAATATTTATAATTATGATATTAATTTTTTTTATAATTTTAGTCCATTATTATATTCATCCTTGGAAGAATGTGATGGAAAACATATTACATCTATTCATGAGATTGTAGTCCATTTTACACATAATTGAAGGTTTCATTTCCCACATGATGGATGAAGATATATATTTATGTTATGAAATTAAAACAATATCCACAAGTTATATTTTATATTATTTTATTTTTAAATTGGAATAATTATGGCATAAATGATTGTGGTAAGAGGGGATGTGAGAATAATGATCTTCTTGAAGATAATTTCTTCCACATAGAGGAACCCTCTGTTGGATCTCTTACTATGAAAAATAGGGTTTGAAAATTTGGATTAAATATATATATATAGTATGTCTATAAATATGTTTTGGATTTATTTTTATGGGTTTTTCAGGATAAATGTGTTACGACGTGTGATATATTTAGGGGAGGAAGTTCACTTTTATAGTATAGATGGTGAATTTTTTTAAATACCCAGAACTATTCAATAAAAAGAAGTCAATATCAGTTAAAATCCTTAATATATATATATATATTTTTTAATGAATTATATGCTTTATTTGAACCTCTAACAAAAATATATGATCATTTTGTTTCTTAATGTCCTTATTTCATCACTTTTGGCATTTTATTTTTCACCATGATATATAGTTTCATTTTTTCCCTTTGTAATCTATTATTTATTACCAAAATGAAAATTTTATTTATAAGATAATTTGGACCCATATAATCTAAAAAAAATATTTCATTTATCAAATAATGATTCTGTGTGGGATGCAAATGAATCTTAGCATATGTGACTGTTATATAGAAAACCCAATTTTATCAGAATCTAGATTTAAAAATTTTTATTATGATTACTAATTTTTCTGAAAACAAATTATTATTTCCTAATTATATAATATAAATTATTTAGGATCCAATCATGGAGGAATTTAATCTTATTCCTTTATAAAATATCAATAGAATAAAATTTAAATTAAAACCCGCAATTGTAAGAAAGTTTTTTTCACCAAATTAAAAATTATCATAATTATCGGATGTTATAATATCCAAATTCAAAAAAAATATTTGTTATAACGGACTAAATTAGATTATTAATTTGATAATTTTTTTAATTTTACTTTTAAAACCATATTAAAATATAATGGAACATGTATATTTTATGATGGGAAATGTTGTTTTTAACAATATATATATATATATATTTCTATTAATCCAAAAGTTAATATTTCCTAAAAATTATAATAAATTAACACCAATATAATTTTAATATTTAAAATATAAAAAATTCATTCAAATTTGGAAATAAATTTTTTCAGAAGGGAAATAATAATAACAAGAATTTTTTATAAAGTATAAAAGGATATTTTTTGTAAATAGTATTTTCATAACATATAAAAACATTACTAATAATTTATTATTTTATTGACTGTATTTATTATTTATATAGAAAATTTAAAAATAATTTTTAATATATGTTTATTTTTATTTAATTCTACAATTATAATGTCCTGTTTATAAAAGTGATATTAAAATTATATTATTAATAGTACGTCAAAGTTAATTAAAACATGGTCTGGCATGTAAGACGACCAATAAATGAAACTTAATTTATTCAAAAATATATATTCCTTAATGTTTCAGGGTGTTACAATTATCCACACATAGGAATATTAAATTGAGAATGGAATTGGGCACTTATATTCATTCATCATCATTGGTGAGATATCAACACAACACTATTTAGCATTAATGGATTTTGATGGATGCTTATCCCTTAAACATGACATATATATTTATCTCGATCATGTTTTCATAGGAACCGTTTGATGTATTCCTATCATATATGTGTATTTTTATTTGAGAATGGGGTTCTCTCCAAATTTAATTTTTTTATCTAAAACTGCGGCTTTATAAAACATCAAAAAGGTATCTTATATGATACTAAAAGGGTCATGTTGTCACTTGAGATGTGACCATGGTAGGGGGATAAGTGTGGTTTCATACCAAGGTCAGATAAATTAAGTGGGGGCCATGGTCACATGTAGTGGGATTATGTTTTATTTAATGTAGAAATAGAGATAGTGGTTATAAATATATCTTATACATAGGTTGGTCTATGGTAGTTTCCCTTGTGACCATAATGTAATATTATAATTTTAGGTAAAAAATTTACGAAGTGATATTGAGGGAGTGTGGTAATGTGGAGATTTAATTTTTTCTCAAGTTTAATCACCTTTAATAAAAATAAAAATTTGTAGAAGAGTTGAATTTATCATGTTTTGTATGTATTTTATCTATTTGAGAACTATATGTTCGTCATTTTCAAAATTTTGTAGCATAGTTACATTGTATTTATTCTTTCACACCATCAGTTGTAATCCTCCTCCACTTATGAAATGTCCCCAACCCCAGTATCTGAGAGTTTGTTTTCAATTTTTTACATTGGTAATCGATTCATGGAATCAAATCCATGAGAACCAAATTGTTTAGTAGTCTTGGGAAAATAAAAACATAATGTAATTTCACAATATGATTAAAAAAATAAAATTACTCATAGTATTTTATCATAGAAATCCATTATCCCCCTTATCATATCCACATATATCAATTACCCAGCACTTCATAAATCATATAAAAAATAATGGATAGGAAAGGGGGAAACACTAAATCTTTGTAAGGGTATGCATATAGGGGAAAATGATATGAATAAATAATGAATAATAAATAAGGAATGTTAAATACTAATAACTCATGTAATTTAATAAATATCATAAAGAAAAAAATTGTTTGGTAGGAGTAAATAATGATTATGTAATGCTATATAAATATTCCCATGATCTAGAAACATGTCCAGGGATATTATAACTAATAGAATTATATTGAGGAAAATAATAAATAATTTTTTAATGATGTAATGAATAATCTGAAACATTCAAATATTATCATTGAGGTGTCGACCAATAGATCTGTAAATACCTTCAAGGCCTTCCTCCATGAGATCTATAAAAATAGGTAACCACTATACCAAAACCAAATTGAGTTGATCTCATGAGACCTATTGATGAATCAAGGAGCTATATCGGTCTCATATTATCCCATTATTTTTTTAATTTATTTCTCATTTGAGTAAATAATACAACTAAATCAACAAGACGTAATAAAACCAATTACAGTTTATACTCTATAAATTTCTCATAATTTATAAAAATACATTCCACGAAAAAACTAATCATCAGTCATCCTATGATTTATAGTGAAATATATCATTAGATTAAATCCCAAAAATAAAATTTATCATATGATATTGAATATGGAGAAAATAATATCAAGATATTATGGAATATTTCATGAGTATAACATGCTAGATTTACAATGAAATTTGTTTTTAGAATCTAAAACGAGCATCAGTAATAAATAAATAATATTTATTAAAAATAAACTTTTAAAATTTTACAATAATATTCAATGAAAAGTGGTTTTATTACTATACGAAATTTAATTCATTCAGTATAATATAAAAACATTCCTTTATGATATTTTTTTATGAAATATCAAAAATACTTTCTTATAAAAAACAAAGGGGGTTCCTTTTTATACATTTTGTAAATATTCAAGAAGGATGAAAATGACATTAAATTTTTTCTCAATGTAAATTAATTTTTTTAAAAAAATGGTCACGGAAGAGAAATATTCTTCATCCTATAATTTTAAAGAAACAATCTTGAATATTGATGAGATTTTCAAATAATCCCTTACCATGTGCGAATCTTTTGAATCATATGACCCATGAAAGACGTAATTTAAAATGGAATTTTATATACCAAGGATACAAATATATAATTGATATAATATATTCATATTTTATTATATTCACCTCACAATTGAAACAAGTGGTGAATATGGGATATTTCTCACAGATGTAAATTTGAGAGGAGTAACTCTTACAACATGTCCACATTTCATTGTGAGATCATTTAACCACACGTATAATAAATATAAAAAAATTTATAATTATATTAATATCTCTATAAATTTATAAAGGATCTGACAATAAAATTTTTTCACACTTTTTAATTAAATTTTTAACATTTAACATTATTTTGGTTGTCAAGTACTTTGGGTTTTAATTAATATTTTATATTTTTAGTTCTGGTAATTACAAATTTATTATCATTCCAAGTGACCTATAATATAATTAAGGGTATAAATTTCACAAAATTTCAAGATATTAAAATTATTGTCAATCGTAAAATATAGAGATAGGAAAATTAATTACACCATTCAAAAATATGATAAGCTGTTATGTATGCAAGGATGTTGTTTTCGTAATTCAATGGATTGAACAAAATAAAGGTACAAAATAATTGACTTTTTAGGAGTTATTTTTACATGTAATAGATCATATTTAATTAGTATTTCAGTATTTCTGACCATAAAAATTACAAGGTGATTCACAATGGGAAAAAAATCTTTTTTTCATAGGTTATTGGTGTTGGGTGGCTAACATGTAATAAATTGTCTGTATATGGATTCCGTTTATGAAAAAATCATATATTATTCTAAATAGTCTGTTTAAAAATGATTGTTGATGGGATGCTATTCCAATCATAATAAAATTTTTCACATTATGCATGCAAAACAACTTTAAGAATATTTTCAACTGGAATATACCCTTGAAAAAATATTATCCCATCTCTTTTTAAAATTGTGATGAGACATTACACCCATTATAAATTCAATGTCAGTGGAAAATCATATGTGATGAATCTTGTCGCAAACACATTCCATTATTTTTTTAATTTCGGGCTGGATATGTTCTTATCGAAAATAAATGGTCGAAAAGGGGTATTTGTGATCGGTCCCATCATATATACACTTTTTATCACCACCAAAATTATTTTTGGTGGGACGATTTGCAAAGGGACCCATCACATGTACTATTACTTTCCATGGGATTCCAATAAAAAATAAACACATCGTAAAAGATTTAACCTGTATATCCCCTCCATCTCAATTTTTCTCCATTCCAATCATCTCTGAAATCCACTATCCTTTTCAACTCTCATATGCTTCACTTTACTTTTTCTAGTTTGTTAAATATTACAGTAGTGCAACTTTTAAGCTTTGGATCCACCGAAAGATTCAATTTTATTGTATTTTTCTAATATTTTGATTTTTGATTTAATTATTTTATTAGATATTAGCAATAATTATTATTAATAATTGTTAATTATATTGAATTATAATTTGTGAATTTTATTTTTTATTAATTAGTTTTAGAAATATTTTGTTTTAATTAGATGTAATATTTTTATTTTAAATTAAGTAGTTATATTTTTTTCATTATTTGGTCAATTATCAGTAATTAGAAATTATTAGTTGTAATTATTTTTAATTATATATAATTAGTAGTAATTAGTTATAATTATAAATAATTATTATTCATTTGAAATAATTAGTATTAGTTAGTAATAATAAATATTAATTACTAAAAATTAATATTAACATCAAATAATTATTAAAAATTAAATACAATTACTAATAAATTGTTGTAAACTAATAAAAACTACTTCATATTAGTTCTAATATGTATAAATTATAAATAGTTTATAATTTTATTACATTTTTTTTTGTTGATAAGAAATTGATTTAATTTACAATAAATTGGTAAAAAATTGTATAATTAATTTTTAATTCATTAAAATTAATATATGAATTCATTGGGTAATATAAATTAGTAATAAATTGTAAAAATTAGTAATGAAACTTATAAAATTTTTGAAATTTAATTATATATTGATATATTCAAAAAAAAATGTTTTACTTGTAACATCCTCGACCTGAGAGCCACTAAACCGGTTCCTCGGAACAGGTAGCTACATAACCTCATGTGCTTCCCCATGCATGCCAAAGGTTGAGAATTAGTAGTGAGGGTGAAATATGCCACCTGGGAGACTATAACCTCATTACTAGAGTATGATGCATCAGATTATGAATTAATGAAAGGAAACAAAAGAGAATAATCAATTACATGCATAATTAACCAATTCCCAAAACTGGGTACAACCATATACAATGGTAAATATGGAATTCCTTGCTACAATGTCATGTGAGAAAAACCCCAAATAAATAAAACTGAAGGATCCTTAAAATGATTGGGACTCGATATTTGGAACCTCACCCAACATGTCCCATGTCTAACTCAACTCCCTAACATTATGCCCTTTCCCTAGTCCAGTCCTGCAAGCATGAAATCTTCTCGAGTATCCAATGGCGACCAGATTATGGTGTCAGTATAACCCAGTTGGCCACCCCCAACAGTGTCTAAAAAATATCCTTCAAAGGCACATAGTGCATGGAAGTGATAAATGATAACATGTTGGGATAAATAGTTCATTTGGGAATTCATGACTATGTTCATTTAATTTATTCTACTGTTGAATATGAGTTCACTATTGATGCATTTATATATTTAATCTACCCATTTCATGAGTCAAATGGATTACGCACATTCAATATTTCTATGTATATGGGAATAAAATCATATTCTATCTCACTTGGCATCACATTATAAAAAACTCTTAATCATCACCCCGATGCCTCGATCTGGGTGGAAAGAATCTATTAGGTGAATAGAACTTTGTCCCCTTCTATAACACATGCATTTAGGGGAGGAGCTAGAACCACTATCCAACTCAACTCATGGGAATAGAACCTGAAGTCGATACCCAACTCATCAAAGGCATTTGAACATTCCTATTTATCATTCATCACAATTAAAAATATCACAAAAAATATAGCCAATGTCATTCAAAACATCCAAACAATATAAATAAATGATAAATTAATATTATAGCCTCTATCCATTAACACATTCATCATTTATATCGCATAACCCATTTATCCCCATTCCAATTTTCATTCCAATCTTAGTAAGCATATTCTAGGATAAAGGAAATCCTGTAGAATTTTTCCATTAACACATTTGATCCCTTTTTAAATCCAACCAAACAACCACATAGTTCATTACACATCCTAGGTGTGTTATTAAACTCACATTTAACATCATATATGCATATTAACATTTTCATCCTGGGCTCTATGTTCTCACACAATAACCTAACACTTACATGGTTATATTCTATGTTCGTGGAAAATTGGCACACCCCACGGGTGGCCCTATTTTGGTATATTCATCAATAATGCATCCCATTAGGTTCAAGAGGGGTTAAATTAAATATTTAGACACCCACTATGTCACATCGTGTAAAATGAACCAAGAACTCATCCAAAGAGGGAAATAATAAAACCCCACATACATAAATCTACACAAAAACAAAGGGATATAACTTGTATACCACCTACCTTGAATCCATTGGAGAACATACTCCCAACTGAGGCCTTAGATCTAGATTGAACAATCCATTGATGGTTTACAATAAATATCACCAAAATAGTAGGGTTTGAGATCATCATATGGAGAGAAGGAGGACATACAATCCATAACCCAAAAAGAGAAGCAAGATGGTGATTATCCTTACTTGTATATTCAATTCTTAACAAACAATGCTCCAAATAGCCCTAAGATGAAGTTGATTGTTCCCTAGAAGCTCTTGAAGATTTTGGGGCCACACTAGGGAAGGAGGAGTTAGAAAGGAGGAAAATCCTGAGTTCCCCTTAATATCCCATAATAGATTTTTTTATGTTTTTAGAAGTTTCCAGGCCGCCCGGTTTGGCAGCATGGTTTCCCAAACGCTGTATATACCGTGCAAAGGATACCACCCACACTCCCTTCCTCCCAAATTGTTTTCTAGACCGTTTTCAAGGAACGTATAATTCCACTTCCCAAACAACCTCCCCTCAAAAGGTTTACCAAACAATCAACCAACCTTATTGATTGACTTGAATGACCCCTTCCCCCCTTTTCATGTCCCAGATACCTGGAACCCCACCAAACAATCCAAAGGACTAGGGGAAACACATTATTAACGACAAATGTGGACTATAACTGAATCAAAAAAAATAACATACCTTATAGTGATATTTGGGATCTTACAACCTCCCCCCCTTACGACGACTCGTCCCAGAGCTTCTCTTCTTGAGCATCACTGAGTCCTAAAAGAAAAGATATCAGGCCACTAGGCCTACATATCTATATCTTCCTCCCAATATTCTTCCTAAACATTTCCATGCTACCATATAACACTATCCAAGGGCACATCTTTACCCTGCAAAAAATTCCCACTATGATCCATAATATGTACCGGGTGCTCCGTAAAGGACGTATCGGCCTCAAGCTCGACATACTTGACACTTGTAACATTAGAAATATCATGGTGATACTTTCAGAGTTGTGAAACATGGAAAAAATAATGCATCTTAATATACCAATATGAAAGAGAAAATAATGAAGCCATATTTCCAACCCTCTCCACATTCTCAAATTCACCCACTTATCTAGGCACCAGTATTACCTGCTTCTGAATTCGATGGTGAACCAACGTTGGAGATAGCTAATAAACACATGATCACCCACCATGAACGAAAGAGGTATACTGTGTCAATATTCCTATAAATACTTCATACTTTAATCCATTTCCATATTCTTTTTAATCGAATGATCCTTCTCTATGATTCCTACACAAGAATCGATCCTAGCAGCATAGATTTCTCATCCTCTAAACAACACAACAAATATCCACCCGGTCTCCCATATAGTTCTTCAAAAGGTTTTATTTGAAATGCAGTATAAAAGAAAATGTTGTAAGAATACTCAACAAGTGGGAAGTTATTTTCCCATGCACCACCAAAATCTAGAACACATTCTATCGACGGGTCTTCTAATACCTAAATTGTACACTCTGGCTACCCATCAGTTTGTGGGTGGTAGTCGTACTAAAAAACACCTAGGTACCAAGTGCCTTCTATAGTCCCTTATAAAAGAAAGATGATAATCGTGGATCAAAATATGAAACTATAGTTCATGGAAAAAATTGTACCAGTACTATTTCACAAACATACAATTCTTTGAACTGGTCGACTGTGTAGGTCTCATGAATCCACAAGAAATGGGCCACATTGGATAACGGATCCACCATCACATAAATTTCATCATTCTCTTGATGAGTCCTCGAAATAAATTCATGATATCCATCATAATGTCATTCCACTTCCACTATGGAATATGCAATGATAGTAATATCCCACATAGTCGTTGATGTTCAGCCTTCTTGCCACAAAACTCACAACTTTTCCCTTCATTCCTGACCACCAAAACTACCTACGGAGATCATGGTACATTTTAGTCATGCCGGGATGCACATCCCGATTTTACGCGGGGAACTCATACATCAAATCCTATAGTACATATTCTGGAACCACAACACGACCATGAACATATGAAACTCCATCCGCACCTAGAGTCCAACTATAATGTGAATCCCAACTATTAAGACTTTCATTCATAGAAAAATACTCTAGATCCACTGAATGACTCTCTTTAACTCGGATCATAAGGGTATAATCAACTGCTATAGATGCAAGGGTCATATTCTTGTTCCTGTCTTGTCTCTCCAAATGCATATCTGCAAACTAGGACATCGTCACACATGCTAAACTGGATTCTTTAACATCCTGATTCTATGTCATCAAGCTTGGATCATCTGTCATACTATTAAATTTCCTTTGTGTTTAAATAAACATAAAATCAATGATAGTAGGTACTAAACCCCCCATCTCTATAGAAGATTCAAATACCACTGAGAACAGATGTATTTGACACTTTTATGGTCTATGAACACTGTGAAATTTTCTCCTGAAAACAATTAGTGCCTTAAACACATCCAGGCGTGAACCATGGTTGATAGCTCAAGGTCATGAGTAAGATAATTTTTTTCATGTGGTCACACCTACCTCGACCAATAATCTATAATCTGATCATCCTATATCAACACTACCCCTTTTCCAACACCAAGGGAATTGCAGAAGAAGGTGTACTTCTTACATGGTTCTGGTAAGATCAAAATCGATGTAGTTGCCAGCCGCTTCTTCATCTCCTAAAAAGAATTCTCACAAGTCTCTGAACAATTAAACATAACCCCCTTCTTGTTTAGGTCTGTGAGAAGTGCTTCCAATCAAGATAAATATCTAATAAAATTTCAGTAATAATTGGCCATACCTAGAAAACATCAAATATAAAATAAGTGTGTGGAATTGTCCCAAGACACCACATCCTACACATTTTTTGGATCCACCGACACACCTGACGTACATATGATGTATCCCAAAAGGTTGAGCTCATAAATACAAAACTTAAATTTTGATAGCTTGGCATAAAGCCTATGCTCCTTTATTGTACTCAAGACGATGACATGATGTATTTCAAGATCATCGTGAGTTTTTTAGTACACCATGATTTCATTAATGAAGAAAACTACAAAATGATTTAGATATGGGTGAAATATTCAATTCATCAAGGCCATGAACACAGATGGTTCATTGGTCAAACCAAACAGAATTATTAGGGTTTCATACATCCTATATTTGCTTTATAATGTTTTTTGGGGTTTTTCATAGGGTCTCACCTTCAACTGATGGTATCCCAATATCAAATCGATATTTGAAAACATAGAGGCACCGCTGATATGATCAAACAGGTCTTTAATTCTAGGAATATGTTATCTGTTCTTTACAGTCCTATGGTTCAACAACCTATTATCGACACAGAGCCATAGTGATCTGTCATACTTCATAGAAAACAACAGAGGATATCCCCATTGTGATCTACTAGTACATATAAACACTTTATTCTCTAATTCCTATAACTGATACTTCATTTCATGGATCTTTTCTTGTTCCATTTGATATGATGGAATGGAAACTGGCACTGATCCATGCAACAATTCGATTGTAATCTCCACAATTCCCTATGGTGGTAACCCTGATAAGTCCTCTATAAACACATCCTGAAACTAGTCTAAAAAAAAGGGAAAACCATTTTTCCATTCTCCTAATCATCTAATATAAGGAATGATACTTGTGTTGTGATTTTTCCCAACTACTCACGTAGCGGCCCCGTGAAGACCGCTCAAGAATCCAACTCACCATGAAGGACATAATTTCCCACACTGAGAGATGTGAACGTTACCTGATGTTAGTAACAGTTGATATGAGCTTGATATAACACCAACCGGTCAATTCCCAAGATTTGGTCAAATAATGACATCTGTAGGATAAATAGGTCACATAGAAAACAATATCCACCAACCTCCTTACACTACCTAATGTCCTCAACATGTACCCCTAACAGAGTATCAAGCGACATTATCCCACATGCAGTTTATATAGTTTAGCCCAAAAAACTACGAACTAAGTATAAATAAAGGAATTCTTAGCACATGTATCAAATAATTCACTAGAAATAATGGAATATATAGGAATCATAACTTGAATTATGCACATTCCTGGCTCACCCCACTTAGGTGTAGCCAGAACTGCGTGGAGATGGCCTACTCTTTTACCCTGGGCTCCAGCCTATGTGCTCTATACTACATGGCTCTATTGGTTAGAATGATCTCACCCCAGAGTTCCACATCCATCGCCTCTATCAGAACGGACCATAGAGGTCCAACTTCTTTCCTGATAAAGGGTAACCAACTCATTATCTACACTCAGCATCTACCTATGACCTCCATCATTCTATGAGTGTCGCGGGTTCATGTAGAACTTATGCACGTGGTCTAACCAACCGCACACACAACACTCAACTGGTGTGTGGGGAAACTAGTCACGCTTGTTCCACGACCTTCAACACGGATAACAGAATACCTAGTCACAACCATGAGATATTGTCCCCCTCTTATGACATATCTGGGCACATCCACCCTTCTGAAAGGTTTCAAATTGGCAATTCCTACTATCAAAATCCACACAACCTACTCGCCTAGTTGGTGCCACAATTTCACTACTTAAAGCTCACATCAGGATCCTCTATGAGATGAAGGATTTATATGCCACCTCAACATGTATTTTCAAATGAATGATATTCACATGAGATTTTCTCTCATGTCTTAGCCCATCCTAGAAGAGTTTCACCACAACTACCTCGTATCTTGTCTACATTGGAACGAAGCACCTCAAATCAGTGAAACAACTAGAATATTCAATCACCGACATTGTACCCCAAGTCAACCTCATGAAATCTGTAGTCTTATCCTACCTCAAGTTTTTTGGATAGATGTGTTCAAAAAAATCTCTTGAGAATCCTTCACTTCATTCCCTATGACTGATCTGTTTGAACCATAATGTCCCACCAATGTCTTTCTTGACCACATTACATATAGGCCGCTAACATTCCTCGCTTCTCAAGATGAGTCCATAGATGATAAAATATAGTTTTGATGAACTCTATCTAAAACTATTCTATTTCTAGGCCACCATCTCCAGTGAAGGTCAGAGGGTGTTGTAGCTGAATCTCCCTGGTAACCTCAAACAATCTCGGCCCAACCTACACTAGGTATCATTCCATCATCTACATAAAAGAAGAAATGTTAACTCTGAACATGTCTTCCCTATTTTCAGGGACCACCATGTTCTTCTTCTCCACTACTGGAGGATAATTCTTAGAAATTTCTTCATGTCACCCAACTGGAGCAGGTCTTCGAGGTGGCTTTTCTATAAAATTCCAAACATGATCTTTAGAACATGACCAAAACAATTTTACAAAATTAATATTACACATAGGTAGACTCATCACATGACATAACTAAACTGGTACGCATAAAATACGCTAACAATTCCACTCACAGATGGATCACTACAATTTTCCATCTATCCTAATGTCATGGATAAGACATGTATCTAATTCCTAAAGATACATGCTTTATATTTTCTTTCCCATTCAAAAAAATTTCCTATTTCAATTTACTCTAAAAACAGATTAATCCACTTTTAATTCTATATCTAACACCATTTTATAATTAATTCTTGACATTTTCACTTACCATTTTAATCATTCATACCATTTCATTATCACAATTCATTGCCTATTAGTAATAATATGCACCCTAACCTATGTATCACGCACACCGACCTCATGTGTGTGATTATTATGATGCATGCAACTTTTCTACACAGGTGACTAGAATGATGAATGAATGCACAATCTTGTACCTTTCCGATCAGGACAGAAATATCAAAATTCAATCAAATAACAAAACAACTGTATCACCGAATGGTGATATATCATCAAATATAACAACAGACAACAAGGACGACAATCCCCACTCAGGGTAACTTGGGTTTTCCCCGGTACACTGGTTAGCTACTCCCAAGTAAGAGCTAATTAACAAGGCCCAAATCATTCCTAACATCATGTCTACCATCCCCAAATATTAAGAAATAAAAAATAACTCCTTTGATACAACTTTGTAATGTCCCTGGACCCAGATCCCCTAAACCGGTCCCCCCGAGCCGGGTAGTTACATGACATCAAGCATGCCTCCTCGTACGCCCGACGATACCGACTAGCAGTGAGGGGGTAATAGGTTACGTGGGGAGACTATACCTAATCAAAAAAGTTTGATGTGGTATATAATAACTTATATAATAGAAACAAAATAGAACAATCCATAACACTCTTAATTAACCAATTCCCAAAAACTAGGTACAACCATATACAATAGTAAATATGTCATTCAAAGATATTGTATGAAGTGGGCCGAAGCACAATAGAAATTAAATAAGAGGATCCCAAAAATGGTCTCGACCCCATGTTTGGAAAATAACCCAACATTTACCATGTCCATATCAACTCCCAAGCATTGGGCTCTTGCCCTTATCCAGGCCTGCAAGCAAGAAATCTTCTCGGGCGCCCAATGGCGGCCTGAGCAGGTGTGAGTATTACTCAGTAGGTCACCACGAATAGTGTCTACAAAAAATATTGAAATGGAAGATTGTGAGTGAAAGTGATAAATGATAACATGTACGGATAAACGGTTCATTAGGGAATTCTAGACTATGAATTTTTAATTTATACTACCATTGAACTTGGGTTCACTACTAAATAATTTCATTATTTAATCAAACTTTTTCATGTATTCAATGGATGAGGAAAATAAAGTATTTGGAAACATATGTGAATACAATAAAGTCCCTTTTCACTAGGCATCACATTATAACAAACCCATAATCCCCACCTCGAATCCTCAGTCGGGGTGGAATGCAACCGTTAGGGGAATTGAACATTGTACCCTTCCCTAACCCTTTCATTTAGGGGAGGAGATAGAACCTCGGTCCAACTCAACTCTTGGGCGTAGAACCTCAAGTGGATTCCCCACTAAACCAATCCATGTGCATATTCTTATTTACCATTCATAACAATTAACCATATCACAACAAAACAGATCCAATATCATTCACAACATCACAACAATATCACTAAATGGGAAATTAAAATTATTGACTCAATACATTAACACATTCATCATTTATATTACCCAACCCCTTTAGCCCTATTCTATTTCCCATGCATATCCCACTAAGAATATTCAAGGATAACGCTAATCCCCTATTATTCTCCCATAAACCCATTTAATCCCTTTTTAAAACGCACCGAACACCCATTTAAGTTATTATCTAACATAGTTGAATTAATAAACTCTAACATCACATCCTTGAATCATATTACCGTATTTGTAATGGCCTCAATGTTCTCACATGAAGACCTTACACTTACTTAGCTAAACTCTATGTTTGGGGAATATCATCACACCCCACAGGTGACTCTAATTTCGTTGAGTCATCCTCATTCCATCCCATGATAATCAAAAGGGGTTCAATTAACCATTTTGATTCCCATAACATCACATCCCGTCAAATGAACTATGAAATAATCAAAAGAGGGAATGAATAAAAACCCAAAATGCACAAATCTACACAAACACCAAGGATTATATCTTGTAGACCACCTACCTGGAATTCGTTGGAGAACAGACTCCGAACTGAGGCCTTAGATCTCGGTTCAAATAACCCATAATAAATTTTCCAAAATATCACAAAAAATGTATGGTTTGAGAGCTTCAGATTGGGAGAAGGAGGAGATACAAACCCTAATACAAAGAAGGGAAGCAAGATGGTGATTGGCCTTACCCGGATCTTCAATCTACAACCAACGACACTCTAAATGGACCAAAGATTAGGGAGACTGATCATTGGAATCTCTTGGAGATTTTGTGGCATCCCTAGGGCTAGAGGAGGATGAAAGGAGAAAAATTCTGAGAGCTCCTTATTCTCTCATAATGGATTTTTTGTAAATTTTTAGAAGATTCCATGTGGCACTATTTTCCAACTCGGTTTTCCAAACCGTGACCAATCCATGCAGAGGCTTCTTCCCCCAAACCCTTCATCTCACACAATTTTCCAAAACCATGCGCAAGTTATAAATATTCTCATTGCCTACATGGAATCACTTCAAATGGTTTTCAAAACCATGTGCAAACCATGCAGACTACCCAGAAATCCCATTTCCCCCATTTTCATGTCTCAGCCCCATGAAAATTCCCTGAACCTCCACAATAATTTGGGGAAACACATTATTAAAAAAAACTTGGATTAGAAATGATACATAAACAAGAATTTAATTTATGGAGTACTCTGGGATCTTACGATACTCATTAGTGGTAATAATTAAAAAATAATATAAATTCGTAAAAAATTGTAATATTTTAATAAAAATTTATAAATTTAAATAATTGTCAATAAAATGATATATAATAGTATAAACTATTACAATTTATTATATATTAGTAAAAAATATAGTTAATAATAGAAATTAGTTCTGAATTGTACAAGTAAGTAATAACGTAATTAAAAGCAGTAAAAAGTTGTAATGAATTTTTATAAACTAATTAAAATTATTGCTCATTATTAGTAATTAGTTATAATTTTAATAAATTTGTAACACATTGTTATAAATAAATAATAATTAATAAACTGATATAATTTATAATCAATTAATATAAAATCGTATAAATTAACATAAATTAAAAGAAATCAATAAAAAATTAATAAAAAATATAAATTTGTCATAAATTCTACAAATTAGTCATAAACTATTAAAAATTAATACTCATTACTGGTAATTAGAATTAATTAGTACAAATACATAATTAATTGTTATAAATTAATGAAAATGAAAAATTTCATAGAAATTTAAATATATTGATATAAAATAGAATAAGTTATTATAAATTACAAGAAAATAATATATAATTTAAAAACTAATATAAATTTTTAATAATTAGTTAGAATTTACAACAAACTAATGAAATATAGTGTAAATTGTGAATAAATTGTTATAATAATCATAAATTAAAACTAATTAGTTGTAATTAGTTCTAATTAATATAAATATTTGAACAATTTTTATAAATTTATGAAAAATTAGAAATTGATATAATTAAAAATAAATTGATATAAAATTTTATAAATTATTAAAAATTAATCACGAATAATAAAAAATTAAACTAATTGGAAGTAGTAATAATTTTTAAGCATTAATAATAAGAAAATAAAAAATAGTAAATAATAGTAATAACTTGTTATAAAGTGATAATATATAATACTAATTAGTGGTAATTAGTAATAATATGCACAAATTTTTAAAACTATATGGTAATTAGTAATAATTATGTGTAGATAATGATAATTATTATATGTTAATACAAATAATTTGAAATTAATAAAAATTAGAAAAAGTAATTGGTTGTGACAAAATTAAGTAAAAATAGTTGTGATTAGTAAAAATTAGTAATAATTGGTAGTAAATAAAGGTAATTAATAATAATTGTTATAATTTAGTTTAAATTTTTAAAAACAACTAGTAGATGGTAAAAATTATTATAAAAACACATTGACTAGTAAAAAATAAAAATAATAAGTTGATGTTAGTAATATTTGTTTCAAATAATGGCTATAAATTATTAAAAATATAGATGATTAGTTGAAATTAGTAAATAGTAGTAGTAAAAGAGTATAATAAGTAATAACTAGTAGTAATGAGTAAAAACTTATGGTTAATCGCTATAATAATCACATATTGGTGGTAATTATTAAAAATTGACCATAAATCACAATAATTATTAATAATTACAGAAATTAGTGGTACATAGTAATGATCAGAATTTGTTAGTATAAATTACTAGAATACAGAATATGATATAGTTGGTCAGTTTATATGTGATATGAAATGACAACTTTATAATTGGCTGGTATAAAATGGTGCAATAAATAATTTGAAAGCTTTTAGAATAAATTGGATTTAGCACCCAATTATTGTTAAATATTTGATTTACAAATTTTCAATAATTTATTATTTTTTATTACTTTATATTAAAGTTAAAATAATTTTTGGTAATTAGTTTTAATTTTTTATTTCTTCGAAATATTAGCCTTATTTTTAGTATAATTTAATATAAATTAATACTATATATATAAAATAAATAATAATGTGTGAATTAGGAATTTCTAGTGATCAGGTGATTCTATATTTCCAATATGTCCCATTCCTAGCCAATATTGTCATTTTGACACCCGAACCTGGGAAGCGATGGTGTGACCATTAGAAGATATCTACCAAAGTTACTAGTAGAGAAGCTACATTGATGGTAGGACATGGTTGTCATAAGTTGATGCAATGGAAATTTTGGACATGGTTGGAATAAGTTTCATTCATCAACTAATGTTTTCCAAATCAATGATTTACACATTTTTTGAATCATATAGCTTTCAATCATGGGGTAACTTGAAAAGACCAATTTGTACCTTTCATATTCAATTTTTTCATCAATTCACAATAACTTGAGTAGTCATGTTGTGACATGTTAACAATATTATTATAAATGGGATGAGGAGATGCATCGATGATAGGACATTGTTTGAATAAATTCTTCCAATTGTAAAATTAGATACTTTTGGCATAAATTGGTTTCCAAACCAAAATAATGTAAAATATATGATGTACATATTTTTAATAAATCATAGAATTTATACACTTATGTTTCATAGAAATGAAAAATCCATGCCATCCATGTTTGGATATGTCATTTGTCCACCAGAACTAGGGATGGTGGGATGTGATGTATCGACAGAAGCCGTAGGAGGAGGAAGAGGAGATGCATCAATGAAATGAAAATCATCACGAGAATACAATGAAGTACTTGGGATATATATTTTAAATTAAAAATATTATGTTTTGTTTAGTAAAAATTAGGGACAGAATAGTAAAAAATAATTATGAATTAGAAATCATTAATAGAAAATAAAAAAAAATTAAACAATTAGTGGTAATATGATGAAAATTAATAAAAATAAGTAGTAATTAATAAATATTGGAAAATATTATCATTAAATACCTATAATTAGTTAAAATTATAATATAATTATTATAAATTATTTTTAATTAGTAAAAATCATGGATAAATATTTAAAATTTATAATATTTACCTGAAATTTTATTTTGTTTTTACAATTTATGAACTTTTTTGGATCATATTTTTCATATATAAAATTAATCATAATAATTTAAATATTTCAAAGGTAAATATAGATCGAGGAATTCAAAAAAAATTATTATTATAGGATCGTAATTGAATAAATCATTATAGAAATTCAAACCATTTTGGTATAACTCTTACATATATTAAGGATGTTGGTGATTTTTAATCATTAGCATTATAAAAATTCGAATTTGATTTATAAGGGACAATTAAGTGACCATGAATGAAAGGTGATATGAGGAGTTTGGAAACGATCAAGAAATGTGGGGGTCATCTATTACTTTTTGTTTTTTTGAAAATATAGTTTTTTATATTAACATGGTTAATGACTTTTTAGGGAAGTTACTTATAATTTGGTTCTAGATCTATCAAAATTAAAAACATTATTTCTGGGTGAGGCTGGTGAATATTTTCAACTAACATAATCTCATGATGTAATTTATTAAACTCTTGATTTGGAACCATCCTAATTCTATGAGTGTTGAGGTATTTTGAGGATGTCTCAAATCATTGATTCTAGATAAAAAAAAATTAAAAAACATGGAAATTTTATGTCAATTATATCAGATAATGGAATGTCAAATAGCTATTTGGATCAGATATACTCTTTTGTTAAAGTACTATTACTTTAATGAAGTGTGTTTCCATCAAATTTATATGAGAGAAAGAGGCTAGTTTATAATTTGGGTCATGGTTAACAGAATATTCAGGCATGTTGAAATGATTACATCTTATATTATGGTGAAATTGGGTAATTAGTTTGTTGTCCTACATGTGGAAAATTGAGGTAAAAAGTGGGTCATCATGGTATGTTTGTAATTATTACTACCAAATAGTTGAGGTATTTCTCACTTTCACCCAGATTGAAATGTTTATACATTTTTCACATCACAATATCATTGATTTTATGGAAAAAACAAATACATGAACCTATAAAAGCTTATATCATCAAATAGATTGTGATTCATGGTAACATTTTAACCCAGTACATCTGTTTTCTAATTCAAAAGATCATAACATTTGATTGAGTGTTTTTTTGGATGGGTTCTATCTATTTAGTTCTTATTGTTTTCTATATTCATATTAGACTATCTTTAAAACATTTTACAAATTACCTACATAGTTGTTGATTAATGAGTCATATTTTTTTTGACTGTCTCATTTCTAGAATATCTAATAGAAATATCTATTTTTATTTAATCCATTGATTTATTAGTGACATTTATTATAGAGTAATGGGATTATTAGATATGATGTTGTTGTGAAATAAAAATTTTAAACGAAAGCTACATTGATGTGGGAAATTAGTGACTTCCAAATATTTGACATATTATTTGGTTAGAGTACACATGGTCAAAAATTATTTTTACATTGTAAGATAGAAAATAAATATTTTATTCTTTCCAATGGAATAATTAATTGTTTCTTCAACTATCAAAGAATTTTTCTTCCTACATATCATTATATTTAGAGGGATATATATCATTCCGGAAAGGGTTAAACAAAAAGTGATGGACCTATCAAATTGATCATAACTATTGATTTAAAATATATTGTATCTTCATTAACTCACATTACCATTGGATCAATGTTAATAAAAAATATTGATGTATTTGGGAAATAACACAATTGGATAATACATTTCCTTTTTTAGGATCTAGCAAATTGGTCTGAGTTTTTGGTCTATCAAATGTTGTATGTCATGGATATTGAAAATAGCATTTTCATATTATATTTTATATAGTTTTTGATACACCTCTTATTATTAATCATAACTTAATGGAATGATTATATCTTTCCCAAATATTTATGAGAGAAGAACATAAACTATTTTAAAATGACACTTCAGAAATGATAATTAATCCAAAAATGGCTTATGTATCTTAAAATGAAAATATTTTATTAATTTTACAGAGGGTGATAGAACTGATGCATCCATATTGTTGTTTTTCAATTTTCCTTGATCAATTAGAAATGACCAATTCATCGGATTAAAATGTTGTGAAATTCATGTTATAATAGATACTATTATACCAATTGTATTGAGAGCTATGTTCAATTATATGAATTTATAATCTCTAACTGAATTATAATATTTTTTTCCAATACATTTTTTCCTAAAAAACATAATATTATCCACTAAGTAGACTACAAGAATAATTCAATTTAATATTATCCAAATTGGATGAAATATTCCCACAATCTATTTTAATTCACTAGACCTTCTGATATTACATTTTCCTCACGCAGAAAAAAAGTGGTCATATGTAGTTGTAATTAAACTACCCATTCATGATTTTAATGTAGGTATTGATGAAAATTGTTGGAAAAGAATATTTAAAAGAAGGATTTCTTGTAGATTTTTATATGTATTAGGAAAAATAATTCTTCTTTTATCATTGTTTTAAATCAGAATATCCTCCAAAACATACCCACGTGGGTAATAATGATGGAAATGTCAACTATTAAATGAAAATTATATTTTCTGTTATTAATCTTCCATATCATTGATTTGGTAGAGTCTATGAATGATGGGTTTTAAATAATGAACATCACAAGGATCATATATATGTTATACACATCTATGATGGAATGAAACCATTTTTTTTTGGAGTTATCATATCACTTAATCAATAATTTTTATGTAAAATAATATTTTTTTTGATTTTATGATAATTATATCAAAAAATACTTTAAAAAATCACTAGAGTTTCCAATGATGATTTTTATAAAAATAATTTATCCTATTTCTTTGAAAAACATGTCATGTAAATATTTTATGGTTTAATATATAAAATAAATTTATAACTTTTTATATTTATAATTTCTTTTCAAATATTTTGGAATATTCACTATATGATATAATTGATTGTTGATTTTTTGTATTGTTTTACCCACCATCCAAAATGGTTAAATCCTAGAATGAATATCTAGTGAATTATTTTTCATATAATTAAAATGAATATAGGGAATAAAAAACTAGGAATAATTGTGTTTTCTTGAAAGGATCAGATCATATAGAAATTAATGATTACATTTGCGGCATGATGGATACAATAATTGAACTATGTTATATTTGAAAGAATTACCTAGCAATGTTTAAATTTCATAGTTGGATACTGATAGAGGGTTGTGTGGTCACCACCACCATGAACACATCAATATTATATATAATGTCATCTTGTAGTAAATGAACCATTTTCCTTGGATCATGAGGAAAATAAAATAAATTATGAAAATTATTATTGTTATTCTAGATAATTAAGTCACTGGTGGAGAATAATAAAAATGAAATTTCTTGAAAATGTGTTTATCAGAAGTGAATGTGGATCCTCTAAATAGAAGGGAAATAAAAATTTTTAATATGATACTCAAAGTCAAAATTTTCCATAAAGACACACAAATATCTATTATAACACCCTATAGTTCTATTTCAATTTTAATAATTATATAATTTATGGAGAAATGATTTTCAAATAGAAAGACATGATAAAGGTGAATTATCTATAGAAATTGATTATCAATTGATGAAGCCATATTAGACCGTGACTTCTCAAAAATGGGATGAGTGTCACACGAAGAATAGGGACCAAGAAATATTTTCTACAAAATATGATGATGCGATATAGTTGTAGGAGACTCAATATTCCTTCAAAAAATACCAGTTGTTGGTATAATATCCTCATTTTCACATGTGTGTTATAATTAAACCAATGTATTTTGGGTGTCAATATAGAGGGGATCTCATGGAGAGCAACCAGCATTTTTACATAGCATGAGTAGAAGCTGTGGTTTCAATTTGATCTTATAGAGACTATGAATAGTGAGAATGAGGAGATCCCTCAGTAGAAATAGAAACTGTGGGAGGAGATGCGTCAATGGTAGGAGTAGAAGAATGGGTAGTCAATGATATATATATGGCATATATATTTTGAATTACGGATGGAGTTTCTTCCACCGCCTTCTCATGATGAACTCCAATCCCTAAGTAATTTATTTAGTTTTTAATAAATCTTTTATTTTATATATTTTTTGTAGTATTTTTTTTAATTCGTATATCTATATTCATTATGATTCATATTTTTTATTTTTATGACATGTTTTTTATTTTATGAAATTAAATGAAATTTATTTTTTAAAATTTATTATTTTTTAATTTATATAAATTTATGTGTTATTTTTGACGGCTGATCCCTACCATCACAAATAATTATTTTAAACATGATGGACCTCTTATAGTATATAAGTATAAAAAACCCGGATCAAATTATTTTCAACACTGTTTTCTGGAACAGGTTATTTGTGATGTGACCCTATCGCAAATGACTATTTACGACCAAATACTATCGATAACAACCCATATCAAATTGTTTAATTTTTTTACTTATGAAAAAATAATTAATATATTATGTTGAAATGATAATATTTATGTACATATGAGCGATGTTTTCCTATTTAGTTGGATGCAAATGAGAAGGAACAAGGTTTAACCATTATCTAAATAAAATAAAACTATATAGATGATATTATATTTTTTTTATGGTTACATCACATTGAGAGTATGTATAAGAAGAAATTTCTTGTAACATTCAGTAAATAAGACTACCTCTTCTTTAGGGGGATTTCTTTAGATATCATTATTTGGGACTAGGGGTTACTATTTCATAGTGGAAAAATTATATAAAACATATATATGGATTTAATGATGACTAATGAATTGATTTTTTTCATATTATATGGCTCAATGTGTCTAAAGGAATCAATATGGTGGGTCCATTTTAAAATTGAGGTGAGGGGAAGTTTCAGAATTTGATAAAATTTTAAATTAATTTTAATAAATTCTAATGTCTAAAATATTAAATATTTATATAATTAAAAAAATAAAATATAAGTATAAATATATTCAGTGAATAAAATTTATTCATGTTTTGGATACTTTTTTCCCCTTGTCCATTAGTTTTAACCCCCCCTTAACCATTTTTACAATTACCGTACTATTAAAATTGTTTATGCCATAGTGGTCAATAATTTTTATATAAATTTAAAAAATAACAATAAATTGAAAATGAAATATATAATAAATCACATATCATTAATGATTTTGAATGTATGTTTCAAAAGAATTTATATAATCTATTATAATATTATTTAGTATAAAATATTAATAATGTCAATTTTTATAACTATTCATTAATTTGAATATTATTATATCAATAAAATAAGAACACGTTGAATGAATCATTTAATTATATACCTAACATGTCATGGTAATATAAAAACTTCATGGATCATTGTTTTGTAAATAGTAACTACTTTTATAATTTATAATTTTATTTATTTTGTTTTTTCATCAATTTATAATTAATATGTGAGCATTATGATAGCATATATGGTAACTATTTAATCACTATTTATTAAAAATAAATTAACATAGTTAAGATAAATATGAAATAGTTTAAAAAATTATTTATAGTATAACATGTCCCCAATATGACCACATAATTAAAAAACTATAATTATAAAAACCAAGAGTGTGACATGTTCGATAATTTATAAAATAAAATACTATAAATTTCATAATCTGAACCAAATACCCATCAAATTCCATGTAACTGATTCTTTGATATGTATGAAATAAATGAACTCATCGAATAATAAAAATAAAATTTTTATGGACATTTTATTGTCCTCGTCAATTTATTTTTAACGTTAATTACTAGATTTACCCTTGACTGTTGTTAAAAATATTATTAATGTTACAATTCACATGGATCAAAACTACACAGGACCAAATAAATAAATTTTGAACCCATAAATAATAATATGGAATTTATTTTAATCTATTTTATATAAATAGGTGGAATAATTTAACTTATTATTAAATAAAAAATATAATGAAAAACATTAAAAAATACCATTTAATTTATAACAATTATATAAAAAATTGATTCCAAAATGTATTCTAATGAACATAATTGGAAAAATAATTATATAATATATTAATATATTAATTTTAATATATTATAAAATAAAATATTAATTTTAATATTCTTGTTATAAAAAAAAATTCAATGAAATACTTAATTTTAACAATTCCATAGACAAAAAATTGTTTTTTAAAAAACCCAAAAATTAAGGTTAAGATAAATTTGTGATATTGGTTTCAAAAGATTAGTAATTTTTATAAAATAATTTTTCAAAAATTATAAAATTTTGTTTATATAATTTTCACATTAAATATAATAAAAATCAACCATTATGAAAAAAAAATAAATTGACAATTATAAAATTTAATAGTTTATATACAAAGAGTCAAACAATAAATTTTTAATGATTAAAGTTATCATATATATTTCATTATATATTTAGGATTATTAAAAATATAAAATTGAATAGTTACGTTATAGTGGTTAGGTAATAATGATATTATTTTATTTGTACATAATTGTTTCTTTGAGCTCAGTGTTTCATGTTTTATATGCTATTGAACATAGTGTAATTTATAATTCCAAAGTGTGTGTCCACTTTAAGATATAAAAGATAATTAATTTACATAAAATAAAAAAATACCAAAAAATTATGTGGTAATAAATTCTCTTCTACGATTGGTCTTTTATGCCATATCTTTTATTTAATATGATGTTCATCTTTTCAAATATTGGGAGGTTACATTATTTAAATTTAATTAAACATCATTCTATAAATTTAATCTTAATCTTAGTAATAATTACTTTGACATATGAAAATTCAATTCCATAAAACTAAAATTGTGAGAAGAGTTAATAAAACATCATCTTGATAATATAAAAAGTTAATTGTAATGGTTATAATTAATAAGCATAAAACTAGGTTTCAAACTAGAAATACATTGGTTGGAAGGAAAGAAATTGATAGGGAAAATTTATAAATGTTCAAATATTAATGTAGGGAAATATATTTAATTTGTTAAAAAACATAATGATCAATAGAAATTAAATAACAAAAAATCATAAATTTTTGATGAGTCTAAATAGATTTTATTCGTTCAATATGAAGGAAACCGGATAAAATTTATTTTTAATGGTAATTTTTAAGAGTTGAAGTAATCCATTTACATTGTGACTAATAAAAAAATAAAATATATTGAATTGATATATTAATATTTAATAGGAAAATCCTTTCTCTAGATTTCATTTAATAAATTCCTAATTTATCCTATATTCCATGAAATATATATTTTAGAGAATATTTAATTCATTATGAACATTTAATGAATGAGATGATCCATAACAAATTCTTTTGGCCTCTAAATATTTAACCAAAATTAAATTCTCCACACATGTTTTCCAGAAATACTGAATTTTTATCTTATTTAGTTTCATAAATTTTTTTCCTTTTAAGAACCTCAAAATTAATTCATGCCTAATTGTTAATCCAAATATACTATCAAAAATTTATTTAATTAAATGTTATTTCCCTAAATAAAATAAATTATAAACTACATTAACTTAATAATATTTAAATACTATGATTATATATTCTCTAAAAACTTGTTGATCATTATAAAAACAAAAAAAATAAATCATAAAAAATTTAACTATCCCCTAATTCTAAAATAAAATTTCATATCATCAAATATATTCCATAAAAATGATAGGGAATTAAACTCCATCAAAAATAGAATAAACCACTTTTTCATGAAATTATAAAAATATTCGAAGGTTATTAAAAAACTGAATTCAATTTCTTAATGACATTATTTCCTTTATACGAACTCTATATTAATAACTCAATATAAGGAATTCATTATGGTTCACCATTCTATTTTTCAAAAAATGAAATACTTTTCATTAATTTCATTACCATTTAAAATAATATTTATTATTCGTAATGATGAACTATTGTGGAGAAATCTCTAGATGTTTCATTATTCATGTAACTACAATGGAAAAAAATTACAATATAATTTTAATGTACCAAAACATAAAATTTTCTATCCTTTTAGTTTTAAAATTTAAAATTCATTGGACCTTCCTTGGCCTAATAATTAATCATCTGATTGGGAAATTTACTTGGATAATTCCCACAATCCCCAAACGTAATATATTGAAATAATAATGGATTCCATGATGTAATTTATTCTTTTTCATCATACTCTTATTTTCCCCCCAAAATTCATCCATTTATGCGCATATTATTCACATAGAAAACATTTTATAATTCAATTATGACTCCCACCATGATATATATTTAAAATTTAAAACATTAATTAGTTTTTTCTCATTCATCCTTGGTACCCATTACCAATACTCTTAATAAACAATTTCAATCTATTTTATGATGTGTTAGAGTGTTTAGTATGATTTATATTTTTAACCATATATTATGAAAATGTATTTGGAAAAATAAAAATATATTTAAATACAAGTATAATCTAATTTTATTTCTCATAACTATATAATTTTTTATCATATCCAATGCTAACATGAATTGTTATGTTTAGGATGATGGCAAAATTATGAAACCATTGTATCATCATCAATAATCGTAGTGTAGAAGCACGTCCTATTAAAAAAATATTTTTTATGATGTTATCATGTACATAGTCATATAATATTTGTGGTTTAAAGGATTATGTTCTATAATATAAGTTTTCCAAAATCAAGTTCCCATGGTTTCTTGAAAAATTAATCAACTATTAAATTTAATGAACCCGACACTAGTTTCCAGATTTAGTGGTTACATTATTATATTGTCACTAGATACAATGAGTCAATTAATGAATTGAAAAATAATTTAGTAATCTTAGTAATCATGTTTTGTATATTAATTTCAAATTAAAATTGAATGCATAAAACAAAAAATATTATTTTCTATGAGAACACCTTTATTCTCCTTATAATAGAACCTTATACCAATTAAAAAACACTTTCTAGAATCCTAATAAAAATGAATCATTAGAAAAAGGGAGATATGAATCTTTTAGTTGTTGTATATACAGAATAATCAATCATAAATAAATAATTTCTAATCAATATGTAACGGAAAATTACTAAAATCAAAATCTGGATAATAAACAATATGAAAAATATGAAAAAAATGCCATGAATAAATATTAATCAAATACTTCCATTAAACCAATAACACAATATTGAAAGATATCCATGGATACTTATTATAATATAATTGTAACATGGAATTCAATAAATAATTTAATTCATATTTACTGAATAATCTTGGAAAATAAAAACTAACAATCTTGATCATGGCCAGGACTTCAAAAAATACAATCATGATTTTTATCCGTGAAATCATCATAAACGGTTAACAACTCGGCCAAACCTATGATAGATTGTATCATGATAACTAAAGATTCATATAGAATATATATTTGGATATTAAAGTCACTATAAATTTTGAATTAATTCCCTATATTAGTAAATAATACAACTGAATAAACATGCCTTAAAAAAGTATATAACATTACCTATTAGAAGAACTAGTCATACAGAATATCAATAATTTCCCAAGTCAAAATAAATCACAAAACATACTAATATATAAGTTAAATGGAATAATTATAATAAATAATAAACACACTATTAATTATATAAATTTTAAATACATGAAAATGCATTAATGATATTAATGGAATAAGTTCAGAGGAAAAATAACCATTTTATAATTATTTTTTTAAAATACTATAAAAAAATTACATTAAATAATGAAATAATTACATTTTTATAAAATCATATAAACATGTAAAGTAATATATGAATCATTTAGGTATGATGATGGTGGGATATTCCAATTATCCAATATAAGACAATAAAATATTAATTTTACAATTTTGTAACAAAAATCAAATATTACAATATTTAGAAAATGACAGGAATATTCTTTGTAATTATATTTGGAAATAGTAAATCATTTTCAAAAATACATTAAAATATTATTGAGTAATAGAAAATTTAATTTCTATTGAAATTTTTATATATATTTTACATGTAAGATAAGTATTACTTAGGTGATACGTAAAACTAAATAGTCTCTAATAATGATGAGATTTTGAGATAAACATTAACACATGGTTATGTTTTGAATTATAATACCCATGATGTAAATAATTTAATTGTAAAATTTAAATATAATATAGATAATTATGTTCATGATATAATATATTTAAGGGGAAGTATATTCACTATACAGAACAAATAAGTGGTGAATACAGAATTTTCCTTATTGAAGTAAAAGTGAGATGAGAAATCCTTACGTATGGTCCATATTTCATAGACTTTTATTTTAACAAAATTTATAATAAATTAATATTTATTATACATATATTAATACATTAATAATTTTATATATCACTCAAAAATAATATATTATAACATTGTGTTAATGACATCTTTACTATTATAATGAATTTGTGAATTAACTTATTTGTTTTTCATGTCTGTTTTGATATATTATATAAAATCCTATAATTTAATTATTATTAAATAATCAAAATAATATTATAAATGGAATATATACCATATTAATTAAATAAATAGATATTTATATTCATCCATAAAATATAGAGATACGATGATTAATTACACAGATCATGGAGATGGTAGGTCATACATACACATTAGTTCAATTTTGATTTTTTGATTGATGAAATGAATGAAAGGTAAAGATTAATTAATCTTACACGAATAATTATTTTATCATATAATTTATTTATTTGTTTATTTCTTATTTATATTTTTATAAACATCCATATTAGGTGGCAATGAAGAAGTCATCGAACCGATATGTAGATACTATAATATGTACATACGCACATGTGAGGGTTCCTCTTATCAAATGATGGATAAAATATAAAATATGGTTGTACCATGATCATAATGAAATAACACTAAATTTATGATTTTTTAGTTATTTTTATAGTATATTTAAAACACAAGAAGAAGATTTATAAGTAGAAATAATGTTTCATGATTCAGTAAAGATGGTAACCTAGTCCTTACTGGACACCCTTTTGATCTCTTACTGATGGACCATGGTTTTATATTTTTGAATGTATGGAACCTAAAGGACATGGATAAGTATTTTTAGGATATCAGTGGTTATGTTTTGGTCAAGATATATTGATCAATGTTGCTAAATATGTATTTAAGTTAGTACACTTTTATAATTTATGTTTGGGAATCTTTTGGATGATTTTAATATAATAAGTTAATGTACATTATTTATCATTTCATAATGGGATAAAATTTTTATAATTAGAATATATATTGGATATAATTAGAAATTATTGCATCCAATAAATTTTCCACCAGTTTTGGAAATTTCATCACTGATGACATTTAGTTGGAACCACCCAGTTACCCCTTTTGACAAATACCATACAATTAATGTTTTTTACACTCTAAGGGTCTATAATTTTTTCATTAAAATGAAAGAAGACCCATATATGTAAAATTATTTATTCAAAAAACCATATACTAATAATTTTGTATGAATATAATATCTTTATGACTATTATATCATTTAATAAATAATATTGCTTTTATAAAATACAAAATTTCGTTAATTTTTTGAACTATTCATTTCATTTATTGTATAATATAAATAAAAAGTTTATTAATTAATGAAAATATTTTATTTTTTCACTATTATATCATGGTAATATATAATTTTTTTGGATAATATTTTTTATAACAAATAAAATTACGTTTTGTATTTTATATATAATTTATATCAATTATCCAACAATTGAATAATTAATGTGTCACCATTATATAATAATCTAATATAATTATTCCTTAACAAAAAATTGATAATAAATAATGTTGATTAGTATTATACTTCAAAATTTAAGAATATAATTTATAATAGAATATATCTTCTAGATATCACTATATTAACAATCCTGTAGTTATTATAAACAAGAGGGTGACATATTTGACTTTTATTGATATATTATAATATAAAATTCATAATCCCATCCAAATAAAAAAAATTCAGCATAACTGAATATTAAAATATTATTCCAGAACAATACAAAAATAATATGATTATATAATATTTTTTTTGTAATTTTATTGTTCTTATAATTCTTTTAACATTAAATACACGATATACCCATAATTAGGTAAACAAAAATTACTACAAGTACAATTCATATTGACAAAAAATTTATTGTTCATATTTAATTAATTTTGACCTCATTGATACAAATATTTAAATTATATTTTAAAATTCAAAACACATAGGTGGTAGAATTTATTTTAATAATAAATAGGAAAAACACTGTAGAGAACAGTTTTTCATAAAAATTCCTTATAAATACAATGTTTTGTTCCAAATTATAAAATAAAACTTATAAAAAATAACTTAATTATATTATTAAAAATATGAGAGAAATTATTTTACATTTAATTTATTTTTTACCAATATATTAATTTTAAATTTCTTGAAATGAATATACATTTATTTATAAGAAGAAGTATTTTCAATATTCATTGGAAAATAAATCATTTTAAAATAATTAAATGAATAATAAAACTGTGATAATTTTGATATTATGATTTAAAAAATTATTTTCATTTTATCAAATAAATATTTTTATTAGAATGAAAATAATTCAATATTTTACATAAAAATTTAAAAGAAACCATCATTTAGTAAACGTAATAAATTATTTTTATAAAATTTGATTGTTTCTTTAATAAGATTTAAACAAAATATTTCAATTGATTGGTAACATTACATGAATTTCATAATATTTTTAATACAATTCAAATCACCAAATTTAATGTCTATGTTATATTAGTCATGGTGAAAGAGAAATATTGTAATAGCATACCACAATTTCATTTTGATCTGTTTTGTTATGTGTATATGCTTCAAAACATAATGTTTTATTAAATAGTATGTTCATGATTAGTGCAAGCTATAAAGGTGAATAAATATATATAAAATCAAAATACCATAAAATATGGTGGTGTTACATTCTATTATATTATTTTTTTCCCTTTCATATACACTATGGAATTAAATGTTAATATTTTAAAATATCGAGGTGCTATATCTTATGGAATTATGATTCCTTTGTGTAGTCACATCAAAACGTTGAAAATAAAATTATCCGAGGAAAATAATAATTATTTAATATATTAGTGTTAAATTTTTTTTTAAAAAAAACATAAGAAATAAAACATTTATAACTTCACTATCTATATTGTTTCATAATTAAAATCAAAATAAATTTAATTCACCTATTAAAAATCATGTTTTTAAATTCATAATATATTTTAAAACGAAAAATTCATATCAATGAATTCCATATTGTTATTTCAAAAAAAATCACAAATTCATTTTCAAAAAAAATATAAAATATAATATTTTAAATTCAATAAAATAAATTTTACTTCATTAAAACTCAATAGTTTATTCAACTATAGAATTTGAATTCAAAATTGAAATCAACAAATCTAAAAAAATTAAAAAAATAACAAAAATTGAAAGAAAAATGAATAAAAAAATAAATTCCAAAATGAAAAATGAATATAAAAATAAAATTTTAATTTAATGTAATTTTAAAAAAATTCCAAAATTCCAAAATGAATAAAAAATATATGAATTATACTGTATTTAAATTAATAATTTTGTTATTATCAATGAAATATAATAAAACAATGGGATTTTATCTCCATAGTGTTTGAATTTCATGGTTGAATTTAATTTTAATGGGAGAATAAATGTAACAACGCATGATTTTATATGTATTTCCATGGTAGTATTCTTGATCTATTTGATTGATTTATTTTCACGGGACCTCATGACAAAATGAAATGTGATATTATAATCATTTTATAAGATAGATATTAAATTATTAGGTTTAAATATTAATAAAAAAACGTAATTTATGTATAATATTGTTAAATAATGAATTTTTTTCATAAATTCCAAATAAATATATACATAATTTTCAGTAAATTCATTTCTCGCTTAAAATATATTTTATTCTTCACAACTAGGTTTTATATTATTTTTCAAACAGATAATCAAATTAATTAGAATAATTTTAATATATTTTATTCATGGAAATAAATATAATTTTTGAGAAATTGATATCATTATTATCTGATGATTGTTTTTTGTATTTTTTAGAAATATTTTTTATTTTTTGTATAGTGAAAAATACCATTTTTAAAAAAGTTAACATAAAATTTTAATAAATAATAGAGTTAAATTCTCCCAGTATGTTGTGAATTTATTTTTAAATTAAAAGATAATTCATTTAAATAGAAATATAAAAAATAATTACATATGAATCAACATTATAGTTGACTTTTTAAGAGTTATTTATTTGTCATAAAAAACAAAATTTTATAGAAACTCTTATCTTTTTGGGAACTGATTTTATCTATGAAATTATATTAATTACTATTTATTATCAGAATTCCATAATTTTATATATTTTATATTGAATAAAATATTCTAATATTCCATTTAAGGTAATATACTTGAATGGAATTAATGTATAATCATATTTAAGCTTAAAAGGTAATTTTTTAAAAATGGGGTTTCATTACGTGTTGTGCATGTATGAAAAATTAAATACATCCACATATTTAAAATGAATATAGTAAATTGGATTCCATGTTTTATTCAATTTAATTTATATTAATTAATAAGATCAATATAAATATTATTCACAATAAATTTTCAAATTATAACCTTTTATTAGCAGAGTTATGATTAAAACATGGTTATTTTGGGGTTAAATTAAGATACAAGTCTAGGAATAAACTTTCAACATGTATAATGCTTGATGAATTAAAATATTAACAAATTAAATTCCCTGAAATACTATTTTTTTATGTTTTTTCACATTATCATGAATCTAACAATATATTATAGAAATCTTTTATGTAATTTCATCTATGTCACTCCCCTCAAAATAATGGTTGTTCTTATCATCTATTATTCAAAACAATTAACCCATATATTTGGGAAAATAAATAAAATGAAACCTTTTTAAATTTAATATGATAATATTACATCTTATGGTATTTTTTTAATGATATACATTTTAGGCTTGGGTGTATTTGGAATGTGGCCTTTCAATGAAGAGGAATAAATACTAACTGAGAACTTTTAATTTTATTACTTATCCCACCATCTCAAAAAAATTATATACAAATAGAAATTATTATTAAAATATCACAAATATCCATATGTGTTATTACAAATAATTCAAAACCATTTCCCACATATTATCAATCAATTAAAAAAATGAATGCATCGCTTATGCGTATGTGTGGGATACCACCTCCACCTATAAATATGATCAATTTCCTAGAAATATTTATCGCAGTAGAAATTTATAATGATTTAATTTTTATATATGACATCTATACTATTATAATGTATTTAAAAATCTGAATTATTATTTAACATTCATTATATCCATCCATCGAAAAGTGTGATGCATCACTCCTGCATAGGATGAACTACTGTGTCAACTAAGTGTTGTTATTCATTTTTCTGAACCATTTTATATGAATTTTTAATTTTTTTTAATAATGATTTCATTATATACATATTAATATATTATTTTTTTATGATTATGGATCAGTGATCAATGTTCAAGGACCAAAACAATCGATTCAAATCATATATGAAAAATAATGCAGTTCAAACTCAGAAATCACTATTTATATAATGATTTATAAATATATATGTATTTTAATGTTTTATGATGACTATATATTGTATGTTAGGAATGAATATGGTCCATATATAGAATTATGATAATTTTAAAAAAAATTTCAGGACTCTCGAGATCTTATGATGTATGAAGAGATTAACATATGGGTTCTTCAACTAAACATAGTTTCATTGAGATTTGTTATATTTCATGCCCCAATTTATTTTCAGATTGTTATTATACAACACAATTAACATGTTATATCATGGAACTTTTCTTATAATTTTATGTTGTTAAAATAAAAATCATTTCATCAATGGAGTTTTGATTCCATTTTTATCAATGTAGTAATGTCCTCTCGTCCCAAATATTATTCTTTGGGAATATATTAAATTATTTATATGTATTATTTTATTATATGAATTTAATTACCCATATATATTCTATAATATTAATATACTTATATTCACAGATTTCAATTATTAATTTCATGTTATTTTGATCATGGAATTACTATTCCAAGTTTAAAACAATGTTAATGGTTTTACATTACAATGTAATTTTTTACTATGATAATTTGTGAAAAAAAATATATTGAATAAATTATGTGATCTATGTCCTTAAAATATTTTTTACTTTATTATCATCATTTTATTTCAATATATTACATTATCTGCATTCAAATATCATTATTTATGTAATATATATTTCAAAATAATGTTTTTATGAAAAAAATGTACTTTTAACTATAGTCATGATTCATTTTCCCTTGTATCCTTATTTTATTTAAAATATTTTATAGAAAATTTATACCACGGGAAAATGAAATGATATTGAAAAGTTTTTATGTGTTTTAAATAATATGAAATTTTTTAACAGTATTCTTCTTATTATTTTATGAATCGGTAAGCTTTGAATTATTATAGAAAAATAGAAAGAAGTCTGTATTTTAATATACACCTCCTTAATAGCTACTCAGATCATCATAATTTTTTTATTTGAACCATTCTTCTTCTGTGTTAATAGTTTAATAGAGAGAAAATTATTTCCTTATAAATTAATAAATATACTAATTTTAAATATTTTATTTCAAAATGATTTGTTTATTTCCCTATGATATATCATCGTGATATTTTAATGGTATTTTCATCTACAATGACCTCTTTAAATGTTTCTAATTCATTATGAGATTGTGAGACAATGTTACCTTCATTGTTCATTCTATATATTGATTATATTTATGATCATTACATATTTTTGAAACTGATTTTCTTTTACAAGAGTTAAGTTGTGATGTAATAATACATGTTCTCATTATCATTGTCACACATAAGAATTGATTATGATAATTTATAGGTGGGTATAATATTTTTATTAATTCATTTGGTAAAGGATACAATTTTATGAGATAAAAACGTATAAAATATTTTATCCCAAGGAAAAAATATGGAACACATGTGGATTACACAATCCCTAAATGGGCACAAAAGATTTAATATAAAGACTTTGGTATATACATGGATTGTTTGAGAATCCAAATCCATGAGTAATTTTCTTCTTGGTATCCTTGACATTTAATTTCAATGTTTATGAATATGGAACTCTATTATAACAAGATCATATAATAAAAAATTCATTCATGGATCGTAATCAGTGATTAATTTTGGATTAATATATTAAGAAAATGTGTGATTTATGTCTGGGCTCTAGATTATTATATATTAATTGTTTTTGTTTAATTTAAAATTTTACAATCATTTTGTCATAACATTTCTCCCTAGATATTCTTATATATTATCATTTATTGATATCTCCATCAGTTACACTTAAAACAAATCAATGGTCAACAATTTTTATTTATATTTTTTATGAATGATATAAAGAAAAGGTTTTCATATAATAAATATTATAAGGGTTATAGTAGAGGTGATCTTATTTGAATATTATTTAGATAATTTATATAAAACTTATTTTTGTAACCATGATTCGAGGGACGCTAACTCATTATTGATCTGGTGTTTATAATAAAAATATGTAATGAATATTGAACTAATACATACAATATTTATCTCTGAAATGAATAGGGTCAAATGATGTGTACCTAAACTGATTATAACGACGATAGTTACATGGAATATAATGAATAAGATAAAGAGAAAAATAGATAAGTAAGTCGACCACTAAGTAGGGATAATGAATAAGATTATGATAAATATGTCGGCCAATTCTGATAGACATTTATTGAAAATAACCATACCATTGCTTAAAATGTTTGATTGAAAATTTATTTTCCATGGAATATTTTTTAGGAATTGGGTATTGGGATTCTTAGTTATATATTCTAGAAAATAGATTGTGAAGACTAACTAGATTGGAACGTATGAAATAGAGACCGATCTACGTGAGTAGTATTTATAAAATATATGGTAGATGATATTAATAAATATTTTAGGGAATAAGATCATATATTAAGGTTTTCATATAGAATATAGTATTATTTGTTCTACTCCATATTAATAGAATATTAATATGAACATCTAGTACAATCTATCTTGTAGTGATATAGAATGGGATGCACTATATGTTCATATGTGTTATATTTTGAACGTTAACCAATATAATATTCCAAGAGTGATATATGATCATAAAATCATATAATTCACGTCTATTGGTCATAATATTACTAGTATAAAATCTAGGGACAATATAATATCCAGTTATAGACAAGACTATTATCCCAATGAGACTAAACATTTTAGATACATCTCTTTATGTTTCTCACGCTGTCTACATTGCATATATTTGTATAATAGTATAAAAATGTTTCAATTTTCTATAACATTAATTATATGTACAAAATATATGTTATAAAAATATTAATCTATTTATTTTATTATGGTGAAATATTTATGTAACGCTTATTTAGGCCCCTCTCCCATGTCTATAACTATCCACTAGGAATCATTATTATTACTAGTGAATATCATCCTAATGATTTTAGTTTTTATTGCATAACTAACATTATACAACACCATTTCACCCTTTATTATTTCTAAAAATATTTTTCAAATTAAAAAATTATATTATTCCCCATATATAGAAAAATTTCATTTGTTATTTAAGAATATATAAAATAATATGTAGAATAATGATGTAAAAATGTAAGAATATTTTCATGGAAAATGGAAGTATCACCACATGTAGAAAGTTGTTAGATTATTGAGTGATATGATTGATCTTATAATAATCATTTCTCTATAAATAATTTTTCAATCATGTGAAGGTGATTGTTTTTATGACTAACATATTGACTTTTGTCATAAAATTAATGTTCATCAGGATAATTTCTAAAATTTGTTTCAAAAAAACATATTTTTCTATATTACAGGACTAATATATGAAAATAAAAATCTATGTTTAGATATATATTCAATAAAATAATATATAGAAAATAATTAGAGTTAGTTAAAACACTAGTATAAATTATGGGATAAATAATGATGAATATTTATCAGCGTTAAATCAAAAAGTTTCATTGATTGATGATGAATTACACCATCATATTTTTTATATTGACATATTTAGGGATGTTATCACAAAATTGATCCATGAATTAGAGAATATATATAGATTTTTAATTAATATCCTAAACACAAAATTGGTAATCGTGGATGAATGTGTTAATGAACATGAAAAGAAGTTTCCTGATGATAATGAACGGATAATGATCGTATAATGATTCAGAATAGATAATATGATCTTATGTTGGTATCTATGGATATCAAGAAATATTTTCTCAACATGAAATTTTCATAAATTAATGTTAAATTTAGAAACCTCAATTGTACACATGTATAATCATCATAATCTACGGGTGAAGAAAGAATTCTCCCAAAATTGAATCTAAAACGTTATTTATTAAAATGATATTAATAATTAGAGATAGAATATTTGGTAATGTTTATAAAAAAATTACACAAATATATTATTAAAATAACAACCCTTAATATATATTTCTTAGGTTACAGTAAATTTTATTTGGAAAATAGTGTATAAAATAGAAAAATCTATAAAATAGTGGATGTGAATATTAATTTAGTAATCAACCAATATGTATAGTTTTTAGGTAGGAACACACAATATAAATTTCCCCAAAATAAATACTGGAAAGGTATCTTTCCAAACCATATATAGAAATGATATCATAGCAGAAATATTTCATTATCCAAAAAACAGAAAGGGATTATTTTTATGTTCTTATTGCTATCATATATTTTGACATGTGAATAATGATTAAAGGATCCTTATGTTTGTATGTATAATTTATAAAATTAGTGAAAATGGGGTGAATATTTTATGTTCAATTAAATATAAATATAAGGAATTATATCACATAGAATGGTAATAATTTGGAAATAATAAACCAAGTTGAATGAATGGATAGCTTATGTGATTTATGATAAAATCATATACATTATTATAAATATTGTTTTTAGTAACACTGAAAAAATAGTTAAATTATTGAAATATAAATGTAACAATAGAAAAAAAATAGGTGATACACAAAGAAGCACAAAAATGACATGGGGATAAATCTTTTATAGAAGGGTGCTGAGTAAATAACAACTTAGGAGATAGTACAAAGAGCTATAAATTATTCCTTCTAAATATAAATGAAAAACTAATCTAGAAAATAAATCCTGATCATTTAACATGTCAAGATGCCGATGAATATTCTTTTAGAATTTAAGAATTAAAAAAATAAAAATACAATTTTTAATCCAAGAATCTGACAATTGAATTGTAATGGTGGGGACAACTATGATGAAATTTTTTAATTGTTTTCTAAAAATTGTAATCTAAAAGCTTATGATGATATATATTGATGGTTCAAAAAATATTTATATAAGTCTATAATGTGACATTTTATTCATTATAATAAAATAATTAATATTTGGAAACAATGTAGGACAAGAAAATGTACATATTTTATTATAAAAAATAGTACTCACACATGCCGTATATAAATCATAAACCATAGGGTATAAAAATTATTTTGAAAAACATGTTGAAAAAATCTAATAAAATTTAGAAAAAATAAATGAGTGGAACTTAGGAAATGGATATCGAATATAATGTCACACCATCTAAAGTGTAAAATAAAAATAATATGAAAACAATATTTTTAGAATATGATCTGACATATAAAGTCATGAATTACTCAAAAACAATGTGTACTAAATACATTAATATTTAATAATGTGTGTCTCTATATTAATAATGTTATCCCAATACTATCAATCAAAAAAGAGGATATAATGGAAATCTCACCAAATAAATATATTAGTATTATTATGATTAAATTAGGAGAATTGAATGTAATCATATTTGGAGAGTATCTCTTCAGGGATGGGGGTAAAAAGTGAGAAGATGTTAATGATTTATTAGCGTTTGAAGAGTTTAAAATCCTATAAGGACTCCATAAAAATCATGATTATGGTATGGTTTTCATTATCAAAAAATAATTTTCCATTATATTTATTATGATTATCATGTGTAAGTAATTTTCTCAAAAAAAATGCGAAATAACTAACTCTTAATTGAATAGTTTTATGTGTATGTTCATTAATAGCTAAATCATCATAAAAATAATCATAAATACATGTAACGTACCAATATTATTTCAATTATATATGTTATATCAATTTAATTTTGGAATATTTTTTTTAATTTTCAATTCATTTTTTATAAAATAATTAGATAATGTAGACATAGAGTTGTTTAGTTGATTTATAATTTCTACGAAATATGTGATATCGACCATCCCTCATAGAATGCATTGAACAAATTTAATGTGGAATTACTAAATAGGTTGTATATGAGTGCCATAAAATTTTGATAGTTAGTTAGAGATTTTAAATACCACCTCTTACACACATATTGTAAATAATATGGAGACTAATTTTCATCAAATTGAAATTATTATGAATTACAGGGATAAAAAATCTATTAAATTCTAGAGAAAATTTTAAAATGATGTATAATTCAAAGGAAAATAATAAATATTATATTTGATAAAGTTGTATTTTTTTAATTAGATACATTTTCATGAATAATATCAATATATTTATATAAATGTGGTTTTTTGGTTTATTTATTGAGTATCTACTAAACATATGCGGTGGTGATTCCAATATTTTTTTTGGAAGTGAAATTTCTATTATTCAATTTTTTTTGGACTGATTCAAAAGGATATCCATATTGGATTAGAGGAATGTGTATCCACAATACAATGAAATGGGATATATCTAGGTAAAAAAATTCTAAAAAAATGTAGAGGATGATTAGTTATTAGGTGATGTAAAACTAGTTGCAGAACAATCCAAAATATCTTCTATTGTATATTATAAAAATGATATAAAATTACTAATGTTTTGGATAAAACTAAAATGATTTTTGTGAGGAAATATGTTTTTTAATGAGGATATTTGGTGTTGATTTTGGCAATAAACATGACACAGATAACATATAAAGTGTTTGAGTTTCATGGATAAATTAATCAATTTTGATATTTATATATGAATACACACACATTAGTATTTAAATTTTTTTAATGGTTTATATAATAAAGATAAAAATTATTGTAATTAATCTAAGAATATTTTTATTAATGGGTACCAATATAAGGATATTTAAATTGTTTTAGAAGTATTAAGATATGTTTTATGTCATTCTAAATAAATTGGAAAAATAACTTATTTTTTAAATTATATTAAAAAACTAAAATATATAATAGCATATGGTGCATTATATCTGTATCTCTACAAAATTCAATTTCTAATAATATGACATTAATCAGGAAGCATGATATTTTATTTGGAAATATTTGGGACCCTAAATGTCTTCCATCTAATGCCTATGACTATTTGTTAAGGTGACTTGACACATAATCATAACACATATGATATTTAGTCTATTTATATTATAGGTGACTTTACATGTATTATTTTACCGTTTAATTTATTTTATAGATTTTCTGTATGATAATCTTGTTCTTGTATAATATTTCTAATTGTTTTGTATTGGATATAAGAAATATAAGATAAATTTTTTATTTTTTATTTATAATCTATGGATTAAAAATACTATTTTTCCAACATTTAATTTCATATATTAAAATAATTATTAGATTATACCAAATCTATTTTTAAAATATATATAAATGAAAAAATGTTTTTTTATTAATTAAATAAAATTCAATAAATATGGTTTTTATTCATTCAGATGAATAATAACATGATGGAAATTTTTATTAATGTTTTAAAAATCATGATTATTTTCAACACTAGATTTAGAAATGGTTCTAATTGAAAATAAATGACTAACAATTTTTATAAGTGGAAATAACTATAGTTAAATTAATATTTAATATTATAGAGATACAAAATTAACAATTTATAATTCTACAGATTTATCCACATTATTTTATTCAGATATAAATAATACTATAATTTTGTTTTTTATGGGAGAATTTTTAATGGATATTTAGGTCATTATATAGAAAAATGATAATCAATTAATTTCAAAGAATATATATTTATTGTTAGTGTCTCCATTTTATAGGAAACATCCATAATACTAATATTAAAGTATTTAAGAAAATTGGCTATTGATACATGTTAAACAATTTTATTTACCTTACATAAATTTTCATGCATGTTATTTCAAATTATAATAAAATGACAACACCCCATCAAAAAGAAAAGAAAATATATATGATTGTTCATTAAGTTGAGAAAATCCTCATTTGAGAGAAATCATTTCACAGTATGTTGAATGAGATTAATTTCATTAAAAAGGTAAGTTCTCCATGAAAAAATTGTGTGGAATTATTTTTTGTTGATTACTGAGATAAATATATTGAACAAAACATATTTCAAATTATATATTAACATAAATTTCAAAGAAGTAAAGAATGAGGGGAATATAGGTGAAATATAATAACTTCCAAAATTTAATTAGTGTTTTAAATTAGTGGGAATGAAAATGAACTACAATTAGATGACTAATAGGGATATTAATGAATTGGTAATGACAAGACCAATTCCATTAGATTTTTCTTTGTAGGTTATTTCATTGGTCTTATTTTTTGGGATTGGGTTCTTAAGATTCTAGTTTTCGGACTCCAATGAATTTTTTCTAAAGAATAAATGAAAATAATATCTTTGATCATATACCATGTTTTATGGGAATTCGTGAAGAATTTATGGTAGTTGACGAATAAATTAATTTTCTGTAAAAAATCATTTATTGACGTTCTAAAGTAGATGATTATATTTTTTTATCTACATCAGAGGTTGAAGGATGTTTAGAGGTCCCCCTTTTGTGATTCCATCATAAGGATATGCTATACAGGATTCAAAATTGTTTAATCTGTATAATATTATGAAGGCATAAATATATAATATATTGAGATTGTTTTCGGTTAAAAAACAACAATATTCTTGTTTTGATAAAAGGAATCATAATTGTAAATCATTATAATGTGATAATAATTGAATATAACAACTAATAGGCTAACATCAATACTTGTCCCATAAAAATAAAATCTAAATATTTTTTATTTATCATCATTGCATATATGTGTTATCCATTTTAATATACAAAATCATTTACATAACATTAATTGAACCATATTCTAAAAAACACTGTGGTATTAAAGGCATAATAAAATAATTTCTTTGATTTGAAATATTAGAAATAACTAAATCAACTTTTATTAGGTGTCCAAATTGATCCTCGGGGACTCATAGTGAGGTATCTTAGTAGAAATAATAGGATACAATAGGTGGTGGAGATTTTTAATTGAATTTCTTATAATATTAATAAATAAAAATATATATAGTGGATAATAAGAATATAATATTTTAGAATATAAAAAAAGAATATTTTTATGTGTTTATAATTTAAGATAAATAATGTAAAATATATTACAAAAGAGATCTATTTAATTTAACATACAACCATTATTATATATATACTTTTCACACTATCATCCCATATATATGAATTTAACCATTAGAAAATTAAATTTTGATGAATAGTTTTTGTTTTTTACAACATTCAATTGTCACACAGTGAGGAAAAATACCAAATTCCTATAATTAATGGGTATATTGGGAACCTATCCAATTCATGATTTAAGAACCATGATATAATTTAGCAAAGTACTTTCATGCTAATCATTATTTTTGATGTGAAGGAACAACTAACATTTCTTATTATTTTTGTACATATAAATAGTGAATTTATATTTCTAGACAATCCTGTGCATATATTTATTACTTAATGGAACTATATCAAATTTATATTTCATGTTATAACTCAATAATTATATAAATAGAGAGAATAAAACATAAAAAAATATTAAATGGATAAACTAATTATATTTTCAGGTGAGGGTTTTTTGGAAGATACAACTATCCATACCCATTCACTGACGTGAAATGATATTTCTCAATCCCCCACGGCCAGCCTCACCAATGTAGAGTAGTATTTTGAATGAATTTTTCTTTCCAATGTTTCATTAATTTTCCCTTTTATAGTGTAGTTGGATTAGAATCAAGTGTCATGCTATCAGAATAACTCATATATTATTTATATTAAATATAAATTTCTTATTCCCTTAATATATTGTCAACAATAATAAATGATAATAAATTAATGCACATTTATGTTTTTATAAACCAATAAAAAGACTATAATATATAATCATTTGAATGATTGAAATATTCTGTAAAATAATAATTAAATTCCCTTATAATAATATTTTTTTGAACCATATTAAAATAATCCTTTAATATTTTAATTACCAATTAATAAAATCAATAAGAAAATAAACATGTTTGAATTTAAATTAATTCGTCATTAAATACATTATAATTCATAATATATGATTCATAATCAACTCTTAAGTGGTCATAAATAATTTTCCATAATTATATTCAATCCAATGATTGATAAATCAAATGTAATTTTATAACATATTCATGTAATCTCAAATTAGTGAAAATAATATATATATATATATATATATATTATAGTTTATCCTCAAAAAACACTAAAATATTACATAATCATTTGGAATACAATAAGAAATATTAACTTCTATAAATATGTGCAATTATTCTATGAATAAGAATTCAAAGATAAAAATAAATTACCTTTATAATATTTTAATTTGTGATAGTCTTCAATAATAAGAATAATTACATTTCAAATTATTCAACTCTAATATCTTTTGTTAGGGATATATAATACATGAGTGTCTTTAGTTAAAAATAATTCAACTTTCCTAAAAAAATATTATGCATGGACACAACAATATGTAAGAGGAGTACCCATGTAATAATTTATGAACTATATATATTAATTATGGGTCACATAATATATAATGTATATTGAACAATCTTTTATACAATATATAATATATGTTTTAATCTCAACTATAATAAATCATATTTCTTCCAATAATATTTAATATATTTCTATAAATGGTTTATCAATAAATTATATATTTTGTTATATGAAAAATAATATTTATGTTACCTCCATTTTCCTAAAATTAAAATTAGAAGAGTGTAAAAATCATATATATTAACATCTTAATTAAAAAAATGTTTTACATTGTAAAATATTCAATCCAAAAATTACTTCTGAACACATATGTGTAAATTATTTATTACGTAAGACGGTATACTGTGTATGTAAAAGTAAAATATCATCAATCATAGGAGTCTTGAATTTATTTAATTTTATAAACATTAAATAAATATAAAAATTATATTCAAATATAAATTCAATCAATGAAATAACCAATTATAAATAGAAAGTTCATGATATTTAGATCAAATATACTTGAAACAAATCATCAACAAAAAATAATACAATACCATTATATATTCCAATATAACATTATTAAATAATGTGAATGAATAATTAAAATAATATTATAATGGATAAACAATAGAAAAAAATAAATTTTGGGCATATGTAATTATCAATGGATTTAAAATAATTTGAAATTTTACGATTCCAAAAACAAATACTTTTGTATTACCTTATTTTTTGCTTCTTAATTATTTTTATATCCTATTTTAGACCTATAATATGGTCATAGTTATTCATTTGACCATGGGGTTATTAATATTAATGTGGAATTTAGTTATTTTATATGTTATTCCATGTTTTTCTTACAAGAGGTTAATATATTTGATGACTTATTTTCTTGAATCGTCGATCAATAACATAGTTATTAATGATCCTTACCAGGACCCTATTGATCATTGGTTTATTTTTTATGTTAAACCATTCCCAAGCGTCCATCACTGATTCTTAGTAATATTAATCCTGTCTATGTGGATTTGTAATTCCTTTTAATCCTTATCATGAGTCATATCATGTACTAGGTACTAGGTAAGAGGGTTTTGTACAAGAAGAAATTTTATCAGACATCATTTCTCTATTTGTTAATTAGGACATTAAGGTATCATGAAGATACAATCAATGGGTCTTAATGTCTTGGTTGGGTGGCAGTGTCTTATCAATACTCATCATACTGTGAATTAAAATTTCATGATTTTTTGAAAACACAATATTCCAAAATTATATATAAATATATATATTACTTTATTTTATATTATTTCTCAATTAAATTTCATAGTCTTATTTATTATAATTTTATAAATTTTTATGGATGACATTAATTTCATATATCTAATCCAATAGTATAACACCTTATATACATGATTTTACTTAGTATAATCACACAATTTGGTCACCATAAATATGTTCTGGAGGTGCCTATGTAAAAATTTACATGAGCTGATCCAGTGGATCATAATTATTATCACCTATAATTTTATCAATGGAATTTTCTATTTGAATAAAAAATTTAATCAAACATCATTATGTAATATTATATAATAAACACACATCACATGATATGACCATAAATATTTTTATTATAGTAATTCATAAATTATATTTTTTAATATAGTTTTCCGTATGAATTGAATTGTTTAAAATTTGAAAATATATAAAATATAATTACAATAATAAAAGTATTTGGATGAAATAAATTACCAAGAAAAATCTCACTCATAAAAAATATTGTAGAAATGAATCCTAATATCATAATAAAAATTTACATTTTAAATATGAATTATTGGAAAAAAAATATAATTAAATGAATAATGAATGAATTGTGAGGTATTTATATAGTCTACGGATCACATATGATCATTACTAATATGAAGGATGGAAGAGTAATCTTACTATTAGAATATTAACATGATCATTTGAAGAGTTATATATTCATTTTGAATAATAATATTAAATTAAGAATAGTATCCCCATTTATTTATCAATAAAAATATATTTGTTTCTTATAAAAATAAAATATGATATATTTTTATCACTATTCATGTAAATAAATGTTTTAAAATTTTTAAATTACGATATTAAAATATTATAAAACATAAATGTTTTATTTAAACATTTATAATAAATATAGTTGTACAAAATAATTTTTTATTCACATAAAAAAAGATTTCTATATTACTGTTTTATTTTATATTAAGGGTCATAATTTTATGAGACCATGTAAAATTTTAGAAACAGTTAGAAAATTGATAATAATATTAAAATTGGTGTTTTACAAATAAAAGAGAAATTTATATCAAAAATAAACTTCTCATATTTATAAATTTACATTCACAATATGAATTTTTTAATATTAATATCAAAAAAATCGATAGGGTAAATTGTTTATATTTTTATATAAATTTTCAATTTTTCGTTAAATTTTGGAATGTGGTAAAATTTTGTTTTTTAACATTATAATTTAAATACATTAATTTCATAATTATGGATGTCGTATGAGACCACTAGTAAAAAATCACCTGCACAAATTTATATATATAGTTATAATAATTAATAATATTTGTGCATGGTCCAACTACAAAATAATGATTATAAAATTAAGAAACACCCCTCTCATCCCCTTATAAATACCAGAAAACATAACCGCTTCCCCTTAGAAAATATATGGATCAAATCCTTCCAAAATTCATCCTAATTAACCTCCCTAAACATCCCCCATTATATTATTTTTTTTATCACCAAAATCCCATTTCATGGATATTTAAGGTGTATCTCAAGATGATATAACAAAAGGAATAAGTATGATTTTTGACAAATCTATTCCAATAATAATCATCTTTTATTAATCCCATATTAAACTCACAAACCTAAAAAATAGTAACATGGGTATCCTAAATATAATGATATGTTTTGATTATGTTGGATATTTATATTATACCCTCTGTTCATTCATTTTTAAAATAAAAATATTATTTACAATATGGTGGGTTAGTTTCCTATACAAGAAAACAAACTTCATTTTCCACCACCGCCATCATGAATGATCATAAAATAATTAATATTTTTGGATAATATGGTAAAATGTATATAATAATTTATTTCATGTAACATAATGACTATGTATTCAATGTATTAATAAAAATGACAATAGTCTGTGATTGTCAGTAAAATCACTAAAAATTAAAAACATGTTTAACATTAACATTTTAACTAAATAAATTATCCATTTTCCAAAGAACATATTAATATTTGGGGATATATATATATATATATTTGGATGTTAATTAACACCATTTTATTTCACTTATTTTGTTTTTTTCAATTTTAAATGCACATAATTATTATTCACAAGTGAACATACCATATAACCATGAAATATATTATTTTGCAACTATAAATTTAAGAACTATATAGCATTGAATTTTTTTAAATGAGAATAGTAAATTTTTATTAAATAAAATATAGATAAAAAAATTTATGATAAATATAATTATTTATATTTTATTTAAAATTCATGATACAATGATCAATTGAATAATTATTTTTTAACATATGGAAAGGTATCCTTGTAAACCACCATATTTCATTAGGGTATGAAATTTCTCTCACAAAATAAATTATAATCATATATTATATTATGAAACGATTATGAATTATGAATTATTTATCTCTTTCACATATAACACAATTATTATCACTTATTTTTATGGTTTAATATATTCTATATATTCATTTTTTAAATGTATTCATTAAAATCCAAACAAATATAGGGGATATTTTCTATCACAGAATCAATTTTTTGGTCGTTCATTTAAATACTATAATCCAAAATGAGCACTATATTATGATATTTAGGTTATTTATTATGATATTAATTTTAAAAATATTTAATTCCTTCTTCACTATTTCATATTTACGATCTCACCATTGATTATCATATGTTGAAAAATTCTGAAATCAATTTCATTCACAGTGGGTTTTTTTCTTCATACCCCGTGATTGATTTCGCTTTTTGGATCACATAAGAAAATACATTTTATAATGTAAGTACCCATATAGAACACTAATACATTGGATAATAATTTTCCTATGAGAGATTTTGTATGGGATTCGAGATTAAACATTATTAGATATGGGACCATGTCCACCATTAGATGTTGTATTGAATGTTAGGATCGACTATTGTTTATGTGATGTTTTTATATATATACAACATCCCTATAATTTCATTATCATATGATTAAATTTTCATTAAATTACACCTATATGTCGTTAATAACCAAACTTTCCTTTATGTTATCTTTCTAATGGTCTTAATTCATTAATTTTTTTTTATTTCAAGGTTTAATCCAATAACGAAATTTATATATTACCAATCTATTTTATGTATTTCTTATGTTCTATATTTATTTTTTGATCTAAAATATATTTATCATATTTTTATGGATATGAAAATAAATATTCGATGTTTTAATTTTTTTTGATGTATTATCAACCAATTATTCGAACGAAACAAACTCTCAAATTATTTTGATAGGATTATAGGATGATTAGGTTAAAAATTGTGTAATAAAATGTGTATGTGGTTTGGGTTCCTAAAGTTATTATCAGACAATGTTATAGTTATTATTTGGAATTACAAATAAAATATATTTTCATGCACCATAGTTTTAATTCTATTATTTGGAAAATAAATTGAAATTTTATTGATATTTCCAATTATAGGATTCTATGAAATTAAATTCCTATTACGATATTATTAGTGGATGTTCCTCTAGATAATGTTTTCCAGTGGGTGAAATCCCTAAAAGGGTGAATTTTATATTAACTAAATCATACCTAGTTCATTAGAAACAAAACTTACAAAAAAGTGTTAACAACATTAAGGATATGCTTTTTATATTTCCTAAATGCATTATATACAATTATAAAAGAAAACAATAATTTGTTAGGTCAAATATCATTAATTGTAACATTACCATTGATATACTATATTTAAAAATACGAACTCATAAGTTTATAATCATGCTATATATATATAATGTTTCTTCAATGATAATAGTTTCCCTTTTTAAATAATTTATCATTAAAATATTCTCAATAAGATTTTATAATTTTAGTTAATGGAAGGAATTATGGGCTCTATTCTGACAACGAATATGATATGAAATTTGAATATTTTTCCAATGATCTTCAGAAACATATGAGATTATGATTTATTTACATCAAGGAAGACTATATAACTTAACTGATGTTATAATTAATAACATTTTTCAAGTGGAATGCCTTCTTTAACACAAGAGATTCCAACATTCAGTTGAGTTGTTCATATAGAAAAGAAATAGAACCTTAGTGAATCTTATGATACCTACATCACAAAATAACTGAATATCTCCACATAAAATATATTCTTAGTCTACTAATTATCTAAATAATTTATTTTCATTCTAGTTTTTTTACCATCTTGAAGGGGAATCTGATAAATAGTGAAAAGGGACCAAGATAAAAAAATGAAAGAGGAAAATTTTTCCATTAAATAAGGAGTAAATAAAATACAAATAAATAAATATTTTCAATGAACTCTACATCATATAATTTATATAGAGACCGTTTAATTTATATAAAAATAATATGCATTTATTGTAGAGAATCATTAAAATTTAACAAGGCTTATATGTTTCTCAACTAGAATTTACATTGATGTAAAATGTGTGGGTGATATATTGTTTTTTAGTTAATATCGAATCTATGAAATTATTTAATAATAAATTAATTTTTCAAGTATGAAGAGAAATTCAATTACACCATTAAGGTTGAGATGTATATTAAGGACCTTCATTGGTCTCAGGGTCCTTGAGAAAATAAGGAAAAATGGTGTTCTTATCAGGTGGACCAATTGATAAATAAGAAAAAGAAATTAAAATTCAAAAATCCCATGTGATAAATATATGTCATAAGTCAGCATGGAAACTATATCAATTGATTTGGTAAGTGATCAAATTTTTCAATAGAGGGTCATAACTATAATCAATTCCGTATAGAGATAAAGAAAAATTTTAATTCAATATATGAAACATTGTTTAGATCCACACTCAACTAATGATACAATGTCTAATAATCATGAATCACTTGAATTGTTATAAAAAATCCCTATGTATGGATTTTTTAAGGATAATAAATGAAAACTGCCTCTAGGTTCTTAAATTTAATGAAGGGAATATGCTACCACTACCTGGGAGGTGGATCCAAAGAATGATGTATTGACTAGTACACTGGTCATTTATTCGTGAATTAGAAATAATCATTGTAATTTTCATTATACAAACTGTCAAATATCATTCAATTTTAGAATAATTATTGAATAAAACCCTAAAACATGGAGTGTGAGCTATCTATGAAAATAGTAAATAGTGAAATTATTTTATCTCATTAATATAACTCTTCTCCAGTCAATGTTTGTAGACCAAACCTTCCAACATATATTTCCTCATATAATTTATATGTCATTGATGATATATTGAGAGATTATTAGATATCCATATATATATTCAACATAAACTATCAAATTAGGTAGATTAATAATCATTTCCCAAGTTATCCATTGATCCAATACAACAATAATGATGAGAATGAATCTATATGAGAATCCTATTATCTAGAGTGGATATTATGAACTTATTTTCAATAATATATAGTTGAAATAATTTATAAAAATAAAAATGTTTCTATAAAACATGATCGTTGTGATAGATTGTACTAATATATTCCCTCAATAGTGGTTTAGTCTTTCTTATGATTCAGAGGACGTGTTGATATTTGAAATTGTACAGTGATCTATGAACATATAAATTTACCCTATTGATTGGACACAATTTTGTTAGAATAATTAAATAATATATAAAAACAGTATTGAAAAAGGATTTATACCCACGGTTGTTATTAAGTGGTGCACCAGTCTTCTTAATTAGATGAAGGACTTTTCAGGGCCCCAATTCATTGATTTTTGTTTCCTCAAACATTCATTATAATGAACACATATCCCCTTGCATGCAGATATGGATGGTTTTACCAACTACTTGAGGATAACAATTTCACTAATGTTTTCCATTGGATGGGATATCACCAGTTAAAAATTAAGAAGGTTGATGTTATAACCATAACCACTAAAAATTGAATTTAATATTTAAATGAGAAAATTCTTTATTAAGATATGATGTAACAGAAAAAACACAAACTATATATGCTATTTTGAAATGACATTTTGTATTGAAAATTTATAATTTAATTGCGAATAAAAAATAAAAATATATAATTCAACAATTATTATTTCATTATTACAAAAAATGATTTATAATAATGTATAATTGGAATATAAACAAGAATCGGTGGACTCAATATATATTATTGTACACTATGAATCCCATTTAATATATATTTCAATGGAGACATAATCAATAGTATTATACCTTCACTAATCCCATGTATAGATTCAGAAGCTAATGCATGAATGAATCCATTTATAAGATAAGTTCATTGTCATCAAAATAATTCCCTAAACCATGTACACTGAGCCACTAGAAGAAAAGTTCCATCATCCAGCACTTTTCCCATATGAATTTTCCTATAATAATAAATTCTTATTTATTAAGAAAAAAATATTATGAATATTTTATTTTTATTTGTCTATATAAAAAATTATTATAATTTCCCTTATATTATTACACTGTAATAGTTAAATAATATGATAGCTAATGTTTGAATTCAATATTGTAAAAAACATATTGCTTTAATGATAAATATATAGTTTCAATAAAAACATATTTAAATTGATTAACTAATTATAAAAATATATAATATCTTAGTTATTTATTATTATAAAATATCAATAATTAAATAAATTTGATAAAATATTTTTATGAAGTAAAAAATTAAAATTCATAAGAGTAAAAAAACAATAGTTGTCAAAAAATGATTTCTCTATATATTTGGTGTCATTGCCCAGATTTCTCTGGTCTATTTCATTGTGAAAATATAGTTCATGTGGTGTTCTTGGGGGTCATTGTAGTTTGTTTTGGGTATTTTCCAAAAATCATATTTCATCAAACGGTTTCACCAAAACTATGTATCACTGATTTCCAAATTTCCAGTTTCCCATGTATTTCTTCCAGTTTCAGTCATCATACATATTATTTGAAATAAGTTGAGTTTAAATCTTTGATTTGGTGTTTCAGAGACTCTTTAAATGGATATTTTGTATATCTGGAATTTTCGAATGCTTTGGTGACGTTGAGATACTCAAACTGCATGATCTTGATCCCACGTTAATGGCCTTTGACACTATTTCATTCCCTTTATGCAGTTTCTAGATTTTCCTAAATGATGAGGTCATGTGTTTTCTTTTGTAATTTTTTCAATAAATCCTTCTTATCTAGACGAGTCCTTCCCTTGTGCTATATCTCCCTCTTACTCAGTTCTCTTGGCTTTTCTTACTACTCGCATGATCAGTTGTTTTAGCGCAATGAGGAGTTTTGGTAGCCTGTTGTTTTAGGTAGGGATTCATATTCCTATAATTAATTTTGTATCAGTTGTTTTGGGGGTAATAATGAATCTTTGTGAGAAACAGGTGAATAATTATATTAAACAGGAAATAAATAATGGTAGGAAAGTGACGGTTAAAAGATAATAGGTAGGGTGTTGAGGATGGTCAATGTTGATCTTTTTTTTTGTCTTATATCATTTTTTATTTTTATGGGTTTTTTTGATACATGCCTTTTGAAAATCATGGTAGTTCATCATCTATTCATGCACACTGATGAACATCATTTTTTTGTTATAGTTTGTTAAATGGATATAACAATCTATATAATTAATCACGTATACCCAGTTAAATGAAATGGATGTCCCATGATAAATACCATTGTGTGATCAACCATATTTATCAAATTATATTTAATGAATAGTTTTTGATGAACTTGAATACATAATTTTTGATAGGATTTTATGTGTGTTGTGTTTTGTTGGGTTTTTTGACCTTGTGTGGGATGTGTGGTGTTTCTTTTTGGAGAATATTTATGGGTACTGATATGGACATAGGAGTTGGTTCTGTGAGAATGGTGTGGTATGTGTCTGCCTCATGGTTATGGTTAAATGGTTGTTTTTGTGGCCTTTGAGTATGGGGTGGTACAGGTTATGTGTTGGAATATCAGTTTGAATGATTGACTGATTTTGTAATAGATAAACTTCTACGGCATGGGACTACCTTTGGTTTGTGTTAAGGATGTTGGACTTCTTATACAGTGAGACTATATCAGGGTTACATATGGGAAATTGGGTTGTAGGATTGGGTTTTGTCGTGCCTCCAGGTTTATATGTGTGTTGGGTGTGGTGTTGTTGTGCAGCGGGGCTACTAAGTTTGGTTTCACGGGCATTGTTGGGCATGATAACTTTGAAGAATGAGAGCTGGAAGATGTTGAATGGTTGTCTAGTAAAAATGTTTTGTGCACTGGGACTACTGGTTGGTTGCTATCTATTGTTTTTTATAATGGGTGATAAAATGATAATCCTTTATAGTGGCACCACTTTCCTTGGGCATCATTGGAACTACCAAAGAAGAAAGTGGGTTGGTTTCTATGAATTTATTTCGTCAAAATCCTCGCTTTCCAAGAACAGTTGCAGATGTTTCTATTGGTAGTTTCCCCGGGGTAGTGCTGGAATAAATTAAAGTGAACCATTAATTAATGAATAGAATGTGGTACATTGAAAGGGGGTGGGGATTATGTTGTTGTGGTTATTTGCGTGGTTGTGCGTATAGGGGTAGCAGCAAATGTGGTTCTATGTGGGATAGTTGTTTGGTTGAAAGCATAAGTTGAGCTAACTATTTTCTTACCAACATGTATAAATTGTAGTTACTTGTGATTTCAATATACACCATAAACTTGTGGAGTACCTATGTCAAACACCCCTATTTAATGATGGGAGGGGTGTATTTTCCAACATCTCGGTGGGAGTATGGATGGCTGGTTACTGAAATTCTTCCCTAAACCCAATTTCAGGTTATTACCACTCAATAATATTTGGCCGAGCTGTATTATCTTGAGGATTACGATTTTCCAACATAATTTGAACTTGTTTTGGTTGTGGACGATGGGCCCATGTGTTTGTGGGGAATTATTTTTTTCAACGTTTCTTCGGGATGAGGTTCATGTGTCTTCGGGCGAGTGGTGTGGTTGATGTGGCCCATGTGTCTTTGGGAGAGTTGTGTGGTGTGGTTGTGTCCTAGGTGTCTACGGGCAGGGTTTGGTGTGTGGTTTGAGGCCCATGTGTGTGTGGGTCGGTTTTTTTATGTGGTAAAACATTTTGGAAGAGTGTAAGTGTTAGCACGATAGCTGTTAAGAATGGTCATATTACCAGTGGGAAAGTGGGGCGGTTTACCCAAATGTCAATGTGCTTATACTACTACTTTTCATGACTTTCATTTTATGGTGACTTTGAATTGGTGAGGCTAGGATTTTTAGTACTCCTTTTATGTGGTTTGATGTTCTATTATTCTCATATTGTAACACCTCGAGCTTCCACAATACGCTTCTCATTCAATAATGTAATAGCTTGCATTGTACGCAAATTCGAGTTCTAAAACACCGCGACTAATCAAAGTAGCCGTTATGAATAGTAATAACCACTTTTTAAAATTATATAAATTTTATATTTCCAAATGGACTTCATTTTTGGATTCAGAATATCGAAATTAGCCTATGTTGAATTTTTGGCATTTTTCTGAGAACTTCTAATTTTTTATGAATAGAGAAAAATACATAAAAATAGCTTTTTTAATCAAAATAATTTATATTGATAAATTATACTATTTAGTGGTTTTAAAGTATAATTAGAATATATTTTTACCATTTTATCCAGTGGTGGTCATTATAATTAATTTAACATTGAAATTGGACATAAAAAATTGCCAATCTTTTGATATAAATTGTTTCTTAAAAACACGCTATTTGTTGTGACAGTGGGAATTAATTATAAATTTAATTAATGAAACTTATATGTTTGTAATTTTATAATATAGACATCATTTTTGAATTCGGAATATCAATTATAGCTTAGGGTGAAATTTTGGCATTGTTCTGAAAAACTTCAATTTTTGATGAATAGTGAAACCAATAAGTGGTAGTTAAATAACTGATTTTTCGTTTAAATGAAATATTACCACTTCTGTGATTTGATTTTCAAAAATCTTACATACATGGTTTTCATTAAGAAGTAAAATATGGTTCAATCAGATTAAAATATTTTTTGGTGAATAGTAACTTTTACGTTCTTAATCGCGATTAGAGATAATTAGTGTAGTTTAATGTAAAAATAATGTTTTAATAATATGAGATGAGCTTGAAACATGTCCTACCCTCATGGGATGTGCCATTGCCGACCAAGACAATCCATGGGTCAACTTGGGGACCCCATGTAGCCACTTTAGTTGGAAAATGACATAAATACCTTTTATTTAATGTTAAAGTAAAAAATAACACAAACATGAAATGTTTTACTAAAATGATTTTTACATGGGGTTATACAAGTCATACTTTTGACTATAAATAGTAATTAGAAATCTAAAATGATTTCCTATATCGTAGTAGTTTTTTTATAATTTTTAGACATTAAATAAATTAAATTATTTATGACATCATTATGATGCAGCAATGACCTCATTATTTAACGATTTTAATAAAATGAAAAGATAATGTACAATACAAGGCTTACACTTGTCCAAAGACTATTGTATGGGTAGATTTAGAACCCTTATCACCTTATCCACGAATTATATAAGTGTGGGACAATTATAATCCGAAAATCATCGTATAATAATATAAACATTCCTTACTTTCCAAGAGTGCCCCTCCTCTCCACTTATAAAAGGCCCCCACCTCTACCACCACATTCACACTTTCAAGCAATTTGGCACGGCCAAAATCTACCCAAATACTCTCCCAACTTCCCCCTCTTACTCCTAGAAGCCTCAGTTTGGGCAGAACTCTTCCCAAGGAAGCCTTTGGATCAAATCAAAAAGAGTTACCCGATTTTGAGGTAATGTCTTATCTAATGTTGTTTTGTTTTATTTTTCTTCTCCAACCCCCTAAACTCTTTTTACTCATTTTTTTTGTAACAAAACCAGTTTCCACAATATACTAGGATGTTGTTATAAGAAGGATTCGAGCTACAATTACACACACCTACATCTAATGGTTAAAGAACATACAGTTTCTGTGGAAGGTGAATTTCTGCCTCACAAAACGATGATTATTCAACACTCATATAGCACCTTCAAAGGTGGCCATTGAGATGTCACTATATTTATTTAGGATATATAATATGTTTAAGTTTTTCTTATTCTTCTGTATTTCTCATTTATGGAATACTTTATGATTTCCATTATGGGTAAATGTGATAATTTCATTTTAGGAAGTGCGGACTACCGCCCCCTCAAAGTGATTTGAATCGTTAATACCATATGTGGGATGTATAAATAATGGAGTAAATGGTATTATATGATATATTATACTGGAATTATATTATACATTTATATCATTATGATTTCACTCCATTAAATATGAAATAGAAATGAAAGTAGCGTTCATGCGTACGTACAGCTTACCGTCTCCATGAACGGTGCATTTCATTTCTTACCTCTAAATGTTAGGTAATATTATGAATGAATGTATATACAGGATATATATGATATATATGATATCTACATCATTAATATAATTCAGGATATAATGGATATTTAACCCCATGAACAACTTGTAATTATAAGAAGTTTATTGTTGACTCAAGTACCAAAGATCGACAAAACGACCGTTATTAACTTAAATAATTACATAATGTTCATAACATTATAATAAGTGATATAAAAATGATAATGAAATTTAAAATGGTTCTTAATAAGGTAGATATTAACTCTAGATTATTATTCAAGAGGTTAAAGAACGGTCGAGTCAGGACAGGACGCAAGGTAAGGGTTTACTTCACAACCTCTTCATTATCCAAGGTTGTTTATACATAATTATCTACTGGGACCTCGTTATCATCCACATCCATGTTTGTTAAAAATGTCTTTCAAAACATTTTTACTATTAAATGGAAAATTGGTTAAAGTCATTTATACCCTTATACATTTTTGAAAGGAATCTTACCGTCGTTTTCCAAACAATGTACTTTTTGACCTTTTTGACAAATTTAAGGTAAGAATGTTTTTTTAACTTATACGGCGGGTGCGACTATTTTCCGCCATTATAACTTCGTCGAAGCTTCCCTTACAAGCTTATAAGAATATTTTCAAAGGAAATGTATTATTTTATAATTATGGGACTTTTAAATGATTTCAAAAAAAGAGAGATATTTCTCTCAAATAGCTTTGATTTCATCCATGTCAACATCCTTTGATGGGTTTTAAGTTTAATTGATATTGATTTATGATACAAAACATACATTAAACATTTTGTGAAATATTTGACTGTGGATGTGTTATTTTTATACCATCCACAGTTTATGGAGAAATTGTTGACATTTCGTATGCTAGTTTTAATACGAATATTTATGTTATGTTTAAACCTATTCATATGAGGAATGTATTGGACTTAATAAGTGACGGGTGGAGCCCTCTATAGCTTCTCGATGCATCGGTAGGTCTCATGAGACTACTAGACGTGGAATTGGCCGAGGCCCTTTCCCAATTTGATTTATGGTTTTGGCCGAGGCCTTAATCATTTTAGACGTCTTGGCCGAGGCCTTGACAAAATGTTTCAGAATGTCTGGCACAATACATTCCATCATTATGAAAGTGGTTATTGATATTTCATGTGATTATTCGACCAGTAGAATATCCATGTGAATAAGTAAATGGCATTATCTCATTTTACTTTTTCCATATTATGTTTATGTTCAAGTTTAAAAGGCTTTTGTTTTAATCATACATTGCCTTAAATGTTTATGTTTATTTATGAAAGCTTCCGCAATATTGTTATCCTTACTGAGTATCTGAGCTCTCCCCTTTCAATGTTTTAATATTTTCCAGGATGTGAAGAAGCATTTTATGAATGACCTTCAGGGATATTCAGAAGAGGATATGAGTGTGGACTATGTAGACTTTGTTATTAGTTTTTCACTTTTTGATGTAATGTAAGACTTATGAATGTATCTAGTGTTTACAAGGCTACTAAACTAATCGGTCATTCGAGACTTGATCTTTTGTGATCATGCCAATGTTACGAAGTAATGCACCGACTTTGGGTAGCTGGGGTCAGGGCGTTACAGTTGGTATCAGAGGAAGTTTAGTACTAACCTTGGAAGCTAGATTTAGATAAACTCTGATTAGAGCACATAGCCCGAAGATAGACTTTAAGGATTAGTATAGAAGAACATCCTAGAATTTTGGTACTATAGAGATTTTGTGAGTTTTCCGAGCAACACATCCCTGTCTGGATACGAGCAGGTAGAGGCGGCTTTGGCACAGATGCACCTAGGGGTAAAACCCAAAAACACCGCTTTGAGCTAGACTCGAACGGGAACTGGTGCACGACAACAGGCCTTGCTGCACTCTTGGTTACGACACTCCCTGGGGATATGCTTAGGATAATTCTCATTTTCATTACAAACCACTATGAAGTGTTATTATTATATACTTCCTCAAAGAAAAAATTCCTTTTATGATTATGGATTATGTCCATAAATAGTTCAATTTATGTAAAGTGTTTTACAAATATGGAATTATGTATTTTAATTCATAAACTAATCTAGTTTATGCCATTGTTTTGAAATGTCTCCTAGTGGAAGGAATTGAAACCGTATCAATGCACGCACTCCATGTAGGGATTTCCCTCCTTCTCAAGATAATTATTGTGGATCTGGAGATACAACTGGTGCTGATCAACTTATTACCATACTGGGACAACTCACTCATGTTATGAATAATAACCTTACTCATATGGAGCACCCTGATCCGCAATGTGGAGGATCAATGTTAGACCGCTTCATGAGGAAACAACCACCATCATTTAATGGGGGTACAAATCCGTTAGTAGATGAGCAATGGATAAACTCCTTAGAGAAAATATTCCACGCCTTGGGGAGTAGCGAAAGGGAGAAGGTTATCATGGCAGTTTACCGCCTCACTGGATATGCTGATCAATGGTGGTCATTGATTAAAAATACAAAGGAATATGATGACGTATCGAATATGGAATGGAGGGAGTTCAAAGAGCTTTTCTTAGAAAAATACTTTCCTCATGACCATCGAGCAGATATGGAAAGGCAATTTCTGAGAATGAGACAAAAGGAGGATGAGAATGTCGCAAAGTATGAGTCCAACTTTACAAGGTTGGCGAGGTATGCTGCAGATTATATACGTAACCCAAGAGGTAAGATTGATCGTTTATTTGATGGGTTAAAACCATTTCTCCGCAGAGCTTTAGTATCACAATCTTTCTCAACATACGAAGATATTGTCTCATGTGCTATCAAGACAGAAAAGGAATTCTCTACGTCTTATGACAACAAAGTAAAGAAGGAGAAGAAGTGAACGGTGGAACAAAAGACAGATAAAGGGAAAAAGGGAAAGAAGGATTTTCCATTATGTGATAATTGTGGGAAGAATCACCCTGGTACTTGCCTAAAAGGAATGGGAGTTTGTTATAAATGTGGGGAAAAAGGTCACCAGGCGCGTGATTGCAAGGGAAAGAAAGAGGCTATCAATGTTGAATGCGACAATTGTAGGGAAATGGGGCATTATGCAAATGAATGTACTAAGAGTCAGGGAAACATACCTCAGAAAAGGCCAAGGGATCAAGGACAATCTTATGCTGTTACTATAGTTGAAGTAGAATAATTAATGTATTGGTGCTTTTGGACTCATGGATTATATTCTGGTTATTAGAATAATGTGATATATATATATAATAATTTTACTACAGTACTTGTTGTTTCAGTAAAGTTTTAATATGATGAAGGTAATCATATTTTTAGTATGTGACAATAAGAGAAACTTTACTTTGTTTGGGGAATCTGATAAATTTATTTTGGAATTAAGAGACCTTTTAAAGAAAGTATGGATGGAGGTATTTTGGATAACTATAAAGGTTGGAGTGGATTAAGTTGATCTTTGGATAGTATTGTTAAAGGTTAAAAAATTTATGAAGATTATTTTTGGAATATTATAATACTATAGTTTTAGGAAAAGGACAACCTGCAGGGTGGGGCATAACCCGTCACGTCGGACAAAGCTGCAGGAATCGAACCCACAACCATAGTGCGACAGGCCTTTATTTCCTACCACTAGACTACAGGAAGTCCCTGGTTATTACAAAATAATTTTAATAATCTAAATGTTATGTGTTAACATTTGTAACCTTATATAATTAGGATAAGTATAATATTTTTGAGTTCTATTATCTTTTTGAGTGAAAGATGAGTTAAAGGTTGAAACTCTAATTGTCAAGCATAAATATATATATACATATCTCTTATTCAATGATTAAATTAATTCTTAAACTATAGTAAAGGGATATTAAAACAAAAAAATTTGTTATCCTAATACCTTATGTATTGTTGAACTGATGATATTTTAAATCAACATAGATTGAAGGCTTTGAGGCCCTCAATTTGACAGTTGATTGTGATTGATGACCTCAATCACTCCCTACAAATATTTACATTTTTCCTCCAATTATATGTCTCTAATTTCCACCAATGTTCTCCTAATCGAGATCATAATTGGGTGGTGACTTTTTCATTTTCCTTTCCCTCTTATTAAGGATAAATTTTGTTAATCTTATTTCCGATGTGGGTTTTCCACAAAGGTATTTTCTATTTTCAACCTTTTATTTTCCAAGAAAAGTTTCAAATTGCGAGGACACAATTTATTGAAGTAGGGGAGAATGTAACACCCCGAGATTCCACAATACGCTTCTCATTCAATAATGCAATAGCTTGCATTGTACGCAACTTTGAGTTCAAAAACACCGCGAATAATCAAAGTAGCCGTTATGAATAGTAATAACCACTTTTTAAATTTATATAAATTTTAAATTTCAAAATGGACTTCATTTTTGGATTCGGAATATCGAAATTAGCCTATGTTGAATTTTTGGTATTTTTCTGAGAACTTCTAATTTTTTATGAATAGTGAAAAATACTTAAAAACAATTTTTTTAATCAAAATAATTTATAGTGATAAATTATACTATTAGTGGTTTTAAAGTATAATTAGAATATATTTTTACCATTTTATCCAATGGTGATCATTAGCATTAATATAACATTGAAATTGGACATAAACAATTGCCAATATTTTGATATAAATTGTTTCTTAAAAACACGCTATTTGTTGTGATAGTGGGAATTAATTATAAAATTAATTAATGCAACTTATATGTTTGGAATTTTTTAAAATAGACATCATTTTTGAATTCGGAATATCAATTATATCTTAGGGTGAAATTTTGGCATTGTTCTGAAAAACTTCAATTTTTAATGAATAGTGAAACCACTAAGTGGTAGTTAAATAACTGATTTTTCGTTTAAATGAAATATTACCACTTCTGTGATTTGATTTTCAAAAATCCTACATACATGGTTGTCATTAATAAGTAAAATATGGTTCAATGAGATTAAAATAATTTTTGGTGAATAGTAACTTTTAAGTTCTTAATCGCGATTAGAGGTAATTAGTGTAGTTTAAGGTAAAAATAATGTTTTAATAATATGAGATGAGCTTGACACATGTCCTACCCTCATTGGATATTCCATGGCCGACCAATACAATCCATGGGTCAACTTGGGGACCCCATGGAGCAACTTTAGATGGAAAATGACATAAATACCTTTTATTTAATGTTAAAGTAAAAAATGACACAATCATGAAATGTTTTACTAAAACAATTTTTACATGGGGTTATACAAGTCATAATTTTGACTATAAATAGTCATTTGAAATCTAAAAATATTTCCTATATCATAGTATTTTTTTTATAATTTTTAGACATTAAATAAATTAAATTATTTATGACATCATTATGATGCCGCGATGACCTCATTATTTAACAATTTAAATAAAATGAAAAGATAATGTACAATCCAAGTCTTTCACTTGTACAAAGACAATTGTATGGGTA